>JARWIR010000040.1:2400000-4800000 GCA_029959085.1 Nemophila menziesii
ATGAATTCTAATTCTTCTATCTAAGTTTCTTTGGGAATTATATGTTTTAATCTGATATTAGCTTCTTACTTTATATTTGCTTATGTGTTTTGATTTAATGTCTTTCCTAGAATTGATCACTTTAGGATTGTTTTAAGAGTAGTTAGATGTTCTCCTTGACAGGGTGTTTAACTATTGAACCACCACATAATGTCTAGTGTCGATAGCAGTTCTGACAAAACATACTTCTAACTAGATAGTCATTAAGGTTTGTTTTAACCACAGTATCACCAAGACTTGCAGTATTTGCTTAGGGCCTTAGTGGCGTTTGATAACCCTATTTTAAATCACTTCTTGGTTGTGACGTAGCCCCCTTAGTCGCTCTCAAGGTCTAAGGTAGTGGAATTTAGAATCCTGACTAAGTATTACCGAGAGCTAATATTCTCCCTTATGAACTAGATCTATAGATAGAATTAGAAGGATTAGTGCATACTAGCAAAACCTAAGCTATACTTCTCATCTCATATTCTTAATCTTTTACTTTATTGTCTTTATTTTCATAGTTTTAATTTAGTTTTAATTCATAAATTCGAAAAACCAAATATTTATTTACTGTCTTCTAGTTATTTACTTTTACTCGTTATCTGTTCTTACGCGTTTAACACACTTAAGTCCCTGAGAACGAACTCTACTTATCATTAAAACTTGCATACGTCCTGTAATACTTGCAGTACTGTGCCTGTCTAGGGTGAGAGTGCATAGTTTTCCATACTTAAATTGATCTTATTTTTATCACACCCTAGGCGACACCAAGTTTTTGGCGCCGCTGCCGGGGACTTGTGTCTCGTTAGCGTGTGGGTTATCTATTTCGAGTTTTAGTTTTTAATTAGTTTTTACTTTTCAGTTTTAGTTTAGTTTTAGTTTTTATTTTTCCAGATTTACGCTTTGGTTTGCTTTAGTCCTTTTCAGGTTTTCACAGTGTTTAATTCTTGGCCTCCCTTACCGGAGCCTGAGAGGAGCTTCAGAGCTTATAACAAAAGAATTCGTAAGGAAAGAGCCTTGAGAAGAACTATGGCAGACATTCAAGACAATGATCCGGAGTTAGTTTACTTTGCACCAGGAGGACCTCCTGCGTTTGTTCCACCTGGTGTACAACTGCCAGTAGGAGAAGGTAATGGGCAGAATAATCAACAAAACCGAGTTGAACAAGATCTACCTGGCCTTAACATACCATTCCATGTTCAACCCATCGGTTACCGCCCTCCTGAGATTCCGAATATCAAATTTAGACCCGATCCGGGTATGCTTAGTCAATTTCAAAGTTTCGGACTCTATACTGGTACTGCAATTCAAGATCCGGTAAAAGCGATTCAGAAGTTTATGCAGATTTGTGATGCCTACATTACTCCTGGCATTACACGCGAGCAACTGTATTGTCATATGTTTTCGTTTTTCTTGACCGGAAGAGCTAGCGATTGGCTAGAAAGACAACCACATGGAACCATTCACTCTTGGAGAGAGCTTCAAGCCGCATTCTTTAACCGATTTTATCCGAAGAGCATGAGACTTAAAGATCAAACCGAGCTTGCAAGATTTTCTCAAGAAGATGGAGAAACAGTGGGAGAAGCATGGACAAGGTTTCAACAAAAATTAGCTAGATGTCCGCTCCATGGTTATACACCTGCTCTACAACTTGCTATATTCTATGAAGGTCTTGATGACAAGGGTAGAGACAAGGTGGATAACATTGGAAAGGGTAATTTTGTGTCCATGAATCACAATGAAGCTTCCGAGGTGTTAGAAAATATTATGGAACAAGAAAGAAGTTGGCCTTCAACGCGAGCTTCTGCAGCAAAGACCCGAGGAACGCTTCGTTTAGATGCAGAAACCGCGAACTCAGCTCAAATATCCTCGTTAGAAAATCAAATCAAGGAGCTGAGAATCGCGATGGAGAAGAATTTAGCTGCTACAAAGGTAGTTCAAGAGGCACAAGGTTGTCAACAATGTGGAGTTAACGATCATTCATGGGAAGAGTGCGAAACAAATCCGCAATCTGTTTACTTTATATCTAACCGATGGGGCAACCGCAACCATCCGGGTATGCAGTATTCAAATCCACAAGGGGCCGCTAATCCTAGTCAATATCAATCGCGACCCCAGAACAACTCTTACCAACAGAGAGGTCAGTACCAAAACCAATATCAGAATCGACCTACTCCTCCACAACAACCTGCTCAAGACGCCTATACCGATACTTTAGACCAAAAAGCTTTACCTCAGTATCCGCAAGAAGGATCTATGGACAATACACAGATAGTACAAGCTCTAGAACGTTTGAACACCACTGTAAACGCTCAAGAAGAAAAGGTCAGAGGACACGATGCCATACTTCAGATGCTAAATACTCAATTAGCCCAAATAAACAAGCATCTAACAGAACAAAAGGAAGTAAAGGAAATCGAAGGAGGTGAAAACAATGTTGTGTTCGAAGCTTGCAAGGCTATATGCCTTGAAATCGAAAAAGAAAAGGAGGAAGCACCACATGCTGCCATTAGTGCCGTGGAAGTTCCCAGTATTGAAGAAGAGCCAACCGAGTCTAACCCTGAGGAGTCCGACTGTCTAGAAGTTTATCATCTGGAAAGCGATGAAGAGAGAGACGAGTTCATAGAGCTACTGAGAAAGGTGCAAGAGGAGATGCGATCGATGGTAGAGTATGCAGCGGAGTTAGCGAGAGAGAAAGAGGAAGAAGCCTCAAAAGAAGAATCAAAAGAAGATGAAGTGGCACCTGCTGTGCTAGAGGAGAAAGAAGAAGAGAAGGTGGAATCGCCACCTAGTGTTCAACCAGTGTCATCAACTATTCCTGATACAAATCCTAAGGATGACACTATTCTCAAGACATTTGTAGAGGCGTACCAACCTGAAAATATCAACGCCCAAATGCTTGAGATTGCGAAGAGAGGACTTACACCGCAACAAGTTTTTACGCAAGTTATTCCTGAGAAAGAAGAGAGTGTAGAGATCCCGAGAGAGAACCTGAGGGTTTCGAGAAGAAGTGAGAAAGAGCTACCGACTAAGCTTAAAGATCCGGGAAGTTTTAACCTTCCCATTCAATTGCATGGTAGGCTCAAGGTGAAAGCAATGTACGATGTGGGTTCTGGTGTGAATCTTATGCCTAAGTCCGTGTTCGAGAGACTTGGACTTCAAAAATCAGAGAAAACTCCAGTGAAGTTGCAGTTTGCTGACAACTCAGTGAAGAGGACGTGGGGAACAGTGGAGGACGTCTTAGTCCGTGCAGGTAATATCGCCATCCCTACTGACTTTGTTATTCTTGAGTTTGATGCAGATAAGCAGGTTCCGATCATACTTGGACGGCCTTTCATGGCCACAAGTCAAAGTGTGATCAACTTCCAAGATGGGACCATCACCCTTCATGCTAAAAATGTATCCGAGACCTTCTATGTCTTGGGTAAGAAACCGAGGAAGTTGGATCCCACCGTACCTATCATCCACAGCCTTTCACATCACAAAGTCCCTCCTGAGGAGATCCACTTAAAACCTGTGGATACTGAGCCAAACATTGAGTTTGGGGTTGGCCATGAAGTCCTATGGAAAGCCCACAAACGCGAGAACAGGCCACGAAGTTTCAAAGACTCGTGGATGGGACCATTCATTGTCACTAAGGTCGTTTCAGCCAAGGTGATAGAAATTCACCCCAAAACTGGGGTCAAGCGCAGATTAGTTGACGTTCATAGCCTTACTCGTTGTTGGGGAGGCTATATTCGCAAATCTTGACAGAGGTAACACGTCTAACTTTGAAAGACGTTAAACAAAAGTGCTGTTCGGGAGACAACCCGAAGTTTTTTTTTATGTTTTCATGTCTTTTACATTCTTAGTTTAAGTTTATTTTAGTTGTTTTTAGTTGATAATGCATATTTGAGAAAGGTATTAGTGTTTTTGGTGTGTAGGAATCGGAGAAATCAAGTTAGGGAACGCGAGGAAAATTTTTGGAGCGCAAGAAAGCACCCCGCGGACTACCCTCACGGACTACCCCATGGTCCGCAGGGATGGTCCGCAAGGTCAAAACCCGTACCACGGGTAGCTACCGCGGGTTTAGGTCAGAAACACGAAAAAATTCCACGGACCACCCCGCGGTGCACCGTGCCATGGTCCGCGCCCCAGAAACCCGTACCACGGGTTGACTACCACGGGTATTTTGACGGAGCAGCTACAGAAGCCGCGGTGTACCCCGCGGTACACCGGACCCTAGTCCGCGAGCCAAAAAACCCGTACCACGGGGTCCTACCACGGGTTTAAGTCAGTGAGCAAAAATTTTCGAGCATCAGATGTCACGGACTACCCTGCGGTGCACCCCATGGTCCGCAGGGGTAGTCCGCAGCGCCGCCAGAGGAGAGAGAAAGTTACGGGATTGAGTTATAAAGGAGGTATTAAAGCTATTATTCCGAATTTATTAAACCTTAACCCTCTCTTTCTTCTCCACAACTCTCCTAACTCCATTGAAGCTCATCAAAACCTTCACCAATCACCAAAACACTACCCAATCATCAAGGAAAACACATCAAACCTTCTCTCCACATCATTACAAGAGAGAATCAAGCTACCAATCATCACCAAATTCATTCAAATTGAAGAATCAAAGAGCCAAATTTCACAAATTCATCACACAATTTCTAAAATCCAAGCCTACCCATTACAAATCATCCTCACCCACATAGAGATTCATCACCAATTCACCCATCCTAGGACAAATCAAGCTTGTTCATCCATTAATTCAAGAGTTAAATTTCAAGGGTTGCTAAAGCTTTGAGTTGGGGGTTAATTGAAGATGACTAATAGAACATCAATCTTATCTAGCAAGAGGGAGGTGAAGAGTAACAAGGGATTGGATTTAAACAAGAAGAAATCAATTGACAAAGGAGCTAGTTCTGAATCAAAGGGTAAAGATAAATTGAAAAGTGGGAAACCTTCGTATGATAGTAATGGTAAAAAGCTTTATTTTTATGCAAAGGAAAGAACACAACCTCAACAAAATCCTATACCTATAGAGAAAGTGGATACTTCAAAGGCCTTGAAGATTTCTGCAGAGAAACAATTAAAAGAACTACCTTTTGCCTATGAGAAAGTATTCAAGGAAGAAATTAGAGATGGAGAATACAAGAGATTCTTTGAGCTTGGTGAGAAGTTGGGTTGGTCTACGTTCATGGTAAGCCGTTCTGAATTATGTCCTGAATTAGTTTTGGAGTTCTATCTAGGCCTCTTTAGCCGAGATAGTGATTGTGTTCCGATTAGAGGAAAGTTAGTTCCTTTCACAGTTGAGGAGATTAGGAACCACTTCAAGTTTCAGAATCCGAAAGGTTGTTGCAAATTTGAGGAAGCAGTTGCTAAACGAAAAATCTTTGATAAGGAATTACTTTTTGAGCATGTGTTAGACAAGGAGAAAGTGCAATTACATAAGGGAGAATTGAAGGCACCTTGGCCTTACAAATATCTTCAAGCAGATGCTAGAATTTGGCATAATTTCCTTATCCCTAATGTCTTTGGAAACACACGAACTTTGGAGGTGACTATGAAGAACGCACTACTGTTGGACTGTATTTTGAGAGGAGAAGAAGTTGATGTGGCACAGTTGATCTATGAGGAGGTGATACGATTCTCGGTCTCTCCTAAATCGGTTTATAACGTTAAATTTCCAACTATGATCACGTGTCTTGTGCGAAAAGCGAATGTAGTATTGGGTGAAGAAGAGAAACTCGAGTTTAAGACGAGTTATATTGATAATGCTTGGATCAAAGAAAGCCTTCGAAGAGCGGGTTCTACTCAAGCCTCGAAGGAAGAAAAGGAGCAAAATTGGCAAGAGAAGATGGAGGAGCGTTTAACGAAATTTGAAGCAGCTCAAACTTCCTTAGTCAATGATGTGGCACAAATCAATGCTAATCAAGTGCACATCATGAAACTCCTTGAGCAATTAACGAAAGGTCCAGCAATTCCAATCTTGGATATCAATGATGCGAGGCAATAGCCTCGAGAGTATGTTTTCTTTCTTCCTTACCATTTCTGTAAATATGTCTATCTGCTAATTTTAATTTCTGTTTTCGAGTCTTTTTCGAGTCGTGGGGACACGGCTCATTTTTGAGTTGGGGGTGTGGGGATTCGTTGTCTCTCATCTCCATTTTTTTGTTTTTGGGTGAAATTAAAATTTTTGATGCATGGGAATTAGATGTAGAGTGTGTTTAATAGCTTGAAAGCATAAGCTCAGTAGGTTAATGATAGTAAGTGATATGTTTATGAGCTATGTATTTGTATGCTTTGAGTATTTGCAGGAAAACACACGTTGATAGTAAAGAAAAGATTAGTGAGCAATGCGATAGAAAGTATGTTCGATCTCAGGGAACCTTGAGAAGTGTGTAGGCCGTGAGATCCAAGCTAGTTGAAAAACCATTTGATGAAAGTGCTAAAGGTAAGAAATTTTCTGAATTACATAGTGTAGAAAGTGATCAAGGCGGTTCTTTCATATTTTTAAGCCTTTGAAGCCTTTTTATACCTTCTCACCTTGTGATTTTTGAGTTTAAAAGTATATCCTTCTTAGCCCCTTCTAGCCTTTCTAAAGCCTTTTTATTGAAACACATTATAAGCCATATCCTTTAGATTTTTAGGACTTTTACATATGACCCGCACTCGAATCGCGATGCTTAGACAGTTGTTTTAGAGCTTGAGTTTGGGGTGGTGGGTCCACCATTATGGGAGTTATTATGTTGGGATTTTTTGAGCTTATAAATTGTGCTTTGTGCTTTATATTGAGGATATTTCACAGAATTGTATTGTAACCCTTTGCCGGGGTAATAGTGAATGAAAAAGAAGCTTCGAGCTAATTTTGCCAACAAGGGCATATATATGAGAAAATTAGCGTGATATCTCAACATTAAAAGAGAGTCATAGCTATAGAAAAGAGATTGATTTGAAAAGAAAAGAAAATATATATATTCGGACCGGCAAAGTGGATTTTTATGTGAACATCTTAAGCTTTAATTGGGTTATTGGGGATGCTAAATTGTGCATCAAGGAATTCATTGGGTTGAGTGAGAAACGTTTATGAGAGTAACTCAAGCTCTAGGGCGATTCGTTGATGGCTAGTGAGGAGAGAGCCAAAAGCTCACTCCAAATTATCCAAATATATGATCACACCGTCCCTAAGCCTACATTACAACCTTAAAGACCTTGTGATTCTTTGTTATGTAATTAAGAAGAGATTGAGCCATTAGAGATTAGTTAAGGGGATTCTTGGATACTAGTAAGGTTTGATGAACAATCTATAGCTCTCAAGGGGAACTGAGTAAAGTCCCAATCCTTCTTACATTGCGAAACTAATCAGATCTTGAATTCAAGCCGTGTTGACTGTGGATATGAGAAGTGTACAGGTATGTAGTTTATGAATATTATTGCATAAAATTTTCTGAGTTATGTGCTTTAGGTTTATTCTATATATTCTGCTATGCTTTTCCCTTGTGTTGAGAATTTTATAAAGTGTGTATTTCTAGACTTCCCTATGTTTTTATCTTTTATTGTATCGAGACGATACAACTTTGAGTTGGGGGTCTTGATGTCTCCTCATTTGTGATAGATTTATGTTAAGATGAGACATCATTTTTAGTGTTTTAGAAGTCAATAATGTCGATTTTCTTGAGTTTTAGTACACTTTCCTATTTTGTGTCTTGATTTGTAGAAATAATGTTTTTAGAGCATATTGGGTTTAATTGTTTATTTAGTGTGTAGCTTTAAAGATAATTATGGAGATTAATTAGAGTCCAAGTCAAAGACAACAACTTATGGAAGGAGATATGCATGGTAATTGGAGATAAGGAAAGAATTGCTAAAAAGATGGAAAAGGAAAAGCTGCCTAAATCTGGGATTCTGCAAAGATAGGCGTTTTTACCTAATAAAGAGGCCGAATTTGGTAGATTACTCCTAAAGGGCGTAGGAAATTCTGTTGCGATTCTTTTGGTATCTTGTGGAGCAAAATCGGACCAATAATAAAGAAGTTATGACCAAAACAACGCAGCAGTGTTTATCTTTATTTCCATACGAATTTGAGTTGGGCTAGAAGTCCATTACCTTAACTCTTCCTCAAGAAAACGAATTAGGTCTTCTAAACACCTATAAATACACCCTTATATCACTTGTAAATCATCCTTGCCTCATAGTAATTAGTTCTTAAGGTTTTATTCTTCCAGTTTATTGTAGAGAGCAAGATGATGTCTTTTATTATTTCTTTTAGTTTATTTCCTTCAGGTATGAACTAAACCTCCCATAGCTTGGGTTTTGCATATGTATAATCTATGAATTCTAATTCTTCTATCTAAGTTTCTTTGGGAATTATATGTTTTAATCTGATATTAGCTTCTTACTTTATATTTGCTTATGTGTTTTGATTTAATGTCTTTCCTAGAATTGATCACTTTAGGATTGTTTTAAGAGTAGTTAGATGTTCTCCTTGACAGGGTGTTTAACTATTGAACCACCACATAATGTCTAGTGTCGATAGCAGTTCTGACAAAACATACTTCTAACTAGATAGTCATTAAGGTTTGTTTTAACCACAGTATCACCAAGACTTGCAGTATTTGCTTAGGGCCTTAGTGGCGTTTGATAACCCTATTTTAAATCACTTCTTGGTTGTGACGTAGCCCCCTTAGTCGCTCTCAAGGTCTAAGGTAGTGGAATTTAGAATCCTGACTAAGTATTACCGAGAGCTAATATTCTCCCTTATGAACTAGATCTATAGATAGAATTAGAAGGATTAGTGCATACTAGCAAAACCTAAGCTATACTTCTCATCTCATATTCTTAATCTTTTACTTTATTGTCTTTATTTTCATAGTTTTAATTTAGTTTTAATTCATAAATTCGAAAAACCAAATATTTATTTACTGTCTTCTAGTTATTTACTTTTACTCGTTATCTGTTCTTACGCGTTTAACACACTTAAGTCCCTGAGAACGAACTCTACTTATCATTAAAACTTGCATACGTCCTGTAATACTTGCAGTACTGTGCCTGTCTAGGGTGAGAGTGCATAGTTTTCCATACTTAAATTGATCTTATTTTTATCACACCCTAGGCGACACCAATGATAAGTCAAGTTTATTCGTAGGGATTGTATCCTTTAGATCTATTTATGTTTAACAAGCGTAGATGAATTTAGATGTTTTAGAATAAAATACAAAAAGACAAAATAATATGAATAATTATATGATATGAAATAAATAAATAAGAATGCAGATAAATGAATATGAATGTAAGTCTAATAGATTAGGGTCACTAATATGAGTCTATTTTACTACGTTGTTATTCTAACCTGTCACAGATTAAACATTATATATTAACCAGGATTCTAAATTCTACCTAGCCTGTATTAGGCTTAGGAGCAACCTCTCCACTACCAAGGATTCCTGAGTAATGATTGGTGATTAAATCAAACCTTTATGGCTATCTAGTTAGGCAAGGGATCAAAACTAGACAATTATGTGGTGTTGTCAATAACTAAGAATAATCCTTAGATTGGCCAAATCTAGGGCTTAAAGCAACAAGTCAAAACACATAATAACAATATACACCAAACTCAAATCAATTAAAATAGCAAATAGTATTCTGTAATTAAAGACAAAATAATAACCCAACAATAAAAGTAAAACTTACAAATAAAAGCTTAGAAATATGGTTGAGCAGAAATCTATAGCTAATTACCCTAAATATAGAGAAGGTGAGATGCAGAAGAGGAGTTTGTCACTCTCCAACTTCGTGCTTCTTGTCTTCCTCTATAGGTCAGCTTTCTTCTTGGATGAATAGCTTGATACTAAGGATGAATAATAAATTAAAGGACTAAGCTATTATTTAAAAGTGAGAAAATACAAGTTAGGACTAAGCCTAAGCTTAAAACAGAGCAAGGACATGTTTACAATGGTATAATGGTGTATTTATAGGTGTTTAGGAAACCTAATTTGTTTTCTTGAAGGAGAAGGTGAGTATTGGACTCCTAGCCCAACTCAAATTCGTAACCCTAAAACATGGAATCAGGCCCGTTTTTGATTTGGTCCTAGCAGCTTCAATACTCATCCGTGTGATGCGTATGAGTAGTCGAAATTCATCGTCTCGGAAAGATCTTCAACTTTTCTCTTTACCGTTTCTCCGAATTCCACACCTATTTTGAGATACAAGCTGATTTATGGTCGTAGGTGCATAAATTCTGGATTAAGGCAGATTTTCCTTTTCCATGTTTTTAGCTTTTCTTTCCTTATCTCCAATTACCATGCTTATCTATTTCCATATCTCTTAGTCTTTGACTTGGACTCTAATTAATCTCAATAATTATCTTTAAATCTTCACACTAAATAAATAATTAAACCCAATATGCTCTAAAAACAATAATTTACTTAATCAAGACTCAAAATATGAAGGTGTAGTTATTCTCAAGAAAATCGACTAGAAGACTTCCTAAATAACTAAAAATGATGTCTCATCTTAACATAAATCTATCACAAATGAGGAGACATCATGTAGCAAAGTGAATCTTGAGTTATGTCATACACAAAATCAATTATAGTTTATGTTTTTCACATGTACAAAATTCTCTCTTACAATTTTCAGAAACGATGACAAGTATGGATTCCCAGACACACGGAGATCTTATTTAAGTTATGCAATTAAGTTTTGTCTAAACATGGTTGCATAGAGTCCAAAGAAACAACAAACGTATTTTAAATGAAGTTTTGAATTTTAATATAGAACACTTGCAACAATATGTGGTGACAATACTAGTTTCATGAACATGAAAACTAATCTTACTATTCATGTACGAACTAAACATACTGAAATTGATATTCAATTTATTCGAGAGAAGATAAACATTGCTATATTCAAGCTCTAATACACCATCTGTAAAGCACAAAACACATATATATTTATTTAGCAGCTTCAACGACTGTGGTTCAACGACTGTGGTCATAGTCGAATAAAATACAATAGTTTATGGATGGGTGATTAATAATATTATAATTATCAAATTTAAATTTTGGCATTAGTTTAATCTACACAATAAGTTACTTTATAATATTGGTGTATAAAACGTGAGATTAAGATTTTAAATTTAATCTACACAATAAGTTACCTTATAATATTGGTGTATAAAATGTAAAATTAAGATTTTAAATTTTGCAATAAAGATTAGAAAAATAAAATATATTCAAAAAATCAATTAATATTTTGAATTAAAATGAAACACTTGATTCAATTATTTTACCATGAAAATTTTAAAAGTTTTGTTTCGTAATAATTTATGAAATTTAAATATAATATTTTCGTGTTTATTCATTTAATCGTTATTATACACATATATTTTATCATTTATTAATAATTCTTCCTAAAAAATACTTCGCTAATATGATAACTCATGCAAAAGTTGTAATTTTATTATATATTTTTTGTAAGGTCAACTAGTGTTCGAAATTAAAGATCATCCTACTACTTGACATCTTCAACAAGACGTACTAGTCACTCGCACATCCCCATAGTTCATGTTGATTAAATTGTTTATACTTGATAAATATTCTAAGGGATTGATACGAGGGTTTAGACGGACTTCTTAAACATTATGTGCTTGGATCGAGTTTCAATAAAGATGGAACTCTTTAAACTCGATAACCATTAAGATATTAAACCAAGATATATATATATGATACTGAAAATCGTTAAAGGTTTTGATCAAGGTTTCTCATAGTGAAATCCTTCATACTTGATAACCTATTGGAAGATTAAATCGAGGATTTATTTATGATAATGACAACCATTATAGATTTTGGTAAAAGATTCATGTCAACGAGAACATGTATACGTAATAACCATTATGATCGATTGAATTGATGTTTTATATATAACCTTGATTACAATAAATGGTTTTGGTCTAGGTGTCATACAGATAGAAACTTTTATACTCAATAAACCTTCTAGTGGAATGAATTATGGTTTCATATATGACATTGTTAATCATTATAGGTTCTCGTAAGGTTCCATATAAATAGAACCCATTATATTAGATAACCGTTCTAACAGATTAATAAGATGGTTTACATTTTACCTTGAAAACTGTTAATTTTTATGGTGGAGGATTCATGTAGATGGAAACCCTTAAATTCTATAACCCTTATAAGGGTTTGAAATGGGGCTTTATATATGGCCTTTATAATTATTTAAGTTCTAATCAAGGTTTCACGTAGTTGAAACACCTTAAACCATATAACTCTTCTGCGGGATCGAATCGACGTTTCACCTTGTCGTATTCACTGTTAAGGGTTTTGGTCGAGGAACCATGAGAAGAAAGCTTTACCAATAACACTTATAAGTGATAGAATTAACGTTGTACATATGACCTTTTTAGTTGTTTTAGGTGTTGGTCGAGGTTCCATATTTGTTAAATACTTTATACTTGATATTCCTTATGAGGGAATCAATTTAGGTTTTATATAGGACCTTGATGACCATTATAGGTTACGCTTGAGGTTCCACATTGATGTAATCATTTGTACATGATAACCTTCCCGAGAGATTGAATCAATATTTTACAAATGATAAAGGAAATCCTTATAGCTTTTGGTTGTTATCCCACGTAGAGGGAACCTTTATAGATTTTAAACCTTTAAAGTGGTTTCACAGAGGTTTTCCATAGGACGTTTATAACTGATATAGTTTTTGGTCTAGTTTATGCGTATATGGAATTATGTATACACAATTACTCTTAAATATATTAAATCAAGGTTTTTCATATGAACTTGATTATGGCTATAAGTTATGGTCAAGGTTCTATATTTGTATAACCATTTATAATCTACAACCCTTTCGAAAGAACTAATATTGGTTTTATATTATACCTTGATGAGGTTTTATATAAAACCATAGTGACCCCTTAAGCCTATCACTCGACTCAATAACCCCTATCTATGGGTCAATAAAAAAATTTACCAGAGTGACCCCTTACGCCTATTGTTGGACTCGATTTATTGGAGGCGGGTTGAATCGAGGTTTTCTAACAATGACCACTTAGTCTATGATAAATCAGAAGTGAAAATACATATACACAATAAAAAAAATACCATGACCTAGTCAAACATTTGTAGAATAGAACAACATTTCTTAATCTTAAAAAATTCTATAATTTATTATGATAAACAATTTTAAAACTATTATTAAGGTATATACTAATAAGCATGTTATTGTCTATTGAGTAAATTTTACATTTTCATATTTTATTAAGGAACCCATGTAAGAGAATGTAAATAATATTATATTAAATCAGGAAGACATCTACAAAATTAATACCAGTCCTTTAATAAAAACAACATTCTTTGCCTAATAACATACACGATTCCTGTAAAACAATTCAAAATTGAAGTATAATATAAAATTACTTTCTCCAATAGTCCATGTAAATAATGGGACTCATAAAACTTACAGCATGTCAAGAGATCTCTTTTATTTTATGAAAAACCAAATAAATTAACATAATCATTTACGAATTTTATTCAAGTTAAACTAAAAAACATGAAATTTACATTAATAGAGACTAATATTTCACCTGTTCTGTTTTAAACCTCGTAATCACCGTAATACATTTCACTTGTTTTGCTTTTCACCTCATCATCACATAAACTATTCTTCTATCCTTTCTGAACACATATCAAATTTTCAAAATGCAAAACTTATAAATATAAGATCTTAATTGATTCATTGATCATCTTTTATGAAAATCTAGTACATTATTTAGTTTGTTCCAATAAATAAATTATAAGAATAGTTTAAGAAAGTCAAAATATAAGAAATAAAATTAAAATAATCACCTCGAAAAGATAAATCATCAGCATGAAAATATTCAGATGTTTTAGGCCAGGAATGCTTCTTTATGAAAAAGAATATGTATTTTATTAGTATTCTTGAAAACCAAAAGTGAGGATTAAATAGTATATGAAATTAAGAAAAAGAATAACACAAATTAATATAAAATTTGTTTTTTTAAGACTCCCATCTCCCATTGTTTCACAATTTTACATCTGAAAAAAGATCAAACCTTACAATATTAATACATCAAATTATTTTGTTACCTTAACTTGGGTTCTTCGCCAAGCCGATAGATAATGGTGGTGGAAATTTCTCAACTTCACCTTCATCATCAACCTCTTTACTTTTCTCAATATAATTAAAATTTTAGTCTTTTCGCATCTTTTGCTTTAGTAACTAATGATTTTTTTTGATTGCATCCAGAGATTGCTATCAAATTAAACATGAAAAATACAGTATAAGGTAAAAGATTTTTCAAAAGTAATTTAATTAAGTTGAAATTTCATATATAAGTGTTGGACCCACGAATCAAACTTTTTTTTATTAATCCATTAGATTTGGCTGAAGATTGATGTAAGGCAGGGAATTTTTTTTTTGAATAATTAAGCATCTCTCCACAGATATTGTAATATCTGTAGAATCTGAATTCGAATTTTCATGTTAGTTGAGAATCAAATCAAGAAATGAAGACTTAAAAGCAAGAAACAATTTCTGAAAATAATTCAATTTCTCTAGAGTTTCACCCTATAAAGTATACAACAAATTAATTTATTATGAATACCTCAATTTTGTTATTAGTCTCCTTTTATTTTGAAATCATTGTTGCACCCTATAAACTATACAACAAATTGATTTTCTATTAAAACCTGCAAAAAATAACGTTGTTTTCCATTATCCATAAATAACGTTTCAAAGAAGAAAAAGAAAAATAAATTATCCAAAAATACAACCAAGAAATGAATATTTAAAAGCAGGAAACAATTTTTGAATTTTTTTAAAAATAATGGGATTAGGTTAAAAATAATTCAATTTTTTTAGTGTTTCACCCTAAAAACTATACAACGAAGAGATATTTTCGATCGTTGCCCCTTCTCCAAAATTACATATATAATACCATATATATATATATGTTATTTTTCTCACAATATGATAGTTATGTACTAATTTTTTAATTTAGGGCAAGTACCTTTATTTTTTATACAATGTTAAAAAATGTTGCATTCATGTTATGATGATTTCTTTTTACAAAAATATAATAGTTTATGGATGGGTGATTAATAATATTATAATTATCAAATTTAAATTTTGGAATTAGTTTAATCTACACAATAAGTTACTTTATAATATTGGTGTATAAAAGCGTGAGATTAAGATTTTAAATTTAATCTACACAATAAGTTACCTTATAATATTGGTGTATAAAACGTAAAATTAAGATTTTAAATTTTGCAATAAAGATTAGAAAAATAAAATATATTCAAAAAAGCAATTAATATTTTGAATTAAAATGAAACACTTGATTCAATTATTTTACCATGAAAATTTTAAAAGTTTTGTTTCATAATAATTTATGAAATTTAAATATAATATTTTCGTGTTTATGCATTTAATCGTTATTATACACATATATTTTATCATTTATTAATAATTCTTCCTAAAAAATACTTCCCTAATATGATAACTCATGCAAAAGTTGTAATTTTATTATATATTTCTTGTAAGGTCAACTAGTGGTCGAAATTATAGATCATCCTACTACTTGACATCTTCAACAAGACGTACTAGTCACTCGCACATCCCCATAGTTCATGTTGATTAGATTGTTTATACTTGATAAATATTCTAAGGGATTGATACGAGGGTTTAAACGAACTTCTTACACATTATGTGTTTGGGTCGAGTTTCAATATAGATTGAACTCTTTAAACTCGATAACCATTAAGCTATTAAACCCAGGATATATATATATATATATATATATATATATGATACTGAAAATCGTTAAAGGTTTTGATCAAGGTTTCTCATAGTGAAATCCTTTATACTTGATAACCTATTGGAAGATTAAATCGAGGATTTATTTATGATAATGACAACCATTATAGATTTTGATAAAAGATTCATGTCAACGAGAACATTTATACCTAATAACCATTATGATCGATTGAGTTGATGTTTTACATATAACCTTGATTACAATAAATGGTTTTAGTCTAGGTGTTATAGAGATAGAAACTTTTATACTCAATAAACCTTCTAGTGGAATGAATTGAGGTTTCATATATGACATTGTTAATCATTATAGGTTCTCGTAAGGTTCCATATAAATAGAACCCATTATATTAGATAACCGTTCTAACAGATTAATAAGATGGTTTACATTTTACCTTGAAAACTGTTAATTTTTATGGTGGAGGATTCATGTAGATGGAAACCCTTAAATTCTATAACCCTTATGTGGGTTTGAAATGGGGCTTTATATATGGCCTTTATAATTATTTAAGTTCTAGTCAAGGTTTCACGTAGTTGTAACACCTTAAACCATATAACTCTTCTACGGGATTGAATCGACGTTTCACCTCGTCGTATTCATTGTTAAGGGTTTTGGTCGAGGATCCATGAGAAGAAAGCTTTACCAATAACACTTATAACTGATAGAATTGACGTTGTACATATGACCTTTTTAGTTGTTTTAGGTGTTGGTCGAGGTTCCATATTTGTTAAATACTTTATACTTGATATTCCTTATGAGGGATTGAATTTAGGTTTTATATAGGACCTTGATGACCATTATAGGTTATGCTTTAGGTTCCACATTGATGTAATCATTTGTACATGATAACCTTCCCGAGAGATTGAATCAATATTTTACAAATGATAAAGGAAATCCTTATAGCTTTTGGTTGTTATCCCACGTAGAGGGAACCTTTATAGATTATAAACCTTTAAAGTGGTTTAACCGAGGTTTTCCATAGGACGTTTATAACTGATATAGTTTTTGGTCTAGTTTATGCGTATATGGAATTATGTATACACAATTACTCTTAAAAATATTAATCAAGGTTTTTCATATGAACTTGATTATGGCTATAAGTTATGGTCAAGGTTCTATATTTGTATAACCATTTATAATCTACAACCCATTCGAAAGAACTAATATTGGTTTTATATTATACCTTGATAATCGAATTGAGGTTTTATATAAAATCATAGTGACCCCTTAAGCCTATCACTAGACTCAATAACCCCTATCTATGGGTCAATAAACAAATAACCAGAGTGACCCCTTACGCCTATTGTTGGACTCGATTTATTGGAGGCGGGTTGAATCGAGGTGTTCTAACAATGACCACTTAGTCTATGATAAATCAGAAGTGAAAATACATATACACAATAGAAAAATACCATGACCTAGCCAAACTTTTGTAGAATAGAACAACATTTCTTAATCCTAAAAAATTCTATAATTTATTTTGATAAACAATTTTAAAACTATTATTAAGGCATATACTAATAAGCATGTTATTGTCTATTGAGTACATTTTACATTTTCATATGTTATTAAGGAACCCATGTAAGAGAATGTAAATAATATTTAAATTAAATCAGAAAGACATCTACAAAATCAATACCAGTCCTTTAATAGAAGCAGCATCCTTTGCCTAATAACAAACACGATTCCTGTAAAGTAATTCAAAAAATGCAGTATAAGACAAAATTACTTTCTCCAATAGTCCATTTAAATAATGGGACTCATAAAACTTACAGCGAGATTTCTTTTATTTTCTGAAAAACTAAATAAATTAACATAATCATTTACGAATTTTATTCAAGTTAAACTAAAAAACATGAAATTTACATTAATAGAGACTAATATTTCACTTGTTCTGTTTTAAACCTCTTAATCACCGAAATACATTTCACTTGTTTTTCTTTTCACATCATTATCACATAAACTATTCTTCTATCCTTTCTGAACCCCTGTGAAATATTCAAACTGCAAAACTAATAAATATAAGATCTTAATTGATTCAATGGTCTTCTTTTATGAAAATCTAGTACATGATTTAGTTTGTTCCATTAATTAAATTATAAGAATAGTTTCAAAAAGTCAAAATAAAAGAAATGAAATTAAAATAATCACCTCGAAAAGATAAATCATCAGCATGAAAATCTTCAGATGTTTTAGGCCAGGAATGCTTCTTTATGAAAAAGAATATGTATTTTATTAGTATTCCTGAAAATCAAAAGTGAGGATTAAATAGTATATTGAATTAAGAAAAACAATAACACAAATTAATATAATTTTTTTTTTAAGACTCTCATCTCCCATTGTTTCACAATTTCACATCTGATAAAAGATCAAACCTTACAATATTAATACATCAAAATTATTTTGTTACCTTAATTTGGGTTCTTTGCCAAGCCGATAGATAATGGTTGTGGAAATTGCTCAACTACACCTTCATCATCAACCACTAATGATTTTTTTGGTTGCATTCAGAGATTGCTATCAAATTAAACATGAAAAATACAGTATAAGGTAAAAGATTTTTCGAAAGTAATTTAATTAAGTTGAAATTTCATATATAAGTGTTGGACCCATTTCTTTTTATTAATCCATTAGACTTGGCTGAAGATTGATGTAAGGCATCGTATTTTTTTTGAATAATTAAGCATCTCTCCTCAGATATTGTATTATCTGTAGAATCTGAATTCGAATTTTCATGTTAGTTGAGAATCAAATCAAGAAATGAAGACTTAAAAGCAAGAAACAATTTCTAATAATTCTAAAAGTAAAAAAAATGTTAAAAATAATTCAATTTCTCTAGAGTTTCACCCTATAAACTATACAACAAATTGATTTATTATGAATACCTCAATTTTGTTATTAGTCTCCTTTTCTTTTGAAACCATTGTTGCGCCCTATAAACTATACAACAAAATGATTTTTTGTTAAAACCTGCAAAAAACAGAGACGTTGTTTTTCATTATCCATAAATAACACTTCAAAAAAGAAAAAGAAAAAGAAATTATCCAAAAATACAACCAAGAAATGAATATTTAAAAGCAGGAAACAATTTTTGAATTTTTATAAAAGTAATGGGATTAGGTTAAAAATAATTCAATTATTTTAGAGTTTCACCCTAAAAACTATACAACAAACTGATTTATTATTTATTCAGAGATATATTGGATCGTTTCCCCTTCTCCCATATTACATATATAATACCATATATATATATATGTTATTTTTCTCACAATATGATAGTTATGTACTAATTTTTTAATTTAGGGCAAGTACCTTAATTTTTTATACAATGTTAAAAAATGTTGCATTCATGTTATGATGATTTTTTTTACAAAAATACAATAGTTTATGGATGGATGATTAATAATATTATAATTGTCAAATTTAAATTTTGGCATTAGTTTAATCTACACAATAAGTTACATTATAATATTGGTGTATAAAACGTGAGATTAAGACTTTAAATTTAATCTACACAATAAGTTACCTTATAATATTGGTGTATAAAACGTAAAATTAAGATTTTAAATTTTGCAATAAAGATTAGAAAAATAAAATGTATTCAAAAAAGCAATTAATATTTTAATTAAAATGAAACACTTGATTCAATTATTTTACCATGAAAATTTTAAAAGTTTTGTTTCATAATAATTTATGAAATTTAAATATAAAATTTTCGTGTTTATGCATTTAATCGTTATTATACATATATATTTTATCATTTATTAATAATTCTTCCTAAAAAGTACTTCGCTAATATGATAACTCATGCAAAAGTTGTAATTTTATTATATATTTTTTGTAAGGTCAACTAGTGGTAGAAATTATAGATCATCCTACTACTTGACATCTTCAACAAGACGTACTAGTCACTCGCACATCCCCATAGTTCATGTTGATTAGATTGTTTATACTTGATAAATATTCTAACGGATTGATACGAGGGTTTAAACGAACTTCTTACACATTATGTGTTTGGGTCGAGTTTCAATATAGATGGAACTCTTTAAACTCGATAACCATTAAGATATTAAACCAGGATATATATGTATATATATATGATACTGAAAATCGTTAAAGGTTTTGATCAAGGTTTCTCATAGTGAAATCCTTTATACTTGATAACCTATTAGAAGATTAAATCGAGGATTTATTTATGATAATGAAAACCATTATATATTTTGATAAAAGATTCATGTCAACGAGAACATTTATACCTTATAACCATTATGATCGATTGAATTGATGTTTAACATATAACCTTGATTACAATAAATGGTTTTGGTCTAGGTGTCATAGAGATAGAAACTTTTATACTCAATAAACCTTCTAGTGGAATGAATTGAGGTTTCATATATGACATTGTTAATCATTATAGGTTCTCGTAAGGTTCCATATAAATAGAACCCATTATATTAGATAACCGTTCTAACAAATTAATAAGATGGTTTACATTTTACCTTGAAAACTGTTAATTTTTATGGTGGATGATTCATGTAGATGGAAACCCTTAAATTCTATAACCCTTATGTGGGTTTGAAATGGGGCTTTATATATGGCCTTTATAATTATTTAAGTTCTAGTCAAGGTTTCACGTAGTTGAAACACCTTAAACCATATAACTCTTTTGCGGGAATGAATTGACGTTTCACCTTGTCGTATTCATTGTTAAGGGTTTTGGTCGAGGATCCATGAGAAGAAAGCTTTACCAATAACACTTATAAGTGATAGAATTGACGTTGTACATATGACCTTTTTAGTTGTTTTAGGCGTTGGTCGAGGTTCCATATTTGTTAAATAATTTATACTTGATATTCCTTATGAGGGAATCAATTTAGGTTTTTTATAGGACCTTGATGACCATTATAGGTTATGCTTGAGGTTCCACATTGATGTAATCATTTGTACATGATAACTTTCCCGAGAGATTGAATCAATATTTTACAAATGATAAAGGAAATCCTCTTAGCTTTTGGTTGTTATCCCACGTAGAGGGAACCTTTATAGATTATAACCCTTTAAAGTGGTTTAACAGAGGTTTTCCATAGGACGTTTATAACTGATATAGTTTTTGGTCTAGTTTATGCGTATATGGAATTATGTATACACAATTACTCTTAAAAATATTAAATCAAGGTTTTTCATATGAAATTGATTATGGCTATAAGTTATGGTCAAGGTTCTATATTTGTATAACCATTTATAATCTACAACCCTTTCGAAAGAACTAATATTGGTTTTATATTATACCTTGATAATCGAATTGAGGTTTTATATAAAACCATAGTGACACTTTAAGCCTATCACTGACTCAATAACCCCTATCTATGGGTCAATAAAAAATTTACCAGAGTGACCCCTTACGCCTATTGTTGGACTCGATTTATTGGAGGCGGGTTGAATCGAGGTTTTCTAACAATGACCACTTAGTCTATGATAAATAAGAAGTGAAAATACATATACACAATAGAAAAATACCATGACCTAGCCAAACATTTGTAGAATAGAACAACATTTCTTAATCCTAAAAAATTCTATAATTTATTTTGATAAACAATTTTAAAACTATTATTAAGGCATATACAAATAAGCATGTTATTGTCTATTAAGTACATTTTACATTTTCATATGATATTAAGGAACCCATGTAAGAGAATGTAAATAATATTTAAATTATATCAGAAAGACATCTACAAAATGAATACCCGTCCTTTAATAGAAGCAGCATCCTTTGACTAATAACAAACACGATTCCTGTAAAGTAATTCAAAAAATGCAACTCATAAAATTTACAGCATGTCAAGAGATCTCTTTTATTTTCTGAAAAACTAAATAAATTAACATAATCATTTACGAATTTTATTCAAGTTAAACTAAAAAATATGAAATTTACATTAATAGAGACTAATATTTCAACTGTTCTGTTTTAAACTTCGTAATCACCGAAATACATTTCACTAGTTTTGCTTTTCACCTCATCATCACATAAACTATTCTTCTATCCTTTCTGAACCCCTGTGAAATTTTCAAAATGCAAAACTAATAAATATAAGATCTTAATTGATTCATTGATCATCTTCTATGAAAATCTAGTACATGATTTAGTTTGTTCCATTAAATAAATTATAAGAATAGTTTCAGAAAGTCAAAATATAAGAAATGAAATTAAAATAATCACCTCGAAAAGATAAATCATCAGCATGAAAAATTTTCAGATGTTTTAGGCCAGGAATGCTTCTTTATTAAAAAGAATATGTATTTCATTAGTATTCCTGAAAACCAAAAGTGAGGATTAAATAGTATATGGAATTAAGAAAAAGAATAACACAAATTAATATAAACTTTGTTTTTTTAAGACTCTCATCTCCCATTGTTTTATAATTTCATATCTGATAAAATATGAAACCTTACAATATTAATACATCAAATTATTTTGTTACCTTAATTTTGGTTCTTTGCCAAGCATGGTGGTGGAAATTGCTCAACTACACTTTCATCATCAACCACTAATGATTTTTTTTTGTTGCATTCAGAGATTGCTATCAAATTAAACATGAAAAATACATTATAAGGTAAAAGATTTTTCGAAAGTAATTTAATTAAGTTGAAATTTCATATATAAGTGTTGGACCCACGAATCAAACTTCTTTTTATTAATCCATTAGACTTGGCTGAGATTGATGTAAGTCAGGGAATTTTTTTTTTTGAATAATTAAGCATCTCTCCTCAGATATTGTATTATCTGTAGAATCTGAATTCGAATTTTCATGTTAGTTGAGAATCAAATCAAGAAATAAAGACTTAAAAGCAAGAAATAATTTATGAAAAACTGTAAAAGTAATGAAAGTGTGTTAAAAATAATTCAATTTCTCTAGAGTTTCACCCTATAAACTATACAACAAATTAATTTAATATGTATACCTCAATTTTGTTATTCGTCTCCTTTTCTTTTGAAACCATTGTTGCGCCCTATAAACTATACAACAAACTGATTTTTTATTAAAACCTTCAAAAAACAGAGACGTTGTTTTCCATTATCCATAAATAACACTTCAAAGAAGAAAAAGAAAAATAAATTATCCAAAAATACAACCAAGAAATGAATATTTAAAAGCACGAAACAATTTTTGAATTTTTTTAAAAGTAATGGGATTAGGTTAAAAATAATTCAATTTTTTTAGAGTTTTACCCTAAAAACTATACAACAAACTGATTTATTATTTATCCAGAGATATTTTGGATCGTTGCCCCTTCTCCCATATTACATATATAATACCATATATATATGTTATTTTTCTCACAATATGATAGTTATGTACTAATTTTTTAATTTAGGCAAGTACCTTAATTTTTTATACAATGTTAAAAAATGTTGCATTCATGTTATATGAACTTGATTATGGCTATATGTTATGGTCAAGGTTCTATATCTGTATAACCGTTTATAATCTACAACCCTTTCGAAAGAACCAATATTTGTTTTACATAATACCTTGATAATCCAATTGAGGTTTTACATAAAACAATAGTGACCCCTTAAGCCTATCACTAGACTCAATAACAACTATGTATGTGTCAATAAAAAGTTTACCAGAGTGACCCCTTACCCCTATTGTTGGACTCGATTTATTGGAGGCGGGTTGAACTGAGGTTTTCTAACAATGACCAGTTAGTCTATGATAGATGGACACGACAATTAAGAGTTGTAAAACAATTGAGATATATATTTTTTTGAAAGGAATATTTTTTGGTAAATATCTTAAAATTAACATTAAGTTGCATGCCACCTATTATTTCATTACAAAACTTCCATGCAAGGAAGAAGTGTATAATATATTATGAACAAGGTTTCTTTTTCCAATTATATTTCATGAATTTACCATCTGCAATTTTAAATGGTTTTGATAGATTATTTTCAAATCATGGATTAAGTCAAACCGTCTGGTTTTGGAAATCTAAATCGCATGTACCTTATTTTATGTTACGAGGATATATATTACAATGGATTTACAGTGGATGCTCTAAATAAACATACAAATAATTTCCCACTTCTTTTACTTTGCATTTGTAACGATCTTTGAAACAACCTAAGTATTTCTAGTTACATGTTGTATCTACATACCTTCTAGTGTTATCTAGTAGTATTACCCTTTCCATGTGGTACATCTCTAACATTAATTATGAGAATCATTCGGAGCTCTTGATCAACTCATACGATGCATGTACATGGTGATACTTTAATCCAGGTCGGTCAATCCATCCTAGGCGTGCATAAATTGTATGCTGAAGCACTGAGGTAGCAACATGTAAATTTTTTACTAGAAAAAGGGATTATCTTGGTTTCTTTTTCCCACAATCAATTCTGAGTGGTGTCGCTCTCTTTGGAACTTCTAGTGATATGTAATGCTCTTGGACCTCGTCTGCACTCTAAGGGTTATGAGGGAGTCAATCTTTTCAAGACTCTCATATTGCAAGGTTTGTTGTAATCATTAAAGTGTTTGAGGTTTTGCCTAGATCTTCAACAATATTTTGTGCATGGTTAGTTAGAAGTTTCACATTGAGAGACAAATACTTAGTCAATCCATAAGGGAATATTCTCTAGATTTATTACTGATTTGATACATCTAGCTTTAACAAAGTTTCCTCTTCCCCTCATTAGGCATGCCCTTATCCTTTATTGAGGGTTGTGTTACCTAGATTAGACATCTTCAGCCTCTCTTATGAAAGTTTCAAGTTAGATAAAAGTAGATGTATTACTTATAATTCAAAATTTTCACTATCCTCAATATTATTGCATATTTAGATCGTGACACTTGGGACTTGTCTCAGTGACATCTTACAATGGTTCCAATTTAATGTACCAATTTTCTTATTATATAGACAAGATATCCTATTCATTTTCACTCTCTATTTAGTTTAGGTGGTATAAAACTAGTAATCCCTCAAAGAAAGGTTCATATATTTATCACAGAGCTGGAAAATTGCTTGATAAATCTATTGAGTATCGCAAATTAGTTGGATAGATTCAATATTCATACATCACACATCTAGATATATCATACACCATGGACGAGGTATTTAAATAGATAAAAAACCACATATTTTGCATCTTGCTGTAGCAAAATGAATCCCGAATTTGACACAATCAATCATAGTTTATGTTTTTCATATGTACAAACTTCTCCCTTACAGTTTTCTGCAATGATGACAAGTACGGATGCCCAGACACACAGAGATATAATTTAGGTTATGCAATTAAGTTTGGTATAAACATGGTTTCCTAGATTTCAAAGAAACAACCAACATATTTTGAATCAAGATTTGAAGTGTAATATAGAACACTTGCAACGATATTTAGTGAAAATGTTAGTTCCATGTACATGAAAACTAATCTTATTATTCATGTAAGAAGTAATCATACTAAACATGATATTTGAATTATTTTAAAGAAGATAAACATTAATATATTTAAGCTCCAATACATTGTCTTTGAAGCACAAAACACATATGTATTTATTTAACCCCTTCAACGACCATGGTTCATAATTTTGTGCAACAAGATATCACTTGATACACTGCCATCAACTTGTGGAGGAAACTGACCAAGATATTCAAAGGTCTATATAATATTATATTTACAATTATAGATTATAAATTTTGAATAGCCTTTTATATACGATTTCATAGTTATTTTAACTTGTAAATATTGAAATAAATATATGATGAATACATCAACCTAAAAAATGGAACACAACTTATTTTTCATATGGACATTTTTTCGTCAATAGCATACAATTATTACTATTATTGAAAGACTAATATTATAGGTGCATTGATTAAATAAGGGTTTATATTCTTATATCACCCATTTAAAATTCATCTAAAATACCTCAATGATTCCACATGCAATTCTATTAGTATCTCGACAATCAATATGTAAAGAAGATAGATCTTTTTTTCAATTTTTTGATCTACGTGAGAGGCACAAACATTCATACGTTTAGGACAAACTTAAAAAAATAATTCCTCCTTTATAATAAAATAAAAAATAAAGACTCGTATCCATTGAAGTTTCACTATTTGTCGCCCTTATTTCAATTTTCTTAATATAGAAATCATTTATATATATAATATAATTATTTCCAAAGGGTCTTAGGAATGGATTTTTTCTATTAAGTTCAATCTTACTTAAAATTTAAGTTTATTAATTATATATATCACACATATTTAAAAACCATAACTCATTTAAATTTTTTTTATAAAATATAATAAAATATTATAATAATAACACTTATGTTCCATAATTATGATAAACTTATAATATTTTCAACTGATTTGCATATCCAGACAAAATAAATTACATATTATATAAAAGATATGAAAATTAATTTAAACTAAAATATTAACTAAAAGATTATGTCTCCTTCGTTTTTGACATTACATTCAAAACACATTGAAAAAAATAACACTAATAACATACATATGCTCCAATAAATTTATTAAGCGGGTTCTTTAAAAATGGACCCGTTAAAAAGTGTAAGATAAATATAATAGTATATCTAAAAAAATATAAATTTGTGATTTCTTTGTGTACCTATGTGAGGAGGTTTTAGATAATTTTTTATTATTATTTTAGTATGTATGGTAACTCTAACCATCAAGAACAAGAAACCAAATATCTTATTTCAACACAAAGACTTGAAATTTAATATTTTTCTATGTTCGCACCATGCATATTCAGCAACTCTTCGAATCTTGTTTCATAAAACCACATTGATTTGACTTTAATTATATATTATGTGGAACCCATGAAGATCCAACAATTAATATGATAACTATACTAACTATTTTTGGCTGCAAAATATTTAACAGAAAATGGGAAAACTTTTTTTTAATACACAAAATCCTATCATGTTTTTCACATCTATCTTTGTAATCTTTAGGTAGGGTTTTAATATATAAAAAAACCTAGGTTTGTGATTAGAATAAGTATGCATGTCTTAATGATTTCACTAAAAACTCATATTTTTATCATCCCTAATTCTGTTACATTGTCGTTATTTTATTTGATCTTTAAAATACATTAAAGTATCCAACCATGATTCTCATGATTAAAGTAATAAACTAACTTATATTGTTAATTACTTCTAACTCAAAATTAAAAAATCCGTAAAATAACAAGTTTGTATTTTGACGCAAAGGAATGAAATTCATATATCCTCTGTGATCATTGTAGGGCTTATCACATTCCCTATGCAATGATTTTACATCAGACTGGAGAATTCTTAATACTATTTAGTCGCCCCTACATTACTCTTGTCTACCTCAAATTCGCTCTCTAAAAATTTGAGAGCATCGAGACCATCTAAACATTCAAGCCAATAACATGCCTCTCTATTTTTTTATTTTAATTCTACTCTTTCTCAACAAATCCATAAGAACATCGTCATGGTTTCTTGATATTTATATGTCTAAATATTGACATATACTAATTCCTTCTTTTAACCTTGTTGCAAAAACTAGGTTACTATAAGTTACTAACATTTGAGTGCACCATAAACACATTTCATAACTCTAGTCAAAATTTAGTTTCAACCCCCACCTTTATTGCATGAATGTTGGATTGCATCCAACATTTTACCAAACCATATTACTTGCATGTGAGCTTTCTCTATTATTTTTCTGTTATAACCTTACTCAACTTGGGATAGATGTCTGGATCATTGATCCCTAGCTCCTAATATTTGGCAGTAACCTTTCGATGCCTTTAATCAAAGTAAGGTATTGGCTTGTATTGAGAAGAAATCAATTGAGAAAAGTTCAAGTTCTAGTGTAAAGAAGAAGGATAAAACAGGTCAAGAGAATAGAGGAAATCTAGTTGTGGTAAATTCAAAGAGAAAAAATGCTTCAACTATCATAAGGAAGATACCACGACTTCCACAAATCGAGAGTTCTACACCCGAGCTGAATGAAGTTTCAAATGCCTTGTTAGCTTCCGCAAAAATGTATTTTCTGGACTTACCTTTAGCTTATGAGAGAATATGTGTAATAGAAGTTGGAGAAGAGGAAACACAAGAGATTTCTAGAGTTTGATTTATTAGGGATGGAACATAAGATGATGTAAGGGAAAACAAAATTGGTGATATTAGATGTTTACATACAAGGAAAGCACTACACCCTATTACGGGTATTGATCATGCGAGGTAATAGCCTCGAAAAGTATGTTTTCTTTCTTCCCTAACATCTTTCTACACTTGCAATTTTTGTAAATTTTTTATTTTTATTGAGTCTTTTCGAGTCATGGGACACGTCTCATTTTTGAGGCAGGGTGGAGGGATTTGTTGTCCCTAATCTCTATTTTTATGTGACTTACTGTTGTTTTTAGATAAAAATTAAATTTTTTGAGAGAAGAATTAGATATATATTGTGTTTATTAGCTTAAAAGCATAAGCTTAGTAAGTTGATGATAGAAAGAAGTATGTTTATGAGCTGTTTTATATTGTATACTTTAAGTATTTGCAATAACACACATTCATAGTAAAGAAAATATTAGCTAGCAATGCGATAGAATGTATGTTCGATCTCAGGAAGCCATGAGTTGTGTGTAGTCCGTGAGATCCAAACTAATTGATAAACCCATTTGATGAATGTGCTAAAGGTAAGAGAATAACGATATTGCATAGTTTAGAAAGTGATTAAGGCGGTTATTTGATAAGCCCCTTGTTTCCTTTTAGCTTGCTTTCCAAATTTTTATATTTTATATCCTTCTCAGCCCCTCCTACCCTTTCTAAATCGTTTTTATTAAATAAATTATAAGTCATATCCCTTTAGATTTTAGGACTTTTCCATATGACCCGCACTCGAATCGCGATGCATAGACAATTGTTTTAGAGCTTGAGATCCACCATTATGGGAAATATTATTGGGTTTGGATTTTTTAGCTTATTAATAGTGTTTTTTGTTCTTATTATTGTTGATGATTCACAAGTTTATTATATTATAACCCTTTGCCGGGGTAAGAGTACAAGAAAAAAGTTATGAAAAGAAAAAAAAATATGAGAAAACGAAATAGCATTATATCTCACATCAAAAAGAGAGTCATAGCTATACAAAAGAAAAAAATTGATATGAAAAGAATATAAGTATTTGGTCCAGCAAAGTAGAATTTTTATGTGAACATCTTATAATTTATTACTGGGGATGCTAAATTAGTGCATCAAAATCATTGGGTTGAGTGAGAACGTTTTATGAGATTTACTCTAGCTCTATGATGATTTGTTGATGGCTAGTGAGGAGAGAGCAAAAAAATCACTTTAAATTATCCAAATATACTTATCATACCGTCCTTAAGCCAACATTACAACCTTAAAAGACAATATAATTCTTTGCTATGCGATCTAGACATAATTAATCCAATAGACAGTAGTTAAGTGGATCTTTGGATACTAGTGAAGTTCGATGAACAATCTATAGCCTCCTTGGTGAACTGAGGAAAGATTCTCTCCTTCTTACATTGCGAAGCTAATCTGATCTTGAATTCAAGCCGTGTTGATCGTGGATATGATAAGTGTGCGATAATCTAGTTTGTAAATATTATTATAAGAAATTTTCTGAGTTGTTGCTTTGAGTTTATTCTATGCTATCTTCTTTCCCATAGTGTTTAATTGACTTAGGTGTGTATTTAGAGACTTTCGTTTCTTTTTATCTTTATTGTATTGGGACGATACAACTTTGAGTTAGGTGTCTTCATGTCTCCCTATTTGTGATGAATTAATCTAGGTTGGAGATATAATTTTAGGTGTTTTAGGATAATTAATATTCGATTTTTAGTCATATTATTATATTTTCATATTTCTTGTCTTGATTTCATGATTTATTATTTTAGAGCATATTTTGTTTAATTTGTTTGTTAATGTGAAGCACTAAAGATATATAGAAATTAATTATATTCCAAATTAATTCTAAAGAGATAAAGGAAAGAAGATAAGGATAAAAGTTGGAGATAAAAGGAACTAAAGATAAAATAGGAAGAGAAGAATTGCCAAAGAAATCTGAATTTCAGCAGTCACGTCCACTAAAGTGATCATAACATAAATTCAACTAGGAATCTTGAGATGTGTTCTGATAATGAAGTGTAGATGTTTTTGACACAGTCGTTCTGATATAAAGTAGGCAAACATCAGAGAAATATTGAATAAGATACGGCCAAAACAAGAAATCATCAATTTTTCCTTTCTCCTATATTTTAGGAAACGAATTAGATTTCGTAAAGGAGTCCAATTACTTTCCTTCTACTCAAAGAAATCTGAACTAGGGCTTACTAAGAACATATAAACACACCCTTTAACTATTGGAAACATGTCCTTGCTTAGTTCTTAGACATAAATTAGTCTTTTCTTGAATATTAATCCTTCGTATCAAGTTTATCATCCAAAGAAGAAAGCTAACCTGTAGAGGAAGACAAGAAGCAAGAAGTTAGAGAGTGACAAACTCCTCTTTTACATCTCTCCTTCTCTATAATTAGGGTAATTAACTATAGATTTGTGACTTTACCATATTTCTAAGCTTTTATTCTGTAAGGTTTACTATTAATTGGTGGGTTATTATTTTGTCTTAAATTTCATAATACTGTTTGTTATTGTAATTGATTTGATCTTTGCGTATATCTGTACTGTGTGCTTTGAATTATTGTTTCAAGCCCTAAATTTGGCCAATCTAAGGCCTATCCTTAGTAATTGAGTTAACAACTGGAAGGGGGATCCAATTATAGAGAACACCATATAATCGTCTAGTGTGCGGTATTGATCCTGACGGGTGTGCCTAACTAGATAGCCATAAAGGTTTGATTTAACCACCGATCATTACTTAAAGTCCCCTTACCCAAATCTCCTAGTAGTGGAAAGGTTGCTCCTAAGTCCACCCTAACAGGGGTTAGGAATAATTTAGAATCTCGTATAATATATAATGATCAATTCAGCCCTAAGATTAGAATAACAACTTAATAAGATAGACTCATAATAGTAACCCTAATTTATCTGACTTACATTCATATTTATTTACTTACATTATTTATTTATTCGCGTTAGATAATTATTCATCTTTTCTCTATTTTATCTAAACATCTAAATTCTTCTATGCTTATTGAATACAAGGAGATCTAACAGATTAAATCCCTGCGAACGAAATTTTTTTTCCATCTAAACTTGCAAATGATCTGTAATAATTGCAGTGATTTTCTCGTGGTAGTCATGGGTGTGTCCTTTATTATTATCTTTATTTATCTGTTTATTTATCTGTTTATTTATTACACCTTTGACCCCACCAGTAATCTTTATAGGTTTTAGTTGAGATTCCACGTAGATTCTATAAACAATAACCATTTAGAGGTGTTAAATAAAGGTTTTACATATGACCATTATACCTGATATAGTTTTTAGTAAAGTTTTTGTGTATATGGGATTCTTTATACTCAGTTACTCTTTAGAATATTGAATCAAGGGTTTGCATATGAATTTGATAACTGCTATAAGTTATGGTCAAGGTTCCATGTCTATGGAACCATTGACACTCTATAACCCTTTTGAAAGAATTAATTGAGATTTTACATAACACCTTGATAATCGAAATTGAGGTTTTACTTAAAACTGGAAACCCCTTAAACCTACAACTAGACTCAATAACCCCTATGTATGGGTTAATCAATGTTTTACCGGAGTGACCCTTACACTTACTGTTGGACTCAATTTCTTGGAGACGGGTTTGATTGAGGTTTCCAAAAATGATCACTTAGTCTATGCTAGCTGGACATGATAATTAAGAGTTTAATCAAGACTTGTAAAACATTTTATACATTTAATTTTTTTAAATGAATTTTTTCAGTAAATATCTTAATTAACATCAGGTTGCGGGCCACCTATTATCTCCTTACAAAACTTCCAAGCGTGGAAGAAGTGTATAATATAGTATGACCAAGGTTTCTTTTTCATATTATATTTCATGAATCCACCTACTCCAATTTAAATGATTTTGCTATATGTTTTTCAAACCATGTATTAAGTTAAACCATCTTGGTTTGTAAATTTAAATCGCATGTGCCTTATTTTATGTTACCGAGATAGATATTACAATTGATTTAGAGTGGATTCTCTAAATACACATACGAAGAATGCACACTTCTTTTACTTTGTATATGTACCGATCTTTGGAACAACATAAGTTTTTCTTATGGCATGTTCTATCTTCAAACCTTTTAGTGTTATCTCGTAGTATTCCACCTTCCATGTGGTACATCTCTAACATTAATGATGAAAATAATCCAGAGCTCTTGATCAATTCTATATGACGCTTGTACATGGTGATAGTTTAATTCGGGTAAGACAATCCATAGTAGGCATGCATCTATGGTAGCTTGAAGAACCGAGGTAGCGACATGTAAATATTTAACTAGAAAAAGTGATTATCCTGGTTTCTTTTTCCCACTATCAATTCTCTGTGGTTTTTCTCTCTGGGGGACTTTTAGTGTTATGCTATGCTCTGGTACCTTTTCTATATTCTGAGGGTTATGGAGGATTCAATCTTTTCTTATTTTCATTATTTCAAGGTTTATAGTAATCAATAAAATGTTTGAGGTTTGGACTGAATCTTCAATGGTATATTGTGCATGGCTAGTTAGAAGTTTGACCTTGAGAGACAAATACTTAGTCAATCAATGAGGGAATATTCGTCTAGCTTTATCAGAAATTTGATACATCTAGCTTTAACAAGGTTTCCGCTTACGCCCTTGTGGACAAGCCCTTATACATTATTGCTGGTTGTGTTACCTAGATTGGACATCTTCAGCCTCTCTTGTGAAAGTTTCAAGTTAGATAAAAGTATATGTCATCTTTGCAAAAACTTGCACTATCCTCAATATTATTGCATAATGTTATTGTGACGCTTGGGGACTTGTATTAGTGAAATCTTTCAATGTTATCCGATTTAATGTACCGGGTTTCTAATTATATAGATAAAATATACAATTCATTTGCACACTCTATTTAGTTTAGGTGGTATAAAACTAGTAAAACCTCAAAGCAAGGTTCACATCTCTCTCACAGGTCTAGAAAATTACATGATAAACCTATTCAATATCGCAAATTAGTTGGACGTCCTCAGGTTTCATACATCACACATCTAAATATTGTTTAGACCGTGAAAAAGTTAATTTAATAGATAAAACAACCACATATTTTGCATCTTGATGTAGCAAAGTGAATCTTGAGTTATGTCATACACAAAATCAATTATAGTTTATGTATTTCACATGTACAAAGTTATCTCTTACAATTTTCAGAAATGATGACAAGAATGGATTCCCAGACACACAGAGATCTTATTTGGGTTATGCAATTAAGTTTTGTCTAAACATGGTTGCCTAGAGTCCAAAGAAACAACCAACGTATTTTAAATGAAGTTTTGAATTTTAATATGGAACACTTGCAACAATATTTAGTGACAATAATAGTTTCATGAACATGAAAACTAATCTTACTATTCATGTACGAACTAAGCATACTGAATTTGATATTCAATTTATTCGAGAGAAGATAAACATTGCTATATTCAAGCTCCAATACATTGTCTGTAAAGCACAAACACATATATATTTATTTAGCAACTTCAACGACCATGGTTCATAATTTTGTGCAACAAGATATCACTTGATACTCTGCCATCAACTTGTGGAGGAAACCGGCCAAGATATTCAAAGGTCTATGTAATATTATATATACCATTATAGATTATAAATTTTGGATAGCCTTTTATATACGATTATATAGTTATTTTAATTTGTTAATATTGAAATAAATATATGATGAATACCTCAACCTAAAACATGGAACAACACAACTTATTTTTCATATAGAAATTTTTGAGTCAATAGGATACAGTTATTACTATTGGTGAAAGACTGATATTATAGGTGCATTTGATTAAATGAGGGTTTATATTTTATATTCATCCATTTAAAACTCATCTAAAATACCTCATTGATTCCACATGCAATTCTATTAGTATCTCGACAATCAATGTGTAAAGAAGATTGGTCTTTTTTTTTTCATTTTTCTGATCTATGTGAGAGGCAAAAACATTCATAGGTTTGGGACAAACTTAAAAAAAGAATTACTCTTTTATAATAAAATAAAAAATAAAGGCTCAGTGTCTATTGAAGTTTCACTATTTGTCGCCCTTATTTCAATTTTTTTAATATAGAAATTATTTAAATATATAATATCATTATTTTCAAAGGGTTTTAGGAATGGATTTTTTCTATTAAGTTCAATCTTACTTAAAATTTAAGTTTATTCATTATATATATGACACATATTATAAATATAATATTTATAAGATACCCTATTACAATCTGTGGTAAATTACAAAAATTCATAACTCATTTAAACTAATTTTTATAAAATCTAATAAAAAATACCATAATATAACACTTATGTTCCATAATTATGATAAACCTATAATATTTTGACCTGAGACAAAATAAATTACATATTATATAAAAGATATGAAAATTAATTTAAACTAAACGATTATGTATCCTTGGTTTCTGTCATTACATCCAAAGCACATTGAAAAAAAATAAAAGTAATAACATACATATACTCCAATAAATTTATTAAGTGAGTTCATTAAAAATGGACCCTTTAAATAGTGTAAGATAAATATAATGGTATATCTACAAAATTATAAATTTGTGATTTCTTTGTGTACCTATGTGAGGATGTTTTGGATAATTTTTTATTTATTATTTTAGTATGTTTTGGATAAATACTAGGCGCCATGAAAGTGTAGGGGTCAGGGAAAACATCACAAAGAAGCAAAACATCATTACTAGATAAGTTATCAATAGGTAAAGAAGCATTTACAGTATATAAATTTTTCAAAGGGAAAATGTGTTCAAAGAACTCAGCATCTCTGATTCACCTATAGAGTTATCATCCAAGGAAAAGAATCAGTATGCCGCACTATTCTGAGCGTACCCTATGAAGATTGAGTCAACGGTTTTGAGTCCAACGGAGACAGTTTTAAAATCAGGTAGTTTTAAATATGAATATGTGTATTGATTACTAATATTAACTATGAATGCAATTGATAATAGCTAAGGTTGCAAGTACACGTCTATCCTACAATTTTTTTTGACATGTAAGTGTTTATTTTATTTCTATAAGAATCAAATATTTACAATCATGTGTAAATTTGGTAATTAATCAACTTTCACGGCCAATTATAATCTAGAAAGTAAAATAGAAAAAAACTATAAAGTAAGAGGCCAAAAATCTAAGTATAAAACTTCTAAGGACTAAATAGCAAAATTGAAAAGCACTCGGCTAAACTAATAGAGTGCGTGTTCGAGGCTGGTGCTTTTTAAAAAAAAAAAATGTAAACCATTTTAATCTCAATCTTTTGTAAGAATACCTTAAAGTTCCCATTACCTTGAGATAATCTTGTTCCTTAATGTAGCTTTAAACGATTGTTTGAACCATATTTTGGATTGAACATCTCGTCGGATACTGTGAAGAATCTCATCACGTTTTTCTAGGAAATTTTGATTAATCTTTCTATTTCTAGCATTCCAAATATGGCAAACAAAAATTTGGAAGCTAGGGATAAAAACTAAATCCTTAAAAGTATTTCACTTACTTCTTTGAGTGATCCACACTATGTTTTATGACAATGGAGAGGTCTTGTCTTAGGAACCATGGTATTTGCAACATTCAAACCATACTTTTTTTAGTAGGAACAGTTTAAAAAAAATGATCTTGAGACTCTAAATCAGAATTACATAGCACACAGTTATAGTCGGTAATAATAATTTGTTGCTCAAGTCTATCACAAATAGGAAGTCAGTTAAGGAAATCTAACAAAGTAAGGAAACGATATTTTGGGATGGTATGTTTATGCCATACCACAGAACTCCAACCAACTTTATCCCCCGCTGTATAGAGGTCCTTGCTGGGATTTGATGTAGAGAAGAAGTCTTTGTCTATACATTTCAATGTAATGGAATCATGCATAGAATTCAGAGTGAATTGCTCCAAGTAAGTTTTAAAAAAATGAAATTAGAAGTAAGCGTCATCTATTATCACCAAAGTAGTTGGAGATCGTTTTGTGCTTATACTTGTTGAAAATATGAGGTTACAATTGAATATATAGTTCTCTAACCTTGACATTATTCATCCATAGATCTTTGAGAATGAAAGTTCGTTTGCCTTTACTAATAGAATGATGAATATATTTCTAAGCCATGTTCTTGATTTTAAGAAGTTTTCGCCAAGTGCATGGTATAATGTGTGTGGGTTCAATATTCTGTACATATTTATCTCCCTGCCAATTCACTTTAACTAATTGAGCCCATATTTTATTGTCAATTTCTTAAAATCTCCAAAATACTTTAAGAGTGGCAATATCGTTGATGTTTTTTAAGCTATCAATTCTAAGACCACCTTCTTTCTGAGATTTTCATAGAGATTTCACAGAGACTTTAGTTCCTCTGTAATCACAAGAGTTACCTCTCCAAAGGAAACTTGAGAATAGACTTTCAAGTGATTTAATTACTCTTTTAGGAAGAATAATCACAGAGCACCAAATTCTGAGTTTGCTATGAAGAACTATTTAGATGAGATTAATTTTACATACGAATGAGAGAAATATCTGCTTCCAGCTATCTATATTTGAAGAAATATTCTTGATGATAACTTGACAAGGTGCTGCCTTAGGAGCCTTTATAGTGAGGGGAGTTCCAAGGTATCTAACTAGTAATAGTCCTTGTTTCACATTGACATCATGCACTATAATACAGATCACTTTCTTCTTGGATAATGTTGAGTCCATAGAGTCTTGAGAAGATGTCCAATCCCTCCTTAAGTTTTAGAGCAGATGAAGTATCTCCTTTAAAGAAAAGAAGGCAATAATCTGCAAATATAAGGTGATTGAGTCTGACTCTGAAGAATATTGGATGATCGGTGAATTGAGAAGAGTGGCCTAATTTATCCATTAAATCACTAAAAACTTACATACATATAACAAAGATGTAGGGTGATAGTGGATTACCCTACCTCAAACCTCTTTTGACTTTACAAAAACCATTCAATTCTACATATAACTATTAGGTTATGTCGAGCTACCATTACAAATTAGACCTGGGTAAGATAGTTATCATCCAAGAAAAGTGTTTGTTAGTAAAATATGGTATGCTTACTACAAGTCTGTTAGGGGAACAACTATCACCAAGTCATGGTCGTATTGTCCAAGTATAATCTCATAATGAAGTTCTCCACTGAAAAATAGATGGTCAGCGTGCGCGGAAATCATGAACGAACCAACAAGGGAAATTTCAACCCCCTTGTGGGACCAAATATTTTTTTAATTAGAGCGTAAGATGATCATGTTGTAACTTAAGGTGCTCCAAAGATCGATACAGATGTGAAGTAAAAGAGGTAGGACGTCATTGATACGTATAGTTATAGCATCCAGTGTAATCAATAGGAATATATATTCTTCTAACATTAAATAGGTCCCATGCGAGTTCCAATTAAAAAAAAAGATGGTTTTACATAATCTATGGCCTGAAAAATATCTACCAAAACTCTTTAAAAGGGGGATTGATGGTTTCATGAAATGTATCGAGAAAATTAAACATATGGACTACTATATTATACTATGTATCCTCACTTGGAAGTTTTTTAATGAGATAATAGGTGGCCCGCAATTTTTGGTTAGTTGTAAGATATTTACTGAAACACATTCATTTCAAATAAAAAACAAAAATTAATGTAAAAAATGTTTTTCAAGTCTCAATGGAAACATATACTAGTAAATAAGGGCATGTGAAACTTTAATTTATTTCGTTTACAGAGTTATATAGTATAGGGTGTTCCTTGTACAGTAAACCTTTAACAGAACTTAAATAATTATCAAGGTCACATATAAACTCCTATTCAATTCCTTAAAAGGGTTATCTAGTTTACAGGTTTCGATCAACATGTATCCTTCACTATAAATTTTTTTGGTTATCATCGTAATTTATAAAATATCATTTTAATTCCTTTGTAGGATTATCGAATATAATTGATTATGTCTATATGGAACCTTTACCAGAATCTATAATGATTAACAGTATCATATGTAAAATCTTGATGTAATCCCTCAGAAGTTGTATCGAGTTTAAAGGGTTCCATATATATAACACCTAAATCGAAACCTATCATTATAATCAAAGTCATACATAAAACATCATAAGAGTTTTCAAGTAAAAATGTTTTGTTTATATGAAACTTCACCCAAATCAATTATAGTATCAAGGTCATAAAAAAACACCCGTTTAAATCTCTCAAATTGATTATCAAGTATAAATGATTTCACTACGTGGAACCATGATCAAATCCAATAATGACTTTCAAGGTCATATATATATTCTCGATTCAATCTCTGATACGAGTATACGAAGTTTCCTCTATGTTGAAGCTCAACCAAAACCCATAATGGTTAACAAGGCTACGTAACATCTCATATAAATCCCTTAGATGATTTATCGAGTATAAAGGGTCAAATATACATGATGCCTCTTATAAAGCTTATGACGATTATTGAGGACATAATTAAAAAATTTGATTCAAAATCTTAGCAGTGTTGTCTAGTATTAAGGGTTCAATCTATATAGGACCTTGAACAATACCCATAATTGTTAACAAGGTCATAGTTTTTTTTGATTGAGTCGAGTATAAAGGTTCAATATACAGGGAAACTCGACCAAAGCCTTTTACTATTACCAAAGTAATAATATAAAACTTACATTTACTCCTATTAGTTATCGAATTACAAATGGTTCCATCTCATGAAACCTTGATCAAAACCCATAACAGTTATCAAGATCATAATTATAAACTGAGATACAGTCTATTAGAAGTGGTGTTAAGTATAAATGGTTACACCTATATATAACCTCGTCAAAACCTACAACAATTTTTGAGGTAATATAAATAAAACCTTTATTTAATATAAATTAATTGTTATCGAGTAAAAAGCTTTCCATATACGTGTAATGTCTACCAAAACCCATAATCGTTAACATTTAAGATGGTCTTAAAAAATCTATTCGATCCGTCATAATGATTAACAAGTATAAATGGTCTCATTAAAGGAACCTCTTCTATAGCCTATTTGGTTTATCAAGGTCAAATATATATAACATCGATTAAATCCTTGGGAAAATTTATTAAGAATAAAAGGTTACATTTGCGTGAAACCTTGAAAAACATTATATCGATTATGAATTTCATAAATATAAACCTTGCTAAAGTCCATTGGAAGGGTTATTAAAGATAAATGATTACATTTATGCGGAACCTCAGCAAAAACCCGAAACAACTATAACGATAATATACCTAAACCTTTTTTCTAGTCTATTAGAATGACTATCGACAATAAAGGGTTCCATCTATATAAAACATCCACCCAAACATGTAACCGTTTACAAGGTCACGTAACATCTCGATTCAATCCATCAAAAGTGTTATCGAGTAAACCTGATTGTATCAAGATTGTCTTACAATGATTTTCTATCAATAATTTTTATGGAAATTATGGAGTTCGAGAACATAATATATAAAGTGGTGTACTATTAAGAACCAGGGATCCAAGATTTTAATATGAACCCATCCTAGTGGTAAATCTTAACAAGGAGAAAATTATATATCTAAGAAAAAAAAATTTACATGTTAATCACCAAGGTTCTATCGAGTAATACTACGTGATAAGTAATTCTAAATTAAGAATGCAATAAGTTTAAATAAACGATGAGTGTCACAATGACTTTCATGTTCACATTTCCCGAATCTATTGATCATTATCAATAACAATTTAATTGATAAATTAGAAGTAGTTCTTTCGAATGTCTGTCTCCTTCTCATGATAAATAATGTCTCATTCTACCGAAACATAATGCATCAAATCTCTTTATTGGATATATAAATACTCTACTCATACATTTTTCTGGTCTTTTAATTTTCCAAAATAAGGAAATTGATTAAATATTATTTATGTCACGTCTTCTAACCTTGAAATATACTTTTTATAAGTCATAATATCTCTTAGGTTGACTATAGGTAAATGTAATGGTAAATCCATGTTGACACCTTGTGAAATTAGATGGCCTAGAAACTGAGTAGTATGTAGGATTTTAAAGATCATAAATTAAGCATAAATATTATATATAAATGAATCAAACCGAAAATTGTATAACAATGAAATATAATAATTTTACATATAAAAATAATCTACCATTAATAGAAACTAAAAAATTATCCCTACATAAGTATTACAATAAGATAAAAATATGAAACTATATAGGTACTATTCATAAGAATCTTTGAAATTGATACATTAGGCTAGGAATTAGATTTTATAAATTATGAGTTGGGACCCAGATAAGTTACTTGTTTTTTAATTTATACTTATAATTGGGATGTTAATTTGTCTTTCTATATACAATAATTCTTTTTTATATATTTATGAAAAACTTTTTTTTGAAGAAAAAAACTATTTTAGACTAATATAATCCATAAACACTGAGGGTTTGCAACTTTAATGACGTGAGTTAATAACAAGAGACTAAAATAAAAAAAATATATAAAGTTATAATTAATTGGGTGAGAGGGATATATCTCTACTTTCATTTTTCTTCTTGTGTGACATTGTTTATGGTATTTCTTCATTTTTGTTCACCATTCTTGAATTATATATACATTTGTAAAATTTATTATCTCTTGAATAGTCTTTTGTGTATAATTTATCACTTAAGTTTTAAGTATTTTTAGTAGATCTATATTTACGTAAAATTTATAATTATATGAAAAGTGTGAATCACTTGTGATGGTTGTAAATTAATAAGTTTCTTAATTTGGGGATCTGGATCAAACTTAGGGTTTTTTAGTAAGATAGTCTTTTTATTTTGATAACTAACAATCAAACATAAATGTAAAATAGATATTATAGAAAATATATGTTTTGAAATTATTATTTTCTTATTTTGGAGTAGATATTTAATGGATCTGAGAAAGGAAGATCTTACAATTCCTACAATCACTGGCGAGTTGATAAATGAAGAAAAGGTAATGAAAAGAAATTGAGAATTACAGGTTAATGTGATTTAAGTTAAAATAGTTTATTTGATGTATAGAGTAGTAATAATTTTGTTTTCTTTAGATACTTGATGAGGAAAATGGGACGCTTGAAGAGCAAACCTTTTCAAGGAAGAGTTTGAGTCCTTTTTAAGAGAAAGAGGAATAAAATTTTCACATCTCACCATTTATGGGGAACCGCTCAACCTTTTAAATTATGTTTACAAACTTCTATTTTTTTATTTGCTTTGATATATAAATTAATTAAATAATTCCATTGATTTTTTATGACAGGTTATGGAGGATTGTAAAAAATTAGGAAGGATATGAAATGGTAATATAATTTGTGTAGTTTATATTTATTTATATTCTACTGTTAATTCACAAATTATGTGATTCCTTTTTTCAGGTGACAAAATCCAAAATGTGGAGAAAAACGGGAGATTTTTTTCGTCCTCTAAAGTAAGTTTTATCTAAAAAATTGGGTGTCATTATTTCAATCAAACTACATACATAAACTAAGTTTGACATATTTTACACACAATAAAAAACTAAATAAAAATCATAATTCATATGATAATTTTACTAAACGATATACAAACATATCATACGATAATGCAAACCATTTGTTTGCTTTTAAACCCTTTTATGATATGATTTTTAATAAAGAAAACATATTTATTGGCAGATTTTAAAATTATGTTTAATACTAATATGCAGAGGTCATGGAGGTTCTTGAAGTCATTCCTCTCTCACATGATTTTAATAAACAATTTATGATTACGAGACATGATTCTCTAGGATTATGGAAGGTTAAAAAGATTTTTTTGATATGGAAGACGCTAAATCTTTATAGATGGCTTAATAGGATTGTGGATAAACTCATTACTATAGGGAAAATAAATTATCGAATTGTTGGAACTGATTTCTATGAGTTTTATTATATAATATCCATTTATGTTAATGGATAGATAATTATTAATTTGATCTTTGGATAGGTTTCCTAATATATGTATATGATATGTGATTTTTAACCTTGTTATTATGCATTTTTATTAATGAAAGCTCTTTAATTAATGAAAATAATATAATGAAAATGTAACTTAAGAACTGTGAAGTTAATATCAAACATCATATTAGACAATGATAGAAATATAATCTTTTATATTATTTATGCTCAAAGAGTGTATTTAATTTTTTTTTTGTGTTTTAATTATTAAGGTCTAAGATCTTAAATAAATAAATTGTATTAAACAATTACAGTAGTGACTTTGTCTATGATTTCCATCTTCTTTAAAAATATATACTTTTTTCATTTTATCGATATAAATTTATATATATGTATTGACGATTTTTGCTAATATATTTATAAATTATTTATGTGCATATCTTCCAGTAGTTGCACAAGTTCAGCGACAAAATTCCGCAAGTATTATGACAAGGTATTAAATTATCGTGATCCTTATTATTAATTTATATATCGGTTTATGGATTAAATACTATTTTAAGTTTTTTTATGTATTTAATTTATGAAATAAAATGTTACGTTTCGTATGTGAAGTAAAATTACTCTATATGTTGTTATGAAATTAATTGAATCTCAATATAAAAATAAAATGACATCTAGACTTTTTCTTAATATTCATCACATTGCTTATATTTTTCAACATATCAATACAAAAAATATCTATTAGAATAATTACTATCTAAGATCAAAAGTAATAATATTTTAGACTAGAAAAAAATTATGCAAGACTCAATAAAGAGAAGAAACAAAATTTACTCTAAATAAATGATTGGGGTGTGTAACTATCAAAGCACTATTGTTTTGCTTTCCGATCTTGTACCTATTCTCATTTTAAAAAAAATACATAAGCAAATATATTTTTTTTTATTTTGTGTTGAACACAACTCAATATTTCTTCTTCCACTTTTTCTAACAATACAATATATCTAAATAAAAAAAAATTGATTCACATTTTCTTTTTTGTGTGTTTCTATTATAAAAACAAATATAATTCTTGATTGATTTTGTATACATATATTTGTTTGTTTATATGTATTTATGTATGTGAGTATGTAGTGAGGATGGATTAATGTATCTATGTATGTATGCATGTGTGTATATATTGTTATATAGAGTAAACAAATCAGTTGAATTGGCTATAAATTATAGGTTATGATTGCACACATATAAACTAAGAAGTAATAAGTTTAAATAGAGGTCAATTAAGGAAACAAAATCCATGTTATTTTTTTGATTCCACCAATGTTATTAGCTTTTCAAATTTTCTTAAGAACCATTCCTCAATGTGATGAGAATGCTATATTTTTTTGTTTAAATATTTTATCTTTGATATCGTATTAATGAAAATAGGTTTGAGGCTGAATATGTTTTAAGTCCATATTATTATATAGTATTTATAGAGTATGAATAATATAAAAGGGTGTTTGTAGAAGAAAAAAATTCCAATGAAATGATTTGGTTTTAATATAAGAATTGGTATGAATAAATGTATACATTAGTCATGGGTAATCCTAAGAACACAAGAAGAGAATATAATATGAATATTAATATTTACATAATAACTGATTTACATGAATAGAGATCTAAACATTAAGTGTTAATATAGTATTTGTTGGTTTGATACATGTCTAAGTGAAGTGTAATGAAGGTGTCTAAGAAACTTCACATTCATTATGATATTAATCAATAATTCCTATTTGAAAGGAATCAATATGGATTTTAAACAAATTGAAGTTTGAATCGCATATTTGAAAAGACAAAAAATTCATGTTTTAAAGTTTGAGAGGATGTTTCCAACCACAGTTCAAGTTCATATTACGATAAATATTCATAAGAGCAAGGACTTGATATAAGTTATTATGTTTGCAAGTAAAGCTCAACTATGTTTTTATAGTATATACAAGTGATAATACATATAATGTTTTGATCATGGCGAAAAGATAAATTCTATAATAATAGAACAATGATATCTTAATGAATATTGGATTCTTGGTTATCATTTACCTTCTCTTTTTTAACTTAACTCATGTATGTCATATATTTGTGGCCATTTCATACTTTGTCTTTCAATATGGTGTGAAACTTTATTAGTTTATTTAATTATTAAATTGATCAAATTTTGTATAAGGGGTTGTTCATAAAGAGTGGTATGTAAAAGATGCTAACAAATATATGTTACAAGTTGTTAGCCATTCCCGGTGGTTATAATAACTATTATAGATTTTGAATATTTCTGTGTTCTAATAATTGGAGAAGAATTATTTAGTTCGGAGCTAAGTTGGAAATAATGAATTTAAATTTTTAAACAATTTAAGTTGTAATAGTGAACAGATACAAGAGAAATATGCGGTTAATAAGCTTAAGCAATATTTTTAAGAAGAATCAATCTCTACGAATAAAAGAGTTCAAAACAATTTTTAAGGTGACAAAATGCATAATTATTTTATATTATTCAAAACAATTGAGTAAGAAATAATAGAATAAATATTGTGGTTAGATGATGGTATTGTAGTTTCTGATCATTATAATATTGTACAAATTTTGTAGCCAGTACAAAAATCTTCTAAGGTTTATATATTATGGTAATGGAATGCATATTTATTCATTAAATAAAATTAAAAATAATACGATTATTTGTCATGAAATATGGTTTTCATAGAAACAACCTAGGGTTTTATAACTTTATGTGTTCATTAATGATGAATTTTCTTGTCGTAAATTTTTTGATAGAGATTTTTGTAATATGACAATAAATATTAAGGTTTCACATCCTTCTTGTATAAAGGATTAAAGTTTCATACCTTGTTGTAACATTCTCCTCAAGATTATTAATAAACTAGCGACTATTACACTAAAATTGTAATGTAAGAGGTTTCATTCGTAAAAAATAAAGAAATAGGCATAATTCATAAGGTATTATATTGAAGAACATTGTGAAGGGTATAAAAGTAAGAATTATTCCAATATGTACATTTTAGGTGAATATAATTAGATCCAGTTACTTATTGTTACGGTCTTCTCTCCTTAAACTTCTTTCATATATCACCATACTATAATAACCCCACCTTCTTCACCTAAAGCCAAATCATTTTGGTTTATTATTAATTAAATCTTGTTCACATGATGATTATTTTGAAATATATGCTCTAGTTCCCGGTTTTTTATACGAAGAGGTTTGTATATTTTTTCTTTATGATTGTATTGTTATTTTAGTAGGAATTGTACCTGACTCTTCGGTTTAGTTACATATAATCTAGCTAGCAAATATCTCTATAGCTCTTAGATGTATTATCTTTATATAGTTATTAGATAGATGTCGATAAATTAAAACAATATAATAGCTCTTATAAGAATAAAAATGATCAAACAATTAAATTACTCTAAAGTTTGTTTGTCAAAATATATGTTAGGTTACTATTTGATACAAATTCTGAATGATTATTTCTATGTTGTATGTTAGTTTCTTCATCATGTATATAAATTTTTCACGGAATTTTTTCACTCAATTATTTATATAATACCTTCTAGTAAATTTTTTTTAAAATCAAATCATGTGCCAGTTTTTGCCTGACATGCAGAATTAAATTTTTTTCCCCAAATTTAAAGAATTAGTAGTCTAATGTACATATTCTGCCAATCATATTACTTATTTATGTTTTTTTATTATATATATATTTTCGATTGTTTACTTCATTCTTTACAAATTACTCATGACTTTATTTTTTGAACACAAATAAATATTCAGGTAGAAGCTGAACAAATAGCTATAATGGGGAACTCAACGGACTGAGAACTCATGGGGAGTTACAAAGTTTAAGAAGGTAAGTTTAATTTTTGTATTTCCAATCTTATGACACTATGTTCATTACTCTTATTTGCTGAAGATGCATATCACATGACATTAGAATATTATTATCGAATAAGACTAGAAACTACTATTTATTCAAATATAATCCTAATGATTCGACACAAAAAGTGACCTTTGAGATCTTTATCCTAATAATTAGTTTTTCACTTGATATGTGTATGACTAGGCCTAATATAATAGAAAATACTTTTGAGTGTTATGCATCACGTATAATAAATATTTTGTCAATAATCAAAACGTCATTTCTTATTTAAGAATATTCATAAAGGTTGATATATGCCTTATATGTAACCTCTATCAAACTCTTTTTTTCAAGTGATCTTGCTACCCAAGAAAGTTGACCCTCTATGTATTTCAATCGTTTTTTATGAACGTGGAACTCTATATATTCGTGCCTCATTGTAGAAAAATGTTAATGTACCAAGTATAAAATTATTAAGTTATTTTATATCAAAAATATAAAAATATACATCTAATTTTTTATCTATGAATATGTGGAATATGTATTTTGATAACAATAATTGTTTTAATTATGTGACTATGCTTTTTATTATATTATGATGAGGTTTGTAGTCATGTAATCAGAGTCACATATTTAAATATAATATTTAGGTTGATAAAGGACCTTTGGGTTTATTGTTCAAAATGGTCATTAGAAAGTTAAACGAAATATAAAACACGAGAACATCATTTAGTTAGGTAAGATAGAGAATTTCTGAAAATTTTGATTTAATTGGATAGTTATCCAATTCTAGTTTAAATAATTTAACATACTTAATAATAAGTATCAACAAAACATATAGTTAGATCATATGATTTATAGTAATTGTGTATGTTACATTTAAAGTTACAATCATTCAAATTAGTCTTGCATTTATTGAATTTTATTTTTTTGTAATTAATTTTTAATTCATATATAGAAATCAAAATTGATATTAATTGAAAAATATATTACTTAATGATGGTTTATATGTTACAATTATATCATAAACGAGTCAGTACTCTGATAAAATAGCGACAATATTGAAGTATATCTAAAAACACTTGAGGAATACAATGAGCATATACTAACAAAGATTATATGGAGGATGTATAATTAACACATTTTGGTTCATTACTATCATAACATCACTTGAAATATTCATATTTATCCTTATTCAATAACTTTTTCCTTAATAAGTTTTATTTATGTAGTATATTTTCAAAACTCTTAGATCTCATCTTTATATCACATTAATTTGAAAATCATCTTTTGTCAATATTGAAGTTGTGATTTTGTGGGAGCTAAGAACCAACATGTGTGATGTGATATATCATACCATTAATAGTGTTCAGGATTAATTTTGGAAAGAGATTTCCTGTCAATGTTAATACATTTAATTTGTAACCACAGTTATCACTCTTTATGTGTTTTTCTTTTGATGTAGTCTACATGTTTTTTTTTTCATAGCTTAGGTTTTTGCTGCTATATTACTCATGTTTTGAAAGGATAAGAATTCTAACTGGATAAACACGCAATATATATTATACCTTGTCAAAACTATATACTTTATCTTTATTTGTGTTTGACCTATCAATAAAATTTCTTCTTAATAGATTTTTTGGACAAAATCACTTCCCTAATAAATTACAAATGGGTAAGAGGATTTTTAATGGGATATTTGCATGTAAATTTACATTCCAATGTTTAGATATGTCTCTTTTATTAACAATGATCAAATTGAGTCCATCATTATCTTCTTTATGCTATATTGTTTGATTATTTGGTTTTAGTCATATATATCGCAAATGTAGTAAGAGATTATATAAGATTACTGTAGTTTTGTATATAATTCGGTAGTATTTTAAGAATGTGTTGTATTGTTGTATTGTCAAACACTTCCCTAATTTTGTTAGGATCCAAATAACCTAAAAATACATGAATGAGTTTACAAACGCAATAAGCCTACTTCCTCGATTGTAATTAATGAAAACACAAACTAGAGTCCAATTTTATGTCCATATGTTAGTATTCATTCAATTCCTGATTTGAATAATTTACCCATTTGAGCATGTCTCTCCTTGCTAGAACACTAGTTTAGGTTTAGGATTTAATGATATTCGATGTGAAATCCTAAAAGGATCAATGAAGAAAATAAAAGACTTTAAAGTTTTGTTTAAAAAGTATGTCTCATTTCTTCATAATATTCCATGTCTAGCAAAGATGTATTCATAATAAGGATATCTCTTAATCAAATCTCACCATTGTTTTTTATTGTAGCAATGGTTTTCCAAGTGACCTAGTGTATCCTTCGTTTACTAGTCGAGCCCCACCCAAATCTACCGAGCATGGCTATCTTCTTACAAAAGATTCTAGAAAAAAATATAAATCGTGTAATTTGGAAGCCACGAATGAAATAGTTTTATCAATACTTCTTTTTCCTTTGCTGAGAGGACATATTCTTTCAATCACATATATTTTTATAAATCTACCATAAATAAATTTGATATTAAAGAGTTTTGACATATTATATGTCATATGAATATCCATATATCTTCCTACAATGTCTACTATCTTAGCATGGAGTTTGGAGTTAGTATATACCATAAGATTTGGAGGTTTATCCTTACTGAAGAAAATGTTGTATCACTAAGTTTAACATTTTTATCCAATCATTTATAGTACATAATATATCTTTGAAATTTATCATGTTCATTGTTAGAAAGGACCACAAAATATAAGGAATCATACACAAAGAACAGATGATTGACAATCAAAAATTGTTTAATAATTTCAAACACTTTGGTTGTCCTACTTTTAAATTCAAGGCTTATTAGGCTAATCAAATCTTAATATATTATACTAAAAAGACCACGGATAGACGCTCTTTTTGTGTGATATTTTATTCACAATAAACTAACCAAGCATGTCCTTATTAATATAAATATTATACTTGATTATTATAACACATTTTATTGTTCGAGGAATCCATTTTTATTTAGATATTTTCTTCCATGTTTAGTTGAGAACTCCATTATACACCTTCTTCATATCAAGTTTCACCACGAAGTATCTTTTTGAAGATTTTCTATTATGTCAAAGTAAAAATTAAATTAAATGAGAAATAATAAGAAAACTTTAACAAATGTCGATTAAGTAGACATGATAAAGTCATTCTATTACGGTTACAACCTTGTTTTTAAAACTCTAAAAATCTCTAAAAAAGTTTGTGCGTGAAATTGTCATGAAGTTATTGAATTTGTTCTAGTTTTATCCTATGGTAATAAGGGAAATTATAATGTAATAAATTAATTCAAGTGTCGAATCGTTGATCATAATGTCTTTTACAAAGATGAAGAGATAGTTCTCGAGGGAATTCTAATGTTTTGGACAACAAATCACAGTATTCATCCAATCCATAAGTGTTGGACCCGTTTGTATGAAACAAATCTTTATTAACCTCTACAAAGATGATCCTTGATATTGTCACTTTTCATATGACAATAGACTTTACACGAATATATTTCATGTAAGGATCCGTTGAACATACAAAAAAACCTTATAAAATTCCTTAAATACATAACAAGACAAGTTATTTATAACTTTCTCTTCATCTATTGAAGTACCATTTTTATTCAGAACTTGAGGAGTTTGCTTATTTATCATCTTTTAACAATTGATTAATTAAAAAAAGATGAAATTTTATCACCTACATGAATCCATATTAACTTGGCTATTTAGGCACAATATAACTCTTTCCGAGTTCACACTAGATTAGGTTGTTTTTTGAGATGCTTAAGTATTTAAGTACACTATGTTTGGATGACAATTTTATAGAGCCATAACTATTTTTGAATGTTGTTTATTTGAGGTTTCTTATTATTACAATATCGTTTACTTAAATTCATGTGCATAAGAGTACCAACTGTCATCTACATCTTATATTCTTCTTGTTTTCTACATCTCAAAATGATCCAAAATTTAAGTGTTTGCAATTTCATAGAGTATTTTGACTTGTTAATGTATAATTAGGATAATGATTAGATTCAATAGCACGAAGATCCAAAAAACTAGTATTGGGAATCTGGAGGAACCATTCCTTAAAACACATAAATATGCCAATTTTTTAAATATGATGATGTTTAGCTCTTTTAGTTGTCTATGTCTACAAGTTTTTTAACAGTTATATCTATAAGAGCGTTAAGGTTAGTGAAATTTTTGAAACCTACACCACCATTCTCATGGATTTTTCTATACCCATTTTTTCTTTATCTTTAGTGTCCTAATAATAATTTCCAATAGTAAACCACGACACAGAATTTTTATAATAGGAGCTGGAGATAAAATATCATAATTTCAATCTCTCGACAAGATATATAGGTGAATGTATAAAATAAACGTAAAAAACTATTTTTATTATCATATGTGTGAATAAAAACAAAAATTATTACAACTTTTTTCTTCCACTGCATTCATACTAAGATTCATATACTAAAATTTCCATAACCGTAACAATGGGGTTGAAAACACTTTAGTTAACAAAACGACCTTGCATAACTAAACTATTACATAGAGAAGACATTCTATAAGTTTAAAAACCCCAACATAACATGGGCTTGAATGTATCCAAAATGTCTTAGATATATCACTTTGTCAAATAAACCCATAATCGTTAAGAATGCCACATGATAATACATACTTATATTTTCCAAAATTTGAAGAGAAACCCAAACACATTATCATAGTATAAAACTCAACCACATTCACCTCACCCTTCAAAAAGTATGGTTTACTAGCTTTGATCACCTCGTGAAAATGTTGCCCAAAACAATTGTCAATAATTACTTACGTCTTGACCCTATATATATAAAGACCACATATACTTTATTCGACTATGACAATCAAAATTATATAGCCTTTTAATCAAAATCAAGTGGTTCCCATTGTTACAACCTTTCATTCGTGTTTCATTACTTCAATCCTTCTCTTTATCATGCACATTTCCTAATTTGTTTCCATGAAGGTGCTGGGATCATTCTTAAGTTTTTTATATTTATCATTATTCTGCATACCACCTCCCTTCTCCTCCTATTTCCTAAAAATAGACCTCGATATTTTTTGTATGTTCTTGTAAAAAAAAAATTTGTACGCAATAGCCTCAACCATCTCAATACACAACATATTAAACGTATTAACCGAATATTTTTGGATTATGAGAATTCATCTCCCCACCCTTTTCATCGCATTATCACTTCTTTCTAAATCAACAACATACCCCCCATTATCATAAGGGGGAGGTTGGAATATTTTTTTTCATAAGATAACCACCATGCCAATTTTTGCTTAACCATATATCATTCTCAATATTAGAAATACCATAATTGTTTTCCAAGTTCTTAAAGTCATCACGTTTGTTCAAAGCTTGATCATTTTCTATATATCCTTAAAAGACAAATTTATTACTATCACTTACGCCATTTTGAGTTTTAAAAATAATTTAACGTATTCTCTCGTATTTAAATTTGTCCCATCCCACATGATCTACCTTCGTAAATGACTCAAACATTAGGCAAGGTTTTTAAAAGGTCTATTTCGACGCCAATATTAAATTCTTTAACCACGTTATTTTTATTTAGGTAAGTGAAGTAAACCTAAAAGAGAGAAACATTATAAAAACTAAGATAATCTATCATGTATAATGTATTTTAGATTAAATAGAGTCCATGGTCATGTACCTAAGCTTCTGATTTATCCTAATGTATGTAATGGATTTAAATACGACGTGCAATTCTTTAAAGATCGTATTCATATCTTCAAACAACCTTTGTTTAATAATCTAATCTTCAAAATTTATTCTGAACATGTTTATAATACTTCTTGATTCATGAATGCTCTATTGATATGTTAAGACTCACAAAAATATCTAATGAGTATATCCATAATGATGTTTATGTTGGGTATAATTTTTATTATGATTTGGAGTGTGGGTTGTTGAGTAACTAGCGGTGAGTTTTGCTCAGTAAGGACATGTAGGTTATATATGTTATTTCATGTTCATTAAGAATTAGGATTCCATGTATATGTAAAGTAAAAAATAAGAATAAAAACTTACAATGGTAATAGAATAAAGAATCTCGTTACAATTTGTGTTTTACATTCTAAAATGTAATTAGTATGCACATAATCTATCCTTTTTAATTAATCCGTAAATAATTTTCTTGTGTCCTTTATTGATTGCAAAAGATGTGATCCTTGATAGCCATGCATCCTTAATCTAGATGATCCGTATATGTGACTCCAAAACAAATTTATATGTTCAAGTTTCATGTTTTTGAACCTTAAGAGACCTTGTCTTTTTAATTCAAGTAAAAAAAAAATACTAACCCAGTGGACATCAGTGTTCTACCAAAATTATCAATTAGAGAGATAATTTTGTTATAGTTTTCTTCAATAAACAGGAAAGTAGACATGTAAAAAAATAAAAAACTAAGGGTAACTGAAGAATGAGATCGTTCTTACCTACTTTATATAATAAGTTTGTTTTCCACCCTAATAAATTTTGATTAGGGTTTTCTACCACATATGTCATAAACTCTCTTTCGGATTCCCCTAAAGAAACCTTGATACTTATATTTTTAAATATGTCTTAAGTTATAGGATTCTTAATATATTAAACATTTAGGTTTTGAGGAACTAGAATATTTTTCCTAAAAACTGTACGAACAATTATACATTCTTAAGATTTTTATTTTCATATAAAGAAATTTTATATAAAAAGTTGATTCATATACAAAGAGTAGATGAGTAAACTTTTTTGTACTTATACTAGTTATAAATCGTTTCATATTACCTTTTTCGACAAAACAATAAATAAAGTTTACTTTTCCTTTATTAGAAAGAGTTAATATACACATATATAGGTTTCAAATACCACTTTAAAAGTATAAGATATCATAATTAGAAAATATAGTAATGCAAATCCTCATTGATTGAATCCAAGATTCTTTAAAACTCAAATTGTGCAAATAAACTTTGAGAAGCTAATTACCTAAAAATTAGGATAACGACTGGGTCTTTAATACTTGCTTTAAGAGAAATATGTGTTGTTTAGAAAATTTGTGGGCACATTACCTTCATGTATGTCAATGAATTTTTGGGTAACTTCTTGATCAACAATAAACCAAAACACCTAGTAATACAACCCTTTATGTCCATCTTGGCCTAGTTCATTATTACTACCATGTAGGAATTCTACTTTTTTTGAAATTATTATTTACACAAAGTATAGTCAAATATGACTTCATCTCATTAATGACTTATATTTGAGTAGAACATATAAGTTTTTACAAGATCTATACACAATATAGTATAAAAATTTGTAAATGATTGATGTACACGATATTTTAATGTAACGGGTGTTTTAAACAAGACCTATTACATTTATACACATGTTAACATTTTTTTGCATTATTATAATTTTTATAAGAAGATCAAAGTATTATACACCTTCTTCATATCAAGTTTCACTATGATGCATATTTTCATAGATTTTCTATTATGTCAAAGTTAGGATTATAGTTCATGAGCAATAATAAGATAACTTTAACAAATATAGATAAAGTGGACATGATAAAGTCATTATATTACGGTTGCAACCTTTTTGTTAAAAGGTTAGAAATCTCTTAAAATGTTTGTGCATGATATTGTCATGAAGTCATTGAATTTATTGTAGTTTTATCCTTTAGTAATTATGGATATTATAATTTAATATATTGAGTCAAGTTTCAAACCGTTTATCGTTACATATTTTACAAATATGAATAGATAGTTCTCGAGGAAATTCTAATATTATGGAAAACGAATTCCATTATTCACCCAATTCATAAGTTTTGCACCCGCTCACTCTAAACAGATATTTTATAACCTCTACAAAAGATGAATCCCACATAAGGTAATTTTACATATGCCAAGGGACTTTACACAAGATATGATTCATGTAAGGATTTGTAGAACATACAAAAACAACTTATAAAAATCCTTAAATACATTACGAAACAAGTTATCTATATCTTTCTCGTCATCAATTCAAGTACCACTATCATCAAGAACTTGAGGGTCTTGCTGATGTATCTTCTTTTACTTATTGATAAATTAAAGAAATATTCAATTTTATCACCTACATCAAAGAACTCTTGGAGTCGCTGTAGAATAACCCCTTTAGAATGGTCGGGGAAATTTGACCATGCTTTGTAGCAAGGAGGCACGGCATCTCGAACTGCGTTCCCCACCACTTGACCCACGTGTTTGTTGTATGGCCCGACAATGTTCCACGTGTCATCGATAATAGAAAAGTCAACTGTTATGGGCCAGCAGACTTTTTCTAAAGTCTCTTGGGTTAATCTTATAGACGTGGCAACTCGAGGGCGTCTTTGTCTTTTCCGGATACTTGTTGCATTGAATAATATTTATTAATTATTTATTTATATCAAATGAAATTATATTAATTGAAATTTTTCAGTTATCTTTTTTTACCCGATGGTTGGGCACAATCAGCCATTGGACGATTAGGATCCCTCGGGGGATCATTACCGCTCCCATCCTCGTCATGTCCACGGGCCATCACGTCTGCCATTTATAATTTAAAGGAAATATCATTAATTTTAAATATTCTAATTTTTTATTCCTTTAATTGTTATTTATATTCTAATTTTTAATATTCTAATTTTTTTAATCTATCTATAATTTTCTAAATTTAGTCCTTAACTATTTATATTCATAAAATTTCATTTCATTGCAAATAGGTCCTTAAATTTTTAAAATTTGCATTTATGTCCTTAAACTTTCTTTTCCTTATAATTTTTTAAATTTTCTAAATATTGCAATTTAGTCCTTATAATTTTCTAAATTTTCTAAATTTAGTCCTTAACTATTTATATTCATAAAATTTCATTAAATTGCAAATAGGTCCTTATTTTTTAAATTTGCATTTAAGTCCTTAAACTTTAATTTCATTTTAATTTTTTTTAATTTTCTTAATATTCCTATTTAGTCCTTATAATTTTTCTAAATTTTATATTTAATCCTTTACTCTTTATATTCATCAAAATTTCATTAAATTGCAAATAGGTCCTTCAACTTTTTAAATAATTAACAGTTCCACTAATTTATTTGATAAAATCCATATAATCTTATGTAAATTGCAAATAGGTCCCTATATCTTTAAAAATCAATAAAATTACAATATCATAATTTTACAAATTACACAAAAGGTCCCCATATATCTCCAAATATCCAAAAATCCTAACAAAACTCTATTTTGCTATAATTTTCAATCAATTTGAATTACATGTGGTTTTTTAACACAATAAAAATTTTAAACAACCTAGAATAACATACAACAAATTCAGAATTCATATAAACATGTATACATTCATGAAATTTTTCAATCCTAAAATAAAAAAATGTAATTTCAATCCGAAAACTGGAACCTGTTACGTGGAAATGGTGTAGATTTCGTCCATGAATCAATGCCAAGAAGAAGGAATCATAAAACAAAAACAAATGAATAGATATTAGAATTAAAAAATTAAATAGAAATTTTTTTCAATTAAAGGGTGTTTTTGGATAGATTAAGCTTACCTTTTGATTGGATATGGACCTGGATTGCCTCGGAAGTGCTTGGGAATGAAGGAATTGCATATTTTTTGAGAGATTTTTTGTGTAGATATGGCTGAAATGAAGCTCGGTTAGGGCTATATAGAAAAATTGATTACCGAAGACACACGAGTCGTCGGTAATTAGAGGAATTTCGTTGGTTATAAGGACACGCGTCCAACTTCGTACCCACGACCCTTGCGTGTCGTCGTTTACCGACGACACGTGTCGTCGGTAATCAAAAATATCGTCGCTAATTTTCAAGAGCGGGAAACTTAACCGCCAAAGCTGACCAATCAATATTTTTATTAATACTACCGACGAGAATATTTATGAATGTCGTCGGTGACATTCAAATGAAGAATGTTGTCGGTAATCCCTTAAATGTCGTCAGTAATTTATTTATTTATTAATTTTTTTTAAATTTTTTTCTTTCTTTTTTTTTCTTTTTTTTTCCTTTTTTCTTTCTTTTTTCTTTCTTTTTTTCTTTCTTTTTTTTTTCTTTCTTTTTTCATTCTTATTATTTCTTTCTTTCTTTTTTCTTGCATTTTTTTCTTTATTTAATTGTTGTGAGTATTTTGTGTATTCGGTCTATTGTGTCTTGTATTCAGTCACCTGTTTGAGTCAAATTTGAGTGTTTGGGATATTTATTCAACTAGTAGAGTCAAACTTGGGTGTTTGGGGTATTCATTCAACTATTAGCGTCAAACTTGAGTGATTGGTGTTTTTAGTTGACTATTTACAGTCAAACTTGGGTGTTTAGGGTATTTAGTCAACTACTTGAGTCAAACATAAGTTTTTGGTGTATTTAGTCAATTGTTTGAGTCAAACTTGAGTGTTTGGGGTATTTAGTCAACTATTAGAGTCAAACTTGGGTGTTTGGGGGGTATTTAGTCAACTATTAGAGTCAAACTTGGGTGTTTGGGGTATTCAGTCAACTATTAGAGTCAAACTTGGTTGTTTGGGGTATTCAGTCAACTATTAGAGTCAAACTTGGGTGTTTGGTGTTTTCAGTTGACTATTTAGAGTCAAACATAAGTGTTTGGTGTATTTAGTCAACATTTAGAGCCAGACTTTAGTGTTTGGGGTAATTAGTCAACTATTAGAGTCAAACTAGGGTGTTTGGGGTATTCAGTCAACTATTAGAGTCAAACTTGTGTGTTTGGGGTATTCAGTCAACTATTAGAGTCAATCTTGTGTGTTTGGGGTATTCAGTCAACTATTAGAGTCAAACTAGAGTGTTTGGTGTACTTAGTCAACTGTTTGAGTCAAACTTGAGTGTTTAGGGTATTTAGTCAAGTATTAGAGTCAAACTTGGATGTTTGGGGTTTACAGTCAACTATTAGAGTCAAACTTGGGTGTTTTGGGTATTCAGTAAACTATTAGAGTCAAACTTGGGTGTTTAGGGTATACAGTCAACTATTAGTGTCAAACTTGGGTGTTTGGGGGATTCAATTAACTATTTGAGTCAAAATTTAGTGTTTAGTGTATTTAGTCAACTGTTTAAGTCAAACATGAGTGTTTGGGGGTATTTAATCAACTTTTAGAGTCAATTTGGGTGCTTGAGGTATTCAGTCAACTATTAAAGTCAAAATTGGGTGTTTGGGGTATTCAATCAACTATTAAAGTCAAACTTGGGTTTTTGGTATTTTTAGTCAACTATTTAGAGTCAAAGTTGACTGTTTGGTGTATTTAGTCAACATTTAGAATTAAAATTTAGTGTTTGTGGGTATTTAGTCAACTATTAGAGGCAAATTTGGATGTTTGGGGTATTCAGTCAACTATTTGAGTCAAAATTGGGTGTTTGGGGGTATTCAGTCAACTATTAGAGTCGAATTTGGGTGTTTGGGGGTATTCAGTCAATTATTTGAGTCAAACATGAGTGTTGGTGTATTTAGTCAACTGTTTGGGTCAAACTTGAGTATTTGGGGTATTTAGTCAACTATTAGAGTTAAACTTGGGTGTTTGGGGTATTCAGTCAACTATTAGAGTTAAACTTAGGTGTTTGGGGGTATTCAGTCAACTGTTAGAGTCAAACTTGAGTGTTTGGGTGTATTCAGTCAACTATTTGATTCAAACTTGAGTGTTCGGTGTATTTAGTCAACAGTTTGAGTCAAACTTCAGTGTTTGGGGTATTTAGTCAACTATTAGAGTCAAACTTGGGTGTTTGGTGTATTTAGTCAACTGTTAAAGTCAAACTTGAATGTATCAAAATAAATTCAAATTCAACTCCAAAAACCAACAAAATATTTTAAGACAAACAAACAAACAAAAAACATTCTCCTAATCAGTTTCATATCTAGTAATATTTATAGGTTCACCATAGCTATCAACCTCTATAGGTTTTTCTTCATCCCCATATTCTTCCCACGTGTCATCATCAAATTCCTCGTTTTCATCAATAACCAAATCAAAATCAAAATCAATAAGAAAATGAGATGGGTCAATCTCTATCTCCTTAGTGAATGCCAAGTTCACCGGATCAGAAACCCTCTCAGTGTTAACCAAAGGTATGTTGATTCTCTAATTCCCAGTAGGTAGTGATTCTGAATCCCATAACTCAGGACTTCATCCGAGTCAGTCTTATATTTCCCAAACGACTTTCCAACCTTTCATTGATTTCTTTGCATTAATCTCGTCGATGTAAAACCCTTTTTTGGCCTGCGATGCTACAATATATGGTTCGTTGGCCCACTCAAAGTTTTATGTGTTGATAAATGTTACCCAGTTTTCTGTGCTCGCTTCACCCATTTTGTACCACTTACAAACAAATAACACAACCGAGCAACCTCTAGTGTAAAAAACCTCCAAGATTTTCATTGATTCACCGTAATAAGGTCTTTCATCATACATGGTACAAATTCCGTAATCCCGTGTCACTCTTTTTTCTCCTTTGACTTAGTTACCCACTTGACACCGTTCACAACACATGAATCGTATTTATGCACCGCACCATAAGACATGTTTGCCAAGGACACAATCTTATGGGTAGCTAATGCCTCGCCACGGAATTTCATTCCATGAATCTGTTATACAAAAAAAATACTTAATACTTTGAAAATAAATAGATAATGTTTAAACCAATGCCTAAATTACATACCTTTTTTAGAAACCATTCCTTAAACAGTTGACGATGCATATTATCTATTTCCCTACTCGTTCCTGAAAGTGTGGATTTGTGTTCACTTAAATCGTAAATGAGTATAAATAAATTAATATTAATATATATATTACTATTAATATATTTATATAACTATAAATATAGATATAAATATAAAAATTAATATATTCATATAAATATAAGTATAAATATAAATATAAATATTCGTTACTTACATCATGTATGCTTCGAGTTCGTCGCAATTATGCAAAATATACCAACTGATGTGCTCCTTCTCATTAGGTGGTAAAGAAACATATTCTTTCTTGCCAACTGGAGTACATTGGGACTTGAAAACGGATAGCTCTTTTGGCACTGGTGGTGGTTCGTAGTATCTACCTGGATCGTTGAACTTTGTTTTTTCTTCACTAAGATACCTTGATATAAAATTCAACGTCTCTTCCACCACGTAACCCTCGTCTATTGAACCCTCTAGTCTAGCCGGATTTCGAATATACTCTTTCAACTTTTTCAATTACCTTTCAAATGGGTAAATCCACCACATTTGGACCGGGCCCCCAATCAATGCTTCATCGTACAAGTGTATCACTAAGTGGATCATTATATCAAAAAACGCGGGAGGCAAAATCATTTCCAGTCTACACATAACTTCAACCACTTTCGCCTTACCCGATTCTAACTCTTTCCTGCTAAGATTTTATTACAAACGACTCTAAACACGTTAGTTAACCCAATAATCGCATCACTAATCGCTTTGTCTTCAATGAGCTCTGGGATACTAGCCACGAAAAGATACTATATCATCACGTGACAGTCATGAGATTTCATTCCGATAATCTTTCCCGTATCACTTTGAACATTATTTCTCAAACTAGATGCGAAACCATTGGGAAACTTCTGTGCCTTCAACTAGTCAAGAAATATTTTCCGCTTTTCTAGTTGACAAAGTATACTTTCCTCGGTTCAGTATCGCTCTACCTCCTCTCGATGTCAATCAAAAATCTTGCCTGATGTTCATATCCTTAAGATAGATTCTCGCTTTCACGTTATCTTTGTTAACTTTCCCATCAAGACATATAATTGTACCGAGCAAACTATCACACACATTTTCTCGCAATGCATAACGTCAATGTTATGTTTCAGCAAATTTTCAGACCAATAAGGTAAACGATAAAAAATACTCTTTTTCTTTCAAATGAATCGCCGTGTTATATTTTGCTTCACGATCTTTCCTCCAAAATCCTTGTGTTTACCGGGAAACACAATGGGAAGCCCATCAAACTGTGTCTAAATATCAACATGAGTATATTTTCTTGGTGGGCCCCTATGATCGGTAGCCCGGTACGAAACCTTTCCTTTTCTAAATCGATGTCCGGGAGGTAACCAACATCTATGGTCAAATTAAACAACCCCTTTCTTCACCCTCAATGAAGGAGTATAATCCATGCATTCTGGACAAGCTAAGTAACCTTGACCCGACCATCCGGAAGTGTATGACCTAGAGGAGTAATCATTAGTCGTTGATTACAAACAAACCTTCATCGTAAACTCTTCCTTCTTGTGGGCATCATACGTAAGGATCACTTTATCCCATAACTCATCCAAATCATTTATAACAGGTTGAAGAAAGACATCCATGTCCTTACCGAGTGAACAGGGTCCAAGAATCAACAAACAAAGCTGGAATGTAATTTTCTTCATGCATACCCACTGTGGCAAGTTATAGATAGTCAATATGACAGGCCATATGTTGTACGAGTTGTTCTGCATAGAGAAAGGACAAAAATCATCGATACCGAGACCCAAATATACATTACGAGGTTCGCTAGCAAACTCAGGATGTAGCGCTGCAAATCTCCTCCAACTATCACCATCAACCGGACGACGCAACACATCTGGATCGGCACTCTTTCCGGTATGGTGTCATATCATGTCTTCATCGGTGTGCTCCGAAGCGTATATTCGTTGCAATCTAGGAACAATCGGAAAGTAACGAAGCTTCTTATGTGGTACTTTGTTACCCTTCTTTGGGTCCCATATAGACTCGCTACATACTGGACACTTGTCGAAGTCTTTAATCTCTTTGTAAAAAATGGCACAATCGTTCAAATAGACATCGATAGTAATATACCCCATACCTAAACTTTTCAACTTCTTGTTGCATGCTTCATAAGAATCGGGCAAATTGTGAGCTTTTGGCAAAATACGATCAACGAAGTCCAATAGCTCGGAGAATCATGTGCTAGTCCATTTTTTCTTTACTGTTACGTGCATAAGCTTGGCAATGAAATTCAAGGAACTCATCAATGTACACTCCAATTCTCCGAACAATGTTTCGAAACTGCTTCGACTTTGAAGACGTGCATCTATCATCTCGGTATCTCCCGGATGTCCACCAACATTGTAAATTTGTCTCACATCGTCATAAACATGTTGCATTTCATTTACTATAATTGGATCTTGACTTGCATGGGGTGTATGTGTTTGTATCTCATCCTCACCATGTTTTGTCCAAACCTGATATGTTTGCTTAAACCCGGATTTTAGAAGGTGGGCCCTATCCTGTTCGGTTTTGTAATCGACAGTAATTATTACACTTCTTACACGGTCAAGACAAGTATCCAGTATAACCTTTACTTTTCTTAGCAAATTCGATAAACTTGAAAACCACAAAAACATATTCTGGCGTGTAATAATCCATCGTATCGATCAAACTCTTATCCATACCGAAGCCATCTCTTAGCAACAATTTTATTAAACTATGCGACTACATTCATATAAAATTAAAATATATAATTATTACAACCAATTAATAAAATGAATAAAAATTAAAACACAATAAATAACATAATAAAAATTACAACCCAATGAATGAATAAAAATTATAAACTCGTTGAATGAATAAATATTACAAACCATTGACTGAATAAATATTACAAACCATTGAATGAATAAAATTAAAACTCAATAAATACATAAAAAAATTCATAAAATTAATTAAACAAATAAAAATATATGAGCACAAAATATAAATAACACAACACATGCATGATTTACAACATACTAATAAACAAGTCAACCAAAAAACATGTAATTCATGAACCTAATCATATGTTATATCAACTGTTATAATCAAATAAATAAAAAATTTAAAAAGCATGAAATTTATTAAAAATACCATGAATTGGATGGGTAAGATGAAGATTGATGATAATGCCCCACCTTGAAAAAGTATTAATTCACCTAATCAAACCATATAGCAAGAATAAATCACAATTAGAAACCAAAAAAAAAATTTAAAACATGAATTTTCATGCAATTAGCTTAAATTGTGTGATGAAATTGGATATTTATAGTGCCCCACCTTGATTCTTAACCCGTGAAAAATGGTGCAAGATGAAGTGGAGAATTTTATTAGAAATAAAAAAATTGTTGTGTTTTTGGGAGATAACCGGAGAAATATTTTGCGGTTTTTGAGTGTTTTGTGAGTTAAAAAACCTGCTGAGTTCATTAAATATAATTTTTAATTACCTAATTTGTCGGTAATTACACTAATGTCGTTGGTAACCTACACAATATACCGACGACATACCGTGTCGCAAATATAGCGACGATATTTCAGAGGTAAAAAAAATCAAATTTAAAAAAAAAAAAAAAATTATCGACGAAATACACCCAATTATCGACGAATTTTCCCGTCGCTGTTTTACGACAATGATTTTTTCGCGGTAACAAAATGTCGTCGGTAATTTTGAAAATTTACCGACGAAGTACGGGTCGTCGGTAATTTTTCGGCGCTAAACACGCTGTTTCTAGTAGTGACATTTTCTTTTTTGGGTGTTTCTATTATAAAAACAAATGTAATTCTTCATTGATTTTGTATACATATATGTGTTTGTCTATATGTATTTATGTATGTGGGTATGTAGTAAGGATGGATTAATGTATCTATGTATCTATGTATGTGTGTATATATTGTTATATAGAGTAAACAAATCACTTGAATTTGCTATAAATTATAGGTTACAATTGCATACATATAAGCTAAATAGTAATTAGTTTAAATAGAGGTCAACGAAGGAAACAAAATCCATGTTATTTGTTTATTTCCACCAATGTTATTAGCTTTTCAAATTTTCGGAAGAACCATTCCTCAATGTTATGAGAATGCTATATTTTTTTGTTTTAATATTTTATATTTGATATCGTATCAATGAAAATAGGTTCGAGGACTGAATATGTTTGAAGTCCATATTATTATATAGAATTTATAGAGTATGAATAATATAAAAGGTGTTTGTAGAAGAATAAAAAGTCCAATGAAATGATTTGGTGTTAATATAAGAATTGGTATGAATAAATGTATACATTAGTCATGGGTAATCCTAAGAACACAAGAAGAGAATATAATATGAAGATTAATATTTAAATAATAATTGATATTTACATGAATAGAGATCTAAACATTAAGTGTTAATATAGTATTTGATGGTTGGATACATGTCTAAGTGAAGTGTAGTGAAGGTGTCTAAGCAACTTCAGCCATATTATGATATTAATAAATAATTCCTATATGAGAGGAATAAATATGGATTTTGAACAAATTGAAGTTTATAATACCTTGAATAAGTAAACAAGAGTCTAAATATAAGGATCGTAAATTTGAAACGATAAAAAATTCATGTTTAAAGTTTGAGAGGATGTTTCGAACCACAATGCATGTTCATATTACGATAAATATTCACCAGAGCAAAGACTTGACATAAGTGATTATGTTTGCAAGTAAATCTCAACTATGTTTTTTTAGTGTATACAAGTAATAGTACATATAATGTTTTGATCATGGCGAAAAGATAAATTCTATAATAATAGAAAAATAATATCTTAATGAATATTGGATTCTTGGTTATCATTTACCTTCTCCTTTTTAACTTAACTCATGTATGTCATGTATTTGTGGCCACTTTATACTTTGTCTTTCAATGTGGTGAGAAACTTTCTTAGGTTATTTAATTATTAAATTGATCAAATTTTGTATAAGGGTTGTTCATAAAGAGTGGTATGTAAAAGATGCTAACAAATATATGTTACAAGTTGTTAGCCATTCCCGGTGGTTATAATAACTATTATAGATTTTGAATATTTCTGTGTTCTAATAATTGGAGGAGAATTATTTAGTTCGGAGCTAAGTTGGTAATGATGAATTTAAATATTTAAACAATTTAAGTTGTAATAGTGAACATATACAAGAGAAAGATGCGGTTAATAAACTTAGGCAATATTTTTTAAGATGAATCGAGCTCTACCAAATAAAGAAGAGTTCAAAACCATTTTTAAGGTGCCAAAATGCATAATTATTTTATAACAATCAAAACAGTTGATTAATAAATAATAGAACAAATATTGTGGTTAGATGATGGTATTGTTGTTTCTTATCATTATAATATTCTACAAATTTTGTAACCAGTACAAAAATCTTCTAGATTTTATATATTATGGTGATGGAATGCCTATTTATTCCTTAAATAAAATTATAACTAATAGAATAATTTGTCATGAAATATGGTTTTTTTTCAAAGTATGGATAATAGAAACAACCTAGAGCTTTATTGATTCTGTATAGGCATTTTTAAAAGTAAGTAAAATAGGGACTTAACTTTATGTGTTCATTAATGATGCATTTTCTTGTCCTAAATTTTTTGAGAGATTTTTTTGTAATATGACAATAAATATTAAGGTTTCACATCCTTCCTTTATAAAGGATTAAAGTTTCATACCTTGTTGTAACTTCTCCTCAAGATTATTAATAAACTAGCGACTATTACATTAAAATTGTAATGCTAGAGGTTGCATCTGTAAACAATAAAGGAATAAGCATAGTTCATAATGTATTACATTCAAGAACATTGTGAAGGGTATAAAAGTAATAATTACTCCAATGTGTACATTTTAGGTGAATATGATTAGGTGAAGTTACTTTTTGTCACGGTCTTCTCTCTTCTTTCATACGAATTTTCCGTCAAAGTTGATTTGTTGGATTAAAACCACCTTTATGAATATTTTAGAGGGTAAGTAGTCTTAATTCTGTAAAAATGGTATCCATAATAAATCCTAACACTCTAAATATTTATTTCCTTCCTACTAAATTTTTTTTGTTTAATTTAAAAAATATTATCAAAATTGTTATTTATGAATATCCAAATACTCACCTTCATTATGTGGACTCTAGATAATTAGGAATATAATGTTTTTAATATTTTTTAATTACCTTAATTTCTTACCTGTATTATTTCTATTACAAATTTTGTTGTTTGTGATAAAAAATTGTCATTATATGTTTAAAATATATAATTTAATTTTAGGGTTACCACTCTATGTGGGTGTCTATACTAAATTCATACCATTGATACAATTTTTTGAGAATCTTATTTAACTAGATTATTTGTTCTATAAACCTCATGTCATATAACTTCATGTCACACAAGTTACATCTAGTTATATGAATCATACACTGTGTCTTGAAAAAGAGGTACAAATTATTTAATATATTTTTAATGCTTTTTAGTTTTATAATTGTACTATTAGTTTATAACTTAAGTTGATTTGTGAGACATTCATGGTTTCTCATATGTTACTAATAACACATAAATCAACTGATTTTTTTGTATGCATATGTATAATGATTTATCATACTATTGCCATCACAGTTGAACTTTTTCTTTGGTTTTCAAAAATGACTTACTACTTTGAATGATGAATTAAATATCTTCACAAGTTGGAGTTGAGAATATATAACTATTCTCCGTGTTTTACGGTTTATTGAGTAGCTTGTTATGTTTTCCTATACTCTACCGACAAAATTCAATAATAGTGAAGTTCTGAGTTATTATTGCTAGATATTCATTTAGATTTTAGATACATATATAGAAAGGGATATATAATGCTACAAAGGTAAGACCGAATTATAAAATTGAAACAAAAAAATATTTAAAATGTTAATTAATTAATTTGAAATAAATGAAATTTTTATTGTGCATATTATGGATCTTATAGAACTTTTGTTATTTTATCCCTGCATAAATCATCACACTCTCTGATCTTTATAAATAATATCCAGTTTCATTATATTTTTCTATCATAATAATTATATATAATAATATTATATATTAATATTATATAACAATAATATATAATATTATTCGATAATAATACATAATAATTTTTATCATTAAATATGTTATTCCTCTCTCTCTATCTGACACACACTCACAGTCTTCGGCTCCCCTCATGTGTTTTTGTATGAAAGGCAACAATCAATCATGTTGTAGATGTTGGGGTGCCTGTTGAGTTGGTGTAGGTTAATGTTATAAAAAGAGTAAGTTTCATATATAACCATACTATAATAACTCCACCTGTTTCACCTAAAGTCAAATCATTGTGCTTTATTATTAATTAAATCTTGTTCACGGGATGATTATTTCAAAATATATGCTCTAGTTCCAGGTTTTCGATACGAAGAGGCTTGTATATTTTTTTCTCTATGATTGTAGTGGTATTTTAGTAGGAATTTTACCTGACTCTTCAGTTTGGTTACATATAATCTCGCTGGCAAATATCTCTATAGCTTTTAGACGTGTTATCTTTATATAGTTATTGGATGGATGTCGACAAATCAAAACAATAATAGCTCTTATAAACATAAAAATGATCAAGCAATTAAATTTCTCTAAAGTTTGTTTCTTCATCATGTATATAAATTTTTCACATAATTATTTCACTCAAGTATTTATATAATACCTTATAGTCAATTTTTTTTTGAAAATCAAATCATGTGCCAGATTTTGCCTAACATGTAGAATTAAATTTTTTCCCCCAAATTTAAAGAATTAGTAGTCTAATGTACATATTCTGCCTATCATATTACTTATTTATGTTTTTTTGATTATATATATTTTTTATTAGTTAATTCATTCTTTACAAATTACTCATGACTTTATTTTTTGAAAACAGATAAATGTTCAGGCAGAAGCTAAACAAATAGCTATAATGGGGAACCTTAGAACCTGTGGAGAGTTACAAAAATTTAAGAAGATAATTTTAATTTTTATATTTTTCCAACCTTATGAAACTATGTTCAATACTCTTATTTGTTGAAGATGCATATCACATGACATAAGAATAATATTATCGAATAAGACTAGAAACTACTATTTATTCAAATATAATCCTAATGATTCAACACAAAAAGTAACCTTTGAGATCGTTGTCCTAATAAATAGTTTTTCACTTGATCTGTGTATGATTAGGACTAATATAATATACAATACTTTTGAGTGTTATGCATCATGTATGATAACTATATTGTCAAGATTCTAAATGTCATTTCTTATTTAAGAATATTCATAAAAGTTGATAAATGCCTTATATGTAACCTCTATCAAATTCTTTTTTTAGGTGATCTTGCTACCCAAGAAAGTTGACCCTCTATGTATTTCAATAGTTTTTTATGAACGTGGAACTCTATATATTCGCGCCTCATTGTAGAAAAATGTTATCATATCAAGTATACAATTATTAAGTTATTTTATATCAAAAATATAAAAATATACATCTAATATTGTATCTAGGAATATGTATTTTGATAACAATAATTGTTTGCATTATGTGACTATGATTTTTATTATTTTATGATGAGGTTTATAGTCATGTAATTAGAGTTGCATGTTTATTTAAATATAATATTTGGTTTTATAAATGACTTTTGGGTTTATTGTCCAAAATGGTCATTAGAGTGTTAAACGAAATATAAAACACGAGAACATCATTTAGTTAGGTAAGATAAATAATTTCTGACAAAATGTTGTTTTAATTGGATAGTTATCGAATTCTAGTTTAAACATGATAACATACTTAATAGTAAGTCTTATAAACTATCTTGTTATATTAGTTAAAACTATTTATTAAAAGCTCTTTTTTCCTTTTTATATTTTTTTAAATTTTAACTATATGATTAAAAATATTAACAAAACACATAGATAGATCATATGATTTATAGTAATTATATATGTTACAATCATTTAAATTAGTCTTTCATTTATTGAATTTTGTTCTTTTATAATTAATTTTTAGTTAATATTTAGAAATAAAAATTGATATTAATTTAAGAATATATTACTTAACGTTGGTTTATATGTTACAATTATAACATAAACGAGTCAGTACTCTAAGAAAACAGCAGCGACAATATTGAAGTATATCTAAAAACACTTGAGGAATACAATGAGCATATTCTAACGGAAATTACTAGGAGGATGTATAATAAACACCTTTTGGTTAATTACTATCATCACATCACTTCAAGTATTCATATTTATCCTTATTCAATTATTGTTTCCTTAATAAGTTTTATTTATGTAGCATATTGTCAAACCTATTTGATCTCATCTTTACATAACATTAATTTGAAAATCATCTTTTGTTAACATTGAAGTTGTGATTTTGGGGGAGTTAAGAACCAACATGTGTGATGTGATATATCAAACCATTAATAGTGTACACGATTAATTTTGTAAAGAGATTTCGTATTAATGTTAATACATTTAATTTGTAACCACGATTATCTCTCTTTATGGGTTTTTCTTTTGATGTAGTCTACATGTTTTTTTTCATAGCTTAGGTTTTTGCGACAATATTACTCATGTTTTGAAAGTATAAGAATCCTAACTGGATAAACACGGAATATATATTGTACCTTGTCAAAACTATATACTTTATCTCTATTTGTGTTTGACGTATCAATAAAATTTCTTCTGAATAGATTTTTTTGGACAAAATCACTTCCCTAATAAATTACAAATGGGTAAGAGGATTTTTTTGGGATATTTTCATGTCAAATTAAATTCCAATGTTTAATATGTCTCAATTGTTTGATTATTTCTTCTTAATAGATTTTTATGGACAAAATCACTTCCCTAATAAATTACAAATGAGTACCGTAGTTTTGTATATCATTCGGTAGTATTTTAAGAATGTGTTGTATTGTTGTATTGTAAAATACTTCACTAATTTTGTTAGTATCCAAATAACCTAAAAATACATGAATAAGTTTACGAAAGCAACTAAGCCTACTTCCTCGACTGTAAGTAATGAAATGACAAACTAGAGTCCAATTTTATGTCCATATGTTAGTATTCATTCAATTCTAAATTGAATAATTTACCCATTTTAGCATGTCTCTCCTTGCTAGAACACTAGTTTAGGTTTAGGATTTAATTATATTTTATGTAGCATCCTAAAAGGATTAATGAATAAAATAAAAGACTTTAAAATTTTGTTTAAATAGTATGTCTCATTTCTTCATAATATTTCATGCCAAGAAAAGATGTATTTCATAATAAGGATATCTCTTAATAAAATCTCACCATTTTTTTATTGTAGCAATATTTTGCCAAGTGACCTAGTGTATACTTTGTTTACTAGTCAAGGCCCACCCGAATCTACCGAGCATGGCTATCTTCTTACAAAAGATTTTAGAAAAAAATTTAAATCGTGTAATTTGGAAGCGACGGGTGAACTAGTTTTATCAATACTTCTCTTCCCTTTGCTGAGAGGAGAAATTCATTTTTATAAATCTAACATAAATCAATTTGATATTAAAAAGTTTTGACATATTACATGTCATATGAATATCCATATATTTTCCTAAAACATCTACTATCTTAGTATGGAGTTTGGAGTTAGTATATACCATAAGGTACTGAGGTTTATCCTTACTGAAGAAAATGTTGTGTCACTAAGTGTAACACTTTGATCCAATCATTTATAGTAAATAATATATTTCATCATGTTCATTTTTAGAAAGGACCACAAAATATAAGGAGTCATACACAAAGAACAGATGAGTGGCAATCAAAAATTGTTTAATAATTTCAAACTCTTTGGTTGTCCTACTTTTAAATTCAAGGCTTATTAGGCTAATCAAATCTTAATATATTATACTAAAAAGACCATGGATAGACGCTCTTTTTGTGTGATATTTTATTCAGAATAAACTAGCAAAATATTTCCTTATTAATTCAAATATTATACTTGATTAATGTAACACATTTTATGGTTCGAGAAATCCATTTTTATTTAGAAACTTTATTCCAAGTCTAGTTGAACTCCATTATACACCTTCTTCATATCAAGTTTAGCACGATATATCTTTTTGAAGATTTTCTATTATGTCGAAGTAAAAATTAAATTAAATGAGAAATAAGAAGAAAAATTCAACAAATGTCGATTAAGTGGACATGATAAAGTCATTCTATTACGGTTACAACCTTGTTTTTAAAAATCTAAAAATCTCTAAAAAAGTTTGTTTGTGAAATTGTCATGAAGTTATTGAATTTGTTCTAGTTTATGCTATGGTAATAAGGGAAATTATAATGTAATAAATTGGTTCAAGTGTCGAATCGTTGATCATAATGTCTTTTACAAAGATGAAGAGATAGTTCTCGAGGGAAACAAATCTTTTCTAACCTCTACAAAGATGAATCCTAGATATGGTCACTTTTTATATGCCAATAGAATTTATACGAGATATATTTCATGTAAGGATCCGTTGAACATAAAAAAAAACCTTATACAAGTCCTTAAATACATAACAAGACAAGTTATTTATATCTTTCTCTTCATCTATTCAAGTACCATTGTTATTCATAACTTGAGGAGTTTTCTTATTTATCGTCTTTTAACTGTTTATTAATTAAAAAAAGATTAAATTTTATCACCTACATGAATCCATATTAACTTGGCTAATTAGGCACAATATAACTCTTTTTGAGTTCAAACTAGATGAGGTTGTTTTTTAAGATGCTTATGTATTCAAGTATACTATGTTTGGATTACAATTTTATAGAGTCAAAACTTTTTTTGAATGTTGTTTATCTGAGGGTTGTTATTATTACAATAACTTTTACCTAAATTCATGTGCATAAGAGTACTAACTGTCATCTACATCTTAAATTCTTCTTGTTTTCTACATCTCAAAATGATGCAAAATTTAAGTGTTTACAATTTCTTAGAGTATTTTTACTTCTTGATATATTATTAGGATAATGATTAGATTCAATAGTACGAAGATCCAACAAACTAGTATTGGGAATCTGGAGAAACCATTCCTTAAAACACAAAGATATGCCAATTTTTTAAATATGCTGATGTTTGGCTCTTTTATTTGTCTATGTCTACAAGGTTTTTAACTAGTATATCTATAAGAGCGTTAAGGTTAGTGAAATTGTTAAATCCTACAACACCATTATCATGGATTTTTCTATACCATTTTTCCATTATATTTAGTGTACCAATAATAATTTCCAATAGTAAACCACGACACATAATTTTTATAATAGGAGCTGGCGATAAAATATCACAATTTCAATCTCTTAACAAGATATGTAGGTGAATGTATAAAATAAAAGTAAAAAACTATTTTTATTATCATATGTGTGAATAAAAAAAAAAATTATTACAGCTTTTTTCTTCCACTACATTCATACTAAGATTCATATACTAAAATTTCCATAACCATAACTATAGGGTTGAAAACACTTTAGTTAACAAAACGACCTTGCTTAACTAAACTATTACATAGACTAGACATTCTATAAGTTTAAATACCCTAACATAACATGGGCTTGAATTTATCCAAAATGTCTTTGATATATCACTTTGTCAAATAAACCCATAATAGTTAAGAATGCCACATGACAATAAATACTTATATTTTCCAAAATATGAAGAGAAACCCAAACACATTATCAAAGTATAAAACTCAACCACATTCACCTCACCTTCAAAAATTATGGTATACTAGCTTTGATCACCTCGTGAAAATGTTTCCCAAAACGATTGTCAAGTATTACTTATGCCTCGACCGTATATATAAAAAGACCCCCGATACTTTATTGGACTAAGACATATCAGAATTATATAGCCTTTTAATCAAAATCAAGTGGTTCCCATTGTTACAACCTTCCATTCTTGTTTCATAACTTCAATCCTTCTCTTTATCATGCACATTTCCTAATTTGTTTCGATGAAGCTGCTGAGATCATTCTTAAGTTTTTTATATTTATCATTATGCTGCATACCACCTCTCTTCTCCTCTTATTTCCTAAAAATAGACCTCGACCATCGTTTGTATGTTCTTGTAAAAAAAAAAATTTGTACGCCATACACTCAACCATCTCAATACACAACATATTAAACGTATTAACCGAACATTTTTGGATTATGAGAATTCATATCAACACCCTTTTCATCGCATTATCACTTCTTAATAAATCAAACACATACCCCCATTATCATAAGGGGGAGCTTGGACTATTTTTTTTCATAAGATAACCACCATCTCAATTTTTCCTAGTCGTTGTATTCTCTTTCCTAGCTAGATTTTTGCTTAACCATATATCATTCTCAATATTAGAAATACCATAATTGTTTTCCAAGTTCTTAAAGTCATCACGTTTGTTCAAAGCATGGTCATTTACTATATATCCTTAAAAGACAAATTTATTATTAACACTTACACCATATTGAGTTTTATAAAAAATTTACTGTATTCTCTCGTATTTAAATTTTTCCCATCCCACATGATCTACCTTCGTAAATGAATCAAATATTAGGAAAGGTTTTTCAAGGTCCATTTCAACGCCAATATTAAATTCTTTAACCATGTTATTTTCATATAGGTAATTGAAGTCAACCTAAAAGAGAGAAACATTATAAAAACTAAGACAATCTATCATGTATAATGTATGTTGGATAAAATAAAGTCCATGGTCATGTACCTAAGCTTCTGATTTATCCTAATATATGTAATGGATTTAAATATGACGTGCAATTCTTTAAGGATCGTATTCATATCTTCAACCAACCTTTGTTAATAATCTAATCTTCAATATATATTTTGAACATGTTCATAATACTTCTTGATCCATGAATGTTCTATTTATATGTCAAGACTCACTAAAATATCTAGTAAGTATATCCATAATGATGTTTATGTTGGGTATTATTTTTTATTATGATTTGGAGTGTGGGTTGTTGAGTAACTAGCGCGAGTTTTGCTCATTAAGGACATGTAGGTTATCAATGTTATTTCATGTTCATTAAGAATTAGGATTCCATGTATATGTAAAGTAGAAAATAAAAACAAAAACATACAATGGTAATAGAATAAAGAATCTCGTTACAATCTATGTGTTTTACATTCTAAAAGGTAATGAGTATGCACATAATATATACCTTTTAATTAACCCGTAAATAATTTTCTTGTGTCCTTATTGATTGCAAAAGATGTGATGCTTGATAGCCACAAATCCTTAATCTTGATGATCCGTATATGTAAGTAACTCCAAAACAAATTTATATGTCCAAGTTCCATGTTTTTTAACCTTAAGAGACCTTGTCTTTTTAATTCAAGTAAAAAAAATACTAACCAAGTGGACATCATTGTTCCACCAAAATTATCAAGTAGAGACATAATTTTGTTATAGTTTATCTCAATAAACAGGAAAGTAGACATGTAACAAAAATAGTAAACTAAGGGTAACTGGAGAATGAGATCGTTCTTACCTCCTTTATATAATAAGTTTCTTTTCCACCCTAGTAAATTTTGATTTGGGTTTTCTACCACATATGTAATAGAATCTTCTTCGGATTCCCTTAAAGAGACCTTGGTGCCTATATTTTTATATATGTATTAAGTTATAGGATTCTTAATATATTAAAAAATTGGGTTTTGAGGAAACTAGAGTATTTTTCCTAAAAATTGTACGAACAATTATACAGTCTTAAGATTTTTACTTTCATATATAGAAACTTTATAGAGAAGATTTATATAGAAAGAGTAGATGAGTAAACTTTTTTGTATTTATATTAGTTTTAAATCATTTCATATTACCTTTTTTGACAAACCAATAAATAAAGTTAACCTTTCCTTTATTAGAAAGAGATAATAAATAAGTATATAGGTTTCTAATACCACTTTAAAAGTATAAGATACCATAATTAGAAAATGGGGTAATGCAAATCCTCATTGATTGAATCCAAGGTTCTTGAAAACCCAAATTGTGCAAATAAACTTTGAGAAGCTAATTACCTAAAAATTAGGATAATGGCTGGGTGTTTAATACTTAGATTAAGAGAAATATGTGTTGTTAGAAAATTTGTTGGAACACTACCTTTATGTATGTCAATGAATTTTTGGGTAACTTCTTGATCAACAATAAACCAAAATATCTAGTAAGACAACCTTTTAAGTCCATCTTGGCCTAATTCTTAATTACTACCATGTAGGAATTCTACTTTTTTTGAAATTATTATTGACACTAAGTATAGTCAAATATGACTTCATATCATTAATGACTAATATTTGAGTAGAACATATATTTTTTTACAAGATCTAGACACAATATAGTATAAAATTTTTTAAATGATTGGTGTACATGATATTTTAATGTAATGGGTATTTTAAACAAGACCTGTTACATTTATACACATGTTAACATTTTTTCTTCTTATTATAATTTATATAAGAAGATCGAAGTATTATACACCTTCTTAATATCAAGTTTCACTACGACGCATATTTTCAAAGATTTTGTATTATGTCAAAGATAACATTAATCAAAAATTGAAGATTTTCTATTATGTCGAAGTAAAAATTAAATTAAATGAGAAATAATAAGAAAAATATTAAAAATATCGATTAAGTGGACATGATAAAGTAATTATATTACGGTTGCAACCTTTTTGTTAAAAGTCTAGAAATCTCTTAAAATATGTGTGCATGATATTGTCATGAAGTCTTTGAATTTATTCTAGTTTAATCCTTTAATCATTAGGGATATTATAATTTAATAAATTGAGTCAAGTTTTGAATCGTTGATCGTAACATATTTTACAAATATGAAGAGATAGTTCTCGAGGGAATTCTAATATTTTGGAAAATGAATCCCATTATTCACCCAATTCATAAGTTTTGCACCCGTTCACTCTAAACATATTTTTTCTAACCTCTTTATTTAATCACGGTATTGACGTGAATTTCAATGTGACAAGATTTGTGTACCGTGAATTTATATGCAACACTGTGTTTAGCATATCCAATAAGAATGGAATCGATAGGACTTTCAGCCTCATCCACCGAATGTTTATAGGCACTTGAGCTTCATTAAACAACTTAACAAATCGCCTTACGATGGGGGCAATGAGAAGCCAAAAAATAGATATATTAGATTTACTTCTCTTGAGTTGCTTCATAATTTCCATCGTTGACCATTTTGGGAGAAAATTGCTACCTTTGCTAAGTATCCACACACTTTATATATTTTGAAGGAAGGTGGTTTTTCTTTCCATAAACCGTAAGGAGTTTTATCTACATTCTTGTGTGGTACCTTGTTAAGGATGTGGTTTGTAGTGGACAAATCCTCTCTCCACAAGTTATGTGGTAACCCTCAGTTAATCAACAAGACATTCATTATTCTTCAACGTGCAATTCTTGCGTTCAACAATTATGTTTTGTTGAGGCTAACAGGGGGTCGTGGTTTAATGGATAATTCCATTGTCAACACAAAACTCTTCAAAAGGAGACACATATGCTCCATCCCTATTTGTTTAAAGATTCTTAATCTTTTTATTTAGTTGATTCTCAAGATCAATTTTGTATTGTTTAAATGCTTCTAAGGCCTCATCCTTACTTCGAAGCAAATATATTTTACAATACCTTGTGCAATCGTCAATGAAAGATATGAAATACTTTTTCTCGCTTCTAGTTTGCATAAATTCTAAGTCACAGATGTCATTGTGAATTAATTGTAAAGGTACCGAAGCCCTTTCTATAGATTTAAATAAGGCTTTGGTTAATTTTGACTCAACACATAATTCACTCTTTTTGAGAATTAAAGATCACATTAGGTAATAACCCGATGTTTACTAATATATTTAATAAAAAAAAATTAACATGTCCTAACATATTGTGTCATAAATTAGGTGAATGAAGCATGTAAACACAGTTAAAATTTTCGTTCATTTCTTTTTTGGTTATATTTTTGGTAGGTACTACATTCATTACATTCATCTTAAAGAGACCGCCACAGAGGTACTCTTTTCCTAAGAACATCTTGTTCATAGTTAATACAAACTTATCAACTGATGTGTGGAACATGGAGGAAATTTTTCAAGGTCATCTATTTCCCATAGATCATTTTAGCACAATCTTTCTAGTACCTTAAACCTTTGAGGTAGCGGAATATCCCATATATAAGATTTCTTCATTTCTAGCTTTCTTGTAGGTTTTGAACAAAGATTTTTTGAGCATACATGTCAGGTTGCTTCAGTGTCTATCAAGCATGTCCTTGGATTGATGACGAGGTTGACTTCTGATACTACTGCTACCAAGTTCAAATCATCTATGCCCTCGGATATCTCGGTCACATATGACTGACCGCCCTTACCTTTCTTTTTGTTTCGTTGTGCCTTTTTGTTTCGACAGTCTTTTGCACTATTTCTATTCTTTCTACACGTGTAACGATCCCCATTTAATTTCACCTTCTTATTGTTTTCATTTTAGAATCTTGTGCTTGTTGTTTTGGTTAGTCCTCCTTTGTTCCACATCATTTTACTTGGCTTGATATGATCAAGGGTTAGTTGAATTTTTAGCCACTCGATTGACTTCCTAAATTTTTAACCTTACCATTAGATCTTAAACACTTATTTGTTTGCTTTTGTGCTTGAGGTAGTAATACAATGAGGGTAGCTTTTCCACAAGGGCACTGACTTGGAAAGTCTCTACGAAATTCATACCCTCAACGCATCAACTCATGAAGAATCAAATGGTATTGTTGTATTTAAAGTATTAGTGTTTTCGAATACACCATCTTGAAATCATGGAACCTACCGATCACGAGTTTCTTTGTAACGACATCTTCAGTCTTGCTTTTCTTCTCAAGAAATTCCCATAGTTGCTTAAAAGTTGTCATGGTTAAGTAGACATTATATAAGGAATTATCCAAATTGTTAAGATTGTAATCTTACATAAGAAGTCAGCATGCTTCGAAGCATCTACTGCGTTGTATGTCTCATTCTCTGGATTGGATCTCATTTCAAGTTGATCTTCCTTCAAAAACATTCCAAGCTTTTAGTGGTTAGGTAGAACAATATATTTTTACCATCTCTTAAAATCAGAACCAGTAAACTCTTATGGTCTATCGGCTGGTCCAATGGGTGTTGTTGCGGGTATACGAACTTATGTTCTTGAGTTGTTACGCGTCTTGGGTTGCTTTTCACATTGTTCAGTATTTTCCCCCATATCCTATATGAAGTATAATCTGACGTCAGTAAGCAAGTAATTATATAGTATGTAAACACAAGCCTAGAAATCAGAAAGAGAAAAGAAAAAGAAAAGAAAAAGAATGTAACACTCATGTTCTATATACACAGACACAACTAATTTGCAAAAGAAAAGTTTATAAACAAATAGAAAATGATTTATGGTTTGTACAACGTGAATCATAAATACATTTAGTTGTTGTGTTTTATTTGTATAAACCAATAAAACAATATAAAAAATAATATAGAGATAAAATAAAATGTAAATAAATAAATAACTTTACTTGTCGAGTCTCATATTGGATTCGATGACTTTAAGGTATTTAGGCCACGTACGTGTGTCTTATGTTTGTTGGCTTCAACCTCTAGGGTACAACGACAAAACTATTTAAAGAAATAGAAACATGAATTCTTAAGAAATTCAACAAACTTATTAAATCTACTTCTTTTCAATCTCTCTCTTATGACTTTTAATTGCGTATTGCTTTTAAAAAATTGAACGAATGAAATATTTATGTTGACCAACTAATTATAAATAGTGAAAAGGTGGCTTGGAAATCCGTAATATAGTTGTGATGTTTAATTTGAAGACAAGTTGTATTTAATATAAGATACAACGTTAACTAAATAAAGACCAAAGTTTGGGGTGGTCCAGATAGTGTGGGCATAAAACCCAAAATCCTTGCCCTGAATATACTTAAGTTTGTGTGAGAGCACAGCTTTTAGAAATTTCAAATATCTTGGCATTCTCTTTATTGCTTCCACAAATGGTAAATTCATTTGTAACTTTTGCATGATGTTCAAAAACCTTCAATACTTTGTAGTGGCTGGTTTAGCTTAAACTCGTGAAGGGAATGTTGGAGGAGGTCTCTTCTCCTTCAAAATGATTTCATTCTTCTTCTTCTTCTTTTATTCTCTCGGAATCTCTTCAATATTCTTCTAAACTATTACTTGCTTACTTGTCTATTTTACAATCTCTTGTTCTTTCCCTTCACTTGAAATCTACTATACTTATTCTTCTTCATGTGTAACAGGGTAAGGTGGTGGAAGCTTCTTCCGACTCCTCAAAGAAATTGTATTATGATCTTCTTTTCTTTGTGGTGTCTCTTCGATGCGAGCAACTTGATTTTAGAGATCGCGTTCAATTAGTTAGAAATTTGAGACACTTAGTCCTTAAGCGATTTAAGCGCCATGGAGTGCTCCTCTATTTTATCATTATTACACATCCATGCCTCTTGATTTGATTTAAAGTAATATTGCATCATAATCTTAAAAGAACATAGTACTTGTTGCATCATCTCATTACTACCTTCTTGTGGATGTAAAGGGAATGATTTCTACACAAAAACTTCATTATAAGCTTCTTGCACATGAACTTTACCTCCTTGATTTCTACTTAAGGTCTCATGTGCATGTTATTTCCTTTAGGACGCGATTGATAATTCTTTATAATCACATCCCCTCTAGAATTTGACCTCTGAAATCCAAATTTATAATGATTTGATTGACCAAAACCTTGGTTACCTCTTGTAGAAACCAATAACAAGGATTCAGGTTTGTTTTGGATTTCTTCCCAAGTGTGATCATTAACTTCACAGCTAGAACATCCATATAATTCTTGCACCACTTTCACCTCTTAATGCTTACCCTTCAATCCTTCTTGCACAACCAACGCTAATTGTGTAATTTGTTCAAATAATATATAGAACTTGTCTTCTATTACGGCTCCGATATTAGAATTTTAATTACCCCTTGGGCTTGTGGTGTAAGCCAACTTCTTTCAGTGTCAATATTTTCTATTTACAATTAGCAATTAGCGTCTTGAAGGGAATTCATTGATACAATACCACCTCCTTCAATATTATCGACTATTATTCTTGAATTTCCATAAGTCCCTTGAAGAACATAGAAAGCTGCATCATATGAGTGTACCCAAGTAGGGGGCACCTTGTTAATTTTTTTTAGAATTTTATCCATGTAGCTCCTAGATCTTAGCCATGTTCTTATTTTAAAATTAGCAAGCTCTACTTGATCTTTCGTTCTCATGCTTTACGGATAGTAACTGTCTAAAAATCACACTTGAATAGCATCCCAATAAGGGATTGCTTCGGCTTGTTGACGGTCTAGCCACTCACTTGCACCCTCGATCAAAAAGAATTGGAACATAAAGTAGTACATTTGTTTCCTTGTCACGCCTTGAGTAATGTAGGTGTCACAAATTTGCATGAACTTTAGAATTGCTCACCGGGTCTTGGTGTGCTACTCTTCTATTAATTCCATAACTATCAAATTGTCAAAGCATGCCTTAATCAGGCCTAAATCTTGCAGCTTGAATGATTGGAGGACGTATCCATAGCGGTTGAACACTAAAAGGCACTCCTGGCTCAAGGATGCTTTGAATTGGATTAGTTAGTGGATTCTCTCTATTTGAAGTCAATCCTTCCATTTCTCTCTTTGGATTGATAAATATTAACATGTAAGCTCTGTAAAAACAAATGCATAAGAACATGTAAAATAGAAAAATAACTAGACGCTAAAATACAAACTAAAACACAAGATTACAAAGTTGTAGTCAGCGACGCAATTTACTTGGTGTGGTCCTAAGTGTGATATAATAAGTTGGTAATAGTGGAACTAGGACTAACGGCAAGTATACGGGTTGTTCTCAAGTAAATTATTTTATAAGCTCAAGGGTAAACTAAAGTGCAATAAAAAAATGCTAAAAAGAGTGGGAAAATGTTAAATTTAATGCTTGATCCTTGCGAGTAAAATTCTCCTAACTAATTATTATGTTTGACTAAAAAAACTAATTATTATGATTTTTTTATCGGTAAATAAAATTTTATTATAATAAGGTTAACAACCATTATCTTTTACAATTAATTATACCCGGGGAGGATATAAATTATTACTAGGCTATTACAATATGACTAAGTAATAAGCCTAAACAATTGGGATAACAATCAAACAAATAGGCTAATTGACAACTTTTAGGCCCAATTCAGAAGCTTTCTTTGATTCAAATACTTTGCTATCTAGTTTAATTGAGACAAGAGAGAAAATGCAATTCTTGAGCTGCTCTTCGTTCCTCTTAGCATCACCATGACATCTCATATTTCTTTCACTCCAAATGCAGTATATATATATATATATATATATATATATATATATATATATATATATATATATATATATATATATATATATATATATATATATATATATATATATATATATATAAAGTTAAGCAGACACTATATATGAGCATTACTTCTTCGCTAACCTTCAAGCTAATCAAGAACTTGATTAAACTCATGAGACTTTGCTGATTGTATTGAATTTCACATCTACTGAATATATCTTTAAGTATTCTAGAAGTGAATAAGCAGTTCATTAATAGATGATCTAAATGTTCACTTGCTCCTCTGCAGAGCACACATAGAGGATCAACATTACATCCCCAACTCATCAATCTTTCATTTGTAGGCAGCCTATTGTGAACCGCCAACCAAGAAGTAAATAAACATCTAGGAATACACAGTTTAGACCACACAGTTTTACTCCACTTCACCATTTGCTTGTCAACAGAGATTTTTTTTAATGTTTTTCAAAATGAGAACTTACCTTTTATATTCTCACTCATCATAATTTCATCCTCTTCTCCTGTTAGCTTTTGAGTGTGAAGTAGAGGTAAAAAAAATTCCCACACGAGGAGGGACTCTCCATCTATTTTTACCAAAACATGAGGCAATAATTCTGTAAAAACATGGATTAAATTTATCAACTTCCAACTTGAGAATTTCAAATACATTCTTGCCTTGAATCCACCTGTCCCACATAATAAAGGTACTTTTCCTATTTTTAACCTTGAGTATGATGAATTAATAAGCTAGACTTCTAATCTTAATGAGTTGTTTCCATACCTAAGTATAACTCTATTTTGAATCAAGACTCCACACACAAGCCACTTTAATAATATTCTTATGAGCCCATTGACTCCATAAGTTGTGTGACTTAGTATACATTCTCCAGAAAGTATATAATAGACATACTTTATGGATATCCTCCAAATTATGTAAACTGAGTCCACCATTATCTTTACTAGAGCAGATTTGAGCCCAAGATATTTTGGCTCCTTGTGCACCTTCAATATCTCCTTTCCACAAAAATCTGGACATTTTCTGATTCAGTTTATAGATTAGCTGTTTAGGAAGCATAAACAATCTGAACCAGAAAATAATTTTGCTAACTAAGACTGTCTTTCTGAGCTCAAGTCTACCTGCATAAGATAGTAACTTGGAGCTCCATTGATAAATACATTGACAAATATTTTCCACTAATTTATTTCCATCTTGAACACTCGACTTTTTAGAGTTTATTGGAACTCCTAAATATCTCACTGGCATGTTACCAACTTTGATATTGAGTATATTTAAAATTTCTTGCTTAGTATCATCATTCGTACCCCCAAAATATACCTCACTCTTATGATAATTAATATTAAGCCTAGAAATTCTAGAAAATAGTACAAGAGCCTCTTTAACAACCTTAGCAGTTTGGCAATAAGCTTTAGCAAATATGAGTAATTCATCTGCAAGGCTAGATGATTAAGCTTTACAACATCACATTTTGGATAAAAACTGAAATCAACATTGTTAGCAACATGATGAAATAAACCTGTGAATACTTCCAAACATGTGGAAAATAGATATGGGAGAGAGGATCTCCCTGCCTCAGTCCTCTCTTCCCTTTGAAAAATCCACAAGGCTGTCCATTAACTACCTAGCGGACAAAACTATTTGATTAAGTTTTTTGGGCGTTCATATACTATGTCCGAAAATCCGACCCTCCATCTGGGTGTTAGCTGAAAAGTATCAAACTAACCTTGCTTTAGAGCGAATCACCTAAGCTTCTTCATCTAAAAGGGAGACAAACGGATTTTATAAGTCTTATCTTTGGGGATAACACGATATCGTCACTAAGGAAATCATAAGACATTTTCTTCAATTAACAATTGTAATTAAGGGAGATATATGTCGTAGATAATGAGTCTTAAAAATTGACTCATGGCAAATTGATAGTCCCAAGCAACCTCAAAAACTTAAATTGATTAGTAGAGACGACATATATCGTTGCTAGTAATAAATTTTAATTTTTTGATGTAATTGTCACTAGCGAACACAAATTTCATCGATAATGTCAATATTCATCAAGGTCGGGTTCTTCATGAAGAATTGGTCGTTAAAGATATTTATTTTAATCACTACTTATCATTATCATTAGTTAATAGTTCTTCGTTGTCTTTACAAAAGAAAAATTGCCCCTAATGATAATTAAAAATAAAGTTGGGTTTTTTTGAAATATCTTAATCCCGTAATTGTTTCTTCATATTATATACACATTACACTTAATAAACACTACTACCGTATCATTCATAAATATTTAGTTAAAAAATCACAAAATATTACATTGTTTAACATATCAAGTCATAACATCGTACTTAAGTTTCAAATAACATAAGAGTGACCTTGATATGTGCCTCGTGGTATGTGTATCATGTCTTATTTCTAACTATTTTGTCAAACATATATCTGCTAACACCTTACATGTTATCTGGTTGAACCCAAAAGTGTGATAAAATAGTGATAATCAAAGCACACACCTTGTAAGAACAACAAGAATCTCTGCGCAAGTGCAAGAATTTTTCACACGTAATAGTAAATAAGTAAAATTTCGTTTTCAGGGATTTAGGACGTTAGATTTAAGGTTGTGTTCAATAATAGTGTATATTAATTTTTGATGTTTAGATTAAATTATACAATTAAATATGAATATGTGTATTAATTACAAATATTAACTATAAATGCAAATGATAATAGTTAAGGTTGCAAGTACACGTCTATCCTATAATTTGCTTTTGACATGTAAGTGTTTATTTTAGTGCTATAACAATCAAATATTTACAAGCCTTTGTAAATTTGGTAATTAATCAACTTTCACGACCAATTATAATCTAGAAAGTAAAATAGAAAAAAACTATAAAGTAAGAGGCCAAAAAGATAAGTATAAAACTTCTAAGGACTAAATAGCAAAATTGAAAAGCACTCGGCTAAACTAATAAAGTGCGTGCTCAAGACGGGTGCTTTTAAAAAAAAATTGTAAACCGTTTTAATCTCAATATTTTGTAAAAATACCTTAAAGTTCCCATTACCTTGAGATAATCTTGTTCCTTACTGTAGCTTTAAGCAATTGTTTGAACCATATTTTGGATTGAACATTTCGTCGGATATTGTGAAGAATCTTATCATGTTTTTCCAGGAGATTTTGATTAATCTTTCTATTTCTAGCATTACAAATATGGCAGACCAAAATTTGGAATCTAGGGATCAAAACTAAATCCTTAAAATTATTTCTCTTACTTCTTTGAGTGATCTACACATTTTTTTATGACAATGAAGAGGTCTTGTCTTGGAAACCATGGTATTTGCAACATTCAAACCATACTTTTTTTAGTAGTAACAGTTTTTAAAAAAAATGATCTCGAGACTCCAAATCAGAATTACATAGCTCACAGTTATAGTCGGTAATAATAATTTGTTGCTCAACTCTATCACAAGTAGGAAGTCAGTTAAGGAAACCTAACAAAGTAAGGAAACGATGTTTTGGGATGGTATGTTTATGCCATACCACGGAACTCCAACCAACTTTATCCCCCGCTGTATAGAGGTCCTTGCTGGGATTTGATGTAGAGAAGAAGTCTTTTCCTATACATTTCAATGTAATGGAATCATCCATAGAATTCAGAGTGAATTGATCTAAGGAAGTTTTAAGAAAATGAAATTAGAAGGTAAGCGTCATCTATTGTTACCAAAGTAGTTGGCGATTGTTTTGTGCTTATACTTGTTTAAAATATGAGGTTACAATTGGATAAACTCACTACTATAGAGAAAATAAATTATCGCATTGTTGGAACTGATTTCTATGAGTTTTAATATATAATCTCCATTTATGTTAATGGACAAATCATTCTTAATTTGATCTTTGAATGGATTTCCAAATATATATCTATGATATGTGATTTTTAACCTTGTTATTATGCATTTTTATTAATGAAAGCTCTTTAATTAATGAAAATAATATAATGAAAATGTAAGTTTAGAACTGTAAAGTTAATATCAAACAGCAAACTAGACAATGATAGAACTATAATCTTTTATATTATTCATGCTCAAAGAGTGTATTTAATTTTTTTTGTGTTTTGATTATTGAGGTCTGAAATCTTAAATAAATAAGTTATATTAATCAATTACCAATAGTGACTTAGTCTATGATTTCCATCTTGTTTGCAAATATATATGTTTTTTATTTTATCGATATAAATTTATACACATGTATTGACGATTTTTGCTAATATATTTATAAATTATTTATGTGCATATCTTCCAGTAGCTGCACAAGTTTAGCGACAATATTTCGCAAGTATTATGAGAAGGTATTAAATTATCGTAATCTTTATTATTAATTTATATATAGGTTGATGGATTAAATACTATTTTATGTTTTTATATGTATTTAATTTATAAAATAAAATGTTACATTTTGTATGTGAAGTAAAATTATTCTATATGTTGGTATGAAAATAATTGAATCTCAATATAAAAATAAAATGACATTTAGACTTTTTCTTAATATTCATCACATTATTTATATTTTACAACATATCAGTACAAAAAATATCTATTAGAATAATTACTATCTAAGATCAAAAGTAATATTATTCTACTCTAGAAAATAATTATGCAAGACTCAATAAAGAGAAGAAAAAAAATTTACTCTAAAAAATGATTGGGGTGTGTAATTATCAAAGCACTGTTGTTTTGCTTTCCGATCTTGTACCTATTCTCATTTTAAAAAGAAAATACATAAGCAAATCTATTTTTTTTTATTTTGTGGTGAACACAACTCAGTATTTCTTCTTCCACTTTTTCTACCAATACAATATATCTAAATGAAATAAAAAATTAATTCACATTTTCTTTTTTGGGTGTTTCTATTATAAAAACAAATATAATTCTTGATTTATTTTGTATACATATATGTGTTTGGCTATATGTATTTATATATGTGAGTATGTAGTAGGGATGGATTAATGTATCTATGTATGTATGTATGTGTGTATATATTGTTATATAGAGTAAACATATCACTTGAATTGGCTATAAATTATAGGTTACAATTGCATACATATAAACTAAGAAGTAATTAGTTTAAATAGAGGTCAATAAAGGAAACAAAATCCATGTTATTTTTTTATTTCCACCAATTTTATTAGCTTTTCAAATTTTCTTAAGAACCATTCCTATGAGAATGCTATATTTTTTGTTTTAATATTTTATATTTGGTATCGTATTAATAAAAATAGGTTTGAGAGCTGAATATGTTTAAGTCCATATTATTATATAGCATTTATAGAATATGAATAATATAAAAGGGTGTTTGTAGAAGAAAAAAAAGTCCAATGAAATGATTTGGTTTTAATATAAGAATTGGTATGAATAAATGTATACAGTAGTCATGTGTAATCCTAAGAACATAAGAACAGAATATAATATGAAGATTAATATATTAATAATTATTGATTTACATGAATAGAGATCTAAATATTAAGTGTTAATATAGTATTTGAGGGTTGGATACATGTCTAAGTGAAGTGAAGTGAAGGTGTCTAAGCAACTTCACCTTTATTATGATATTAATCAATAATTCCTATTTGAAAGAAATCAATATAGATTTTAAATAAATTGAAGTTTATAATACCTTGAATAAGTAAACAAGAGTCTAAATATAAGGATCGTAAATTTGAAAAGATAAAAAATTCATGTTTTAAAGTTTAAGAGGATGTTTCGAACCACAGTGCAAGTTCATATTACGATAAATAGTCATCAGAGCAAGGACTTGATATAAGTTATTATGTTTGCAAGTAAAGCTCAACTATGTTTTTATAGTATATACAAGTGATAGTACATATAATGTTTTGATCATGGCGAAAAGATAAATTCTATAATAATAGAAAAATGATATCTTAATGAATATTGGATTCTTTGTTATCATTTACCTTCTCTTTTTTAACTTAACTCATGTATGTCATATATTTGTGGCCACTTCATACTTTGTCTTTCAATGTGGTGAGAAAATTTCTTAGTTTATTTAATTATTAAATTGATCAAATTTTGTATAAGGGTTTGTTCATAAAGAGTGGTATGTAAAAGATGCTAACAAATATATATGTTACAAGTTGTTAGCCATTCCCGGTGGTTATAATAACTATTACAGATCTTGAATATTTCTGTTTTCTAATAATTGGAGAAGAATTATTTAGTTCGCAGCTAAGTTGGAAATAATGAATTTAAATATTTAAACAATTTAAGTTGTAATAGTGAACATATACAAGAGAAAGATGCGGTTAATAAGCTTAAGCAATATTTTTTAAGATGAATCAAGCTCTACGAAAAAAAGAGTTCAAAACCTTTTTTAAGGTGCCAAAATGCATAATTATTTTTTATCAATCAAAACAATTGAGTAAGAAATAATAAAATAAATATTATGCTTAGATAATGGTATTGTAGTTTCTTATCATTATAATATTGTACAAATTTTGTAGCCAGTACAAAAATCTTCTAAGGTTTATATATGATGGTTATGGAATGCCTATTTATTCCTTAAATAAAATTATAAATAATACAATTATTTGTCATGAAATATGGTTTTCTTTTCAATCTATGGATAATAGAAACAACCTTGGGCTTTATTGATTCTGTATAGGCATTTTTTAAAAGTAAGTAAAATAGGGACTTGACTTTATGTGTTCATTAATGATGAATTTTTTTGTCGTAAATTTTTTGATATAGTTTTTGTTAATATGAAAATAAATATTAAGGTTTCACATCCTTCATGTATAAAGGATTAAAGTTTCATACCTTGTTGTAACGTTCTCCTCAAGATTATTAATAAACTAGCGTATATTATAAAATTGTAATGTTAGAGGTTGCATCTGTAAATAATAAAGGAATAAGCATAGTTCATAATGTATTAGATTGAAGAACATTGTGAAGGGTATAAAAGTAAGAATTATTTCAATGTGTACATTTTAGGTGAATATAATAAGGTCCAGTTACTTTTTGTCATGGTCTTCTCTCCTTAAATTTCTTTCATACGAATTTCACTTCAAAGTTGATTTGTTGGATTAAAACCACCTTTATGAAAATTTTAGAGGGTAAGTAGTCTTAATTCTGTAAAATTGGTATCCATAATAAATCCTAACACTCTAAATATGTATTCCCTTCCTACTAAAGATTTTTTGTTTAATTTAAAAAATATTATCAAAATTGTTATTTACGAATATCCTAATACTCACCTTTATTATGTAGACTCTAGATAATTAGAAATATAATGTTTTTATTTTTTAATTTCCTTAATTTCTTACATGTATCATTTCTATTACAAATTTTGTTGATTGTGATAAAAAAAAATTGTAATTATATGTTTAAAATATATAATTTAATTTTAGAGTTGCCATTCTATGTGGGTGTCTATACTAAAATTCATATATCATTAATACAATTTTTTGAGAATCTTATGTTAACTAGATCATTTGTTCTATAAACTTTATGGCATAGGTATTTCTTAAGTACGAGTTACAAGTTACATCTAGTTCCATGAATCATACATTGTGTATTGCAAAAGAGGTACAAATTATTTAATATATTTCTAATACTTTTTAGTTTTATAATTGTACTATTAGTTTATAGCTTAAGTTGTTTTGTGAGACATTCATGGTTTCTCATACGTTTCTAATAACACATAAATCAACTGATTTTTTGTAAGCATACGTGTATCATGATATATCATACTATTGCAATCAGAACTGAACTTTTTTTTTTTGGTTTTCAAAAATGACACACTACTTGGAATGATGAATTAAATATAGGATAACTCACAAGTTTTAGTTGATAATATATAACTATTCTCCGTGTTTTATTGTTTATTAACTATGTTATTATGTTTTCATATACTCTACCGATAAAATTCAATAATAGTGAATATCTGAGTTATTATTGCTAGACATTCGTTAGATTTTATATACATGAATAGAAAGGGATATATAATGCTACGAAGGTAAGACCTAATTATGAAATTGAAAAAAAAAATTTAAAACGTTAAATTAATTAATTTGACATGAATGAAATTTTATTGTGCATATTATGCATCTTACAGAACTGTTGTTATTTTATCCCAGCATAAATCATCACACTCTCTGATCTTCATAAATAATATCCAGTTTCAGTATATTTTCCTATCATAATAATGTTATATAATAATATTATATAACAAAATTATATCATATTATTCGATAATAATATATAATAGTTTTTATCATTACATATGTTATCCCTCTCTCTATCTGACACACACTCACAGTCTTTGGCTCCCCTCATGTGTTTTTGTATGAAGGCAAGAATCAATAAAGTTTTAGATGTTGGGGCGCCTGTTGAGTGGGTGAAGGTTAATGTTATAAAAAGGGTAAGTTTCATATATCACCATACTATAATAACCCTACCTTCTTCACCTAAAGCCAAATCATTGTGTTTTATTATAAATTAAATCTTGTTCACAGGATGATTATTTCGAAATATATGCTCTAGTTCCCGGTTTTCGATACGAAGAGGTTTATATATTTTTTCTCTATGATTGTATTTGTATTTTAGTAGGAATTGTACCTAACTCTTTAGTTTAGTTATATATAATCCAGCTGGCAAATATCTCTATAGCTCTTAGACGTGTTATCTTTATATAGTTATTAGATGGATGTCGACAAATTAAAACAATATAATAGCTCTTATAAGCATAAAAATGATCAAACAATTAAATTCCTCTAAAGTTTGTTTGTCAAAATATATGTTAGGTTACTATTTAATACAAATTCTGAATGATTAATTCTATGTTGTATGTTAGTTTCTTCATCATGTATATAAATTTATCACATAATTATTTCACCCAAGTATTTATATAATACCTTATAGTCAATTTTTGTTAAAATCCAATCATGTGCAAGTTTTTGCCTGACATGCAAAATTAATTTTTTTTCCCAAATATAAAGAATTAGTAGTCTAATGTACATATTCTACCTATCATATTACTTATTTATGTTTTTTTGATTATATATATGTTTGATTGTTTACTTCATTCTTTACAAATTACTCATGACTTTATTTTTTGAACACAGATAAATGTTCAAGTAGAGGCTGAACAAATAACTATAATGGGGAACTCAACGGAACCTGAGAACCCGTGGGGAGTTACAAAGTTTTCGAAGGTAAGTTTAATTTTTGTATCTTTTCAATCTTATGACACTATGTTCATTGCTCTTATTTGTTGAAGATGCATATCACATGACATAAGAATATTATTATCGAATAAGACTAGAAAATACTATTTATTCAAATATAATCCTAATGATTCAACACAAAAAGTGACATTTGAGATCTTTATCCTAATAATTAGTTCTTCACTTGATATATGTATGATTAGGCCTAATATAATATACAATACTTTTAAGTGTTATGGATCATGTATGATAACTATTTTGTCAACAATCTAAATGTAAATTCTTATTTAAGAATATTCATAAAGGTTGATAAATGCCTTATATGTAACCTCTATCAAATTCTTTTTTCAGGTGATCTTGCTACCCAAGAAAGTTGACCCTCTTTGTATTTCAATCGTTTTTCATGAACGTGGAACACTATATATTCGTGCGTCATTGTAGAAAATTTCTATCGTATCAAGTATAAAATTATTAAGTTATTTTATTTCAAAAATATAAACATATACATCTAATATTTTATCTAGGATTATGTGGAATATGTATTTTGATAAAAATAATTGTTTGCATTATGTGACTATGATTTTTATTATTTTATTATGAGGTTTGTGGTCATGTAATCAGAGTCACATATTTAAGTATAATATTTGAGTTTATAAAGGACTTGGGTTTATTGTTCAAAATGGTCATTAGAAAGTTAAACAAAATATAAAACACGAGAACAACATTTAGTTAGGTAAGGTAAAGAATTTCTGAAAGAATGTTGTTTTAATTGGATAGTTATTGAATTCTAGTTTAAATATTTTAACATACTTAATAGTAAGTCTTAGAAACTATCTTGTTATATTAGTTAAAACTATTTATTAAAAGCTCTTTTTTCCTTTTTATAGTTTTTAAATTTTAACTATATGATGATAAGTATCAACAAAACATACATTTAGATCATATGATTTATAGTAATTATGTATGTTACATTTTACGTTACAATCATTCAATTTAGTCTTGCATTTATTGAATTTTTTTGTAATTAATTTTTAATTAATATATTGAAATCAAAATTGATATTAATTGAAGAATATATTACTTAATGTTGGTTTATATGTTACAATTATTACATAAACAAGTCAGTACTCTGAGAAAATAGCGATAATATTGAAGTATATCTAAAAACACTCGAGGAATACAATGAGCATATACTAACAAAAATTACATGAAGGATGTATAATTAACACCTTTTGGTTAATTACTATTATCACATCACTTGAAGTATTTATATTTATCCTTATTGGATTATTGTTTCCTTAATAAGTTTTATTTATGTAGCATATTCTCAAACCTCTTTGATCTAATCTTTACATCACATTAATTTGAAAATAATCTTTTGTCAACATTGAAGTTGTGATTTTGTGGGAGTTAAGAACAAACATGTGTGATGTGGTATATCAAACCATTAATAGTGTTCACCATTAATTTTGGAAAGAGATTTCCTATTAATGTTAATACATTTAATTGGTAACCACGGTTATCTCTCTTTATGTGTTTTTCTTTTGATGTAGTCTACATGTTTTTTTTGCATAGCTTAGGTTTTTGCTACTATATTACTCATGTTTTGAAAGGATAAGAATCCTAATTGGATAAAAACGGAATATACATTGTACCTTGTCAAAACTATATACTTTATCTTTATTTGTGTTTGACCTATCAATAAAATTTCATCTTAATAGGTTTTTTTGGACAAAATCTCTTCCCTAATAAATTACAAATGTGTAAGAGGATATTTTTATGGGATATTTGCATTTCAACTTACATTCCAATGTTTAGATATGTCTCTTTCATTAACAAGGATCAAGTTGAGTCCATCATTATCTTCTTTATTCTCTAGTGTGAGGCTATATAAGAGTATCGTAGTTTTGTATATCATTCGGTAGTATTATAAGAATGTGTTTTATTGTCAAACACTTCACTAATTTTGTTAGTATCCAAATAACCTAGAAATACATGAATGACTTTACGAACGCAATAAGCCTACTTCCTCGATTGTTATTAATGAAAACACAAAATAGAGTCCAATGTTATTTCCATATGTTAGTATTCATTCAATTCCTAATTTGAATAATTTACTCATTTGAGCATGTCTCTCCTTGCTAGAACACTATTTTAGGTTTTGGATTTAATGATATTCGATGTAGCATGCTAAAACGATCAATGAAGAAAATAAAAGACTTTAAAATTTTGTTTAAAAAGCATGTCTCATTTCTTCATAATATTCCATGTCAAGCAAAGATGTATTCATAATAAGGATATCTCTTAATCAAATCTCACCATTGTTTTTTATTGTAGCAATATTTTCCCAAGTGACCTAGTATATTCTTCGTTTACTAGTCGAGCCGCACCCAAATCTACCGAGCATGGCTATCTTCTTACAAAAGATTCTAGAAAAAATATAAATCGTGTAATTTGGAAGCGACGGATGAACTAGTTTTATCAATACTTCTTTTCCCTTAGGTGAGAGGAGAGATTCTTTCAATCACATATATTTTTATAAATCTACCATAAATCCATTTGATATTAAAAAGTTTTGACATATTATATGACATATGAATATCCACATATTTTTCTAAAACGTCTACTATCATAGTATGGAGTTTGGAGTTAGTATATACCATAAGGTTTTGAGGTTTATCCTTACTGAAGAAAATTTTGTATCACTAAGTTTGACACTTTGATCAAATCACTTATAGTAAATAATATATCTTTGAAATTCATCATGTTCATTGTTAGAAAGGACCACAAAATATAACGAGTCATACACAAAGAACAAATGATTGACAATCAAAAATTGTCTAATAATTTCAAACTCTTTGGTTGTCCTACTTTTAAAGTCAAGGCTTATTAGGCTAATAAAATCTTAATATATTATACTAAAAAGACCATTGATAGACGCTCTTTTTGTGTGATATTTTTTTCAGAATAAACTAACAAAGTATTTCCTTATTAATTTAAATATTATACTTGATTATTGTAACCCATTTTATGGTTCGAGGAATCCATTTTTATTTAGATATTTTCTTCCAAGTCCTGTTGAACTCCATTATACACCTTCTTCATTTCAAGTTTCACCACGATGTATCTTTTTGAAGATTTTCTATTATGTCAAAGTAAAAATTAAAATAATGAGAAATAATAAGAAAACATTAATGAATGTCGATTAATTGGACATGATAAAGTCATTCTATTACGGTTACAACCTTGTTTCTAAAACTCTAAAATCTCTAAAAAGTTTGTGCGTGAAATTATCATGAAGTTATTGAATTTTTTCTAGTTTTATCCTATGGTAATAAGGGAAATTATAATGTAATAAATTGATTTAAGTGTCGAATCATTGATCATAATGTCGTTTACAAAGATGAAGAGATAGTTCTCGAGGGAATTCTAATGTTTTGGACAACAAATCACAGTATTAATCCAATCCATAAGTGTTGGACCCGCTCGTACGAAACAAATCTTTTTTAAACTCTACAAAGATGAATCCTTGATATGGTCAGTTTTCATATGTCAATAGACTTTACACGAGATATATTTCATGTAAGGATCCGTTGAACATACAAAAAACCTTATAAAAGACCTTAAATACATAACAAGACAAGTTATCTATATCTTTCTCTTCATCTATTCAAGTACCATTGTTATTCAAAACATGAGGAGTTTGCTTATTTATCTTCTTTTAACAATTGATTAATTAAAAAAAGATGAAATTTTATCACCTACATGAATCCATATTAATTTGGCTCTTCAGGAAACAATATAACTCTTTTCGAGTTCAAACTAGATGAGGTTGTTTTTTAAGATGCTTAAGTACAAGTACACTATGTTTGGATAACAATTTTATAGAGCCATAACAATGTTTGAATGTTGTTTATCTGAGGTTTGTTATTATTACAATATCTTTTACTTAAATTCATGTGCATAAGAGTACCACATGTTATATACATCTTAAATTCTTCTTGTTTTCTACATCTCAAAATGATCCAAAATTTAAGTGTTTGCAATTTCTTAGAGTATTTTGACTTCTTGATAAATCATTAGGATAATGATTAGATTCAATAGCACGAAGATCCAACAAACTAGCATTAAAAATCTGGAGGAACCATTCCTTAAAACACATAGATATGCCAATTTTTTAAATATGCTGATGTTTGGCTCTTTTATTTGTCTATGTCTACAAGTTTTTTAACTGGTATATCTATAAGAGTGTTAAGGTTAGTGAAATTGTTGAATCCTACACAACCATTCTCATGGATTTTTCTATGACCATTTTTTCATTATCTTTAGTGTCCCAATAATAATTTCCAATAGTTTACCACGACACAGAATTTTAATAATAGGAGCTGGAGATAAAATATCACAATTTCAATCTCTCAACAAGATATATAGGTGAATGTATAAAATAAACATAAAAAATTATTTTTATTATCATATATTTGAATAAAAACAACAATTATTGCAGCTTTTTTCTTCCAATGCATTCATACTAAGATTCATATACTAAAATTTCCATAACCGTAACAATGGGGTTGAAAACACTATAGTTAAAAACACGACCTTGCTTAACTAAACTAAACTATTACATAGACTAGACATTCTATAAGTTTAAAAATCCCAACATAACATGGGCTTGAATTTATCCAAAATGTCTTAGATATATCACTTTGTCAAATAAATCCACAATCGTTAAGAATGCCACGTGACAATTCATACTTATATTTTTCAAAATTTGAAGAGAAACCCAAACACATTAACAAAGTATAAAACTCAACCACATTCACCTCACCCTTCAAAAAGTATTACTTACTAGCTTTGATCACCTCGTGAAAATGTTGCCCAAAACAATTGTCAATAATTACTTACGCCTCGACTGTATATATAAAAAGACCACCAATACTTTATTCGACTATGACATATCAGAAGTATATAGCCTTTTTAATAAAAATCAAGTGGTTCCCATTGTTACAACCTTCCATTCTTGTTTCATTACTTCAATCCTTCTCTTTATCATGCACATTTCCTAATTTGTTTACATGAAGCTACTAAGATCATTCTTATGTTTTTTATATTTATCATTATTCTGCATACCACCTCCCTTCTCCTCTTATTTCCTAAAAATAGACCTCGACCATTGTTTGTATGTTCTTGTAAAAAATATTTGTACGCAAAAGACTCAACCATCTCAATACACAACATATTAAACGTATTAACCGAATATTTTTGGATTATGAGAATTCATCTCCCCACCCTTTTCATCGCATTATCACTTCTTTCTAAATCAACAACATACCCCCCCCCATTATCATAAGGGGGAGGTTGGACTATTTTTTTCCTAAGATAACCACCATCCCAATTTTTCCTACTCGTTGTATTCTCTTTCCTATCTAGATTTTCGCTTAACCATATATCATTCTCAATATTAGAAATACCATAATTGTTTTCCAAGTTCTTAAAGTCATCACGTTTTTTCAAAGCTTGATCATTTACTATATATCCTTAAAAGACAAATTTATTACTAATACTTACGCCATTTTGAGTTTTATAAAAAAAATTATGTATTCTCTCGTATTTAAATTTGTCCCATCCCACATGATCTACCTTCGTAAATGAATCAAACATTAGTCAAGTTTTTTCAAGGTCTATTTCAACGCCAATATTAAATTCTTTAAGCTCGTTATTTTCATATAGGTAAGTGAAGTCAACCTAAAAGAGAGAAATATTATAAAAACTAGGATAATATATCATGTATAATGTATTTTGCATAAAATAGAGTCCATGGTCATGTACCTAAGCTTCTGATTTATCCTAATGAATGTAATGGATTTAAATATGACGTAAAATTATTTAAGGATCGTATTCATATCTTCAAACAACCTTTGTTTAATAATCTAATCTTTAATATTTATTTTGAACATGTTCATAATACTTCTTGATCCATGAATGCTCTATTGATATGTCAAGACTCACTAAAATATCTAGTGAGTATATCCATAATGATGTTTATGTTGTGTATAATTTTTATTATGATTTGGAGTGTGGGTTGTTTAGTAACTAGCGGTGAGTTTTGCTCATTAAGGACATGTAGGTTATAGAGTCATGTTCATTAAGAATTAGGATTCCATGTATATGTAAAGTAAAAAATAAAAATAAAAACTTACAATGGTAATAGAATAAAGAATCTCGCTACAATCTATCTGTTTTTCTTTCTAAAAGGTGTTGAGTATGCACATAATCTATCCCTTTTAATTAACCCGTAAATAATTTTCTTGTGTCCTTATTGATTACAGAAGATGTGATGCTTGATAGCCAAACATCCTTAATCTTGATGATCCATATATGTAAGTAACTCCAAAACAAATTTATATGTCGAAGTTCCATGTTTTCAACCGTAAGAGACCTTGTTTTTTTAATTCAAGTAAAAAAAATACCAACCAAGTGGACATCAGTGTTCCCCAAAATTATAAATTAGAGACATAATTTTGTTATAGTTTTCTTCAATTTACAGGAAAGTAGACATGTAAGAAAATAGAAAACTAAGGGTAATTGAAGAATGAGATCGTTCTTACCTCCTTTATATAATAAGTTTCTTTTCCACTCTAGTAAATTTTGATTTGGGTTTTCTACCACATATGTCGTAGAATCTTCTTTGGATTCCCCTAAAGAGACCTTGGTGCCTATATTTTTAAATATGTCTTAAGTTATATGATTCTTAATATATTAAAAAACTGGGTTTTTAGGAAACTAGAGTATTTTTGCTAAAACCTGTACAAACAATTATAAAGTCTTAAGATTTTTATTTTCATATATAAAAATTTTATAGAGAAAATTGATTCATATACAATGAGTAGATGAGTAAACTTTTTTGTATTTATATTAGTTTTAAATCATTTCATATTACCTTTTTCAACAAACCAATAAATAAAGTTAACTTTTCCTTTATTAGAAAGAGTTAATATATAAGTATATAGGTTTCTAATACCACTTTAAAAGTATAATTTATCATAATTAGAAAATGGGGTAATGCAAATCCTCATTGATTGAATCCAAGGTTCTTGAAAACTAAAATTGGATTAAATTTATCAACTTCCAACTTGAGAATTTCAAATACATTCTTGCCTTGAATCCACCTGTCCCACATAATAAAGGTACTTTTCCTATTTTTAACCTTGAGTATGATGAATTAATAAGCTAGACTTCTAATCTTAATAAGTTGTTTCCATACCTAAGTATAACTCTATTTTGAATCAAGACTCCACCCACAAGCCACTTTAATAATATTCTTATGAGCCCATTGATTCCATAAGTTGTTTGACTTAGTATACATTATCCAGAAAGTATATAATACACATACTTTATGGATATCCTCCAAATTATGTAAACTGAGTCCACCATTATCTTTACTAGAGCAGATTTGAGCCCAAGATATTTTGGCTCCTTGTGCACCTTCAATATCTCCTTTCCACAAAAATCTGGACATTTTCTGATTTAGTTTATAGATTAGCTGTTTAGGAAGCATAAACACTCTGAACCAGAAAATAATTTTGCTAACTAAGACTGTCTTTCTGAGCTCAAGTCTACCTGCATAAGATAGTAACTTGGAGCTCCATTGATTAATACATTGACAAATATTTTCCACTAATTTATTTCCATCTTGAACACTCGACTTTTTAGAGTTTATTGGAACTCCTAAATATCTCACTGGCATATTACCAACTTTGATATTGAGTATATTTGAAATTTCTTGCTTAGTATCATCATTCGTACCCCCAAAATATACCTCACTCTTATGATAATTAATATTAAGCCCAGAAATTCTAGAAAATAGTACAAGAGCCTCTTTAACAACCTTAGCAGTTTTGCAATAAGCTTTAGCAAATATGAGTAATTCATCTGCAAGGCTAGATGATTAAGCTTTACAACATCACATTTTGGATAAAAACTGAAATCAACATTGTTAGCAACATGATGAAATAAACCTGTGAATACTTCCAAACATGTGGAAAATAGATATGGGAGAGAGGATCTCCCTGCCTCAGTCCTCTCTTCCCTTTGAAAAATCCACAAGGCTGTCCATTAACTACCTAGCGGACAAAACCATTTGATTAAGTTTTTTGGGCGTTCATATACTATGTCCGAAAATCCGACCCTCCATCTGGGTGTTAGCTGAAAAGTATCAAACTAACCTTGCTTTAGAGCGAATCACCTAAGCTTCTTCACCTAAAAGGGAGACAAACGGATTTTATAAGTCTTATCTTTGGGGATAACACGATATCGTCACTAAGGAAATCATAAGACATTTTCTTCAATTAACAATTGTAATTAAGGGAGACATATGTCGTAGATAATGAGTCTTAAAAATTGACTCATGGAAAATTGATAGTCCCAAGCAACCTCAAAAACTTAAATTTATTAGTAGAGACGAAATATATCGTTGCTAGTAATAAATTTTAATTTTTTGATGTAATTGTCACTAGCGAACACAAATTTCATCGATAATGTCAATATTCATCAAGGTCGGGTTCTTCATGAAGAATTGGTCGTTAAAGATATTTATTTTAATCACTACTTATCATTATCATTAGTTAATAGTTCTTCGTTGTCTTTACAAAAAGAAAAATTGCCCCTAATGATAATTAATAATAAAGTTGGGATTTTTTGAAATATCTTAATCCAGTAATTGTTTCTTCATATTATATACACATTACACTTAATAAATACTACTACCGTATCATTCATAAATATTTAGTTAAAAAATCACAAAATATTACATTGTTTAACATATCAAGTCATAACATCGTACTTAAGTTTCAAATAACATAAGAGTGACCTTGATATGTGCCTCGTGGTATGTGTATCATGTCTTGTTTCTAACTATTTTGTCAAACATATATCTGCTAACACCTTACATGTTAACTGGTTGAACCCAAAAGTGTGATAAAATAGTGATAATCAAAGCACACACCTTGTAAGAACAACAAGAATCTCTGCGCAAGTGCAAGAATTTTTCACACGTAATAGTAAATAAGTAAAATTTCGTTTTCAGGGATTTAGGACGTTAGATTTAAGGTTGTGTTCAATAATAGTGTATATTATTTTTGATGTTTAGATTAAATTATACAAATATATATGAATATGTGTATTAATTACTAATATTAACTATAAATGCAAATGATAATAGTTAAGGTTGCAAGTACACGTCTATCCTATAATTTGCTTTTGACATGTAAGTGTTTATTTTAGTGCTATAACAATCAAATATTTACAAGCCTTTGTAAATTTGGTAATTAATCAACTTTCATGACCAATTATAATCTGGAAAGTAAAATAGAAAAAAACTATAAAGTAAGAGGCCAAAAAGATAAGTATAAAACTTCTAAGGACAAAATAGCAAAATTGAAAAGCACTCGGCTAAACTAATAAAGTGCGTGTTCGAGACGGGTGCTTTTAAAAAAAATTGTAAACCATTTTAATCTCAATATTTTGTAAAAATACCTTAAAGTTCCCATTACCTTGAGATAATCTTGTTCCTTACTGTAGCTTTAAGGAATTGTTTGAACCATATTTTGGATTGAACATCTCGTCGGATATTGTGAAGAATCTTATCATGTTTTTCCAGGAGATTTTGATTAATCTTTCTATTTCTGGCATTACAAATATGGCAGACCAAAATTTGGAATCTAGGGATAATAACTAAATCCTTAAAATTATTTCTCTCACTTCTTTGAGTGATCTACCCAGTTTTTTATGACAATGAAGAGGTCTTGTCTTGGAAACCATGGTATTTGCAACATTCAAACCATACTTTTTTTAGTAGGAACAGTTTTAAAAAAAAATGATCTCGAGACTCCAAATCAGAATTACATAGCTCACAGTTATAGTCGGTAATAATAATTTGTTGCTCAACTCTATCACAAGTAGGAAGTCAGTTAAGGAAACCTAACAAAGTAAGGAAACGATGTTTTGGGATGGTATGTTTATGCCATACCACGGAACTCCAACCAACTTTATCCCCCGCTGTATAGAGGTCCTTGCTGGGATTTGATGTAGAGAAGAAGTCTTTGCCTATACATTTCAATGTAATGGAATCATCCATAGAATTCAGAGTGAATTGATTTAAGGAAGTTTTAAGAAAATGAAATTAGAAGGTAAGCGTCATCTATTGTTACCAAAGTAGTTGGCGATTATTTTGTGCTTATACTTGTTGAAAATATGAGGTTACAATTGAATATTTAGTTCTCTAACCTTGACATTATTCATCCACAGATCTTTGAGAATGAAAATTTGTTTACCTTTACTATTAGAATGATGAATATATTTACGAGCTAAGTTCTTGATTTTAAGAAGTTTTCTCCAGGTTCATGGTATAATGTGTGTGGGGTCAATATTCCGTACACATTTATCTCCCAGCCAATTCACTTTAACTAATTGAGCCCATATCTTATTGTTGATGTTCTTTAAGCTAGCCATTCCAAGACCACCTTCTTTCTAAGATTTTCATAGAGATTTCACAGAGACTTTAGTTCCTCTGTAATCACAAGAGTTACCCCTCCAAAGGAAACTTGATAGTAGAATTTAAAGTGATTTAATTACTCTCGTAGGAAGAATCATCACAGAGCACAAAAATCTAAGTTTGCTCTGAAGAACTGTTTTGATGAGATGAAGTTTACATACAAATGAGAGAAATCTCTGCATCCAGCTATCTATACTTGAAGAAATATTCTTGATGATAACTTGACAAGGTGCTGCATTAGGAGCCTTTATAGTGAGGGGAGTTCCAAGGTATCTAACTTGTAATAGTCCTTGTTTCACATTGACATCATGCACTATAATAGAGTTCACTTTCTTCTTGGCTAATGTTGAGTCCAGAGAGTCTTGAGAAGATGTCCAATCCCTCCTTAAGTTTTAGAGCAGATGAAGTATCTCCTTTAAAGAAAAGAAGGCATTAATCTGCAAATATAAGGTGATTGCGTCTAACCCTGAAGAATATTGGATGATAGGTGAATTGAGAAGAGTGGCCTAATTTATCAATTAAATCACTAAAAACTTACATAAATATAATAAAGATGTAGGGTGATAGTGGATTACCATGCCTCAAACCTCTCTTGACTTTAAAAAAACCATTCAATTCTACATATAACTATTAGGTTATTTCGAGCTACCATTACAAATTGGACCTGGACAAGATAGTTATCATCCAAGAAAAGTTTTTTTTAGTAAAATATGGTATGCTTACTACAAGTTTGTTGGGCGAACAACTATCACCAAGTCATGGTCGTAGTGTCCATATATAATCTCATAATGAAATTGTCCACTGAAAAATAGATGGTCAGCATACGAGGAAATCACGAACAAACCAACAAGGGAAATTTCAACCCCTTTGTGGGACCAAATATTTTTTTTATTAGAGTGTAAGATGATCATGTTATAACTTAAGGTTCTCCAAAAGATTGATACATATGTGAAGTAAAAGAGGTAGGACGTCATTGTTATGTATATTAGTAGCATCTAGTGTAAATAAATAGGAATATATATTCTTCTAACATTAAATAGGTCACGTGCGAGTTCCATTTAAAAAACAAGAGGGTTTTACTTAATCTATGGCTTGAAAAATATCTACCAAAACGCTTTAAAAGGGGGATAGACGGATTCATGAAATGTATCGAGGAAATTAAACATATGGACTACTATTTATACTATTTTTCCTCACTTGGAAGTTTTTTAATGAGATAATAGGTGGCCCGCAATTTTTGGCAGTTGTAAGATATTTACTGAAACACATTCATTTCAAAAAAAATTAAGGTCAAAAATGTTTTTCAAGTCTCAATGGAAACACATACTAGTAAATAAGGGCATGTGAAACTTTAATTTATTTCGTTTACATAGTTATATAGTATAGGGTGTTCCATATACAGGAAACCTTTAACAAAACTTAAATACTTATCAAGGTCACATATAAAACTCCTATTCAATTCCTTAAAAGGGTTATCTAGTTTGCGGGTTTCGATCAACATGAATCCTTGACAATAAATTTTTTTGGTTATCTTCGTAATTTATAAAATATCATTTTAATTCCTTAGTAGGGTTATCGAATATAATTGATTATGTCTATATGGAACCTTTACCAAAATCTATAATGATTAATAGTATCATATGTAAAATCTTTATTTAATCCCTCCGAAGTTTTATCGAGTTTAAAGGGTTCCATCTATATGACACCTAAACCGAAACCTATCATTATAATCAAGGTCATACATAAAACATCATTTCAATCCCTCATAAGAGTTATCGAGTAAAAATGTTATGTTTAAATGAATTTCGCCCAAATCAATTATAGTATCAAGTCATAAAAAGTCCCCAATTAAATCTCTAAAATTGATTATCTAGTATAAATGATTTCACTATGTGGAACTTTGATCAAATCCAATAATGACTTTCAAGGTCATATATATTCTCGATTCAATCTCTGAAAGGTTATCGAGTATACAAAGTTTCCTCTAGGTTGAAGCTCAACCAAAACCCATAATGGTTAACAAGGCTATGTAAAATATCATATAGATTCCTTAGATGATTTATCGAGTATAAAGGGTCAAATATACATGATGCCTCTTATAAAGCTTATGGAGATTATTGAGGACATAATTAAAAAAATTGACTCAAAATCTTAGCAGTGTTTTCTAGTATTAAGGGTTCAATCTATATAGGACCTTGAACAATACCCATAATTGTTAACAAGGTCATAGTTTATTTTTGATTGAGTCGAGTATAAAGGTTCAATATACAGGGAAACTCGACCAAAGCCTTTTACTATTACCAAAGTAATAATATAAAACTTACATTTACTCCTATTAGTTATCGAATTACAAATGGTTCCATCTCATGAAACCTTGATCAAAACCCATAACAGTTATCAAGATCATAATTATAAACTGAGATACAGTCTATTAGAAGTGGTGTTAAGTATAAATGGTTACACCTATATATAACCTCGTCAAAACCTACAACAATTTTCGAGGTAATATAAATAAAACCTTTATTTAATATAAATTAATTGTTATCGAGTAAAAAGCTTTCCATATACGTGTAATGTCTACCAAAACCCATAATCGTTAACATTTAAGATGGTCTTAAAAAATCTATTCGATCCGTCATAATGATTAACAAGTATAAATGGTCTCATTAAAGGAACCTCTTCTATAGCCTATTTGGTTTATCAAGGTCAAATATATATAACATCGATTAAATCCTTGGGAAAATTTATTAAGAATAAAAGGTTACATTTGCGTGAAACCTTGAAAAACATTATATCGATTATGAATTTCATAAATATAAACCTTGCTAAAGTCCATTGGAAGGGTTATTAAAGATAAATGATTACATTTATGTGGAACCTCAGCAAAAACCTGAAACAACTATAACGATAATATACCTAAACCTTTGTTCTAGTCTATGAGAATGACTATCGACAATAAAGGGTTCCATCTATATAAAACATCCACCCAAACATGTAACCGTTTACAAGGTCACGTAACATCTCGATTCAATCCATCAAAAGTGTTATCGAGTAAACCTGATTGTATCAAGATTGTCTTACAATGATTTTCTATCAATAATTTTTATGGAAATTATGGAGTTCGAGAACATAATATATAAAGTGGTGTACTATTTTGAACCAGGGATCCAAGATTTTAATATGAACCCATCCTAGTGGTAAATCTTAACAAGGAGAAAATTATATATCTAAGAAAAAGTCAATTTACATGTTAATCACCAAGATGCTATCGAGTAATACTACGTGATAAGTAATTCTAAATTAAGAATGCAATAAGTTTAAATAATCGATGAGCGTCACAATGATTTTCATGTTCACATTTCCTGAATCTATTGATCATTATCAATAACAATTTAATTTATAAATTAGAAGTAGTTCTTTCGAATGTCTGTATCCTTCTCATGATAAATCATGTCTCATTCTACCGAAACATAATGCATCAAAATCCCTTAATATTTATAAACGTGATCTCTTTATTGGAGATATAAATACTCCAAAACAAGGAAATTGATTAAATGTTATTTATGTCACGTCATCTAACCTTGAAATATATTTTTTAAGTCTTAATGTCTCTTAGGTTGACTATAGGTAAATGTAATTGTAAATCCTTGTTGACACCTTGTGAAATAAGATGGCCTAGAAACTAAGTAGTATGTAGGCTGTTAAAGAACATAAATTCAGCATAAATATTATATATAAATGAATCAAACCGACCGTTGTATAACAATGAAATATAATAATTTTATATGTATAAAAATAATCCACATTGATAGGAACTAAAACATAATCACTACATAAGTATTATAATTAGATAAAAATATGAAACCATATAGGAACTATTCATATGCATCTTTGAAATTGATACATTAGGCTAGGAATTAGCTTTTACAAATCATGAGTTGGGCCCAGATAAGTTACTTGTTTTTTAATTTATACTTATAATTGGGCTGTTAATTTGTCGTTCTATTACCCGTACTTCTTTTTTATATATTTATGACAAAAGTTTTTTTGAAGAAGAAAAATTATTTTAGACTAATATAACCCATAAACACGGAGGGTTTGCAACTTTAATGACGTTAGTTAATAACAAGAGATTAAAATATAAAAAATCTATAAAATTATAATTAATTGGGTAAGAGGGGTATATCTCTACTTTTGCAACTCTTCTTTTTTCAGTGGTCATCATCTCATTTTTCTTCTTCTGTGACATTGTTTATGGTATTTCTTCATTTTTGTTCACCTTTCTTGAATTATATATACATTTGTAAAATTTATTATCTTTTGTGTATAAGTTATCAATTAAATTTTTAAGTATTCTTAGTAGATCTATATTTATGTAAAATTTATAATTATATGAAAAGTGTGAATCACTTGTGATTGTTGTATATTATTAATTTTCTTAATTTGGGGATCTGAGGATCAAACTTAGGGTTTTTAAATAAGATAGTCTTTTTATTTTGATAATTAACAATCAAACATAGATGTAAAATTGATATTATAGAAAATATATCTTTTGAAATTAATATTTTCTTATTTTCAGTAGATTTTTTAATTGATCTAAGGAAGCAAGATCTTACAATTCCTACAATCACTGGCGAAATGATTAATGAAGAAAAGGTAATGAAAATAAATTGAGAATTACGGGTTAATGTGATTTATGTTCAAATAGTTTATTGGATGTATAGAGTAGTAATAATTTTGTTTTCTTTAGATACTTGATGTGGAAATTGGGACGCTTGAAGAGCAAACCCTTTTCAAGGAAGAATTGGAGTCCTTTTTAAGAGAAAGAGGAATAAAATTTTCACATCCCACCTTTTATGGGGAACCGCTCAACCTTTTAAAGTATGTTTACAAACTTCTATTTTTGTATTTGCTTTGATATATAAATTAATTAAATAATTTCATTGATTTTTTATGAAAGGTTATGGAGGATTGTAAAAAATTATGGAGGATATGAAATGGTAATAATATTTGTGTAGTTTATATTTATCTGTATTCTACTTTAAATTTACAAATTATGTGATTGATTTTTTCAGGTGACAAATTCGATAATGTGGAGACAAGTGGGATATTTTTTTCATCCTCCAACGTAAGTTTTATCTAAAAAATCGGGTGTCATTATTTCAATCAGACTACATACATAAACTAAGTTTGACATATTATCGTAATTTACACATAATAAAAAATCAAATAGAAATCATAGTTCATATGATAATTTTACAAAACGATATAAAAACATATCATATGATAATGTAAACCATTTGTTTGTTTTTAAACCCTTTTATGTTGTAATTTATAATAAATAAAACATATTTATTGGCAGATTTTAAAAATATATTTAATACTAATATGCAGAGGTCATGGAGGTTCTTAAAGTTATTCCTCTCACATGATTTTAATAAATATTTTCTGATTCTAAAACATGATTCTCTAGCATTATGGAAGGTTATAAAGATTATTTTTGATATGGAAGACTCTAAATCTTTATAGATGGCTTAATAGGATTGTGGATAAACTCACTACTATAGAGAAAATAAATTATCGCATTGTTGGAACTGATTTCTATGAGTTTTAATATATAATCTCCATTTATGTTAATGGACAAATCATTCTTAATTTGATCTTTGAATGGATTTCCAAATATATATCTATGATATGTGATTTTTAACCTTGTTATTATGCATTTTTATTAATGAAAGCTCTTTAATTAATGAAAATCATATAATGAAAATGTAAGTTTAGAACTGTGAAGTTAATATCAAACAGCAAACTAGACAATGATAGAACTATAATCTTTTATATTATTCATGCTCATAGAGTGTATTTAATTTTTTTTGTGTTTTGATTATTGAGGTCTGAAATCTTAAATAAATAAATTATATTAATCAATTACCAATAGTGACTTAGTCTATGATTTCCATCTTGTTTGCAAATATATATGTTTTTTATTATATCGATATAAATTTATACACATGTATTGACGATTTTGGCTAATATATATATAAATTATTTATGTGCATATCTTCCAGTAGCTGCACAAGTTTAGCGACAATATTTCGCAAGTATTATGAGAAAGTATTAAATTATCGTAATCTTTATTATTAATTTATATATAGGTTGATGGATTAAATACTATTTTATGTTTTTATATGTATTTAATTTATAAAATAAAATGTTACATTTTGTATGTGAAGTAAAATTATTCTATATGTTGGTATGAAAATAATTGAATCTCAATATAAAAATAAAATGACATTTAGACTTTTTCTTAATATTCATCACATTATTTATATTTTACAACATATCAGTACAAAAAATATCTATTAGAATAATTACTATCTAAGATCAAAAGTAATAATATTCTACTCTAGAAAATAATTATGCAAGACTCAATAAAGAGAAGAAAAAAAATTTACTCTAAAAAATGATTGGGGTGTGTAATTATCAAAGCACTGTTGTTTTGCTTTCCGATCTTGTACCTATTCTCATTTTAAAAAGAAAATACATAAGCAAATCTATTTTTTTTTAATTTGTGGTGAACACAACTCAGTATTTCTTCTTCCACTTTTTCTACCAATACAATATATCTAAATCAAATAAAAAAATTAATTCACATTTTCTTTTTTGGGTGTTTCTATTATAAAAACAAATATAATTCTTGATTTATTTTGTATACATATCTGTGTTTGGCTATATGTATTTATATATGTGAGTATGTAGTAGGGATGGATTAATGTATCTATGTATGTATGTATGTATGTATGTGTGTATATATTGTTATATAGAGTAAACATATCACTTGAATTGGCTATAAATTATAGGTTACAATTGCATACATATAAACTAAGAAGTAATTAGTTTAAATAGAGGTCAATGAAGGAAACAAAATCCATGTTATTTTTTTATTTCCACCAATTTTATTAGCTTTTCAAATTTTCTTAAGAACCATTCCTATGAGAATGCTATATTTTTTGTTTTAATATTTTATATTTGGTATCGTATTAATAAAAATAGGTTTGAGAGCTGAATATGTTTAAGTCCATATTATTATATAGTATTTATTGAATATGAATAATATAAAAGTGTGTTTGTAGAAGAAAAAAAAGTCCAATGAAATGATTTGATTTTAATATAAGAATTGGTATGAATAAATGTATACAGTAGTCATGTGTAATCCTAAGAACACAAGAACAGAATATAATATGAAGATTAATATATTAATAATTATTGATTTACATGAATAGAGATCTAAATATTAAGTGTTAATATAGTATTTGAGGGTTGGATACATGTCTAAGTGAAGTGAAGTGAAGGTGTCTAAACAACTTCACCTTTATTATGATATTAATCAATAATTCCTATTTGAAAGGAATCAATATAGATTTTAAATAAATTGAAGTTTATAATACCTTGAATAAGTAAACAAGAGTCTAAATATAAGGATCGTAAATTTGAAAAGATAAAAAATTCATGTTTTAAAGTTTAAGAGGATGTTTCGAACCACTGTGCAAGTTCATATTACGATAAATAGTCATCAGAGCAAGGACTTGATATAAGTTATTATGTTTGCAAGTAAAGCTCAACTATGTTTTTATAGTATATACAAGTGATAGTACATATAATGTTTTGATCATGGTGAAAAGATAAATTCTATAATAATAGAAAAATGATATCTTAATGAATATTGGATTCTTTGTTATCATTTACCTTCTCTTTTTAAACTTAACTCATGTATGTCATATATTTGTGGCCACTTCATACTTTGTCTTTCAATGTGGTGAGAAAATTTCTTAGTTTATTTAATTATTAAATTGATCAAATTTTGTATAAGGGTTTGTTCATAAAGAGTGGTATGTAAAAGATGCTAACAAATATATGTTACAAGTTGTTAGCCATTCCCGGTGGTTATAATAACTATTACAGATCTTGAATATTTCGGTTTTCTAATAATTGGAGAAGAATTATTTAGTTTGCAGCTAAGTTGGAAATAATGAATTTAAATATTTAAACAATTTAAGTTGTAATAGTGAACATATACAAGAGAAAGATGCGGTTAATAAGCTTAAGCAATATTTTTTAAGATGAATCAAGCTCTACGAAAAAAAGAGTTCAAAACCTTTTTTAAGGTGCCAAAATGCATAATTATTTTTTATCAATCAAAACAATTGAGTAAGAAATAATAAAATAAATATTGTGCTTAGATAATGGTATTGTAGTTTCTTATCATTATAATATTGTACAAATTTTGTAGCCAGTACAAAACTCTTCTAAGGTTTATATATGATGGTTATGGAATGCCTATTTATTCCTTAAATAAAATTATAAATAATACAATTATTTGTCATGAAATATGGTTTTCTTTTCAATCTATGGATAATAGAAACAACCTTGGGCTTTATTGATTCTGTATAGGCATTTTTTAAAAGTAAGTAAAATAGGGACTTGACTTTATGTGTTCATTAATGATGAATTTTCTTGTCGTAAATTTTTTGATATAGTTTTTGTTAATATGAAAATAAATATTAAGGTTTCACATCCTTCATGTATAAAGGATTAAAGTTTCATACCTTGTTGTAACGTTCTCCTCAAGATTATTAATAAACTAGCGTATATTATAAAATTGTAATGTTAGAGGTTGCATCTGTAAATAATAAAGGAATAAGCATAGTTCATAATGTATTAGATTGAAGAACATTGTGAAGTGTATAAAATTAAGAATTATTTCAATGTGTACATTTTAGGTGAATATAATTAGGTCCAGTTACTTTTTGTCATGGTCTTCTCTCCTTAAATTTCTTTCATACGAATTTCACTTCAAAGTTGATTTGTTGGATTAAAACCACCTTTATGAAAATTTTAGACGGTAAGTAGTCTTAATTCTGTAAAATTGGTATCCATAATAAATCCTAACACTCTAAATATGTATTCCCTTCCTACTAAAGATTTTTTGTTTAATTTAAAAAATATTATCAAAATTGTTATTTACGAATATCCTAATACTCACCTTTATTATGTAGACTCTAGATAATTAGAAATATAATGTTTTTATTTTTTAATTTCCTTAATTTCTTACATGTATCATTTCTATTACAAATTTTGTTGATTGTGATAAAAAAAAATTGTAATTATATGTTTAAAATATATAATTTAATTTCAGAGTTGCCATTCTATGTGGGTGTCTATACTAAAATTCATATATCATTAATACAATTTTTTGAGAATATTATGTTAACTAGATCATTTGTTCTATAAACTTTATGGCATAGGTATTGCTTAAGTACGAGTTACAAGTTACATCTAGTTCCATGAATCATACACTGTGTATTGAAAAAGAGGTATAAATTATTTAATATATTTTTAATACTTTTTAGTTTTATAATTGTACTATTAGTTTATAGCTTAAGTTGTTTTGTGAGACATTCATGGTTTCTCATACGTTTCTAATAACACATAAATCAACTGATTTTTTGTAAGCATACGTGTATCATGATATATCATACTATTGCAATCAGAACTGAACTTTTTTTTTTTGGTTTTCAAAAATGACACACTACTTGGAATGATGAATTAAATATAGGATAACTCACAAGTTTTAGTTGATAATATATAACTATTCTCCGTGTTTTATGGTTTATTAACTATGTTATTATGTTTTCATATACTCTACCGATAAAATTCAATAATAGTGAATATCTGAGTTATTATTGCTAGACATTCGTTTAGATTTTATATACATGAATAGAAAGGGATATATAATGCTACGAAGGTAAGACCTAATTATGAAATTGAAATAAAAAAGAATTTAAAACGTTAAATTAATTAATTTGACATGAATGAAATTTTATTGTGCATATTATGCATCTTACAGAACTGTTGTTATTTTATCCCAGCATAAATCATCACACTCTCTGATCTTCATAAATAATATCCAGTTTCATTATATTTTCCTATCATAATAATGTTATATAATAATATTATATAACAAAATTATATCATATTATTCGTTAATAATATATAATAGTTTTTATCATTACATATGTTATCCCTCTCTCTATCTGACACACACTCACAGTCTTTGGCTCCCCTCATGTGTTTTTGTATGAAGGCAAGAATCAATAAAGTTTTAGATGTTGGGGCGCCTGTTGAGTGGGTGAAGGTTAATGTTATAAAAAGGGTAAGTTTCATATATCACCATATTATAATAACTCTACCTTCTTCACCTAAAGCTAAATCATTGTGTTTTATTATTAATTAAATCTTGTTCGCAGGATGATTATTTCGAAATATATGCTCTAGTTCCCGGTTTTCGATACGAAGAGGTTTATATATTTTTTCTCTATGATTGTATTTGTATTTTAGTAGGAAATGTACCTAACTCTTTAGTTTAGTTATATATAATCCAGCTGGCAAATATCTCTATAGCTCTTAGACGTGTTATCTTTATATAGTTATTAGATGGATGTCGACAAATTAAAACAATATAATAGCTCTTATAAGCATAAAAATGATCAAACAATTAAATTCGTCTAAAGTTTGTTTGTCAAAATATATGTTAGGTTACTATTTAATACAAATTCCGAATGATTAATTCTATGTTGTATGTTAGTTTCTTCATCATGTATATAAATTTATCACATAATTATTTCACTCAAGTATTTATATAATACCTTATAGTCAATTTTTGTTAAAATCCAATCATGTGCAAGTTTTTGCCTGACATGCAAAATTAAATTTTTTTCCCAAATATAAAGAATTAGTAGTCTAATGTACATATTCTACCTATCATATTACTTATTTATGTTTTTTTGATTATATATATGTTTGATTGTTTACTTCATTCTTTACAAATTACTCATGACTTTATTTTTTGAACACAGATAAATGTTCAAGTAGAGGCTGAACAAATAGCTATAATGGGGAACTCAACGGAACCTGAGAACCCGTGGGGAGTTACAAAGTTTTCGAAGGTAAGTTTAATTTTTGTATCATTTCAATCTTATGACACTATGTTCATTGCTCTTATTTGTTGAAGATGCATATCACATGACATAAGAATATTATTATCGAATAAGACTAGAAAATACTATTTATTCAAATATAATCCTAATGATTCAACACAAAAAGTGACATTTGAGATCTTTATCCTAATAATTAGTTCTTCACTTGATATATGTATGATTAGGCCTAATATAATATACAATACTTTTGAGTGTTATGGATCATGTATGATAACTATTTTGTCAACAATCTAAATGTAAATTCTTATTTAAGAATATTCATAAAGGTTGATAAATGCCTTATATGTAACCTCTATCAAATTCTTTTTTCAGCTGATCTTGCTACCCAAGAAAGTTGACCCTCTTTGTATTTCAATCGTTTTTCATGAACGTGGAACACTATATATTCCTGCGTCATTGTAGAAAATTTATATCGTATCAAGTATACAATTATTAAGTTATTTTATTTCAAAAATATAAACATATACATCTAATATTTTATCTAGGATTATGTGGAATATGTATTTTGATAAAAATAATTGTTTGCATTATGTGACTATGATTTTTATTATTTTATGATGAGGTTTGTAGTCAAGTAATCAGTGTCACATATTTAAATATAATATTTGAGTTTATAAAAGACTTGGGTTTATTGTTCAAAATGGTCATTAGAAAGTTAAACAAAATATAAAACACGAGAACAACATTTAGTTAGGTAAGGTAAAGAATTTCTGAAAGAATGTTGTTTTAATTGGATAGTTATTGAATTCTAGTTTAAATATTTTAACATACTTAATAGTAAGTCTTAGAAACTATCTTGTTATATTAGTTAAAACTATTTATTAAAAGCTCTTTTTTCCTTTTTATAGTTTTTAAATTTTAACTATATGATGATAAGTATCAACAAAACATACATTTAGATCATATGATTTATAGTAATTATGTATGTTACATTTAACGTTACAATCATTCAATTTAGTCTTGCATTTATTGAATTTTTTTGTAATTAATTTTTAATTAATATATTGAAATAAAAATTGATATTAATTGAAGAATATATTACTTAATGTTGGTTTATATGTTACAATTATAACATAAACAAGTCAGTACTCTGAGAAAATATCGATAATATTGAAGTATATCTAAAAACACTCGAGGAATACAATGAGCATATACTAACAAAAATTACATGAAGGATGTATAATTAACACCTTTTGGTTAATTACTATTATCACATCACTTGAAGTATTTATATTTATCCTTATTTGATTATTGTTTCCTTAATAAGTTTTATTTATGTAGCATATTTTCAAACCTCTTTGATCTAATCTTTACATCACATTAATTTGAAAATAATCTTTTGTCAACATTGAAGTTGTGATTTTGTGGGAGTTAAGAACCAACATGTGTGATGTGGTATATCAAACCATTAATAGTGTTCACCATTAATTTTGGAAAGAGATTTCCTATTAATGTTAATACATTTAATTTGTAACCACAGTTATCTCTCTTTATGTGTTTTTCTTTTGATGTAGTGTACATGTTTTTTTTGCATAGCTTAGGTTTTTGCTACTATATTACTCATGTTTTGAAAGGATAAGAATCCTAATTGGATAAAAACGGAATATACATTGTACCTTGTCAAAACTATATACTTTATCTTTATTTGTGTTTGACCTATCAATAAAATTTCTTCTTAATAGGTTTTTTTGGACAAAATCTCTTCCCTAATAAATTACAAATGTGTAAGAGGATATTTTTATGGGATATTTGCATTTCAACTTACATTCCAATGTTTAGATATGTCTCTTTCATTAACAAGGATCAAGTTGAGTCCATCATTATCTTCTTTATTCTCTAGTGTGAGGCTATATAAGAGTATCGTAGTTTTGTATATCATTCGGTAGTAATATAAGAAGGTGTTTTATTGTCAAACACTTCACTAATTTTGTTAGTATCCAAATAACCAAGAAATACATGAATGACTTTACGAACGCAATAAGCCTACTTCCTCGATTGTTATTAATGAAAACACAAACTAGAGTCCAGTGTTATTTCCATATGTTAGTATTCATTCAATTCCTAATTTGAATAATTTACTCATTTGAGCATGTCTCTCCTTGCTAGAACACTATTTTAGGTTTAGGATTTAATGATATTCGATGTAGCATGCTAAAACGATCAATGAAGAAAATAAAAGACTTTAAAATTTTGTTTAAAAAGCATGTCTCATTTCTTCATAATATTCCATGTCAAGCAAAGATGTATTCATAATAAGGATATCTCTTAATCAAATCTCACCATTGTTTTTTATTGTAGCAATATTTTCCCAAATGACCTAGTGTATTCTTCGTTTACTAGTCGAGCCCCACCCAAATCTACGGAGCATGGCTATCTTCTTGCAAAAGATTCTAGAAAAAATATAAATCGTGTAATTTGGAAGCGACGGATGAACTAGTTTTATCAATACTTCTTTTCCCTTAGCTGAGAGGAGAGATTCTTTCAATCACATATATTTTTATAAATCTACCATAAATCCATTTGATATTAAAAAGTTTTGACATATTATATGACATATGAATATCCACATATTTTTCTAAAACGTCTACTATCATAGTATGGAGTTTGGAGTTAGTATATACCATAAGGTTTTGAGGTTTATCCTTACTGAAGAACATTTTGTATCACTAAGTTTGACACTTTGATCAAATCACTTATAGTAAATAATATATCTTTGAAATTCATCATGTTCATTGTTAGAAAGGACCACAAAATATAACGAGTCATACACAAAGAACAAATGATGGACAATCAAAAATTGTCTAATAATTTCAAACTCTTTGGTTGTCCTACTTTTAAAGTCAAGGCTTATTAGGCTAATAAAATCTTAATATATTATACTAAAAAGACCATTGATAGACGCTCTTTTTGTGTGATATTTTTTTCAGAATAAACTAACAAAGTATTTCCTTATTAATTTAAATATTATACTTGATTATTGTAACCCATTTTATGGTTCGAGGAATCCATTTTTATTTAGATATTTTCTTCCAAGTCCTGTTGAACTCCATTATACACCTTCTTCATTTCAAGTTTCACCACGATGTATCTTTTTGAAGATTTTCTATTATGTCAAAGTAAAAATTAAAATAATGAGAAATAATAAGAAAACATTAATGAATGTCGATTAATTAGACATGATAAAGTCATTCTATTACGGTTACAACCTTGTTTCTAAAACTCTAAAATCTCTAAAAAGTTTGTGCGTGAAATTATCATGAAGTTATTGAATTTGTTCTAGTTTTATCCTATGGTAATAAGGGAAATTATAATGTAATAAATTGATTTAAGTGTCGAATCGTTGATCATAATGTCGTTTACAAAGATGAAGAGATAGTTCTCGAGGGAATTCTAATGTTTTGGACAACAAATCACAGTATTAATCCAATCCATAAGTGTTGGACCCGCTCGTACGAAACAAATCTTTTTTAAACTCTACAAAGATGAATCCTTGATATGGTCAGTTTTCATATGTCAATAGACTTTACACGAGATATATTTCATGTAAGGATCCGTTGAACATACAAAAAACCTTATAAAAGACCTTAAATACATAACAAGACAAGTTATCTATATCTTTCTCTTCATCTATTCAAGTACCATTGTTATTCAAAACATGAGGAGTTTGCTTATTTATCTTCTTTTAACAATTGATTAATTAAAAAAGATGAAATTTTATCACCTACATGAATCCATATTAATTTGGCTCTTCAGGAAACAATATAACTCTTTTCGAGTTCAAACTAGATGAGGTTGTTTTTTAAGATGCTTAAGTACAAGTACACTATGTTTGGATGACAATTTTATAGAGCCATATCAATGTTTGAATGTTGTTTATCTGAGGTTTGTTATTATTACAATATCTTTTACTTAAATTCATGTGCATAAGAGTACCACATGTTATATATATCTTAAATTCTTCTTGTTTTCTACATCTCAAAATGATCCAAAATTTAAGTGTTTGCAATTTCTTAGAGTATTTTGACTTCTTGATAAATCATTAGGATAATGATTAGATTCAATAGCATGAAGATCCAACAAACTAGCATTAAAAATCTGGAGGAACCATTCCTTAAAACACATAGATATGCCAATTTTTTAAATATGCTGATGTTTGGCTCTTTTATTTGTCTATGTCTACAAGTTTTTTAACTGGTATATCTATAAGAGTGTTAAGGTTAGTGAAATTGTTGAATCCTACACAACCATTCTCATGGATTTTTCTATAACCATTTTTTCATTATCTTTAGTGTCCCAATAATAATTTCCAATAGTTTACCACGACACAGAATTTTAATAATAGGAGCTGGAGATAAAATATCACAATTTCAATCTCTCAACAAGATATATAGGTGAATGTATAAAATAAACATAAAAAACTATTTTTATTATCATATGTTTGAATAAAAACAACAATTATTGCAGCTTTTTTCTTCCAATGCATTCATACTAAGATTCATATACTAAAATTTCCATAACCGTAACAATAGGGTTGAAAACACTATAGTTAAAAAAACGACCTTGCTTAACTAAACTAAACTATTACATAGACTAGACATTCTATAAGTTTAAAAATACCAACATAACATGGGCTTGAATTTATCCAAAATGTCTTAGATATATCACTTTGTCAAATAAATCCACAATCGTTAAGAATGCCACGTGACAATTCATACTTATATTTTTCAAAATTTGAAGAGAAACCCAAACACATTAACAAAGTATAAAACTCAACCACATTCACCTCACCCTTCAAAAAGTATTACTTACTAGCTTTGATCACCTCGTGAAAATGTTGCCCATAACAATTGTCAATAATTACTTACGCCTCGACTGTATATATAAAAAGACCACCAATACTTTATTCGACTATGACATATCAGAAGTATATAGCCTTTTTAATAAAAATCAAGTGGTTCCCATTGTTACAACCTTCCATTCTTGTTTCATTACTTCAATCCTTCTCTTTATCATGCACATTTCCTAATTTGTTTACATGAAGCTACTAAGATCATTCTTATGTTTTTTATATTTATCATTATTCTGCATACCACCTCCCTTCTCCTCTTATTTCCTAAAAATAGACCTCGACCATTGTTTGTATGTTCTTGTAAAAAATATTTGTACGCAAAAGACTCAACCATCTCAATACACAACATATTAAACGTATTAACCGAATATTTTTGGATTATGAGAATTCATCTCCCCACCCTTTTCATCGCATTATCACTTCTTTCTAAATCAACAACATAACCCCCCCCCCCATTATCATAAGGGGGAGGTTGGACTATTATTTTCCTAAGATAACCACCATCCCAATTTTTCCTACTCGTTGTATTCTCTTTCCTATCTAGATTTTCGCTTAACCATATATCATTCTCAATATTAGAAATACCATAATTGTTTTCCAAGTTCTTAAAGTCATCACGTTTTTTCAAAGCTTGATCATTTACTATATATCCTTAAAAGTCAAATTTATTACTAATACTTACGCCATTTTGAGTTTTATAAAAAAAATTCTGTATTCTCTCGTATTTAAATTTGTCCCATCCCACATGATCTACCTTCGTAAATGAATCAAACATTAGTCAAGTTTTTTCAAGGTCTATTTCAACGCCAATATTAAATTCTTTAACCTCGTTATTTTCATATAGGTAAGTGAAGTCAACCTAAAAGAGAGAAATATTATAAAAACTAGGATAATATATCATGTATAATGTATTTTGCATAAAATAGAGTCCATGGTCATGTACCTAAGCTTCTGATTTATCCTAATGAATGTAATGGATTTAAATATGACGTAAAAGTATTTAAGGATCGTATACATATCTTCAAACAACCTTTGTTTAATAATCTAATCTTCAATATTTATTTTGAACATGTTCATAATACTTCTTGATCCATGAATGCTCTATTGATATGTCAAGACTCACTAAAATATCTAGTGAGTATATCCATAATGATGTTTATGTTGGGTATAATTTTTATTATGATTTGGAGTGTGGGTTGTTTAGTAACTAGCGGTGAGTTTTGCTCATTAAGGACATGTAGGTTATAGATGTTATTTCATGTTCATTAAGAATTAGGATTCCATGTATATGTAAAGTAAAAAATAAAAATAAAAACTTACAATGGTAATAGAATAAAGAATCTCGCTACAATCTATCTGTTTTTCTTTCTAAAAGGTATTGAGTATGCACATAATCTATCACTTTTAATTAACCCGTAAATAATTTTCTTGTGTCCTTATTGATTACAGAAGATGTGATGCTTGATAGCCTAACATCCTTAATCTTGATGATCCATATATGTAAGTAACTCCAAAACAAATTTATATGTCGAAGTTCCATGTTTTCAACCTTAAGAGACCTTGTTTTTTTAATTCAAGTAAAAAAAATACCAACCAAGTGGACATCAGTGTTCCCCAAAATTATAAATTAGAGACATAATTTTGTTATAGTTTTCTTCAATTTACAGGAAAGTAGACATGTAAGAAAATAGAAAACTAAGGGTAATTGAAGAACGAGATCGTTCTTACCTCCTTTATATAATAAATTTCTTTTCCACTCTAGTAAATTTTGATTTGGGTTTTCTACCACATATGTCGTAGAATCTTCTTTGGATTCCCCTAAAGAGACCTTGGTGCCTATATTTTTAAATATGTCTTAAGTTATATGATTCTTAATATATTAAAAAATTGGGTTTTTAGGAAACTAGAGTATTTTTGCTAAAACCTGTACAAACAATTATAAAGTCTTAAGATTTTTATTTTCATATATAAAAATTTTATAGAGAAAATTGATTCATATACAATGAGTAGATGAGTAAACTTTTTTGTATTTATATTAGTTTTAAATCATTTCATATTACCTTTTTCAACAAACCAATAAATAAAGTTAACTTTTCCTTTATTAGAAAGAGTTAATATATAAGTATATAGGTTTCTAATACCACTTTAAAAGTATAATTTATCATAATTAGAAAATGGGGTAATGCAAATCCTCATTGATTGAATCCAAGGTTCTTGAAAACTCAAATTGGATTAAATTTATCAACTTCCAACTTTGGAATTTCAAATACATTCTTGCCTTGAATCCACCTGTCCCACATAATAAAGGTACTTTTCCTATTTTTAACCTTGAGTATGATGAATTAATAAGCTAGACTTCTAATCTTAATGAGTTGTTTCCATACCTAAGTATAACTCTATTTTGAATCAAGACTCCACACACAAGACACTTTAATAATATTCTTATGAGCCCATTGACTCCATAAGTTGTTTGACTTAGTATACATTCTCCAGAAAGTATATAATAGACATACTTTATGGATATCCTCCAAATTATGTAAACTGAGTCCACCATTATCTTTACTAGAGCAGATTTGAGCCCAAGATATTTTGGCTCCTTGTGCACCTTCAATATCTCCTTTCCACAAAAATCTGGACATTTTCTGATTTAGTTTATAGATTAGCTGTTTAGGAAGTATAAACACTCTGAACCAGAAAATAATTTTGCTAACTAAGACTGTCTTTCTGAGCTCAAGTCTACCTGCATAAGATAGTAACTTGGAGCTCCATTGATTAATACATTGACAAATATTTTCCACTAATTTATTTCCATCTTGAACACTCGACTTTTTAGAGTTTATTGGAACTCCTAAATATCTCACTGGCATGTTACCAACTTTGATATTGAGTATATTTGAAATTTCTTGCTTAGTATCATCATTCGTACCCCCAAAATATACCTCACTCTTATGATAATTAATATTAAGCCCAGAAATTCTAGAAAATAGTACAAGAGCCTCTTTAACAACCTTAGCAGTTTTGCAATAAGCTTTAGCAAATATGAGTAATTCATCTGCAAGGCTAGATGATTAAGCTTTACAACATCACATTTTGGATAAAAACTGAAATCAACATTGTTAGCAACATGATGAAATAAACCTGTGAATACTTCCAAACATGTGGAAAATAGATATGGGAGAGAGGATCTCCCTGCCTCAGTCCTCTCTTCCCTTTGAAAAATCCACAAGGCTGTCCATTAACTACCTAGCGGACAAAACCATTTGATTAAGTTTTTTGGGCGTAAATATACTATGTCCGAAAATCCGACCCTCCATCTGGGTGTTAGCTGAAAAGTATCAAACTAACCTTGCTTTAGAGCGAATCACCTAAGCTTCTTCATCTAAAAGGGAGACAAACGGATTTTATAAGTCTTATCTTTGGGGATAACACGATATCGTCACTAAGGAAATCATAAGACATTTTCTTCAATTAACAATTGTAATTAAGGGAGACATATGTCGTAGATAATGAGTCTTAAAAATTGACTCATGGAAAATTGATAGTCCCAAGCAACCTCAAAAACTTAAATTGATTAGTAGAGACGACATATATCGTTGCTAGTAATAAATTTTAATTTTTTGATGTAATTGTCACTAGCGAACACAAATTTCATCGATAATGTCAATATTCATCAAGGTCGGGTTCTTCATGAAGAATTGGTCGTTAAAGATATTTATTTTAATCACTACTTATCATTATCATTAGTTAATAGTTCTTCGTTGTCTTTACAAAAGAAAAATTGCCCCTAATGATAATTAAAAATAAAGTTGGGATTTTTTGAAATATCTTAATCCCGTAATTGTTTCTTCATATTATATACACATTACACTTAATAAACACTACTACCGTATCATTCATAAATATTTAGTTAAAAAATCACAAAATATTACATTGTTTAACATATCAAGTCATAACATCGTACTTAAGTTTCAAATAACATAAGAGTGACCTTGATATGTGCCTCGTGGTATGTGTATCATGTCTTGTTTCAAACTATTTTGTCAAACATATATCTGCTAACACCTTACATGTTAACTGGTTGAACCCAAAAGTGTGATAAAATAGTGATAATCAAAGCACACACCTTGTAAGAACAACAAGAATCTCTGCGCAAGTGCAAGAATTTTTCACACGTAATAGTAAATAAGTAAAATTTCGTTTTCAGGGATTTAGGACGTTAGATTTAAGGTTGTGTTCAATAATAGTGTATATTATTTTTGATGTTTAGATTAAATTATACAAATAAATATGAATATGTGTATTAATTACTAATATTAACTATAAATGCAAATGATAATAGTTAAGGTTGCAAGTACACGTCTATCCTATAATTTGCTTTTGACATGTAAGTGTTTATTTTAGTGCTATAACAATCAAATATTTACAAGCCTTTGTAAATTTGGTAATTAATCAACTTTCACGACCAATTATAATCTAGAAAGTAAAATAGAAAAAAAATATAAAGTAAGAGGCCAAAAAGATAAGTATAAAACTTATAAGGACTAAATAGCAAAATTGAAAAGCACTCGGCTAAACTAATAAAGTGCGTGTTCGAGACGGGTGCTTTTAAAAAAAATTGTAAACCATTTTAATCTCAATATTTTGTAAAAATACCTTAAAGTTCCCATTACCTTGAGATAATCTTGTTCCTTACTGTAGCTTTAAGCAATTGTTTGAATCATATTTTGGATTGAACATCTCGTCGGATATTGTGAAGAATCTTATCATGTTTTTCCAGGAGATTTTGATTAATCTTTCTATTTCTGGCATTACAAATATGGCAGACCAAAATTTGGAATCTAGGGATAATAACTAAATCCTTAAAATTATTTCTCTTACTTCTTTGAGTGATCTACACAGTTTTTTATGATAATGAAGAGGTCTTGTCTTGGAAACCATGGTATTTGCAACATTCAAACCATACTTTTTTTAGTAGGAACAGTTTTTAAAAAAAATGATCTCGAGACTCCAAATCAGAATTACATAGCTCACAGTTATAGTCGGTAATAATAATTTGTTGCTCAACTCTATCACAAGTAGGAAGTCAGTTAAGGAAACCTAACAAAGTAAGGAAACGATGTTTTGGGATGGTATGTTTATGCCATACCACGAAACTCCAACCAACTTTATCCCCCGCTGTATAGAGGTCCTTGCTGGGATTTGATGTAGAGAAGAAGTCTTTGCCTATACATTTCAATGTAATGGAATCATCCATAGAATTCAGAGTGAATTGATCTAAGGAAGTTTTAAGAAAATGAAATTAGAAGGTAAGCGTCATCTATTGTTACCAAAGTAGTTGGCGATTGTTTTGTGCTTATACTTGTTGAAAATATGAGGTTACAATTGAATATTTAGTTCTCTAACCTTGACATTATTCATCCACAGATCTTTGAGAATGAAAATTTGTTTACCTTTACTATTAGAATGATGAATATATTTACGAGCTAAGTTCTTGATTTTAAGAAGTTTTCTCCAGGTGCATGGTATAATGTGTGTGGGGTCAATATTCCGTACACATTTATCTCCCAGCCAATTCACTTTAACTAATTGAGCCCATATCTTATTGTTGATGTTCTTTAAGCTAGCCATTCCAAGACCACCTTCTTTCTAAGATTTTCATAGAGATTTCCCAGAGACTTTAGTTCCTCTGTAATCACAAGAGTTACCCCTCCAAAGGAAACTTGAGAGTAGACTTTAAAGTGATTTAATTACTCTCGTAGGAAGAATCATCACAGAGCACAAAAATCTAAGTTTGCTCTGAAGAACTGTTTTGATGAGATGAAGTTTACATACAAATGAGAGAAATCTCTGCATCCAGCTATCTATACTTGAAGAAATATTCTTGATGATAACTTGACAAGGTGCTGCATTAGGAGCCTTTATAGTGAGGGGAGTTCCAAGGTATCTAACTTGTAATAGTCCTTGTTTCACATTGACATCATGCACTATAATAGAGTTCACTTTCTTCTTGGCTAATGTTGAGTCCAGAGAGTCTTGAGAAGATGTCCAATCCCTCCTTAAGTTTTAGAGCAGATGAAGTATCTCCTTTAAAGAAAAGAAGGCAATAATCTGCAAATATAAGGTGATTGCGTCTAACCCTGAAGAATATTGGATGATAGGTGAATTGAGAAGAGTGGCCTAATTTATCAATTAAATCACTAAAAACTTACATAAATATAATAAAGATGTAGGGTGATAGTGGATTACCATGCCTCAAACCTCTCTTGACTTTAAAAAAACCATTCAATTCTACATATAACTATTAGGTTATTTCGAGCTACCATTACAAATTGGACCTGGACAAGATAGTTATCATCCAAGAAAAGTTTTTTTTAGTTAAATATGGTATGCTTACTACAAGTTTGTTGGGCGAACAACTATCACCAAGTCATGGTCGTAGTGTCCACATATAATCTCATAATGAAATTGTCCACTGAAAAATAGATGGTCAGCGTACGAGGAAATCACGAACAAACCAACAAGGGAAATTTCAACCCCTTTGTGGGACCAAATATTTTTCTTATTAGAGTGTAAGATGATCATGTTATAACTTAAGGTTCTCCAAAGATTGATACATATGTGAAGTAAAAGAGGTAGGACGTCATTGTTATGTATATTATTAGCATCTAGTGTAAATAAATAGGAATATATATTCTTCTAACATTAAATAGGTCACGTGCGAGTTCCATTTAAAAAACAAGAGGGTTTTACTTAATCTATGGCTTGAAAAATATCTACCAAAACGCTTTAAAAGGGGGATAGACGGATTCATGAAATGTATCGAGGAAATTAAACATATGGACTACTATTTATACTATTTTTCCTCACTTGGAAGTTTTTTAATGAGATAATAGGTGGCCCGCAATTTTTGGCAGTTGTAAGATATTTACTGAAACACATTCATTTCAAAAAAAATTAAGGTCAAAAATGTTTTTCAAGTCTCAATGGAAACACATACTAGTAAATAAGGGCATGTGAAACTTTAATTTATTTCGTTTACATAGTTATATAGTATAGGGTGTTCCATATACAGGAAACCTTTAACAAAACTTAAATACTTATCAAGGTCACATATAAAACTCCTATTCAATTCCTTAAAAGGGTTATCTAGTTTGCGGGTTTCGATCAACATGAATCCTTGACAATAAATTTTTTTGGTTATCTTCGTAATTTATAAAATATCATTTTAATTCCTTAGTAGGGTTATCGAATATAATTGATTATGTCTATATGGAACCTTTACCAAAATCTATAATGATTAATAGTATCATATGTAAAATCTTTATTTAATCCCTCCGAAGTTTTATCGAGTTTAAAGGGTTCCATCTATACGACACCTAAACCGAAACCTATCATTATAATCAAGGTCATACATAAAACATCATTTCAATCCCTCATAAGAGTTATCGAGTAAAAATGTTATGTTTAAATGAATTTCGCCCAAATCAATTATAGTATCAAGTCATAAAAAGTCCCCAATTAAATCTCTAAAATTGATTATCTAGTATAAATGATTTCACTATGTGGAACTTTGATCAAATCAAATAATGACTTTCAAGGTCATATATATTCTCGATTCAATCTCTGAAAGGTTATCGAGTATACAAAGTTTCCTCTAGGTTGAAGCTCAACCAAAACCCATAATGGTTAACAAGGCTATGTAAAATATCATATAGATTCCTTAGATGATTTATCGAGTATAAAGGGTCAAATATACATGATGCCTCTTATAAAGCTTATGGAGATTATTGAGGACATAATTAAAAAAATTGATTCAAAATCTTAGCAGTGTTTTCAAGTATTAAGGGTTCAATTATATAGGACCTTGAACAATACCCATAATTGTTAACAAGGTCATAGTTTTTTTTTGATTGAGTCGAGTATAAAGGTTCAATATACAGGGAAACTCGACCAAAGCCTTTTACTATTACCAAAGTAATAATATAAAACTTACATTTACTCCTATTAGTTATCGAATTACAAATGGTTCCATCTCATGAAACCTTGATCAAAACCCATAACAGTTATCAAGATCATAATTATAAACTGAGATACAGTCTATTAGAAGTGGTGTTAAGTATAAATGGTTACACCTATATATAACCTCGTCAAAACCTACAACAATTTTCGAGGTAATATAAATAAAACCTTTATTTAATATACATTAATTGTTATCGAGTAAAAAGCTTTCCATTTACGTGTAATGTCTACCAAAACCCATAATCGTTAACATTTAAGATGGTCTTAAAAAATCTATTCGATCCGTCATAATGATTAACAAGTATAAATGGTCTCATTAAAGGAACCTCTTCTATAGCCTATTTGGTTTATCAAGGTCAAATATATATAACATCGATTAAATCCTTGGGAAAATTTATTAAGAATAAAAGGTTACATTTGCGTGAAACCTTGAAAAACATTATATTGATTATGAATTTCATAAATATAAACCTTGCTAAAGTCCATTGGAAGGGTTATTAAAGATAAATGTTTACATTTATGTGGAACCTCAGCAAAAACCTGAAACAACTATAACGATAATATACCTAAACCTTTTTTCTAGTCTATGAGAATGACTATCGACAATAAAGGGTTCCATCTATATAAAACATCCACCCAAACATGTAACCGTTTACAAGGTCACGTAACATCTCGATTCAATCCATCAAAAGTGTTATCGAGTAAACCTGATTGTATCAAGATTGTCTTACAATGATTTTCTATCAATAATTTTTATGAAAATTATGGAGTTCGAGAACATAATATATAAAGTGGTGTACTATTAAGAACCAGGGATCCAAGATTTTAATATGAACCCATCCTAGTGGTAAATCTTAACAAGGAGAAAATTATATATCTAAGAAAAAGTCAATTTACATGTTAATCACCAATATTCTATCGAGTAATACTACGTGATAAGTAATTCTAAATTAAGAATGCAATAAGTTTAAATAAACGATGAGCGTCACAATGATTTTCATGTTCACATTTCCTAAATCTATTGATCATTATCAATAACAATTTAATTTATAAATTAGAAGTAGTTCTTTCGAATGTCTGTATCCTTCTCATGATAAATCATGTCTCGTTCTACCGAAAAATAATGCATCAAAATCCCTTAATATTTATAAACGTGATCTCTTTATTGGAGATATAAATACTCCAAAACAAGGAAATTGATTAAATGTTATTTATGTCACGTCATCTAACCTTGAAATATATTTTTTAAGTCTTAATGTCTCTTAGGTTGACTATAGGTAAATGTAATTGTAAATCCTTGTTGACACCTTGTGAAATAAGATGGCCTAGAAACTAAGTAGTATGTAGGCTGTTAAAGAACATAAATTCAGCATAAATATTATATATAAATGAATCAAACTGACCGTTGTATAACAATGAAATATAATAATTTTATATGTATAAAAATAATCCACATTGATAGGAACTAAAACATAATCACTACATAAGTATTATAATTAGATAAAAATATGAAACCATATAGGAACTATTCATATGCATCTTTGAAATTGATACATTAGGCTAGGAATTAGCTTTTACAAATCATGAGTTGGGCCCAGATAAGTTACTTGTTTTTTAATTTATACTTATAATTGGGCTGTTAATTTGTCGTTCTATTACCCGTACTTCTTTTTTATATATTTATGACAAAAGTTTTTTTGAAGAAGAAAAATTATTTTAGACTAATATAACCCATAAACACGGAGGGTTTGCAACTTTAATGACGTTAGTTAATAACAAGAGATTAAAATAAAAAAAATCTATAAAGTTATAATTAATTGGGTAAGAGGGGTATATCTCTACTTTTGCAACTCTTCTTTTTTCAGTGGTCATCATCTCATTTTTCTTCTTCTGTGACATTGTTTATGGTATTTCTTCATTTTTGTTCACCTTTCTTGAATTATATATACATTTGTAAAATTTATTATCTTTTGTGTATAAGTTATCAATTAAATTTTTAAGTATTCTTAGTAGATCTATATTTATGTAAAATTTATAATTATATGAAAAGTGTGAATCACTTGTGATTGTTGTAAATTATTAACTTTCTTAATTTGGGGATCTGAGGATCAAACTTAGGGTTTTTAAATAAGATAGTCTTTTTATTTTGATAATTAACAATCAAACATAGATGTAAAATTGATATTATAGAAAATATATCTTTTGAAATTAATATTTTCTTATTTTCAGTAGATTTTTTAATGGATCTAAGGAAGCAAGATCTTACAATTCCTACAATCACTGGGAAAATGATTAATGAAGAAAAGGTAATGAAAATAAATTGAGAATTACAGGTTAATGTGATTTATGTTCAAATAGTTTATTGGATGTATAGAGTAGTAATAATTTTGTTTTCTTTAGATACTTGATGTGGAAATTGGGACGCTTGAAGAGCAAACCCTTTTCAAGGAAGAATTGGAGTCCTTTTTAAGAGCAAGAGGAATAAAATTTTCACATCCCACCTTTTATGGGGAACCGCTCAACCTTTTAAAGTATGTTTACAAACTTCTATTTTTGTATTTGCTTTGATATATAAATTAATTAAATAATTTCATTGACTTTTAATAAAGGTTATGGAGGATTGTAAAAAATTATGGAGGATATGAAATGGTAATAATATTTGTGTAGTTTATATTTATCTGTATTCTACTTTAAATTTACAAATTATGTGATTGATTTTTTCAGGTAACAAATTCGATAATGTGGAGACAAGTGGGATATTTTTTTCATCCTCCAACGTAAGTTTTATCTAAAAAATCGGGTGTCATTATTTCAATCAGACTACATACATAAACTAAGTTTGACATATTATCGTAATTTACACATAATAAAAAATCAAATAGAAATCATAGTTCATATGATAATTTTACAAAACGATATAAAAACATATCATATGATAATGTAAACCATTTGTTTGTTTTTAAACCCTTTTATGTTGTAATTTATAATAAATAAAACATATTTATTGGCATATTTTAAAAATATATTTAATACTAATATGAAGAGGTCATGGAGGTTCTTAAAGTTATTCCTCTCACATGATTTTAATAAATATTTTCTGATTCTAAAACATGATTCTCTAGCATTATGGAAGGTTATAAAGATTATTTTTGATATGGAAGACTCTAAATCTTTATAGATGACTTAATAGGATTGTGGATAAACTCACTACTATAGAGAAAATAAATTATCGCATTGTTGGAACTGATTTCTATGAGTTTTAATATATAATCTCCATTTATGTTAATGGACAAGTCATTCTTAATTTGATCTTTGAATGGATTTTCAAATATATATCTATGATATGTGATTTTTAACCTTGTTATTATGCATTTTTATTAATGAAAGCTCTTTAATTAATGAAAATAATATAATGAAAATGTAAGTTTAGAACTGTGAAGTTAATATCAAACAGCAAACTAGACAATGATAGAACTATAATCTTTTATATTATTCATGCTCAAAGAGTGTATTTAATTTTTTTTGTGTTTTGATTATTGAGGTCTGAAATCTTAAATAAATAAATTATATTAATCAATTACCAATAGTGACTTAGTCTATGATTTCCATCTTGTTTGCAAATATATATGTTTTTTATTTTATCGATATAAATTTATACACATGTATTGACGATTTTTGCTAATATATTTATAAATTATTTATGTGCATATCTTCACATGTTTAGCGACAATATTTCGCAAGTATTATGAGAAGGTATTAAATTATCGTAATCTTTATTATTAATTTATATATAGGTTGATGGATTAAATACTATTTTATGTTTTTATATGTATTTAATTTATAAAATAAAATGTTACATTTTGTATGTGAAGTAAAATTATTCTATATGTTGGTATGAAAATAATTGAATCTCAATATAAAAATAAAATGACATTTAGACTTTTTCTTAATATTCATCACATTATTTATATTTTACAACATATCAGTACAAAAAATATCTATTAGAATAATTACTATCTAAGATCAAAAGTAATAATATTCTACTCTAGAAAATAATTATGCAAGACTCAATAAAGAGAAGAAAAAAAATTTACTCTAAAAAATGATTGGGGTGTGTAATTATCAAAGCACTGTTGTTTTGCTTTCCGATCTTGTACCTATTCTCATTTTAAAAAGAAAATACATAAGCAAATCTATTTTTTTTTATTTTGTGGTGAACACAACTCAGTATTTCTTCTTCCACTTTTTCTACCAATACAATATATCTAATTGAAATAAAAAAATTAATTCACATTTTCTTTTTTGGGTGTTTCTATTATAAAAACAAATATAATTCTTGATTTATTTCGTATACATATATGTGTTTGGCTATATGTATTTATATATGTGAGTATGTAGTAGGGATGGATTAATGTATCTATGTATGTATGTATGTGTGTATATATTGTTATATAGAGTAAACATATCACTTGAATTAGCTATAAATTATAGGTTACAATTGCATACATATAAACTAAGAAGTAATTAGTTTAAATAGAGGTCAATGAAGGAAACAAAATCCATGTTATTTTTTTATTTCCACCAATTTTATTAGCTTTTCAAATTTTCTTAAGAACCATTCCTATGAGAATGCTATATTTTTTGTTTTAATATTTTATATTTGGTATCGTATTAATAAGAATAGGTTTGAGAGCTGAATATGTTTAAGTCCATATTATTATATAGTATTTATAGAATATGAATAATATAAAAGGGTGTTTGTAGAAGAAAAAAAAGTCCAATGAAATGATTTTGTTTTAATATAAGAATTGGTATGAATAAATGTATACAGTAGTCATGTGTAATCCTAGGAACACAAGGACAGAATATAATATGAAGATTAATATATTAATAATTATTGATTTACATGAATAGAGATCTAAATATTAAGTGTTAATATAGTATTTGAGGGTTGGATACATGTCTAAGTGAAGTGAAGTGAAGGTGTCTAAGCAACTTCACCTTTATTATGATATTAATCAATAATTCCTATTTGAAAGGAATCAATATAGATTTTAAATAAATTGAAGTTTATAATACCTTGAATAAGTAAACAAGAGTCTAAATATAAGGATCGTAAATTTGAAAAGATAAAAAATTCATGTTTTAAAGTTTAAGAGGATGTTTCGAACCATAGTGCAAGTTCATATTACGATAAATAGTCATCAGAGCAAGGACTTGATATAAGTTATTATGTTTGCAAGTAAAGCTCAACTATGTTTTTATAGTATATACAAGTGATAGTACATATAATGTTTTGATCATGGCGAAAAGATAAATTCTATAATAATAGAAAAATGATATCTTAATGAATATTGGATTCTTTGTTATCATTTACCTTTTCTTTTTTAACTTAACTCATGTATGCCATATATTTGTGGCCACTTCATACTTTGTCTTTCAATGTGGTGAGAAAATTTCTTAGTTTATTTAATTATTAAATTGATCAAATTTTGTATAAGGGTTTGTTCATAAAGAGTGGTATGTAAAAGATGCTAACAAATATATGTTACAAGTTGTTAGCCATTCCCGGTGGTTATAATAACTATTACAGATCTTGAATATTTCTGTTTTCTAATAATTGGAGAAGAATTATTTAGTTCGCAGCTAAGTTGGAAATAATGAATTTAAATATTTAAACAATTTAAGTTGTAATAGTGAACATATACAAGAGAAAGATGCGGTTAATAAGCTTAAGCAATATTTTTTAAGATGAATCAAGCTCTACGAAAAAAAGAGTTCAAAACTTTTTTTAAGGTGCCAAAATGCATAATTATTTTTTATCAATCAAAACAATTGAGTAAGAAATAATAAAATAAATATTGTGCTTAGATAATGGTATTGTAGTTTCTTACCATTATAATATTGTACAAATTTTGTAGCCAGTACAAAACTCTTCTAAGGTTTATATATGATGGTTATGGAATGCCTATTTATTCCTTAAATAAAATTATAAATAATACAATTATTTGTCATGAAATATGGTTTTCTTTTCAATCTATGGATAATAGAAACAACCTTGGGCTTTATTGATTCTGTACAGGCATTTTTTAAAAGTAAGTAAAATAGGGACTTGACTTTATGTGTTCATTAATGATGAATTTTCTTGTCGTAAATTTTTTGATATAGTTTTTGTTAATATGAAAATAAATATTAAGGTTTCACATCCTTCATGTATAAAGGATTAAAGTTTCATACCTTGTTGTAACGTTCTCCTCAAGATTATTAATAAACTAGCGTATATTATAAAATTGTAATGTTAGAGGTTGCATCTGTAAATAATAAAGGAATAAGCATAGTTCATAATGTATTAGATTGAAGAACAATGTGAAGGGTATAAAAGTAAGAATTATTTCAATGTGTACATTTTAGGTGAATATAATTAGGTCCAGTTACTTTTTGTCATGGTCTTCTCTCCTTAAATTTCTTTCATACGAATTTCACTTCAAAGTTGATTTGTTGGATTAAAACCACCTTTATGAAAATTTTAGAGGGTAAGTAGTCTTAATTCTGTAAAATTGGTATCCATAATAAATCCTAGCACTCTAAATATGTATTCCCTTCCTACTAAAGATTTTTTGTTTAATTTAAAAAATATTATCAAAATTGTTATTTACGAATATCCTAATACTCACCTTTATTATGTAGACTCTAGATAATTAGAAATATAATTTTTTTATTTTTTAATTTCCTTAATTTCTTACATGTATCATTTCTATTACAAATTTTGTTGATTGTGATAAAAAAATTGTAATTATATGTTTAAAATATATAATTTATTTTCAGAGTTGTCATTCTATGTGGGTGTCTATACTAAAATTCATATATCATTAATACAATTTTTTGAGAATCTTATGTTAACTAGATCATTTGTTCTATAAACTTTATGGCATAGGTATTGCTTAAGTACGAGTTACAAGTTACATCTAGTTCCATGAATCATACACTGTGTATTGAAAAAGAGGTACAAATTATTTAATATATTTTTAATACTTTTTAGTTTTATAATTGTACTATTAGTTTATAGCTTAAGTTGTTTTGTGAGACATTCATGGTTTCTCATACGTTTCTAATAACACATAAATCAACTGATTTTTTGTAAGCATACGTGTATCATGATATATCATACTATTGCAATCAGAACTGAACTTTTTTTTTTGGTTTTCAAAAATGACACACTACTTGGAATGATGAATTAAATATAGGATAACTCACAAGTTTTAGTTGATAATATATAACTATTCTCCGTGTTTTATGGTTTATTAACTATGTTATTATGTTTTCATATACTCTACCGATAAAATTCAATAATAGTGAATATCTGAGTTATTATTGCTAGACATTCGTTTAGATTTTATAAACATGAATAGAAAGGGATATATAATGCTACGAAGGTAAGACCTAATTATGAAATTGAAATAAAAAAAAATTTAAAACGTTAAATTAATTAATTTGACATGAATGAAATTTTATTGTGCATATTATGCATCTTACAGAACTGTTGTTATTTTATCCCAGCATAAATCATCACACTCTCTGATCTTCATAAATAATATCCAGTTTCATTATATTTTCCTATCATAATAATGTTATATAATAATATTATATAACAAAATTATATCATATTATTCGATAATAATATATAATAGTTTTTATCATTACATATGTTATCCCTCTCTCTATTTGACACACACTCACAGTCTTTGGCTCCCCTCATGTGTTTTTGTATGAAGGCAAGAATCAATAAAGTTTTAGATGTTGGGGCGCCTGTTGAGTGGGTGAAGGTTAATGTTATAAAAAGGGTAAGTTTCATATATCACCATACTATAATAACTCTACCTTCTTCACCTAAAGCCAAATCATTGTGTTTTATTATTAATTAAATCTTGTTCGCAGGATGATTATTTCGAAATATATGCTCTAGTTCCCGGTTTTCGATACGAAGAGGTTTATATATTTTTTCTCTATGATTGTATTTGTATTTTAGTAGGAATTGTACCTAACTCTTTAGTTTAGTTATATATAATCCAGCTGGAAAATATCTCTATAGCTCTTAGACATGTTATCTTTATATAGTTATTAGATGGATGTCGACAAATTAAAACAATATAATAGCTCTTATAAGCATAAAAATGATCAAACAATTAAATTCCTCTAAAGTTTGTTTGTCAAAATATATGTTAGGTTACTATTTAATACAAATTCCGAATGATTAATTTTATGTTGTATGTTAGTTTCTTCATCATGTATATAAATTTATCACATAATTATTTCACTCAAGTATTTATATAATACCTTATAGTCAATTTTTGTTAAAATCCAATCATGTGCAAGTTTTTGCCTGACATGCAAAATTAATTTTTTTTCCCAAATATAAAGAATTAGTAGTCTAATGTACATATTCTACCTATCATATTACTTATTTATGTTTTTTTGATTATATATATGTTTGATTGTTTACTTCATTCTTTACAAATTACTCACGACTTTATTTTTTGAACACAGATAAATGTTCAAGTAGAGGCTGAACAAATAGCTATAATGGGGAACTCAACGGAACCTGAGAACCCGTGGGGAGTTACAAAGTTTTCGAAGGTAAGTTTAATTTTTGTATCTTTTCAATCTTATGACACTATGTTCATTGCTCTTATTTGTTGAAGATGCATATCACATGACATAAGAATATTATTATCGAATAAGACTAGAAAATACTATTTATTCAAATATAATCCTAATGATTCAACACAAAAAGTGACATTTGAGATCTTTATCCTAATAATTAGTTCTTCACTTGATATATGTATGATTAGGCCTAATATAATATACAATACTTTTGAGTGTTATGGATCATGTATGATAACTATTTTGTCAACAATCTAAATGTAAATTCTTATTTAAGAATATTCATAAAGGTTGATAAATGCCTTATATGTAACCTCTATCAAATTCTTTTTTCAGGTGATCTTGCTACCCAAGAAAGTTGACCCTCTTTGTATTTCAATCGTTTTTCATGAACGTGGAACACTATATATTCGTGCGTCATTGTAGAAAATTTCTATCGTATCAAGTATACAATTATTAAGTTATTTTATTTCAAAAATATAAACATATACATCTAATATTTTATCTAGGATTATGTGGAATATGTATTTTGATAAAAATAATTGTTTGCATTATGTGACTATGATTTTTATTATTTTATGATGAGGTTTGTAGTCATGTAATCAGAGTCACATATTTAAATATAATATTTGAGTTTATAAAGGACTTGGGTTTATTGATCAAAATGGTCATTAGAAAGTTAAACAAAATATAAAACACGAGAACAACATTTAGTTAGGTAAGGTAAAGAATTTCTGAAAGAATGTTGTTTTAATTGGATAGTTATTGAATTCTAGTTTAAATATTTTAACATACTTAATAGTAAGTCTTAGAAACTATCTTGTTATATTAGTTAAAACTATTTATTAAAAGCTCTTTTTTCCTTTTTATAGTTTTTAAATTTTAACTATATGATGATAAGTATCAACAAAACATACATTTAGATCATATGATTTATAGTAATTATGTATGTTACATTTAACGTTACAATCATTCAATTTAGTCTTGCATTTATTGAATTTTTTTGTAATTAATTTTTAATTAATATATTGAAATCAAAATTGATATTAATTGAAGAATATATTACTTAATGTTGGTTTATATGTTACAATTATAACATAAACAAGTCAGTACTCTGAGAAAATAGCGATAATATTGAAGTATATCTAAAAACACTCGAGGAATACAATGAGCATATACTAACAAAAATTACATGAAGGATGTATAATTAACACCTTTTGGTTAATTACTATTATCACATCACTTGAAGTATTTATATTTATCCTTATTTGATTATTGTTTCGTTAATAAGTTTTATTTATGTAGCATATTTTCAAACCTCTTTGATCTAATCTTTACATCACATTAATTTGAAAATAATCTTTTGTCAACATTGAAGTTGTGATTTTGTGGGAGTTAAGAACCAACATGTGTGATGTGGTATATCAAACCATTAATAGTGTTCAACATTAATTTTGGAAAGAGATTTCCTATTAATGTTAATACATTTAATTTGTAACCACGGTTATCTCTCTTTATGTGTTTTTCTTTTGATGTAGTCTACATGTTTTTTTTGCATAGCTTAGGTTTTTGCTACTATATTACTCATGTTTTGAAAGGATAAGAATCCTAATTTGATAAAAACGGAATATACATTGTACCTTGTCAAAACTATATACTTTATCTTTATTTGTGTTTGACCTATCAATAAAATTTCTTCTTAATAGGTTTTTTTGGACAAAATCTCTTCCCTAATAAATTACAAATGTGTAAGAGGATATTTTTATGGGATATTTGCATTTCAACTTACATTCCAATGTTTAGATATGTCTCTTTCATTAACAAGGATCAAGTTGAGTCCATCATTATCTTCTTTATTCTCTAGTGTGAGGCTATATAAGAGTATCGTAGTTTTGTATATCATTCGGTAGTATTATAAGAATGTGTTTTATTGTCAAACACTTCACTAATTTTGTTAGTATCCAAATAACCTAGAAATACATGAATGACTTTACGAACGCAATAAGCCTACTTCCTCGATTGTTATTAATGAAAACACAAACTAGAGTCCAATGTTATTTCCATATGTTAGTATTCATTCAATTCCTAATTTGAATAATTTACTCATTTGAGCATGTCTCTCCTTGCTAGAACACTATTTTAGGTTTAGGATTTAATGATATTCGATGTAGCATGCTAAAACGATCAATGAAGAAAATAAAAGACTTTAAAATTTTGTTTAAAAAGCATGTCTCATTTCTTCATAATATTCCATGTCAAGCAAAGATGTATTCATAATAAGAATATCTCTTAATCAAATCTCAGCATTTTTTTTTATTGTAGCAATATTTTCCCAAGTGACCTAGTGTATTCTTCGTTTACTAGTCGAGCCCCACCCAAATCTACCGAGCATGGCTATCTTCTTACAAAAGATTCTAGAAAAAAATATAAATCGTGTAATTTGGAAGCGACGGATGAACTAGTTTTATCAATACTTCTTTTCCCTTAGCTGAGAGGAGAGATTCTTTCAATCACATATATTTTTATAAATCTACCATAAATCCATTTGATATTAAAAAGTTTTGACATATTATATGACATATGAATATCCACATATTTTTCTAAAACGTCTACTATCATAGTATGGAGTTTGGAGTTAGTATATACCATAAGGTTTTGAGGTTTATCCTTATTGAAGAAAATTTTGTATCACTAAGTTTGACACTTTGATCAAATCACTTATAGTAAATAATATATCTTTGAAATTCATCATGTTCATTGTTAGAAAGGACCACAAAATATAACGAGTCATACACAAAGAACAAATGATTGACAATCAAAAATTGTCTAATAATTTCAAACTCTTTGGTTGTCCTACTTTTAAAGTCAAGGCTTATTAGGCTAATAAAATCTTAATATATTATACTAAAAAGACCATTGATAGACGCTCTTTTTGTGTGATATTTTTTTCAGAATAAACTAACAAAGTATTTCCTTATTAATTTAAATATTATACTTGATTATTGTAACCCATTTTATGGTTCGAGGAATCCATTTTTATTTAGATATTTTCTTCCAAGTCCTGTTGAACTCCATTATACACCTTCTTCATTTCAAGTTTCACCACGATGTATCTTTTTGAAGATTTTCTATTATGTCAAAGTAAAAATTAAAATAATGAGAAATAATAAGAAAACATTAATGAATGTCGATTAATTGGACATGATAAAGTCATTCTATTACAGTTACAACCTTGTTTCTAAAACTCTAAAATCTCTAAAAAGTTTGTGCGTGAAATTATCATGAAGTTATTGAATTTGTTCTGGTTTTATCCTATGGTAATAAGGGAAATTATAATGTAATAAATTGATTTAAGTGTCGAATCGTTGATCATAATGTCATTTACAAAGATGAAGAGATAGTTCTCGAGGGAATTCTAATGTTTTGGACAACAAATCACAGTATTAATCCAATCCATAAGTGTTGGACCCGCTCGTACGAAACAAATCTTTTTTAAACTCTACAAAGATGAATCCTTGATATGGTCAGTTTTCATATGTCAATAGACTTTACACGAGATATATTTCATGTAAGGATCCGTTGAATATACAAAAAAACCTTATAAAAGACCTTAAATACATAACAAGACAAGTTATCTATATCTTTCTCTTCATCTATTCAAGTACCATTGTTATTCAAAACATGAGGAGTTTGCTTATTTATCTTCTTTTAACAATTGTTTAATTAAAAAAAGATGAAATTTTATCACCTACATGAATCCATATTAATTTGGCTCTTCAGGAAACAATATAACTCTTTTCAAGTTCAAACTAGATGAGGTTGTTTTTTAAGATGCTTAAGTACAAGTACACTATGTTTGGATGACAATTTTATAGAGCCATAACAATGTTTGAATGTTGTTTATCTGAGGTTTGTTATTATTACAATATCTTTTACTTAAATTCATGTGCATAAGAGTACCACATGTTATATACATCTTAAATTCTTCTTGTTTTCTACATCTCAAAATGATCCAAAATTTAAGTGTTTGCAATTTCTTAGAGTATTTTGACTTCTTGATAAATCATTAGGATAATGATTACATTCAATAGCACGAAGATCCAACAAACTAGCATTAAAAATCTGGAGGAACCATTCCTTAAAACACATAGATATGCCAATTTTTTAAATATGCTGATGTTTGGCTCTTTTATTTGTCTATGTCTACAAGTTTTTGAACTGGTATATCTATAAGAGTGTTAAGGTTAGTGAAATTGTTGAATCCTACACAACCATTCTCATGGATTTTTCTATAACCATTTTTTCATTATCTTTAGTGTCCCAATAATAATTTCCAATAGTTTACCACGACACAGAATTTTAATAATAGGAGCTGGAGATAAAATATCACAATTTCAATCTCTCAACAAGATATATAGGTGAATGTATAAAATAAACATAAAAAACTATTTTTATTATCATATGTTTGAATAAAAACAACAATTATTGCAGCTTTTTTCTTCCAATGCATTCATACTAAGATTCATATACTAAAATTTCCATAACCGTAACAATGGGGTTGAAAACACTATAGTTAAAAAAACGACCTTGCTTAACTAAACTAAACTATTACATAGACTAGACATTCTATAAGTTTAAAAATCCCAACATAACATGGGCTTGAATTTATCCAAAATGTCTTAGATATATCACTTTGTCAAATAAATCCACAATCGTTAAGAATGCCACGTGACAATTCATACTTATATTTTTCAAAATTGGAAGAGAAACCCAAACACATTAACAAAGTATAAAACTCAACCACATTCACCTCACCCTTCAAAAAGTATTACTTACTAGCTTTGATCACCTCGTGAAAATGTTGCCCAAAACAATTGTCAATAATTACTTACGCCTCGACTGTATATATAAAAAGACCACCAATACTTTATTCGACTATGACATATCAGAAGTATATAGCCTTTTTAATAAAAATCAAGTGGTTCCCATTGTTACAACCTTCCATTCTTGTTTCATTACTTCAATCCTTCTCTTTATCATGCACATTTCCGAATTTGTTTACATGAAGCTACTAAGATCATTCTTATGTTTTTTATATTTATCATTATTCTGCATACCACCTCCCTTCTCCTCTTATTTCCTAAAAATAGACCTCGACCATTGTTTGTATGTTCTTGTAAAAAATATTTGTACGCAAAAGACTCAACCATCTCAATACACAACATATTAAACGTATTAACCGAATATTTTTGGATTATGAGAATTCATCTCCCCACCCTTTTCATCGCATTATCACTTCTTTCTAAATCAACAACATACCCCCCCCCTCCCCATTATCATAAGGGGGAGGTTGGACTATTTTTTTCCTAAGATAACCACCATCCCAATTTTTCCTACTCGTTGTATTCTCTTTCCTATCTAGATTTTCGCTTAACCATATATCATTCTCAATATTAGAAATACCATAATTGTTTTCCAAGTTCTTAAAGTCATCACGTTTTTTCAAAGCTTGATCATTTACTATATATCCTTAAAAGACAAATTTATTACTAATACTTACGCCATTTTGAGTTTTATAAAAAAAATTCTGTATTCTATCGTATTTAAATTTGTCCCATCCCACATGATCTACCTTCGTAAATGAATCAAACATTAGTCAAGTTTTTTCAAGGTCTATTTCAACGCCAATATTAAATTCTTTAACCTCGTTATTTTCATATAGGTAAGTGAAGTCAACCTAAAAGAGAGAAATATTATAAAAACTAGGATAATATATCATGTATAATGTATTTTGCATAGAATAGAGTCCATGGTCATGTACCTAAGCTTCTGATTTATCCTAATGAATGTAATGGATTTAAATATGACGTAAAATTATTTAAGGATCGTATTCATATCTTTAAACAACCTTTGTTTAATAATCTAATCTTCAATATTTATTTTGAACATGTTCATAATACTTCTTGATCCATGAATGCTCTATTGATATGTCAAGACTCACTAAAATATCTAGTGAGTATATCCATAATGATGTTTATGTTGGGTATAATTTTTATTATGATTTGGAGTGTGGGTTGTTTAGTAACTAGCGGTGAGTTTTGCTCATTAAGGACATGTAGGTTATAGATGTTATTTCATGTTCATTAAGAATTAGGATTCCATGTATATGTAAAGTAAAAAATAAAAATAAAAACTTACAATGGTAATAGAATAAAGAATCTCGCTACAATCTATCTGTTTTTCTTTCTAAAAGGTATTGAGTATGCACATAATCTATCCCTTTTAATTAACCCGTAAATAATTTTCTTATGTCCTTATTGATTACAGAAGATGTGATGCTTGATAGCCAAACATCCTTAATCTTGATGATCCATATATGTAAGTAACTCCAAAACAAATTTATATGTCGAAGTTCCATATTTTCAACCTTAAGAGACCTTGTTTTTTTAATTCAAGTAAAAAAAATACCAACCAAGTGGACATCCGTGTTCCCCAAAATTATAAATTAGAGACATAATTTTGTTATAGTTTTCTTCAATTTACAGGAAAGTAGACATGTAAGAAAATAGAAAACTAAGGGTAATTGAAGAACGAGATCGTTCTTACCTCCTTTATATAATAAATTTCTTTTCCACTCTAGTAAATTTTGATTTGGGTTTTCTACCACATATGTCGTAGAATCTTCTTTGGATTCCCCTAAAGAGACCTTGGTGCCTATATTTTTAAATATGTCTTAAGTTATATGATTCTTAATATATTAAAAAATTGGGTTTTTAGGAAACTAGAGTATTTTTGCTAAAACCTGTACAAACAATTATAAAGTCTTAAGATTTTTATTTTCATATATAAAAATTTTATAGAGAAAATTGATTCATATACAATGAGTAGATGAGTAAACTTTTTTGTATTTATATTAGTTTTAAATCATTTCATATTACCTTTTTCAACAAACCAATAAATAAAGTTAACTTTTCCTTTATTAGAAAGAGTTAATATATAAGTATATAGGTTTCTAATACCACTTTAAAATTATAATTTATCATAATTAGAAAATGGGGTAATGCAAATCCTCATTGATTGAATCCAAGGTTCTTGAAAACTCAAATTGTGCAAATAAACTTTGAGAAGCTAATTACCTAAAAATTAGGATAACGACTAGGTATTTAATACTCGGGTTAAGAGAAATATGTGTTGTTTAGAAAATTTGTGGGCACATTACCTTCATGTATGTCAATGAATTTTTGGGTAACTTCTTGATCAACAATAAACCAAAATATCTAATAATACAACCCTTTACGTCCATCTTGGCCTATTTCTTTATTACTACCATGTAGGAATTGTTCTTTTTTTGAAATTATTATTGACACTAAGTATAGTCAAATATGGCTTCATCTCATTAATGACTAATATTTGAGTAGAACATATAATTTTTTACAAGATCTAAACAAAATATAGTATAAAAATTTGTAAATGATTAGTGTACATGATATTTTAATGTAATGGGTATTTTAAACAAGACCTATTACATTTATACACATGTTAACATTTTTTGCATTATTATAATTTTTATATGAAGATCAAAGTATTATAAACCTTCTTCATATCAAGTTTCACTACGACACATATTTTCAAAGATTTTCTATTATGTCAAAGGTAGCATTAAATTTCATGAGCAATAATAAGATAACGTTAACAAATGTTGATTAAGTGGACATGATAAAGTCATTATATTACGGTTGCAACCTCTTTGTTAAAATGTTAGAAATCTCTTAAAATGTTTGTGCATGATATTGTCATGAAGTCATTGAATTTATTCGAGTTTTATCCTTTAGTAATTAGGGATATTATAATTTAATAAACGGAGTCAAGTTTCAAATCATTCATCGTAACATATTTTATAAATATGAAGAGATAGTTCTCGAGGAAATTCTATTATTTTGGAAAACGAATCCCATTATTCACCCAATTCATAAGTTTTGCACCTGCTCACTCTAAATAGATATTTTTTAACCTCTACAAAATATGAATTCCAGATAAGGTAATTTTACTTATGCCAAGGGACTTTACACAAGATATGACTCATGTAAGGATCTGTAGAATATACAAAAACACCTTATAAAAATCCTTAAATACATTACAAGACAAGTTATCTATATCTTACTCGTCATCAATTCAAGTACCACTATCATCAAGAACATGAGGGTTTTGCTGATGTATCTTCTTTTAGTTATTGATAAATTAAAGAAATATTGAATTTTACTACCTACATGAACCCATATTAACTTGGCTCTTTTGGCATAATATAATTCTTCTCAAGGTCGAACTAGATGATGTTGCTTTTTAAGATTCTTTAGTATTTAAGTACACTATGTTTGGATGACCATTTTATAGAGCCATAACAATTTTTGATTATTTTTTATTTTAGATTTATTATTATTACAATATATTTTACTTCAATTCATGTGAATAAGACTACTAACTGTTATCTACATCTTAAGTTCTTCTTGTTTTCTACATCTCAAAAGGATCCAAATTGTTAGTGTTTACAATTTTTGAGAATATTTTGATTATTGATATATCATTCAGATAATGATCAAATTCAATAGAAGGAAGAGCCAAGAAACTAGTATTGTGAATCTTGAGGAACAATTCCTTGAAACACATAGATATGCCTAATTTCCTAATATGGTAATGCTTGTCTCTTTTATTTGTCTATGTCTACAAGTATTTTTTAACAAGTATATTTATAAGAGCGTTAAGTTTAATAAAGTTCATAATAATTCTTGATCATGTGTTCTTGTAAAGAAAAGTTGTCCTTAGAGTTGCATCATGTGTTCTTTTTAAGGAACCAGATTCTGGTGTAGCCTTGTACAAAAAAGTTATTTTACAGAAAAGTGCATTTCTAAATTCAATCACCGTATTGACGTGAATGTCAATATAACAAGATTTGTGTACCGGGAATTTATATGCAGCACTGTTTTGAGCATAACCAATAAGAATGGAATCGATAGTACTTTCAGCCTCATCCACCGAAATATTTGTTGGCACTTGAACTTCATTAAACAACTTAAAAGTCGCCTTTCACTGGGGTAATGAGAAGCCAAAAATAGATATATTGGATTTACTTCTCTTGAGTTGCTTCATAATTTCCATCTTTGACCATTTTGGGAGAAAATTGCTACATTTTCCAATTATCCCCACACTTTATATTTTTTGAAGGAAGGTGGTTTTTCTTTCCATAAATAGTAAGGAGATTTATCTACATTCTTTTGTGGTAACTTGTTAAGGATATGGTTTGTAGTGGGCAAAGCCTCTCTCCACAAGTTATGTGGTAACCCTCAGTTAATCAATAAGACAATAATTATTCTTCAACGTGCAATTCTTGCATTCAACAATTATGTTTTGTTGAGGCTAATAGGGGGTCGTGGTTTAATGGATAATTCCATGTTCAACAGAAAACTCTTCAAAAGGAAACTCATATGCTCCATCCCTACTTGTTCAAAGATTCTTAATCTTTTTATTTAGTTGATTCTCAAGATCAATTTTATATTGTTTAAATGCTTCTAAGGCCTCATCTTAACTTCGAAGCAAGTATATTTTACAATACCTTGTGCAACCGTCAATGAAAGTTATGAAATACTTTTTCTCGCTTCTAGTTTGCATAAATTCTAAGTCACGGATGTCACTGTGAATTAATTGTAAAGGTACCGAAACCCTTCTATAGATTTAAATAAGGTTTTGGTTAATTTTGACTCAACGCATAATTCATTCCTTTTGAGAATTGAAGTTCACATTAGGTAATAACCCGACGTTTACTAACATATTTAATAAAACAAAATTAACATGTCCTAACATACTGTGTCATAAATTAGGTGAATTAAGCATATAAACACAGTCAAAATTTTCATTCATTTCTTTTTCGGTTACATTTTTTGTAGGTACTTCATCAAAGAGACCCCCGCAGAGGTACTCTTTTCCTAAATACATTTTGTTCATAGTTAATACAAACTTATCAAAGTGTTAATCTGATTGTTGTAAATTATTAACTTTCTTAATTTGGGGATCTGAGGATAAAACTTAGGGTTTTTTAATCAGATAATTTTTTTTATTTCATAGATGTAAAATTGATATTATAAATAATATATGTTTTAAAATTAATATTTTCTTATTTTGGAGTAGATTTTTTAATGGATCTAGGAAGCAAGATCTTACAATTCCTACAATCACTAGCCAAATGATAAATAAAGAAAAGGTAATGAAAAGGAATTGAAAATTATGGGTTTATGTGATTTATGTTCAAATAGTTTATTAGATCTATAGAGTAGTAACAATTTTGTTTTCTTTAGATACTTGATGAGGAAAATGGGACGCTTGAAGAGCAAACCCTTTTCAAGAAAGAGTTGGAGTCCTTTTTAAGAGAAAGAGGAATGAAATTTTCACATCCCACCTTCTATGGGGAACGCTCAACCTTTTAAAGTATATTTACAAACTTCTACTTTTTTATTTGCTTAGATATATAAATTAATTAAATAATTTCATTGATTTTCTATGATAGGTTATGGAGCATTGTAAAATTTTATCGAGGATATGAAATGGTAATAATATTTGTGTAGTTTATATTTATTTATATTTTACTTTTAATTCACAAATGATGTGATTCCTTTTTTTCAGGTGACAATGTCGATAATGTGGAGACAAGTGGGAGATTTTTTTCATCCTCCAAAGTAAGTTTTATCTAAAAATTTGGGTGTCATCATTTCAATCAAACTACATACATAAATTAAGTTTGACATATTATCGTAATTTACACAAAATAAAGTTATATAAAAACCATAATTCATATGAAAATTTTACTAAACGATATAAAAACATATCATACGATACGATAATGCAAACGATTTGTTTGCTTTTAAACCCTTTTATGTTGTAATTTTTAATAAATAAAACATATTTGTTGGCAATTTATAAAATTATATTTAATACTAATACGCAGAGGTCATAGTGGTTCTTGAAGTCATTCCTCTCTAACATGATTTTTATAAACAATTTATGATTCTAAAACATGATTCTCTATGATTATGGAAGGTTGTAAAGATTTTTTCGGATATAGATGATGTCTCCTCATTTGTGATAGTAAAATATACTCATGAGACATCATTTTAGGCTTATTTATTAGTTTATAGGTTGATTTTAGCTTATTTTAGTGCACTTTCCTATTTTGGGTCTTGATTTGTAGAATTATTATTTTTAGAGCATATTGGGTTTAATTGTTTATTTAGTGTGAAGTTTTAAAGATAATTATGGAGATTAATTAGAGTCCAAGTCAAAGACAACAACTTATGGAAGGAGATTTGCATGAAAATTGGAGATAAGGAAATAAAAGCTAAAAAGATGGAAAAGGAAAAGCTGCCTAAATCTGGGATTTTGCATACACGTCCAAAGATATGCGTTTTTACCTAAGAAATAGGCCGAATTTGGTAATTTTCTTCTAATGGGTCTAGATAATTCTGTTTCGATTCTTTTGGTATCTTATGGAGCTCAATCCGACCAATAACGAAGAAGATACACTCAAACCAGCGCAGCAGTGTTTATCTTTATTTCCTTACGAATTTGAGTTGGGCTAGAAGTCCATTACTTAACTTATCTCTAAAGAAACGAATTAGGTCAACCTATACACTATAAATACAGCCTCTTAACACTCTTAAATAATCCTTGGTGAAACCTTAAACCAAGAGGAAGCTTACAACACAAGAGAGAAGTCTGGAAGGAGCTGTCATCAACAATGTCTTCTTCTACCTTTAGATTTTAATTTCTTTCTTTTCTTGCATGAACTAATTTTCTTTAGCTTGAGTTTTAGCATATATGTATGAACCCTAGTTTTGATTGACATCTATCTAATTTGGGAATTCAATGTTTAAAATAGAATTATAGTTTTTATTCTCTGTTTATGTGTTTGGAATTATATTCTGTGTTCTTGTGGACTACAGCCATTAGAATTACCATCTAGTAATTAGGATACCATTGACAACGGTGTTTAATTGCATGTTTAGCACATAACGTTTAGTTTTAGGTTTGATCTGACAACCCAACCTAGCTAGATAATCACTATGGTTTAGTCTTTGTGACTATTTACCAATTACAGGAAAAGTTTGCTTAGGAAGCCTTATTGACACAGGTAAATCCTATTTTAAACTACCGATAGCATATTGGGATCGATTAGGGAAATACTACATAATTCACCCTTACATGTTTAGAACGGCAAAACTAGTGGGGATTACATGCTAATAACTTAAGCTACATTCTCATATCACTTCTCTTTCATATTTAATTTCTGTCTTTTAATTCCTTAGTTTTAATTTAGTTTATTAGAAAATCAAACAAAAATCTATTTGTTTTTACTTTTATTTGCGTTTAGTTGTTCTAACTTTAATTTATTTGCACTTGATATTTGCATAAGATTCTCCTAACCTCTGTAGTCTCTGCGGAACGAATCTTTATCTAAAACTTGCATACAATCTGTATACTTGCAGAACCGTGTAGTTTTAGGGTGTTTTTACACTTTATTTATATCTTATTTCATCACACCCTAGGCCCCACCAATAGAAGACTCTAAATCTTTATAGATGGCTTAATAGGATTGTGGATAAACTAACTACTACAGGGAAAATAAATTATCAAATTGTTGGAACTGATTTCTATGAGATTTATTATATAGTCTCCATTTATGTTAATGGATAGATCATTCTTAATTTGATCTTTAGATGGTTTCCTAGATATATGTCTATGATATGTGATTTTTAACCTTGTTATTATGCATTTTTATTAAAGAAAACTCTTTAATTGATGAAAATAATATAATCAAAACGTAAGTTAAGAACTGCGAAGTTAATATCAAACAGCGTATTAGTCAATGATAGAAATATAATCTTTTATATTATTTATGCTCATAGAGTGTATTAAATTATTTTTTGTGTTTTGATTATTGAGGTCTGAAATCTTAGATAAATAAATTATATTAATCAATTACCAATAGTGACTTAGTTTATGATTTCCATCTTGTTTGTAAATATATATATATATTTTTATTTTATTTTATCGATATAAAGAATTGTCTCGATCCAAGAGTTGTCAATATTTTTACTCATCTTATACTCTAGTTTCTCTTCTTCTCCCGGAATCACATTCGCTTTACGAACAAGGCACATGATCATACTAGGATATTTCACATTAAATAACGAAGTAGGAGAGATCAAAAACCCGCATCACCACCTCAAATATCAATTGTTCCACATCCACTTCTTCTCCCCTTAAAATACAATTCAAAAAGATTGCGTTCTTTTTAGGTACATCTGAATTTCTCGTGTTTCCAAAGACATTAGGTGAAAGGAAATTGTGCCAAACTCTTATATCTTCTTGGAGATATCTGTAAGGCCAAGGTGCCTTCAGTTCTCCCTTATATGTTTACACTTTCTCCTTGTCTAAGACATGCTCGAAAAGTAGATTCCAATCGAAATTCTTGGTATTTTCCACCGCTTCTCTATACTTACATGGTCTGAACAATTTCTTGAACTGGAAGTGGTTTCAAATCTCTTCAACTGTAAAAGGAACTAAATTACCCCTAACTGGAACACAACATTTACTATCTCGGCTAAAGAGGCCTAAATAGAATTCGAAAAATAACTCAACACATAAAATTGAACGTCATCCCATGAACGTAGACCAACCCAATCTTTCACCTATCTCCACGAATCTCTTGTACTCACCTTTACCAATTCTTCTTCGAATACTCTCTCATAAGCAAAAGGTAGTCCCCGTATATGTTTTTTAGTTGAAGCTAACAAAACCTTTGAAGCTTTCTCTTTTTCTTTGGGTTTAGGACTCTAGATCTATAGAGGTTGTGGTGTCTTCTTTACGAAAGCTGAAACCTTTGTTCCCATTGAATTTACGACAGCTAGTTGTCCCCTCTTCTCATGACCTGTTTTACCCTTTATGTTGGAACTTAAACTTTTCTCAATTGATTTATTTTCATTAGAACCGAATACCTTACTTTTCTTTATCTCCCTAACAGTGGTTAATGTTTCTGTTCTTTTAGTCATCTCAATTAACGTCCAACTCAAAGCTTTAACCACTCTTGAAACTTGAAACTCTTGATTATAGGTTGTGCAAGCATTATTTGGGTTAGGAAATGTGTTATGATGATGATTCTATATATGGGTAGGATGAATTCTTCTTTGATTGGTATGGATCTAAGAAATTGTTGGGTGAAATTAGGAAATTCAGACTTTTGATTCTTGGATTCAAAGTTTTTTGATATGATTTGTGTGGTTGAATATTCTTTATAATGATGTAAAGAAAGGATTGGATGTGTTTTTATGGTGATTTGGTAGTGTTCTGATGTTTGGGGAAGGTTTGTTAAAGCTTTAATTGAGTTGGGAGAGGTTTGAAGAAGAAAGGAAGCTTAAAGGATTGGAAAATTCGTAATGGAACTAACCTCTTCCTCCTTTTAACCTAACAATGAAATTTTTCTTCTCTTTCCAGCGGCGACCGCCGGCATACAGATCCTATGGCCGGCATACCGGTCCCAGATTGTGTCGACACTTGCGCCCACGATTTTTCCCAAGTGCTCTCGGCATTGTACCCGATTTCCCTTACCGTGCGACAGTTTTTTTCTGCGCCGGCATACCAGTCCTCTGAGTGGCATACCGGTCTGACTTATTATTTTTTTCTTTGTCTCAGAAATGAACTTGATTTTGGGAACCATGTGACAGTTTTGACCCACCGGCATAGCGGTCATCTCAACGGCTAATCGGCGGGTGGGTCAAAATGTGCTCAAAAATTTCTCTTTTCTTCCCTAACTCGGTTTTCTTAGTACCTAAACATAAAAAACACTAATATCTTTCTCAAATATGCAATATCAACTAAAAACAACTAAAATAAACATGAATTAAAGACATAAAAACATAAAAAAACTGCGGGTTGTCTCCCATACAGCACTTTTATTTAACGTCTTTCAAAGTTAGACGCGTTATCTCTATCAAGATTTGTGAATATAGCCTCCCCAGCAACGAGAAAGGCTATGAGCGTCTACTAACCTTCGTTTAATGTCCCTCTTAGGCCTGATCTCTATCACGTTAGCTTAGACAAATTCAGTGATTATGAAAGGTCCCATCCACGAATCTTTGTGACTTCGTACAGTGGCTTGTGGGCTTTCCATACAACTCCATGGCCGACCCTCAACTCAATCTGTGGCTCAGTATCCAAATGTTTTGTGTAGATCTCTTCAAGGACACAATGATGTGAAAGACTGTGGATGATAGGAATGGTGGGATCTAACTTCCTTGGTTTCTTACCCCAAACATGGAATGTCTCGGATACATTTTTCGCATGAAGGGTAACTGTCCCTTCCTGGAAGTTGATGATGCTCTGACTTGTGGCCATGTAAGCCAGTCCAAGTATGATTGGAACCTGCTTATCTGCATCGAACTCAAGAATAACAAAGTCAGTGGGGATGGTGATATTAACTGTTCGGACGTGTACGTCTTCCACTGTTCCCCATGTCTTGGTAACTGAAGTGTCAGCAAACTGCAACTTTACTGGAGCTTTCTCTGTTTTCTGGAATCCAAGTTTATCGAACACGGACTTTGGCATAAGATTCACAACTGAACCCACGTCACACATCGCTTTCATCTTGAGCATGCCATTTATTTGAATAGGAAGATTAAAGCTTCCTGGATTTTTGAGCTTCAATGGCAACTCTTTCTCAACTCTTCTCGAGACTCTCTCAGTATGAGCCACAGTCTATTTTCTGGCTTCTACTCTCGCTTCTTTCTTTGGAATAACTTGCGTATAAACTTGTTGCGGTGTAAGCCCTTTCTTCGTAATCTCAAGCATTAGGGCGTTGATATTTTCAGGAGTATATGCCTCTAGAAATGTCTTGAGTTCAATGTCTACTTTCAGACTTGTATTAGGAATACTTGGTGACATTGTCTGAACAACCGGTGGCGAATCCACCTTCACTTCTTCTTTCTTCTCTTGCAAAGCAGGTGCAACTTTGTCTTTCATCTCTTTTGAGGCTTCTTCCTCTTTCTCTTTGGCTCTAGCAGCTTGTAACTCTATAACCGATCTAATATCTTCTTGCATATCTCTCAGAAGGTTTATAAAGACGGATCTCTCGGATGAATCCTCATCTTCAGAATAGTCAGAGTCTTCGGGGCTAGACTTGGTTGGTTCTTTTTCAATTTCTGGAACTTCCACGGTAATTTCTACAACATGCGGTAATTCCTTATTCTCTTCAATCTCAAGGCATATAGCCTTACAAGCTTCGAACCCAACATTGGCATCACCTACTTCGATAGATTTCAATTTCTTCGCTTCCATGATATTTGTTAGAACTTTATTCATTTGTTCTACTTGCGTATCTAAAATCTGAATCGAAGCTTCTTGTTCTCTTAACTTCTCATTCTGTGAATGCATATTAGTTGTCATAAGATCAATAAAAAAATTTAATTGTTTATCTCCCACAATTCCCTCTTCAGGATGTTGTGGTAAAGCCTTCTGAGCTAAATTATCAGTATAAGCGTCATTGGCAGATTGTTGTGGAGGAGCAGGTCGATTATAATTCTGATTTCTCCGATACGGGACTTGACCTCTTAGTTGGTAAGAGTTATTGTGGGGACGAGGTTGATAGTTACCTGGATTAGCGGCCCCCTGTGGATTTGAATACTGCATACCCGGATGATTCTTGTTCAAATTGGTAATTTCCTCGGTTAGATATGAAATAAATAGATGTTGGATTTCCTTCGCACTCTTCCCACGTATGATTTGTACCTTACACTTCGGAAAACCTTGTGCTTCTTGCACTACATTTTTTGCTGTTAAATTCTTTTGCATCTCAATCTTAATCTCTTTAATTTTATTCTCTAATACGGTTAATTAAGCTGAATTAGCAGTCTCTTCATCTAATCGAAGCATACCTCTGGTGTTTGTAACAAGAGCTCGTGAAAGTGGCCAAATCCTTTATGTTTCTATTATACATTCCATACCTTCGGCGGCTTCTGTATGATCCATGGACAAAAAAACTCTTCTTCCAAGATTATCTACCCCCAATCTACTCTCGGCATTAATACCTTGATAAAACATAGCTAACTGTAAATATGGGGTATACACATGAAGCGGACAACTAGATAACTTCATTTGAACCCTTGTCCATGCATCTCCTACTTCTTCTTCATTCTCTTGGCGAAACTTAGCAAGCTCCATCTGAATTTTGAGTCTCATACTTTTTAGATAAAATCGATTAAATAACGCAGCTTGAAGATCTGTCCAAGTATTAAGTGTAACTGGTGGTTGTCTATCTAGCCAATCACCAGCTTTACCGGTTAGAAAGAACGAATACATGTGACAATACAGTTGCTCATGTGTAATGCCTGGTGTAATGTAGGCATCACAAATCTGCATGAACTTCTGAATTACTCTTAATAGATATTGAATTGTCGTACCACTATAGAGTCCAAAATTTGAAAATTGACTGAGCATACACGGATCGGGTCTGAATTATTTTTCTGGATCTCTTGAGGACGATAACCTAATGGTTGAACTCGAAAATGAATCCCATTATTCACCCAATTCATAAGTTTTGCACCCGTTCACTCTAAACATATTTTTTCTAACCTCTTTATTTAATCACCGTATTGACGTGAATTTCAATGTGACAAGATTTGTGTACCGTGAATTTATATGCAACACTGTGTTGAGCATATCCAATAAGAATGGAATCGATAGGACTTTCAGCCTCATCCACCGAATGTTTATAGGCACTTGAGCTTCATTAAACAACTTAACAAATCGCCTTACGATGGGGGCAATGAGAAGCCAAAAAATAGATATATTAGATTTACTTCTCTTGAGTTGCTTCATAATTTCCATCGTTGACCATTTTGGGAGAAAATTGCTACCTTTGCTAAGTATCCCCACACTTTATATATTTTGAAGGAAGGTGGTTTTTCTTTCCATAAACCGTAAGGAGTTTTATCTACATTCTTGTGTGGTACCTTGTTAAGGATGTGGTTTGTAGTGGGCAAAGCCTCTCTCCACAAGTTATGTGGTAACCCTCAGTTAATCAACAAGAAATTCATTATTCTTCAATGTGCAATTCTTGCGTTCAACAATTATGTTTTGTTGAGGCTAACAGGGGGTCGTGGTTTAATGGATAATTCCATGCTCAACACAAAACTCTTCAAAAGGAGACACATATGCTCCATCCCTATTTGTTTAAAGATTCTTAATCTTTTTATTTAGTTGATTCTCAAGATCAATTGTGTATTGTTTAAATGCTTCTAAGGCCTCATCCTTACTTCGAAGCAAATATATTTTACAATACCTTGTGCAATCGTCAATGAAAGATATGAAATACTTTTTCTCGCTTCTAGTTTGCATAAATTCTAAGTCACAGATGTCATTGTGAATTAATTGTAAAGGTACCGAAGCCCTTTCTATAGATTTAAATAAGGCTTTGGTTAATTTTGACTCAACACATAATTCACTCTTTTTGAGAATTAAAGATCACATTAGGTAATAACCCGATGTTTACTAATATATTTAATAAAAAAAATTAACATGTCCTAACATATTGTGTCATAAATTAGGTGAATGAAGCATATAAACACAGTTAAAATTTTCGTTCATTTCTTTTTTGGTTATATTTTTGGTAGGTACTACATTCATTACATTCATCTTAAAGAGACCGCCACAGAGGTACTCTTTTCCTAAGTACATCTTGTTCATAGTTAATACAAACTTATCAACTAATGTGTGGAACATGGAGGAAATTTTTCAAGGTCATCTATTTCCCATAGATCATTTTAGCACAATCTTTCTAGTACCTTAAACCTTTGAGGTAGCGGAATATCCCATATATAAGATTTCTTCATTTCTAGCTTTCTTGTAGGTTTTGAACAAAGATTTTTTGAGCATACATGTCAGGTTGCTTCAGTGTCTATCAAGCATGTCCTTGGATTGATGACGAGGTTGACTTCTAATACTACTGCTACCAAGTTCAAATCATCTATGCCCTCGGATATCTCGGTCACATATGACTGACGGCCCTTACCTTTCTTTTTGTTTCGTTGTGCCTTTTTGTTTCGACAGTCTTTTGCACTATTTCTATTCTTTCTACACGTGTAACGATCCCCATTTAATTTCACCTTCTTATTGTTTTCATTTTAGAATCTTGTGCTTGTTGTTTTGGTTAGTCCTCCTTTGTTCCGCATCATTTTACTTGGCTTGATATGATCAAGGGTTAGTTGAATTTTTAGCCATTCGATTGACTTCCTCAATTTTTAACCTTACCATTAGATCTTAAACACTTATTTGTTTGTTTTTGTGCTTGAGGTAGTAATACAATGAGGGTAGCTTTTCCACAAGGGCACTGACTTGGAAAGTCTCTACGAAATTCATACCCTCAACGCATCAACTCATGAAGAATCAAATAGTATTTTTGTATTTAAAGTATTAGTGTTTTCGAATACACCATCTTGAAATCATGGAACCTACCGATCACGAGTTTCTTTGTAACGACATCTTCAGTCTTGCTTTTCTTCTCAAGAAATTCCCATAGTTGCTTAAAATTTGTCATGGTTAAGTAGACATTATATAAGGAATTATCCAAATTGTTAAGATTGTAATCTTACATAAGAAGTCAGCATGCTTCGAAGCATCTACTGCGTTGTATGTCTCATTCGCTGGATTGGATCTCATTTCAAGTTGATCTTCCTTCAAAAACATTCCAAGCTTTTAGTGGTTAGGTAGAACAATATATTTTTACCATCTCTTAAAATCAGAACCAGTAAACTCTTATGGTCTATCGGCTGGTCCAATCGGTGTTGTTGCGGGTATACGAACTTATGTTCTTGAGTTGTTACGCGTCTTGGGTTGCTTTTCACATGGTTCAGTATTTTCCCCCATATCCTATATGAAGTATAATCTGACGTCAGTAAGCAAGTAATTATATAGTATGTAAACACAAGCCTAGAAATCAGAAAGAGAAAAGAAAAAGAAAAGAAAAAGAATGTAACACTCATGTTCTATATACACAGACACAACTAATTTGCAAAAGAAAAGTTTATAAACAAATATAAAATGATTTATGGTTTGTACAACGTGAATCATAAATACATTTAGTTGTTGTGTTTTATTTGTATAAACCAATAAAACAATATAAAAAATAATATAGAGATAAAATAAAATGTAAATAAATAAATAACTTTACTTGTCGAGTCTCATATTGGATTCGATGACTTTAAGGTATTTAGGCCACGTACGCGTGTCTTATGTTTGTTGGCTTCAACCTCTAGGGTACAACGACAAAACTATTTAAAGAAATAGAAACATGAATTCTTAAGAAATTCAACAAACTTATTAAATCTACTTCTTTTCAATCTCTCTCTTATGACTTTTAATTGCGTATTGCTTTTAAAAAATTGAACGAATGAAATATTTATGTTGACCAACTAATTATAAATAGTGAAAAGGTGGCTTGGAAATCCCTAATATAGTTGTGATATTTAATTTGAAGACAAGTTGTATTTAATATAAGATACAACGTTAACTAAATAAAGACCAAAGTTTGGGGTGGTCCAGATAGTGTGGGCATAAAACCCAAAATCCTTGCCCTGAATATACTTAGTTTTGTGTGAGAGCACAGCTTTTAGAAATTTCAAATATCTTGGCATTCTCTTTATTGCTTCCACAAATGGTAAATTCATTTGTAACTTTTGCATGATGTTCAAAAACCTTCAATACTTTGTAGTGGCTGGTTTAGCTTAAACTCGTGAAGGGAATGTTGGAGGAGGTCTCTTCTCCTTCAAAATGATTTCATTCTTCTTCTTCTTCTTTTATTCTCTCGGAATCTCTTCAATATTCTCCTAAACTATTACTTGCTTACTTGTCTATTTTACAATCTCTTGTTCTTTCCCTTCACTTGAAATCTACTATACTTATTCTTCTTCATGTGTAACAGGGTAAGGTGGTGGAAGCTTCTTCCGACTCCTCAAAGAAATTGTATTATGATCTTCTTTTCTTTGTGGTGTCTCTTCGATGCTAGCAACTTGATTTTAGAGATCGCGTTCAATTAGTTAGAAATTTGAGACACTTAGTCCTTAAGCGATTTAAGCGCCATGGAGTGCTCCTCTATTTTATCATTATTACACATCCATGCCTCTTGATTTGATTTAAAGTTTTATTGCATCATAATCTTAAAAGAACATAGTACTTGTTGCATCATCTCATTACTACCTTCTTGTGGATGTGAAGGGAATGATTTCTACACAAAAACTTCATTATAAGCTTCTTGCACATGAACTTTACCTCCTTGATTTCTACTTAAGGTCTCATGTGCATGTTATTTCCTTTAGGGCGCGATTGATAATTCTTTATAATCACATCCCCTCTAGAATTTGACCTTTGAAATCCAAATTTATAATGATTTGATTGACCAAAACCTTGGTTACCTCTTGTAGAAACCAATAACAAGGATTCAGGTTTGTTTTTGAATTCTTCCCAAGTGTGATCATTAACTTCACAACTAGAACATCCATATAATTCTTGCACCACTTTCACCTCTTAATGCTTACCCTTCAATCCTTCTTGCACAACCAACGCTAATTGTGTAATTTGTTCAAATAATATATAGAACTTGTCTTCTATTACGGCTCCGATATTAGAATTTTAATTACCCCTTGGGCTTGTGGTGTAAGCCAACTTCTTTCAGTGTCAATATTTTCTATTTACAATTAGCAATTAGCGTCTTGAAGGGAATTCATTGATACAATACCACCTCCTTCAATATTATCGACTATTATTCTTGAATTTCCATAAGTCCCTTGAAGAACATAGAAAGCTGCATCATATGAGTGTACCCAAGTAGGGGGCACCTTGTTAATTTTTTTTAGAATTTTATCCATGTAGCTCCTAGATCTTAGCCATGTTCTTATTTAAAATTAGCAAGCTCTACTTGATCTTTCGTTCTCATGCTTTACGGATAGTAACTGTCTAAAAATCACACTTGAATAGCATCCCAATAAGGGATTGCTTCGGCTTGTTGACGGTCTAGCCACTCACTTGCACCCTCGATCAAAAATAATTGGAACATAAAGTAGTACATTTGTTTCCTTGTCACGCCTTGAGTAATGTAGGTGTCACAAATTTGCATGAACTTTAGAATTGCTCACACTGGGTCTTGGTGTGCTACTCTTCTATTAATTCCATAACTATCAAATTGTCAAAGCATGCCTTAATCAGGCCTAAATCTTGCAGCTTGAATGATTGGAGGACGTATCCATAGCGGTTGAACACTAAAAGGCACTCCTGGCTCAAGGATACTTTGAATTGGATTAGTTAGTGGATTCTCTCTATTTGAAGTCAATCCTTCCATTTCTCTCTTTGGATTGATAAATATTAACATGTAAGCTCTGTAAAAACAAATGCATAAGAACATGTAAAATAGAAAAATAACTAGACGCTAAAATACAAACTAAAACACAAGATTACAAAGTTGTAGTCCCCGGCAGCGACGCAATTTACTTGGTGTGGTCCTAAGTGTGATATAATAAGTTGGTAATAGTGGAACTAGGACTACCGGCAAGTATACGGGTTGTTCTCAAGTAAATTATTTTATAAGCTCAAGGGTAAACTAAAGTGCAATAAAAAAATGCTAAAAAGAGTGGGAAAATGTTAAATTTAATGCTTGATCCTTGCGAGTAAAATTCTCCTAACTAATTATTATGTTTGACTAAAAAAACTAATTATTATGATTTTTTTATCGGTAAATAAAATTTTATTATAATAAGGTTAACAACCATTATCTTTTACAATTAATTATACCCGGGAAGGATATAAAGTATTACTAGGCTATTACAATATGACTAAGTAATAAGCCTAAACAATTGGGATAACAATCAAACAAATAGGCTAATTGACAACTTTTAGGCCCAATTCAGAAGCTTTCTTTGATTCAAATACTTTGCTATCTAGTTTAATTGAGACAAGAGAGAAAATGCAATTCTTGAGCTGCTCTTCGTTCCTCTTAGCATCACCATGACATCTCATATTTCTTTCACTCCAAATGCAGTATATATATATATATATATATATATATATATATAAAAAAAAAAAAGTTAAGCAGACACTATATATGAGCATTACTTCTTCACTAACCTTCAAGCTAATCAAGAACTTGATTAACCTCATGAGACTTTGCTGATTGTATTGAATTTCACATCTACTGAATATATCTTTAAGTATTCTAGAAGTGAATAAGCAGTTCCTTAATAGATGATCTAAATGTTCACTTGCTCCTCTGCAGAGCACACATAGAGGATCAACATTACATCCCCAACTCATCAATCTTTCATTTGTAGGCAGCCTATTGTGAACCGCCAACCAAGAAGTAAATAAACATCTAGGAATACACAGTTTAGACCACACAGTTTTACTCTACTTCACCATTTGCTTGTCAACAGAGATTTTTTTTAATGTTTTTCAAAATGAGAACTTACCTTTTATATTCTCACTCATCATAATTTCATCCTCTTCTCCTGTTAGCTTTTGAGTGTGAAGTAGAGGTAAAAAAATTCCCACACGAGGAGGGACTCTCCATCTATTTTTACCAAAACATGAGGCAATAATTCTGTAACAACATGGATTAAATTTATCAACTTCCAACTTGAGAATTTCAAATACATTCTTGCCTTGAATCCACCTGTCCCACATAATAAAGGTACTTTTCCTATTTTTAACCTTGAGTATGATGAATTAATAAGCTAGACTTCTAATCTTAATAAGTTGTTTCCATACCTAAGTATAACTCTATTTTGAATCAAGACTCCACACACAAGCCACTTTAATAATATTCTTATGAGCCCATTGACTCCATAAGTTGTTTGACTTAGTATACATTCTCCAGAAAGTATATAATAGACATACTTTATGGATATCCTCCAAATTATGTAAACTGAGTCCACCATTGTATTTACTAGAGCAGATTTGAGCCCAAGATATTTTGGCTCCTTGTGCACCTTCAATATCTCCTTTCCACAAAAATATGGACATTTTCTGATTCAGTTTATAGATTAGCTGTTTAGGAAGCATAAACACTCTGTACCAGAAAATAATTTTGCTAACTAAGACTGTCTTTCTGAGCTCAAGTCTACCTGCATAAGATAGTAACTTGGAGCTCCATTGATTAATACATTGACAAATATTTTCCACTAATTTATTTCCATCTTGAACACTCGACTTTTTAGAGTTTATTGGAACTCCTAAATATCTCACTGGCATGTTACCAACTTTGATATTGAGTATATTTGAAATTTCTTGCTTAGTATCATCATTCGTACCCCCAAAATATACCTCACTCTTATGATAATTAATATTAAGCCCAGAAATTCTAGAAAATAGTACAAGAGCCTCTTTAACAACCTTAGCAGTTTTGCAATAAGCTTTAGCAAATATGAGTAATTCATCTGCAAGGCTAGATGATTAAGCTTTACAACATCACATTTTGGATAAAAACTGAAATCAACATTGTTAGCAACATGATGAAATAAACCTGTGAATACTTCCAAACATGTGGAAAATAGATATGGGAGAGAGGATCTCCCTGCCTCAGTCCTCTCTTCCTTTTGAAAAATCCACAAGGCTGTCCATTAACTACCTAGCGGACAAAACCATTTGATTAAGTTTTTTGGGCGTTCATATACTATGTCCGAAAATCCGACCCTCCATCTGGGTGTTAGCTGAAAAGTATCAAACTAACCTTGCTTTAGAGCGAATCACCTAAGCTTCTTCATCTAAAAGGGAGACAAACGGATTTTATAAGTCTTATCTTTGGGGATAACACGATATCGTCACTAAGGAAATCATAAGACATTTTCTTCAATTAACAATTGTAATTAAGGGAGATATATGTCGTAGATAATGAGTCTTAAAAATTGACTCATGGCAAATTGATAGTCCCAAGCAACCTCAAAAACTTAAATTGATTAGTAGAGACGACATATATCATTGCTAGTAATAAATTTTAATTTTTTGATGTAATTGTCACTAGCGAACACAAATTTCATCGATAATGTCAATATTCATCAAGGTCGGGTTCTTCATGAAGAATTGGTCGTTAAAGATATTTATTTTAATCACTACTTATCATTATCATTAGTTAATAGTTCTTCGTTGTCTTTACAAAAGAAAAATTGCCCCTAATGATAATTAAAAATAAAGTTGGGTTTTTTTGAAATATCTTAATCCCGTAATTGTTTCTTCATATTATATACACATTACACTTAATAAACACTACTACCGTATCATTCATAAATATTTAGTTAAAAAATCACAAAATATTACATTGTTTAACATATCAAGTCATAACATCGTACTTAAGTTTCAAATAACATAAGAGTGACCTTGATATGTGTCTCGTGGTATGTGTATCATGTCTTGTTTCAAACTATTTTGTCAAACATATATCTGCTAACACCTTACATGTTAACTGGTTGAACCCAAAAGTGTGATAAAATAGTGATAATCAAAGCACACACCTTGTAAGAACAACAAGAATCTCTACGCAAGTGCAAGAATTTTTCACACGTAATAGTAAATAAGTAAAATTTCGTTTTCAGGGATTTAGGACGTTAGATTTAAGGTTGTGTTCAATAATAGTGTATATTATTTTTGATGTTTAGATTAAATTATACAATTAAATATGAATATGTGTATTAATTACAAATATTAACTATAAATGCAAATGATAATAGTTAAGGTTGCAAGTACACGTCTATCCTATAATTTGCTTTTGACATGTAAGTGTTTATTTTAGTGCTATAACAATCAAATATTTACAAGCCTTTGTAAATTTGGTAATTAATCAACTTTCACGACCAATTATAATCTAGAAAGTAAAATAAAAAAAAACTATAAAGTAAGAGGCCAAAAAGATAAGTATAAAACTTCTAAGGACTAAATAGCAAAATTGAAAAGCACTCGGCTAAACTAATAAAGTGCGTGTTCGAGACGGGTGCTTTTAAAAAAAAAATTGTAAACCGTTTTAATCTCAATATTTTGTAAAAATACCTTAAAGTTTCCATTACCTTGAGATAATCTTGTTCCTTACTGTAGCTTTAAGCAATTGTTTGAACCATATTTTGGATTGAACATTTCGTCGGATATTGTGAAGAATCTTATCATGTTTTTCCAGGAGATTTTGATTAATCTTTCTATTTCTAGCATTACAAATATGGCAGACCAAAATTTGGAATCTAGGGATAAAAACTAAATCCTTAAAATTATTTCTCTTACTTCTTTAAGTGATCTACACAGTTTTTTATGACAATGAAGAGGCCTTGTCTTGGAAACCATGGTATTTGCAACATTCAAACCATACTTTTTTTAGTAGTAACAGTTTTTAAAAAAAATGATCTCGAGACTCCAAATCAGAATTACATAGCTCACAGTTATAGTCGGTAATAATAATTTGTTGCTCACCTCTATCACAAGTAGGAAGTCAGTTAAGGAAACCTAACAAAGTAAGGAAACGATGTTTTGGGATGGTATGTTTATGCCATACCACGGAACTCCAACCAACTTTATCCCCCGCTGTATAGAGGTCCTTGCTGGGATTTGATGTAGAGAAGAAGTCTTTGCCTATACATTTCAATGTAATGGAATCATCCATAGAATTCAGAGTGAATTGATCTAAGGAAGTTTTAAGAAAATGAAATTAGAAGGTAAGCGTCATCTATTGTTACCAAAGTAGTTGGCGATTGTTTTGTGCTTATACTTGTTGAAAATATGAGGTTACAATTGAATATTTAGTTCTCTAACCTTGACATTATTCATCCATAGATCTTTGAGAATGAAAATTTGTTTACCTTTACTATTAGAATGATGAATATATTTACGAGCTAAGTTCTTGATTTTAAGAAGTTTTCTCCAGGTGCATGGTATAATGTGTGTGGGGTCAATATTCCGTACACATTTATCTCCCAGCCAATTCACTTTAACTAATTGAGCCCATATCTTATTGTTGATGTTCTTTAAGCTAGCCATTCCAATACCACCTTCTTTCTAAGATTTTCATAGAGATTTCACAGAGACTTTACTTTCTCTGTAATCACAAGAGTTACCCCTCCAAAGGAAACTTGAGAGTAGACTTTAAAGTGATTTAATTACTCTCGTAGGAAGAATCATCACAGAGCACAAAAATCTAAGTTTGCTCTGAAGAACTGTTTTGATGAGATGAAGTTTACATACAAATGAGAGAAATCTCTGCATCCAGCTATCTATACTTGAAGAAATATTCTTGATGATAACTTGACAAGGTGCTTCATTAGGAGCCTTTATAGTGAGGGGAGTTCCAAGGTATCTAACTTGTAATAGTCCTTGTTTCACATTGACATCATGCACTATAATAGAGTTCACTTTCTTCTTGGCTAATGTTGAGTCCAGAGAGTCTTGAGAAGATGTCCAATCCCTCCTTAAGTTTTAGAGCAGATGAAGTATCTCCTTTAAAGAAAAGAAGGCAATAATCTGCAAATATAAGGTGATTGCGTCTAACCCTGAAGAATATTGGATGATAGGTGAATTGAGAAGAGTGGCCTAATTTATCAATTAAATCACTAAAAACTTACATAAATATAATAAAGATGTAGGGTGATAGTGGATTACCATGCCTCAAACCTCTCTTGACTTTAAAAAAACCATTCAATTCTACATATAACTATTAGGTTATTTCGAGCTACCATTACAAATTGGACCTGGACAAGATAGTTATCATCCAAGAAAAGTTTTTTTTAGTAAAATATGGTATGCTTACTACAAGTTTGTTGGGCGAACAACTATCACCAAGTCATGGTCGTAGTGTCCACATATAATCTCATAATGAAATTGTCCACTGAAAAATAGATGGTCAGCGTACGAGGAAATCACGAACAAACCAACAAGGGAAATTTCAACCCCTTTGTGGGACCAAATATTTTTTTTATTAGAGTGTAAGATGATTATGTTATAACTTAAGGTTCTACAAAGATTGATACATATCGTAAGTAAAAGAGGTAGGACGTCATTGTTATGTATATTAGTAGCATCTAGTGTAAATAAATAGGAATATATATTCTTCTAACATTAAATAGGTCACGTGCGAGTTCCATTTAAAAAACAAGAGGGTTTTACTTAATCTATGGCTTGAAAAATATCTACCAAAACGCTTTAAAAGGGGGATAGACGGATTCATGAAATGTATCGAGGAAATTAAACATATGGACTACTATTTATACTATTTTTCCTCACTTGGAAGTTTTTTAATGAGATAATAGGTGGCCCGCAATTTTTGGCAGTTGTAAGATATTTACTGAAACACATTCATTTCAAAAAAAATTAAGGTCAAAAATGTTTTTCAAGTCTCAATGGAAACACATACTAGTAAATAAGGGCATGTGAAACTTTAATTTATTTCGTTTACATAGTTATATAGTATAGGGTGTTCCATATACAGGAAACCTTTAACAAAACTTAAATACTTATCAAGGTCACATATAAAACTCCTATTCAATTCCTTAAAAGGGTTATCTAGTTTGCGGGTTTCGATCAACATGAATCCTTGACAATAAATTTTTTTGGTTATCTTCGTAATTTATAAAATATCATTTTAATTCCTTAGTAGGGTTATCGAATATAATTGATTATGTCTATATGGAACCTTTACCAAAATCTATAATGATTAATAGTATCATATGTAAAATCTTTATTTAATCCCTCCGAAGTTTTATCGAGTTTAAAGGGTTCCATCTATACGACACCTAAACCGAAACCTATCATTATAATCAAGGTCATACATAAAACATCATTTCAATCCCTCATAAGAGTTATCGAGTAAAAATGTTATGTTTAAATGAATTTCGCCCAAATCAATTATAGTATCAAGTCATAAAAAGTCCCCAATTAAATCTCTAAAATTGATTATCTAGTATAAATGATTTCACTATGTGGAACTTTGATCAAATCCAATAATGACTTTCAAGGTCATATATATTCTCGATTCAATCTCTGAAAGGTTATCGAGTATACAAAGTTTCCTCTAGGTTGAAGCTCAACCAAAACCCATAATGGTTAACAAGGCTATGTAAAATATCATATAGATTCCTTAGATGATTTATCGAGTATAAAGGGTCAAATATACATGATGCCTCTTATAAACTTATGGAGATTATTGAGGACATAATTAAAAAAATTGATTCAAAATCTTAGCAGTGTTTTCTAGTATTAAGGGTTCAATCTATATAGGACCTTGAACAATACCCATAATTGTTAACAAGGTCATAGTTTTTTTTTGATTGAGTCGAGTATAAAGGTTCAATATACAGGGAAACTCGACCAAAGCCTTTTACTATTACCAAAGTAATAATATAAAACTTACATTTACTCCTATTAGTTATCGAATTACAAATGGTTCCATCTCATGAAACCTTGATCAAAACCCATAACAGTTATCAAGATCATAATTATAAACTGAGATACAGTCTATTAGAAGTGGTGTTAAGTATAAATGGTTACACCTATATATAACCTCGTCAAAACCTACAACAATTTTCGAGGTAATATAAATAAAACCTTTATTTAATATAAATTAATTGTTATCGAGTAAAAAGCTTTCCATATACGTGTAATGTCTACCAAAACCCATAATCGTTAACATTTAAGATGGTCTTAAAAAATCTATTCGATCCGTCATAATGATTAACAAGTATAAATGGTCTCATTAAAGGAACCTCTTCTATAGCCTATTTGGTTTATCAAGGTCAAATATATATAACATCGATTAAATCCTTGGGAAAATTTATTAAGAATAAAAGGTTACATTTGCGTGAAACCTTGAAAAACATTATATCGATTATGAATTTCATAAATATAAACCTTGCTAAAGTCCATTGGAAGGGTTATTAAAGATAAATGATTACATTTATGTGGAACCTCAGCAAAAACCTGAAACAACTATAACGATAATATACCTAAACCTTTTTTCTAGTCTATGAGAATGACTATCGACAATAAAAGGTTCCATCTATATAAAACATCCACCCAAACATGTAACCGTTTACAAGGTCACGTAACATCTCGATTCAATCCATCAAAAGTGTTATCGAGTAAACCTGATTGTATCAAGATTGTCTTACAATGATTTTCTATCAATAATTTTTATGGAAATTATGGAGTTCGAGAACATAATATATAAAGTGGTGTACTATTAAGAACCAGGGATCCAAGATTTTAATATGAACCCATCCTAGTGGTAAATCTTAACAAGGAGAAAATTATATATCTAAGAAAAAGTCAATTTACATGTTAATCACCAAGATTCTATCGAGTAATACTACGTGATAAGTAATTCTAAATTAAGAATGCAATAAGTTTAAATAAACGATGAGTGTCACAATGATTTTCATGTTCACATTTCCTGAATCTATTGATCATTATCAATAACAATTTAATTTATAAATTAGAAGTAGTTCTTTCGAATGTCTGTATCCTTCTCATGATAAATCATGTCTCATTCTACCGAAACATAATGCATCAAAATCCCTTAATATTTATAAACGTGATCTCTTTATTGGAGATATAAATACTCCAAAACAAGGAAATTGATTAAATGTTATTTATGTCACGTCATCTAACCTTGAAATATATTTTTTAAGTCTTAATGTCTCTTAGGTTGACTATAGGTAAATGTAATTGTAAATCCTTGTTGACACCTTGTGAAATAAGATGGCCTAGAAACTAAGTAGTATGTAGGTTGTTAAAGAACATAAATTCAGCATAAATATTATATATAAATGAATCAAACTGACCGTTGTATAACAATGAAATATAATAATTTTATATGTATAAAAATAATCCACATTGATAGGAACTAAAACATAATCACTACATAAGTATTATAATTAGATAAAAATATGAAACCATATAGGAACTATTCATATGCATCTTTGAAATTTATACATTAGGCTAGGAATTAGCTTTTACAAATCATGAGTTGGGCCCAGATAAGTTACTTGTTTTTTAATTTATACTTATAATTGGGCTGTTAATTTGTCATTCTATTACCCGTACTTCTTTTTTATATATTTATGACAAAAAACTTTTTGAAGAAGAAAAATTATTTTAGACTAATATAACCCATAAACACGGAGGGTTTGCAACTTTAATGACGTTAGTTAATAACAAGAGATTAAAATAAAAAAAATCTATAAAGTTATAATTAATTGGGTAAGAGGGGTATATCTCTACTTTTGCAACTCTTCTTTTTTTCAGTGGTCATCATCTCATTTTTCTTCTTCTGTGACATTGTTTATGGTATTTCTTCATTTTTGTTCACCTTTCTTGAATTATATATACATTTGTAAAATTTATTATCTTTTGTGTATAAGTTATCAATTAAATTTTTAAGTATTCTTAGTAGATCTATATTTATGTAAAATTTATAATTATATGAAAAGTGTGAATCACTTGTGATTGTTGTAAATTATTAACTTTCTTAATTTGGGGATCTGAGGATCAAACTTAGGGTTTTTAAATAAGATAGTCTTTTTATTTTGATAATTAACAATCAAACATAGATGTAAAATTGATATTATAGAAAATATATCTTTTGAAATTAATATTTTCTTATTTTCAGTAGATTTTTTAATGGATCTAAGGAAGCAAGATCTTACAATTCCTACAATCACTGGCGAAATGATTAATGAAGAAAAGGTAATGAAAATAAATTGAGAATTACGGGTTAATGTGATTTATGTTCAAATAGTTTATTGGATGTATAGAGTAGTAATAATTTTGTTTTCTTTAGATACTTGATGTGGAAATTGGGACGCTTGAAGAGCAAACCCTTTTCAAGGAAGAATTGGAGTCCTTTTTAAGAGAAAGAGGAATAAAATTTTCACATCCCACCTTTTATGGGGAACCGCTCAACCTTTTAAAGTATGTTTACAAACTTCTATTTTTGTATTTGCTTTGATATATAAATTAATTAAATAATTTCATTGATTTTTTATGAAAGGTTATGGAGGATTGTAAAAAATTATGGAGGATATGAAATGGTAATAATATTTGTGTAGTTTATATTTATCTGTATTCTACTTTAAATTTACAAATTATGTGATTGATTTTTTCAGGTGACAAATTCGATAATGTGGAGACAAGTGGGATATTTTTTTCATCCTCCAACGTAAGTTTTATCTAAAAAACCAGGTGTCATTATTTCAATCAGACTACATACATAAACTAAGTTTGACATATTATCGTAATTTACACATAATAAAAAATCAAATAGAAATCATAGTTCATATGATAATTTTACAAAACGATATAAAAACATATCATATGATAATGTAAACCATTTGTTTGTTTTTAAACCCTTTTATGTTGTAATTTATAATAAATAAAACATATTTATTGGCAGATTTTAAAAATATATTTAATACTAATATGCAGAGGTCATGGAGGTTCTTAAAGTTATTCCTCTCACATGATTTTAATAATTATTTTCTGATTCTAAAACATGATTCTCTAGCATTATGGAAGGTTATAAAGATTATTTTTGATATGGAAGACTCTAAATCTTTATAGATGGCTTAATAGGATTGTGGATAAACTCACTACTATAGAGAAAATAAATTATCGCATTGTTGGAACTTATTTCTATGAGTTTTAATATATAATCTCCATTTATGTTAATGGACAAATCATTCTTAATTTGATCTTTGAATGGATTTCCAAATATATATCTATGATATGTGATTTTTAACCTTGTTATTATGCATTTTTATTAATGAAAGCTCTTTAATTAATGAAAATAATATAATGAAAATGTAAGTTTAGAACTGTGAAGTTAATATCAAACAGCAAACTAGACAATGATAGAACTATAATCTTTTATATTATTCATGCTCAAAGAGTGTATTTAATTTTTTTTGTGTTTTTATTATTGAGGTCTGAAATCTTAAATAAATAAATTATATTAATCAATTACCAATAGTGACTTAGTCTATGATTTCCATCTTGTTTGCAAATATATATGTTTTTTATTTTATCGATATAAATTTATACACATGTATTGACGATTTTTGCTAATATATTTATAAATTATTTATGTGCATATCTTCCAGTAGCTGCACAAGTTTAGCGACAATATTTCGCAAGTATTATGAGAAGGTATTAAATTATCGTAATCTTTATTAATAATTTATATATAGGTTGATGGATTAAATACTATTTTATGTTTTTATATGTATTTAATTTATAAAATAAAATGTTACATTTTGTATGTGAAGTAAAATTATTCTATATGTTGGTATGAAAATAATTGAATCTCAATATAAAAATAAAATGACATTTAGACTTTTTCTTAATATTCATCACATTATTTATATTTTACAACATATCAGTACAAAAAATATCTATTAGAATAATTACTATCTAAGATCAAAAGTAATAATATTCTACTCTAGAAAATAATTATGCAAGACTCAATAAAGAGAAGAAAAAAAATTTACTCTAAAAAATTATTGGGGTGTGTAATTATCAAAGCACTGTTGTTTTGCTTTCCGATCTTGTACCTATTCTCATTTTAAAAAGAAAATACATAAGCAAATCTATTTTTTTTATTTTGTGGTGAACACAACTCAGTATTTCTTCTTCCACTTTTTCTACCAATACAATATATCTAAATGAAATAAAAAAATTAATTCACATTTTCTTTTTTGGGTGTTTCTATTATAAAAACAAATATAATTCTTGATTTATTTTGTATACATATATGTGTTTGGCTATATGTATTTATATATGTGAGTATGTAGTAGGGATTGATTAATGTATCTATGTATGTATGTATGTGTGTATATATTGTTATATAGAGTAAACATATCACTTGAATTGGCTATAAATTATAGGTTACAATTGCATACATATAAATTAAGAAGTAATTAGTTTAAATAGAGGTCAATGAAGGAAACAAAATCCATGTTATTTTTTTATTTCCACCAATTTTATTAGCTTTTCAAATTTTCTTAAGAACCATTCCTATGAGAATGCTATATTTTTTGTTTTAATATTTTATATTTGGTATCGTATTAATAAAAATAGGTTTGAGAGCTGAATATGTTTAAGTCCATATTATTATATAGTATTTATAGAATATGAATAATATAAAAGGGTGTTTGTAGAAGAAAAAAAAGTCCAATGAAATGATTTGGTTTTAATATAAGAATTGGTATGAATAAATGTATACAGTAGTCATGTGTAATCCTAAGAACACAAGAACAGAATATAATATGAAAATTAATATATTATTAATTATTGATTTACATGAATAGAGATCTAAATATTAAGTGTTAATATAGTATTTGAGGGTTGGATACATGTCTAAGTGAAGTGAAGTGAAGGTGTCTAAGCAACTTCACCTTTATTATGATATTAATCAATAATTCCTATTTGAAAGGAATCAATATAGATTTTAAATAAATTGAAGTTTATAATACCTTGAATAAGTAAACAAGAGTCTAAATATAAGGATCGTAAATTTGAAAAGATAAAAAATTCATGTTTTAAAGTTTAAGAGGATGTTTCGAACCACAGTGCAAGTTCATATTACGATAAATAGTCATCAGAGCAAGGACTTGATATAAGTTATTATGTTTGCAAGTAAAGCTCAACTATGTTTTTATAGTATATACAAGTGATAGTACATATAATGTTTTGATCATGGCGAAAAGATAAATTCTATAATAATAGAAAAATGATATCTTAATGAATATTGGATTCTTTGTTATCATTTACCTTCTCTTTTTTAACTTAACTCATGTATGTCATATATTTGTGGCCACTTCATACTTTGTCTTTCAATGTGGTGAGAAAATTTCTTAGTTTATTTAATTATTAAATTGATCAAATTTTGTATAAGGGTTTGTTCATAAGGAGTGGTATGTAAAAGATGCTAACAAATATATGTTACAAGTTGTTAGCCATTCCCGGTGGTTATAATAACTATTACAGATCTTGAATATTTCTGTTTTCTAATAATTGGAGAAGAATTATTTAGTTCGCAGCTAAGTTGGAAATAATGAATTTAAATATTCAAACAATTTAAGTTGTAATAGTGAACATATACAAGAGAAAGATGCGGTTAATAAGCTTAAGCAATATTTTTTAAGATGAATCAAGCTCTACGAAAAAAAGAGTTCAAAACCTTTTTTAAGGTGCCAAAATGCATAATTATTTTTTATCAATCAAAACAATTGAGTAAGAAATAATAAAATAAATATTGTGCTTAGATAATGGTATTGTAGTTTCTTATCATTATAATATTGTACAAATTTTGTAGCCAGTACAAAACTCTTCTAAGGTTTATATATGATGGTTATGGAATGCCTATTTATTCCTTAAATAAAATTATAAATAATACAATTATTTGTCATGAAATATGGTTTTCTTTTCAATCTATGGATAATAGAAACAACCTTGGGCTTTATTGATTCTGTATAGGCATTTTTTAAAAGTAAGTAAAATAGGGACTTGACTTTATGTGTTCATTAATGATGAATTTTCTTGTCGTAAATTTTTTGATATAGTTTTTGTTAATATGAAAATAAATATTAAGGTTTCACATCCTTCATGAGGATTAAAGTTTCATACCTTGTTGTAACGGTCTCCTCAAGATTATTAATAAACTAGTGTATATTAAAAAATTGTAATGTTAAAGGTTGCATCTGTAAATAATAAAGGAATAAGCATAGTTCATAATGTATTAGATTGAAGAACATTGTGAAGGGTATAAAAGTAAGAATTATTTCAATGTGTAGATTTTAGGTGAATATAATTAGGTCCAGTTACTTTTTGTCATCGTCTTCTCTCCTTAAATTTCTTTCATACGAATTTCACTTCAAAGTTGATTTGTTGGATTAAAACCACCTTTATGAAAATTTTAGAGGGTAAGTAGTCTTAATTCTGTAAAATTGGTATCCATAATAAATCCTAACACTCTAAATATGTATTCCCTTCCTACTAAAGATTTTTTGTTTAATTTAAAAAATATTATCAAAATTGTTATTTACGAATATCCTAATACTCACCTTTATTATGTAGACTCTAGATAATTAGAAATATAATGTTTTTATTTATTAATTTCCTTAATTTCTTACATGTATCATTTCTATTACAAATTTTGTTGATTGTGATAAAAAAAAATTGTAATTATATGTTTAAAATATATAATTTAATTTTAGAGTTGCCATCCTATGTGGGTGTCTATACTAAAATTCATATATCATTAATACAATTTTTTGAGAATCTTATGTTAACTAGATCATTTGTTCTATAAACTTTATGGCATAGGTATTGCTTAAGTACGAGTTACAAGTTACATCTAGTTCCATGAATCATACACTGTGTATTGAAAAAGAGGTACAAATTATTTAATATATTTTTAATACTTTTTAGTTTTATAATTGTACTATTAGTTTATAGCTTAAGTTGTTTTGTGAGACATTCATGGTTTCTCATACGTTTCTAATAACACATAAATCAACTGATTTTTTGTAAGCATACGTGTATCATGATATATCATACTATTGCAATCAGAACTGAACTTTTTTTTTTTGGTTTTCAAAAATGACACACTACTTGGAATGATGAATTAAATATAGGATAACTCACAAGTTTTAGTTGATAATATATAACTATTCTCCGTGTTTTATGGTTTATTAACTATGTTATTATGTTTTCATATACTCTACCGATAAAATTCAATAATAGTGAATATCTGAGTTATTATTGCTAGACATTCGTTTAGATTTTATATACATGAATAGAAAGGGATATATAATGCTACGAAGGTAAGACCTAATTATGAAATTGAAATAAAAAAAAATTAAAACGTTAAATTAATTAATTTGACATGAATGAAATTTTATTGTGCATATTATGCATCTTACAGAACTGTTGTTATTTTATCCCAGCATAAATCATCACACTCTCTGATCTTCATAAATAATATCCAGTTTCATTATATTTTCCTATCATAATAATGTTATATAATAATATTATATAACAAAATTATATCATATTATTCGATAATAATATATAATAGTTTTTATCATTACATATGTTATCCCTCTCTCTATCTGACACACACTCACAGTCTTTGGCTCCCCTCATGTGTTTTTGTATGAAGGCAAGAATCAATAAAGTTTTAGATGTTGGGGCGCCTGTTGAGTGGGTGAAGGTTAATGTTATAAAAAGGGTAAGTTTCATATATCACCATACTATAATAACTCTACCTTCTTCACCTAAAGCCAAATCATTGTGTTTTATTATTAATTAAATCTTGTTCGCAGGATGATTATTTCGAAATATATGCTCTAGTTCCCGGTTTTCGATACGAAGAGGTTTATATATTTTTTCTCTATGATTGTATTTGTATTTTTGTAGGAATTGTACCTAACTCTTTAGTTTAGTTATATATAATCCAGCTGGCAAATATCTCTATAGCTCTTAGACGTGTTATCTTTATATAGTTATTAGATGGATGTCGACAAATTAAAACAATATAATAGCTCTTATAAGCATAAAAATGATCAAACAATTAAATTCCTCTAAAGTTTGTTTGTCAAAATATATGTTAGGTTACTATTTAATACAAATTGCGAATGATTAATTCTATGTTGTATGTTAGTTTCTTCATCATGTATATAAATTTATCACATAATTATTTCACTCAAGTATTTATATAATACCTTATAGTCAATTTTTGTTAAAATCCAATCATGTGCAAGTTTTTGCCTGACATGCAAAATTAAATTTTTTCCCAAATATAAAGAGTTAGTAGTCTAATGTACATATTCTACCTATCATATTACTTATTTATGTTTTTTGATTATATATATGTTTGATTGTTTACTTCATTCTTTACAAATTACTCATGACTTTATTTTTTGAACACAGATAAATGTTCAAGTAGAGGCTGAACAAATAGCTATAATGGGGAACTCAACGGAACCTGAGAACCCGTGGGGAGTTACAAAGTTTTCGAAGGTAAGTTTAATTTTTGTATCTTTTCAATCTTATGACACTATGTTCATTGCTCTTATCTGTTGAAGATGCATATCACATGACATAAGAATATTATTATTGAATAAGACTAGAAAATACTATTTATTCAAATATAATCCTAATGATTCAACACAAAAAGTGACATTTGAGATCTTTATCCTAATAATTAGTTCTTCACTTGATATATGTATGATTAGGCCTAATATAATATACAATACTTTTGAGTGTTATGGATCATGTATGATAACTATTTTGTCAACAATCTAAATGTAAATTCTTATTTAAGAATATTCATAAAGGTTGATAAATGCCTTATATGTAACCTCTATCAAATTCTTTTTTCAGGTGATCTTGCTACCCAAGAAAGTTGACCCTCTTTGTATTTCAATCGTTTTTCATGAACGTGGAACACTATATATTCGTGCGTCATTGTAGAAAATTTCTATCGTATCAAGTATACAATTATTAAGTTATTTTATTTCAAAAATATAAACATATACATCTAATATTTTATCTAGGATTATGTGGAATATGTATTTTGATAAAAATAATTGTTTGCATTATGTGACTATGATTTTTATTATTTTATGATGAGGTTTGAAGTCATGTAATCAGAGTCACATATTTAAATATAATATTTGAGTTTATAAAGGACTTGGGTTTATTGTTCAAAATGGTCATTAGAAAGTTAAACAAAATATAAAACACGAGAACAACATTTAGTTAGGTAAGGTAAAGAATTTCTGAAAGAATGTTGTTTTAATTGGATAGTTATTGAATTCTAGTTTAAATATTTTAACATACTTAATAGTAAGTCTTAGAAACTATCTTGTTATATTAGTTAAAACTATTTATTAAAAGCTCTTTTTTCCTTTTTATAGTTTTTAAATTTTAACTATATGATGATAAGTATCAACAAAACATACATTTAGATCATATGATTTATAGTAATTATGTATGTTACATTTAACGTTACAATCATTCAATTTAGTCTTGCATTTATTGAATTTTTTTGAAATTAATTTTTAATTAATATATTGAAATCAAAATTGATATTAATTGAAGAATATATTACTTAATGTTGGTTTATATGTTACAATTATAACATAAACAAGTCAGTACTCTGAGAAAATAGCGATAATATTGAAGTATATCTAAAAACACTTGAGGAATACAATGAGCATATACTAACAAAAATTACATGAAGGATGTATAATTAACACCTTTTGGTTAATTACTATTATCACATCACCTGAAGTATTTATATTTATCCTTATTTGATTATTGTTTCCTTAATAAGTTTTATTTATGTAGCATATTTTCAAACCTCTTTGATCTAATCCTTACATCACATTAATTTGAAAATAATCTTTTGTCAACATTGAAGTTGTGATTTTGTGGGAGTTAAGAACCAACATGTGTGATGTGGTATATCAAACCATTAATAGTGTTCACCATTAATTTTGGAAAGAGATTTCCTATTAATGTTAATACATTTAATTTGTAACCACGGTTATCTCTCTTTATGTGTTTTTCTTTTGATGTAGTCTACATGTTTTTTTTGCATAGCTTAGGTTTTTGCTACTATATTACTCATGTTTTGAAAGGATAAGAATCCTAATTGGATAAAAACGGAATATACATTGTACCTTGTCAAAACTATATACTTTATCTTTATTTGTGTTTGACCTATCAATAAAATTTCTTCTTAATAGGTTTTTTTGGACAAAATCTCTTCCCTAATAAATTACAAATGTGTAAGAGGATATTTTTATGGGATATTTGCATTTCAACTTACTTTCCAATGTTTTGATATGTCTCTTTCATTAACAAGGATCAAGTTGAGTCCATCATTATCTTCTTTATTCTCTAGTGTGAGCCTATATAAGAGTATCGTAGTTTTGTATATCATTCGGTAGTATTATAAGAATGTGTTTTATTGTCAAACACTTCACTAATTTTGTTAGTATCCAAATAACCTAGAAATACATGAATGACTTTACGAACGCAATAAGCCTACTTCCTCGATTGTTATTAATGAAAACACAAACTAGAGTCCAATGTATTTCCATATGTTAGTATTCATTCAATTCCTAATTTGAATAATTTACTCATTTGAGCATGTCTCTCCTTGCTAGAACACTATTTTAGGTTTAGGATTTAATGATATTCGATGTAGCATGCTAAAACGATCAATGAAGAAAATAAAAGACTTTAAAATTTTGTTTAAAAAGCATGTCTCATTTCTTCATAATATTCCATGTCAAGCAAAGATGTATTCATAATAAGGATATCTCTTAATCAAATCTCACCATTGTTTTTTATTGTAGCAATATTTTCCCAAGTGACATAGTGTATTCTTCGTTTACTAGTCGAGCCCCACCCAAATCTACCGAGCATGGCTATCTTCTTACAAAATATTCTAGAAAAAATATAAATCGTGTAATTTGGAAGCGACGGATGAACTAGTTTTATCAATACTTCTTTTCCCTTAGGTGAGAGGAGAGATTCTTTCAATCACATATATTTTTATAAATCTACCATAAATCCATTTGATATTAAAAAGTTTTGACATATTATATGACATATGAATATCCACATATTTTTCTAAAACGTCTACTATCATAGTATGGAGTTTGGAGTTAGTATATACCATAAGGTTTTGAGGTTTATCCTTACTGAAGAAAATTTTGTATCACTAAGTTTGACACTTTGATCAAATCACTTATAGTAAATAATATATCTTTGAAATTCATCATGTTCATTGTTAGAAAGGACCACAAAATATAACGAGTCATACACAAAGAACAAATGATTGACAATCAAAAATTGTCTAATAATTTCAAACTCTTTGGTTGTCCTACTTTTAAAGTCAAGGCTTATTAGGCTAATAAAATCTTAATATATTATACTAAAAAGACCATTGATAGACGCTCTTTTTGTGTGATATTTTTTTCAGAATAAACTAACAAAGTATTTCCTTATTAATTTAAATATTATACTTGATTATTGTAACCCATTTTATGGTTCGAGGAATCCATTTTTATTTAGATATTTTCTTCCAAGTCCTGTTGAACTCCATTATACACCTTCTTCATTTCAAGTTTCACCACGATGTATCTTTTTGAAGATTTTCTATTATGTCAAAGTAAAAATTAAAATAATGAGAAATAATAAGAAAACATTAATGAATGTCGATTAATTGGACATGATAAAGTCATTCTATTACGGTTACAACCTTGTTTCTAAAACTCTAAAATCTCTAAAAAGTTTGTGCGTGAAATTATCATGAAGTTATTGAATTTGTTCTGGTTTTATCCTATGGTAATAAGGGAAATTATAATGTAATAAATTGATTTAAGTGTCGAATCGTTGATCATAATGTCATTTACAAAGATGAAGAGATAGTTCTCGAGGGAATTCTAATGTTTTGGACAACAAATCACAGTATTAATCCAATCCATAAGTGTTGGACCCGCTCGTACGAAACAAATCTTTTTTAAACTCTACAAAGATGAATCCTTGATATGGTCAGTTTTCATATGTCAATAGACTTTACACGAGATATATTTCATGTAAGGATCCGTTGAACATACAAAAAAACCTTATAAAAGACCTTAAATACATAACAAGACAAGTTATCTATATCTTTCTCTTCATCTATTCAAGTATCATTTTTATTCAAAACATGAGGAGTTTGCTTATTTATCTTCTTTTAACAATTGATTAATTAAAAAAAGATGAAATTTTATCACCTACATGAATCCATATTAATTTGGCTCTTCAGGAAACAATATAACTCTTTTCAAGTTCAAACTAGATGAGGTTGTTTTTTAAGATGCTTAAGTACAAGTACACTATGTTTGGATGACAATTTTATAGAGCCATAACAATGTTTGAATGTTGTTTATCTGAGGTTTGTTATTATTACAATATCTTTTACTTAAATTCATGTGCATAAGAGTACCACATGTTATATACATCTTAAATTCTTCTTGTTTTCTACATCTCAAAATGATCCAAAATTTAAGTGTTTGCAATTTCTTAGAGTATTTTGACTTCTTGATAAATCATTAGGATAATGATTAGATTCAATAGCACGAAGATCCAACAAACTAGCATTAAAAATCTGGAGGAACCATTCCTTAAAACACATAGATATGCCAATTTTTTAAATATGCTGATGTTTGGCTCTTTTATTTGTCTATGTCTACAAGTTTTTTAACTGGTAAATCTATAAGAGTGTTAAGGTTAGTGAAATTGTTGAATCCTACACAACCATTCTCATGGATTTTTCTATAACCATTTTTTCATTATCTTTAGTGTCCCAATAATAATTTCCAATAGTTTACCACGACACAGAATTTTAATAATAGGAGCTGGAGATAAAATATCACAATTTCTATCTCTCAACAAGATATATAGGTGAATGTATAAAATAAACATAAAAAACTATTTTTATTATCATATGCTTGAATAAAAACAACAATTATTGCAGCTTTTTTCTTCCAATGCATTCATACTAAGATTCATATACTAAAATTTCCATAACCGTAACAATGGGGTTGAAAACACTATAGTTAAAAAAACGACCTTGCTTAACTAAACTAAACTATTACATAGACTAGACATTCTATAAGTTTAAAAATCCCAACATAACATGGGCTTGAATTTATCCAAAATGTCTTAGATATATCACTTTGTCAAATAAATCCACAATCGTTAAGAATGCCACGTGACAATTCATACTTATATTTTTCAAAATTTGAAGAGAAACCCAAACACATTAACAAAGTATAAAACTCAACCACATTCACCTCACCCTTCAAAAAGTATTACTTACTAGCTTTGATCACCTCGTGAAAATGTTGCCCAAAACAATTGTCAATAATTACTTACGCCTCGACTGTATATATAAAAAGACCACCAATACTTTATTCGACTATGACATATCAGAAGTATATAGCCTTTTTAATAAAAATCAAGTGGTTCCCATTGTTACAACCTTCCATTCTTGTTTAATTACTTCAATCCTTCTCTTTATCATGCACATTTCCTAATTTGTTTACATGAAGCTACTAAGATCATTCTTATGTTTTTTATATTTATCATTATTCTGCATACCACCTCCCTTCTCCTCTTATTTCCTAAAAATAGACCTCGACCATTGTTTGTATATTCTTGTAAAAAATATTTGTACGCAAAAGACTCAACCATCTCAATACACAACATATTAAACGTATTAACCGAATATTTTTGGATTATGAGAATTCATCTCCCCACCCTTTTCATCGCATTATCACTTCTTTCTAAATCAACAACATACCCCCCCCCATTATCATAAGGGGGAGGTTGGACTATTTTTTTCCTAAGATAACCACCATCCCAATTTTTCCTACTCGTTGTATTCTCTTTCCTATCTAGATTTTCGCTTAACCATATATCATTCTCAATATTAGAAATACCATAATTGTTTTCCAAGTTCTTAAAGTCATCACGTTTTTTCAAAGCTTGATCATTTACTATATATCCTTAAAAGACAAATTTATTACTAATACTTACGCCATTTTGAGTTTTATAAAAAAATTCTGTATTCTCTCGTATTTAAATTTGTCCCATCCCACATGATCTACCTTCGTAAATGAATCAAACATTAGTCAAGTTTTTTCAAGGTCTATTTCAACGCCAATATTAAATTCTTTAACCTTGTTATTTTCATATAGGTAAGTGAAGTCAACCTAAAAGAGAGAAATATTATAAAAACTAGGATAATATATCATGTATAATGTATTTTGCATTAAATAGAGTCCATGGTCATGTACCTAAGCTTCTGATTTATCCTAATGAATGTAATGGATTTAAATATGACGTAAAATTATTTAAGGATCGTATTCATATCTTCAAACAACCTTTGTTTAATAATCTAATCTTCAATATTTATTTTGAACATGTTCATAATACTTCTTGATCCATGAATGCTCTATTGATATGTCAAGACTCACTAAAATATCTAGTGAGTATATCCATAATGATGTTTATGTTGGGTATAATTTTTATTATGATTTGGAGTGTGGGTTGTTTAGTAACTAGCGGTGAGTTTTGCTCATTAAGGACATGTAGGTTACAGATGTTATTTCATGTTCATTAAGAATTAGGATTCCATGTATATGTAAAGTAAAAAATAAAAATAAAAACTTACAATGGTAATAGAATAAAGAATCTCGCTACAATCTATTTGTTTTTCTTTCTAAAAGGTATTGAGTATGCACATAATCTATCCCTTTTAAATAACCCGTAAATAATTTTCTTGTGTCCTTATTGATTACAGAAGATGTGATGCTTGATAGCCAAACATCCTTAATCTTGATGATCCATATATGTAAGTAACTCCAAAACAAATTTATATGTCGAAGTTCCATGTTTTCAACCTTAAGAGACCTTGTTTTTTTAATTCAAGTAAGAAAAATACCAACCAAGTGGACATCAGTGTTCCCCAAAATTATAAATTAGAGACATAATTTTGTTATAGTTTTCTTCAATTTACAGGAAAGTAGACATGTAAGAAAATAGAAAACTAAGGGTAATTGAAGAATGAGATCGTTCTTACCTCCTTTATATAATAAGTTTCTTTTCCACTCTAGTAAATTTTGATTTGGGTTTTCTACCACATATGTCGTAGAATCTTCTTTGGATTCCCCTAAAGAGACCTTGGTGCCTATATTTTTAAATATGTCTTAAGTTATATGATTCTTAATATATTAAAAAATTGGGTTTTTAGGAAACTAGAGTATTTTTGCTAAAACCTGTACAAACAATTATAAAGTCTTAAGATTTTTATTTTCATATATAAAAATTTTATAGAGAAAATTGATTCATATACAATGAGTAGATGAGTAAACTTTTTTGTATTTATATTAGTTTTAAATCATTTCATATTACCTTTTTCAACAAACCAATAAATAAAGTTAACTTTTCCTTTATTAGAAAGAGTTAATATATAAGTATATAGGTTTCTAATACCACTTTAAAAGTATAATTTATCATAATTAGAAAATGGGGTAATGCAAATCCTCATTGATTGAATCCAAGGTTCTTGAAAACTCAAATTGGATTAAATTTATCAACTTCCAACTTGAGAATTTCAAATACATTATTGCCTTGAATCCACCTGTCCCATATAATAAAGGTACTTTTCCTATTTTTAACCTTGAGTATGATGAATTAATAGGCTAGACTTCTAATCTTAATGAGTTGTTTCCATACCTAAGTATAACTCTATTTTGAATCAAGACTCCACACACAAGCCACTTTAATAATATTCTTATGAGCCCATTGACTCCATAAGTTGTTTGACTTAGTATACATTCTCCAGAAAGTATATAATAGACATACTTTATGGATATCCTCCAAATTATGTAAACTGAGTCCACCATTATCTTTACTAGAGCAGATTTGTGCCCAAGATATTTTGGCTCTTTGTGCACCTTCAATATCTCCTTTCCACAAAAATCTGGACATTTTTAGATTCAGTTTATAGATTAGCTGTTTAGGAAGCATAAACACTCTGAACCAGAAAATAATTTTGCTAACTAAGACTGTCTTTCTGAGCTCAAGTCTACCTGCATAAGATAGTAACTTGGAGCTCCATTGATTAATACATTGACAAATATTTTCCACTAATTTATTTCCATCTTGAACACTCGACTTTTTAGAGTTTATTGGAACTCCTAAATATCTCACTGGCATGTTACCAACTTTGATATTGAGTATATTTGAAATTTCTTGCTTAGTATCATCATTCGTACCCCCAAAATATACCTCACTCTTATGATAATTAATATTAAGCCCAGAAATTCTAGAAAATAGTACAAGAGCCTCTTTAACAACCTTAGCAGTTTTGCAATAAGCTTTAGCAAATATGAGTAATTCATCTGCAAGGCTAGATGATTAAGCTTTACAACATCACATTTTGGATAAAAACTGAAATCAACATTGTTAGCAACATGATGAAATAAACCTGTGAATACTTCCAAACATGTGGAAAATAGATATGGGAGAGAGGATCTCCCTGCCTCAGTCCTCTCTTCCCTTTGAAAAATCCACAAGGCTGTCCATTAACTACCTAGCGGACAAAACCATTTGATTAAGTTTTTTGGGCGTTCATATACTATGTCCGAAAATCCGACCCTCCATCTGGGTGTTAGCTGAAAAGTATCAAACTAACCTTGCTTTAGAGCGAATCACCTAAGCTTCTTCATCTAAAAGGGAGACAAACGGATTTTATAAGTCTTATCTTTGGGGATAACACGATATCGTCACTAAGGAAATCATAAGACATTTTCTTCAATTAACAATTGTAATTAAGGGAGACATATGTCGTAGATAATGAGTCTTAAAAATTGACTCATGGCAAATTGATAGTCCCAAGCAACCTCAAAAACTTAAATTAATTAGTAGAGACGACATATATCGTTGCTAGTAATAAATTTTAATTTTTTGATGTAATTGTCACTAGCGAACACAAATTTCATCGATAATGTCAATATTCATCAAGGTCGGGTTCTTCATGAAGAATTGGTCGTTAAAAATATTTATTTTAATCACTACTTATCATTATCATTAGTTAATAGTTCTTCGTTGTCTTTACAAAAGAAAAATTGCCCCTAATGATAATTAAAAATAAAGTTGGGATTTTTTGAAATATCTTAATCCCGTAATTGTTTCTTCATATTATATACACATTACACTTAATAAACACTACTACCGTATCATTCATAAATATTTAGTTAAAAAATCACAAAATATTACATTGTTTAACATATCAAGTCATAACATCGTACTTAAGTTTCAAATAACATAAGAGTGACCTTGATATGTGCCTCGTGGTATGTGTATCATGTCTTGTTTCTAACTATTTTGTCAAACATATATCTGCTAACACCTTACATGTTAACTGGTTGAACCCAAAAGTGTGATAAAATAGTGATAATCAAAGCACACACCTTGTAAGAACAACAAGAATCTCTACGCAAGTGCAAGAATTTTTCACACGTAATAGTAAATAAGTAAAATTTCGTTTTCAGGGATTTAGGACGTTAGATTTAAGGTTGTGTTCAATAATAGTGTATATTATTTTTGATGTTTAGATTAAATTATACAAATAAATATGAATATGTGTATTAATTACTAATATTAACTACAAATGCAAATGATAATAGTTAAGGTTGCAAGTACACGTCTATCCTATAATTTGCTTTTGACATGTAAGTGTTTATTTTAGTGCTATAACAATCAAATATTTACAAGCCTTTGTAAATTTGGTAATTAATCAACTTTCACGACCAATTATAATCTAGAAAGTAAAATAGAAAAAAACTATAAAGTAAGAGGCCAAAAAGATAAGTATAAAACTTCTAAGGACTAAATAGCAAAATTGAAAAGCACTCGGCTAAACTAATAAAGTGCGTGTTCGAGACGGGTGCTTTTAAAAAAAATTGTAAACCATTTTAATCTCAATATTTTGTAAAAATACCTTAAAGTTCCCATTACCTTGAGATAATCTTGTTCCTTACTGTAGCTTTAAGCAATTGTTTGAACCATATTTTGGATTGAACATCTCGTCGGATATTGTGAAGAATCTTATCATGTTTTTCCAGGAGATTTTGATTAATCTTTCTATTTCTAGCATTACAAATATGGCAGACCATAATTTGGAATCTAGGGATAAAAACTAAATCCTCAAAATTATTTCTCTTACTTCTTTGAGTGATCTACACAGTTTTTTATGACAATGAAAAGGTCTTGTCTTGGAAACCATGGTATTTGCAACATTCAAACCATACTTTTTTTAGTAGGAACAGTTTTAAAAAAAATGATCTCGAGACTCCAAATCAGAATTACATAGCTCACAGTTATAGTCGGTAATAATAATTTGTTGCTCAACTCTATCACAAGTAGGAAGTCAGTTAAGGAAACCTAACAAAGTAAGGAAACGATGTTTTGGGATGGTATGTTTATGCCATACCACGGAACTCCAACCAACTTTATCCCCCGCTGTATAGAGGTCCTTGCTGGGATTTGATGTAGAGAAGAAGTCTTTGCCTATACATTTCAATGTAATGGAATCATCCATAGAATTCAGAGTGAATTGATCTAAGGAAGTTTTAAGAAAATGAAATTAGAAGGTAAGCGTCATCTATTGTTACCAAAGTAGTTGGCGATTGTTTTGTGCTTATACTTGTTGAAAATATGAGGTTACAATTGAATATTTAGTTCTCTAACCTTGAAATTATTCATCCACAGATCTTTGAGAATGAAAATTTTTTACCTTTATTATTAGAATGATGAATATATTTACGAGCTAAGTTCTTGATTTTAAGAAGTTTTCTCCAGGTGCATGGTATAATGTGTGTGGGGTCAATATTCCGTACACATTTATCTCCCAGCCAATTCACTTTAACTAATTGAGCCCATATATTATTGTTGATGTTCTTTAAGCTAGCCATTCCAAGACCACCTTCTTTCTAAGATTTTCATAGAGATTTCACAGAGACTTTAGTTCCTCTGTAATCACAAGAGTTACCCCTCCAAAGGAAACTTGAGAGTAGAATTTATAGTGATTTAATTACTCTCGTAGGAAGAATCATCACAGAGCACAAAAATCTAAGTTTGCTCTGAAGAACTGTTTTGATGAGATGAAGTTTACATACAAATGAGAGAAATCTCTGCATCCAGCTATCTATACTTGAAGAAATATTCTTGATGATAACTTGACAAGGTGCTGCATTAGGAGCCTTTATAGTGAGGGGAGTTCCAAGGTATCTAACTTGTAATAGTCCTTGTTTCACATTGACATCATGCACTATAATAGAGTTCACTTTCTTCTTGGCTAATGTTGAGTCCAGAGAGTCTTGAGAAGATGTCCAATCCCTCCTTAAGTTTTAGAGCAGATGAAGTATCTCCTTTAAAGAAAAGAAGGCAATAATCTGCAAATATAAGGTGATTGCGTCTAACCCTGAAGAATATTGGATGATAGGTGAATTGAGAAGAGTGGCCTAATTTATCAATTAAATCACTAAAAACTTACATAAATATAATAAAGATGTAGGGTGATAGTGGATTACCATGCCTCAAACCTCTCTTGACTTTAAAAAAACCATTCAATTCTACATATAACTATTAGGTTATTTCGAGCTACCATTACAAATTGGACCTGGACAAGATAGTTATCATCCAAGAAAAGTTTTTTTTAGTAAAATATGGTATGCTTACTACAAGTTTGTTGGGCGAACAACTATCACCAAGTCATGGTCGTAGTGTCCACATATAATCTCATAATGAAATTGTCCACTGAAAAATAGATGGTCAGCGTACGAGGAAATCACGATCAAACCAACAAGGGAAATTTCAACCCCTTTGTGGGACCAAATATTTTTTTTATTAGAGTGTAAGATGATCATGTTATAACTTAAGGTTCTCCAAAGATTGATACATATGTGAAGTAAAAGAGGTAGGACGTCATTGTTATGTATATTAGTAGCATCTAGTGTAAATAAATAGGAATATATATTCTTCTAACATTAAATAGGTCACGTGCGAGTTCCATTTAAAAAACAAGAGGGTTTTACTTAATCTATGGCTTGAAAAATATCTACCAAAACGCTTTAAAAGGGGGATAGACGGATTCATGAAATGTATCGAGGAAATTAAACATATGGACTACTATTTATACTATTTTTCCTCACTTGGAAGTTTTTTAATGAGATAATAGGTGGCCCGCAATTTTTGGCAGTTGTAAGATATTTACTGAAACACATTCATTTCAAAAAAATTAAGGTAAAAAATGTTTTTCAAGTCTCAATGGAAACACATACTAGTAAATAAGGGCATGTGAAACTTTAATTTATTTCGTTTACATAGTTATATAGTATAGGGTGTTCCATATACAGGAAACCTTTAACAAAACTTAAATACTTATCAAGGTCACATATAAAACTCCTATTCAATTCCTTAAAAGGGTTATCTAGTTTGCGGGTTTCGATCAATATGAATCCTTGACAATAATTTTTTTTTGTTATCTTCGTAATTTATAAAATATCATTTTAATTCCTTAGTAGGGTTATCGAATATAATTGATTATGTCTATATGGAACCTTTACCAAAATCTATAATGATTAATAGTATCATATGTAAAATCTTTATTTAATCCCTCCGAAGTTTTATCGAGTTTAAAGGGTTCCATCTATACGACACCTAAACCGAAACCTATCATTATAATCAAGGTCATACATAAAACATCATTTCAATCCCTCATAAGAGTTATCGAGTAAAAATGTTATGTTTAAATGAATTTCGCCCAAATCAATTATAGTATCAAGTCATAAAAAGTCCCCAATTAAATCTCTAAAATTGATTATCTAGTATAAATGATTTCACTATGTGGAACTTTGATCAAATCCAATAACGACTTTCAAGGTCATATATATTCTCGATTCAATCTCTGAAAGGTTATCGAGTATACAAAGTTTCCTCTAGGTTGAAGCTCAACCAAAACCCATAATGGTTAACAAGGCTATGTAAAATATCATATAGATTCCTTAGATGATTTATCGAGTATAAAGGGTCAAATATACATGATGCCTCTTATAAAGCTTATGGAGATTATTGAGGACATAATTAAAAAAATTGATTCAAAATCTTAGAAGTGTTTTCTAGTATTAAGGGTTCAATCTATATAGGACCTTGAACAATACCCATAATTGTTAACAAGGTCATAGTTTTTTTTGATTGAGTCGAGTATAAAGGTTCAATATACAGGGAAACTCGACCAAAGCCTTTTACTATTACCAAAGTAATAATATAAAACTTACATTTACTCCTATTAGTTATCGAATTACAAATGGTTCCATCTCATGAAACCTTGATCAAAACCCATAACAGTTATCAAGATCATAATTATAAACTGAGATACAGTCTATTAGAAGTGGTGTTAAGTATAAATGGTTACACCTATATATAACCTCATCAAAACCTACAACAATTTTTGAGGTAATATAAATAAAACCTTTATTTAATATAAATTAATTGTTATCGAGTAAAAAGCTTTCCATATACGTGTAATGTCTACCAAAACCCATAATCGTTAACATTTAAGATGTTCTTAAAAAATCTATTCGATCCGTCATAATGATTAACAAGTATAAATGGTCTCATTAAAGGAACCTCTTCTATAGCCTATTTGGTTTATCAAGGTCAAATATATATAACATCGATTAAATCCTTGGGAAAATTTATTAAGAATAAAAGGTTACATTTGCGTGAAACCTTGAAAAACATTATATCGATAATGAATTTCAGAAATATAAACCTTGCTAAAGTCCATTGGAAGGGTTATTAAAGATAAATGATTACATTTATGCGGAACCTCAGCAAAAACCTGAAACAACTATAACGATAATATACCTAAACCTTTTTTCTAGTCTATTAGAATGACTATCGACAATAAAGGGTTCCATCTATATAAAACATCCACCCAAACATGTAACCGTTTACAAGGTCACGTAACATCTCGATTCAATCCATCAAAAGTGTTATCGAGTAAACCTGATTGTATCAAGATTGTCTTACAATGATTTTCTATCAATAATTTTTATGGAAATTATGGAGTTCGAGAACATAATATATAAAGTGGTGTACTATTAAGAACCAGGGATCCAAGATTTTAATATGAACCCATCCTAGTGGTAAATCTTAACAAGGAGAAAATTATATATCTAAGAAAAAGTCAATTTACATGTTAATCACCAAGAATCTATCGAGTAATACTACGTGATAAGTAATTCTAAATTAAGAATGCAATAAGTTTAAATAAACGATGAGCGTCACAATGATTTTCATGTTCACATTTCCTGAATCTATTGATCATTATCAATAACAATTTAATTTATAAATTAGAAGTAGTTCTTTCGAATGTCTGTATCCTTCTCATGATAAATCATGTCTCATTCTACCGAAACATAATGCATCAAAATCCCTTAATATTTATAAACGTGATCTCTTTATTGGAGATATAAATACTCCAAAACAAGGAAATTGATTAAATGTTATTTATGTCACGTCATCTAACCTTGAAATATATTTTTTAAGTCTTAATGTCTCTTAGGTTGACTATAGGTAAATGTAATTGTAAATCTTTGTTGACACCTTGTGAAATAAGATGGCCTAGAAACTAAGTAGTATGTAGGCTGTTAAAGAACATAAATTCAGCATAAATATTATATATAAATGAATAAAACTGACCGTTGTATAACAATGAAATATAATAATTTTATATGTATAAAAATAATCTTTGAACCTTGAAATATATTTTTTAAGTCTTAATGTCTCTTAGGTTGACTATAGGTAAATGTAATTGTAAATCTTAATGTCGCTGTTAAAGAACCTTGAAATATATTTTTTAAGTCTTAATGTCTCTTAGGTTGACTATAGGTAAATGTAATTGTAAATCTTTGTTGACACCTTGTGAAATAAGATGGCCTAGAAACTAAGTAGTATGTAGGCTGTTAAAGAACATAAATTCAGCATAAATATTATATATAAATGAATAAAACTGACCGTTGTATAACAATGAAATATAATAATTTTATATGTATAAAAATAATCCACATTGATAGGAACTAAAACATAATCACTACATAAGTATTATATTTAGATAAAAATATGAAACCATATAGGAACTATTCATATACATCTTTGAAATTGATACATTAGGCTAGGAATTAGCTTTTACAAATCATGAGTTGGGCCCAGATAAGTTACTTGTTTTTAATTTATACTTATAATTGGGCTGTTAATTTGTCGTTCTATTACCCGTACTTCTTTTTTATATATTTATGACAAAAGTTTTTTTGAAGAAGAAAAATTATTTTAGACTAATATAACCCATAAACACGGAGGGTTTGCAACTTTAATGACGTTAGTTAATAACAAGAGATTAAAATAAAAAAAATCTATAAAGTTATAATTAATTGGGTAAGAGGGGTATATCTCTACTTTTGCAACTCTTCTTTTTTCCGTGGTCATCATCTCATTTTTCTTCTTCTGTGACATTGTTTATGGTATTTCTTCATTTTTGTTCACCTTTCTTGAATTATATATACATTTGTAAAATTTATTATCTTTTGTGTATAAGTTATCAATTAAATTTTTAAGTATTCTTAGTAGATCTATATTTATGTAAAATTTATAATAATATGAAAAGTGTGAATCACTTGTGATTGTTGTAAATTATTAACTTTCTTAATTTGGGGATCTGAGGATCAAACTTAGGGTTTTTAAATAAGATAGTCTTTTTATTTTGATAATTAACAATCAAACATAGATGTAAAATTGATATTATAGAAAATATATCTTTTGAAATTAATATTTTCTTATTTTCAGTAGATTTTTTAATGGATCTAAGGAAGCAAGATCTTACAATTCCTACAATCACTGGCGAAATGATTAATGAAGAAAAGGTAATGAAAATAAATTGAGAATTACGGGTTAATGTGATTTATGTTCAAATAGTTTATTGGATGTATAGAGTAGTAATAATTTTGTTTTCTTTAGATACTTGATGTGGAAATTGGGACGCTTGAAGAGCAAACCTTTTTCAAGGAAGAATTGGAGTCCTTTTTAAGAGAAAGAGGAATAAAATTTTCACATCCCACCTTTTATGGGGAACCGCTCAACCTTTTAAAGTATGTTTACAAACTTCTATTTTTGTATTTGCTTTGATATATAAATTAATTAAATAATTTCATTGATTTTTTATGAAAGGTTATGGAGGATTGTAAAAAATTATGGAGGATATGAAATGGTAATAATATTTGTGTAGTTTATATTTATCTGTATTCTACTTTAAATTTACAAATTATGTGTTTGATTTTTTCAGGTGACAAATTCGATAATGTGGAGACAAGTGGGATATTTTTTTCATCCTCCAACGTAAGTTTTATCTAAAAAATCGGGTGACATTATTTCAATCAGACTACATACATAAACTAAGTTTGACATATTATCGTAATTTACACATAATAAAAAATCAAATAGAAATCATAGTTCATATGATAATTTTACAAAACGATATAAAAACATATCATATGATAATGTAAACCATTTGTTTGTTTTTAAACCCTTTTATGTTGTAATTTATAATAAATAAAACATATTTATTGGCAGATTTTAAAAATATATTTAATACTAATATGCAGAGGTCATGGAGGTTCTTAAAGTTATTCCTCTCACATGATTTTAATAAATATTTTCTGATTCTAAAACATGATTCTCTAGCATTATGGAAGGTTATAAAGATTATTTTTGATATGGAAGACTCTAAATCTTTATAGATGGCTTAATAGGATTGTGGATAAACTCACTACTATAGAGAAAATAAATTATCGCATTGTTGGAACTGATTTCTATGAGTTTTAATATATAATCTCCATTTATGTTAATGGACAAATCATTCTTAATTTGATCTTTGAATGGATTTCCAAATATATATCTATGATATGTGATTTTTAACCTTGTTATTATGCATTTTTATTAATGAAAGCTCTTTAATTAATGAAAATAATATAATGAAAATGTAAGTTTAGAACTGTGAAGTTAATATCAAACAACAAACTAGACAATGATAGAACTATAATCTTTTATATTATTCATGCTCAAAGAGTGTATTTAATTTTTTTTGTGTTTTGATTATTGAGGTCTGAAATCTTAAATAAATAAATTATATTAATCAATTACCAATAGTGACTTAATCTATGATTTCCATCTTGTTTGCAAATATATATGTTTTTTATTTTATCGATATAAATTTATACACATGTATTGACGATTTTTGCTAATATATTTATAAATTATTTATGTGCATATCTTCCAGTAGCTGCACAAGTTTAGCGACAATATTTCGCAAGTATTATGAGAAGGTATTAAATTATCGTAATCTTTATTATTAATTTATATATAGGTTGATGGATTAAATACTATTTTATGTTTTTATATGTATTTAATTTATAAAATAAAATGTTACATTTTGTATGTGAAGTAAAATTATTCTATATGTTGGTATGAAAATAATTGAATCTCAATATAAAAATAAAATGACATTTAGACTTTTTCTTAATATTCATCACATTATTTATATTTTACAACATATCAGTACAAAAAATATCTATTAGAATAATTACTATCTAAGATCAAAAGTAATAATATTCTACTCTAGAAAATAATTATGCAAGACTCAATAAAGAGAAGAAAAAAAATTTACTCTAAAAAATGATTGGGGTGTGTAATTATCAAAGCACTGTTGTTTTGCTTTCCGATCTTGTACCTATTCTCATTTTAAAAAGAAAATACATAAGCAAATCTATTTTTTTTTATTTTGTGGTGAACACAACTCAGTATTTCTTCTTCCACTTTTTCTACCAATACAATATATCTAAATGAAATAAAAAAATTAATTCACATTTTCTTTTTTGGGTGTTTCTATTATAAAAACAAATATAATTCTTGATTTATTTTGTATACATATATGTGTTTGGCTATATGTATTTATATATGTGAGTATGTAGTAGGGATGGATTAATGTATCTATGTATGTATGTATGTGTGTATATATTGTTATATAGAGTAAACATATCACTTGAATTGGCTATAAATTATAGGTTACAATTGCATACATATAAACTAAGAAGTAATTAGTTTAAATAGAGGTCAATGAAGGAAACAAAATCCATGTTATTTTATTATTTCCACCAATTTTATTAGCTTTTCAAATTTTCTTAAGAACCATTCCTATGAGAATGCTATATTTTTTGTTTTAATATTTTATATTTGGTATCGTATTAATAAAAATAGGTTTGAGAGCTGAATATGTTTAAGTCCATATTATTATATAGTATTTATAGAATATGAATAATATAAAAGGGTGTTTGTAGAAGAAAAAAAAGTCCAATGAAATGATTTGGTTTTAATATAAGAATTGGTATGAATAAATGTATACAGTAGTCATGTGTAATCCTAAGAACACAAGAACAGAATATAATATGAAGATTAATATATTAATAATTATTGATTTACATGAATAGAGATCTAAATATTAAGTGTTAATATAGTATTTGAGGGTTGGATACATGTCTAAGTGAAGTGAAGTGAAGGTGTCTAAGCAACTTCACCTTTATTATGATTATTAATCAATAATTCCTATTTGAAAGGAATCAATATAGATTTTAAATAAATTGAAGTTTATAATACCTTGAATAAGTAAACAAGAGTCTAAATATAAGCATCGTAAATTTGAAAAGATAAAAAATTCATGTTTTAAAGTTTAAGAGGATGTTTCGAACCACAGTGCAAGTTCATATTACGATAAATAGTCATCAGAGCAAGGACTTGATATAAGTTATTATGTTTGCAAGTAAAGCTCAACTATGTTTTTATAGTATATATAAGTGATAGTACATATAATGTTTTGATCATGGCGAAAAGATAAATTCTATAATAATAGAAAACTGATATCTTAATGAATATTGGATTCTTTGTTATCGTTTACCTTCTCTTTTTTAACTTAACTCATGTATGTCATATATTTGTGGCCACTTCATACTTTGTCTTTCAATGTGGTGAGAAAATTTCTTAGTTTATTTAATTATTAAATTGATCAAATTTTGTATAAGGGTTTGTTCATAAAGAGTGGTTTGTAAAAGATGCTAACAAATATATGTTACAAGTTGTTAGCCATTCCCGGTGGTTATAATAACTATTACAGATCTTGAATATTTCTGTTTTCTAATAATTGGAGAAGAATTATTTAGTTCGCAGCTAAGTTGGAAATAATGAATTTAAATATTTAAACAATTTAAGTTGTAATAGTGAACATATACAAGAGAAAGATGCGGTTAATAAGCTTAAGCAATATTTTTTAAGATGAATCAAGCTCTATGAAAAAAAGAGTTCAAAACCTTTTTTAAGGTGCCAAAATGCATAATTATTTTTTATCAATCAAAACAATTGAGTAAGAAATAATAAAATAAATATTGTGCTTAGATAATGGTATTGTAGTTTCTTATCATTATAATATTGTACAAATTTTGTAGCCAGTACAAAAATCTTCTAAGGTTTATATATGATGGTTATGGAATGCCTATTTATTCCTTAAATAAAATTATAAATAATACAATTATTTGTCATGAAATATGGTTTTCTTTTCAATCTATGGATAATAGAAACAACCTTGGGCTTTATTGATTCTGTATAGGCATTTTTTAAAAGTAAGTAAAATAGGGACTTGACTTTATGTGTTCATTAATGATGAATTTTCTTGTCGTAAATTTTTTGATATAGTTTTTGTTAATATGAAAATAAATATTAAGGTTTCACATCCTTCATGTATAAAGGATTAAAGTTTCATACCTTGTTGTAACGTTCTCCTCAAGATTATTAATAAACTAGCGTATATTATAAAATTGTAATGTTAGAGGTTGCATCTGTAAATAATAAAGGAATAAGCATAGTTCATAATGTATTAGATTGAAGAACATTGTGAAGGGTATAAAAGTAAGAATCATTTCAATGTGTACATTTTAGGTGAATATAATAAGGTCCAGTTACTTTTTGTCATGGTCTTCTCTCCTTAAATTTCTTTCATACGAATTTCACTTCAAAGTTGATTTGTTGGATTAAAACCACCTTTATGAAAATTTTAGAGGGTAAGTAGTCTTAATTCTGTAAAATTGGTATCCATAATAAATCCTAACACTCTAAATATGTATTCCCTTCCTACTAATGATTTTTTGTTTAATTTAAAAAATATTATCAAAATTGTTATTTACGAATATCCTAATACTCACCTTTATTATGTAGACTCTAGATAATTAGAAATATAATGTTTTTATTTTTTAATTTCCTTAATTTCTTACATGTATCATTTCTATTACAAATTTTGTTGATTGTGATAAAAAAATTGTAATTATATGTTTAAAATATATAATTTAATTTTAGAGTTGCCATTCTATGTGGGTGTCTATACTAAAATTCATATATCATTAATACAATTTTTTGAAAATCTTATGTTAACTAGATCATTTGTTCTATAAACTTTATGGCATAGGTATTTCTTAAGTACGAGTTACAAGTTACATCTAGTTCCATGAATCATACACTGTGTATTGAAAAAGAGGTACAAATTATTTAATATATTTTTAATACTTTTTAGTTTTATAATTGTACTATTAGTTTATAGCTTAAGTTGTTTTGTGAGACATTCATGGTTTGTCATACGTTTCTAATAACACATAAATCAACTGATTTTTTGTAAGCATACGTGTATCATGATATATCATACTATTGCAATCAGAACTGAACTTTTTTTTTTGGTTTTCAAAAATGACACACTACTTGGAATGATGAATTAAATATAGGATAACTCACAAGTTTTAGTTGATAATATATAACTATTCTCCGTGTTTTATGGTTTATTAACTATGTTATTATGTTTTCATATACTCTACCGATAAAATTCAATAATAGTGAATATCTGAGTTATTATTGCTAGACATTCGTTTAGATTTTATATACATGAATAGAAAGGGATATATAATGCTACGAAGGTAAGACCTAATTATGAAATTGAAATAAAAAAAAAATTAAAACGTTAAATTAATTAATTTGACATGAATGAAATTTTATTGTGCATATTATGCATCTTACAGAACTATTGTTATTTTATCCCAGCATAAATCATCACACTCTCTGATCTTCATAAATAATATCCAGTTTCATTATATTTTCCTATCATAATAATGTTATATAATAATATCATATAACAAAATTATATCATATTATTCGATAATAATATATAATAGTTTTTATCATTACATATGTTATCCCTCTCTCTATCTGACACACACTCACAGTCTTTGGCTCCCCTCATGTGTTTTTGTATGAAGGCAAGAATCATTAAAGTTTTAGATGTTGGGGCGCCTGTTGAGTGGGTGAAGGTTAATGTTATAAAAAGGGTAAGTTTCATATATCACCATACTATAATAACTCTACCTTCTTCACCTAAAGCCAAATCATTGTGTTTTATTATTAGTTAAATCTTGTTCGCAGGATGATTATTTCGAAATATATGCTCTAGTTCCCGGTTTTCGATACGAAGAGGTTTATATATTTTTTCTCTATGATTGTATTTGTATTTTAGTAGGAATTGTACCTAACTCTTTAGTTTAGTTATATATAATCCAGCTGGCAAATATCTCTATAGCTCTTAGCCGTATTATCTTTATATAGTTATGGATGTCGACAAATTAAAACAATATAATAGCTCTTATAAGCATAAAAATGATCAAACAATTAAATTCCTCTAAAGTTTGTTTGTCAAAATATATGTTAGGTTACTATTTAATACAAATTCCGAATGATTAATTCTATGTTGTATGTTAGTTTCTTCATCATGTATATAAATTTATCACATAATTATTTCACTCAAGTATTTATATAATACCTTATAGTCAATTTTTGTTAAAATCCAATCATGTGCATGTTTTTGCCTGACATGAAAAATTAAATTTTTTTCCCAAATATAAAGAATTAGTAGTCTAATGTACATATTCTACCTATCATATTACTTATTTATGTTTTTTTGATTATATATATGTTTGATTGTTTACTTCATTCTTTACAAATTACTCATGACTTTATTTTTTGAACACAGATAAATGTTCAAGTAGAGGCTGAACAAATAGCTATAATGGGGAACTCAACGGAACCTGAGAACCCGTGGGGAGTTACAAAGTTTTCGAAGGTAAGTTTAATTTTTGTATCTTTTCAATCTTATGACACTATGTTCATTGCTCTTATTTGTTGAAGATGCATATCACATGACATAAGAATATTATTATCGAATAAGACTAGAAAATACTATTTATTCAAATATAATCCTAATGATTCAACACAAAAAGTGACATTTGAGATCTTTATCCTAATAATTAGTTCTTCACTTGATATATGTATGATTAGGCCTAATATAATATACAATACTTTTGAGTGTTATGGATCATGTATGATAACTATTTTGTCAACAATCTAAATGTAAATTCTTATTTAAGAATATTCATAAAGGTTGATAAATGCCTTATATGTAACCTCTATCAAATTCTTTTTTCAGGTGATCTTGCTACCCAAGAAAGTTGACCCTCTTTGTATTTCAATTGTTTTTCATGAACGTGGAACACTATATATTCGTGCGTCATTGTAGAAAATTTCTATCGTATCAAGTATAAAATTATTAAGTTATTTTATTTCAAAAATATAAACATATACATCTAATATTTTATCTAGGATTATGTGGAATATGTATTTTGATAAAAATAATTGTTTGCATTATGTGACTATGATTTTTATTATTTTATGATGAGGTTTGTAGTCATGTAATCAGAGTCACATATTTAAATATAATATTTGAGTTTATAAAGGACTTGGGTTTATTGTTCAAAATGGTCATTAGAAAGTTAAACAAAATATAAAACACGAGAACAACATTTAGTTAGGTAAGGTAAAGAATTTCTGAAAGAATGTTGTTTTAATTGGATAGTTATTGAATTCTAGTTTAAATATTTTAACATACTTAATAGTAAGTCTTAGAAACTATCTTGTTATATTAGTTAAAACTATTTATTAAAAGCTCTTTTTTCCTTTTTATAGTTTTTAAATTTTAACTATACGATGATAAGTATCAACAAAACATACATTTAGATCATATGATTTATAGTAATTATGTATGTTACATTTAACGTTACAATCATTCAATTTAGTCTTGCATTTATTGAATTTTTTTGTAATTAATTTTTAATTAATATATTGAAATCAAAATTGATATTTATTGAAGAATATATTACTTAATGTTGGTTTATATGTTACAATTATAACATAAACAAGTCAGTACTCTGAGAAAATAGCGATAATATTGAAGTATATCTAAAAACACTCGAGGAATACAATGAGCATATACTAACAAAAATTACATGAAGGATGTATAATTAACACCTTTTGGTTAATTACTATTATCACATCACTTGAAGTATTTATATTTATCCTTATTTGATTATTATTTCCTTAATAAGTTTTATTTATGTAGCATATTTTCAAACCTCTTTGATCTAATCTTTACATCACATTAATTTGAAAATAATCTTTTGTCAACATTGAAGTTGTGATTTTGTGGGAGTTAAGAACCAACATGTGTGATGTGGTATATCAAACCATTAATAGTGTTCACCATTAATTTTGGAAAGAGATTTCCTATTAATGTTAATACATTTAATTTGTAACCACGGTTATCTCTCTTTATGTGTTTTTCTTTTGATGTAGTCTACATGTTTTTTTTGCATAGCTTAGGTTTTTGCTACTATATTACTCATGTTTTGAAAGGATAAGAATCCTAATTGGATAAAAACGGAATATACATTGTACCTTGTCAAAACTATATACTTTATCTTTATTTGTGTTTGACCTATCAATAAAATTTCTTCTTAATAGGTTTTTTTTGGACAAAATCTCTTCCCTAATAAATTACAAATGTGTAAGAGGGTATTTTTATGGGATATTTGCATTTCAACTTACATTCCAATGTTTAGATATGTCTCTTTCATTAACAAGGATCAAGTTGAGTCCATCATTATCTTCTTTATTCTCTAGTGTGAGGCTATATAAGAGTATCGTAGTTTTGTATATCATTCGGTAGTATTATAAGAATGTGTTTTATTGTCAAACACTTCACTAATTTTGTTAGTATCCAAATAACCTAGAAATACATGAATGACTTTACGAACGCAATAAGCCTACTTCCTCGATTGTTATTAATGAAAACACAAACTAGAGTCCAATGTTATTTCTATATGTTAGTATTCATTCAATTCCTAATTTGAATAATTTACTCATTTGAGCATGTCTCTCCTTGCTAGAACACTATTTTAGGTTTAGGATTTAATGATATTCGATGTAGCATGCTAAAACGATCAATGAAGAAAATAAAAGACTTTAAAATTTTGTTTAAAAAGCATGTCTCATTTCTTCATAATATTCCATGTCAAGCAAAGATGTATTCATAATTAGGATATCTCTTAATCAAATCTCACCATTTTTTTTTATTGTAGCAATGTTTTCCCAAGTGACCTAGTGTATTCTTCGTTTACTAGTCGAGCCCCACCCAAATCTACCGAGCATGGCTATCTTCTTACAAAAGATTCTAGAAAAAATATAAATCGTGTAATTTGGAAGCGACGGATGAACTAGTTTTATCAATACTTCTTTTCCCTTAGCTGAGAGGAGAGATTCTTTCAATCACATATATTTTTATAAATCTACCATAAATCCATTTGATATTAAAAAGTTTTGACATATTATATGACATATGAATATCCACATATTTTTCTAAAACGTCTACTATCATAGTATGGAGTTTGGAGTTAGTATATACCATAAGGTTTTGAGGTTTATCCTTACTGAAGAAAATTTTGTATCACTAAGTTTGACACTTTGATCAAATCACTTATAGTAAATAATATATCTTTGAAATTCATCATGTTCATTGTTAGAAAGGACCACAAAATATAACGAGTCATACACAAAGAACAAATGATTGACAATCAAAAATTGTCTAATAATTTCAAACTCTTTGGTTGTCCTACTTTTAAAGTCAAGGCTTATTAGGCTAATAAAATCTTAATATATTATACTAAAAAGACCATTGATAGACGCTCTTTTTGTGTGATATTTTTTTCAGAATAAACTAACAAAGTATTTCCTTATTAATTTAAATATTATACTTGATTATTGTAACCCATTTTATGGTTCGAGAAATCCATTTTTATTTAGATATTTTCTTCCAAGTCCTGTTGAACTCCATTATACACCTTCTTCATTTCAAGTTTCACCACGATGTATCTTTTTGAAGATTTTTATGTCAAAATAAAAATTAAAATAATGAGAAATAATAAGAAAACATTAATGAATGTCGATTAATTGGACATGATAAAGTCATTCTATTACGGTTACAACCTTGTTTCTAAAACTCTAAAATCTCTAAAAAGTTTGTGCGTGAAATTATCATGAAGTTATTGAATTTGTTCTAGTTTTATCCTATGGTAATAAGGGAAATTATAATGTAATAAATTGATTTAAGTGTCGAATCGTTGATCATAATGTCGTTTACAAAGATGAAGAGATAGTTCTCGAGGGAATTCTAATGTTTTGGACAACAAATCACAGTATTAATCCAATCCATAAGTGTTGGACCCGCTCGTACGAAATAAATCTTTTTTAAACTCTACAAAGATGAATCCTTGATATGGTCAGTTTTCATATGTCAATAGACTTTACACGAGATATATTTCATGTAAGGATCCGTTGAACATACAAAAAACCTTATAAAAGACCTTAAATACACAACAAGACAAGTTATCTATATCTTTCTCTTCATCTATTCAAGTACCATTGTTATTCAAAACATGAGGAGTTTGCTTATTTATCTTCTTTTAACAATTGATTAATTAAAAAAAGATGAAATTTTATCACCTACATGAATCCATATTAATTTGGCTCTTCAGGAAACAATATAACTCTTTTCGAGTTCAAACTAGATGAGGTTGTTTTTTAAGATGCTTAAGTACAAGTACACTATGTTTGGATGACAATTTTATAGAGCCATAACAATGTTTGAATGTTGTGTATCTGAGGTTTGTTATTATTACAATATCTTTTACTTAAATTCATGTGCATAAGAGTACCACATGTTATATACATCTTAAATTCTTCTTGTTTTCTACATCTCAAAATGATCCAAAATTTAAGTGTTTGCAATTTCTTAGAGTATTTTGACTTCTTGATAAATCATTAGGATAATGATTAGATTCAATAGCACGAAGATCCAACAAACTAGCATTAAAAATCTGGAGGAACCATTCCTTAAAACACATAGATATGCCAATTTTTTAAATATGCTGATGTTTGGCTCTTTTATTTGTCTATGTCTACAAGTTTTTTAACGGGTATATCTATAAGAGTGTTAAGGTTAGTGAAATTGTTGAATCCTACACAACCATTCTCATGGATTTTTCTGTAACCATTTTTTCATTATCTTTAGTGTCCCAATAATAATTTCCAATAGTTTACCACGACACAGAATTTTAATAATAGGAGCTGGAGATAAAATATCACAATTTCAATCTCTCAACAAGATATATAGGTGAATGTATAAAATAAACATAAAAAACTATTTTTATTATCATATGTTTGAATAAAAACAACAATTATTGCAGCTTTTTTCTTCCAATGCATTCATACTAAGATTCATATACTAAAATTTCCATAACCGTAACAATGGGGTTGAAAACACTATAGTTAAAAAAACGACCTTGCTTAACTAAACTAAACTATTACATAGACTAGACATTCTATAAGTTTAAAAATCCCAACATAACATGGGCTTGAATTTATCCAAAATGTCTTAGATATATCACTTTGTCAAATAAATCCACAGTCGTTAAGAATGCCACGTGACAATTCATACTTATATTTTTCAAAATTTGAAGAGAAACCCAAACACATTAACAAAGTATAAAACTCAACCACATTCACCTCACCCTTCAAAAAGTATTACTTACTAGCTTTGATCACCTCGTGAAAATGTTGCCCAAAACAATTGTCAATAATTACTTACGCCTCGACTGTATATAATACTTTATTCGACTATGACATATCAGAAGTATATAGCCTTTTTAATAAAAATCAAGTGGTTCCCATTGTTACAACCTTCCATTCTTGTTTCATTACTTCAATCCTTCTCTTTATCATGCACATTTCCTAATTTGTTTACATGAAGCTACTAAGATCATTCTTATGTTTTTTATATTTATCATTATTCTGCATACCACCTCCCTTCTCCTCTTATTTCCTAAAAATAGACCTCGACCATTGTTTGTATGTTCTTGTAAAAAAATATTTGTACGCAAAAGACTCAACCATCTCAATACACAACATATTAAACGTATTAACCGAATATTTTTGGATTATGAGAATTCATCTCCCCACCCTTTTCATCGCATTATCACTTCTTTCTAAATCAACAACATACCCCCCCCCCATTATCATAAGGGGGAGGTTGGACTATTTTTTTCCTAAGATAACTACCATCCCAATTTTTCCTACTCGTTGTATTCTCTTTCCTATCTAGATTTTCGCTTAACCATATATCATTCTCAATATTAGAAATACCATAATTGTTTTCCAAGTTCTTAAAGTCATCACGTTTTTTCAAAGCTTGATCATTTACTATATATCCTTAAAAGACAAATTTATTACTAATACTTACGCCATTTTGAGTTTTATAAAAAAAATTCTGTATTCTCTCGTATTTAAATTTGTCCCATCCCACATGATCTACCTTCGTAAATGAATCAAACATTAGTCAAGTTTTTTCAAGGTCTATTTCAACGCCAATATTAAATTCTTTAACCTCGTTATTTTCATATAGGTAAGTGAAGTCAACCTAAAAGAGAGAAATATTATAAAAACTAGGATAATATATCATGTATAATGTATTTTGCATAAAATAGAGTCCATGGTCATGTACCTAAGCTTCTGATTTATCCTAATGAATGTAATGGATTTAAATATGACGTAAAATTATTTAAGGATCGTATTCATATCTTCAAACAACCTTTGTTTAATAATCTAATCTTCAATATTTATTTTGAACATGTTCATAATACTTCTTGATCCATGAATGCTCTATTGATATGTCAAGACTCACTAAAATATCTAGTGAGTATATCCATAATGATGTTTATGTTGGGTATAATTTTTATTATGATTTGGAGTGTGGGTTGTTTAGTAACTTGCGGTGAGTTTTGCTCATTAAGGACATGTAGGTTATAGATGTTATTTCATGTTCATTAAGAATTAGGATTCCATGTATATGTAAAGTAAAAAATAAAAATAAAAACTTACAATGGTAATAGAATAAAGAATCTCGCTACAATCTATCTGTTTTTCTTTCTAAAAGGTATTGAGTATGCACATAATCTATCCCTTTTAATTAACACGTATATAATTTTCTTGTGTCCTTATTGATTACAGAAGATGTGATGCTTGATAGCCAAACATCCTTAATCTTGATGATCCATATATGTAAGTAACACCAAAACAAATTTATATGTCGAAGTTCCATGTTTTCAACCTTAAGAGACCTTGTTTTTTTAATTCAAGTAAAAAAAATACCAACCAAGTGGACATCAGTGTTCCCCAAAATTATAAATTAGAGACATAATTTTGTTATAGTTTTCTTCAATTTACAGGAAAGTAGACATGTAAGAAAATAAAAAACTAAGGGTAATTGAAGAATGAGATCGTTCTTACCTCCTTTATATAATAAGTTTCTTTTCCACTCTAGTAAATTTTGATTTGGGTTTTCTACCACATATGTCGTAGAATCTTCTTTGGATTCCCCTAAAGAGACCTTGGTGCCTATATTTTTAAATATGTCTTAAGTTATATGATTCTTAATATATTAAAAAATTGGGTTTTTAGGAAACTAGAGTATTTTTGCTAAAACCTGTACAAACAATTATAAAGTCTTAAGATTTTTATTTTCATATATAAAAATTTTATAGAGAAAATTGATTCATATACAATGAGTAGATGAGTAAACTTTTTTGTATTTATATTAGTTTTAAATCATTTCATATTACCTTTTTCAACAAACCAATAAATAAAGTTAACTTTTCCTTTATTAGAAAGAGTTAATATATAAGTATATAGGTTTCTAATACCACTTTAAAAGTATAATTTATCATAATTAGAAAATGGGGTAATGCAAATCCTCATTGATTGAATCCAAGGTTCTTGAAAACTCAAATTGGATTAAATTTATCAACTTCCAACTTGAGAATTTCAAATACATTATTGCCTTGAATCCACCTGTCCCATATAATAAAGGTACTTTTCCTATTTTTAACCTTGAGTATGATGAATTAATAGGCTAGACTTCTAATCTTAATGAGTTGTTTCCATACCTAAGTATAACTCTATTTTGAATCAAGACTCCACACACAAGCCACTTTAATAATATTCTTATGAGCCCATTGACTCCATAAGTTGTTTGACTTAGTATACATTCTCCAGAAAGTATATAATAGACATACTTTATGGATATCCTCCAAATTATGTAAACTGAGTCCACCATTATCTTTACTAGAGCAGATTTGAGCCCAAGATATTTTGGCTCTTTGTGCACCTTCAATATCTCCTTTCCACAAAAATCTGGACATTTTCTGATTCAGTTTATAGATTAGCTGTTTAGGAAGCATAAACACTCTGAACCCGAAAATAATTTTGCTAACTAAGACTGTCTTTCTGAGCTCAAGTCTACCTGCATAAGATAGTAACTTGGAGCTCCATTGATTAATACATTGACAAATATTTTCCACTAATTTATTTCCATCTTGAACACTCGACTTTTTAGAGTTTATTGGAACTCCTAAATATCTCACTGGCATGTTACCAACTTTGATATTGAGTATATTTGAAATTTCTTGCTTAGTATCATCATTCGTACCCCCAAAATATACCTCACTCTTATGATAATTAATATTAAGCCCAGAAATTCTAGAAAATAGTACAAGAGCCTCTTTAACAACCTTAGCAGTTTTGCAATAAGCTTTAGAAAATATGAGTAATTCATCTGCAAGGCTAGATGATTAAGCTTTACAACATCACATTTTGGATAAAAACTGAAATCAACATTGTTAGCAACATGATGAAATAAACCTGTGAATACTTCCAAACATGTGGAAAATAGATATGGGAGAGAGGATCTCCCTGCCTCAGTCCTCTCTTCCTTTTGAAAAATCCACAAGGCTGTCCATTAACTACCTAGCGGACAAAACCATTTGATTAAGTTTTTTGGGCGTTCATATACTATGTCCGAAAATCCGACCCTCCATCTGGGTGTTAGCTGAAAAGTATCAAACTAACCTTGCTTTAGAGCGAATCACCTAAGCTTCTTCATCTAAAAGGGAGACAAACGGATTTTATAAGTCTTATCTTTGGGGATAACACGATATCGTCACTAAGGAAATCATAAGACATTTTCTTCAATTAACAATTGTAATTAAGGGAGATATATGTCGTAGATAATGAGTCTTAAAAATTGACTCATGGCAAATTGATAGTCCCAAGCAACCTCAAAAACTTAAATTGATTAGTAGAGACGACATATATCATTGGTAGTAATAAATTTTAATTTTTTGATGTAATTGTCACTAGCGAACACAAATTTCATCGATAATGTCAATATTCATCAAGGTCGGGTTCTTCATGAAGAATTGGTCGTTAAAGATATTTATTTTAATCACTACTTATCATTATCATTAGTTAATAGTTCTTCGTTGTCTTTACAAAAGAAAAATTGCCCCTAATGATAATTAAAAATAAAGTTGGGTTTTTTTGAAATATCTTAATCCCGTAATTGTTTCTTCATATTATATACACATTACACTTAATAAACACTACTACCGTATCATTCATAAATATTTAGTTAAAAAATCACAAAATATTACATTGTTTAACATATCAAGTCATAACATCGTACTTAAGTTTCAAATAACATAAGAGTGACCTTGATATGTGCCTCGTGGTATGTGTATCATGTCTTGTTTCTAACTATTTTGTCAAACATATATCTGCTAACACCTTACATGTTAACTGGTTGAACCCAAAAGTGTGATAATATAGTGATAATCAAAGCACACACCTTGTAAGAACAACAAGAATCTCTACGCAAGTGCAAGAATTTTTCACACGTAATAGTAAATAAGTAAAATTTCGTTTTCAGGGATTTAGGACGTTAGATTTAAGGTTGTGTTCAATAATAGTGTATATTATTTTTGATGTTTAGATTAAATTATACAAATAAATATGAATATGTGTATTAATTACTAATATTAACTATAAATGCAAATGATAATAGTTAAGGTTGCAAGTACACGTCTATCCTATAATTTGCTTTTGACATGTAAGTGTTTATTTTAGTGCTATAACAATCAAATATTTACAAGCCTTTGTAAATTTGGTAATTAATCAACTTTCACGACCAATTATAATCTAGAAAACACAAACTAGAGTCCAATGTTATTTCTATATGTTAGTATTCATTCAATTCCTAATTTGAATAATTTACTCATTTGAGCATGTCTCTCCTTGCTAGAACACTATTTTAGGTTTAGGATTTAATGATATTCGATGTAGCATGCTAAAACGATCAATGAAGAAAATAAAAGACTTTAAAATTTTGTTTAAAAAGCATGTCTCATTTCTTCATAATATTCCATGTCAAGCAAAGATGTATTCATAATTAGGATATCTCTTAATCAAATCTCACCATTTTTTTTTATTGTAGCAATGTTTTCCCAAGTGACCTAGTGTATTCTTCGTTTACTAGTCGAGCCCCACCCAAATCTACCGAGCATGGCTATCTTCTTACAAAAGATTCTAGAAAAAATATAAATCGTGTAATTTGGAAGCGACGGATGAACTAGTTTTATCAATACTTCTTTTCCCTTAGCTGAGAGGAGAGATTCTTTCAATCACATATATTTTTATAAATCTACCATAAATCCATTTGATATTAAAAAGTTTTGACATATTATATGACATATGAATATCCACATATTTTTCTAAAACGTCTACTATCATAGTATGGAGTTTGGAGTTAGTATATACCATAAGGTTTTGAGGTTTATCCTTACTGAAGAAAATTTTGTATCACTAAGTTTGACACTTTGATCAAATCACTTATAGTAAATAATATATCTTTGAAATTCATCATGTTCATTGTTAGAAAGGACCACAAAATATAACGAGTCATACACAAAGAACAAATGATTGACAATCAAAAATTGTCTAATAATTTCAAACTCTTTGGTTGTCCTACTTTTAAAGTCAAGGCTTATTAGGCTAATAAAATCTTAATATATTATACTAAAAAGACCATTGATAGACGCTCTTTTTGTGTGATATTTTTTTCAGAATAAACTAACAAAGTATTTCCTTATTAATTTAAATATTATACTTGATTATTGTAACCCATTTTATGGTTCGAGAAATCCATTTTTATTTAGATATTTTCTTCCAAGTCCTGTTGAACTCCATTATACACCTTCTTCATTTCAAGTTTCACCACGATGTATCTTTTTGAAGATTTTATATTATGTCAAAATAAAAATTAAAATAATGAGAAATAATAAGAAAACATTAATGAATGTCGATTAATTGGACATGATAAAGTCATTCTATTACGGTTACAACCTTGTTTCTAAAACTCTAAAATCTCTAAAAAGTTTGTGCGTGAAATTATCATGAAGTTATTGAATTTGTTCTAGTTTTATCCTATGGTAATAAGGGAAATTATAATGTAATAAATTGATTTAAGTGTCGAATCGTTGATCATAATGTCGTTTACAAAGATGAAGAGATAGTTCTCGAGGGAATTCTAATGTTATAATCTAGAAAGTAAAATAGAAAAAAACTATAAAGTAAGAGGCCAAAAAGATAAGTATAAAACTTCTAAGGACTAAATAGCAAAATTGAAAAGCACTCGGCTAAACTAATAAAGTGCGTGTTCGAGACGGGTGCTTTTAAAAAAAATTGTAAACCATTTTAATCTCAATATTTTGTAAAAATACCTTAAAGTTCCCATTACCTTGAGATAATCTTGTTCCTTACTGTAACTTTAAGCAATTGTTTGAACCATATTTTGGATTGAACATCTCGTCGGATATTGTGAAGAATCTTATCATGTTTTTCCAGGAGATTTTGATTAATCTTTCTATTTCTAGCATTACAAATATGGCAGACCAAAATTTGGAATCTAGGGATAAAAACTAAATCCTTAAAATTATTTCTCTTACTTCTTTGAGTGATCTACACAGTTTTTTATGACAATGAAGAGGTCTTGTCTTGGAAACCATGGTATTTGCAACATTCAAACCATACTTTTTTTAGTAGGAACAGTTTTTAAAAAAAATAATCTCGAGACTCCAAATCAGAATTACATAGCTCACAGTTATAGTCGGTAATAATAATTTGTTGCTCAACTCTATCACAAGTAGGAAGTCAGTTAAGGAAACCTAACAAAGTAAGGAAACGATGTTTTGGGATGGTATGTTTATGCCATACCACGGAACTCCAACCAACTTTATCCCCCGCTGTATAGAGGTCCTTGCTGGGATTTGATATAGAGAAGTAGTCTTTGCCTATACATTTCAATGTAATGGAATCATCCATAGAATTCAGAGTGAATTGATCTAAGGAAGTTTTAAGAAAATGAAATTAGAAGGTAAGCGTCATCTATTGTTACCAAAGTAGTTGGCGATTGTTTTGTGCTTATACTTGTTGAAAATATGAGGTTACAATTGAATATTTAGTTCTCTAACCTTGACATTATTCATCTACAGATCTTTGAGAATGAAAATTTGTTTACCTTTACTATTAGAATGATGAATATATTTACGAGCTAAGTTCTTGATTTTAAGAAGTTTTCTCCAGGTGCATGGTATAATGTGTGTGGGGTCAATATTCCGTACACATTTATCTCCCAGCCAATTCACTTTAACTAATTGAGCCCATATCTTATTGTTGATGTTCTTTAAGCTAGCCATTCCAAGACCACCTTCTTTCTAAGATTTTCATAGAGATTTCACAGAGACTTTAGTTCCTCTGTAATCACAAGAGTTACCCCTCCAAAGGAAACTTGAGAGTAGAATTTAAAGTGATTTAATTACTCTCGTAGAAAGAATCATCACAGAGCACAAAAATCTAAGTTTGCTCTAAAGAACTGTTTTGATGAGATGAAGTTTACATACAAATGAGAGAAATCTCTGCATCCAGCTATCTATACTTGAAGAAATATTCTTGATGATAACTTGACAAGGTGCTGCATTAGGAGCCTTTATAGTGAGGGGAGTTCCAAGGTATCTAACTTGTAATAGTCCTTGTTTCACATTGACATCATGCACTATAATAGAGTTCACTTTCTTCTTGGCTAATGTTGAGTCCAGAGAGTCTTGAGAAGATGTCCAATCCCTCCTTAAGTTTTAGAGTAGATGAAGTATCTCCTTTAAAGAAAAGAAGGCAATAATCTGCAAATATAAGGTGATTGCGTCTAACCTTGAAGAATATTGGATGATAGGTGAATTGAGAAGAGTGGCCTAATTTATCAATTAAATCACTAAAAACTTACATAAATATAATAAAGATGTAGGGTGATAGTGGAATACCATGCCTCAAACCTCTCTTGACTTTAAAAAAACCATTCAATTCTACATATAACTATTAGGTTATTTCGAGCTACCATTACAAATTGGACCTGGACAAGATAGTTATCATCCAAGAAAAGTTTTTTTTAGTAAAATATGGTATGCTTAGTACAAGTTTGTTGGGCGAACAACTATCACCAAGTCATGGTCGTAGTGTCCACATATAATCTCATAATGAAATTGTCCACTGAAAAATAGATGGTCAGCATACGAGGAAATCACGAACAAACCAACAAGGGAAATTTCAACCCCTTTGTGGGACCAAATATTTTTTTATTAGAGTGTAAGATGATCATGTTATAACTTAAGGTTCTCCAAAGATTGATACATATGTGAAGTAAAAGAGGTAGGACGTCATTGTTATGTATATTAGTAGCATCTAGTGTAAATAAATAGGAATATATATTCTTCTAACATTAAATAGGTCACGTGCGAGTTCCATTAAAAAAACAAGAGGGTTTTACTTAATCTATGGCTTGAAAAATATCTACCAAAACGCTTTAAAAGGGGGATAGACGGATTCATGAAATGTATCGAGGAAATTAAACATATGGACTACTATTTATACTATTTTTCCTCACTTGGAAGTTTTTTAATGAGATAATAGGTGGCCCGCAATATTTGGAAGTTGTAAGATATTTACTGAAACACATTCATTTCAAAAAAAATTAAGGTCAAAAATGTTTTTCAAGTCTCAATGGAAACACATACTAGTAAATAAGGGCATGTGAAACTTTAATTTATTTCGTTTACATAGTTATATAGTATAGGGTGTTCCATATACAGGAAACCTTTAACAAAACTTAAATACTTATCAAGGTCACATATAAAACTCCTATTCAATTCCTTAAAAGGGTTATCTAGTTTGCGGGTTTCGATCAACATGAATCCTTGACAATAAATTTTTTTGGTTATCTTCGTAATTTATAAAATATCATTTTAATTCCTTAGTAGGGTTATCGAATATAATTGATTATGTCTATATGGAACCTTTACCAAAATCTATAATGATTAATAGTATCATATGTAAAATCTTTATTTAATCCCTCCGAAGTTTTATCGAGTTTAAAGGGTTCCATCTATACGACACCTAAACCGAAACCTATCATTATAATCAAGGTCATACATAAAACATCATTTCAATCCCTCATAAGAGTTATCGAGTAAAAATGTTATGTTTAAATGAATTTCGCCCAAATCAATTATAGTATCAAGTCATAAAAAGTCCCCAATTAAATCTCTAAAATTGATTATCTAGTATAAATGATTTCACTATGTGGAACTTTGATCAAATCCAATAATGACTTTCAAGGTCATATATATTCTCGATTCAATCTCTGAAAGGTTATCGAGTATACAAAGTTTCCTCTAGGTTGAAGCTCAACCAAAACCCATAATGGTTAACAAGGCTATGTAAAATATCATATAGATTCCTTAGATGATTTATCGAGTATAAAGGGTCAAATATACATGATGCCTCTTATAAAGCTTATGGAGATTATTGAGGACATAATTAAAAAAATTGATTCAAAATCTTAGCAGTGTTTTCTAGTATTAAGGGTTCAATCTATATAGGACCTTGAACAATACCCATAATTGTTAACAAGGTCATAGTTTATTTTTGATTGAGTCGAGTATAAAGGTTCAATATACAGGGAAACTCGACCAAAGCCTTTTACTATTACCAAAGTAATAATATAAAACTTACATTTACTCCTATTAGTTATCGAATTACAAATGGTTCCATCTCATGAAACCTTGATCAAAACCCATAACAATTATCAAGATCATAATTATAAACTGAGATACAGTCTATTAGAAGTGGTGTTAAGTATAAATGGTTACACCTATATATAACCTCGTCAAAACCTACAACAATTTTCGAGGTAATATAAATAAAACCTTTATTTAATATAAATTAATTGTTATCGAGTAAAAAGCTTTCCATATACGTGTAATGTCTACCAAAACCCATAATCGTTAACATTTAAGATGGTCTTAAAAAATCTATTCGATCCGTCATAATGATTAACAAGTATAAATGGTCTCATTAAAGGAACCTCTTCTATAGCCTATTTGGTTTATCAAGGTCAAATATATATAACATCGATTAAATCCTTGGGAAAATTTATTAAGAATAAAAGGTTACATTTGCGTGAAACCTTGAAAAACATTATATCGATTATGAATTTCATAAATATAAACCTTGCTAAAGTCCATTGGAAGGGTTATTAAAGATAAATGATTACATTTATGTGGAACCTCAGCAAAAACCTGAAACAACTATAACGATAATATACCTAAACCTTTTTTCTAGTCTATGAGAATGACTATCGACAATAAAGGGTTCCATCTATATAAAACATCCACCCAAACATGTAACCGTTTACAAGGTCACGTAACATCTCGATTCAATCCATCAAAAGTGTTATCGAGTAAACCTGATTGTATCAAGATTGTCTTACAATGATTTTCTATCAATAATTTTTATGGAAATTATGGAGTTCGAGAACATAATATATAAAGTGGTGTTCTATTAAGAACCAGGGATACAAGATTTTAATATGAACCCATCCTAGTGGTAAATCTTAACAAGGAGAAAATTATATATCTAAGAAAAAGTCAATTTACATGTTAATCACCAAGATTCTATCGAGTAATACTACGTGATAAGTAATTCTAAATTAAGAATGCAATAAGTTTAAATAAACCATGAGCGTCACAATGATTTTCATGTTCACATTTCCTGAATCTATTGATCATTATCAATAACAATTTAATTTATAAATTAGAAGTAGTTCTTTCGAATGTCTGTATCCTTCTCATGATAAATCATGTCTCATTCTACCGAAACATAATGCATCAAAATCCCTTAATATTTATAAACGTGATCTCTTTATTGGAGATATAAATACTCCAAAACAAGGAAATTGATTAAATGTTATTTATGTCACGTCATCTAACCTTGAAATATATTTTTTAAGTCTTAATGTCTCTTAGGTTGACTATAGGTAAATGTAATTGTAAATCCTTGTTGACACCTTGTGAAATAAGATGGCCTAGAAACTAAGTAGTATGTAGGCTGTTAAAGAACATAAATTCAGCATAAATATTATATATAAATGAATCAAACTGACCGTTGTATAACAATGAAATATAATAATTTTATATGTATAAAAATAATCCACATTGATAGGAACTAAAACATAATCACTACATAAGTATTATAATTAGATAAAAATATGAAACCATATAGGAACTATTCATATGCATCTTTGAAATTGATACATTAGGCTAGGAATTAGCTTTTACAAATCATGAGTTGGGCCCAGATAAGTTACTTGTTTTTTAATTTATACTTATAATTAGGCTGTTAATTTGTCGTTCTATTACCCGTACTTCTTTTTTATATATTTATGACAAAAGTTTTTTTGAAGAAGAAAAATTATTTTAGACTAATATAACCCATAAACACGGAGGGTTTGCAACTTTAATGACGTTAGTTAATAACAAGAGATTAAAATAAAAAAAATCTATAAAGTTATAATTAATTGGGTAAGAGGGGTATATCTCTACTTTTGCAACTCTTCTTTTTTTCAGTGGTCATCATCTCATTTTTCTTCTTCTGTGACATTGTTTATGGTATTTTTTTATTTTTGTTCACCTTTCTTGAATTATATATACATTTGTAAAATTTATTATCTTTTGTGTATAAGTTATCAATTAAATTTTTAAGTATTCTTAGTAGATCTATATTTATGTAAAATTTATAATTATATGAAAAGTGTGAATCACTTGTGATTGTTGTAAATTATTAACTTTCTTAATTTGGGGATCTGAGGATCAAACTTAGGGTTTTTAAATAAGATAGTCTTTTTATTTTGATAATTAACAATTAAACATAGATGTAAAATTGATATTATAGAAAATATATCTTTTGAAATTAATATTTTCTTATTTTCAGTAGATTTTTTAATGGATCTAAGGAAGCAAGATCTTACAATTCCTACAATCACTGGCGAAACGATTAATGAAGAAAAGGTAATGAAAATAAATTGAGAATTACGGGTTAATGTGATTTATGTTCAAATAGTTTATTGGATGTATAGAGTAGTAATAATTTTGTTTTCTTTAGATACTTGATGTGGAAATTGGGACGCTTGAAGAGCAAACCCTTTTCAAGGAAGAATTGGAGTCCTTTTTAAGAGAAAGAGGAATAAAATTTTCACATCCCACCTTTTATGGGGAACCGCTCAACCTTTTAAAGTATGTTTACAAACTTCTATTTTTGTATTTGCTTTGATATATAAATTAATTAAATAATTTCATTGATTTTTTATGAAAGGTTATGGAGGATTGTAAAAAATTATGGAGGATATGAAATGGTAATAATATTTGTGTAGTTTATATTTATCTGTATTCTACTTTAAATTTACAAATTATGTGATTGATTTTTTCAGGTGACAAATTCGATAATGTGGAGACAAGTGGGATATTTTTTTCATCCTCCAACGTAAGTTTTATCTAAAAAATCGGGTGTCATTATTTCAATCAGACTACATACATAAACTAAGTTTGACATATTATCGTAATTTACACATAATAAAAAATCAAATAGAAATCATAGTTCATATGATAATTTTACAAAACGATATAAAAACATATCATATGATAATGTAAACCATTTGTTTGTTTTTAAACCCTTTTATGTTGTAATTTATAATAAATAAAACATATTTATTGGCAGATTTTAAAAATATATTTAATACTAATATGCAGAGGTCATGGAGGTTCTTAAAGTTATTCCTCTCACATGATTTTAATAATTATTTTCTGATTCTAAAACATGATTCTCTAGCATTATGGAAGGTTATAAAGATTATTTTTGATATGGAAGACTCTAAATCTTTATAGATGGCTTAATAGGATTGTGGATAAACTCACTACTATAGAGAAAATAAATTATCGCATTGTTGGAACTTATTTCTATGAGTTTTAATATATAATCTCCATTTATGTTAATGGACAAATCATTCTTAATTTGATCTTTGAATGGATTTCCAAATATATATCTATGATATGTGATTTTTAACCTTGTTATTATGCATTTTTATTAATGAAAGCTCTTTAATTAATGAAAATAATATAATGAAAATGTAAGTTTAGAACTGTGAAGTTAATATCAAACAGCAAACTAGACAATGATAGAACTATAATCTTTTATATTATTCATGCTCAAAGAGTGTATTTAATTTTTTTTGTGTTTTTATTATTGAGGTCTGAAATCTTAAATAAATAAATTATATTAATCAATTACCAATAGTGACTTAGTCTATGATTTCCATCTTGTTTGCAAATATATATGTTTTTTATTTTATCGATATAAATTTATACACATGTATTGACGATTTTTGCTAATATATTTATAAATTATTTATGTGCATATCTTCCAGTAGCTGCACAAGTTTAGCGACAATATTTCGCAAGTATTATGAGAAGGTATTAAATTATCGTAATCTTTATTAATAATTTATATATAGGTTGATGGATTAAATACTATTTTATGTTTTTATATGTATTTAATTTATAAAATAAAATGTTACATTTTGTATGTGAAGTAAAATTATTCTATATGTTGGTATGAAAATAATTGAATCTCAATATAAAAATAAAATGACATTTAGACTTTTTCTTAATATTCATCACATTATTTATATTTTACAACATATCAGTACAAAAAATATCTATTAGAATAATTACTATCTAAGATCAAAAGTAATAATATTCTACTCTAGAAAATAATTATGCAAGACTCAATAAAGAGAAGAAAAAAAATTTACTCTAAAAAATTATTGGGGTGTGTAATTATCAAAGCACTGTTGTTTTGCTTTCCGATCTTGTACCTATTCTCATTTTAAAAAGAAAATACATAAGCAAATCTATTTTTTTTATTTTGTGGTGAACACAACTCAGTATTTCTTCTTCCACTTTTTCTACCAATACAATATATCTAAATGAAATAAAAAAATTAATTCACATTTTCTTTTTTGGGTGTTTCTATTATAAAAACAAATATAATTCTTGATTTATTTTGTATACATATATGTGTTTGGCTATATGTATTTATATATGTGAGTATGTAGTAGGGATTGATTAATGTATCTATGTATGTATGTATGTGTGTATATATTGTTATATAGAGTAAACATATCACTTGAATTGGCTATAAATTATAGGTTACAATTGCATACATATAAATTAAGAAGTAATTAGTTTAAATAGAGGTCAATGAAGGAAACAAAATCCATGTTATTTTTTTATTTCCACCAATTTTATTAGCTTTTCAAATTTTCTTAAGAACCATTCCTATGAGAATGCTATATTTTTTGTTTTAATATTTTATATTTGGTATCGTATTAATAAAAATAGGTTTGAGAGCTGAATATGTTTAAGTCCATATTATTATATAGTATTTATAGAATATGAATAATATAAAAGGGTGTTTGTAGAAGAAAAAAAAGTCCAATGAAATGATTTGGTTTTAATATAAGAATTGGTATGAATAAATGTATACAGTAGTCATGTGTAATCCTAAGAACACAAGAACAGAATATAATATGAAAATTAATATATTATTAATTATTGATTTACATGAATAGAGATCTAAATATTAAGTGTTAATATAGTATTTGAGGGTTGGATACATGTCTAAGTGAAGTGAAGTGAAGGTGTCTAAGCAACTTCACCTTTATTATGATATTAATCAATAATTCCTATTTGAAAGGAATCAATATAGATTTTAAATAAATTGAAGTTTATAATACCTTGAATAAGTAAACAAGAGTCTAAATATAAGGATCGTAAATTTGAAAAGATAAAAAATTCATGTTTTAAAGTTTAAGAGGATGTTTCGAACCACAGTGCAAGTTCATATTACGATAAATAGTCATCAGAGCAAGGACTTGATATAAGTTATTATGTTTGCAAGTAAAGCTCAACTATGTTTTTATAGTATATACAAGTGATAGTACATATAATGTTTTGATCATGGCGAAAAGATAAATTCTATAATAATAGAAAAATGATATCTTAATGAATATTGGATTCTTTGTTATCATTTACCTTCTCTTTTTTAACTTAACTCATGTATGTCATATATTTGTGGCCACTTCATACTTTGTCTTTCAATGTGGTGAGAAAATTTCTTAGTTTATTTAATTATTAAATTGATCAAATTTTGTATAAGGGTTTGTTCATAAGGAGTGGTATGTAAAAGATGCTAACAAATATATGTTACAAGTTGTTAGCCATTCCCGGTGGTTATAATAACTATTACAGATCTTGAATATTTCTGTTTTCTAATAATTGGAGAAGAATTATTTAGTTCGCAGCTAAGTTGGAAATAATGAATTTAAATATTCAAACAATTTAAGTTGTAATAGTGAACATATACAAGAGAAAGATGCGGTTAATAAGCTTAAGCAATATTTTTTAAGATGAATCAAGCTCTACGAAAAAAAGAGTTCAAAACCTTTTTTAAGGTGCCAAAATGCATAATTATTTTTTATCAATCAAAACAATTGAGTAAGAAATAATAAAATAAATATTGTGCTTAGATAATGGTATTGTAGTTTCTTATCATTATAATATTGTACAAATTTTGTAGCCAGTACAAAACTCTTCTAAGGTTTATATATGATGGTTATGGAATGCCTATTTATTCCTTAAATAAAATTATAAATAATACAATTATTTGTCATGAAATATGGTTTTCTTTTCAATCTATGGATAATAGAAACAACCTTGGGCTTTATTGATTCTGTATAGGCATTTTTTAAAAGTAAGTAAAATAGGGACTTGACTTTATGTGTTCATTAATGATGAATTTTCTTGTCGTAAATTTTTTGATATAGTTTTTGTTAATATGAAAATAAATATTAAGGTTTCACATCCTTCATGAGGATTAAAGTTTCATACCTTGTTGTAACGGTCTCCTCAAGATTATTAATAAACTAGCGTATATTAAAAAATTGTAATGTTAGAGGTTGCATCTGTAAATAATAAAGGAATAAGCATAGTTCATAATGTATTAGATTGAAGAACATTGTGAAGGGTATAAAAGTAAGAATTATTTCAATGTGTAGATTTTAGGTGAATATAATTAGGTCCAGTTACTTTTTGTCATCGTCTTCTCTCCTTAAATTTCTTTCATACGAATTTCACTTCAAAGTTGATTTGTTGGATTAAAACCACCTTTATGAAAATTTTAGAGGGTAAGTAGTCTTAATTCTGTAAAATTGGTATCCATAATAAATCCTAACACTCTAAATATGTATTCCCTTCCTACTAAAGATTTTTTGTTTAATTTAAAAAATATTATCAAAATTGTTATTTACGAATATCCTAATACTCACCTTTATTATGTAGACTCTAGATAATTAGAAATATAATGTTTTTATTTATTAATTTCCTTAATTTCTTACATGTATCATTTCTATTACAAATTTTGTTGATTGTGATAAAAAAAAATTGTAATTATATGTTTAAAATATATAATTTAATTTTAGAGTTGCCATCCTATGTGGGTGTCTATACTAAAATTCATATATCATTAATACAATTTTTTGAGAATCTTATGTTAACTAGATCATTTGTTCTATAAACTTTATGGCATAGGTATTGCTTAAGTACGAGTTACAAGTTACATCTAGTTCCATGAATCATACACTGTGTATTGAAAAAGAGGTACAAATTATTTAATATATTTTTAATACTTTTTAGTTTTATAATTGTACTATTAGTTTATAGCTTAAGTTGTTTTGTGAGACATTCATGGTTTCTCATACGTTTCTAATAACACATAAATCAACTGATTTTTTGTAAGCATACGTGTATCATGATATATCATACTATTGCAATCAGAACTGAACTTTTTTTTTTTGGTTTTCAAAAATGACACACTACTTGGAATGATGAATTAAATATAGGATAACTCACAAGTTTTAGTTGATAATATATAACTATTCTCCGTGTTTTATGGTTTATTAACTATGTTATTATGTTTTCATATACTCTACCGATAAAATTCAATAATAGTGAATATCTGAGTTATTATTGCTAGACATTCGTTTAGATTTTATATACATGAATAGAAAGGGATATATAATGCTACGAAGGTAAGACCTAATTATGAAATTCAAATAAAAAAAAATTAAAACGTTAAATTAATTAATTTGACATGAATGAAATTTTATTGTGCATATTATGCATCTTATTGTTGTTATTTTATCCCAGCATAAATCATCACACTCTCTGATCTTCATAAATAATATCCAGTTTCATTATATTTTCCTATCATAATAATGTTATATAATAATATTATATAACAAAATTATATCATATTATTCGATAATAATATATAATAGTTTTTATCATTACATATGTTATCCCTCTCTCTATCTGACACACACTCACAGTCTTTGGCTCCCCTCATGTGTTTTTGTATGAAGGCAAGAATCAATAAAGTTTTAGATGTTGGGGCGCCTGTTGAGTGGGTGAAGGTTAATGTTATAAAAAGGGTAAGTTTCATATATCACCATACTATAATAACTCTACCTTCTTCACCTAAAGCCAAATCATTGTGTTTTATTATTAATTAAATCTTGTTCGCAGGATGATTATTTCGAAATATATGCTCTAGTTCCCGGTTTTCGATACGAAGAGGTTTATATATTTTTTCTCTATGATTGTATTTGTATTTTAGTAGGAATTGTACCTAACTCTTTAGTTTAGTTATATATAATCCAGCTGGCAAATATCTCTATAGCTCTTAGACGTGTTATCTTTATATAGTTATTAGATGGATGTCGACAAATTAAAACAATATAATAGCTCTTATAAGCATAAAAATGATCAAACAATTAAATTCCTCTAAAGTTTGTTTGTCAAAATATATGTTAGGTTACTATTTAATACAAATTGCGAATGATTAATTCTATGTTGTATGTTAGTTTCTTCATCATGTATATAAATTTATCACATAATTATTTCACTCAAGTATTTATATAATACCTTATAGTCAATTTTTGTTAAAATCCAATCATGTGCAAGTTTTTGCCTGACATGCAAAATTAAATTTTTTCCCAAATATAAAGAGTTAGTAGTCTAATGTACATATTCTACCTATCATATTACTTATTTATGTTTTTTGATTATATATATGTTTGATTGTTTACTTCATTCTTTACAAATTACTCATGACTTTATTTTTTGAACACAGATAAATGTTCAAGTAGAGGCTGAACAAATAGCTATAATGGGGAACTCAACGGAACCTAAGAACCCGTGGGGAGTTACAAAGTTTTCGAAGGTAAGTTTAATTTTTGTATCTTTTCAATCTTATGACACTATGTTCATTGATCTTATCTGTTGAAGATGCATATCACATGACATAAGAATATTATTATTGAATAAGACTAGAAAATACTATTTATTCAAATATAATCCTAATGATTCAACACAAAAAGTGACATTTGAGATCTTTATCCTAATAATTAGTTCTTCACTTGATATATGTATGATTAGGCCTAATATAATATACAATACTTTTGAGTGTTATGGATCATGTATGATAACTATTTTGTCAACAATCTAAATGTAAATTCTTATTTAAGAATATTCATAAAGGTTGATAAATGCCTTATATGTAACCTCTATCAAATTCTTTTTTCAGGTGATCTTGCTACCCAAGAAAGTTGACCCTCTTTGTATTTCAATCGTTTTTCATGAACGTGGAACACTATATATTCGTGCGTCATTGTAGAAAATTTCTATCGTATCAAGTATACAATTATTAAGTTATTTTATTTCAAAAATATAAACATATACATCTAATATTTTATCTAGGATTATGTGGAATATGTATTTTGATAAAAATAATTGTTTGCATTATGTGACTATGATTTTTATTATTTTATGATGAGGTTTGAAGTCATGTAATCAGAGTCACATATTTAAATATAATATTTGAGTTTATAAAGGACTTGGGTTTATTGTTCAAAATGGTCATTAGAAAGTTAAACAAAATATAAAACACGAGAACAACATTTAGTTAGGTAAGGTAAAGAATTTCTGAAAGAATGTTGTTTTAATTGGATAGTTATTGAATTCTAGTTTAAATATTTTAACATACTTAATAGTAAGTCTTAGAAACTATCTTGTTATATTAGTTAAAACTATTTATTAAAAGCTCTTTTTTCCTTTTTATAGTTTTTAAATTTTAACTATATGATGATAAGTATCAACAAAACATACATTTAGATCATATGATTTATAGTAATTATGTATGTTACATTTAACGTTACAATCATTCAATTTAGTCTTGCATTTATTGAATTTTTTTGAAATTAATTTTTAATTAATATATTGAAATCAAAATTGATATTAATTGAAGAATATATTACTTAATGTTGGTTTATATGTTACAATTATAACATAAACAAGTCAGTACTCTGAGAAAATAGCGATAATATTGAAGTATATCTAAAAACACTTGAGGAATACAATGAGCATATACTAACAAAAATTACATGAAGGATGTATAATTAACACCTTTTGGTTAATTACTATTATCACATCACCTGAAGTATTTATATTTATCCTTATTTGATTATTGTTTCCTTAATAAGTTTTATTTATGTAGCATATTTTCAAACCTCTTTGATCTAATCCTTACATCACATTAATTTGAAAATAATCTTTTGTCAACATTGAAGTTGTGATTTTGTGGGAGTTAAGAACCAACATGTGTGATGTGGTATATCAAACCATTAATAGTGTTCACCATTAATTTTGGAAAGAGATTTCCTATTAATGTTAATACATTTAATTTGTAACCACGGTTATCTCTCTTTATGTGTTTTTCTTTTGATGTAGTCTACATGTTTTTTTTGCATAGCTTAGGTTTTTGCTACTATATTACTCATGTTTTGAAAGGATAAGAATCCTAATTGGATAAAAACGGAATATACATTGTACCTTGTCAAAACTATATACTTTATCTTTATTTGTGTTTGACCTATCAATAAAATTTCTTCTTAATAGGTTTTTTTGGACAAAATCTCTTCCCTAATAAATTACAAATGTGTAAGAGGATATTTTTATGGGATATTTGCATTTCAACTTACTTTCCAATGTTTTGATATGTCTCTTTCATTAACAAGGATCAAGTTGAGTCCATCATTATCTTCTTTATTCTCTAGTGTGAGCCTATATAAGAGTATCGTAGTTTTGTATATCATTCGGTAGTATTATAAGAATGTGTTTTATTGTCAAACACTTCACTAATTTTGTTAGTATCCAAATAACCTAGAAATACATGAATGACTTTACGAACGCAATAAGCCTACTTCCTCGATTGTTATTAATGAAAACACAAACTAGAGTCCAATGTATTTCCATATGTTAGTATTCATTCAATTCCTAATTTGAATAATTTACTCATTTGAGCATGTCTCTCCTTGCTAGAACACTATTTTAGGTTTAGGATTTAATGATATTCGATGTAGCATGCTAAAACGATCAATGAAGAAAATAAAAGACTTTAAAATTTTGTTTAAAAAGCATGTCTCATTTCTTCATAATATTCCATGTCAAGCAAAGATGTATTCATAATAAGGATATCTCTTAATCAAATCTCACCATTGTTTTTTATTGTAGCAATATTTTCCCAAGTGACATAGTGTATTCTTCGTTTACTAGTCGAGCCCCACCCAAATCTACCGAGCATGGCTATCTTCTTACAAAATATTCTAGAAAAAATATAAATCATGTAATTTGGAAGCGACGGATGAACTAGTTTTATCAATACTTCTTTTCCCTTAGGTGAGAGGAGAGATTCTTTCAATCACATATATTTTTATAAATCTACCATAAATCCATTTGATATTAAAAAGTTTTGACATATTATATGACATATGAATATCCACATATTTTTCTAAAACGTCTACTATCATAGTATGGAGTTTGGAGTTAGTATATACCATAAGGTTTTGAGGTTTATCCTTACTGAAGAAAATTTTGTATCACTAAGTTTGACACTTTGATCAAATCACTTATAGTAAATAATATATCTTTGAAATTCATCATGTTCATTGTTAGAAAGGACCACAAAATATAACGAGTCATACACAAAGAACAAATGATTGACAATCAAAAATTGTCTAATAATTTCAAACTCTTTGGTTGTCCTACTTTTAAAGTCAAGGCTTATTAGGCTAATAAAATCTTAATATATTATACTAAAAAGACCATTGATAGACGCTCTTTTTGTGTGATATTTTTTTCAGAATAAACTAACAAAGTATTTCCTTATTAATTTAAATATTATACTTGATTATTGTAACCCATTTTATGGTTCGAGGAATCCATTTTTATTTAGATATTTTCTTCCAAGTCCTGTTGAACTCCATTATACACCTTCTTCATTTCAAGTTTCACCACGATGTATCTTTTTGAAGATTTTCTATTATGTCAAAGTAAAAATTAAAATAATGAGAAATAATAAGAAAACATTAATGAATGTCGATTAATTGGACATGATAAAGTCATTCTATTACGGTTACAACCTTGTTTCTAAAACTCTAAAATCTCTAAAAAGTTTGTGCGTGAAATTATCATGAAGTTATTGAATTTGTTCTGGTTTTATCCTATGGTAATAAGGGAAATTATAATGTAATAAATTGATTTAAGTGTCGAATCGTTGATCATAATGTCATTTACAAAGATGAAGAGATAGTTCTCGAGGGAATTCTAATGTTTTGGACAACAAATCACAGTATTAATCCAATCCATAAGTGTTGGACCCGCTCGTACGAAACAAATCTTTTTTAAACTCTACAAAGATGAATCCTTGATATGGTCAGTTTTCATATGTCAATAGACTTTACACGAGATATATTTCATGTAAGGATCCGTTGAACATACAAAAAAACCTTATAAAAGACCTTAAATACATAACAAGACAAGTTATCTATATCTTTCTCTTCATCTATTCAAGTATCATTTTTATTCAAAACATGAGGAGGTTGCTTATTTATCTTCTTTTAACAATTGATTAATTAAAAAAAGATGAAATTTTATCACCTACATGAATCCATATTAATTTGGCTCTTCAGGAAACAATATAACTCTTTTCAAGTTCAAACTAGATGAGGTTGTTTTTTAAGATGCTTAAGTACAAGTACACTATGTTTGGATGACAATTTTATAGAGCCATAACAATGTTTGAATGTTGTTTATCTGAGGTTTGTTATTATTACAATATCTTTTACTTAAATTCATGTGCATAAGAGTACCACATGTTATATACATCTTAAATTCTTCTTGTTTTCTACATCTCAAAATGATCCAAAATTTAAGTGTTTGCAATTTCTTAGAGTATTTTGACTTCTTGATAAATCATTAGGATAATGATTAGATTCAATAGCACGAAGATCCAACAAACTAGCATTAAAAATCTGGAGGAACCATTCCTTAAAACACATAGATATGCCAATTTTTTAAATATGCTGATGTTTGGCTCTTTTATTTGTCTATGTCTACAAGTTTTTTAACTGGTATATCTATAAGAGTGTTAAGGTTAGTGAAATTGTTGAATCCTACACAACCATTCTCATGGATTTTTCTATAACCATTTTTTCATTATCTTTAGTGTCCCAATAATAATTTCCAATAGTTTACCACGACACAGAATTTTAATAATAGGAGCTGGAGATAAAATATCACAATTTCTATCTCTCAACAAGATATATAGGTGAATGTATAAAATAAACATAAAAAACTATTTTTATTATCATATGCTTGAATAAAAACAACAATTATTGCAGCTTTTTTCTTCCAATGCATTCATACTAAGATTCATATACTAAAATTTCCATAACCGTAACAATGGGGTTGAAAACACTATAGTTAAAAAAACGACCTTGCTTAACTAAACTAAACTATTACATAGACTAGACATTCTATAAGTTTAAAAATCCCAACATAACATGGGCTTGAATTTATCCAAAATGTCTTAGATATATCACTTTGTCAAATAAATCCACAATCGTTAAGAATGCCACGTGACAATTCATACTTATATTTTTCAAAATTTGAAGAGAAACCCAAACACATTAACAAAGTATAAAACTCAACCACATTCACCTCACCCTTCAAAAAGTATTACTTACTAGCTTTGATCACCTCGTGAAAATGTTGCCCAAAACAATTGTCAATAATTACTTACGCCTCGACTGTATATATAAAAAGACCACCAATACTTTATTCGACTATGACATATCAGAAGTATATAGCCTTTTTAATAAAAATCAAGTGGTTCCCATTGTTACAACCTTCCATTCTTGTTTAATTACTTCAATCCTTCTCTTTATCATGCACATTTCCTAATTTGTTTACATGAAGCTACTAAGATCATTCTTATGTTTTTTATATTTATCATTATTCTGCATACCACCTCCCTTCTCCTCTTATTTCCTAAAAATAGACCTCGACCATTGTTTGTATATTCTTGTAAAAAATATTTGTACGCAAAAGACTCAACCATCTCAATACACAACATATTAAACGTATTAACCGAATATTTTTGGATTATGAGAATTGATCTCCCCACCCTTTTCATCGCATTATCACTTCTTTCTAAATCAACAACATACCCCCCCCCCCATTATCATAAGGGGGAGGTTGGACTATTTTTTTCCTAAGATAACCACCATCCCAATTTTTCCTACTCGTTGTATTCTCTTTCCTATCTAGATTTTCGCTTAACCATATATCATTCTCAATATTAGAAATACCATAATTGTTTTCCAAGTTCTTAAAGTCATCACGTTTTTTCAAAGCTTGATCATTTACTATATATCCTTAAAAGACAAATTTATTACTAATACTTACGCCATTTTGAGTTTTATAAAAAAATTCTGTATTCTCTCGTATTTAAATTTGTCCCATCCCACATGATCTACCTTCGTAAATGAATCAAACATTAGTCAAGTTTTTTCAAGGTCTATTTCAACGCCAATATTAAATTCTTTAACCTTGTTATTTTCATATAGGTAAGTGAAGTCAACCTAAAAGAGAGAAATATTATAAAAACTAGGATAATATATCATGTATAATGTATTTTGCATTAAATAGAGTCCATGGTCATGTACCTAAGCTTCTGATTTATCCTAATGAATGTAATGGATTTAAATATGACGTAAAATTATTTAAGGATCGTATTCATATCTTCAAACAACCTTTGTTTAATAATCTAATCTTCAATATTTATTTTGAACATGTTCATAATACTTCTTGATCCATGAATGCTCTATTGATATGTCAAGACTCACTAAAATATCTAGTGAGTATATCCATAATGATGTTTATGTTGGGTATAATTTTTATTATGATTTGGAGTGTGGGTTGTTTAGTAACTAGCGGTGAGTTTTGCTCATTAAGGACATGTAGGTTACAGATGTTATTTCATGTTCATTAAGAATTAGGATTCCATGTATATGTAAAGTAAAAAATAAAAATAAAAACTTACAATGGTAATAGAATAAAGAATCTCGCTACAATCTATTTGTTTTTCTTTCTAAAAGGTATTGAGTATGCACATAATCTATCCCTTTTAAATAACCCGTAAATAATTTTCTTGTGTCCTTATTGATTACAGAAGATGTGATGCTTGATAGCCAAACATCCTTAATCTTGATGATCCATATATGTAAGTAACTCCAAAACAAATTTATATGTCGAAGTTCCATGTTTTCAACCTTAAGAGACCTTGTTTTTTTAATTCAAGTAAAAAAAATACCAACCAAGTGGACATCAGTGTTCCCCAAAATTATAAATTAGAGACATAATTTTGTTATAGTTTTCTTCAATTTACAGGAAAGTAGACATGTAAGAAAATAGAAAACTAAGGGTAATTGAAGAATGAGATCGTTCTTACCTCCTTTATATAATAAGTTTCTTTTCCACTCTAGTAAATTTTGATTTGGGTTTTCTACCACATATGTCGTAGAATCTTCTTTGGATTCCCCTAAAGAGACCTTGGTGCCTATATTTTTAAATATGTCTTAAGTTATATGATTCTTAATATATTAAAAAATTGGGTTTTTAGGAAACTAGAGTATTTTTGCTAAAACCTGTACAAACAATTATAAAGTCTTAAGATTTTTATTTTCATATATAAAAATTTTATAGAGAAAATTGATTCATATACAATGAGTAGATGAGTAAACTTTTTTGTATTTATATTAGTTTTAAATCATTTCATATTACCTTTTTCAACAAACCAATAAATAAAGTTAACTTTTCCTTTATTAGAAAGAGTTAATATATAAGTATATAGGTTTCTAATACCACTTTAAAAGTATAATTTATCATAATTAGAAAATGGGGTAATGCAAATCCTCATTGATTGAATCCAAGGTTCTTGAAAACTCAAATTGGATTAAATTTATCAACTTCCAACTTGAGAATTTCAAATACATTATTGCCTTGAATCCACCTGTCCCATATAATAAAGGTACTTTTCCTATTTTTAACCTTGAGTATGATGAATTAATAGGCTAGACTTCTAATCTTAATGAGTTGTTTCCATACCTAAGTATAACTCTATTTTGAATCAAGACTCCACACACAAGCCACTTTAATAATATTCTTATGAGCCCATTGACTCCATAAGTTGTTTGACTTAGTATACATTCTCCAGAAAGTATATAATAGACATACTTTATGGATATCCTCCAAATTATGTAAACTGAGTCCACCATTATCTTTACTAGAGCAGATTTGTGCCCAAGATATTTTGGCTCTTTGTGCACCTTCAATATCTCCTTTCCACAAAAATCTGGACATTTTTAGATTCAGTTTATAGATTAGCTGTTTAGGAAGCATAAACACTCTGAACCAGAAAATAATTTTGCTAACTAAGATTGTCTTTCTGAGCTCAAGTCTACCTGCATAAGATAGTAACTTGGAGCTCCATTGATTAATACATTGACAAATATTTTCCACTAATTTATTTCCATCTTGAACACTCGACTTTTTAGAGTTTATTGGAACTCCTAAATATCTCACTGGCATGTTACCAACTTTGATATTGAGTATATTTGAAATTTCTTGCTTAGTATCATCATTCGTACCCCCAAAATATACCTCACTCTTATGATAATTAATATTAAGCCCAGAAATTCTAGAAAATAGTACAAGAGCCTCTTTAACAACCTTAGCAGTTTTGCAATAAGCTTTAGCAAATATGAGTAATTCATCTGCAAGGCTAGATGATTAAGCTTTACAACATCACATTTTGGATAAAAACTGAAATCAACATTGTTAGCAACATGATGAAATAAACCTGTGAATACTTCCAAACATGTGGAAAATAGATATGGGAGAGAGGATCTCCCTGCCTCAGTCCTCTCTTCCCTTTGAAAAATCCACAAGGCTGTCCATTAACTACCTAGCGGACAAAACCATTTGATTAAGTTTTTTGGGCGTTCATATACTATGTCCGAAAATCCGACCCTCCATCTGGGTGTTAGCTGAAAAGTATCAAACTAACCTTGCTTTAGAGCGAATCACCTAAGCTTCTTCATCTAAAAGGGAGACAAACGGATTTTATAAGTCTTATCTTTGGGGATAACACGATATCGTCACTAAGGAAATCATAAGACATTTTCTTCAATTAACAATTGTAATTAAGGGAGACATATGTCGTAGATAATGAGTCTTAAAAATTGACTCATGGCAAATTGATAGTCCCAAGCAACCTCAAAAACTTAAATTAATTAGTAGAGACGACATATATCGTTGCTAGTAATAAATTTTAATTTTTTGATGTAATTGTCACTAGCGAACACAAATTTCATCGATAATGTCAATATTCATCAAGGTCGGGTTCTTCATGAAGAATTGGTCGTTAAAGATATTTATTTTAATCACTACTTATCATTATCATTAGTTAATAGTTCTTCGTTGTCTTTACAAAAGAAAAATTGCCCCTAATGATAATTAAAAATAAAGTTGGGATTTTTTGAAATATCTTAATCCCGTAATTGTTTCTTCATATTATATACACATTACACTTAATAAACACTACTACCGTATCATTCATAAATATTTAGTTAAAAAATCACAAAATATTACATTGTTTAACATATCAAGTCATAACATCGTACTTAAGTTTCAAATAACATAAGAGTGACCTTGATATGTGCCTCGTGGTATGTGTATCATGTCTTGTTTCTAACTATTTTGTCAAACATATATCTGCTAACACCTTACATGTTAACTGGTTGAACCCAAAAGTGTGATAAAATAGTGATAATCAAAGCACACACCTTGTAAGAACAACAAGAATCTCTACGCAAGTGCAAGAATTTTTCACACGTAATAGTAAATAAGTAAAATTTCGTTTTCAGGGATTTAGGACGTTAGATTTAAGGTTGTGTTCAATAATAGTGTATATTATTTTTGATGTTTAGATTAAATTATACAAATAAATATGAATATGTGTATTAATTACTAATATTAACTACAAATGCAAATGATAATAGTTAAGGTTGCAAGTACACGTCTATCCTATAATTTGCTTTTGACATGTAAGTGTTTATTTTAGTGCTATAACAATCAAATATTTACAAGCCTTTGTAAATTTGGTAATTAATCAACTTTCACGACCAATTATAATCTAGAAAGTAAAATAGAAAAAAACTATAAAGTAAGAGGCCAAAAAGATAAGTATAAAACTTCTAAGGACTAAATAGCAAAATTGAAAAGCACTCGGCTAAACTAATAAAGTGCGTGTTCGAGACGGGTGCTTTTAAAAAAAATTGTAAACCATTTTAATCTCAATATTTTGTAAAAATACCTTAAAGTTCCCATTACCTTGAGATAATCTTGTTCCTTACTGTAGCTTTAAGCAATTGTTTGAACCATATTTTGGATTGAACATCTCGTCGGATATTGTGAAGAATCTTATCATGTTTTTCCAGGAGATTTTGATTAATCTTTCTATTTCTAGCATTACAAATATGGCAGACCATAATTTGGAATCTAGGGATAAAAACTAAATCCTCAAAATTATTTCTCTTACTTCTTTGAGTGATCTACACAGTTTTTTATGACAATGAAGAGGTCTTGTCTTGGAAACCATGGTATTTGCAACATTCAAACCATACTTTTTTTAGTAGGAACAGTTTTAAAAAAAATGATCTCGAGACTCCAAATCAGAATTACATAGCTCACAGTTATAGTCGGTAATAATAATTTGTTGCTCAACTCTATCACAAGTAGGAAGTCAGTTAAGGAAACCTAACAAAGTAAGGAAACGATGTTTTGGGATGGTATGTTTATGCCATACCACGGAACTCCAACCAACTTTATCCCCCGCTGTATAGAGGTCCTTGCTGGGATTTGATGTAGAGAAGAAGTCTTTGCCTATACATTTCAATGTAATGGAATCATCCATAGAATTCAGAGTGAATTGATCTAAGGAAGTTTTAAGAAAATGAAATTAGAAGGTAAGCGTCATCTATTGTTACCAAAGTAGTTGGCGATTGTTTTGTGCTTATACTTGTTGAAAATATGAGGTTACAATTGAATATTTAGTTCTCTAACCTTGACATTATTCATCCACAGATCTTTGAGAATGAAAATTTGTTTACCTTTATTATTAGAATGATGAATATATTTACGAGCTAAGTTCTTGATTTTAAGAAGTTTTCTCCAGGTGCATGGTATAATGTGTGTGGGGTCAATATTCCGTACACATTTATCTCCCAGCCAATTCACTTTAACTAATTGAGCCCATATATTATTGTTGATGTTCTTTAAGCTAGCCATTCCAAGACCACCTTCTTTCTAAGATTTTCATAGAGATTTCACAGAGACTTTAGTTCCTCTGTAATCACAAGAGTTACCCCTCCAAAGGAAACTTGAGAGTAGAATTTATAGTGATTTAATTACTCTCGTAGGAAGAATCATCACAGAGCACAAAAATCTAAGTTTGCTCTGAAGAACTGTTTTGATGAGATGAAGTTTACATACAAATGAGAGAAATCTCTGCATCCAGCTATCTATACTTGAAGAAATATTCTTGATGATAACTTGACAAGGTGCTGCATTAGGAGCCTTTATAGTGAGGGGAGTTCCAAGGTATCTAACTTGTAATAGTCCTTGTTTCACATTGACATCATGCACTATAATAGAGTTCACTTTCTTCTTGGCTAATGTTGAGTCCAGAGAGTCTTGAGAAGATGTCCAATCCCTCCTTAAGTTTTAGAGCAGATGAAGTATCTCCTTTAAAGAAAAGAAGGCAATAATCTGCAAATATAAGGTGATTGCGTCTAACCCTGAAGAATATTGGATGATAGGTGAATTGAGAAGAGTGGCCTAATTTATCAATTAAATCACTAAAAACTTACATAAATATAATAAAGATGTAGGGTGATAGTGGATTACCATGCCTCAAACCTCTCTTGACTTTAAAAAAACCATTCAATTCTACATATAACTATTAGGTTATTTCGAGCTACCATTACAAATTGGACCTGGACAAGATAGTTATCATCCAAGAAAAGTTTTTTTTAGTAAAATATGGTATGCTTACTACAAGTTTGTTGGGCGAACAACTATCACCAAGTCATGGTCGTAGTGTCCACATATAATCTCATAATGAAATTGTCCACTGAAAAATAGATGGTCAGCGTACGAGGAAATCACGATCAAACCAACAAGGGAAATTTCAACCCCTTTGTGGGACCAAATATTTTTTTTATTAGAGTGTAAGATGATCATGTTATAACTTAAGGTTCTCCAAAGATTGATACATATGTGAAGTAAAAGAGGTAGGACGTCATTGTTATGTATATTAGTAGCATCTAGTGTAAATAAATAGGAATATATATTCTTCTAACATTAAATAGGTCACGTGCGAGTTCCATTTAAAAAACAAGAGGGTTTTACTTAATCTATGGCTTGAAAAATATCTACCAAAACGCTTTAAAAGGGGGATAGACGGATTCATGAAATGTATCGAGGAAATTAAACATATGGACTACTATTTATACTATTTTTCCTCACTTGGAAGTTTTTTAATGAGATAATAGGTGGCCCGCAATTTTTGGCAGTTGTAAGATATTTACTGAAACACATTCATTTCAAAAAAATTAAGGTAAAAAATGTTTTTCAAGTCTCAATGGAAACACATACTAGTAAATAAGGGCATGTGAAACTTTAATTTATTTCGTTTACATAGTTATATAGTATAGGGTGTTCCATATACAGGAAACCTTTAACAAAACTTAAATACTTATCAAGGTCACATATAAAACTCCTATTCAATTCCTTAAAAGGGTTATCTAGTTTGCGGGTTTCGATCAATATGAATCCTTGACAATAATTTTTTTTTGTTATCTTCGTAATTTATAAAATATCATTTTAATTCCTTAGTAGGGTTATCGAATATAATTGATTATGTCTATATGGAACCTTTACCAAAATCTATAATGATTAATAGTATCATATGTAAAATCTTTATTTAATCCCTCCGAAGTTTTATCGAGTTTAAAGGGTTCCATCTATACGACACCTAAACCGAAACCTATCATTATAATCAAGGTCATACATAAAACATCATTTCAATCCCTCATAAGAGTTATCGAGTAAAAATGTTATGTTTAAATGAATTTCGCCCAAATCAATTATAGTATCAAGTCATAAAAAGTCCCCAATTAAATCTCTAAAATTGATTATCTAGTATAAATGATTTCACTATGTGGAACTTTGATCAAATCCAATAACGACTTTCAAGGTCATATATATTCTCGATTCAATCTCTGAAAGGTTATCGAGTATACAAAGTTTCCTCTAGGTTGAAGCTCAACCAAAACCCATAATGGTTAACAAGGCTATGTAAAATATCATATAGATTCCTTAGATGATTTATCGAGTATAAAGGGTCAAATATACATGATGCCTCTTATAAAGCTTATGGAGATTATTGAGGACATAATTAAAAAAATTGATTCAAAATCTTAGAAGTGTTTTCTAGTATTAAGGGTTCAATCTATATAGGACCTTGAACAATACCCATAATTGTTAACAAGGTCATAGTTTTTTTTTGATTGAGTCGAGTATAAAGGTTCAATATACAGGGAAACTCGACCAAAGCCTTTTACTATTACCAAAGTAATAATATAAAACTTACATTTACTCCTATTAGTTATCGAATTACAAATGGTTCCATCTCATGAAACCTTGATCAAAACCCATAACAGTTATCAAGATCATAATTATAAACTGAGATACAGTCTATTAGAAGTGGTGTTAAGTATAAATGGTTACACCTATATATAACCTCGTCAAAACCTACAACAATTTTTGAGGTAATATAAATAAAACCTTTATTTAATATAAATTAATTGTTATCGAGTAAAAAGCTTTCCATATACGTGTAATGTCTACCAAAACCCATAATCGTTAACATTTAAGATGTTCTTAAAAAATCTATTCGATCCGTCATAATGATTAACAAGTATAAATGGTCTCATTAAAGGAACCTCTTCTATAGCCTATTTGGTTTATCAAGGTCAAATATATATAACATCGATTAAATCCTTGGGAAAATTTATTAAGAATAAAAGGTTACATTTGCGTGAAACCTTGAAAAACATTATATCGATTATGAATTTCATAAATATAAACCTTGCTAAAGTCCATTGGAAGGGTTATTAAAGATAAATGATTACATTTATGCGGAACCTCAGCAAAAACCTGAAACAACTATAACGATAATATACCTAAACCTTTTTTCTAGTCTATTAGAATGACTATCGACAATAAAGGGTTCCATCTATATAAAACATCCACCCAAACATGTAACCGTTTACAAGGTCACGTAACATCTCGATTCAATCCATCAAAAGTGTTATCGAGTAAACCTGATTGTATCAAGATTGTCTTACAATGATTTTCTATCAATAATTTTTATGGAAATTATGGAGTTCGAGAACATAATATATAAAGTGGTGTACTATTAAGAACCAGGGATCCAAGATTTTAATATGAACCCATCCTAGTGGTAAATCTTAACAAGGAGAAAATTATATATCTAAGAAAAAGTCAATTTACATGTTAATCACCAAGAATCTATCGAGTAATACTACGTGATAAGTAATTCTAAATTAAGAATGCAATAAGTTTAAATAAACGATGAGCGTCACAATGATTTTCATGTTCACATTTCCTGAATCTATTGATCATTATCAATAACAATTTAATTTATAAATTAGAAGTAGTTCTTTCGAATGTCTGTATCCTTCTCATGATAAATCATGTCTCATTCTACCGAAACATAATGCATCAAAATCCCTTAATATTTATAAACGTGATCTCTTTATTGGAGATATAAATACTCCAAAACAAGGAAATTGATTAAATGTTATTTATGTCACGTCATCTAACCTTGAAATATATTTTTTAAGTCTTAATGTCTCTTAGGTTGACTATAGGTAAATGTAATTGTAAATCTTTGTTGACACCTTGTGAAATAAGATGGCCTAGAAACTAAGTAGTATGTAGGCTGTTAAAGAACATAAATTCAGCATAAATATTATATATAAATGAATAAAACTGACCGTTGTATAACAATGAAATATAATAATTTTATATGTATAAAAATAATCTTTGAACCTTGAAATATATTTTTTAAGTCTTAATGTCTCTTAGGTTGACTATAGGTAAATGTAATTGTAAATCTTAATGTCGCTGTTAAAGAACCTTGAAATATATTTTTTAAGTCTTAATGTCTCTTAGGTTGACTATAGGTAAATGTAATTGTAAATCTTTGTTGACACCTTGTGAAATAAGATGGCCTAGAAACTAAGTAGTATGTAGGCTGTTAAAGAACATAAATTCAGCATAAATATTATATATAAATGAATAAAACTGACCGTTGTATAACAATGAAATATAATAATTTTATATGTATAAAAATAATCCACATTGATAGGAACTAAAACATAATCACTACATAAGTATTATATTTAGATAAAAATATGAAACCATATAGGAACTATTCATATACATCTTTGAAATTGATACATTAGGCTAGGAATTAGCTTTTACAAATCATGAGTTGGGCCCAGATAAGTTACTTGTTTTTAATTTATACTTATAATTGGGCTGTTAATTTGTCGTTCTATTACCCGTACTTCTTTTTTATATATTTATGACAAAAGTTTTTTTGAAGAAGAAAAATTATTTTAGACTAATATAACCCATAAACACGGAGGGTTTGCAACTTTAATGACGTTAGTTAATAACAAGAGATTAAAATAAAAAAAATCTATAAAGTTATAATTAATTGGGTAAGAGGGGTATATCTCTACTTTTGCAACTCTTCTTTTTTTCAGTGGTCATCATCTCATTTTTCTTCTTCTGTGACATTGTTTATGGTATTTCTTCATTTTTGTTCACCTTTCTTGAATTATATATACATTTGTAAAATTTATTATCTTTTGTGTATAAGTTATCAATTAAATTTTTAAGTATTCTTAGTAGATCTATATTTATGTAAAATTTATAATTATATGAAAAGTGTGAATCACTTGTGATTGTTGTAAATTATTAACTTTCTTAATTTGGGGATCTGAGGATCAAACTTAGGGTTTTTAAATAAGATAGTCTTTTTATTTTGATAATTAACAATCAAACATAGATGTAAAATTGATATTATAGAAAATATATCTTTTGAAATTAATATTTTCTTATTTTCAGTAGATTTTTTAATGGATCTAAGGAAGCAAGATCTTACAATTCCTACAATCACTGGCGAAATGATTAATGAAGAAAAGGTAATGAAAATAAATTGAGAATTACGGGTTAATGTGATTTATGTTCAAATAGTTTATTGGATGTATAGAGTAGTAATAATTTTGTTTTCTTTAGATACTTGATGTGGAAATTGGGACGCTTGAAGAGCAAACCCTTTTCAAGGAAGAATTGGAGTCCTTTTTAAGAGAAAGAGGAATAAAATTTTCACATCCCACCTTTTATGGGGAACCGCTCAACCTTTTAAAGTATGTTTACAAACTTCTATTTTTGTATTTGCTTTGATATATAAATTAATTAAATAATTTCATTGATTTTTTATGAAAGGTTATGGAGGATTGTAAAAAATTATGGAGGATATGAAATGGTAATAATATTTGTGTAGTTTATATTTATCTGTATTCTACTTTAAATTTACAAATTATGTGATTGATTTTTTCAGGTGACAAATTCGATAATGTGGAGACAAGTGGGATATTTTTTTCATCCTCCAACGTAAGTTTTATCTAAAAAATCGGGTGACATTATTTCAATCAGACTACATACATAAACTAAGTTTGACATATTATCGTAATTTACACATAATAAAAAATCAAATAGAAATCATAGTTCATATGATAATTTTACAAAACGATATAAAAACATATCATATGATAATGTAAACCATTTGTTTGTTTTTAAACCCTTTTATGTTGTAATTTATAATAAATAAAACATATTTATTGGCAGATTTTAAAAATATATTTAATACTAATATGCAGAGGTCATGGAGGTTCTTAAAGTTATTCCTCTCACATGATTTTAATAAATATTTTCTGATTCTAAAACATGATTCTCTAGCATTATGGAAGGTTATAAAGATTATTTTTGATATGGAAGACTCTAAATCTTTATAGATGGCTTAATAGGATTGTGGATAAACTCACTACTATAGAGAAAATAAATTATCGCATTGTTGGAACTGATTTCTATGAGTTTTAATATATAATCTCCATTTATGTTAATGGACAAATCATTCTTAATTTGATCTTTGAATGGATTTCCAAATATATATCTATGATATGTGATTTTTAACCTTGTTATTATGCATTTTTATTAATGAAAGCTCTTTAATTAATGAAAATAATATAATGAAAATGTAAGTTTAGAACTGTGAAGTTAATATCAAACAACAAACTAGACAATGATAGAACTATAATCTTTTATATTATTCATGCTCAAAGAGTGTATTTAATTTTTTTTGTGTTTTGATTATTGAGGTCTGAAATCTTAAATAAATAAATTATATTAATCAATTACCAATAGTGACTTAGTCTATGATTTCCATCTTGTTTGCAAATATATATGTTTTTTATTTTATCGATATAAATTTATACACATGTATTGACGATTTTTGCTAATATATTTATAAATTATTTATGTGCATATCTTCCAGTAGCTGCACAAGTTTAGCGACAATATTTCGCAAGTATTATGAGAAGGTATTAAATTATCGTAATCTTTATTATTAATTTATATATAGGTTGATGGATTAAATACTATTTTATGTTTTTATATGTATTTAATTTATAAAATAAAATGTTACATTTTGTATGTGAAGTAAAATTATTCTATATGTTGGTATGAAAATAATTGAATCTCAATATAAAAATAAAATGACATTTAGACTTTTTCTTAATATTCATCACATTATTTATATTTTACAACATATCAGTACAAAAAATATCTATTAGAATAATTACTATCTAAGATCAAAAGTAATAATATTCTACTCTAGAAAATAATTATGCAAGACTCAATAAAGAGAAGAAAAAAAATTTACTCTAAAAAATGATTGGGGTGTGTAATTATCAAAGCACTGTTGTTTTGCTTTCCGATCTTGTACCTATTCTCATTTTAAAAAGAAAATACATAAGCAAATCTATTTTTTTTTATTTTGTGGTGAACACAACTCAGTATTTCTTCTTCCACTTTTTCTACCAATACAATATATCTAAATGAAATAAAAAAATTAATTCACATTTTCTTTTTTGGGTGTTTCTATTATAAAAACAAATATAATTCTTGATTTATTTTGTATACATATATGTGTTTGGCTATATGTATTTATATATGTGAGTATGTAGTAGGGATGGATTAATGTATCTATGTATGTATGTATGTGTGTATATATTGTTATATAAAGTAAACATATCACTTGAATTGGCTATAAATTATAGGTTACAATTGCATACATATAAACTAAGAAGTAATTAGTTTAAATAGAGGTCAATGAAGGAAACAAAATCCATGTTATTTTTTTATTTCCACCAATTTTATTAGCTTTTCAAATTTTCTTAAGAACCATTCCTATGAGAATGCTATATTTTTTGTTTTAATATTTTATATTTGGTATCGTATTAATAAAAATAGGTTTGAGAGCTGAATATGTTTAAGTCCATATTATTATATAGTATTTATAGAATATGAATAATATAAAAGGGTGTTTGTAGAAGAAAAAAAAGTCCAATGAAATGATTTGGTTTTAATATAAGAATTGGTATGAATAAATGTATACAGTAGTCATGTGTAATCCTAAGAACACAAGAACAGAATATAATATGAAGATTAATATATTAATAATTATTGATTTACATGAATAGAGATCTAAATATTAAGTGTTAATATAGTATTTGAGGGTTGGATACATGTCTAAGTGAAGTGAAGTGAAGGTGTCTAAGCAACTTCACCTTTATTATGATATTAATCAATAATTCCTATTTGAAAGGAATCAATATAGATTTTAAATAAATTGAAGTTTATAATACCTTGAATAAGTAAACAAGAGTCTAAATATAAGGATCGTAAATTTGAAAAGATAAAAAATTCATGTTTTAAAGTTTAAGAGGATGTTTCGAACCACAGTGCAAGTTCATATTACGATAAATAGTCATCAGAGCAAGGACTTGATATAAGTTATTATGTTTGCAAGTAAAGCTCAACTATGTTTTTATAGTATATATAAGTGATAGTACATATAATGTTTTGATCATGGCGAAAAGATAAATTCTATAATAATAGAAAAATGATATCTTAATGAATATTGGATTCTTTGTTATCGTTTACCTTCTCTTTTTTAACTTAACTCATGTATGTCATATATTTGTGGCCACTTCATACTTTGTCTTTCAATGTGGTGAGAAAATTTCTTAGTTTATTTAATTATTAAATTGATCAAATTTTGTATAAGGGTTTGTTCATAAAGAGTGGTTTGTAAAAGATGCTAACAAATATATGTTACAAGTTGTTAGCCATTCCCGGTGGTTATAATAACTATTACAGATCTTGAATATTTCTGTTTTCTAATAATTGGAGAAGAATTATTTAGTTCGCAGCTAAGTTGGAAATAATGAATTTAAATATTTAAACAATTTAAGTTGTAATAGTGAACATATACAAGAGAAAGATGCGGTTAATAAGCTTAAGCAATATTTTTTAAGATGAATCAAGCTCTACGAAAAAAAGAGTTCAAAACCTTTTTTAAGGTGCCAAAATGCATAATTATTTTTTATCAATCAAAACAATTGAGTAAGAAATAATAAAATAAATATTGTGCTTAGATAATGGTATTGTAGTTTCTTATCATTATAATATTGTACAAATTTTGTAGCCAGTACAAAAATCTTCTAAGGTTTATATATGATGGTTATGGAATGCCTATTTATTCCTTAAATAAAATTATAAATAATACAATTATTTGTCATGAAATATGGTTTTCTTTTCAATCTATGGATAATAGAAACAACCTTGGGCTTTATTGATTCTGTATAGGCATTTTTTAAAAGTAAGTAAAATAGGGACTTGACTTTATGTGTTCATTAATGATGAATTTTCTTGTCGTAAATTTTTTGATATAGTTTTTGTTAATATGAAAATAAATATTAAGGTTTCACATCCTTCATGTATAAAGGATTAAAGTTTCATACCTTGTTGTAACGTTCTCCTCAAGATTATTAATAAACTAGCGTATATTATAAAATTGTAATGTTAGAGGTTGCATCTGTAAATAATAAAGGAATAAGCATAGTTCATAATGTATTAGATTGAAGAACATTGTGAAGGGTATAAAAGTAAGAATCATTTCAATGTGTACATTTTAGGTGAATATAATAAGGTCCAGTTACTTTTTGTCATGGTCTTCTCTCCTTAAATTTCTTTCATACGAATTTCACTTCAAAGTTGATTTGTTGGATTAAAACCACCTTTATGAAAATTTTAGAGGGTAAGTAGTCTTAATTCTGTAAAATTGGTATCCATAATAAATCCTAACACTCTAAATATGTATTCCCTTCCTACTAAAGATTTTTTGTTTAATTTAAAAAATATTATCAAAATTGTTATTTACGAATATTCTAATACTCACCTTTATTATGTAGACTCTAGATAATTAGAAATATAATGTTTTTATTTTTTAATTTCCTTAATTTCTTACATGTATCATTTCTATTACAAATTTTGTTGATTGTGATAAAAAAATTGTAATTATATGTTTAAAATATATAATTTAATTTTAGAGTTGCCATTCTATGTGGGTGTCTATACTAAAATTCATATATCATTAATACAATTTTTTGAAAATCTTATGTTAACTAGATCATTTGTTCTATAAACTTTATGGCATAGGTATTTCTTAAGTACGAGTTACAAGTTACATCTAGTTCCATGAATCATACACTGTGTATTGAAAAAGAGGTACAAATTATTTAATATATTTTTAATACTTTTTAGTTTTATAATTGTACTATTAGTTTATAGCTTAAGTTGTTTTGTGAGACATTCATGGTTTGTCATACGTTTCTAATAACACATAAATCAACTGATTTTTTGTAAGCATACGTGTATCATGATATATCATACTATTGCAATCAGAACTGAACTTTTTTTTTTGGTTTTCAAAAATGACACACTACTTGGAATGATGAATTAAATATAGGATAACTCACAAGTTTTAGTTGATAATATATAACTATTCTCCGTGTTTTATGGTTTATTAACTATGTTATTATGTTTTCATATACTCTACCGATAAAATTCAATAATAGTGAATATCTGAGTTATTATTGCTAGACATTCGTTTAGATTTTATATACATGAATAGAAAGGGATATATAATGCTACGAAGGTAAGACCTAATTATGAAATTGAAATAAAAAAAAAATTAAAACGTTAAATTAATTAATTTGACATGAATGAAATTTTATTGTGCATATTATGCATCTTACAGAACTATTGTTATTTTATCCCAGCATAAATCATCACACTCTCTGATCTTCATAAATAATATCCAGTTTCATTATATTTTCCTATCATAATAATGTTATATAATAATATCATATAACAAAATTATATCATATTATTCGATAATAATATATAATAGTTTTTATCATTACATATGTTATCCCTCTCTCTATCTGACACACACTCACAGTCTTTGGCTCCCCTCATGTGTTTTTGTATGAAGGCAAGAATCATTAAAGTTTTAGATGTTGGGGCGCCTGTTGAGTGGGTGAAGGTTAATGTTATAAAAAGGGTAAGTTTCATATATCACCATACTATAATAACTCTACCTTCTTCACCTAAAGCCAAATCATTGTGTTTTATTATTAGTTAAATCTTGTTCGCAGGATGATTATTTCGAAATATATGCTCTAGTTCCCGGTTTTCGATACGAAGAGGTTTATATATTTTTTCTCTATGATTGTATTTGTATTTTAGTAGGAATTGTACCTAACTCTTTAGTTTAGTTATATATAATCCAGCTGGCAAATATCTCTATAGCTCTTAGCCGTATTATCTTTATATAGTTATGGATGTCGACAAATTAAAACAATATAATAGCTCTTATAAGCATAAAAATGATCAAACAATTAAATTCCTCTAAAGTTTGTTTGTCAAAATATATGTTAGGTTACTATTTAATACAAATTCCGAATGATTAATTCTATGTTGTATGTTAGTTTCTTCATCATGTATATAAATTTATCACATAATTATTTCACTCAAGTATTTATATAATACCTTATAGTCAATTTTTGTTAAAATCCAATCATGTGCAAGTTTTTGCCTGACATGCAAAATTAAATTTTTTTCCCAAATATAAAGAATTAGTAGTCTAATGTACATATTCTACCTATCATATTACTTATTTATGTTTTTTTGATTATATATATGTTTGATTGTTTACTTCATTCTTTACAAATTACTCATGACTTTATTTTTTGAACACAGATAAATGTTCAAGTAGAGGCTGAACAAATAGCTATAATGGGGAACTCAACGGAACCTGAGAACCCGTGGGGAGTTACAAAGTTTTCGAAGGTAAGTTTAATTTTTGTATCTTTTCAATCTTATGACACTATGTTCATTGCTCTTATTTGTTGAAGATGCATATCACATGACATAAGAATATTATTATCGAATAAGACTAGAAAATACTATTTATTCAAATATAATCCTAATGATTCAACACAAAAAGTGACATTTGAGATCTTTATCCTAATAATTAGTTCTTCACTTGATATATGTATGATTAGGCCTAATATAATATACAATACTTTTGAGTGTTATGGATCATGTATGATAACTATTTTGTCAACAATCTAAATGTAAATTCTTATTTAAGAATATTCATAAAGGTTGATAAATGCCTTATATGTAACCTCTATCAAATTCTTTTTTCAGGTGATCTTGCTACCCAAGAAAGTTGACCCTCTTTGTATTTCAATTGTTTTTCATGAACGTGGAACACTATATATTCGTGCGTCATTGTAGAAAATTTCTATCGTATCAAGTATAAAATTATTAAGTTATTTTATTTCAAAAATATAAACATATACATCTAATATTTTATCTAGGATTATGTGGAATATGTATTTTGATAAAAATAATTGTTTGCATTATGTGACTATGATTTTTATTATTTTATGATGAGGTTTGTAGTCATGTAATCAGAGTCACATATTTAAATATAATATTTGAGTTTATAAAGGACTTGGGTTTATTGTTCAAAATGGTCATTAGAAAGTTAAACAAAATATAAAACACGAGAACAACATTTAGTTAGGTAAGGTAAAGAATTTCTGAAAGAATGTTGTTTTAATTGGATAGTTATTGAATTCTAGTTTAAATATTTTAACATACTTAATAGTAAGTCTTAGAAACTATCTTGTTATATTAGTTAAAACTATTTATTAAAAGCTCTTTTTTCCTTTTTATAGTTTTTAAATTTTAACTATATGATGATAAGTATCAACAAAACATACATTTAGATCATATGATTTATAGTAATTATGTATGTTACATTTAACGTTACAATCATTCAATTTAGTCTTGCATTTATTGAATTTTTTTGTAATTAATTTTTAATTAATATATTGAAATCAAAATTGATATTTATTGAAGAATATATTACTTAATGTTGGTTTATATGTTACAATTATAACATAAACAAGTCAGTACTCTGAGAAAATAGCGATAATATTGAAGTATATCTAAAAACACTCGAGGAATACAATGAGCGTATACTAACAAAAATTACATGAAGGATGTATAATTAACACCTTTTGGTTAATTACTATTATCACATCACTTGAAGTATTTATATTTATCCTTATTTGATTATTATTTCCTTAATAAGTTTTATTTATGTAGCATATTTTCAAACCTCTTTGATCTAATCTTTACATCACATTAATTTGAAAATAATCTTTTGTCAACATTGAAGTTGTGATTTTGCGGGAGTTAAGAACCAACATGTGTGATGTGGTATATCAAACCATTAATAGTGTTCACCATTAATTTTGGAAAGAGATTTCCTATTAATGTTAATACATTTAATTTGTAACCACGGTTATCTCTCTTTATGTGTTTTTCTTTTGATGTAGTCTACATGTTTTTTTTGCATAGCTTAGGTTTTTGCTACTATATTACTCATGTTTTGAAAGGATAAGAATCCTAATTGGATAAAAACGGAATATACATTGTACCTTGTCAAAACTATATACTTTATCTTTATTTGTGTTTGACCTATCAATAAAATTTCTTCTTAATAGGTTTTTTTTGGACAAAATCTCTTCCCTAATAAATTACAAATGTGTAAGAGGATATTTTTATGGGATATTTGCATTTCAACTTACATTCCAATGTTTAGATATGTCTCTTTCATTAACAAGGATCAAGTTGAGTCCATCATTATCTTCTTTATTCTCTAGTGTGAGGCTATATAAGAGTATCGTAGTTTTGTATATCATTCGGTAGTATTATAAGAATGTGTTTTATTGTCAAACACTTCACTAATTTTGTTAGTATCCAAATAACCTAGAAATACATGAATGACTTTACGAACGCAATAAGCCTACTTCCTCGATTGTTATTAATGAAAACACAAACTAGAGTCCAATGTTATTTCTATATGTTAGTATTCATTCAATTCCTAATTTGAATAATTTACTCATTTGAGCATGTCTCTCCTTGCTAGAACACTATTTTAGGTTTAGGATTTAATGATATTCGATGTAGCATGCTAAAACGATCAATGAAGAAAATAAAAGACTTTAAAATTTTGTTTAAAAAGCATGTCTCATTTCTTCATAATATTCCATGTCAAGCAAAGATGTATTCATAATTAGGATATCTCTTAATCAAATCTCACCATTTTTTTTTATTGTAGCAATGTTTTCCCAAGTGACCTAGTGTATTCTTCGTTTACTAGTCGAGCCCCACCCAAATCTACCGAGCATGGCTATCTTCTTACAAAAGATTCTAGAAAAAATATAAATCGTGTAATTTGGAAGCGACGGATGAACTAGTTTTATCAATACTTCTTTTCCCTTAGCTGAGAGGAGAGATTCTTTCAATCACATATATTTTTATAAATCTACCATAAATCCATTTGATATTAAAAAGTTTTGACATATTATATGACATATGAATATCCACATATTTTTCTAAAACGTCTACTATCATAGTATGGAGTTTGGAGTTAGTATATACCATAAGGTTTTGAGGTTTATCCTTACTGAAGAAAATTTTGTATCACTAAGTTTGACACTTTGATCAAATCACTTATAGTAAATAATATATCTTTGAAATTCATCATGTTCATTGTTAGAAAGGACCACAAAATATAACGAGTCATACACAAAGAACAAATGATTGACAATCAAAAATTGTCTAATAATTTCAAACTCTTTGGTTGTCCTACTTTTAAAGTCAAGGCTTATTAGGCTAATAAAATCTTAATATATTATACTAAAAAGACCATTGATAGACGCTCTTTTTGTGTGATATTTTTTTCAGAATAAACTAACAAAGTATTTCCTTATTAATTTAAATATTATACTTGATTATTGTAACCCATTTTATGGTTCGAGAAATCCATTTTTATTTAGATATTTTCTTCCAAGTCCTGTTGAACTCCATTATACACCTTCTTCATTTCAAGTTTCACCACGATGTATCTTTTTGAAGATTTTATATTATGTCAAAATAAAAATTAAAATAATGAGAAATAATAAGAAAACATTAATGAATGTCGATTAATTGGACATGATAAAGTCATTCTATTACGGTTACAACCTTGTTTCTAAAACTCTAAAATCTCTAAAAAGTTTGTGCGTGAAATTATCATGAAGTTATTGAATTTGTTCTAGTTTTATCCTATGGTAATAAGGGAAATTATAATGTAATAAATTGATTTAAGTGTCGAATCGTTGATCATAATGTCGTTTACAAAGATGAAGAGATAGTTCTCGAGGGAATTCTAATGTTTTGGACAACAAATCACAGTATTAATCCAATCCATAAGTGTTGGACCCGCTCGTACGAAATAAATCTTTTTTAAACTCTACAAAGATGAATCCTTGATATGGTCAGTTTTCATATGTCAATAGACTTTACACGAGATATATTTCATGTAAGGATCCGTTGAACATACAAAAAACCTTATAAAAGACCTTAAATACACAACAAGACAAGTTATCTATATCTTTCTCTTCATCTATTCAAGTACCATTGTTATTCAAAACATGAGGAGTTTGCTTATTTATCTTCTTTTAACAATTGATTAATTAAAAAAAGATGAAATTTTATCACCTACATGAATCCATATTAATTTGGCTCTTCAGGAAACAATATAACTCTTTTCGAGTTCAAACTAGATGAGGTTGTTTTTTAAGATGCTTAAGTACAAGTACACTATGTTTGGATGACAATTTTATAGAGCCATAACAATGTTTGAATGTTGTGTATCTGAGGTTTGTTATTATTACAATATCTTTTACTTAAATTCATGTGCATAAGAGTACCACATGTTATATACATCTTAAATTCTTCTTGTTTTCTACATCTCAAAATGATCCAAAATTTAAGTGTTTGCAATTTCTTAGAGTATTTTGACTTCTTGATAAATCATTAGGATAATGATTAGATTCAATAGCACGAAGATCCAACAAACTAGCATTAAAAATCTGGAGGAACCATTCCTTAAAACACATAGATATGCCAATTTTTTAAATATGCTGATGTTTGGCTCTTTTATTTGTCTATGTCTACAAGTTTTTTAACGGGTATATCTATAAGAGTGTTAAGGTTAGTGAAATTGTTGAATCCTACACAACCATTCTCATGGATTTTTCTGTAACCATTTTTTCATTATCTTTAGTGTCCCAATAATAATTTCCAATAGTTTACCACGACACAGAATTTTAATAATAGGAGCTGGAGATAAAATATCACAATTTCAATCTCTCAACAAGATATATAGGTGAATGTATAAAATAAACATAAAAAACTATTTTTATTATCATATGTTTGAATAAAAACAACAATTATTGCAGCTTTTTTCTTCCAATGCATTCATACTAAGATTCATATACTAAAATTTCCATAACCGTAACAATGGGGTTGAAAACACTATAGTTAAAAAAACGACCTTGCTTAACTAAACTAAACTATTACATAGACTAGACATTCTATAAGTTTAAAAATCCCAACATAACATGGGCTTGAATTTATCCAAAATGTCTTAGATATATCACTTTGTCAAATAAATCCACAATCGTTAAGAATGCCACGTGACAATTCATACTTATATTTTTCAAAATTTGAAGAGAAACCCAAACACATTAACAAAGTATAAAACTCAACCACATTCACCTCACCCTTCAAAAAGTATTACTTACTAGCTTTGATCACCTCGTGAAAATGTTGCCCAAAACAATTGTCAATAATTACTTACGCCTCGACTGTATATAATACTTTATTCGACTATGACATATCAGAAGTATATAGCCTTTTTAATAAAAATCAAGTGGTTCCCATTGTTACAACCTTCCATTCTTGTTTCATTACTTCAATCCTTCTCTTTATCATGCACATTTCCTAATTTGTTTACATGAAGCTACTAAGATCATTCTTATGTTTTTTATATTTATCATTATTCTGCATACCACCTCCCTTCTCCTCTTATTTCCTAAAAATAGACCTCGACCATTGTTTGTATGTTCTTGTAAAAAAATATTTGTACGCAAAAGACTCAACCATCTCAATACACAACATATTAAACGTATTAACCGAATATTTTTGGATTATGAGAATTCATCTCCCCACCCTTTTCATCGCATTATCACTTCTTTCTAAATCAACAACATACCCCCCCCCCCCCATTATCATAAGGGGGAGGTTGGACTATTTTTTTCCTAAGATAACTACCATCCCAATTTTTCCTACTCGTTGTATTCTCTTTCCTATCTAGATTTTCGCTTAACCATATATCATTCTCAATATTAGAAATACCATAATTGTTTTCCAAGTTCTTAAAGTCATCACGTTTTTTCAAAGCTTGATCATTTACTATATATCCTTAAAAGACAAATTTATTACTAATACTTACGCCATTTTGAGTTTTATAAAAAAAATTCTGTATTCTCTCGTATTTAAATTTGTCCCATCCCACATGATCTACCTTCGTAAATGAATCAAACATTAGTCAAGTTTTTTCAAGGTCTATTTCAACGCCAATATTAAATTCTTTAACCTCGTTATTTTCATATAGGTAAGTGAAGTCAACCTAAAAGAGAGAAATATTATAAAAACTAGGATAATATATCATGTATAATGTATTTTGCATAAAATAGAGTCCATGGTCATGTACCTAAGCTTCTGATTTATCCTAATGAATGTAATGGATTTAAATATGACGTAAAATTATTTAAGGATCGTATTCATATCTTCAAACAACCTTTGTTTAATAATCTAATCTTCAATATTTATTTTGAACATGTTCATAATACTTCTTGATCCATGAATGCTCTATTGATATGTCAAGACTCACTAAAATATCTAGTGAGTATATCCATAATGATGTTTATGTTGGGTATAATTTTTATTATGATTTGGAGTGTGGGTTGTTTAGTAACTTGCGGTGAGTTTTGCTCATTAAGGACATGTAGGTTATAGATGTTATTTCATGTTCATTAAGAATTAGGATTCCATGTATATGTAAAGTAAAAAATAAAAATAAAAACTTACAATGGTAATAGAATAAAGAATCTCGCTACAATCTATCTGTTTTTCTTTCTAAAAGGTATTGAGTATGCACATAATCTATCCCTTTTAATTAACACGTATATAATTTTCTTGTGTCCTTATTGATTACAGAAGATGTGATGCTTGATAGCCAAACATCCTTAATCTTGATGATCCATATATGTAAGTAACTCCAAAACAAATTTATATGTCGAAGTTCCATGTTTTCAACCTTAAGAGACCTTGTTTTTTTAATTCAAGTAAAAAAAATACCAACCAAGTGGACATCAGTGTTCCCCAAAATTATAAATTAGAGACATAATTTTGTTATAGTTTTCTTCAATTTACAGGAAAGTAGACATGTAAGAAAATAAAAAACTAAGGGTAATTGAAGAATGAGATCGTTCTTACCTCCTTTATATAATAAGTTTCTTTTCCACTCTAGTAAATTTTGATTTGGGTTTTCTACCACATATGTCGTAGAATCTTCTTTGGATTCCCCTAAAGAGACCTTGGTGCCTATATTTTTAAATATGTCTTAAGTTATATGATTCTTAATATATTAAAAAATTGGGTTTTTAGGAAACTAGAGTATTTTTGCTAAAACCTGTACAAACAATTATAAAGTCTTAAGATTTTTATTTTCATATATAAAAATTTTATAGAGAAAATTGATTCATATACAATGAGTAGATGAGTAAACTTTTTTGTATTTATATTAGTTTTAAATCATTTCATATTACCTTTTTCAACAAACCAATAAATAAAGTTAACTTTTCCTTTATTAGAAAGAGTTAATATATAAGTATATAGGTTTCTAATACCACTTTAAAAGTATAATTTATCATAATTAGAAAATGGGGTAATGCAAATCCTCATTGATTGAATCCAAGGTTCTTGAAAACTCAAATTGGATTAAATTTATCAACTTCCAACTTGAGAATTTCAAATACATTATTGCCTTGAATCCACCTGTCCCATATAATAAAGGTACTTTTCCTATTTTTAACCTTGAGTATGATGAATTAATAGGCTAGACTTCTAATCTTAATGAGTTGTTTCCATACCTAAGTATAACTCTATTTTGAATCAAGACTCCACACACAAGCCACTTTAATAATATTCTTATGAGCCCATTGACTCCATAAGTTGTTTGACTTAGTATACATTCTCCAGAAAGTATATAATAGACATACTTTATGGATATCCTCCAAATTATGTAAACTGAGTCCACCATTATCTTTACTAGAGCAGATTTGAGCCCAAGATATTTTGGCTCTTTGTGCACCTTCAATATCTCCTTTCCACAAAAATCTGGACATTTTCTGATTCAGTTTATAGATTAGCTGTTTAGGAAGCATAAACACTCTGAACCAGAAAATAATTTTGCTAACTAAGACTGTCTTTCTGAGCTCAAGTCTACCTGCATAAGATAGTAACTTGGAGCTCCATTGATTAATACATTGACAAATATTTTCCACTAATTTATTTCCATCTTGAACACTCGACTTTTTAGAGTTTATTGGAACTCCTAAATATCTCACTGGCATGTTACCAACTTTGATATTGAGTATATTTGAAATTTCTTGCTTAGTATCATCATTCGTACCCCCAAAATATACCTCACTCTTATGATAATTAATATTAAGCCCAGAAATTCTAGAAAATAGTACAAGAGCCTCTTTAACAACCTTAGCAGTTTTGCAATAAGCTTTAGAAAATATGAGTAATTCATCTGCAAGGCTAGATGATTAAGCTTTACAACATCACATTTTGGATAAAAACTGAAATCAACATTGTTAGCAACATGATGAAATAAACCTGTGAATACTTCCAAACATGTGGAAAATAGATATGGGAGAGAGGATCTCCCTGCCTCAGTCCTCTCTTCCTTTTGAAAAATCCACAAGGCTGTCCATTAACTACCTAGCGGACAAAACCATTTGATTAAGTTTTTTGGGCGTTCATATACTATGTCCGAAAATCCGACCCTCCATCTGGGTGTTAGCTGAAAAGTATCAAACTAACCTTGCTTTAGAGCGAATCACCTAAGCTTCTTCATCTAAAAGGGAGACAAACGGATTTTATAAGTCTTATCTTTGGGGATAACACGATATCGTCACTAAGGAAATCATAAGACATTTTCTTCAATTAACAATTGTAATTAAGGGAGATATATGTCGTAGATAATGAGTCTTAAAAATTGACTCATGGCAAATTGATAGTCCCAAGCAACCTCAAAAACTTAAATTGATTAGTAGAGACGACATATATCATTGCTAGTAATAAATTTTAATTTTTTGATGTAATTGTCACTAGCGAACACAAATTTCATCGATAATGTCAATATTCATCAAGGTCGGGTTCTTCATGAAGAATTGGTCGTTAAAGATATTTATTTTAATCACTACTTATCATTATCATTAGTTAATAGTTCTTCGTTGTCTTTACAAAAGAAAAATTGCCCCTAATGATAATTAAAAATAAAGTTGGGTTTTTTTGAAATATCTTAATCCCGTAATTGTTTCTTCATATTATATACACATTACACTTAATAAACACTACTACCGTATCATTCATAAATATTTAGTTAAAAAATCACAAAATATTACATTGTTTAACATATCAAGTCATAACATCGTACTTAAGTTTCAAATAACATAAGAGTGACCTTGATATGTGCCTCGTGGTATGTGTATCATGTCTTGTTTCTAACTATTTTGTCAAACATATATCTGCTAACACCTTACATGTTAACTGGTTGAACCCAAAAGTGTGATAATATAGTGATAATCAAAGCACACACCTTGTAAGAACAACAAGAATCTCTACGCAAGTGCAAGAATTTTTCACACGTAATAGTAAATAAGTAAAATTTCGTTTTCAGGGATTTAGGACGTTAGATTTAAGGTTGTGTTCAATAATAGTGTATATTATTTTTGATGTTTAGATTAAATTATACAAATAAATATGAATATGTGTATTAATTACTAATATTAACTATAAATGCAAATGATAATAGTTAAGGTTGCAAGTACACGTCTATCCTATAATTTGCTTTTGACATGTAAGTGTTTATTTTAGTGCTATAACAATCAAATATTTACAAGCCTTTGTAAATTTGGTAATTAATCAACTTTCACGACCAATTATAATCTAGAAAACACAAACTAGAGTCCAATGTTATTTCTATATGTTAGTATTCATTCAATTCCTAATTTGAATAATTTACTCATTTGAGCATGTCTCTCCTTGCTAGAACACTATTTTAGGTTTAGGATTTAATGATATTCGATGTAGCATGCTAAAACGATCAATGAAGAAAATAAAAGACTTTAAAATTTTGTTTAAAAAGCATGTCTCATTTCTTCATAATATTCCATGTCAAGCAAAGATGTATTCATAATTAGGATATCTCTTAATCAAATCTCACCATTTTTTTTTATTGTAGCAATGTTTTCCCAAGTGACCTAGTGTATTCTTCGTTTACTAGTCGAGCCCCACCCAAATCTACCGAGCATGGCTATCTTCTTACAAAAGATTCTAGAAAAAATATAAATCGTGTAATTTGGAAGCGACGGATGAACTAGTTTTATCAATACTTCTTTTCCCTTAGCTGAGAGGAGAGATTCTTTCAATCACATATATTTTTATAAATCTACCATAAATCCATTTGATATTAAAAAGTTTTGACATATTATATGACATATGAATATCCACATATTTTTCTAAAACGTCTACTATCATAGTATGGAGTTTGGAGTTAGTATATACCATAAGGTTTTGAGGTTTATCCTTACTGAAGAAAATTTTGTATCACTAAGTTTGACACTTTGATCAAATCACTTATAGTAAATAATATATCTTTGAAATTCATCATGTTCATTGTTAGAAAGGACCACAAAATATAACGAGTCATACACAAAGAACAAATGATTGACAATCAAAAATTGTCTAATAATTTCAAACTCTTTGGTTGTCCTACTTTTAAAGTCAAGGCTTATTAGGCTAATAAAATCTTAATATATTATACTAAAAAGACCATTGATAGACGCTCTTTTTGTGTGATATTTTTTTCAGAATAAACTAACAAAGTATTTCCTTATTAATTTAAATATTATACTTGATTATTGTAACCCATTTTATGGTTCGAGAAATCCATTTTTATTTAGATATTTTCTTCCAAGTCCTGTTGAACTCCATTATACACCTTCTTCATTTCAAGTTTCAGCACGATGTATCTTTTTGAAGATTTTATATTATGTCAAAATAAAAATTAAAATAATGAGAAATAATAAGAAAACATTAATGAATGTCGATTAATTGGACATGATAAAGTCATTCTATTACGGTTACAACCTTGTTTCTAAAACTCTAAAATCTCTAAAAAGTTTGTGCGTGAAATTATCATGAAGTTATTGAATTTGTTCTAGTTTTATCCTATGGTAATAAGGGAAATTATAATGTAATAAATTGATTTAAGTGTCGAATCGTTGATCATAATGTCGTTTACAAAGATGAAGAGATAGTTCTCGAGGGAATTCTAATGTTATAATCTAGAAAGTAAAATAGAAAAAAACTATAAAGTAAGAGGCCAAAAAGATAAGTATAAAACTTCTAAGGACTAAATAGCAAAATTGAAAAGCACTCGGCTAAACTAATAAAGTGCGTGTTCGAGACGGGTGTTTTTAAAAAAAATTGTAAACCATTTTAATCTCAATATTTTGTAAAAATACCTTAAAGTTCCCATTACCTTGAGATAATCTTGTTCCTTACTGTAACTTTAAGCAATTGTTTGAACCATATTTTGGATTGAACATCTCGTCGGATATTGTGAAGAATCTTATCATGTTTTTCCAGGAGATTTTGATTAATCTTTCTATTTCTAGCATTACAAATATGGCAGACCAAAATTTGGAATCTAGGGATAAAAACTAAATCCTTAAAATTATTTCTCTTACTTCTTTGAGTGATCTACACAGTTTTTTATGACAATGAAGAGGTCTTGTCTTGGAAACCATGGTATTTGCAACATTCAAACCATACTTTTTTTAGTAGGAACAGTTTTTAAAAAAAATGATCTCGAGACTCCAAATCAGAATTACATAGCTCACAGTTATAGTCGGTAATAATAATTTGTTGCTCAACTCTATCACAAGTAGGAAGTCAGTTAAGGAAACCTAACAAAGTAAGGAAACGATGTTTTGGGATGGTATGTTTATGCCATACCACGGAACTCCAACCAACTTTATCCCCCGCTGTATAGAGGTCCTTCACTACAGCAGGTCGGGTATTTACCGACGACAGCTGTCGTCGGTATTAACCCCGTACTCGTCGGTAAAACTGTTTACCGACGACCACTCGTCGGTAAACTGTCGTCCCTAGAAGTTTGTCGGTAAAATCATGGTTGCCGACAACAACATTGGTGTCTCGTCGATAACACAGGACGTTTTACCGACGAAACGCAAGTCGTCGGTAAACCTTGATTACCGACAACAATTTCGTTCCGTCGGCAAGCATCAAATTTTTACCGACAAAACTAATATTTTTTGTCGTCGGTAAATAAAATATTTAACGACAACCATGTTGTCGTTATCTTCATAATTAAATTGTTTAATTTTTATAATTTAATAATAATACCGACAACATTCATTGTATGAATGTCGTCGGTAATCAATATTTAATTATTATTTTTTTTAACCTTTACCGACGACATTCATACATTGAATGTTGTCGGTATTATTATTTTTTTTTTTTTTTTAATTTTTTTTTAATTTTTTAATTTTTTTTATTTTTTATTTTTTTTTAATTTAAATTGGTTTTTCATTTTTTTTTAATATTAATTGGTTTTTCGATTTTCGATTTTTTATAATTTAATATTTATAGAAATCACGAATATAAATAGAAATCATGCATTATATTCAGAAATAGATAAATAAACCCGGGTAGTCAAACCCCGGTCAATAAAGTCAAACCCCGGGCAATAAGTCAAACCCCGGGGTTAAAAGTCAAAATATTACATAACCATAAAAAAGTCATAAAATATAAACGGAAATAAAATAAAAGTCTTAAACACAATCATAAGAAAATCAATCTTCACTGTCTTCATCTTCTTCTTCATCGGAGAGCGGCTCGAGACCATTCTTTTCACGGGATTCATTGAGGCCGCTGAGCAACTTACTAAAAAAATCATCGGACCTAGAGGAGCTTGGTGGAGCATCTTCTTCCGGTATAGGAGGTAATCCCTGGACTGCGCGGACCTCGTTCATCCCATCGAAGATCCGCTGTAACTTTCTCGCGTTCTTTTTCGCGATCTGATCCGATACAGGCGGCTTCGGGTCCTTCTTCTTCTTGAAGCAGGGTCCGATCGAAGGGATCCAATGCCGACTCTTAGACGGTTTCATCACCTCCTGAACCGTCTCCTTCAGCGCTCCTATCTGCTCCTCCACTGGAACATCCTCAGCCGATTGGGTCCCTGTCTCGATAACCCGCTCCCTAAGCTTCTCCCGATAAACTCCCTGTAATAAAATTTAAAATAAATAATTAATAAAATAATTTTAAATAAATAATTAATAAAACTAACAAAAAATTAATTTAAAGTTAAATAAAAACTTACACTAGCCTGCTCCCATCTATCATCGACCCATTTGCCCTTCGCCCCGTCATAGCCTAGGTACTCGAAGTATCCGCCCATCTGTGGAAGTGGGACCTCCTCTTGGGTCAGCTCGTCTATATAGCTCAGGGGCTCCTGCGTATTAATCTTCAGCTTACCCTATAAAAAAATATGATTATTAAAAAATCAAATTAAATAACTAATAAACTTTATTTTTAATTTAACAAATTATACCTCTATAATCTCGTGGCGGGTCTGGGTTTGGTTCCGAGAACCAGACTTGTTCGGCTTCTTCTGGTTCTGCCGATTCTTCTTATTAATCGCAGACTGGGCCTGTTACATTTCAAATTAAAAAATTAAATAAACAATAATTTAATAATTAAATAATTGAATTAAAATTTTACCTTCTTTTGCGGGTCATTCAGCATCTTCTGGGTTAGCTCCCAGTCCTCGGGAAGCACGTCAGGTGGACACTCACCCGATTCGCCATAATCGGCAACCAAGTCATACTTCCACCTTCTGTAAGCAGCGGACTGAGACTGGGACAGCTTCCCGCTAATCAAGTGCCAATCTTTGCGGGCCCTCCACTCGTCGAGGTTGAAGAACTCCTCGAGTTTTTCGAGGATCACGCTCTTCAGGTTGGGTGGAACGGCACTCCACGAGGGGTAGTAGGGAGGGACCGTTTCTCGAACCGCGAGACCCACCACTTGGGCCACGTGTTTCCCATATTCTCCGTATGGGTTCCACGTGTCGTCAAGGATACAGAAGTCGACCGGGAGGGGCCCGCCTAGCTTCTCCTTAGCATCATTGGCGGTTTTGAGAGTGGAGACATTTCGGGGTCTCCTCTTTCGCTTAACTGTTTAATAAAATTATTAAATACAGTACTAACTAATATTAATTGAATTTTATAAATTAAATAATATTACCGGGTGGCTGGTGACAGTCATTGAGGTTTGGGGGTGGATTCCGGTTCGGATATTCTCCGTTCCCGTCACCCCGGTGGTAGTTTGGCATCACATCGGCCATCTATAATGTAAATAAAATTAATAAATTAGTTTTTTAGTAAAAATTGCGTTTAAGTCCTTGTATTTTTAAAAATTACAAAAATACCCTAAATCTTATTTTAGTCCGTATATTGCAATTTAGTCCATAAATTTTTTAAAATAGCATTTTAGGCCCTAAATTTTATTTTAGTCCCTATATTGCAATTTAGTCCCTAAATTTTTTAAAATAGCATTTTAGGCCCTAAATTTTAGTTTGGTCCCTATATTGCATTTTAGTACCTAAATTTTTTAAAATAGCATTTTAGACCCTACATTTTTTAGAATTGCATTCTAGTCCCTTAATTTTTTAGAATTGCATTTTAATCCATAAAATACACTTCATACATACAAAATCAACAACACAATACATCACAATATAGCAATTATCAAGCAAAATCAACAAAAACTTAACAAAACCCTAATTTTTCTAAAAATTAACAAAAAAAACATGTTACATGGTATAATTAACAACAAATTACATATTCAGAATCTACAATACAGCTAGGATTCTCGGATTTAACAAGAAATTCAATACAATATAAAAAAAAAAAAAAAAAAAATTCAATTCGAAAATCAAAAAAAAAAATAGGATTTGATTCAGGTGTTTGGTACCTGTTACGTGAAGATGTTGTTGAATATATCCAGCATCCCATGCCAAGCAAGAGTAGAGGAAAAACAAAAACCAAAAAAAAGTTAGGATTTGATTTTTAAAAAAGAAAAAAAATTGAAGAAATCAATAAGAAAAAGCATTGAATCACTTACATTGAGTGTTGTTTGCGTGTGGGGATGCCTCGGAATAGCTCCTTGGTGCTCGGAATCGGATTTCTGGAGAGTGTTTTGGTGTGTTTGTGTTTCAGAAATGAAGCTCGGTAGGGTTTAATAGAACAGATGTTTACCGACGACACGCAAGTCGTCGGTAAACCTGGCCTATTCGTCGGTAAACAGGCCACGCGTCAAACAGTTGTACACACGACTGTTGCGTGTCCTGTTTACCGACGACTTTTTTTTCGCAAGTCGTCGGTAAATCCTTGGGCGGGAAATCGAACCGCCCACTTTTGACCAATTAAATTTTGGTCTGGTGTTTACCGACGACTTGGTTATTGAAAGTTGTCGGTAAATGTTTACCGACAACCTTCTTGTATTGAATGTCGTCGGTAAAAATTTACCGACAACATTCAATTCAAGCAGGTTGTCGGTAAATAACCAATGTCGTCGGTAATTTTTTTTTTTTTTTTTTTTTTTTTTTTTTAAGTATTTTATTTTATTCCTGATTTCTATTCTATTTTTATTCTGTTGGGGTTAAGATATACACACACAAATTAATGTTCGAGGTGATTAGTCAACAGTTATGGTCAAATGTGAGTGTTTGAGTTGTTTGGTCAACAGTTATGGTCAAATGTGAGTGTTTGAGTTGTTTGGTCAACAGTTATGGTCAAATGTGAGTGTTTGAGTTGTTTGGTCAACTGTTAGAGTCAAATGTTAGTGTTCGAGGTGATTAGTCAACAGTTATGGTCAAATGTGAGTGTTCGAGTTGTTTGGTCAACAGTTATGGTCAAATGTGAGTGTTCGAGTTGTTTGGTCAACTGTTATGGTCAAATGTGAGTGTTCGAGGTGATTAGTCAACTGTTATGGTCAAATGTGAGTGTTCGAGTTGTTTGGTCAACTGTTATGGTCAAATGTGAGTGTTCGAGGTGATTAGTCAACTGTTATGGTCAAATGTGAGTGTTCGAGTTGTTTGGTCAACAGTTATGGTCAAATGTGAGTGTTTGAGTTGTTTAGTCAACAGTTAGAGTCAAATGTTAGTGTTCGAGTTGTTTGGTCAACAGTTATGGTCAAATGTGAGTGTTCGAGTTGTTTGGTCAACTGTTATGGTCAAATGTGAGTGTTCGAGGTGATTAGTCAACTGTTATGGTCAAATGTGAGTGTTCGAGTTGTTTGGTCAACTGTTAGAGTCAAATGTTAGTGTTCGAGGTGTTTAGTCAACAGTTATGGTCAAATGTGAGTGTTTGAGTTGTTTAGTCAACAGTTAGAGTCAAATGTGAGTGTTCGAGGTGATTAGTCAACTGTTATGGTCAAATGTGAGTGTTCGAGTTGTTTGGTCAACTGTTAGAGTCAAATGTTAGTGTTCGAGGTGTTTAGTCAACAGTTATGGTCAAATGTGAGTGTTCGAGTTGTTTGGTCAACTGTTATGGTCAAATGTGAGTGTTCGAGGTGATTAGTCAACTGTTATGGTCAAATGTGAGTGTTCGAGTTGTTTGGTCAACTGTTAGAGTCAAATGTTAGTGTTCGAGGTGTTTAGTCAACAGTTATGGTCAAATTTGAGTGTTTGAGTTGTTTAGTCAACAGTTAGAGTCAAATGTGAGTGTTCGAGGTGATTAGTCAACTGTTATGGTCAAATGTGAGTGTTCGAGTTGTTTGGTCAACTGTTAGAGTCAAATGTTAGTGTTCGAGGTGTTTAGTCAACAGTTATGGTCAAATGTGAGTGTTTGAGTTGTTTGGTCAACTGTTAGAGTCAAATGTTAGTGTTCGAGGTGATTAGTCAACAGTTATGGTCAAATGTGAGTGTTCGAGTTGTTTGGTCAACAGTTATGGGCAAATGTGAGTGTTCGAGTTGTTTGGTCAACTGTTATGGGCAAATGTGAGTGTTCGAGTTGTTTGGTCAACTGTTATGGTCAAATGTGAGTGTTCGAGTTGTTTGGTCAACTGTTAGAGTCAAATGTTAGTGTTTGAGGTGATTAGTCAACAGTTATGGTCAAATGTGAGTGTTTGAGTTGTTTGGTCAACAGTTATGGTCAAATGTGAGTGTTCGAGTTGTTTGGTCAACTGTTATGGTCAAATGTGAGTGTTCGAGGTGATTAGTCAACTGTTATGGTCAAATGTGAGTGTTCGAGTTGTTTGGTCAACTGTTATGGTCAAATGTGAGTGTTTGATAACAAAATAAATAAATACAAACACTAATCTGTTTATTCTAAGACTAATAAATAAATACAAAATACCCTAATCTGTTTCATATCCACTAATATCTATAGGTTCATCATCGCTATTAACTTCTATTTGTTGTTCTGCATCACCATATTCTTCCCCCGTGTCATCTTCGATTTCCTGGTTTTCATCAATAACCATTTCAAAAGCCATCTCAATACGAAAATGAGCTGGGTCAATCTCGATCTCCTCAGTAGTTGCCAAGTTCTCCGGTTCGGAGACCGTCTCACTGTTACCCAATGGAATAATAATGCTCTCGTTGTTAGTAGGTAGTGATTCCGAACCCCATAACTCGGGATTCCATCCATGACGATCATTTATTTCCCAAACGGCTTTCCAACCGTTCATTGATTTCTTCGCACTAATCTCGTCAATGTAGAATACTTTCTTGGCTTGCGATGCTAAAATGTATGGTTCGCCTTCCCACTCAAAGTTTGTTGTGTTAATAAAGGTTACCCCATGTTCTGTCCTCGATCCAGCCATTTTGTACCACTTACAAACGAATAAGACAACTGAAAACCCTTTAGTGTAATGAACCTCCAATATTTTCACTAATTCTCCATAACATGGACGATCTTCGTACGTGGTACAAACTCCGTAATCCTGCGTCACTCTTTTTTCTCCTTTACCCTTAGTTACCCACTTGACACCATTCACGACACACGAATCATATCTATCCACCGCACCGAAATACATGCTAGCCAAGGATACCATCTCAGTGGTGGCTAATGCATTACCTGCCTCTTTCATCCCGTGAACCTGTCATACATAAATAATACTAATTTATATATTTGACGATGGTATGTTTAAACCAACGTCTAAAGTACATACCTTATCCAAAAACCAACTATTAAACCTTTGACGATGCGTAATCTCTATTTCATCATCCGTTCCCGTAAGTGTGGACTTGTGTTCACTAAAATCACAAATGAATATAAATAAGTTAATATATAAATATATAAATAAATATATATATATATACATATATAAATATATAAATATATATATATATATATAAATATATATTTATATAAATATTTTAATATATAAATATATAAATATATAAATATATAAATATATAAATATATAAATATATATATATATATAAATATATAAATATATATATATATATAAATATATATATATATATATATATATAAATATATATATATATACATATATAAATATATAAATATATATATATAAATATATATATTTATATATATATAAATATATATATATAAATATATATATATATATATAAATATATAAATATATAGGTAAATGTTACTTACGTCCTATATGGTTCGAGTTCGTCACAGTTATTCAAAATATACCAACTAACGTGCTCCTTCTGAAGAGCAGGTAAAGCACCTGACTCTTTCTTGCCAATCGGAGTACACTGAGAATTGAAAACTGATAGCTCTTTTGGTTCTGGCAGTTGTTCGTTGTATCTACCTGGATCGTTGAACTTTGTTTTTTCTTCACTAAGATACCGTGATATGAAAGTCAACGTCTCTTCCGCCACGTAACCCTCGGCTATGGAACCCTCAGGCCTAGCCGGGTTTCGAATATACTCTTTCAACTTCTTCAAATACCTCTCAAACGGGTACATCCACCGCATTTGAACCGGGCCCCCTAACAACGCTTCATCGTATAAGTGAATCACTAAGTGGATCATGATATCAAAAAACGCGGGAGGTAAGATCATTTCTAACTTGCACATCACTTCAACCACTTTCGCCTTACCCTCCACCAACTTCTTCCTACTCAGATTCTTGTTACAAACGACTCTAAACACGTTAACTAACCCAATAATTGCGTCGCTAATCGATTTATCATCTAGAAGCCCAGGGAGACAACAAATAAAAAGGTACTGCATCATAACATGACAATCATGCGATTTCATTCCAATGATCTTCCCCGTATCGGCTTGAACGTTATTCCTCATACTAGACGCGAATCCATCGGGAAACCTCTGTACCTGTAACCACTCAAGAAACAACTTCCTCTTCTCCGCTGACAAGGTATACTTTCCACGTTTTAGAATCGTTTTCTTTCCTATTGTTGCCAACCACAATTCTTTCCTGAATTTCATTTTCTCAAGATCTTCCCGCGCCTTAACGTTATCTTTGTTTGGTTTCCCATCGACTGCTATAACTGTACCGAGAAGAGCATCACACACGTTTTTCTCGCAGTGCATGACATCAATGTTATGCTTCAACAAATTTGCGGACCAATAGGGTAAACGATAGAAAATACTCTTTTTCTTCCAATTCGTCTGGCGAGGACCTGTAGTCTTCGTGACCTTGCCTCCAAAATCCTTGTGTTTGCCGGGAAACACAATGGGAAGACCATCTAACTGTGTCTGAATACTAGCTGGACTATATTTCTTCGGTCGCTTAGTAAAATTGGTTGCCGGGTACGAAACATTATCTGATCTAAACCGATGTTTGAAGGGTAACCAACGTCTATGGTCAAAGTAGACCACACCTTTAGTCACACCCAATGAAGGTGTGGAATCCATGCATTCAGGGCAAGCCATGTAACCTTGACCCGACCATCCTGAAGTGTATGACCGAGCGGGGAAATCATTGGTGGTGGACAACAGACAAACCTTCATAGTAAACTCTTGTTTTGTATGGGCATCATACGTAAGGATCCCTTTACTCCACAACTCCTCCAACTCATCTATCATAGGGCGGAGGTAAACATCCATGTCCTTACCGGGCGATCGAGGACCCGGAATCAACAAACAAAGCTGAAAAGTGGTTTCCTTCATGCATACCCACGGTGGCAAGTTATAGACGGTTAATATGACAGGCCACATGCTATACGAGTTGTTTTGCATAGAGAAAGGACAAAACCCGTCGATACCGAGACCCAAAAATACATTACGAGGTTCACTAGCAAACTCAGGGTGTAGCGATGCAAATCTCTTCCAACTATCACCATCAACAGGATGACGCAACACATCCGGATCGGCACTCTTACCGGTATGGTGCCAAACCATGTCTTCAGCGGTGTGCTTTGAAGCGTATAGTCGCTGTAACCTGGGAGCAACCGGAAAATAGCGGAGCTTCTTATGTGGTACTTTGATACCCTTCTTCGGGTCCCATCTAGACTCGCTACAAACTGGACACTTATCGAGGTCTTTATACTCTTTATAAAATATGGCACAATCGTTCACACAAACATCGATGGTAATATACCCCATACCCAAGCTTTTCAACTTCTTGTTGCATGAATCATACGAATCGGGCAAGGTGTGAGGTTTGGGCAAAATACGACCAATCAACTCCAATAGCTCGGTGAATGACGTGTTAGTCCACTTGTTCTTAACTTTTATGTGAAGAAGCTTGGCAATGAAGTTCAATGAACTCATCGCATCACAACCCGGATATAATTCTGTCTCCAATTCGTTAAACAGTTTTTCGAAACTACTTGGAATTTCTCCGTCTCTCATCTCGGTGTCACCCTGATGACCGCCAATATCGTAACTGTGTCTCACATCGTCATAAACCTCGGCAATTTCATTAACTATATACGAAATAGGGTTTTCTTGGGGAATGACAGGCTGCTCACCGTGTTTTATCCAAACCCGATACGACTTCATAATCCCTTCATTATAAAGGTGGTTCGTAACCTTATTAGAGGGTAATCGACGATTATTTTTACAATAGTTACACGGGCAATAAATAAGATCTCCATATTGCGAATGTTGTTTTGCATATGCGATAAAACCCAAAACTCCAACAAGATAGTTTGGATCGAATAAATCCGTAGCATCCATCCAACTCTTATCCGAAGCCATCTCTTTACAATAATTTTAGATAAGTAGACAACTACATTCATATGAAAATAAAATAAATAATTATTACAACCCAATTGATAAAATGGAAAAAAAAATTACAACACAATGGCTTGAATATAAATACAAACCAAAAAATAAATAAAATTACATCACAAATAAATAAATAAAATTACATCACAAATAAATAAATAAATAAAATTACAACACAATAAATATATAAACCATTTCACATAAATAAACACACAAATACAAAAATATATGAAACATAAAATATGAAATAAATGAATGTATGCATGATTTATACACAATATATAACAAGACAATCAAAAAAATATACAAACTAATACACAATTCAAAATTCATGCATAAAAAAAAAATTAAAAAGTTTGAAATTTTAAGAAAATACCTTGAATTGGTGGAAGAAATTGGATATTGATTATGAAGTCTTAACCTTGATAATGTAATAATAAGCCTAAACCCATAATATTGCAAGAATTAAACCACATATGATCATAAAAAAAAAAAAAAAAAATCAAGAATTTACCTAATCTTTGTAGATGAAATTGTGTGTTGATGATGCCCCACCTTGATTACAAGCTTGCAAATGTTTAGAGATGAATTGGAGAAGGTTTTGCAAAAAATTTGGATGAGTTTGGTTGATGTTTTTGGAAGAAATTGGGAGAAAAAAATGGGGTTTTTGGGGTTTAAAGAGAAAAAAATTACAGACTGTTCGCATATATGCACGTCAAGTTTACCGACGACACGTACAGTCGTCGGTAACTTGGACGTGTCGTCGTTAAAAACATGGGTTTAACGACGACTTCAGCAACTGTCGGTAATTTACCGACAACAAACCTAAGCCAAAAAAAAAAAAAAAAAAAAAAAAAAATAACGACGGCGTTTTGTCGATTACCCGCGACAGCAGTCGTCGGTAAATTACCGGCGGCTTGTTTCTCGTGGGTAAGGTGTAGTCGTCGGTAAATGGTAAAAGTTTACCGACGACTTTACGCGTCGTCGGTAAACTGTCGTGGGTAAATCCGCGATCTGTAGTAGTGCTTGCTGGGATTTGATATAGAGAAGTAGTCTTTGCCTATACATTTCAATGTAATGGAATCATCCATAGAATTCAGAGTGAATTGATCTAAGGAAGTTTTAAGAAAATGAAATTAGAAGGTAAGCGTCATCTATTGTTACCAAAGTAGTTGGCGATTGTTTTGTGCTTATACTTGTTGAAAATATGAGGTTACAATTGAATATTTAGTTCTCTAACCTTGACATTATTCATCTACAGATCTTTGAGAATGAAAATTTGTTTACCTTTACTATTAGAATGATGAATATATTTACGAGCTAAGTTCTTGATTTTAAGAAGTTTTCTCCAGGTGCATGGTATAATGTGTGTGGGGTCAATATTCCGTACACATTTATCTCCCAGCCAATTCACTTTAACTAATTGAGCCCATATCTTATTGTTGATGTTCTTTAAGCTAGCCATTCCAAGACCACCTTCTTTCTAAGATTTTCATAGAGATTTCACAGAGACTTTAGTTCCTCTGTAATCACAAGAGTTACCCCTCCAAAGGAAACTTGAGAGTAGAATTTAAAGTGATTTAATTACTCTCGTAGAAAGAATCATCACAGAGCACAAAAATCTAAGTTTGCTCTAAAGAACTGTTTTGATGAGATGAAGTTTACATACAAATGAGAGAAATCTCTGCATCCAGCTATCTATACTTGAAGAAATATTCTTGATGATAACTTGACAAGGTGCTGCATTAGGAGCCTTTATAGTGAGGGGAGTTCCAAGGTATCTAACTTGTAATAGTCCTTGTTTCACATTGACATCATGCACTATAATAGAGTTCACTTTCTTCTTGGCTAATGTTGAGTCCAGAGAGTCTTGAGAAGATGTCCAATCCCTCCTTAAGTTTTAGAGCAGATGAAGTATCTCCTTTAAAGAAAAGAAGGCAATAATCTGCAAATATAAGGTGATTGCGTCTAACCTTGAAGAATATTGGATGATAGGTGAATTGAGAAGAGTGGCCTAATTTATCAATTAAATCACTAAAAACTTACATAAATATAATAAAGATGTAGGGTGATAGTGGAATACCATGCCTCAAACCTCTCTTGACTTTAAAAAAACCATTCAATTCTACATATAACTATTAGGTTATTTCGAGCTACCATTACAAATTGGACCTGGACAAGATAGTTATCATCCAAGAAAAGTTTTTTTTAGTAAAATATGGTATGCTTACTACAAGTTTGTTGGGCGAACAACTATCACCAAGTCATGGTCGTAGTGTCCACATATAATCTCATAATGAAATTGTCCACTGAAAAATAGATGGTCAGCATACGAGGAAATCACGAACAAACCAACAAGGGAAATTTCAACCCCTTTGTGGGACCAAATATTTTTTTATTAGAGTGTAAGATGATCATGTTATAACTTAAGGTTCTCCAAAGATTGATACATATGTGAAGTAAAAGAGGTAGGACGTCATTGTTATGTATATTAGTAGCATCTAGTGTAAATAAATAGGAATATATATTCTTCTAACATTAAATAGGTCACGTGCGAGTTCCATTAAAAAAACAAGAGGGTTTTACTTAATCTATGGCTTGAAAAATATCTACCAAAACGCTTTAAAAGGGGGATAGACGGATTCATGAAATGTATCGAGGAAATTAAACATATGGACTACTATTTATACTATTTTTCCTCACTTGGAAGTTTTTTAATGAGATAATAGGTGGCCCGCAATATTTGGAAGTTGTAAGATATTTACTGAAACACATTCATTTCAAAAAAAATTAAGGTCAAAAATGTTTTTCAAGTCTCAATGGAAACACATACTAGTAAATAAGGGCATGTGAAACTTTAATTTATTTCGTTTACATAGTTATATAGTATAGGGTGTTCCATATACAGGAAACCTTTAACAAAACTTAAATACTTATCAAGGTCACATATAAAACTCCTATTCAATTCCTTAAAAGGGTTATCTAGTTTGCGGGTTTCGATCAACATGAATCCTTGACAATAAATTTTTTTGGTTATCTTCGTAATTTATAAAATATCATTTTAATTCCTTAGTAGGGTTATCGAATATAATTGATTATGTCTATATGGAACCTTTACCAAAATCTATAATGATTAATAGTATCATATGTAAAATCTTTATTTAATCCCTCCGAAGTTTTATCGAGTTTAAAGGGTTCCATCTATACGACACCTAAACCGAAACCTATCATTATAATCAAGGTCATACATAAAACATCATTTCAATCCCTCATAAGAGTTATCGAGTAAAAATGTTATGTTTAAATGAATTTCGCCCAAATCAATTATAGTATAAAAAGTCCCCAATTAAATCTCTAAAATTGATTATCTAGTATAAATGATTTCACTATGTGGAACTTTGATCAAATCCAATAATGACTTTCAAGGTCATATATATTCTCGATTCAATCTCTGAAAGGTTATCGAGTATACAAAGTTTCCTCTAGGTTGAAGCTCAACCAAAACCCATAATGGTTAACAAGGCTATGTAAAATATCATATAGATTCCTTAGATGATTTATCGAGTATAAAGGGTCAAATATACATGATGCCTCTTATAAAGCTTATGGAGATTATTGAGGACATAATTAAAAAAATTGATTCAAAATCTTAGCAGTGTTTTCTAGTATTAAGGGTTCAATCTATATAGGACCTTGAACAATACCCATAATTGTTAACAAGGTCATAGTTTATTTTTGATTGAGTCGAGTATAAAGGTTCAATATACAGGGAAACTCGACCAAAGCCTTTTACTATTACCAAAGTAATAATATAAAACTTACATTTACTCCTATTAGTTATCGAATTACAAATGGTTCCATCTCATGAAACCTTGATCAAAACCCATAACAATTATCAAGATCATAATTATAAACTGAGATACAGTCTATTAGAAGTGGTGTTAAGTATAAATGGTTACACCTATATATAACCTCGTCAAAACCTACAACAATTTTCGAGGTAATATAAATAAAACCTTTATTTAATATAAATTAATTGTTATCGAGTAAAAAGCTTTCCATATACGTGTAATGTCTACCAAAACCCATAATCGTTAACATTTAAGATGGTCTTAAAAAATCTATTCGATCCGTCATAATGATTAACAAGTATAAATGGTCTCATTAAAGGAACCTCTTCTATAGCCTATTTGGTTTATCAAGGTCAAATATATATAACATCGATTAAATCCTTGGGAAAATTTATTAAGAATAAAAGGTTACATTTGCGTGAAACCTTGAAAAACATTATATCGATTATGAATTTCATAAATATAAACCTTGCTAAAGTCCATTGGAAGGGTTATTAAAGATAAATGATTACATTTATGTGGAACCTCAGCAAAAACCTGAAACAACTATAACGATAATATACCTAAACCTTTTTTCTAGTCTATGAGAATGACTATCGACAATAAAGGGTTCCATCTATATAAAACATCCACCCAAACATGTAACCGTTTACAAGGTCACGTAACATCTCGATTCAATCCATCAAAAGTGTTATCGAGTAAACCTGATTGTATCAAGATTGTCTTACAATGATTTTCTATCAATAATTTTTATGGAAATTATGGAGTTCGAGAACATAATATATAAAGTGGTGTTCTATTAAGAACCAGGGATACAAGATTTTAATATGAACCCATCCTAGTGGTAAATCTTAACAAGGAGAAAATTATATATCTAAGAAAAAGTCAATTTACATGTTAATCACCAAGATTCTATCGAGTAATACTACGTGATAAGTAATTCTAAATTAAGAATGCAATAAGTTTAAATAAACCATGAGCGTCACAATGATTTTCATGTTCACATTTCCTGAATCTATTGATCATTATCAATAACAATTTAATTTATAAATTAGAAGTAGTTCTTTCGAATGTCTGTATCCTTCTCATGATAAATCATGTCTCATTCTACCGAAACATAATGCATCAAAATCCCTTAATATTTATAAACGTGATCTCTTTATTGGAGATATAAATACTCCAAAACAAGGAAATTGATTAAATGTTATTTATGTCACGTCATCTAACCTTGAAATATATTTTTTAAGTCTTAATGTCTCTTAGGTTGACTATAGGTAAATGTAATTGTAAATCCTTGTTGACACCTTGTGAAATAAGATGGCCTAGAAACTAAGTAGTATGTAGGCTGTTAAAGAACATAAATTCAGCATAAATATTATATATAAATGAATCAAACTGACCGTTGTATAACAATGAAATATAATAATTTTATATGTATAAAAATAATCCACATTGATAGGAACTAAAACATAATCACTACATAAGTATTATAATTAGATAAAAATATGAAACCATATAGGAACTATTCATATGCATCTTTGAAATTGATACATTAGGCTAGGAATTAGCTTTTACAAATCATGAGTTGGGCCCAGATAAGTTACTTGTTTTTTAATTTATACTTATAATTAGGCTGTTAATTTGTCGTTCTATTACCCGTACTTCTTTTTTATATATTTATGACAAAAGTTTTTTTGAAGAAGAAAAATTATTTTAGACTAATATAACCCATAAACACGGAGGGTTTGCAACTTTAATGACGTTAGTTAATAACAAGAGATTAAAATAAAAAAAATCTATAAAGTTATAATTAATTGGGTAAGAGGGGTATATCTCTACTTTTGCAACTCTTCTTTTTTTCAGTGGTCATCATCTCATTTTTCTTCTTCTGTGACATTGTTTATAGTATTTTTTCATTTTTGTTCACCTTTCTTGAATTATATATACATTTGTAAAATTTATTATCTTTTGTGTATAAGTTATCAATTAAATTTTTAAGTATTCTTAGTAGATCTATATTTATGTAAAATTTATAATTATATGAAAAGTGTGAATCACTTGTGATTGTTGTAAATTATTAACTTTCTTAATTTGGGGATCTGAGGATCAAACTTAGGGTTTTTAAATAAGATAGTCTTTTTATTTTGATAATTAACAATTAAACATAGATGTAAAATTGATATTATAGAAAATATATCTTTTGAAATTAATATTTTCTTATTTTCAGTAGATTTTTTAATGGATCTAAGGAAGCAAGATCTTACAATTCCTACAATCACTGGCGAAACGATTAATGAAGAAAAGGTAATGAAAATAAATTGAGAATTACGGGTTAATGTGATTTATGTTCAAATAGTTTATTGGATGTATAGAGTAGTAATAATTTTGTTTTCTTTAGATACTTGATGTGGAAATTGGGACGCTTGAAGAGCAAACCCTTTTCAAGGAAGAATTGGAGTCCTTTTTAAGAGAAAGAGGAATAAAATTTTCACATCCCACCTTTTATGGGGAACCGCTCAACCTTTTAAAGTATGTTTACAAACTTCTATTTTTGTATTTGCTTTGATATATAAATTAATTAAATAATTTCATTGATTTTTTATGAAAGGTTATGGAGGATTGTAAAAAATTATGGAGGATATGAAATGGTAATAATATTTGTGTAGTTTATATTTATCTGTATTCTACTTTAAATTTACAAATTATGTGATTGATTTTTTCAGGTGACAAATTCGATAATGTGGAGACAAGTGGGATATTTTTTTCATCCTCCAACGTAAGTTTTATCTAAAAAATCGGGTGTCATTATTTCAATCAGACTACATACATAAACTAAGTTTGACATATTATCGTAATTTACACATAATAAAAAATCAAATAGAAATCATAGTTCATATGATAATTTTACAAAACGATATAAAAACATATCATATGATAATGTAAACCATTTGTTTGTTTTTAAACCCTTTTATGTTGTAATTTATAATAAATAAAACATATTTATTGGCAGATTTTAAAAATATATTTAATACTAATATGCAGAGGTCATGGAGGTTCTTAAAGTTATTCCTCTCACATGATTTTAATAAATATTTTCTGATTCTAAAACATGATTCTCTAGCATTATGGAAGGTTATAAAGATTATTTTTTATATGGAAGACTCTAAATCTTTATAGATGGCTTAATAGGATTGTGGATAAACTCACTACTATAGAGAAAATAAATTATCGCATTGTTGGAACTGATTTCTATGAGTTTTAATATATAATCTCCATTTATGTTAATGGACAAATCATTCTTAATTTGATCTTTGAATGGATTTCCAAATATATATCTATGATATGTGATTTTTAACCTTGTTATTATGCATTTTTATTAATGAAAGCTCTTTAATTAATGAAAATAATATAATGAAAATGTAAGTTTAGAACTGTGAAGTTAATATCAAACAGCAAACTAGACAATGATAGAACTATAATCTTTTATATTATTCATGCTCAAAGATTGTATTTAATTTTTTTTGTGTTTTGATTATTGAGGTCTGAAATCTTAAATAAATAAATTATATTAATCAATTACCAATAGTGACTTAGTCTATGATTTCCATCTTGTTTGCAAATATATATGTTTTTTATTTTATCGATATAAATTTATACACATGTATTGACGATTTTTGCTAATATATTTATAAATTATTTATGTGCATATCTTCCAGTAGCTGCACAAGTTTAGCGACAATTTTTCGCAAGTATTATGAGAAGGTATTAAATTATCGTAATCTTTATTATTAATTTATATATAGGTTGATGGATTAAATACTATTTTATGTTTTTATATGTATTTAATTTATAAAATAAAATGTTACATTTTGTATGTGAAGTAAAATTATTCTATATGTTGGTATGAAAATAATTGAATCTTAATATAAAAATAAAATGACATTTAGACTTTTTCTTAATATTCATCACATTATTTATATTTTACAACATATCAGTACAAAAAATATCTATTAGAATAATTACTATCTAAGATCAAAAGTAATAATATTCTACTCTAGAAAATAATTATGCAAGACTCAATAAAGAGAAGAAAAAAAATTTACTCTAAAAAATGATTGGGATGTGTAATTATCAAAGCACTGTTGTTTTGCTTTCCGATCTTGTACCTATTCTCATTTTAAAAAGAAAATACATAAGCAAATCTATTTTTTTTTATTTTGTGGTGAACACAACTCAGTATTTCTTCTTCCACTTTTTCTACCAATACAATATATCTAAATGAAATAAAAAAATTAATTCACATTTTCTTTTTTGGGTGTTTCTATTATAAAAACAAATATAATTCTTGATTTATTTTGTATACATATATGTGTTTGGCTATATGTATTTATATATGTGAGTATGTAGTAGGGATGGATTAATGTATCTATGTATGTATGTGTGTGTGTATATATTGTTATATAGAGTAAACATATCACTTGAATTGGCTATAAATTATAGGTTACAATTGCATACATATAAACTAAGAAGTAATTAGTTTAAATAGAGGTCAATGAAGGAAACAAAATCCATGTTATTTTTTTATTTCCACCAATTTTATTAGCTTTTCAAATTTTCTTAAGAACCATTCCTATGAGAATGCTATATTTTTTGTTTTAATATTTTATATTTGGTATCGTATTAATAAAAATAGGTTTGAGAGCTGAATATGTTTAAGTCCATATTATTATATAGTATTTATAGAATATGAATAATATAAAAGGGTGTTTGTAGAAGAAAAAAAAGTCCAATGAAATGATTTGGTTTTAATATAAGAATTGGTATGAATAAATGTATACAGTAGTCATGTGTAATCCTAAGAACACAAGAACAGAATATAATATGAAGATTAATATATTAATAATTATTGATTTACATGAATAGAGATCTAAATATTAAGTGTTAATATAGTATTTGAGGGTTGGATACATGTCTAAGTGAAGTGAAGTGAAGGTGTCTAAGCAACTTCACCTTTATTATGATATTAATCAATAATTCCTATTTGAAAGGAATCAATATAGATTTTAAATAAATTGAAGTTTATAATACCTTGAATAAGTAAACAAGAGTCTAAATATAAGGATCGTAAATTTGAAAAGATAAAAAATTCATGTTTTAAAGTTTAAGAGGATGTTTCGAACCACAGTGCAAGTTCATATTACGATAAATAGTCATCAGAGCAAGGACTTGATATAAGTTATTATGTTTGCAAGTAAAGCTCAACTATGTTTTTATAGTATATACAAGTGATAGTACATATAATGTTTTGATCATGGCGAAAAGATAAATTCTATAATAATAGAAAAATGATATCTTAATGAATATTGGATTCTTTGTTATCATTTACCTTCTCTTTTTTAACTTAACTCATGTATGTCATATATTTGTGGCCACTTCATACTTTGTCTTTCAATGTGGTGAGAAAATTTCTTAGTTTATTTAATTATTAAATTGATCAAATTTTGTATAAGGGTTTGTTCATAAAGAGTGGTATGTAAAAGATGCTAACAAATATATGTTACAAGTTGTTAGCCATTCCCGGTGGTTATAATAACTATTACAGATCTTGAATATTTCTGTTTTCTAATAATTGGAGAAGAATTATTTAGTTCACAGCTAAGTTGGAAATAATGAATTTAAATATTTAAACAATTTAAGTTGTAATAGTGAACATATACAAGAGAAAGATGCGGTTAATAAGCTTAAGCAATATTTTTTAAGATGAATCAAGCTCTACGAAAAAAAGAGTTCAAAATCTTTTTTAAGGTGCCAAAATGCATAATTATTTTTTATCAATCAAAACAATTGAGTAAGAAATAATAAAATAAATATTGTGCTTAGATAATGGTATTGTAGTTTCTTATCATTATAATATTGTACAAATTTTGTAGCCAGTACAAAAATCTTCTAAGGTTTATATATGATGGTTATGGAATGCCTATTTATTCCTTAAATAAAATTATAAATAATACAATAATTTGTCATGAAATATGGTTTTCTTTTCAATCTATGGATAATAGAAACAACCTTGGGCTTTATTGATTCTGTATAGGCATTTTTTAAAAGTAAGTAAAATAGGGACTTGACTTTATGTGTTCATTAATGATGAATTTTCTTGTCGTAAATTTTTTGATATAGTTTTTGTTAATATGAAAATAAATATTAAGGTTTCACATCCTTCATGTATAAAGGATTAAAGTTTCATACCTTGTTGTAACGTTCTCCTCAAGATTATTAATAAACTAGCGTATATTATAAAATTGTAATGTTAGAGGTTGCATCTGTAAATAATAAAGGAATAAGCATAGTTCATAATGTATTAGATTGAAGAACATTGTGAAGGGTATAAAAGTAAGAATTATTTCAATGTGTACATTTTAGGTGAATATAATTAGGTCCAGTTACTTTTTGTCATGGTCTTCTCTCCTTAAATTTCTTTCATACGAATTTCACTTCAAAGTTGATTTGTTGGATTAAAACCACCTTTATGAAAATTTTAGAGGGTAAGTAGTCTTAATTCTGTAAAATTGGTATCCATAATAAATCCTAACACTCTAAATATGTATTCCCTTCCTACTAAAGATTTTTTGTTTAATTTAAAAAATATTATCAAAATTGTTATTTACTAATATCCTAATACTCACCTTTATTATGTAGACTCTAGATAATTAGAAATATAATTTTTTTATTTTTTAATTTCCTTAATTTCTTACATGTATCATTTCTATTACAAATTTTGTTGATTGTGATAAAAAAATTGTAATTATATGTTTAAAATATATAATTTAATTTTAGAGTTGCCATTCTATATGGGTGTCTATACTAAAATTCATATATCATTAATACAATTTTTTGAGAATCTTATGTTAACTAGATCATTTGTTCTATAAACTTTATGGCATAGGTATTTCTTAAGTACGAGTTACAAGTTACATCTAGTTCCATGAATCATACACTGTGTATTGAAAAAGAGGTACAAATTATTTAATATATTTTTAATACTTTTTAGTTTTATAATTGTACTATTAGTTTATAGCTTAAGTTGTTTTGTGAGACATTCATGGTTTCTCATACGTTTCTAATAACACATAAATCAACTGATTTTTTGTAAGCATACGTGTATCATGATATATCATACTATTGCAATCAGAACTGAACTTTTTTTTTTGGTTTTCAAAAATGACACACTACTTGGAATGATGAATTAAATATAGGATAACTCACAAGTTTTAGTTGATAATATATAACTATTCTCCGTGTTTTATGGTTTATTAACTATGTTATTATGTTTTCATATACTCTACCGATAAAATTCAATAATAGTGAATATCTGAGTTATTATTGCTAGACATTCGTTTAGATTTTATATACATCAATAGAAAGGGATATATAATGCTACGAAGGTAAGACCTAATTATGAAATTGAAATAAAAAAAAATTAAAACGTTAAATTAATTAATTTGACATGAATGAAATTTTATTGTGCATATTATGCATCTTACAGAACTGTTGTTATTTTATCCCAGCATAAATCATCACACTCTCTGATCTTCATAAATAATATCCAGTTTCATTATATTTTCCTATCATAATAATGTTATATAATAATATTATATAACAAAATTATATCATATTATTCGATAATAATATATAATAGTTTTTATCATTACATATGTTATCCCTCTCTCTATCTGACACACACTCACAGTCTTTGGCTCCCCTCATGTGTTTTTGTATGAAGGCAAGAATCAATAAAGTTTTAGATGTTGGGGCGCCTGTTGAGTGGGTGAAGGTTAATGTTATAAAAAGGGTAAGTTTCATATATCACCATACTATAATAACTCTACCTTCTTCACCTAAAGCCAAATCATTGTGTTTTATAATTAATTAAATCTTGTTCGCAGGATGATTATTTCGAAATATATGCTCTAGTTCCCGGTTTTCGATACGAAGAGGTTTATATATTTTTTCTCTATGATTGTATTTGTATTTTAGTAGGAATTGTACCTAACTCTTTAGTTTAGTTATATATAATCCAGCTGGCAAATATCTCTATAGCTCTTAGACGTGTTATCTTTATATAGTTATTAGATGGATGTCGACAAATTAAAACAATATAATAGCTCTTATAAGCATAAAAATGATCAAACAATTAAATTCCTCTAAAGTTTGTTTGTCAAAATATATGTTAGGTTACTATTTAATACAAATTCCGAATGATTAATTCTATGTTGTATGTTAGTTTCTTCATCATGTACATAAATTTATCACATAATTATTTCACTCAAGTATTTATATAATACCTTATAGTCAATTTTTGTTAAAATCCAATCATGTGCAAGTTTTTGCCTGACATGCAAAATTAAATTTTTTTCCCAAATATAAAGAATTAGTAGTCTAATGTACATATTCTACCTATCATATTACTTATTTATGTTTTTTTGATTATATATATGTTTGATTGTTTACTTCATTCTTTACAAATTACTCATGACTTTATTTTTTGAACACAGATAAATGTTCAAGTAGAGGCTGAACAAATAGCTATAATGGGGAACTCAACGGAACCTGAGAACCCGTGGGGAGTTACAAAGTTTTCGAAGGTAAGTTTAATTTTTGTATCTTTTCAATCTTATGACACTATGTTCATTGCTCTTATTTGTTGAAGATGCATATCACATGACATAAGAATATTATTATCAAATAAGACTAGAAAATACTATTTATTCAAATATAATCCTAATGATTCAACACAAAAAGTGACATTTGAGATCTTTATCCTAATAATTAGTTCTTCACTTGATATATGTATGATTAGGCCTAATATAATATACAATACTTTTGAGTGTTATGGATCATGTATGATAACTATTTTGTCAACAATCTAAATGTAAATTCTTATTTAAGAATATTCATAAAGGTTGATAAATGCCTTATATGTAACCTCTATCAAAAATTTTTTTCAGGTGATCTTGCTACCCAAGAAAGTTGACCCTCTTTGTATTTCAATCGTTTTTCATGAACGTGGAACACTATATATTCGTGCGTCATTGTAGAAAATTTCTATCGTATCAAGTATACAATTATTAAGTTATTTTATTTCAAAAATATAAACATATACATCTAATATTTTATCTAGGATTATGTGGAATATGTATTTTGATAAAAATAATTGTTTGCATTATGTGACTATGATTTTTATTATTTTATGATGAGGTTTGTAGTCATGTAATCAGAGTCACATATTTAAATATAATATTTGAGTTTATAAAGGACTTGGGTTTATTGTTCAAAATGGTCATTAGAAAGTTAAACAAAATATAAAACACGAGAACAACATTTAGTTAGGTAAGGTAAATAATTTCTGAAAGAATGTTGTTTTAATTGGATAGTTATTGAATTCTAGTTTAAATATTTTAACATACTTAATAGTAAGTCTTAGAAACTATCTTGTTATATTAGTTAAAACTATTTATTAAAAGCTCTTTTTTCCTTTTTATAGTTTTTAAATTTTAACTATATGATGATAAGTATCAACAAAACATACATTTAGATCATATGATTTATAGTAATTATGTATGTTACATTTAACGTTACAATCATTCAATTTAGTCTTGCATTTATTGAATTTTTTTGTAATTAATTTTTAATTAATATATTGAAATCAAAATTGATATTTATTGAAGAATATATTACTTAATGTTGGTTTATATGTTACAATTATAACATAAACAAGTCAGTACTCTGAGAAAATAGCGATAATATTGAAGTATATCTAAAAACACTCGAGGAATACAATGAGCATATACTAACAAAAATTACATGAAGGATGTATAATTAACACCTTTTGGTTAATTACTATTATCACATCACTTGAAGTATTTATATTTATCCTTATTTGATTATTGTTTCCTTAATAAGTTTTATTTATGTAGCATATTTTCAAACCTCTTTGATCTAATCTTTACATCACATTAATTTGAAAATAATCTTTTGTCAACATTGAAGTTGTGATTTTGTGGGAGTTGAGAACCAACATGTGTGATGTGGTATATCAAACCATTAATAGTGTTCACCATTAATTTTGGAAAGAGATTTCCTATTAATGTTAATACATTTAATTTGTAACCACGGTTATCTCTCTTTATGTGTTTTTCTTTTGATGTAGTCTACATGTTTTTTTTTGCATAGCTTAGGTTTTTGCTACTATATTACTCATGTTTTGAAAGGATAAGAATCCTAATTGGATAAAAACGGAATATACATTGTACCTTGTCAAAAGTATATACTTTATCTTTATTTGTGTTTGACCTATCAATAAAATTTCTTCTTAATAGGTTTTTTTGGACAAAATCTCTTCCCTGATAAATTACAAATGTGTAAGAGGATATTTTTATGGGATATTTGCATTTCAACTTACATTCCAATGTTTAGATATGTCTCTTTCATTAACAAGGATCAAGTTGAGTCCATCATTATCTTCTTTATTCTCTAGTGTGAGGCTATATAAGAGTATCGTAGTTTTGTATATCATTCGGTAGTATTATAAGAATATGTTTTATTGTCAAACACTTCACTAATTTTGTTAGTATCCAAATAACCTAGAAATACATGAATGACTTTACGAACGCAATAAGCCTACTTCCTCGATTGTTATTAATGAAAACACAAACTAGAGTCCAATGTTATTTCCATATGTTAGTATTCATTCAATTCCTAATTTGAATAATTTACTCATTTGAGCATGTCTCTCCTTGCTAGAACACTATTTTAGGTTTAGGATTTAATGATATTCGATGTAGCATGCTAAAACAATCAATGAAGAAAATAAAAGACTTTAAAATTTTGTTTAAAAAGCATGTCTCATTTCTTCATAATATTCCATGTCAAGCAAAGATGTATTCATAATAAGGATATCTCTTAATCAAATCTCACCATTTTTTTTTATTGTAGCAATATTTTCCCAAGTGACCTAGTGTATTCTTCGTTTACTAGTCGAGCCCCACCCAAATCTACCGAGCATGGCTATCTTCTTACAAAAGATTCTAGAAAAAATATAAATCGTGTAATTTGGAAGCGACGGATGAACTAGTTTTATCAATACTTCTTTTCCCTTAGCTGAGAGGAGAGATTCTTTCAATCACATATATTTTTATAAATCTACCATAAATCCATTTGATATTAAAAAGTTTTGACATATTATATGACATATGAATATCCACATATTTTTCTAAAACGTCTACTATCATAGTATGGAGTTTGGAGTTAGTATATACCATAAGGTTTTGAGGTTTATCCTTACTGAAGAAAATTTTGTATCACTAAGTTTGACACTTTGATCAAATCACTTATAGTAAATAATATATCTTTGAAATTCATCATGTTCATTGTTAGAAAGGACCACAAAATATAACGAGTCATACACAAAGAACAAATGATTGACAATCAAAAATTGTCTAATAATTTCAAACTCTTTGGTTGTCCTACTTTTAAAGTCAAGGCTTATTAGGCTAATAAAATCTTAATATATTATACTAAAAAGACCATTGATAGACGCTCTTTTTGTGTGATATTTTTTTCAGAATAAACTAACAAAGTATTTCCTTATTAATTTAAATATTATACTTGATTATTGTAACCCATTTTATGGTTCGAGAAATCCATTTTTATTTAGATATTTTCTTCCAAGTCCTGTTGAACTCCATTATACACCTTCTTCATTTCAAGTTTCACCACGATGTATCTTTTTGAAGATTTTATATTATGTCAAAATAAAAATTAAAATAATGAGAAATAATAAGAAAACATTAATGAATGTCGATTAATTGGACATGATAAAGTCATTCTATTACGGTTACAACCTTGTTTCTAAAACTCTAAAATCTCTAAAAAGTTTGTGCGTGAAATTATCATGAAGTTATTGAATTTGTTCTAGTTTTATCCTATGGTAATAAGGAAAATTATAATGTAATAAATTGATTTAAGTGTCGAATCGTTGATCATAATGTCGTTTACAAAGATGAAGAGATAGTTCTCGAGGGAATTCTAATGTTTTGGACAACAAATCACAGTATTAATCCAATCCATAAGTGTTGGACCCGCTCGTACGAAACAAATCTTTTTGAAACTCTACAAAGATGAATCCTTGATATGGTCAGTTTTCATATGTCAATAGACTTTACACGAGATATATTTCATGTAAGGATCCGTTGAACATACAAAAAAACCTTATAAAAGACCTTAAATACATAACAAGACAAGTTATCTATATCTTTCTCTTCATCTATTCAAGTACCATTGTTATTCAAAACATGAGGAGTTTGCTTATTTATCTTCTTTTAACAATTGATTAATTAAAAAAAGATGAAATTTTATCACCTACATGAATCCATATTAATTTGGCTCTTCAGGAAACAATATAACTCTTTTCGAGTTCAAACTAGATGAGGTTGTTTTTTAAGATGCTTAAGTACAAGTACACTATGTTTGGATGACAATTTTATAGATCCATAACAATGTTTGAATGTTGTTTATCTGAGGTTTGTTATTATTACAATATCTTTTACTTAAATTCATGTGCATAAGAGTACCACATGTTATATACATCTTAAATTCTTCTTGTTTTCTACATCTCAAAATGATCCAAAATTTAAGTGTTTGCAATTTCTTAGAGTATTTTGACTTCTTGATAAATCATTAGGATAATGATTAGATTCAATAGCACGAAGATCCAACAAACTAGCATTAAAAATCTGGAGGAACCATTCCTTAAAACACATAGATATGCCAATTTTTTAAATATGCTGATGTTTGGCTCTTTTATTTGTCTATGTCTACAAGTTTTTTAACTGGTATATCTATAAGAGTGTTAAGGTTAGTGAAATTGTTGAATCCTACACAACCATTCTCATGGATTTTTCTATAACCATTTTTTCATTATCTTTAGTGTCCCAATAATAATTTCCAATAGTTTACCACGACACAGAATTTTAATAATAGGAGCTGGAGATAAAATATTACAATTTCAATCTCTCAACAAGATATATAGGTGAATGTATAAAATAAACATAAAAAACTATTTTTATTATCATATGTTTGAATAAAAACAACAATTATTGCAGCTTTTTTCTTCCAATGCATTCATACTAAGATTCATATACTAAAATTTCCATAACCGTAACAATGGGGTTGAAAACACTATAGTTAAAAAAAACGACCTTGCTTAACTAAACTAAACTATTACATAGACTAGACATTCTATAAGTTTAAAAATCCCAACATAACATGGGCTTGAATTTATCCAAAATGTCTTAGATATATCACTTTGTCAAATAAATCCACAATCGTTAAGAATGCCACGTGACAATTCATACTTATATTTTTCAAAATTTGAAGAGAAACCCAAACACATTAACAAAGTATAAAACTCAACCACATTCACCTCACCCTTCAAAAAGTATTACTTACTAGCTTTGATCACCTCGTGAAAATGTTGCCCAAAACAATTGTCAATAATTACTTACGCCTCGACTGTATATATAAAAAGACCACCAATACTTTATTCGACTATGACATATCAGAAGTATATAGCCTTTTTAATAAAAATCAAGTGGTTCCCATTGTTACAACCTTCCATTCTCGTTTCATTACTTCAATACTTCTCTTTATCATGCACATTTCCTAATTTGTTTACATGAAGCTACTAAGATCATTCTTATGTTTTTTATATTTATCATTATTCTGCATACCACCTCCCTTCTCCTCTTATTTCCTAAAAATAGACCTCGACCATTGTTTGTATGTTCTTGTAAAAAATATTTGTACGCAAAAGACTCAACCATCTCAATACACAACATATTAAACGTATTAACCGAATATTTTTGGATTATGAGAATTCATCTCCCCACCCTTTTCATCGCATTATCACTTCTTTCTAAATCAACAACATACCCCCCCCCATTATCATAAGGGGGAGGTTGGACTATTTTTTTCCTAAGATAACCACCATCCCAATTTTTCCTACTCGTTGTATTCTCTTTCCTATCTAATAATACAACCCTTTACGTCCATCTTGGCCTATTTCTTTATTACTACCATGTAGGAATTGTTCTTTTTTTGAAATTATTATTGACACTAAGTATAGTCAAATATGGCTTCATCTCATTAATGACTAATATTTGAGTAGAACATATAATTTTTTACAAGATCTAAACACAATATAGTATAAAAATATTTAAATGATTAGTGTACATGATATTTTAATGTAATGGGTATTTTAAACAAGACCTATTACATTTATACACATGTTAACATTTTTTGCATTATTATAATTTTTATATGAAGATCAAAGTATTATAAACCTTCTTCATATCAAGTTTCACTACGACACATATTTTCAAAGATTTTCTATTATGTCAAAGTTAGCATTAAATTTCATGAGCAATAATAAGATAACGTTAACAAATGTTGATTAAGTGGACATGATAAAGTCATTATATTACGGTTGCAACCTCTTTGTTAAAAGGTTAGAAATCTCTTAAAATGTTTGTGCATGATATTGTCATGAAGTCATTGAATTTATTCGAGTTTTATCCTTTAGTAATTAGGGATATTATAATTTAATAAACGGAGTCAAGTTTCAAATCATTCATCGTAACATATTTTACAAATATGAAGAGATAGTTCTCGAGGAAATTCTATTATTTTGGAAAACGAATCCCATTATTCACCCAATTCATAAGTTTTGCACCTGCTCACTCTAAATAGATATTTTTTAACCTCTACAAAATATGAATTCCAGATAAGGTAATTTTACTTATGCCAAGGGACTTTACACAAGATATGATTCATGTAAGGATCTGTAGAATATACAAAAACACCTTATAAAAATCCTTAAATACATTACAAGACAAGTTATCTATATCTTACTCGTCATCAATTCAAGTACCACTATCATCAAGAACATGAGGGTTTTGCTGATGTATCTTCTTTTAGTTATTGATAAATTAAAGAAATATTGAATTTTACTACCTACATGAAGCCATATTAACTTGGCTCTTTTGGCATAATATAATTCTTCTCAAGGTCGAACTAGATGATGTTGCTTTTTAAGATTCTTAAGTATTTAAGAACACTATGTTTGGATGACCATTTTATAGAGCCATAACAATTTTTGATTATTTTTTATTTTAGATTTATTATTATTACAATATATTTTACTTCAATTCATGTGAATAGGACTACTAACTGTTATCTACATCTTAAGTTCTTCTTGTTTTCTACATCTCAAAAGGATCCAAATTGTTAGTGTTTACAATTTTTGAGAATATTTTGATTATTGATATATCATTCAGATAATGATCAAATTCAATAGAAGGAAGAGCCAAGAAACTAGTATTGTGAATCTTGAGGACCAATTCCTTGAAACACATAGATATGCCTAATTTCCTAATATGGTAATGCTTGTCTCTTTTATTTGTCTATGTCTACAAGTATTTTTTAACAAGTATATTTATAAGAGCGTTAAGTTTAATAAAGTTCATAATAATTCTTGATCATGTGTTCTTGTAAAGAAAAGTTGTCCTTAGAGTTGCATCATGTGTTCTTTTTAAGGAACCAGATTCTGGTGTAGCCTTGTACAAAAAAGTTGTTTTACAGAAATGTGCATTTCTAAATTCAATCACCGTATTGACGTGAATGTCAATATGACAAGATTTGTGTACCGGGAATTTATATGCAGCACTGTTTTGAGCATAACCAATAAGGATGGAATCGATAGTACTTTCAGCCTCATCCACCGAAATATTTGTTGGCACTTGAACTTCATTAAACAACTTAAAAGTCGCCTTTCACTGGGGTAATGAGAAGCCAAAAATAGATATATTGGATTTACTTCTCTTGAGTTGCTTCATAATTTCCATCTTTGACCATTTTGGGAGAAAATTGCTACATTTTCCAACTATCCCCACACTTTATATTTTTTGAAGGAAGGTGGTTTTTCTTTCCATAAATAGTAAGGAGATTTATCTACATTATTTTGTGGTAACTTGTTAAGGATATGGTTTGTAGTGGGCAAAGCCTCTCTCCACAAGTTATGTGGTAACCCTCAGTTAATCAATAAGACAATAATTATTCTTCAACGTGCAATTCTTGCGTTCAACAATTATGTTTTGTTGAGGCTAATAGGGGGTCGTGGTTTAATGGATAATTCCATGTTCAACAGAAAACTCTTCAAAAGGAAACTCATATGCTCCATCCCTACTTGTTCAAAGATTCTTAATCTTTTTATTTAGTTGATTCTCAAGATCAATTTTATATTGTTTAAATGCTTCTAAGGCCTCATCTTAACTTCGAAGCAAGTATATTTTACAATACCTTGTGCAACCGTCAATGAAAGTTACGAAATACTTTTTCTCGCTTCTAGTTTGCATAAATTCTAAGTCAAGGATGTCACTGTGAATTAATTGTAAAGGTACCGAAACCCTTCTATAGATTTAAATAAGGTTTTGGTTAATTTTGACTCAACGCATAATTCATTCCTTTTGAGAATTGAAGTTCACATTAGGTAATAACCCGACGTTTACTAACATATTTAATAAAACAAAATTAACATGTCCTAACATATTGTGTCATAAATTAGGTGAATTAAGCATATAAACACAGTCAAAATTTTCATTCATTACTTTTTCGGTTACATTTTTTGTAGGTACTTCATCAAAGAGACCCCCGCAGAGGTACTCTTTTCCTAAATACATTTTGTTCATAGTTAATACAAACTTATCAAAGTGTTAATCTGATTGTTGTAAATTAATAACTTTCTTAATTTGGGGATCTGAGGATAAAACTTAGGGTTTTTTAATTAGATAATTTTTTTTATTTCATAGATGTAAAATTGATATTATAAATAATATATGTTTTAAAATTAATATTTTCTTATTTTGGAGTAGATTTTTTAATGGATCTAGGAAGCAAGATCTTACAATTCCTACAATCACTAGCCAAATGATAAATAAAGAAAAGGTAATGAAATGGAATTGAAAATTATGGGTTTATGTGATTTATGTTCAAATAGTTTATTAGATCTATAGAGTAGTAACAATTTTGTTTTCTTTAGATACTTGATGAGGAAAATGGGACGCTTGAAGAGCAAACCCTTTTCAAGAAAGAGTTGGAGTCCTTTTTAAGAGAAAGAGGAATGAAATTTTCACATCCCACCTTCTATGGGGAACGCTCAACCTTTTAAAGTATATTTACAAACTTCTACTTTTTTATTTGCTTTGATATATAAATTAATTAAATAATTTCATTGATTTTCTATGATAGGTTATGGAGCATTGTAAAATTTTATCGAGGATATGAAATGGTAATAATATTTGTGTAGTTTATATTTATTTATATTTTACTTTTAATTAACAAATTATGTGATTCCTTTTTTTCAGGTGACAATGTCGATAATGTGGAGACAAGTGGGAGATTTTTTTCATCCTCCAAAGTAAGTTTTATCTAAAAATTTGGGTGTCATCATTTCAATCAAACTACATACATAAATTAAGTTTGACATATTATCGTAATTTACACAAAATAAAGTTATATAAAAACCATAATTCATATGAAAATTTTACTAAACGATATAAAAACATATCATACGATACGATAATGCAAACGATTTGTTTGCTTTTAAACCCTTTTATGTTGTAATTTTTAATAAATAAAACATATTTGTTGGCAATTTATAAAATTATATTTAATACTAATACGCAGAGGTCATGGTGGTTCTTGAAGTCATTCCTCTCTAACATGATTTTTATAAACAATTTATGATTCTAAAACATGATTCTCTATGATTATGGAAGGTGGTAAAGATTTTTTCTGATATAGATGATATCTCCTCATTTGTGATAGTAAAATATACTCATGAGACATCATTTTAGGCTTATTTATTAGTTTATAGGTTGATTTTAGCTTATTTTAGTGCACTTTCCTATTTTGGGTCTTGATTTGTAGAATTATTATTTTTAGAGCATATTGGGTTTAATTGTTTATTTAGTGTGAAGTTTTAAAGATAATTATGGAGATTAATTAGAGTCCAAGTCAAAGACAACAACTTATGGAAGGAGATTTGCATGGAAATTGGAGATAAGGAAATAAAAGCTAAAAAGATGGAAAAGGAAAAGCTGCCTAAATCTGGGATTTTGCATACACGTCCAAAGATATGCGTTTTTACCTAAGAAATAGGCCGAATTTGGTAATTTCCTTCTAAAGGGTCTAGATAATTCTGTTGCGATTCTTTTGGTATCTTATGGAGCTCAATCCGACCAATAACGAAGAAGATACACTCAAACCAGCGCAGCAGTGTTTATCTTTATTTCCTTACGAATTTGAGTTGGGCTAGAAGTCCATTACTTAACTTATCTCTAAAGAAACAAATTAGGTCAACCTATACAATATAAATACAGCCTCTTAACACTCTTAAATCATCCTTGGTGAAACCTTAAACCAAGAGGAAGCTTACAACACAAGAGAGAAGTCTGGAAGGAGCTGTCATCAACAATGTCTTCTTCTACCTTTAGATTTGTAATTTCTTTCTTTTCTTGCATGAACTAATTTTCTTTAGCTTGAGTTTTAGCATATATGTTTGAACCCTAGTTTTGATTGACATCTATCTAATTTGGGAATTCAATGTTTTAAATAGAATTATAGTTTTTATTCTCTGTTTATGTGTTTGGATTTATATTCTGTGTTCTTGTGGACTACAGCCATTAGAATTACCATCTAGTAATTAGGATACCATTGACAACGGTGTTTAATTGCATGTTTAGCACATAACGTTTAGTTTTAGGTTTGATCTGACAACCCAACCTAGCTAGATAATCACTATGGTTTAGTCTTTGTGACTATTTACCAATTACAGGAAAAGTTTGCTTAGGAAGCCTTATTGACACAGGTAAATCCTATTTTAAACTACCGATAGCATATTGGGACCGATTAGGGAAATACTACATAATTCACCCTTACATGTTTAGAACGGCAAAACTAGTGGGGATTACATGCTAATAACTTAAGCTACATTCTCATATCACTTCTCTTTCATATTTAATTTCTGTCTTTTAATTCCTTAGTTTTAATTTAGTTTATTAGAAAATCAAACAAAAATCTATTTGTTTTTACTTTTATTTGCGTTTAGTTGTTCTAGCTTTAATTTATTTGCACTTGGTATTTGTTTCAGATTCTCCTAACCTCTGTAGTCTCTGCGGAACGAATTTTTATCTAAAACTTGCATACAATCTGTATACTTGCAGAACCGTGTAGTTTTAGGGTGTTTTTACACTTTAGTTATATCTTATTTTATCACACCCTAGGCCCCACCAATAGAAGACTCTAAATCTTTATAGATGGCTTAATAGGATTGTGGATAAACTAACTACTACAGGGAAAATAAATTATCAAATTGTTGGAACTGATTTCTATGAGATTTATTATATAGTCTCCATTTATGTTAATGGATAGATCATTCTTAATTTGATCTTTAGATGGTTTCCTAGATATATGTCTATGATATGTGATTTTTTAACCTTGTTATTATGCATTTTTATTAAAGAAAGCTCTTTAATTGATGAAAATAATATAATCAAAACGTAAGTTAAGAACTGCGAAGTTAATATCAAACAGCGTATTAGTCAATGATAGAAATATAATCTTTTATATTATTTATGCTCATAGAGTGTATTTAATTATTTTTTGTGTTTTGATTATTGAGGTCTGAAATCTTAGATAAATAAATTATATTAATCAATTACCAATAGTGACTTAGTTTATGATTTCCATCTTGTTTGTAAATATATATATATATTTTTTTTTTATTTTATCGATATAAAGAATTGTCTCGATCCAAGAGTTGTCAATATTTTTACTCATCTTATACTCTAGTTTCTCTTCTTCTCCCGGAATCACATTCGCTTTCCGAACAAGGCACATGATCATACTAGGATATTTCACATTAAATAACGAAGTAGGAGAGATCAAAAACCCGCATCACCACCTCAAATATCAATTGTTCCACATCCACTTCTTCTCCCCTTAAAATACAATTCAAAAAGATTGCGTTCTTTTTAGGTACATCTGAATTTCTCGTGTTTCCAAAGACATTAGGTGAAAGAAAATTGTGCCAAACTCTTATATCTTCTTGGAGATATCTGTAAGGCCAAGGTGCCTTCAGTTCTCCCTTATATGCTTACACTTTCTCCTTGTCTAAGACATGCTCGAAAAGTAGATTCCAATCGAAATTCTTGGTATTTTCCACCGCTTCTCTATACTTACATGGTCTGAACAATTTCTTGAACTGGAAGTGGTTTCAAATCTCTTCAACTGTAAAAGGAACTAAATTACCCCTAACTGGAACACAACATTTACTATCTCGGCTAAAGAGGCCTAAATAGAATTCGAAAACTAACTCAACACATAAAATTGAACGTCATCCATGAACGTAGACCAACCCAATCTTTCACCTATCTCCACGAATCTCTTGTACTCACCTTTACCAATTCTTCTTCGAATACTCTCTCATAAGCAAAAGGTAGTCCCCGTATATGTTTTTTAGCTGAAGCTAACAAAACCTTTGAAGCTTTCTCTTTTTCTTTGGGTTTAGGACTCTCGATCTATAGAGGTTGTGGTGTCTTCTTTACGAAAGCTGAAACCTTTGTTCCCATTGAATTTACGACAGCTAGTTGTCCCCTCTTCTCATGACCTGTTTTACCCTTTATGTTGGAACTTAAACTTTTCTCAATTGATTTATTTTCATTAGAACCGAATACCTTACTTTTCTTTATCTCCCTCACAGTGGTTAATGTTTCTGTTCTTTTAGTCATCTCAATTAACGTCCAACTCAAAGCTTTAACCACTCTTGAAACTTGAAACTCTTGATTATAGGTTGTGCAAGCATTATTTGGGTTAGGAAATGTGTTATGATGATGATTCTATATATGGGTAGGATGAATTCTTCTTTGATTGGTATGGATCTAAGAAATTGTTGGGTGAAATTAGGAAATTCAGACTTTTGATTCTTGGATTCAAAGTTTTTTTATATGATTTGTGTGGTTGAATATTCTTTATAATGATGTAAAGAAAGGATTGGATGTGTTTTTATGGTGATTTGGTAGTGTTCTGATGTTTGGGGAAGGTTTGTTAAAGCTTTAATGGAGTTGGGAGAGGTTTGAAGAAGAAAGGAAGCTTAAAGGATTGGAAAATTCGTAATGGAACTAACCTCTTCCTCCTTTTGACCTAACAATGAAATTTTTCTTCTCTTTCCAGCGGCGACCGCCGGCATACAGATCCTATGGCCGGCATACCGGTCCCAGATTGTGTCGACACTTGCGCCCACGATTTTTCCCAAGTGCTCTCGGCATTGTACCCGATTTCCCTTACCGTGCGACAGTTTTTTTCTGCGCCGGCATACCAGTCCTCTGAGTGGCATACGGGTCTGACTTATTATTTTTTTCTTTGTCTCGGAAATGAACTTGATTTTGGGAACCATGTGACAGTTTTGACCCACCGGCATAGCGGTCATCTCAACGGCTAATCGGCGGGTGGGTCAAAATGTGCTCAAAAATTTCTCTTTTCTTCCCTAACTCGGTTTTCTTAGTACCTAAACATAAAAAACACTAATATCTTTCTCAAATATACAATATCAACTAAAAACAACTAAAATAAACATGAATTAAAGACATAAAAACATAAAAAACTGCGGGTTGTCTCCCATACAGCACTTTTATTTAACGTCTTTCAAAGTTAGACGCGTTATCTCTATCAAGATTTGTGAATATAGCCTCCCCAGCAACGAGAAAGGCTATGAGCGTCTACTAACCTTCGTTTAATGTCCCTCTTAGGCCTGATCTCTATCACGTTAGCTTAGACAAATTCAGTGATTATGAAAGGTCCCATCCACGAATCTTTGTGACTTCGTACAGTGGTTTGTGGGCTTTCCATACAACTCCATGGCCGACCCTCAACTCAATCTGTGGCTCAGTATCAAAATGTTTTGTGTAGATCTCTTCAAGGACACAATGATGTGAAAGACTGTGGATGATAGGAATGGTGGGATCTAACTTCCTTGGTTTCTTACCCCAAACATGGAATGTCTCGGATACATTTTTCGCATGAAGGGTAACTGTCCCTTCCTGGAAGTTGATGATGCTCTGACTTGTGGCCATGTAAGCCAGTCCAAGTATGATTGGAACCTGCTTATCTGCATCGAACTCAAGAATAACATAGTCAGTGGGGATGGTGATATTAACTGTTCGGACGTGTACGTCTTCCACTGTTCCCCATGTCTTGGTAACTGAAGTGTCAGCAAACTGCAACTTTACTGGAGCTTTCTCTGTTTTCTGGAATCCAAGTTTATCGAACACGGACTTTGGCATAAGATTCACAACTGAACCCACGTCACACATCGCTTTCATCTTGAGCATGCCATTTATTTGAATAGGAAGATTAAAGCTTCCTGGATTTTTGAGCTTCAATGGCAACTCTTTCTCAACTCTTCTCGAGACTCTCTCAGTATGAGCCACAGTCTATTTTCTAGCTTCTACTCTCGCTTCTTTCTTTGGAATAACTTGCGTATAAACTTGTTGCGGTGTAAGCCCTTTCTTCGCAATCTCAAGCATTAGAGCGTTGATATTTTCAGGAGTATATGCCTCTACAAATGTCTTGAGTTCAATGTCTACTTTCAGACTTGTATTAGGAATAGTTGGTGACATTGTCTGAACAACCGGTGGCGAATCCACCTTCACTTCTTCTTTCTTCTCATGCAAAGCAGGTGCAACTTTGTCTTTCATCTCTTTTGAGGCTTCTTCCTCTTTCTCTTTGGCTCTAGCAGCTTGTAACTCTATAACCGATCTAATATCTTCTTGCATATCTCTCAGAAGGTTTATAAAGACGGATCTCTCAGATGAATCCTCATCTTCAGAATAGTCAGAGTCTTCGGGGCTAGACTTGGTTGGTTCTTTTTCAATTTCTGGAACTTCCACGGTAATTTCTACAACATGCGGTAATTCCTTATTCTCTTCAATCTCAAGGCATATAGCCTTACAAGCTTCGAACCCAACATTGGCATCACCTCCTTCGATAGATTTCAATTTCTTCGCTTCCATGATATTTGCTAGAACTTTATTCATTTGTTCTACTTGCGTATCTAAAATCTGAATCGAAGCTTCTTGTTCTCTTAACTTCTCATTCTGTGAATGCATATTAGTTGTCATAAGATCAATAAAAAAATTCAATTGTTTATCTCCCACAATTCCCTCTTCAGGATGTTGTGGTAAAGCCTTCTGAGCTAAATTATCAGTATAAGCGTCATTGGCAGATTGTTGTGGAGGAGCAGGTCGATTATAATTCTGATTTCTCCGATACGGGACTTGACCTCTTAGTTGGTAAGAGTTATTGTGGGGACGAGGTTGATAGTTACCTGGATTAGCGGCCCCCTGTGGATTTGAATACTGCATACCCGGATGATTCTTGTTCAAATTGGTAATTTCCTCGGTTGGATATGAAATAAATAGATGTTGGATTTCCTTCGCACTCTTCCCACGTATGATTTGTACCTTACACTTCGGAAAACCTTGTGCTTCTTGCACTACATTTTTTGCTGTTAAATTCTTTTGCATCTCAATCTTAATCTCTTTAATTTTATTCTCTAATACGGTTAATTAAGCTGAATTAGCAGTCTCTTCATCTAATCGAAGCATACCTCTGGTGTTTGTAACAAGAGCTCGTGAAAGTGGCCAAATCCTTTATGTTTCTATTATACGTTCCATACCTTCGGCGGCTTCTGTATGATCCATGGACAAAAAAACTCTTCTTCCAAGATTATCTACCCCCAATCTACTCTCGGCATTAATACCTTGATAAAACATAGCTAACTATAAATATGGGGTATAACCATGAAGCGGACAACTAGATAACTTCATTTGAACCCTTGTCCATGCATCTCCTACTTCTTCTTCATTCTCTTGGCGAAACTTAGCAAGCTCCATCTGAATTTTGAGTCTCATACTTTTTAGATAAAATCGATTAAATAACGCAGCTTGAAGATCTGTCCAAGTATTAAGTGTAACTGGTGGTTGTCTATCTAGCCAATCACCAGCTTTACCGGTTAGAAAGAACGAATACATGTGACAATACAGTTGCTCGTGTGTAATTGATGTCTCCTCATTTGTGATAGATTTATATTAGGATAAGACATCATTTTTAGTGATTTAGAAGTCATTATAGTCGTTTTTCTTGAGAAATGCTACACTTTCCTATTTTGAGTCTTGATTTAGTAAAATAATATTTTTAGAGCATATTGGGTTTAATTATTTATTTAGTGTGAAGCTTTAAAGATAATTATGGAGATTAATTAGATTCCAAGTCAAAGACTACAACTTATGGAAAGAGATAAGCATGGTAATTGGAGATAAGGAAATAAAAGCTAAAAATATGGAAAAGGAAAACCTGCCTTAATCCTGAATTTCTACACCTACGACCACAAATCAGCTTATATATCAAGAACGGTGTGGAATTTGGAGAAACGGTCAAGAGCAAAGTTGAAGAGCTTTCCGAGACGATCAATTTGGTGTACTCATACGCGTCAAACGGTTGAATATTGAAGCTGTTAGAGCCAAAAGAAGATCGGACCTGATTTCATGTTTTTAGGGTTACGAATTTGAGTTGGGCTTGGAGTCCACTACTTACTTCTCCTTCAAGAAAACGAATTAGGGCTCCCAAGATACCTATAAATACACCCTTATATCATTGTAAACATGTCCTTGCTCAATTGCAAAGTATAGGCTTAGTCTTTACTTATATTTTCTTAGGTTAAACAATAGCTTAGTCCTTTAGATAGATATTCATCCTTAGAATCAAGCTATTCATCCAAGAAGCAAGTTGACCTATAGAAGAAGACAAGAAGAAGAAGAGTGGAGACTGACAATCCCTCTTCTACATCTCACCTTCTCTATATTTAAAGTAATTAGCTATAGATCTATTCTCAACCATATTTCTAAGCTGTTATTCTGTAAGTTTACTTTTAATTGTTGGATTATTATTTTGATCTTTAAATACTATTTGTTATTTTAATTGGTTAAGCTTGGCGTATATTGTATTATGTGTTTTGACCTATTTCCTAGATCTGATCAGTCTTAGGATTATTCTTAGTTATTGACACACCACATAATCGTCTAGTGTGACTAGATAGCCACTAAGGTTTGTTGCAATCCTGGTTAATATATAATGCTTAATGTGACAGGTTAGAATAACAATTTAGTAATAGACGTAGTAATCCTAATCTATTTGACTTACTTTCATATTAGTTATTTGTTTTGTTTAATTGTTTTATTTATTTATTTGCATTAGATAGTTATTTACCTTTTCATATTCTATTCAAACATCTAAATTCATCTACGCTTGTTAAGCATAAATTGATCTAACGGATACAATCCCTGCGAACGAACTTGACTTATCATTAAAACTTGCATACGATCTGTGATACTTGCAGTGAGTTCCGTGGTTATCAAGGGTGTGTGACTCTTTATTATTATCTTTATTTATCTATTTATTTATCACACCTTTGCCCCCACCAAGTTTTTGGCGCCGCTGCCGGGGATTTATCTTTAAGTTAAATCTATTTTGTGTTTATTTAGTGTAGAAGTTTTTATTTGTTTTCAGTTTTACGCGTTTTCTTTTGAGTCTCTTCTCAGGTTTATTAGGTATGGAAAATTATTACGCACCAAATATGCATGGGGCCCGAAGTCAAAAATTTTATCAAGAAGGTTCGAGCTATCAACTGCAAGCTCCACCACAACCCATGCATAATCCACAAGAAGAAGCTATAACCAAGCTCGAAGGACTGATGGGTAATTTAGTGAATCTGGTTCAAAATGTTGTGCAGCTCCACAATGAGCAAACTGCAAAAGTGGAGGCCTTGGAGACACAAGTCACGCAAGTGACCAATTCTTCTCTAAAATATCAGCAAGAGACTCCACCGTTAATCCGAAGCATCATAGAAGAACAGGTTTGCCAAGCATTTCCATCTCACCGAGTTTTTGAAAGTATAAGTTATCTGGAGAGTATGGAAAAGCAACATGCGGCAAAGATAGATGCTAATACAACCTTAATACGTTCGATGCACCAAAAATATCAAGCAATGAAGCAAAGATTAACGGACCTCACTACGATCAATCAACAGTTACAACAAGAATTACATAAGAAACTGGGTTATAGCAATGTTGGGTTCGAAATTTCAACCGTAGAAGAACCAACCAAGCTTAGCTTAGAAGAAGTAATTGTTAAAAATCAAATTACGAAGGAGGTTGAACCAGAATTCAAGCATGTGGAAGAAGAAAAAGAAACCGATAAAGAAGAGACAACCGCACAAAAGGTGCAAGAAGAAGAAAGTAAGGTGGAACCACCACCTACACATCCGTTACTATCACCACCTCATCTACAAAGAATTACATATCCTAGTGGTGATAATAAATCTGAAACGTCAAGCCCAGAAGAAATCATTGTTCCTATACTCGACGTCCCATATATGCAAACTGGCCTAGGTAAACAAAGTGATGATGAGGCCACTGAAATCGATAGCGATGTTTGGTTCGATGTTGTTGAAGAGTTCAGCCTTCAAGAAGAGGAGGAAGTGGAATCACCACAAGTTCCACTTAATGAGCTAGAAGAACAAAGCACGATATGCATAGAGGACGTAATCGCATATAAAGAGCCTACACCACCGGTAGTCTGCAAGGAAGATCTGTCCAAGAAGAGTGAAAGTGTAGAAGTTGAGATTGAGAATAGGGACCATACTGAAGAAAGCTTGACGACCATTCCAAAGAAATTACCACAAAAGATGCAAGATCTTGGAGCTTTATATCTCCACATTAATATAGGTGGTAATTTCAAAGCTAAAGCGATGTGTGACTTGGGCTCAGGAAGGAATATCATGCCCAAGAGTTTGTTTGAGAAGTTAGGCATGGGAGATGCCAAAAGAAAAGATATTGATTTGCTGCTCCTAGATAATTCAACGATAAAGCCATGGGGAGTCATTGAAGACGTGCTTGTCCAAGTAGGTACTTTAACTATACCTACAGATTTTGTTATCCTTGATAACATTGCAGGTCAACATGTTCCATTGATACTTGGACGCCCATTCTTGGCGACAAGTCACAGTATAATTGATATGCATAGGGGAACCGTGACTTTCCAAGTGGGAAAAGAATCTAAAATATTCCACTTGGTGGATGAAAAGCATAAGGAATCACGTATAGAAGCCCCGACACTCCGAGTTGTGACAAAAGAAATTAAAAAGAAAGTCCACAGTCAACCCGTGAAAAAGAGAATCAAAAGTGAGTTTGGGGTTGGTGACATGGTTGCATGGAAAGCCCCCAAACAAGAAAATAGACCACGGGGATTCAAGGATTCGTGGATGGGTCCGTTTGTTGTTACGAGAGTTATTTCGTCGAAACGGATTGAAATACAAGCCAAGAAGGGTCACAAACTTCGGATAGTAGATGAGCATGACTTAACCCGTTATTGGGGAGGTTATGTACGCAAGCCTTAATCGAGGTAACACGTCTAACTTTAAAAGACGTTAAACAAAAGTGCTGTACGGGAGACAACCCGTAGTTTTTTTTTTAAATTTTTCATGTCTTTTACGTTTTTAATTTATGTTTAATTTAGTTATTTTTAGTTGATATTGCATATTTGAGGAAGGTATTAGTGTTTTTGATGTTTAGGTATTGGAGAAATCGAGTTAGGGAAGCGAGAAAAAATTTTCGGAACGAAACTTCGGCAAGTCATATCTTTGCGCTCGGATATCGGAATCAGGTGATCTTTGAGCCTAAACTGCATAACTTTTCGAGATCTAGCTGATGGGGAGGTTTTTGCCACGTGCGGTACACCGGACCTCAGCTGCGGTGCACCGCAAGGTAAAAACCCGTGCCACGGGGTAGAGCCACGGGTTTTATCCAGAAACGAAAAAAAATATAGCTGATGGGTCCGGTATACCGGACCCTATACCGCGACATGCACCGCACAAACCCGTACTACGGGGTCCTACCACGGGTTTTTTGACGTAGGAGGCACGGAGCACCCCCGCGGTACACCGGACCATGGTCCGCAGCTCAAAAACCCGTACCACGGGGTCCTACCACGGGTTTTATCCAGAAGCTAAAAATTTTTGATCATCAGATGTTCCGGTATACCGGAGGATATGCCCGGTATACCGCGCCACGCCGCCAGAAAGAGAAAGTTACGGGTTGAGCTTATAAAAGAGATATAGAGCTATTAATTCCGAATTTCATAAACCTCAAGCCTCTTTCTCCTCTCCAGAACTCTCCTAACTCCATTAAAGCTCTTAAAAACCTTCACCTAACATCAAAACATCACCAAATCACCATGAATTCTCATCCAAATCCTTCCCTACATCATTACAAAGAAGATTCAAGCACCCAAATCATATCAAAACACCTAGAAACCAAGAATCAAAGCAAGGTATTGGGTAAGATCTAGAAGATTTCAATTGAGATGGGTACTAGTTTGGGAATAAATTACAAGGTAAATCGGATCAAGAGAATAGAGGAAAGCTAGCTGTGGTAAATTCAAAGAACAAAAAGGTTTTAACTTTCATAAGGAAGACACCACAACCTCTACAATCGAGATTCCTATATCAGAGATGAATAAAAGCTTCTGGGACGCTAGTAGCTTTGTCCAAAACATGTTCCCGGGTGAACACTATTACATGAGAAAGTATTCAAGAGTAAAGTTGGAAAAAGATAAACAAGAGATTTCTAGAGTGTGATTGATTAGGATGGAGCATAAGAAGATGTAAGGGAAAGCGAAATTGGTGATAATAGAAGTTTCATACATGGAAAGCACTGCACCCTACTCCGGGTATTGATCAGGCGAGGCAATTGCCTCGAAGAGTATGTTTTCTTTCTTCCTTACCATCTCTTTTATGTGCAATATGTGCTAAAATTTTAATTTTCTTTTAATTTTATTTTTGAGTCTTTTCGAGTCGTGGGGACACGGCTTATTTTTGAGTTGGGGGTGTGGGGATTCGTTATCTCTCATCTCCAATTTTTCTGTTTTTAGGTAAAATTAAAGTTTTTGAGAAGGTTTAGATGTATGTAGAGTGTGTTTAATAGCTTGAAAGCATAAACTCAGTGGATTAATGATAGTAAGTAGTATGTTTATGAGCTATTTTATTTTGTATGCTTTGAGTATTTGCAGGAAAACACACATTGATAGTAAAGAAAAGATTAGTTAGCAATGCGATAGAAAGTATGTTCGATCTCAGGGAACCTTGAGAAGTGTGTAGGCCGTGAGATCCAAGCTAGTTGACAAACCATTTGATGAAAGTGCTAAAGGTAAGAAAATAACGAAATTACATAGTGTAGGAAGTGATTAAGGCGGTTCTTTCATAATTGAAGCCTTTGAAGCCTTTTTATACCTTCTCACCTTGTTATTTTGGTTTTATATGCTATATCCTTCTCAGCCCCTTCTAGCCTTTCTAAAGCCTTTTTATTTAAACACATTATAAGCCATATCCCTTTAGATTATAGGAATTTTCCATATGACCCGCACTCGAATCGCGATGCATAGACAGTTGTTTTAGAGCTTGAGTTTGGGGTGGTGGGTCCACCATTATGGGAAATATTAGTGGGTTGGGATTTTTGAGCTTATTAATTGTGCTCTGTTAATTATATTGATGACGTTTCACTGATTTTTATTGTAACCCTTTGCCGGGGTAATAGTGAATGAAAAAGAAGCTACGAGCTAATTTTGCCAACAAGGGCATTAAAAGAAAAAATATATATATATATGAGAAAATTAGTGTGATATCTCAACATTAAAAGAGAGTCATAGCTATAGAAAAGAAATTGATTTGAAAAGAAAATATATATATTCGGACCGGCAAAGTGGAATTTTTATGTGAACATCTTATGCTTTAATTGGGTTATTGGGGATGCTAAATTGTGCATCAAAGAAATCATTGGGTTGAGTGAGAAACGTTTTATAAGAGTAACTCAAGCTCTAGGGCGATTCGTTGATGGCTAGTGAGGAGAGAGCCAAAAGCTCACTCTAAATTATCCAAATATACTTATCATACCGTCCCTAAGCCTACATTACAACCTTAAAGACCTTTTGATTCTTTGCTATGTAATTGAGAAGTGATTGAGCCAATAGAGAGTAGTTAAATGGATCTTTGGACACTAGTGAAGTTCGATGAACAATCTATAGCCTCCTTGGGGAACTGAGTAAAGTCCCAATCCTTCTTACATTGCGAAACTAATCTGATCTTGAATTCAAGCCGTGTTGACTGTGGATATGAGAAGTGTACAGGTATGTAGTTTTTAAATATTATTACATGAAATTTTCTGAGTATTTGCTTTAAGTTTATTCTCCATATTCTTCTATCTTCTGTCTTCTGTGCTTAATTGACCTAGGTGTGTATTTAGAGACTTCCCTTTGTTTTTATCTTTATTGTATCGGGACGATACAACTTTGAGTTGGGGGTCTTGATGTCTCCTCATTTGTGATAGATTTATATTAGGATAAGACATCATTTTTAGTGATTTAGAAGTCATTATAGTCGTTTTTCTTGAGAAATGCTACACTTTCCTATTTTGAGTCTTGATTTAGTAAAATAATATTTTTAGAGCATATTGGGTTTAATTATTTATTTAGTGTGAAGCTTTAAAGATAATTATGGAGATTAATTAGATTCCAAGTCAAAGACTACAACTTATGGAAAGAGATAAGCATGGTAATTGGAGATAAGGAAATAAAAGCTAAAAATATGGAAAAGGAAAACCTGCCTTAATCCTGAATTTCTACACCTACGACCACAAATCAGCTTATATATCAAGAACGGTGTGGAATTTGGAGAAACGGTCAAGAGCAAAGTTGAAGAGCTTTCCGAGACGATCAATTTGGTGTACTCATACGCGTCAAACGGTTGAATATTGAAGCTGTTAGAGCCAAAAGAAGATCGGACCTGATTTCATGTTTTTAGGGTTACGAATTTGAGTTGGGCTTGGAGTCCACTACTTACTTCTCCTTCAAGAAAACGAATTAGGGCTCCCAAGATACCTATAAATACACCCTTATATCATTGTAAACATGTCCTTGCTCAATTGCAAAGTATAGGCTTAGTCTTTACTTATATTTTCTTAGGTTAAACAATAGCTTAGTCCTTTAGATAGATATTCATCCTTAGAATCAAGCTATTCATCCAAGAAGCAAGTTGACCTATAGAAGAAGACAAGAAGAAGAAGAGTGGAGACTGACAATCCCTCTTCTACATCTCACCTTCTCTATATTTAAAGTAATTAGCTATAGATCTATTCTCAACCATATTTCTAAGCTGTTATTCTGTAAGTTTACTTTTAATTGTTGGATTATTATTTTGATCTTTAAATACTATTTGTTATTTTAATTGGTTAAGCTTGGCGTATATTGTATTATGTGTTTTGACCTATTTCCTAGATCTGATCAGTCTTAGGATTATTCTTAGTTATTGACACACCACATAATCGTCTAGTGTGACTAGATAGCCACTAAGGTTTGTTGCAATCCTGGTTAATATATAATGCTTAATGTGACAGGTTAGAATAACAATTTAGTAATAGACGTAGTAATCCTAATCTATTTGACTTACTTTCATATTAGTTATTTGTTTTGTTTAATTGTTTTATTTATTTATTTGCATTAGATAGTTATTTACCTTTTCATATTCTATTCAAACATCTAAATTCATCTACGCTTGTTAAGCATAAATTGATCTAACGGATACAATCCCTGCGAACGAACTTGACTTATCATTAAAACTTGCATACGATCTGTGATACTTGCAGTGAGTTCCGTGGTTATCAAGGGTGTGTGACTCTTTATTATTATCTTTATTTATCTATTTATTTATCACACCTTTGCCCCCACCAGTAATGCCTGGTGTAATGTAGGCATCACAAATCTGCATGAACTTCTGAATCACTCTTAATGGATATTGAATTGTCGTACCGCTGTAGAGTCCAAAATTTGAAAATTGACTGAGCATACACGGATCAGGTCTGAATTATTTTTCTGGATCTCTTGAGGACGATAACCTAATGGTTGAACTCGAAAAGGTACTCCCAAGACTGGATGATATTGTTCGTGTCTGTTGATATTTATGTTATCTCCTAGTGGTGGTGGTTGTATATGTCCTAGAAGACCAAGTGGAGGATCTACTCTGTCTTGTTATTCTGCTATCGCTCTTCTTCATGCTCTGTCTTCTTTTATACATTTGTTATAAGCTCTGAAGCTCCAGTCGGGTTCAGCAAACATACACTATAAACCTGAAAGAGACTAAAGCAAACCAAAAGCGTAAAACTAAAAAAATAAAATAACTAAAAACCATAACTACTAAAAATAAATAACCCACACGCTAACGCGACACAAGAAACCGGCAGCGGCGCCAAAAACTTGGTGTCACCAAAGGTGTGATAAAAATATGATAAATAAATACAGATAACGATGCACTAACACCCTAGACTAAACACGTTACTCACTAAAACTATCACAGGTCATACACAAGTTTTAATGATAAGTCAAGTTCGTTTTCAGGGACTTAGTGTGTTATACGAATGGATTAACAGAATAGAGTAGTAATTAATAATTAAAAGACAAGAAAATTAAATAAATATGATTGAGGAGATTAATGATTAAACTAAATAAAAGAAAGACAAGTAAATAAAATATGAAAGAAATAAGATGAGAGAATATAGCTTAAATTTTGCGAGTATGCACTAATCCTTCTAATTCTTCTCCTAGTTAATAAGGGTGATAATAGCTCATAGATAAGTAGTCAGGATTCTAAATTCCTCCCTACCCCCTTCCGGGTGGACTAAGGTGGTGACCTCACAATTACCAGGGGACTTAACTAAGGTGCTCCTACGCCACTAGGTTCTTAGATGAGACTGGCCTGCAAATAATGATCAGTGATTAAATCAAACCCTAATGACTATCTAGTTAGGCAAGCCCTTCCGGATCACTACCGAACACTATACGTTTATGTTGTGTTTCAATAATTAGACACCCCTTCTGGGTGACCATCTAACTATTATTAGCACAACCCTAAATTGATCAGGTTTAAGACAGACAATAAATCAAATTACATAAAACAAATATATGTTAAGCAGATAGAATCAATTTAACATAGTTCTCCCAAAGAAACATAGATAGAAGAAAATATAATTCATAGATTATACATATGCAAAACCCAAGATATGGGAACATTAGTTCATACTAGAAAGAAATCAACTAAAAGAAAGATACATATTGTCAACTTGCTTCTCTTGAATGACTAAAGATTGGACTAAGGTTTAGAACTGAGCAAGTACATGTTTACAATAGTTAAAGGGTGTGTTTATAGGAGTTTAGGAAGCCCTAATTTGGATTTCTTGGAGTAGAAGGCAAGCAATTGAACTTCTTTTCCAAATCAAATTGGTAGCCTAAAATATAGAAAAGGTAAGAAACTGGTGTTGTCTTGTTTTGGCCTTAACCTCCTTAATATGGCTCCAATTGACACCTTTTTTATATCAAAGCTAAAGTCTCGGAAAGCTATACACTTTTTTTTCAGGCCATTCTTCCAAATTCCCAGCCAATATTAAGTTATGATCGCTTTAGTGGACGTGGCTGCTGAAATTCAGATTAACTTGGCAACTTTTCTTTTCCTTCCTTTATCTCCAATTTTCATCCTTATCTTCTTTCCTCTATCTCTTGGAACTGATTTCGAATATAATTAATTTCTATATATCTTTAAATCTTCACAATTAGCAAACAATTAAACCAAATATGCTCTAAAAATAATAAATCATCAAATCGATACAAGAAATAAGAAAATACTAAAATATAAGAAAAAATTGAGTATTGACTATCCTAATACACCTAAAATGATGTCTCCAACCTATATTAAATCATCACAAATAGGGAGACATCAATTATACATATGCAAACCCAAGCTATGGGTAAATTAGTTCATACTAGAAATATTAAAACTAAATAATAACGAGATTAGAAACATAGTTAAGCTAAAGAATCTAATACAATATACCCTAATGATATAGGGATAGGATAGAGAAGAGGAATTTGTCACTCTACAGCTTCTCGTCTTCCTCTACAAGTCAACTTTCTTCTTTAGATGATAAAACTTGATATCGAGGACTAATATTTTAGTAAGGACATGATTAAAATGGTAAATAGGTATATGTATAGGTGTTAGGTCGAAATATTGGAGTATGATCCATGTTATTGGAGTCCAACTCCAACTCAAATGTGTATTCCTAAGTTGTAGGACAATATAAACAATGGAGATTGAAAAAAGAATATATCACTCGTTACTAGGCCAAATTCAGTGTACCACCTATCATAAGGATTGCGATTCAAATACCTATCTGGCCCTAAAAGAGCTTCTTCAAATTCGTAATGGGTTTTCTGAAGTTTTCAAAACACCGGATGACTTTACAGCATCATAGATTTATGTGGTAACTTTTCCTTTCTTAAATCAACATTGTTTCCTTTGAATCAAGATTTCCTTTGTTTCCTTATACCTAAGAGATTTACATTAGCACACAAATTATAACAAAAATGTTGTAGAAGTAATAAATCTCCAAAATCAAGGCATGAATTAAGTATTTATCAGTTAATAGGAAAAACCCCTTTACAATTAATATAATACACCTAAAATATCTCATGAATAGATTAATTCATCACAAATATAGAGACATCATGTGACAATAGATCCTTAATATGATTTATAAATTTACTATTGGGTCGGGCCCAATGTTAAAACTAAGACTTGCACATAAAAAACAACTACTGGTCCAATAGTAAAAAATAATGTTTTCTTTAACCTTTACTATATATATAAACATATTAATAAATAAAAATTATTTACTTATTTATTTATTCATTTATTCATTTTTCCTCCTAAATTTCATAACTCAATTTCTCATTCAACTTCAAATGATTTTTTAACCAAGTGAATATATTACGTTAGTCTTTACAATTAGATAAATATATTAATCAGGTCATCGTCAACCCGGTCAATACTTGAGAAAAAAATCCCACATAACCAACAATCCCCACATGAATGGAAATTGACTAACAATCCTGAAATAATATGCAAGCATGCTAAACACGAGAGAGAGAGAGAGAGAGAGAGAGAGAGAGAGAGAGTGAGAGAAGCGTAGAAGATACTACGTTGAGAAATATAGCTATTGATCTTGAACCTTATCTAGTAAGGGTTATCAGATTTACTTGATAACTAGTGAACGAGATGTCTGGAACTATTCACCTTTTGTGTAAACCAAGTTAATAGAACTTACGTAGTATCCTTCCAAGATTATTTGGTTCTCACAATTCCGTCAATTTACGACCCTGGATAAATCCTGGTATTTCATGAATAACTATCGGATAATTTTGCCTTCAAAAATTTCTCGTAGGGCGGCCCTACCTATGTTATTCATATAAGTGGTAATTTGTCCTGTGTATTCTGCATTGCTCTATCTTCTATTATGGAAGTTACAAGAACAATTGAAAGTTTAAATTGTCCTTCACTTTTACAAGTAACACTATTTAATTTTGTCCTAGGAATGGTTTGGGGAGGTCTCCCCACAGTGTGTCGCACCAAGTTGCAGTTTCATGATTCACTTTTCCCTTTGAACCTAGATTTCGGAATCTCCACTTTGATAGGTAGGGTTCCCATCATGGAAACTTAGCTTTCATACGCTTAGGACCCATTCCTCTTGACAATACTCGCACTTTCTCTCTTTGTAGACATTTGGTCAGTGGATCTGCTATGTTATCCTTTAATCAAACGTAATCAATAGTGATAACTCCGTTAATGAGCAGTTATCTAACGATATTGTGTCTATGACGTATGTGTCTAGACTTACCATTATACATCTCATTTATTGCCCTACCAATGACACTCTAACTATCGTAATGTATGCAGATAGCTGGCACAGGCCTTGGCCGATTAGAAATATCCTCTAAGAAATTCCAAAGCTACTCTGCTTCCTCAGCAGCTTTGTCCAAAGATATACACTCAGATTCCATAGTGGATCTGGCTATGCACGTTTGCTTAGTGGATTCCAAGACACAAATACTACTCTTAGCATGTAAACGAATCCACTTGTGGATTTTGAGTTTGAGGAGTCTAGTATACAGTTTTGATGTCTCCTCATTTGTGATAGTAAAATATACTCATGAGACATCATTTTAGGCTTATTTATTAGTTTATAGGTTGATTTTAGCTTAATTTAGTGCACTTTCCTATTTTGGGTCTTGATTTGTAGAATTATTATTTTTAGAGCATATTGGGTTTAATTGTTTATTTAATGTGAAGCTTTAAAGATAATTATGGAGATTAATTAGAGTCCAAGTCAAAGACAACAACTTATGGAAGGAGATATGCATGGAAATTGGAGATAAGGAAATAATTGCTAAAAAGATGGAAAAGGAAAAGCTGCCTAAATCCGGGATTCTGCAAAGATAGGCGTTTTTACCTAATAAAGAGGCCGAATTTGGTTAATTACTCCTAACGGGTCTAGATAATTCTGTTGCGATTCTTTTGGTATCTTGTGGAGCAAAATCGGACCAATAATAAAGAAGTTATGACCAAAACAACGCAGCAGTGTTTATCTTTATTTCCATACGAATTTGAGTTGGGCTAGGAGTCCATTACTTAACTTATCTCTAAAGAAACGAATTAGGTCAACCTCTAACCTATAAATACAGCCTCTTAACACTCTTAAATCATCCTTGGTGAAACCTTAAGCCAAGAGGAAGCTTAGAACACAAGAGAGAAGTCTGGAAGGAGCTGTCATCAACAATGTCTTCTTCTACCTTTAGATTTGTAATTTCTTTCTTTTCTTTCATGAACTAAATTTCTTTAGCTTGAGTTTTAGCATATATGTATGAACCCTAGTTTTGATTGACATCTATCTAATTTGGGAATTTAATGTTTTAAATAGAATTATAGTTTTTATTCTCTGTTTATGTGTTTGGATTTATATTCTGTGTTCTTGTGGACGGCCGCCATTAGAATTACCATCTAGTAATTAGGATACCATTGACAACGGTGTTTAATTGCATGTTTAGCACATAACGTTAGTTTTAGGTTTGATCTGACAACCCAACCTAGCTAGATAATCACTATGGTTGAGTCTTGTGACTCTTTACCAATTACAGGAAAAGTTTGCTTAGGAAGCCTTATTGACACAGGTAAATCCTATTTTAAACTACCGATAGCATATTGGGACCGATTAGGGAAATACTACATAATTCACCCTTACATGTTTAGAACGGCAAAACTAGTGGGGATGACATGCTAATAACTTAAGCTATATTCTCATATCACTTCTCTTTCACATTTATTTTTCTGTCTTTTAATTTCTTAGTTTAATTGAGTTTATTAGAAAATCAACAAAAATCTATTTGTCTTTACTTTTATTTGTGTTTAGTTGTTCTAGCTTTAATTATTTGCACTTGCTATTTGCATAAGATTCTCCTAACCTCTGTAGTCTCTGCGGAATGAATCTTTATCTAAAACTTGCATACGATCTGTATACATACAGAACCGTGTAGTTTAGGGTGTTATTTGCACGTTAATTATATCTTATTTTATCACACCCTAGGCCCCACCAAGTTTTTGGCGCCGCTGCCGGGGACTACATCGTTAGTCCTTGTGCATATATCTTGTGCTTTTATTTTTAGTTAGTTCTATTTTACGCTTTTTGTTTTTAGTTTTTGTTTTTCAGATTTAGTTACAGATGGAGAACCCAAGGAGACTTGAGCTACCCATCGAGTTCAGAGTGGAGCCACGAGGAATTCGCGCTCCAGAAATCCAAGCCGCTAAATTTAAACCTGATCCTGGGATGTTAACTCAGTTTGCGTCTCATGGATTATTCAGCGGAGATACACATCAAGATCCGATCCGATATATTCAGAAGTTCATGCAGATCTGTGATGCTTATATCCTAAGAGGAGTTACTAGGGAGCAAGTATATTACTTGATGTTCCAGTTCTTCTTGACCGGATGTGCAAGCGATTGGTACGATACCCAACACCCTCATGTTATTCCAGATTGGGACAAGCTCCAAACAAGATTTCTAGACCGTTTTTATCCGATTAGTAGACGTTTAAAAGATATGTTGGAGCTTGAACAATTTATACAGAAAGAGGAAGAGAGGTGAAGCATGGTTACGATTTACAGAGAAGAAAGCGAGGTGTCCATATCATAGATCCTCGCCAGAATATTATTTAACCTTGTTTTATGGAGGCCTTAATGATAAATCAAGAGAGAAAGCAGATTCGTTGGTTACGTGGGTTTTGTGTTGCTAGATCATGTAGAAGCTGAGTTGGGGATGGAAAGAATTCTTGAGAACGAGAGAAGTTGGCCAAAGAAATCAGTAAAGGAGAACACTTCGGAATCTCTTAAGCTTAAAGAACTGGCTAAACAACTCGAAGAGCTAACAGAACAAGCCCGAACAATTGCTCAGGTGAATGCGGTACGCACAATTCCTTCGTGTCTTGGTTGTGGATCGAGAAATCATGTGTGGGCAGGATGTATGAATAATCCAGCAGTAGCTTCCGTTCAATATCATCAAGATAACTATTACTCGAATAGTTATAATCAAGAAAGCTACACTAATTATCAACAACCTCCACAACAAAGGAGTTGGGACAGAAAACAAGAAACTAGTCAGCAACCCCAACTTCAACCTTATAATCCTCCACAACCTATTCAGAAAAAGGCACCCATTGTTAAGAAAACTTGTCAAGAACCGAAGAAAAATCCACCTAAACAATCAATGCAATTGGCAAAACAAGAACAACTCCAGAGTTTGACTTCAAGTATGACTAAATTAATGCAAAACGTTGAGAAGAAAATAAATTATAGCCAACAGAGAGTTCGAACTCAGGAGAAGGTTATAAAGCAACTAGAGCATACTATATCACAGATGGCGAGTACATTACAAAATCGGCCAAAAGGGAAACTCCCAAGTGATACCATTGCTCCTAGAGATGATTCTTGTCATGCAGTTGAGTTGCGAAGTGGAAAACAACTACCTCCACCTAGACCAGAAACAGAACCAATCCCTATTCCAGAACAAAGGGAGGAAGAACCAATCAAAGATACAGTTGAGGAGGTAGTTAAACCAAAGAGTGTCCAAACCGAGACACCTGAGAAGACAAGAAAACCAGTGGAACTTAATACACGCCCTCCACTACCATACCCTTCACGTGTCAGGAAGAAGGACAATGACCTGGAATTCAAGAAGTTCATTGACATGTTGAAGAAACTGGAAATCAATATACCCCTTGTTGAAGCTCTCAAGAGGATGCCAAGCTACATGAAATTTATGAAAGACATTCTCTCCAACAAGCGAAGTATAGAGACTGGGGAACCAATTGGATTACCTAGGGAGTGCAGTGCTATATGTCAAAATGAGTTGCCACCGAAACTAGAAGATCCCGGAAGTTTTACAATACCTATCGGCATTGGAGAAAATTGGACCGGGAAAGCATTATGTGATTTAGGTGCAAGCATCAATCTCATGCCTAAATCCCTATTCGAGAAGCTTAATATCGGAGAAGTAGTGCCTACATCTGTGGTACTACAAATGGCGGATCGCTCCCTCTCACAACCAATAGGTAAAATTGAAGATGTTTTAGTTAACGCGGACTCTTTTATTTTTCCTTGCGATTTTATTATCCTTGACTACGACGCGGATAAGAATGTCCCCATCATCTTGGGTAGACCATTCTTAGCCACGGGGCGTACACTAATTGATGTTGAGAATGGTGAGTTGATCATGAGAGTACAAGGCGAACAGATACGATTTAATGTGTTTCAGGCTATGAAATACCCTAAAGCGAAAGACGAATGCTTCAAGGTAGATGTCATCGAAAAGATTACACAAGAAGTTTTCAATGAAGAGAACTTAAATGATGATCTTGACAAAGCCTTAGCACCTGAAACACCAGAACTCGAAATTCCCCCTGAAGATGTTGCTGCATTAGGATTAAACGTACGAGAACTACTTCGAGAGCCAGGTGACATTGAACCAATGAAACAACCATCTATAATATGTCCACCTGTTCTCGAAGAAAAACCACTTCCAGATCACCTACGCTATGCATACCTAGGTACGAACAAAACTTTGCCTGTCATTATTTCTGCTAACCTTTCAGGTCCTCAAGAGGAGAAGCTACTTCAAGTACTTCGCGCAAACAAAGAAGCAATCGGATGGACTATTGCTGACATCAAGGGAATTAGTCCTTCCGTTTGCAAACACAAAATCATTCTTGAGAACGAAGGTGGGCGATCTATAGAAGGACAGAGAAGACTCATGCCAGCTATGAAAGAAGTAGTAAGGAAGGAAGTTATCAAGTTGTTAGACGCAAGAATTATCTATCCGATTGCTAGCAGTGATTGGGTTAGTCCAGTGCAGTGTGTTCCTAAGAAAGGAGGTTTCACTACCATCCTTAATGAGCGAGGTGAAGCCATACCATCAAGACCAGTTGTGGGGTGGCGCGTATGCATGGATTACCAAAGACTGAACAAAGCAATGAAGAAAGATCACTTCCCGCTACCATTCATTGATCAGATGCTAGACAAGCTTGCAGGGAGAGAATATTACTGTTTCCTAGACGGATATTCGGGTTATAATCAGATTTGTGTGGATCCCCTCGATCAACACAAAACAACTTTTACATGTCCGTTTGGTACTTTTGCTTACAGAAGAATGCCGTTTGGTTTATGCAATGCACCTGCCACGTTCCAGAGGTGCATGATGGCTATATTTTGGGACATGATTGATAAATATTTGGAGGTTTTTATGGATGATTTTTCGGTGTTTGGAGATAGTTTTGATGATTGTTTGAGTAATCTTGAGAAAGTCCTTGTGAGATGTAGAGAAAAAGATCTCGTGCTTAATTGGGAAAAATGCCACTTCATGGTTCAAGAAGGAATTGTGTTGGGACATAAAGTTTCGAAGGCAGGGATGGAGGTGGATCGTGCTAAAATTGAAGTTATCAAAACACTACCACCTCCGGTTTCTGTTAAAGGAGTGAGAAGTTTCTTGGGTCACGCAGGATTTTATCGACGATTTATTAAAGATTTCTCCAAGATCGCCAAACCGCTCTGCTCTTTACTTGAAAAGGATACTCCTTTTAATTTTACTGAAGAATGTCTTCAAGCGTTTTTGACGATTAAGGAAAAACTGATCTCTAAACCTATTGTTATACCTCCTGATTGGGAAGCTCCGTTTGAACTTATGTGCGATGCTAGTGATCACGCTATGGGTGTTGTGTTGGGACAAAGGAAAGACAAGATTTTCCACACGATTTATTATGCAAGTAAGACTTTCAACGCTGCCCAGATGAATTATACAGTAACGGAGAAAGAGATGTTAGCCGTGGTTTATGCTTTCGATAAATTTCGTCCCTATCTGGTTGGGAAGAAAACTATTGTGTACACGGACCATTCAGCTATTAGGTACCTCATGGAGAAAAAGGACGCTAAGTCGCGTCTCATTAGATGGGTACTGTTGCTTCAAGAATTCGACATAGATATTCGAGACCGAAAAGGATGCGATAATCAAGTTGCTGATCACTTATCAAGGCTCGCAGGATCTAATGCGAACAAAGAACCATTATTAGTTAAAGAGGTATTCCCTGATGAACAACTTTTCGCTATTAAACGTGCTTTTGTGCCATGGTATGCAGATCTAGTCAACCTCATTGTGAGTGGTGTCTTTCCTAAAGATTTCCACCCACAACAAAGACAAATATTGAACCACCAGGCCAAACAGTATTATTGGGATGAACCGTACCTCTGGAAGATATGTAGTGACCAAGTGGTTAGAAGATGTGTGCATGAAGGTGAAATGGAGAAGATCATTGAAGGTTGTCATAGTTCACCTTATGGAGGTCACTTTAAGGGCGATGGAACCGCAGCTAAAATTCTTCAATCTGGGTTCTATTGGCCAACCATACACAAAGATTGTCACAGTTTCGTCCAGTCATGCCACAGATGCCAAAAAACTGGCAATATATCAAAAAGAGACGCGATGCCGCTTAATAATATTCTTGAAGTTGAAATCTTTGATGTATGGGGAATAGATTTCATGGGACCTTTCATCACTTCTTATGGAAATCTTTATATTTTGCTTGCAGTAGACTATGTATCGAAATGGGTAGAAGCAGTGGCAACACCAAAGAACGATGCTCAAACAGTGATTAAATTCTTAAAATCAAACATCTTTTCAAGACATGGTACGCCACGTGTTCTCATCAGTGATAAAGGTACCCATTTTCTCAATGCTCCCGTAAGACATTTTCTTAAAAAGTTTGGAGTGAAACACCGTACTTCAACCGGTTATCACCCACAAACTAACGGTCAAGCTGAAGTTTCCAATCGGGAAATTAAATCTATTCTGGAGAAGACCGTGAACAAATCAAGAAAAGACTGGTCTCTAAAGCTAGACGATGCTCTCTGGGCATACAGAACAGCATTTAAAACACCAGTTGGGGCATCTCCATATCGCATGGTCTACGGCAAAGCGTGTCATCTACCGATTGAACTTGAAGCTCGAGCCTACTGGGCTATTAAAACTCTGAATCTAGACCCAGACTTGGCCGGGAAGCAAAGGATGATGCAATTGAACGAATTGGAGGAGCTTCGTTATCATGCCTATGAAAATTCACGTCTCTATAAGGAGAAAACAAAGCGATGGCATGATAAACGACTCCGTCCAAAGCATTTCGAGATTGGACAGAAGGTTTTATTATACAACTCTCGATTTTCGAACTACCCAGGAAAGCTTAAATCCCGTTGGGAAGGACCTTACATTGTTACCAAAGTCACACCGCATGGAGCGATTGAGATTGAAAATCCAGCCAAGCAACGGACATTCATGGTGAATGGCCAGCGTTTGAAGAGATACTATGACAGTGAGGACTTTGAGCAAGGAGAGAAAATCTACCTTGTCGAATGCGATTAGCCTGAGGTACGCGTCTAACTCAAAGACGTTAAACAAAAGTGCTCTTGGGAGACACCCCTTGTTTTAATTGCTTTTTTAGATTAGTTGTTTTTGCTTTGTAGTGTTTAATTTTAAGTTAGTGTATATTTTTAATTGTGTTTTCAAGCTAATGGGAGAGAAAGGTAGTGTGTTATTGTGCAGGAAACGAGTTTGGGGTCAAAAAGGAAAAATCTGGAGGAACTTCAAGTCTGGCGCGGACTACCCCGCGGACTACCCCATGGTCCGCAGGGATGCACCGCGCCCCAAAAACCCGTACCAAGGGTTGGCTAGCTCGGGTTTTATCCAGAAGGTCGAAAAAAAATCACGGGGCATGGCGCGGTACACCGGACCCTAGTCCGCACGGTAAAAACCCGTACCACGGGTTGGGTACCTCGGGTTTTTTGACGGACATGCTGCGGACTACCCCCTGCACCGCACCCCAGGTCCGCGACCCAAAAACCCGTACCACGGGGTGCTAGCTCGGGTATTATCCAGTGTGTAAAAATTTTGGAGCAACAGAAGCTGCGGTACACCGCGGATATGTCCGGTGCACCGCAAGAGGCGGTTTAAGAAGGAATTCTTTTCCTAATCAAACTCTTACCTTATGAGATTAACCCTAGCCTTCCACCCACGGATTTTTCAGACCCAAACCCTATATAAACATCTTAAAGCTTGTGCAAACCTTCACAATAAACACAACAACTCATCAAATCCTCTCCACCATCTTCCATAAACACAATCCTTCATCAAATTCATCACACTACACCATCAAAACACCATCAAATTCATCAAGCTTTAAAGATTTCTTCCAAGATCAATCAAATAACCTTTCTCTTTCATCAATTCCAAGCAACAACATCAAGCTAAACCAAATTTGTCCTTACACTTTTAATCCATCCTTGGTATAACTTGAGTTGTGGGTGAATCAAGCATGACTAATGGATCTGAAGCTATGGAATACAAGAGAAAGTGTTCAATCCTTGGGAAGAATAAGAAATTGCCTGGAGCCACCATTGAAAAACCCATCAATCTTGATGAGGTTTCTGAAAAATCAAAAGAACAGGCACCTGAACAACCACTACCAAAGAAGAGATTAACTGCTAGAATGTCCACACCATCAAGGAGGCCTTTAGACAAGATAAAAATCCAAGACCAAGGTTCTTCTACCTCCTCTTCCAAAATTGCTTATGATCTTCCTCCTTGGGCTATTCAGTTACAGAACGAAGTTGAAAGATTACGTGAAGATAACAAAGACCTTTGGGTAGAAATCATGCAATTGGAAACAAAGGTAGATAATTCGACCTTGTACAAGGATATAGATGATTACACCGATCCCTCAGCTTCAGAAGATGAGGATGACATGATGGATCTCTATGGCCAGCCAGGTAAGTCATTCTAATTTTTCTCAATAGCTTGGATGCATTAGGTAGTTTAGTTAGTTTTATTTTAAATTTTATTTCATGCTTGAGTCTTTTTCGAGTCGTGGGGACACGGCTCACTTTTGAGTTGGGGGTGGGGATTCGTTGTCCTCATCTTCTTTTCGTTTTTGCATAAAATTTAAAATTTATAGGTTGAATTAAGGCATAGAATATCTTGAATGTACCTATTTGAGCATGATTTTATTAGGTCAATGATAGTAAGTAGTATGCTTTTGAAAGATGCAACAAAATTGTTTAGCATGCATGTATGAAAACAGGAAATAAAGGATAGAAAAGTTAATGAGCAATGCTAAGAAATCACGTTGAAACTTAGGAATAGTTATTTGGTGTGTAGAACGTGAGGTTTAAAATTAGTTGAAAACCCACTTGTCTATGAACTATTAGTGAAAAAGTAACGAAATCCGGTAGTTAGAAAAATGAATAAGGCAGTTCTTTCATGATTAAAACACTTGAAGCCTTTAGACCTTCTCACCCTTTTGTTTGATATTATTGTTATTTATCCGTCTTAGCCCCTCTGAGCCTTTCTAAAGCCTTTTTATTGAAACACATTATAATCCTTACCCTAGTTTTTAGGACTTATCTATATGACCCGCACTCGAATCGCAAAACCTGAGACACTCGTTTTAGAGCTTGAGTTTGGGGTGGTGGGTTTCATCATTAGGGAACTTTGGGAATTTGGGAATTATCTTTGTGATTTTATTGATGATGAATTGTTATTATTGTAACCCTTTGCCGGGGTAATAGTGAATGAAAAAGAAGCTACGAGCTAATTTTGCCAACAAGGGCATAAAAAGAAAAAGAATATATATATATATGAAAAATAGCGTGATATCTCGAACATCAAAAAGAGAGTCATAGCTATACAAAAGAAAAAATTGATTTGAAAAGAGAATATATATTCGGACCGGCAAAGTGGATTTTATATCATCAAAGGTTTTAATTGGGATTATTGGGGATGCACATTAAAAAGCATCAATAAATTGGGTTGAGTGAGAACATCTTCGAGTGAAAACTCAAGCTCTAGGGCGATTCGTTGATGGCTAGTGAGGAGAGAGCCAAAAGCTCACTTTTCATTATCCAAATATACCACACCCGTCCTTAAGCCAAGTTATAACCAAGACCTTAGGATTTTTAACTACTAGGTGGAGAAACAATTGAACTATTAGGTAGTAGGTAAGTGGATCATTGGATGCTTTATTTGGGACCTATGAACAACCTATAGCCATTAACCTGAACTAAGTTATCATCCTCTCCTTCTGGCATTGCGAAATTAATCTTAACTTGAATTTATGGAATATTGATTACATGTATGTTAGGCATATTTGTGCATTATTTCTTGAGCATTACTACATGAGATTTTTTGGATTTTATGCTCTAGGATCATTCATTATATTTTTGTTCTTGTTCTCCTCTGACTTCTTCTTGTTTATTTTGACTACCCTACTGTTCTTTACTTTTATTGTATCGGGACGATACAACTTTGAGTTGGGGGTCTTGATGTCTCCTCATTTGTGATAGTAAAATATACTCATGAGACATCATTTTAGGCTTATTTATTAGTTTATAGGTTGATTTTAGCTTAATTTAGTGCACTTTCCTATTTTGGGTCTTGATTTGTAGAATTATTATTTTTAGAGCATATTGGGTTTAATTGTTTATTTAGTGTGAAGCTTTAAAGATAATTATGGAGATTAATTAGAGTCCAAGTCAAAGACAACAACTTATGGAAGGAGATATGCATGGAAATTGGAGATAAGGAAATAATTGCTAAAAAGATGGAAAAGGAAAAGCTGCCTAAATCCGGGATTCTGCAAAGATAGGCGTTTTTACCTAATAAAGAGGCCGAATTTGGTTAATTACTCCTAACGGGTCTAGATAATTCTGTTGCGATTCTTTTGGTATCTTGTGGAGCAAAATCGGACCAATAATAAAGAAGTTATGACCAAAACAACGCAGCAGTGTTTATCTTTATTTCCATACGAATTTGAGTTGGGCTAGGAGTCCATTACTTAACTTATCTCTAAAGAAACGAATTAGGTCAACCTCTAACCTATAAATACAGCCTCTTAACACTCTTAAATCATCCTTGGTGAAACCTTAAGCCAAGAGGAAGCTTAGAACACAAGAGAGAAGTCTGGAAGGAGCTGTCATCAACAATGTCTTCTTCTACCTTTAGATTTGTAATTTCTTTCTTTTCTTTCATGAACTAAATTTCTTTAGCTTGAGTTTTAGCATATATGTATGAACCCTAGTTTTGATTGACATCTATCTAATTTGGGAATTTAATGTTTTAAATAGAATTATAGTTTTTATTCTCTGTTTATGTGTTTGGATTTATATTCTGTGTTCTTGTGGACGGCCGCCATTAGAATTACCATCTAGTAATTAGGATACCATTGACAACGGTGTTTAATTGCATGTTTAGCACATAACGTTAGTTTTAGGTTTGATCTGACAACCCAACCTAGCTAGATAATCACTATGGTTGAGTCTTGTGACTCTTTACCAATTACAGGAAAAGTTTGCTTAGGAAGCCTTATTGACACAGGTAAATCCTATTTTAAACTACCGATAGCATATTGGGACCGATTGGGGAAATACTACATAATTCACCCTTACATGTTTAGAACGGCAAAACTAGTGGGGATGGCATGCTAATAACTTAAGCTATATTCTCATATCACTTCTCTTTCACATTTATTTTTCTGTCTTTTAATTTCTTAGTTTAATTGAGTTTATTAGAAAATCAACAAAAATCTATTTGTCTTTACTTTTATTTGTGTTTAGTTGTTCTAGCTTTAATTATTTGCACTTGCTATTTGCATAAGATTCTCCTAACCTCTGTAGTCTCTGCGGAACGAATCTTTATCTAAAACTTGCATACGATCTGTATACTTGCAGAACCGTGTAGTTTAGGGTGTTATTTGCACGTTAATTATATCTTATTTTATCACACCCTAGGCCCCACCAAGTTTGCATCACTATAGCCTTCTAGTACAACTGGATATCTTGTGTGCAGTACCTCTTCATTCATAGTGTATTTGAGATACCTTAGAACTCTTACAATAGCAATCCAATGGTTCTTCCTCGGATTATGTGTAAACCTACTTAGCTTTCTTACTGTATGTGATATATCTGGCCTAGTGCAGTTTGTTGGGGACATGAGACTTCCAATAATCCGAGAGTACTCCAGCTGGTTGATCGTATCAGTAGTGTTTTTAGCAAGATCTAAATTTACATCAACATGTGTCTTCGCGGTGACTTTGTTTAATACTTTCTCAATATAATGTGACTGAGATAGTATAATACCTTCATATGTTCAGAGAATTTTGATACCCAAAATAACAACCACAAGGCATAGATATTTCATTTCAAACTTACTTGAAAGCATCCTTTTAGTAAATGTAATCTCATCAATGTTACTTCCAATGATTAACATATCATCTACATATAAATAGACAATGGCATACCCTGTCTCATTTCATTTTAAAGAAACACATTTTTCACATTCAGTGATCCTTAAACTATTCGAGATCATGAATTTATCAAATTTGTCATGTCATTACTTCGGTGCCTTTTTTAAACCATATAAGGATTTAACAAGCTTACATACTTGCTTCTCCTTACCTGGAACTACGTAACCCTCAGGTTGTTCTATGTATATCTCTTCATTTAGTTCTCCATTTAAGAAAGTTGTTTTACATCCATTTGATAAATTTTGAGCTTGTATATCAAAACAATAACAATTAACATTCGAATGGATGATATTCCCGTGACTGTAAAATGGGTATCAAAATAGTCAAGTCCTTTATTTTGACTATAACCTTTTACAAAAAGGCGAACCTTGTATTTTTCAATAGACCCATCGGTCTTTAGTTTCTTCTTGAATATTCATTTGCATCCGAGTTGTTTATTCCGAGGAGGGAGTACCACTAGTTCCCATGTATGGTTTTGCATAATGGAATCTATCCCGCTATTTACTGCTTCTTCCAGTAAGGGGCATCAGGATTTAACATAGCCTCCTTGAATGTTCGCGGTTTGTCATTTAGCATGTAAGATAGAAAGTCAAGACCAAAAGACATAGAGGTCTTCATTGGTGGGTCCTGGGTTGTTATAAAATTAAACGATAAAATAGAGGATCCACAAACCGCAGGTGTACGGGTCGTCCAAGTAATAAACCAATAATCAGGATTTTATTCTCAGAGATTGGACTGGTATAACCCACGTGTTCTAATACTAAAAAATAAAATATAAAAGATATTTTTTTTGTTTTGAGTTATTAAACTACTAGACACAAAGAGACAAAATACTGAATGTAAATACTAGAAGATTAGACGCAGATAAAAGATATACTTGAGTCTCGTTAGAGAATCGCCTAAATTAAAAGTCTAATGCATTCGTTTTAAGGGTAAAGCGGGTAATTAATATTAGTCGGGACTCTACAATCTCCTAACTCCCGTCAGGGTAGACTTAGGAGCTATCCTACAGTATTACAAACCCCGTCAGGGCGATTATAAGCTATGTTCGGATGATTAAGTGAATTACCCAATCGGCTATGCGGTTAGTCAAGCCGGTCAGGATCATTGACGAACACCACGCGTTTCTATCCTAGATCTGTAATTAAACCCTCCGTCAAGGTGATCACCGCCACTAGTGAATAGCCTAATTACTACTACCTACCCTTGATTCACAACGTCAATGATAGTGAATAAATGTAAAGATAGAATCAATATGTAATTACGCGACTTAAATTAAATTATCATAATTCCAAATTTGAAAGACATTAAATTAGAAATTAGGGTTCATCCCAAAATACGAGTTTCAAGTAATTTAAGTTTAGCTCATAATTAAATATAGAAAGGAACATAAATTAGAATATACAAGTTTCCTAAATACATAAATAAAAATAGGAAGAACCCAATTAGGAGGATGACTTGAGCTGTTGTTGGAAAAAAAGGATTCTCCAACTCCTGCACATGCTTCCGTCTCTTGACGCTCTCTCTAAAGATAATTTAATTTGACGAATAAATGAGAGGTATTGAATAATGAGGTCTAAAAGAGCTTATATAGATGGTGAAAACTTATTACGTCTAATCTTTGGCTTAATTAAGTAATTAAATGCCCAAGTCCAATTGGTAATTCCCGTAACTGATGTACACCATGCAGTAAAACGACCGTAACTTTTGCGTCTCACATCCGAATCACCTGATTCTAGTCCTCAAATCTTGCTAACTCAAAGGCGCAACTTTATCTTGAATCTCCAGACCTGAATCAGTGCCAAAGTGTCTCAAAATCAGCAATTAGTAACATCTTTCCTGATTTCCATCTCTTTTAGTAAACTTTTTGGGTGATACTTTCTTAATTTTGACTTCTCCGCTTAATCTAAGACTTTAAACTTCACTTCTCCTCCTCAGCTTGGTGTTCCATATCATCCATGTACCTAATAACTTTACACTAAAACAAACAAATTAACTCACAAAAGCTCTAAAAATGCAAATAACATAATTCTGAGGGGAGAAAGTGTAATATGACGAAATAAGCACAAAATTCTATCTAATAAGTTCATTTTCTACCTAAAATGATGTCTCATAAGGGAATATATTTATAAAAAATGGGAGACATCACTCGTACTATGATGTAGATCTCAGTTTTGGGCGCTAGGCGGTCAACTGGGGCTTAGCGCCTAGGCGGGATTATGGTGTCTCCTAGTGTGTTATAAATAAACACACCTAAAAAGGCAAGACACGTACCGCAAGTGTACTGGTCGTCCAGGTAATATCCGGTAAACGGGATTTCGATCTCAGGGACGGATTAGGTATGATTAAAGTGTTATACAATAAAAGGAAACAGTTGCTTGAATGAAAATTGAAAAGTAAAGAAATAGATTTTTATTTTGTTTTTGATTGAAGGACTAAAGTGCAATTAAAGTAAATATTAAACTAAAATTAAAACTAATGCAAGAAAATAAATATGAAGAGAATAAAAGATGAGAGAATAGTACTTGAGTCACGCTAGGTTTCACCAAAATAAACTTAATCAATGCTTCTTCTAAGGGACAAAATAGTAACTAGTAGTAGTCGGGATTCTAGATTCTCCTAACCCCCGTCAGGGTGGAATTAGGAGTTATTCTCTGGTGTTACAAACCCCGCCAGGGCGATCATAATCCACCTTCGAATGTCAGGTTCTCTACCCAATTGGCTATAAGATTAACTAAGTACGTCAGGATCAATAATTTATATCTTACGTTCATTACCTATGTCAGTAATTAAACCCCCCGTCAAGATGATCACTTCCCCACCAAAGTGAATAACCTAATTACTCAAACCTATGTCTAATTGATCAGATTAAAAATAGTGAAATTAACTTACGATAACAAACAATACGGAATTACTCAATTCGAATTAAATCATAAAAATCCAAAATCAGAAAGCATCAATTAAATAAATTAAGGTTCAACCCATATAGCGATTCTCAAGCACTTAAGAAGTTTAGCTCATAATGGAAAATAAAACTAAAACAAATAAATTAAAAGACATAATGTTTTACAGAAAGAAAATAAAATAAACCTAATGAAGAGGTTAGGTTTGGCTTTGAATTGGAGATATAGACAGTCTCCAGCTCCTAGCTTTCTTCCTTCCTTCTTGCTCTGACTTGAATCCTTAAGCCTCTTTGATAATTATATGAAGTGTGTGTAAAAGAGGAGGCTTAGGGGTGTATTTATATGTGTTAGAAATCCCTAGGTCTAATTTACTTGGAGTGGAAGACAAGTCAAGAACTCTTTAATTCGTAACCCTAAATTCTAGGAAAGGTAAGATTTTGCTTCTGATTTGATTTGGTCATATCGTTTTCAATACTTATCCGTTTGAGAAGTTCCAATATATGAAACTGCTTGTCTTGGAAAGAGCTTTCTATTGGTGCAGACCACTCGTCCAGATTCCTAGCCAATTTTTAGTTATGGAATTATCTTTGAAACGTGGCTGGAATTTCAGATTCATAAGGCAGCTTATCTTTTCCTTCTTTGCATATATCCTTCCTAAATCTTCTTATTTCCATGTAAATCTCTGTTCTTTTCCTTTTCTAACTCGACTTGGTCTCTAAGTTATTACCATTTATCTTTTAAATCTTCACATTGAATAAATAATTAAACCGCATATGCTTAAAAAGAATAAATCAATATTCAAGAAATAGAAATAGGAAAGTACACTCTAAAAATAGAATATCGAGTAAAAACATTTCCTAACACTATAAAATACACTAAGACTTTATTCTCATTTCTCCTCCTTGGATTGGTCTTTCATGAAATTCAAGAACCTATTTAAGTTTGCACTAAAAATAGTCAAATTTATGCACAAAAGCTCAGAAAATGCAAATAGTTAAATTCCAAGGGGGAAAAGTGTAATATGACAAATTATGCATAAAAGTCTAGCTAATAAGTCAATTATTCACCTAAAATTATGTCTCCAGAGGGATAATATTTAGAACAAATAGGGAGACATCAAGACCCCCAACTCAAACCTTTGTCGTCCCGACAAAGTAAAATTAAAGCAAAGGATCTTTTAGGTGAATGCAGAAGGTAGAATCTAGTAAATATTCCCAAAGCACAACTTAAACCAAATCTCATATAGTCTAATCTAGGAATTAATATACACCTACACTTATCATGCAAACTCAAACACAAAATAATATCAAATCAAAATTAATTTCATAATGCTAGAAGGTTACGCTTATTACTTATCTCAAGATGGTGGCTATAGGGTGTTCCTCGATCTTTACTTGCTTTGAATGCTCCACTTAGAATATTCCTTATTAACTCACTATGCATCTAGGAATCACGAGGTCTTTGCGGGTTTAGCATAGGCTTAAGGACGGTATGGTATGTCTATTTGGTAAATTTGAAGTGAGCTTTTGGCTCTCTCCTCACTTACCATCAACAAACTGTCCAAGAGCTTGAGTTTACACTCGAATAACGTTCTCACTCAACCCAATTGACGCGCTTAATTAGCGTCCCCAAATTAACCCAATAAGCACTAAGGATGATTCACATAAAACTCCACCTTGCCGGTCCGAATATATATTCTTTTCAAATCATTTATTCAACAAACTTTTTTTTTGTATAGCCATGACTCCCTTTTTGATGTTGAGATATCATGCTATTTTTCAACAGTTATGCCTCTTCATAACTTGAGCTCGTAGCTTCTTTTCCATTCACTATTACCCCGGCAAAGGGTTACAATATCATATACCTGTGAATCATCAAAATATATAACCGAGCACAATTGGTAAGCTCAAAAATTCCAACCCAATAAATTCCCATAATAGTGGACCCACCACCCCAAACTCAAGCTCAAGACCGGAAGTCTCAGGATCGTGATTCAAGTGCGGGTCATATGGTCATGCCTAACAATCTAAAGGGATATTGGCTTATAATGTGGCGACAAAAGAAATGCTTAAAGGCTAAAAAATTGGCTAAGAAGGATAAAATTAATTCAGGGATAGACGGCCAAAAAGGATTCAAAGGGCTAACAAAGAACTGCCTCTATCATTTTCCTATCTACACAACTTGCCTCTAGTTCATACCTAAGTAAGTTCTCTACTCATTTAGATCTCACGTTCTACAAACCACCCATTATCCTTAAGCACAAGTTTACTTCTTTTGCATTGTTCATTAATTCTTCCTATCAATTATCTCATGTTTGCATGCAATCAAAATGCGTTTTATACTAACTCCTAAAGTCAACTATTTTCTATCATAAATTCATAAAAAGCATGCTTGATGGGGGCATTTAAAACACTCTACAGTCAAACGCAACCCTAAAAAAAATCTTTCTGAAAAGCATGTAAAACACAAAAAATTGGGATGACGCAACGAACCCCACCCCAAACTCAAAAGTGAGTCGTGTCCCCACGACTCGAAAAAGACTCAATAAAGCAATAAAAATAAAAACTAAACTACCTAGTACCTACCATCAATTAAGAAGAAGAATTCGAACGAGGTACCTGGCCATAAAGATCCATCATATCCTCCTCCAAAGAAGAAGAATTATTATCAATATCCATGTTCAAAGTTACCTTACTCCTTGTTGAATTCATCTTGGCAATTTCCTCCCAAAGTGATATGATTTGCTTTCTTAGATGATCAATTTGTTGTTGATATTTGATATCCCATGGGGGTGTGTAAGAATCATTCAGAGAAGAGGAAGAAGAACCTTGATCTTGGATTGGTGTCTTTTCTTTAGGCTTTGATTGTACCTTCATCCTAGCTGTGAATTTCTTGTGTAGTGGGGGTGCAGGTGCCTCTTCTTGTTGGTTCTCTTCAGTAGGTTCATCAAGATTGATGGCCTTTTCAATTGTAGAACCAGGCAAATTTTTGTTCTTCCCTAGGATACAACACTTCCTCTTATAATCCATAGCATCTGTTTTGTTTGTCATGGTTGATTTTACCCCAAACTCAAGTTATACCAAGGATAGAATAAAGTTAAGAGAACTTGGTGTAGCTTGAGTTTCTTGCTTGGATTAGATGAAGGAAGGTGGTTTCTTGAAGAATATTGGAAGAATTCTTGAAAGCTTGATGATCTTGAAGATGTTTAATGGTGTTTTGTGATGAATTTGATGAAGAACGTGTGTCTATGGAAGTTGGAGGAGAGAATTATTGATGTTATTGTGTTTGTTGTAGAGGTTTTATCAAGCTTCAAGGTGTATTTATAAGGTTGGGAGCTGGAAATTTCGTGTAGGAGAGGCCAGAGTAAAGTTTGATAAGGTAAGAGTTTGAATAGGACTAAACCTCCTCAAAACCGACATAGCGCGGTATACCGGACATATGGCGCGGTATATCGGACCTACGCGTCTTCCAATTTTTCACTCCTCGGCAAAAAAACCCGAGTCTCCTACCCGTGGTCACGGGTTTTTCCTCCTGCGGTATACCGGACGTGAGGCGCGGTATACCGGACCTGTCAACTTCGATTTTCGAACTCTCGGCAGAAATCCTAGACATATACAGGGGTCACGGGTTTTTCATGGCGCGGTATACCGGACGTGACGCGCGGTATACCGGACTGACCTGCGAATTTTTCCGAGTGTTTCCTTTTGCGTTTCCTAGCACCCCAAACTCAATTCTTGCACCAATAACACACTACCTTTCTTATTTATTTTAAAAGTAGACAGTAAAACTCGATACTAACTTAGAATTATACACTAGGAATTGAAAAACATAAAGTAATAAACTAATATACAATGAACTGGCTTTTGTTTAACGTCGTTAAGCTCGACGGGTTACCTCTCACATCACTTTTTCACATAACCTCCCCAGCAGTGAGTGAGGTTATCAATGTTCGCTACATAGAACTTGCATCCTTTAGCTTTTATTACCACCAATTGATCAGAGATAACCCTTGTGACCTTGAACGGTCCTTTCCAAGGACTCTTGGCTTGCGTGCTTTCGGAGGGGGATCAGGCTTCTTCATTGCGACCTCTTCGCCTACACTGAATGCCCTTCTCTTTCTTTATTTCTTAGGTTATTTTGGAACCTTCATAGTACGCCCTTTTTCTTTCTTCTTTGCATGGTCAAGGTATAGATTTTTCTTAGGATATGGAGGATTTTTGTTGGGTGGTTTCTTTCTGAGCTCCTTTTCCTCCATTCCTAAGGTTCCCACAACCTTAGTTGTCTCTTGTTAAATCACATCTATTCGGAAGCACTCCTCCTTGGATTCCAGAAACTTCATTGGTCTGAACACGTTAAACTTCACTTCCTCGTCTTGGATTCACATAGTCAATTCTCCATTCTCTACATCAATTGTAGTACGCCCCGTGGCTAAAATTGGTCTTCCCAAAATAATGGAGACATTCCTATCCACGTCGTAGTCAAGTATAACAAAATCAACTGGAAAAATTAACGTACCTGCCTTGACAGGGACATTTTCTACTCTTCCCTCTGGATGCACGAGGGATCTATCATCCATTTGCAAGACCATAGAGGTTGGTCTTGCGTCTCCTATCTTCAACTTTTCAAAAATTGATTTAGGCATAAGAATAATACTCGCTCCCAAATCGCATAAAGCTTTCGCTTTCCACTCATTACCAATAGAGATGGGAATCGTAAAACTCCCAGGATCAAGTAACTTTGGTGGTAACTTACTCTGACATATCGCACTGTATTCTTCTGGCAAGCCTACCATTTCATTCTCAAGATACCGGTGTTTGTTTGTGAGAGCTCTTTTCAGGAATTTCAAATACTTAGGTACCCCCTTTATAGCCTCTAAGAAAGGTATATCAATATTGAGCTTACTCACCATGTTCATGAATCTTTCATATTCAACCGTATCTCCTTTCTTCTACACTCTGGAAGGGAATGGTGGAGGAGGACGGGTTTCTATAATATTTTTCTACTTTGTCTTCTCCACTTCTACCACTTCAGGTTCTTCTTTTTCTTCCAACTCCTCTAACGGGTTTTCTTTTCTATTTACTTCATTTTCTTTCATAACCAGGAAAGGTGGTGGTGGAAGTTTCTTCCCACTTTTGAGTGTGATCGCGTTACAACTTTCAAATTGCTTGGGGACCTCCGTATCACTTGGAAGTTGGCCTTGACCTCGAACATTCAAACTATTTGCGATCTTTGATATTTGAGTCTCTAAGACTTTTAACGAAGCGGAATGTGAGTTTAATGTTTCATTCATCTTATTTTCTCTCGCGTGGGTGTCATCTATGAATCGAGATAGCTGGTTTTCAATTTTATCTGCTCTCTTTTCAGCATAAGTCATGTATTGCGTTACAGTAAGTGCTAATTCACTTGCGGTAATTTCGCCTTCTTGAGGTCGAGAGGGAAGCGCCTTTTGAGCTAACGTGTCGGCATACGCGTCTTGATCGGCTCTAGGTTGATTCCCTTGGTATTGGTATTGGATTTGCGTCCGAAACTGATAATTGTTCCCCTGAGGCCTTTGTTGATATGTTCCAGGATTGGCTGCCCCAGGTGGATCGAATACTGAAAGACCAGGTGATTTCTGTTTTGATTTCCATACCCTTGACCACCTGAATAGTTACCTTGCTGATTAACGAAGTATACGGTTTCTGGGTTGTTGGCACATTCTTCCTAGCCATGATCATCTCCTCCACAACTAGAACATAATTATGGTTCATTAACAACGTTTACCACAGCTTTATTCGACACAGATAGTTGTTCAACTTGTTCTCAAGTGCGGCAATCTTAGCGTTCAATGCAATTTCTGTATCCAAATTCAAAGTACCTCTTTCAGAAGCTCTAACCGTTGATTTCGAGGATTTCCAACTCATTTCATTCTTCACAATTCGGTCCATGATAATCAGAGCTTGATCAGTTGTGACCATCATGAGACCACCTTGGCACATAGTATCGATTTTGTCTTTCGCAGCATCACCTAAACTTCGATAAAATATTCCAAGCTGTAATTCAAGAGAGTACCCATGTAATGGGCACTTGCGTAATAATGATTGAAAACGAGTCCATGCAACACCTACAGTCTCTCCTAGCTCTTGACGAAAACTAACAATATCTAATTGCCCACTAAGTCGAACACTTTGAGGATAGTACCTGTCGAAAAAGGCTGTCTGAAGTTGATCCCAAGTCACAATCGTGTTGTGTGGTTGTTGGTCATACCACTCACTAGCTCCTCTGGTGAGGAAGAATGGAAACATATGAAAGTACATTTGTTCTTGGGTCACTCCAGGGGTGACATATGCATCACAGATTTGCATAAACTTGTACATAGCACGAATAGGATCTTCACGAGCTGCACCACTATACTGTCCAATGGTTGTAAACTGATTAATCATCCCCGCATCTGGTCTGAATCGAATTCCTTGAATCGCGGGAGGACGGAGTCCTAGTGGTAGTATACGAAAAGGTCCATGGTTGTTCGGTTGGAAGATCTGTGGTCCATGATCTTGAAGTACTCCACCATTATTGTTGACTTGTTGTTGATTTCCGGGAGGAACTGGTAATTGGACTCCTACCAGTGGAACTGGTAATACTGGTGGAGCTATTGGAAGACCGTTTTCATCCAACTGAATCACGGGATCTTGAGCATTCAATTCTTCCATTTCTTCTTCTAACCTTGCTTGTTCTCTTGCTTCTTTATCTCTTTTGTTTTTCTCTCGAACTAGGCTTTCGGGATTATCAAGGATCACGATATCTCCAAGCATATACCAAAACCTGTAAATCTGAGAAAGCAAAAACAACCCAAAGCGTAAAACTGAAAAATAAAAATTAAAACTGAACTAAAAACTAGCAACTATAACACTTATGGCTTAGACCGTGGTCACACGCTACCGTCCCCGGCAGCGGCGCCAAAAACTTGGTGTCTCCTAGTGTGTTATAAATAAACACACCTAAAAAGGCAAGACACGTACCGCAAGTGTACGGGTCGTCCAAGTAATATCCGGTAAACGGGATTTCGATCTCATGGACGGATTAGGTACAGTTGCTTGAATGAAAAATTAAAAGTAAAGAAATAGATTTTTATTTTGTTTTTGATTAAAGGACTAAAGTACAATTAAAGTAAATATTAAACTAAAATTAAAACTAATGCAAGAAAATAAATATGAAGAGACTAAAATCTGAGAGAATAGTACTTGAGTCACGCTAGGTTTCACCAAAATAAACTTAATCAATGCTTCTTCTAAGGGACAAATTAGTAACTAGTAGTAGTCGGGATTCTAGATTCTCCTAACCCCCGTCAGGGTGGAATTAGGAGCTATTCTCAGGTGCTACAAACCCCGCCAGGGCGATCATTATCCACCTTCGAATGTTAGGTTCTCTACCCAATTGGCTGTAAGATTAACTAAGTCCGTCAGGATCAATAGTTTCTATCTTACGTTCATTACCTATGTCAGTAATTAAACCCCTCGTCAAGATGATCCCTTCCCCACCAAAGTGAATAGCCTAATTACTCAAACCTATGTCTAATTGATTAGATTAAAAATAGTGAAATTAACTTACGATAACAAACAATACTGAATTACTCAATTTGAATTAAATCATAAAAATCCCAAATCAGAAAGCATCAATTAAATAAATTAAGGTTCAACCCATATAGCGATTCTCAAGCACTTAAGAAGTTTAGCTCATAATGGATAATAAAACTAAAACAAATAAATTAAAATACATAATGTTTTACAGAAAGAAAATAAAATAAACCTAATGAAGAGGTTGGGTTTGGCTTTGAATTGGAGATATAGACAGACTCCAGCTCCTAGCTTTCTTCCTTCCTGCTTGCTCTGACTTGAATCCTTAAGCCTCTTTGATAATTATATGAAGTGTGTGTAAAAGAGGAGGCTTAGGGGTGTATTTATAGGTGTTAGAAATCCCTAGGTCGAATTTACTTGGAGTGGAAGACAAGTCAATGACTCTTTAATTCGTAACCCTAAATTCTAGGAAAGGTAAGATTTTGCTGCTGATTTGATTTGGTCATATCTTTTTCAATACTTATCCGATTGAGAAGTTCCAATATATGAAACTGCTTGTCTTGGAAAGAGATTTCTATTGGTTCAACCACTCGTCTAGATTCCTAGCCAATCTTTAGTTATGGAATTATCTTTGAAACGTGGCTGGAATTTCAGATTCATAAGGCAGCTTTATCTTTTCCTTCTTTTCATATATCCTTCCTAAATCTTCTTATTTCCATGTAAATCTCTTTTCTTTTCCTTTTCTAACTAGACTTGGTCTCTAAGTAATTACCATTTATCTTTTAAATCTTCACATTGAATAAATAATTAAACCGCATATGCTTAAAAAGAATAAATCAATAATTCAAGAAATAGAAATAGGAAAGTACACTCTAAATATAGAAACTCGAGTAAAAACATTTCCTAACACTATAAAATACACTAAGACTTTATTCTCATTTCTCCTCCTTGGATTGGTCTTTCATGAAATTCAAGAACCTATTTAACTTTGCACTAAAAATAGTCAAATTTACGCACAAAAGCTCAGAAAATGCAAATAGTTAAATTCCAAGGGGGAAAAGTGTAATATGACAAATTATGCATAAAAGTCTAGCTAATAAGTCAATTATTCACCTAAATTGATGTCTCTAGGGGGCTAATATTTAGAACAAATAGGGAGACATCAGATTACACGGGGTACGGTTTTGAATCTCGATGTGTAATTTTGTATATTTAGTATTATATATGAAGTAATTATAGAAGTTTTAATTGTTTAAGTCATAAAATTCATCTAAACACTATAGTAAATATAAAAATACTAAAAATTGAGTTATAACCATTAATTAGCGCTGAGACGTCCATTTTTGCCATTAATCGGTGCCTAGACGGGCTAGGCGCCTATTCCACGGGGAATAAGGGCTAGGCAAAACCGCCTAGAATTTTAACTAAGCGTAAGCGGCTGAGGGGAGGAGTTGACGCCTAGGCGGGGAGATCTAGAACATAGCACTCATCCTCTTACTTCTTATTGGTTTGCCTTCATTTGGTATAATTCTTGAGCTTGCTTTTCGATTGGCAACGATTATTGATCTTGCTCTTCTTGAATTGCATTGTGTATTCTACTAAAGGAACCAGATTCTAGTGTGGTCTTGCATGAAAAAACTGTTTCAAAGAAATGTGAATTTTTTTATATAATCACCACAATGACGTGAATGTCAACATGACAATATTTGTGTACCAAGAAATCTATATGCAACACTGTTGTGAGCATATCAAATAAAAATGCAATCGATGGTCTTTGGTCATATTTTGGCCATTTTTGGAGCAGGGATTACTACCTTTTCCAAGCGTCCCCACACTTTTAAATATTTGAAGGAAGGTGATTTTCCTTTTTATAATTCTTAAAGAGTTTTGTCTACCTTTTTGTGTGTTACCTTGTTAAGGATGTGGTTTGCTGTGAGTAAATCTTCTCCCCACAAGTTCATTGGTAACCCTGAATTAATCAGCAAGGCATTTATCATTTCCTTCAACGTGCAGTTCTTGCATTCAACAATTCTACTTGTTGAGGCAAATAGGGGGTCGTGGTTCGATAAATTATTCCATGTTTGATGCAAAACTCCTCAAAAGGAGACACATATTCTCCTTCCCAATTTGTTATAAGATTCATAATCTTTTTATTTAGTTGATTGTCAACTTCAGTTTTGTATGCTTAAATATTTCTAAAACCTAATCCTTACTTCGAAGCAAGTATATTCGACAATACCTTGTGCAATCATCAATGAAAGTTATAAAATACTTTTTCCTACTTCTAGTTTGCAAAAATTTTAATTCACATATGTCACTGTGAATTAACTCCAAAGGTAACGAAGTCCTTTCTATAGATTTAAATGATGTTTTGGTTAATTTTGACTCAAAACATACTTCACATTCCTTTTGAGAATTGAAGTTCACATTAGGTAATAACCCGATGTTTACTAACTTATTTAATTAACCAAACTTAACATGTCCTAATCTATCGTGCCGTAAATTAGGTGAGTCAAGCATATAAACACAATCATAATTTCCATTCATTACTTTCTCGGTTACATTTTAGTAGGTATTACGGCCATTACATTCATCTCAACCAAATCGTCGCAGAGGTACCCTTTTCCTACATACATTTCATTCTTAGTTAATACAAAATTATCAACTGCAACAAGCTTAGACCCATCCTTTCTTAGCAAGGAACCAGAAACTAAGTTCTTTCTAATGTCTAGAACATGGAGGACTTAAGGTCAACTCTTTCCCGGAGGTCATCTTCAACAAAATCTTTCCAATACCTTGAACCTTTGAGGTGGTGTGATAACCCATATACAATATTTCTTCATTTGTAGCTTTCTTGTAGGTTTTGAACATATATTTGTGCAAGCACAAATGTCGAGTTGATCCAGTGTCTATCAACCATGTCCTCGAGGTTGACTTCTGAGAAATTTGCTTTTAGGTTCAAATCGTCAATGCCCTCAAATTTCTTAGTCACATACGACTGTCCTCCCTTACCTTTTCTTTTGGTTTCCTTGTGCCTTTTTGTTTTGAAAGTCCTTTGGAAGATGTCCATGCTTTTCACAGTTTTGAAAATCCCCGTTGAATATCACCTTCTTATTGTTTTCATTATTTGACTGTCCTTGCCTCTTGCGCTTGTTGTTTTGGTTGGTCCTCCCTTGTTAAACAACATTTGCCTTGGATTCATATGATCGAGGGTTGGTTTTTTTTTCAGTCATATGATTGTCTTCTCGATTCTTAACTTTACAATTAGATCTTTAAGACATAGCTTTCTGCGTTTGTGCTTGAGGTAGTTTTTGAAATTGTTATACAACGAGGGTAGCTTTTCCAACAGAGCCACAACTTGGAAAGGCTTTACCAGATTCATACCCTCAGCGCTCAACTCATGAAAAATCCACTGGTACTATTGTAATTGAGACATTAATGGTCTTCAATCCACCATCTTGAAATCAAAAAACCCACCGATAACGAATTTCTTTGTGCCGACATCTTTAGTCTTGTATTTCTTCTTAGTTGATTCCATAGTTTCTTAGCAGTTTTCATGGTGCAGTACACATTATATAAGAAATTCTCCAAACTGTTTAGAATGTAACTCTTACACAAGAAATTAGCATGCTTCCATTTCCGGTAGATCTTCCTTCAAAAAAATTCCAAGCTTAGAGTAGTCAAGTAGACTAACATCTGTTGCGGCCACCTCTTAAGGCCAGAACCATTGAACTTTTCTAGCCTATCGGCTGGTCCAACGGGTGTGGGTGAGGGTACACAAACTTCTGTTCTTGAGTTGTTACCCGTCTCAGGTTGCTTTTCACTTTGTTCAGTATTTTTATCAATATTCTATATAAAGTAGAATCTAACGTTAGTAAGCGAGTAATGTTTCTAGTATGTATATGCAAGCCAAGAAATCAGAATAAGATAAAAGAAATCAAATGTAATATCTCTGTTCTGTATACACAAACCTAGAAATTTTACAAAAGTAAAGTTTATAAAAGGAAAAGAAAACGTTTTATGGATTATATAACGTGAATCATAAATACCTTAAATTATTGTGTTTTATTTGTATAAACCGATAAAACAATATAAGTCTAATGCATAAATAAAATTAACGTAAATAAATAAATAACTTTACTTGTCGAGACTCGGATTTGATCCGATGTCTTTAAGTTATTTAGGCCACGTACCGTTGTCTTACGTTTGTTGGCTTCAACCTCCAAGATACAACGCCAAAATTATTCAGAAGAAACGGACACAAGAATTCTTCAGAATTTCAACAACCTTAGAAAATCTGCTTCTTTGCTATATCACTTATGATATTTTAATGCTTAATGCTTAAAAATAAACTAAATGAAAAAAATGTTTGAGTTGGTCAACTATTTATGGAAAATGAATATGTCGCTAAGCATCCATTAGAAAGAATTGTGACTTTAAAATTTAAAGGTTTGTCTTTTAAATGAAACATACGGTAGGTAGCATTAGGTATAACTATCCATAGTATTTATATATATATATATATATAAAAAATAAAGATGAAAGAAAAATAATAATTTTTTTATTACTAGGCCAAACCCAATAGTTATTTTTCTTTAAACTATTTATTTATTTATTTATTTGTTTATTAATTTTTCTTTAAAAATTTCAAACTCAATTTCTCATTCAACTTAAAATAATTTTTTAACCAAGTGAATATATAATGTTAGTCTTTAAAATTATATAAACGTATTAATCAAGTCATCGTCAACCCGGTCAACACTTTGAAAAAAGTCTCAATTGAGCAACACTATATATGCCTGTTGATGCACACCCTGTAAGTAGATGACTAGGTCCATAGGGTGAATCAAATTCCTCGACCGCATGTAAAACTAGATTATTACATCAACAATATATATACATTCATATATATATATATATATATATATATATATATATATATATATATATATATATATACACACAAATATACAAATATATAATTATTAACACTTTATTGAATATAAAGCTTGTACACAAACACATCTTAAATTAAAATCTAGTTTATAATTCATATAGTTAAATGAATAATCAAACAACAAAATAACATAACACGTTGAGAATTAACTTCTAATCTTTACATCCATGACTCTTACTAAGATGATATCTCATCAAAAAATTATTCCAATCTTAGTGACTTTCTACGTACAACAAATAAATTATACACTGGTAAGGTACTGGTTTCCTAGCCTTTTGAAAATATTGGTTTATATTCTCCGATCAGATATAACCTTATTGTCATGAAACAAAAAGTAATGACCTTCTAGTTTTCAGTCACTCTTTTATATGCATAAGGTAATTACGTGAAACACATCATATATGTGCCTACTCCATGATTTGAGAATAATGTGGCAAATTTTACCACCAGTGTTGGACTAGTGGCAAGAGACTATGTCGGCACTGGTGTTTTCGCCATCTAAGGATAAGAGTAATTATTAGTGACCTATAGTTTTTACAAAAGATAGGGACATGTAATGCAATTAATTCAATTAAGTTTAACTTGTTTTGCATGATATAACGAACCATGTGTTTCTTCCATATAAGGATAAGAGTAGATACCTTTAGTGACAATGTGTTGTCACTGCCAATCAAATTAGTCCCGCCGCTAAAGAGTTTTATCAATATTTTTATTTATATTCAACAAGAAATCGACAATGACATATGTCGTCATTAATGCCCTATTATTTCTTTAAGTATTAATAGTGACCACTACTTAAATATTGTCGCTAATAACTATGTATGACCGCCAAGCCTTACTGTCGCTACAAACTGGGTTGATAATGAGACTCGATGTAGTATTGACACTTTGATGGTCAAATTAGTTTGATAGAAATTCTATTCAAGCAAACTTGAAAATGTATAATATACATATATGTTATATTTATAAACATAAAGTATTTATATAAGCTCAATTAAGAACATTGGTGCATAGCGTAATAGACTTGTGTTGTACACGAGAGTGTTATCAAGGGGGTCACCCTCGTGTCCTCTTAAGAGACAACTTCAAAGAATAGGATGTAACCGAGTTTACCATAAGTGTGAGTTGAGACTTTTATTGGATGAGAGTTATAATAATCACGTGAACTTTTCTGGTCAGTGTCGTAAACTTTTTGTGGGGAATATATTTTACTTTTTCGAAGACCAAATATATTCATTTTAAAATGTGAAAAATAAAATTACTAAGACAAATGTACAATAACTAAAATTAAGTTAATCTTCATGGAAGGTGTCTAATAAGAATTTATTATTGATATTAAGAAAAAGAAACACATTGATAAACTATTTTAGTTTTTTTTTTTTTTTTTAAGAAAGAAAGAGGAGAAATGTAACCCTTGTGGTTAGGGAAGAGCGCCGTATAGATAGTCCAATAGCACGCAGTCATAATAGGGGTATTTGTGGAATACCACGTTTATGTTAATTTTGAATTTCGAAAAGATGTTGCCGTTGAGCCCAACGACTAAATAATTCATCCATTACCGCTCCTAATCTACTATATATAAACACCAATTCATTCCCAAATTAAATCGCACACTCATATTCAGAGAAATAGAGAAATGGAGAACAACACAACCGTACAAGTACAAAATGCCATGGATGCTTTTGAAAAACTTGAAAAGGTTGGAGAAGGAACGTATGGTAAGGTTTACAGAGCCAGAGAGAAAGCCACTGGTAAAATCGTGGCTTTGAAGAAAACTCGACTCCATGAAGACGATGAAGGTGTCCCACCCACTACTCTTCGTGAGGTCTCCTTGTTGCGTATGCTTTCTAGAGATCCCCATGTTGTTAGGTACCGTACAATCATCCTCTTTTCTTCCTTTAACGCCAGATCTAGAACTTTACAATTAAAATTAAAGATTTAATTTGAATTTTCATTGATTTGCAGATTGTTAGATGTTAAACAAGGGCAAAACAAGGAAGGAAAAACAGTACTCTACTTAGTGTTTGAGTACATGGACACTGATCTTAAGAAATACATTCGCCCCTTTCGTAATACTGGAGAAAACATACCCACTAATGTCATCAAGGTATGTTACAATCCTGTAAATTACCCAATTTTTGGTATATTTTATGTGTAATTTTAGTTTGAAATTTTCCATTACTTATATACAGAGCTTGATGTACCAACTATGCAAAGGTGTTTCTTTCTGCCATGGACATGGTGTATTACACAGGTGATTGTTTATTATATTCTTGTACATTAGGTTATTAATTTAGGGCTAAATTGATTGAATAATTATCCAGGGATCTAAAGCCTCACAATCTATTAATGGATAGAAAGACAATGATGCTTAAAATAGCAGATCTAGGACTTGCACGAGCTTTCACTGTTCCTATCAAGAAATATACTCATGAGATTCTTACACTTTGGTATAGATCACCTGAAGTTCTTCTTGGTGCTACTCATTACTCAACAGGTGTTGATATGTGGTCTGTTGGTTGTATTTTCGGTACTCTTCTTCCTTTTACCTTTTTTTATTTTTTTTTCTTTTTAATTTTTAATTTTTTTAATTTTTTTTTAATCGGCTAAAATAGCGGAACTTGTGACAAAGCAACCACTATTTCCTGGAGATTCAGAGTTACAACAATTACTTCACATTTTCAGATTGTTGGGAACTCCAAATGAGAAATTGTGGCCAGGTGTTAGTAAATTAGTGAATTGGCATGAATACCCTCAATGGACTCCTAAGCCAATTGAAACAGCTGTACCTAATTTGGATAAAGATGGAATTCATTTGCTAGGTGTAAGTAACTAAACTACGCGTAAATATTACTTATTATATAACTCAACTAGTTTAAGTTTAATCTTAGTTTGGTGATTTTAATATGTGCAGGAGATGCTACAGTATGAACCTTCAAAAAGGATTTCAGCTAAGAAAGCTATGGAACATCCTTATTTTGATGATTTGGATAAGAAATATCTCTGAATGAAGGAAAAGAAATGGTTATTAGTCTGATTTAGGTTCACCATCGAGTTTCCAAAAACCCTTATTGCTTTTCTCAAGCATGTTTTTCTGCTTCAATATGATTGTAACAGAGAACTTATGATTTGTTTTCACTTTGTCCTAATGACTACTTTATTGTTCTAGTATTATTATTTTCTCGAGCAACAAATTAAGTATAGTATTGCCCTGTGTTTTATTCCTTTGGAACAAGTGAATTGCTTACCATCTTTGATTCTGATTTAATTTGTGCCTCAAAAATCCTTAACCACGTATTTAGATGAGGGGTTTTTTTTTTTTTAAATATTGTGTTAAATTAAAAATGTTATTCAATTATTTTCATAATTCATTTATGATATCAAATCACATAATATTATGTACTACTTTATCAAATCACATCCCTAGTGGAGCTTAAATCGAATCACATAATTCATCTAACATATGAACTAGGGGTTAAAGTAACTTCTTGTGTTTACCTGGTGGCTCTAGGTCGTGCCTTCGTTACTATGACGTGGTTTGGGTATGGCAGCTCAAAAACATCAAAACTTTTCTCCTATCTCGTCAAATATTCTTGCTACTTATGAAAGTAGAGAGACCCAATGTCCTATGTATAGTGTGACATATGACATAATTTTTTTTGGTTACATAAAGAGGCCGAAAAGAGTAATGATATATGTCACCCCTTTTCATGTCACCCTTTTATCACTTTTCTATATATATGTATTGATTTCCTTGAATAGAAGATAGAGAAAAATTAAATAGGATAAAGAAATCAATTCATTGGTCATATAGGCATACACATAGGAGGTGATAAAAAAAGGGTGACAAATATCATTACTCGGCCGAAAATACGACTGGGAAGTTATAAACTTCCTACTTATTGCTTAGCTAAAATGGTTTTTGGGGTAGCCCAACCACATCTATCCATCATCAACAAGCGCCACAAACCATCACTCCGTGCTCTATATTCGCTAACCAGTCTGCACACGATTCGCTTCCCTGTAGCTCCAAACTAACTCAAAATGCTTTCTAGATTCAAGAATATCCCAACAGACTCTTACTTTATCGTTGACACGAATCACTAAGTTCGCACCGCCCTTCACTAGCGTGTGCAACTCACACAAATCCGTCTCAACAATTAACGATGTAAGACCTTGTTCAACTGCCATGCGAAGACCAAAAAGTAACGCAAATAATTCAACTTCAAACGGAGAATTTGCGACATATTGACCCGCAAACCCAACCAAATAATCACCATTACAATTTCTAAATAAACCACCAATTCCTGCTACTACTGCAAGAAAAAAGGGATTTCGTGACGCAATTTTTGTCCTTTGCCGACGCTATCGTCGTGTCGCCGTAGATATTGCCGACGCTATAACCAGCTTCGGCTATGCAACCGTCGCTTTTGCAATACCGACGCTTTTGGTACAGCGTCTCTATTCTGGTTTGTTTTTAGGGACGTATATAACAAAGCGTCGTCTATACACAAGCGTCGGCAAATGGGTTATAAGCTTTGCAGACGCTTTGCCATATAGCGTCGATAAATAGGTTATAGGTTTTGCAGACGCTAGACCACATAGCGTCGGCAATGGGTTAGGACGCTTTACTGCACAGCGTTGGCAAATGGTTGCAAATAAATGTTAACGCGTATCCATGTCTGTGTCACTAAATATCAATACATAATCGGAGAAATTACATATTGCTGAAGCCACGTCAACTTATTTACACATGAATTAATCAAGGTACCACGATCAAACTTTACTTGAATATTCAATAAAAACAGAAACGCTGTATTTCTATGTATTTTCTACAAGGTTTAAGAAATGCTTGAAGAAATACGTGAACAATATTTCAGAAATGCTTCAACAGCTATGCAAAATCCTACAAAAATATTCAAGATATAAAACCAAAACTTAGATTTAAATCTTACTGTTAAACATGTCCATTACTTTAAATTAAATGTTATGTATCTAAATAAAAAAACGCCGTATTTTGCTAAAAATCAGAAAAAACTTAAAAGTTACCATGCTTTACACAGTTTCTCAATAAATTTATCATAAAGCTTCGTTTGTGTTTCTTCTCACCCGTGCTCCAATTTGGATTATGTTTTTTCTCACTCGTGCTCCAATTTGGTCTCATTCGTATAAGTTCTTTAATAATACAACATCTATTCAATATTAGTTCCCTGTAGAAATTAATAATCAAGAGCTTAACCCCTAGTATATTATTTTATATATTGAAATCAACAATAATAGAAGCATATAATAGCTGAGGTTGAATAGAAAGAGCTTACCCACAAATAACAGCAAGGCTCAGCTCCTTCCAAAATTATTTGCTATCAACTGAAATTATAAAAAACATCTATTCAATTTATTAAATGCATCTACACACCAATGTTATTAAATTAGAAAGTTCAACTTCAGTCAAGTATGTTAGCCTCACCTTGTTTTTATTCCCGTTTTAATATTCGACAAATCATCATTTAAACTAAAATTCATTTGGTATCACTTTTAAAGGTTTTCCAAAACCCCTCATTAGATTAGTTGTGTTAAATTCCTTGATTCTAAGCTTGAGCTTCAAAAGAGCAGAGGCGCGGTACACCGGACAGAAACTGCGGTACACCGCAGTGCCACGGACCAGAGGCGCGGTGCAAAGGATAGCCCGTCAGTAAGCTAAGAAAATGTGTGGTACACCGGACAGAGGCGCGGTACACCGGACTGATGCACGGACTAGGATCACGGTGCATAGGATAGCCCGTCAGTTTACCTTATAATCAAGACGAGTGATTTTGCGGTGCACCGGACCATACCCGCGGTACACCGCATGAAAGGGTTTCTGCACTATTACTAGAGGACAAAGCTTATATCCGTTGGAGATAAAATAGATCCGTTAGATAGAAGCCTTTTGACCGTTGGAAGATATTTTCAGCTATATATTGAAGCTCATTCAAGACACAACTCAAGCCTTCCATCTACCAATCTTAAGAGCAATTAATATTATCATTCAAGAAGGTTTCAAAGGAGCATTCAAGTCATATTCATTCTCAAGCTACTTAGTTTATATCCACTCATTTAGGAGTTTAGTTACAAAGCTTTTATAAGCACCCCTAAACACTTTTCCTTTCCTCTTAGTTCTTGTAATAGATTAAGAGAGTAGTGTGAGCATAGGTTTATGCTTGGTTCCTTGTGTTGGTGATAACACAAGTGTATTTCCTTCAAGGTTTTGAAGTGGTTGTAAAGGGTTTGTAATCTCACCCGGTTTAAGAGTTACGAAGATTAGTTGAGAATCTTGCAAATCCTAAGGAGGCTTCCTTAGGTAGTGGATGTAGGGAAACCGAACCACTATACATCGTTGTGTATCGTTTTCTATCCCTTCACTCTTTACATTTCCGCACTCTATATGCTTGATAAAATGCTTACATGAATAGTTTGATAATATTGTCTTTTAGGATTATCTAGTTCTTAACTATTTAGTTTGCTAAAACAATAAGATTCAAATTAGCTTTTAATTTTATTTACTTGAAATAAAATTAGCCGATTAATTTCCATTGTCCTATTCAACCCCCCCCCCCTTCTAGGACGCATATAGTATATCAATTGGTATCAGAGCCTAGCTCTATTGTACTTAATCGTTTCTAGAGTTAATACGATATGGACTCTAATCAACCGGAAGGTTCATGTTCTACTAGACCTCCGCTTTTTGTAGAAAAAGACTACTTTGGATGGAAAAAGAAAATGGAGATTCATGTCAAAGGAATTGATTACTTTTTGTGGCTTGCTATCAAGAAGGGTCCTTACATTCTTTATGTTAATGGTAGTAAAACGGAGGTGAAAGATGAAGATGATTACAATGATCAAGACATAGTTAAACTCACCAAAAACAACAAAGCTATGAACATACTCATAAATGGGTTAAGTGTCACGGAATATGCTAGAGTTAGTGAATGCAATTCGGCTCATGAAATGTGGCAACTCTTGGAGCTATCATATCAAGGAACAGAAGATATCAAAGAAACCAAGATTGGTCTTTTTATCACCAAGTATGAGCTATTTCGTATGGAGCCCGATGAAGCCTTAAATGCTATGCATCAAAGATTTTCTAACATTGTCAACACCTTGAAGACTCTTGGTCAAGAGTACACCAACAAAGAACAATGTCGAAAAATCTTATTTGCTCTTCCAAGGAAATATAAATCAAAGATCAACTCTATAAGAGACACTAAAGATCTTTCAAAAATGACGGTTCATGAACTCATTTGCAACCTCATGACGGAAGAGCTTGTGCTTGAAGAAGAAAAGATAAGAGATGATGAGGAGAAGAAGATTAAGAAATCTATTGCTTTCCATGCCTTGAGTACCAAGTTGAAAGAACGAAAAGAAAGGAAGGAAAGTGAAGAAGAAGAAAACTCACATGAAGAAGAAACTAGTGAAGATGAAGGAGTGGCTATGTTGGCAAGAGATATGAAAAAATTCATGAGATACAAACGCTTTGCCAAGAAAGGAAGTTCTTCCTCACCCTATAAGAAGAATGTTAGAGCTATCAAACAAGATGAACCCACTTGCTATCATTGCAAGAAAGTTGGTCACATCAAAACTTATTGTCCTCTTCTTCAAAAGGAGAAACCTAAGAGAGCAATGCATGCTAATATCACTTGGGATACTCAAAATTCGGAGGAAGAAGAAAGTGATAACGAAAATGTTAATCTTGTTGCTTTTATGGGAGAACTTGAAAATGATGAAGATGCTTCTTCGGATGATGATACCGGTTCAACTCACTTTGCCTTTATGGCAAATCATGATGAGGTAACTCCTAAATCTAAACTCTCTTTATCTAATGATGATGCTAGTGAACAAGATATTCATGAGGCATTTGCTTCTCTCTACAATGATTTCTTAAACTCTATTGAAACAAACAAAGTTTTAACAAAAGATTTAGAATTTGAGAAAAATAGAACTAAAGAGGTTTTAAAAGCTTTGGAAGATTGTCAAAATCTTTGTGATGAATGTATAGATGAAAATGAGAAACTTTATCTTATTGAGAAAAAAAATTTGGAAGAAAAAGCTTTGTTAAAATTTACAAATGGGCAAGAAAACTTGAAAATGATTTTAGGCTCTCAAAAAATGGCTTTTGAAAAAAGTGGTGTTGGATATGATCCATTCACTAAACAAAAACCCTTGAAAAATGTTTTTGTAAAATCAAAAATTTCAAATGCAATTCCATCTTCCTCAAAATCTTCTATCACTTGCACCTATTGTGAAAAACTTGGTCATGATGCATCTCATTGTTATTATCGTAAATTATTGGATTTGGGATCTCTTGTGCCACTTTGGAAAAGGCCTATATGGGCTATAAAAAGAAAATCCACTAACCCTCATGGACCCAAACCAAATTGGGTACCTAAAGCCTAAATTATTTTTGTGTGTAGGGATTGAGCATCAAGAAGCAAAATATATGGCTCCTTGATAGTGGATGCTCAAGACATATGACTGGGAACCAATCATTATTTACACGTTTATATAAAACAAAAGGTGATAGAGTTACTTTTGCCGACAATACTAAAAAACGCGTTTTGGGTAAAGGTAACATCGGTAATATGAATTCTTTACTTATCTCTAATGTTTTACTTGTTGAGGGTCTATCTTTTAACTTGCTTAGTATAAGTCAACTTTGTGATGTTGGTTATAGTGTTAAATTTGAAGCATCTAGATGCATTGTTTTAAAAAATGATGAGTTAGATACTATGTTTATTGCAAAAAGATCGGATAATGTTTTTGTAATTGACCTTGAGAGTATTATGTGTCAACGTATTAAATGCTTATCCGTGGTAAATGATAGTTGGCTTTGGCATAGACGTTTAGGACATGCTAGTATGGATTTGATTTCAAAATTCTAGGAAAAATCTTGTTGTTGGTTTGCCTATTTATAAGTTTGATAAAGATAAATTATGTGATGCATGTCAACTTGGTAAACAACATCGTTCATCTTTTAAATCCACAAATAAGGTCATCACCGTTAGGCCACTTCAATTATTGCATATGGATCTTTTTGGTCCCGTTGATGTCACTAGTCTAGGAGGATCTAGATATGTCTTTGTTGTTGTTGATGATTACACTAGATATACATGGGTGATGTTCCTTGCTTTAAAAAGTCATGCCTTCAATGAATTTGCAAAACTTTGTAGAAAGGTGCAAAATGAGAAAGGCTACTCTATTACATGCATTCGTAGTGATAATTGTAGTGAATATGTGAATTCTCCTTTTGTGCATTTTTGTGATGAATTTGGGATTGAGCATAATTTTTCGGCTCCTAGAACTCCCCAACAAAATGGGGTAGTGGAAAGGAAAAACCGAACTCTACAAGAAATGGCTAGAACAATGCTAAAAGAACATAGCTTGCCTACATACTTTTGGGGTGAAGCCGTTCATACGGCTTGTTATGTGTTAAATAGAGTTCTAATTAGACCCCTTATTAAGAAAACCCCTTATGAGCTTTGGAATGGTAGACCACCAACTATTGCTTATTTTCGTGTTTTTGGGTGCAAATGTTTTATCTTAAACACTAGGGACTATTTGGGAAAATTTGATGCTAAATCGGATGAAGGTATTTTTCTTGGTTATTCCACTAAGGGAAAAGCCTATCGCATTTTCAATAAACGTACTCGTACCATTGAGGAATCTATGCATGTTGACTTTGATGAGACTAATCCTTTTTGTATCAAGAAAGTAGTAGATGTTGATTCACATGAAGATACTCCACAAGATCAACCCTTAGAATCTCCTACTCAAGAATTAAATTCTCATGATGAACCTCCTAAGGAAAATGGTCAACTCTCAAATGAAGCTAGTACGGAATTACCAAAGTGTTGGAAAAATATCAAAGATCACCCAAGTGAATTAATTCTAGGTGATCTAAAAGAAGGTGTTACCACTCGTTCTCGTATTATTGCTCTTTGTGCTCATCAAGCATTCTTATCTCAAATTGAGCCCAAGAATATTAAAGAAGCCTTGCTAGATGATCATTGGATAAACGCTATGCATGAGGAATTAAATCAATTTGAGCGTAGTAAAGTTTGGACATTAATTGAGAAACCAATTGGCCCTACTATTATTGGCACTAAGTGGGTATTTCACAACAAGCTAGATGACACCGGTATTATCACTAGAAATAAAGCAAGGTTAGTTGCTCAAGGATACAATCAAGAAGAAGGTATTGATTTCGATGAAACTTTTGCTCTGGTAGCTAGACTTGAATCTATTCGTATGCTACTTGCTTTTGCTTGTTATATGAATTTTAAACTTTACCAAATGGATGTCAAAAGTGCTTTTTTGAATGGTTTTATAGATGAGGAAGTTTTTGTTAAACAACCACCGGGTTTTGAGGATCCAAAATTTCCAAATCATGTTTTTAAACTTTCAAAAGCTTTATATGGTTTAAAACAAGCACCTCGTGCTTGGTATGACCGATTAAGCAAATTTTTATTAGATGATGGTTTTAAACGAGGAAATATTGACTACACTTTATTTATAAAAAGGTCTTCAAAAGATATCCTTCTTGTTCAAATTTATGTGGATGATATAATATTTGGTGCTACTAATGAAAATATTTGTGAGAATTTCTCTAAAAGCATGCATAGGGAATTTGAGATGAGCATGATGGGAGAATTGAATTACTTTCTTGGTCTTCAAATCAAGCAAATGAAGGATGGCATCTTTGTAAATCAAGCCAAATACACAAAAGAATTGATCAAAAAATTTGGACTTGAAGATGCAAAGGAAATTGGAACTCCAATGAGCACATCCACAAAATTAGACAAAGATGAAGATGGTAAGGATGTTGATGAGAAAGCTTATCGAGGTATGATTGGTAGCTTACTTTATTTAACCGCTTCTAGACCCGATATCATGTTCCCCGTATGTCTTTGTGCTAGATTCCAATCCTCTCCTAAAGAATCCCATCTTAGTGCCGTTAAGCGTATTTTTAGGTATTTGAAAGGAACCCTAAATCTAGGTCTTTGGTACCCAAGATTTACCTCTTTTGAACTAAAAGGTTATTCGGATGCCGATTATGCCGGTTGTAGACTTGATAGGAAGAGTACTAGTGGAAGTTGTCAATTCTTAGGTCAATCCCTTGTTTCTTGGTCTAGTAGAAAACAAAATAGTGTTGCTTTATCCACGGCCGAAGCCGAATATGTTGCGGCCGGAAATTATGTGACTCAAATTCTTTGGATGAAACAAACCTTACTAGATTTTGGCCTTGAGTATGATTGTGTTCCCATTCGTTGTGATAACACTAGTGCTATCAACCTTACTAAGAATCCTATCCAACACTCTAGAACAAAACACATAGAAATCCGTCATCACTTTATCCGTGATCACACTCAAAAAGGGGATATTGTACTTGAATTTGTCACTTCGGAAAATCAACTAGCCGATATCTTTACTAAACCTCTACCCCAAGATCTTTTTGAGAAAATTCGTTGTGAGATTGGCATGCAAATTCTCTAACCATCCTTTCATGCCTTTATTGTTTAGTGCTTTTTGTGTATATTATCTTGTTGCTAATATTTTCTTGATGTTATAGGGTCCTTGAAGCTTCTAATTGTTATCCATTTACTTCTTTAGCCCTTGTTTTTACTCAAAATGTATTTTGACCCCTTAAAATTTTCAAAAATCGTATCATTAGTTCTTTTTGTTGTTGACAAAGGGGGAGAAATTTTAGTTAAACTTTTTCAAATGCATTTTGTGTGGGGGAGTTTTATAAAAACTCTAGTGATTAGGTTGAGGGGGAGTTTTTGATCAAAACTTTATCTTAGGCATCTTCAAAAGTTTATGATTTGTCAAACATCAAAAAGGGGGAGATTGTTAGCCTCACCTTGTTTTTATTCCCGTTTTAATATTCGACAAATCATCATTTAAACTAAAATTCATTTGGTATCACTTTTAAAGGTTTTCCAAAACCCCTCATTAGATTAGTTGTGTTAAATTCCTTGATTCTAAGCTTGAGCTTCAAAAGAGCAGAGGCGCGGTACACCGGACAGAAACTGTGGTACACCGCAGTGCCACGGACCAGAGGCGCGGTGCAAAGGATAGCCCGTCAGTAAGCTAAGAAAATGTGCGGTACACCGGACAGAGGCGCGGTACACCGGACTGATGCACGGACTAGGATCACGGTGCATAGGATAGCCCGTCAGTTTACCTTGAAATCAAGACGAGTGATTTTGCGGTGCACCGGACCATACCCGCGGTACACCGCATGAAAGGGTTTCTGCACTATTACTAGAGGACAAAGCTTATATCCGTTGGAGATAAAATAGATCCGTTAGATAGAAGCCTTTTGACCGTTGGAAGATATTTTCATCTATATATTGAAGCTCATTCAAGACACAACTCAAGCCTTCCATCTACCAATCTTAAGAGCAATTAATATTATCATTCAAGAAGGTTTCAAAGGAGCATTCAAGTCATATTCATTCTCAAGCTACTTAGTTTATATCCACTCATTTAGGAGTTTAGTTACAAAGCTTTTATAAGCACCCCTAAACACTTTTCCTTTCCTCTTAGTTCTTGTAATAGATTAAGAGAGTAGTGTGAGCATAGGTTTATGCTTGGTTCCTTGTGTTGGTGATAACACAAGTGTATTTCCTTCAAGGTTTTGAAGTGGTTGTAAAGGGTTTGTAATCTCACCCGGTTTAAGAGTTACGGAGATTAGTTGAGAATCTTGCAAATCCTAAGAAGGCTTCCTTAGGTAGTGGATGTACGGAAACCGAACCACTATACATCGTTGTGTATCGTTTTCTATCCCTTCACTCTTTACATTTCTGCACTCTATATGCTTGATAAAATGCTTACATGAATAGTTTGATAATATTGTCTTTTAGGATTATCTAGTTCTTAACTATTTAGTTTGCTAAAACAATAGGATTCAAATTAGCTTTTAATTTTATTTACTTGAAATAAAATTAGCCGATTAATTTCCATTGTCCTATTCAACCCCCCTTCTAGGACGCATATAGTATATCAAAGTATAAACTTATTAAAAGTAATCCTAATAAATTCGTAAAATTGCAAAAAAGTGATTAAATTAGATAAACTTACGTCCCAAGAACGGCGAACAAGAGGAACAAAGATGTAAATGTGTAAAACGAGTTCATCTTATAATTATCCATTTTTGGCGATACATAGCTAACAAAGCTACATAATACAAAACAAAAAAAATTCATTAGCTTCTTGCATAGAAATATATGTAAAAGTATATATTAAAATTAAGCATTACATAGTACCATGTTAGAAGCATACCATTAATAGATATGGTGCCAAGGATGGGTTAATGCTAAGTCCAACAGCTACCCAATTTAATAGCTAGAATTGGGAGTCAAATTAGATTTTTCTTTCAAATAACAACCCCTAAATTAGTTTTGTTCCAACAGCTTCCCAATTTCATCTTCCCAATCTTATTAATAATTTACTTAAACTATTTTTCTATTATAATTAATTCATAACTTTTTTTTATCTATATATATATTTTTTATTTGTACACTTCAAAATTAATATAAAAGTATTTAATATTAATTTTTATTAAATATTATATTATTAAACATAATTAAATAGTTATTATTTATTATAATTATTTTTTAATATTTATATTTTCATAAATATATTATTTATCTTCTAAGATATTTAAAATTGTTAATTTTTTTTTTGAAATTTTTATATATAAACATAAAAAGAAAAAAGAATCAAAAGGATAACAAATAAAATAAAAAATAAAATTGATATAAGTATGTTCTAAAAGAATTATAAAAATTTATATTAATAATTGATTTATAATTTTAAAACAGTTTACAAAATTATAATCCTACAATAATTATAAAATAAAAATATTTCCTTTGATGGTTTATATATAGTATATTTAAAATTAATCTTAATTTCTTATAAAATATTAAACTTTATTACTTTTATTTTGACTTTAAAAAATAAATTAATTTAAAAGGAATGATTTGAATAAAGAAAATTTAAATGTAATAGAAGTTTTTTTTTAGTCAAGGATAAAAAAAATGGAGGCTATATACATATAAACCTTTTCGAACAAAACAACTAAATAAAAAAGTATTTACAAAATGAATAAAAAAAAGATAGCTAACAAATCAGGCTCGCCAGATGTGGCTATACTTTTTCAACAAATTGGGTTTCACAAATAGGATTCCTGATTCTAAGGTAGCTGTTGGAGCAATAAAAAAGTGTATTCAACTCCCAATTCTAGCTTTTGGACTCAGCCTAACAGAATTGTAGACAGCAAGTTTTGGGAAAACGTGATTGATTAATTGTCCCATGGAACTTTTCTACAATTTGACCAAAATATAAAGGAGATATTACGTAGTAAATTGAAAGTATAGAGAAGAGTGAATTAAAAAATAAGAGGATAAGCAAGTATACTTGATCAGATGTTGCAGCTAGCTTGTGAATGCTCCTCGCAAGTTGTGCATAAGAAATTGGTTGCAAAAAGGTAAAAATAAAATCAATGGGTAACATGATGTGATATACACAAGGACCACTGGTGCAATTTTTTTATGTTTGATTTTTTTATTGGATACAGGTAGATCTTACATGAAATTAAATGCAATTAAACACTTAAATAAGAAAATTTATGGAAAATGTTTAATTTACCACAGTAAAATAAAGGCCATGAAATGTTAATGTGTCTAGAGTCCTGTTAGAGATTTAAGACCATCTCCAACAGTTGTATCAAATAGATATTTACTGCATAAAAAATCAAAAAATGCAGTATGACACCAAATTGCTCACGGCATCCCCCTCCCCATATAGGCTATTGTAGCACACCATTTATCATAATGTAAAAGGCTTCCAAAAGTTCTAAAATGGCTATTTTGGGATTTTTATAAAATATAATAAAATTATACTTAAATTAGATAATTCTGAAATATTGCAAAAGTAATGAGATTAGATTAATAATAATTCAATTTTTTTAAAGTGTCAATGATAAAAATTAATTTCTTACCTAAATTAGGGTTTTTCGATTGTTGAGGTCGTAAGCAAGCCTGTGGATGTGGTGGAAAATGGTCTTCGAGTGGCGGCGGGTTTCTTTGTGCAGGAGAGCAGCTTCGTGGGAACTGGGAAGGAAGTGTTTTAGAGATTTCTTTTTGTTTTTTTTGTTCTAATGCGTGTGTGATGATGATATGTATTCATTGTTTTTCATTTCTTTTCTTTTGAAATTATTCAATAGTTTTTTTTAGGTAGAAGGGTCTCTTATTATATCGACGTAGAGTTACAAACGTCTCCTTTGAAGTATCATTAATATCAACGCAAATATAGATGCGTCCCTAATTAGTGTATCAATATGGACGCTTATATATATTGCGTCATAAAAAACTGAAAAAATGACATGTGCAGTAAAAGCGTCACTATAACATAATAAATGCCGACGGTATAACAGCCGCGTCTCCTATTAATAGTATTTAGTGACGCGTCAAAAATAGTGTCGCCTTACATATGTTTTAGGGACGCTTTTGCTTTTGTGTCATTAATTATAATTTTTTTAGGGACGCAATCGTGCCGCGTTGTTAAAAAACCGTCGCTAAATAATCATTTTCTTGTAGTGTACCATTTTACCCTCCACAAACGATCCATCTATGTTAAGTTTCATACCATTAACGGGCTTTCCTCACTTGACAAGAATACTATTAGCCGAAATAATCAAGCCACCATCTCGTTCCACACCCCACGCCCTCACAAAATCACATACCGAATTTTTAATTAAAGCACATAATTCACTATTAGATTTCTTCTTCGCATCCGGCTCGAACAACCTTGTATTTCTATCAATCCACACATTCCACACATGCCGCGAAAATAATCCTCCTTTCTATCCCATTCACACAATCTTTACTACTCAGCATCTTTGTCCACCAATTAATATCATCCAACGAGTCCAAGCTACCCTCCCCACCTTGCTGCTGCCACGCTAAACTGGAATTTGCATCCAGGTCCATGTACCCATTCCCGCACTGCAAGTGTTGCTCAGCTCCAGAATTTTTGAGTCGTTGTCCCTGTTAAAATATGTAATTAATAAAAAGAAACTAAATAAATTTTTTAATAGATCATACCCTACGTGTTAAAACCCGAGATAGGTTGATTCGCATTGCGGGATGGATCTAATCCAGTGTTGTTTTCTCCGTATCCCTGTGGCATAACCGCGACCATCTGCATTTAAATTTTATTAATTTTACAGTGAGACCCTATATTTTATTAAAATTCCACTATGACCCTATATTTTATTAAAAATTACACTAAGTCTTTTGTATTATATTTAAATTACACTAAAACCCTATATTTTATTAAAAATGTACACTAAGGCCTAATAATTTATTAAAATTACACAACACTATGTTTTATTAAAATTATATGAAGGACCTAAAAATTATTTAAATTACATTCACACTCTAAATTTTATTAAAATTACATTTAAACCCTAAATTTTATTAAAATTACATAAAATCTCAAAATTTAATTATATTAGTATTAGCTTAAAAAGACCAAAAATTCAATAATCCACCCCATAGAGTTCACCTAATTTTAACCTACTCAAAAGGTCCAGACATTTTGCTTTAACCTGTTTCTACCCTTACAACGTGGATGATAAATTCAATACCATAAATATCTCAATTAACATATCCTTGCAATATCGCGAATCTAATCAATCCTTAATTTAAAGAGCAATATAATTGGAAGTTTGTTACCGTTGAAAAATTGTTACTATCACTCTCCTGGAAGGCTTACCTTTTGTTTAATGCAAAATCATTTTTCAAATGAAATAACATACAAACTTACTCAATCACCAATGATTTTTGCTTTTTATCCAAACTTAAAACTTTTATGTGTGTATTAGAGCACAAAAGCATTGCAGGGTGCACAAACCACTGTATTATATAAATATACCATCACATTTAGCCTATTATCCTATTTAATACTACTAACCAACATATGCAAGTACTTTCAACCCACTATTATTAACTAGCACACCATTAATTTTACCCTCACAACTCTTCAGATACAAACATATAATTTCATAAGATTTTTGCATGTATAAAATTGCAAACTTTATAACCCAATAATATATATAAGTACACCAACATATACCCTAGTAACCTAGTCATTTTTATCCATCAAATCGTTCAAATCATGCCAACCTATTTGTTTAAACCCAATAAATATTTTGTGATTTGGCCATTGATGCTCTTTTTTCTTGAAAATTAAACTTTTTTATGTGACTTTTGCTATGTGTAACGTAAGATTATTGTGTTACATATTGAATATATGGATTTTTAGTGATTCATTATCTTTGGAATGGAGAGAGAAGACCATATTACCATGTAATCGGGGTAAAATGGTTACAAGATTTGATTTCTTTTAATGGAACGTTGGTTACAAGTCACCAAGATTAATGGGACGCATGAATTTTCTTTGTGAGAGTAAAGAGGTTCAACGGGTATTTGGTTGGATTGGACTCTTTAGGCCACATTTTGGGTTATGGACTTTGTAAGTAATTAATCCTAATTAAAATTACATTTAAAACCTAAATTTTATGAAGATTACATTTGAACCCCCAAACTTTATTAAAACTATACTTAAGCCCTAAATCTTAAAATTTATTATAATTACATTTAAACCCTAAGTTTTACTAAAATTACACTAAAGCGCTGAATTTTATTAAAATTACGTTTAAACCCTGAAATTTATTAAAATTACACTTAAACCCTAAATTTTATTAAAAATACGTTTAAACCCTAAATTTTATTAAAAATGCATTTAAACCATAAATTTTATTAAAATTACATTTAAACCCTATGTTTAATTAAAATTACACTTAATCCTTAAATTTGTCAATATAACTAGCCATATGCTATATGAGTTGTTTTGCATGGAGAAATTTTGTGGTTCACTAGCGAACTCGGGATTTCTCTCGTCAAATATTTTCCAACTAGTACCATCAACTGGATGATGCAACACATCTTCGTCTATACTCTTTTTGGTTTAGTGCCAAATCATGTCTTTGGCGGTGTGTCTCGAAGCGTACATTCTTTGCAACCTTGGCGCAATTGGAAATAACACAATTTCTTATGTGGCATTTTCTCCCCCTTCTTCGGATCTTACCTAGATTCTTTACATAATGGACGCTTCTCTAGTTTTTCATTCTTATTATAATACAAAACAAATTCTTCAAACACACATCAATCGTGATGTATCCCATGCCTAAATTTTTCAGTTTTTTGTTACACTCCTCATAAGAAGAAGGTAAAGTATGACCATTTGGCATAACACAAAAAATGAAGAAGATCGGTAAAAAAGTGTTTGTCCACTTGTTCTTCACTTTGACATGCATTACCTTGACTATGAAATTCAAGGAACCCATTGTAGTAGAATCGGAGTACAACCTTGTCTCCATTTCCTCGAACAACACGTCGAAACACCCACGACTTCGGCCAATAAGATTCTCGTCACCCATCTCGGTGTCACCGGAATGACCCCCAACTTCAATAGTGGGTCTCAAATCATCCAACATATTCAACATTTCATCATCTATGATTAGGTTATTCACAAGAATTTAATCTTTTTCACTATATTTCATTCAAACCTTATACGTTGACAGAAACCTATTTTTTAAAAGATCCGATCTAACATCATTAATATGAAATTTTCGATTATTGAAACAATAATTACACGGAAAAAAAATAAAACCATAACTATTCATGTGTTTTTCCGCAGAATTAATAAAATCCATCACTCCAGATAAATATTCCCTCCTAACGAAATTATTTGATTTCATCCAACTGCTGACAATAACCGGATCCATCATCCAAATTGAGATAAACATTTAATTTTAACCAAATAAAATTTATTAAGCAAAATTTAAAAACAACAATTATATAAAAAATATACATTATAACTCCTAAAAAACATACATTAGTACATATTGCATTTATATTATCAAAACATACTAAACAAGCACTTAATTTAAACATAATAGGAAAAATAAATTAATTTTTGAAAGTACCCAATTGGAAGAATTTAATGGAGTTTTTGAGGTAGAAGTGAGACCCACACGTGTATGATTTAGTTGGTAAGTTTCGTTAATGATAGAGTAGGACACGGGGTGCGGATTGAAAAAATTGTTAGAACATTTAATGGGGCAGAGTTTTAATTTTTAGGAGTAAATTTCCATTTTCGTGTTATGCTATTTGACAACTATATATTCGTCATTTGCTGGCGAGAACATTTGTTATCGACAATCACAAAATAATTCTTGCGAGTAATCTCAATCGCGAGGATATCAAAGGCGTCGCGAAAAAATAGATCAACGTCGTACACATTAATTATTTAATTTATTTTTTTTCAAAAATAAAACTATTCTCGTAAATAAAATTCATTGGTGAGGAAACTTGTCCTCGCCAATAAGTTTCTCAAATAAGCAACAACAATTGTCATCGCCGATACAATTTTCTTGCAAAAGATAATCTATTAGCGAGAACACGCATGTCCTTGCTAATGGTGTTGTCGCGGAAATTGCTAATGGCGTGGTTGCGAAAAACCACGTGTGTAGTAATGTAACGTGTTTAGTTGTTTGAATCAGCGGAGGTGGTAGAGGTGATGTACTTCGTGCTAAAATTTCTTTTTAGTGCTTATAATTATAGTCCTTAGAGGAGGTGATGTACTTTGTGCTAAAATCTTTATAATAGTCCTTCGAAAAGTTGAGTGTTATATGGTCATTTTTCTCTCCTACATCTATCTTGGACATACAATCCACATAATATCGCACCTCCGTTGATCTCATTTCACATAATATTGCTTAGTTCTAGATAGGACATCCGGATCGATTAATCATATATCCGGTTTTACATGGCGGATATCCAATGAGCAAATTATAGCGGGAACCAAACAACCTTAGTACCTTTTCTAGTGGGACAAAATATTTTCCTTTTCTTGATCAACTCATCTCCTCTTCAATTTTTTTCTCATTATTCCTAGATCTTCTTGTTGCCATTATCTCTCAATGGTTAGAATAAATATAACAAATTATTTTCGTACTCCACATATATCTGGTTATAATTTTGAGCCAATCGAAGATGAAAATGTGCAAAGTTTTGATGATGGAGGCTCCACAAATGAGCAAACTTTTGAGGATGAAGGCTTCATTAATGAGCCCCTAAATCATCTTGTTAACGTAATTGAGCTCAAATCACATTCTTCAACTCCTGAATGTAAGATTTTCGATTAAACACTCATAGGTACAAATTTCTACTCTATACTAGAATTTCAAGGAGTTTTATCATTTCGAAATATAAGGGTGTGGTTTCCTTTAGATCTAAATCCCATGTAAATATTACTTTTCACGTTATTGAAATGAAGATTATAAGTACAATATTTAAAATTAATATTCTTCCTAATCTACAATATTTATATATAATGATAATTGCTAGAAATCTGAGATTACCCATGTGTTGAAGATACTAGATAGGCATAATAATTTAATTATGTTTCTGTGGTTGGTTTATTTAGTGGAACTTGTGACAATGTTCCCTGGAAATTCGGAGCTGCAACAGCTGTTGCATATCTTCAGTTTATCGGGAAATCAAAATGAGGAAATTTGTCCAGGCGTTAGCAAGTTAGTGAATTGGCATTAATACCCTTAATGGACTCCTAAGCCACTTTTAACAGCTGTCCTTATCGTGGACAAGGATGGACTCCATTAGCTAGCTGTAACTTGTAAGTAACTACACATAACGTCATTATCACTCAACCACCACCAAATACTCCAGTTTAATCTTAGTTTGCTTTGTTTGTTGATTTTAAATTTGTGCAAGGAAATACTCCAGAAAGGAGGAGGTATACATATTAGTCCAAATACTCATATTTCTTTTCTCAAGCAATATTTTTCTTTTTCAACATGATGCTCTAACTGTTTGTTCAACTTCATAATGTATTTGTAAACGGTAACAGTGCTCATCATTGATTTCACTCTAATACTAATGATTCTAGTTGTTTTCAAATTTATTTGTACTATCAAATTATACAGAAAACTCATGTAGTGTGTGGCAATAGATATGATGAAATCAATCCATCAATCAGCTAATCTGTTGATACACATTCACATCCTTCGGCTTGCTATAAAAAGGTCAGAAATGAACCTTTGTAATATAAATCAAGTATATAGTGTGTTAGACTATAATGTTTGACCTGGGCAAAGCCAATGATCAATGAAAAACTGAAGCAACTATATATCTTTTGTGACCATTCTTAAATTTTTTGGTCCTTTGTGTATAATGTATATATGCTAAGAATGTATATAATGATAAATATTGTTACACAAAATATCATAATCCATATCTGTTTTAGCTGTCAAATACTCCGTCATAGCAGTTGATGATGAACTAAGTCTAAGAAACAAGCCACATGAAAAATGTGGACCAACAAGTAAGAAACAATGAAGCCAAGGAATATGTCCAAAGCATAATCACAGAACATTCACTCTCACCAGTTCCAAACAACTGAGTCATGGTGCCTAACAAATAAAGGAAAATAGAAATTATTATGGGTTACAAAAAAGAAGCTAGCTCTATACTATATATGAAATACGTACCTATATTCATTGCAGGTGGAAGTGCATACTGAAGCAAAAGAACAAACTGGTAAAACGGATCATTCTTTACGAAACCAAACTTAATTGCTCCTTTAACAACCAGAATCCCCATTAAAGGCAAAGCAAAATATCGAACAACGATGATTCCACCAATAACCGACTTCTGAATTCCTCCTCCCTTTAAACCTGAATAAGTCATGTACAAACCAACTCTGAGAGAGAGAACTTATTAAATCCCTCCATTCCATAATAATTGACTTTTTAGAGTTTTTAACACATAAAAATCTTAAAAAATAGGGAAGATTTAATTAAAAAGGACTAACATATCTCTTTTTATAAGATTAGAAAATTAAATAATTAGATGCTGAGAGATTTTAGAAAGAGTGTAAAATAGGAAATAGATTTTTTATTTTAAATTGTAATTTCTAATGTGACATATTATGGAATACATTTTTTTACTATGGAATGTATGTAATACCTTTTAAGAGATTTCCTCCCAATATCAATGTGAGACTTGGGATGGCTCCATCTCTGCAGTCAAAGTAAATATGTAAGACAAGGTGTAGTTCATTTAGTTAACCAAGACAAGAATTTTATACCCAAGTAGAGTAGCTGTGTCTTGGATCACACGAAGAGGAGCTAAATCCCCAATCATTGCCTTTCTGATTAAAGGCACAAGTCCAACTACAAAACCACCAATCTGTAAAACAAATTATCATTAGTTGCTATTAAAAGAAGCCGTACTCAAATTTATCATAACAGGACTTACAGCTCCAATAGTTGAAGGGGCAAATAATCTCTTGAGGTTCAAATGATTTAAAATCCCCCCAACACGATGCTTTATTTTGCATGCTACAGATTCCTACATATAAAACAAACCAAATCTTCAGTTAGTTCCACAAATTATCAATTAGACCCCATTTCAATAGTTGTGTACTTCAATTATTTAAGATAAAGTATCGCTTGAAAATGAAAGAAGAGAAAAGCAAACCTCGCATTTAGTGTCAAATCTAGTTTGGGGAAGTGAAAATTGATCATTAGCTTCTGTTACATTATTATTAGTACTAAAAAGTAGTGGCTCTGTGGAGCGTTCTGTTGGAGATTTTGCACCAATTTCAACTTCCTTTGGGTAAGTAATTGAAGATATTCGCACAATATTGTACACATAAGACCACAAATAAATGGCTCCTGTCTAAATCAGAGACAATTAATACAATTCAGATTGAAATTGTTAATTAATATTGATAAACAAATTTGTAAAACATACCGCCATTGAAAGTGAAGCATAGGCCATTCCATATGAATAACAAACATCAGGGTCACCAAATGGGCTTCCTTTCTCTTTACACACTGCTGGTATAATAATCAAAAGCATGTTTCCCAAGTTTCCTGTATATATGAACAAGATCTATATAACATTATACCATAAAAGGCCTTTAATTATGAATAAAACAATTAACTTTTTTTTACCTGCAGCACAACATCCTACTACAAGTCCACGTAAATGAACCGGTGTTCTTGTAATTTGAATAACAACCCATCCAAGAATCGAACCAAAAATAAATGTCACAAGAATATTTAAAGGCATGAACCACCTGCAAATTTAACTAGAGTTATACTTACTGATTATTGAGAATTAAATAATAAATTATAGTACTTACATTTCAACCATGCTTTCAAATGTTATGGTTTTTGCTAAGTTACTGGAGACAAGAGCTGGATTGAATACGTAAAACACAATCTGTTAACGAGTTTTGATCATTTAGCAGCTAACTAAAATAAAAATAAAAATAAAAATTATAATTACGTGAGAGAAAGAGAGCAAGAGTGACGTACATTATTCAAATGCTTCCTTGCATCCTCCCCCAATATATTAACGTAATCTAGCGCTAGAAAAGAGCCAAGACCCGTCACCAAAAGCACTTTCACAACTGGAATCGTTGAAGCTATTAAGAGATCTAGAAGCCCCATATTTCTGTAATTGAAACTCAATTCGAGGCACCTTATAAACAGTATCAATGGAAATACAGTATCGGCCTAATTTCGTAATATGCCAATTACTAATCAAACATAAATATTACCGAGGTGGATCTCAAATTGGAGTCTTTGTATATTTATATTGGAAGTATCAGAGATGGCTGTCGTATCAGTAGCTATATTTAACTTATAAAATTGAAACCTGTACAAAACTATATTTAGTTTTGTTTGTCTTCTAGCAGGTAATTACCTAGATTAAAGAATACCTGAAGAAAACATAGTCAGAGAGAAGAAAAAAGTGGCAACGATGAGAAATCACATGTGTCATGCAAATCATAGTCCATTGTTTTAGACGACAAATAGGACGACCTTTTTTTTTTTTTGACGTTAAAAATAGGACGACCTCATTATGACCTAATTAAGGTGCATGCATCTCACATATAGGAGTACTCATCACTAATGTCTTAATTAAAAAATATGCCGTGCATTTATTAAACTCCTAATAAAGGATAATAACCTAAAATTGGTTCAAAAATTATTTGATAGCGGCTCATCACATTTTATTATTTCTTGTCTATAAATTCTATACTTCATATTTTCACGTTTTTCCCAATACATCTTTATTTTGATATTTTAATAACACAAATTAATCAACCCTCTTTCTTTTTGTAACAAATAGATCTATTTTTTACTTTAATTAGAACAACTTTTGCATAAATATCATTAATCACTAAACAAATTTTATAATATTTTAAATTCAAATTATATAAATTTAATATAAGTTGAATCTTCATAATTATAATTGTCAAACAAATTCGAAAAGATCCATTCGGAGTCACTTGCGTGAGCCACTTTGGAGTCATAGTCATTGTCTCGGTTTTAGATCAATAGATTGGATGACCAAAACCATAGACCATTAATCTAATCCTAACGGGTTATTTTCAAATTTTTTAAATCACTATAAAGTTATCTTTTAATTTAATTTTCAGTTATATATTTATTCTTAAACTTTTGTAAGTTTTTTTGAACTTTCTCTATTGTAAAATAGTTCTAAAGATACTAAAAGGCTGAAAACAAAAGATGGGTTAAAACTTCTCTCTCCAAAACAGCTACTGTAGAGATCAAAGACCGAATTATACAAAATCTTCTCCTTAACTTCTTCTTCCATAAATTAATAAATTACCTAATTCGCTCGTTTCTCCTCCCCTCCTCTGTTTCAATTTTTCTTCCGACTTCCTTTAAACCTTGATCCTTTCTTAATTAGCATAATTAAGCTCCAATTGGGTTTCTTGCTACTATAATATATGTATAGTACTATGTTTGAATTGGATTATCAAGTAATATGGATGTTATTCTGGAATTTCACACTTATCAGTGATACATTGGTGATCTATAATCGGATTGCAGAGCTTCTCTTTCAGTGGATGACTAGTGGGTCTTGTATGGAAAGAAAGGAAGGGATTCTAGACACATGCATACACATGCAGAGCTTGATCTGGGCTTTCGATATGATATTGGAGATATACTTTTGGATCACTTGGACTGAAGTCAACATATGGGATGAAAAGAATCTAATCGAGCTTGAAGGGTTTGGATATCTTTGGGCTAAGCACTTCGTTATCTTGATGGACCTTAATTGGACTTGGGCTTCAATGGATCAATTAAGGTATGAAATTGGTTTAAGGAATAACAGCAGTGAATGCGTCTCCTCAATTACCGATTATTACATTACTACTAATAATAACATTAACCTCGGTTATCTAAAATTACGGCGTGTGAGAGCACGCTACTCGATTCTCGAGAAGAATAAACCTAGTTGGGATTTGCGGAGTAGGCTTTTGAGTAATGCTTCAGGTATTATGTGTGGTGATAACGGTAGAAGAATAATCAAAAAACTTTTTATAGCTGCTACTGGTATCTTTCTAAATCCTATCACACTCCATCCTGCGAATCTCAAGACGACATTTGAACATGTGTCCAAATTAAACTGTTATACATGCAGTGATGGTAATAAACTGGTAGACGAAGAGTCTCTTTGGTTCCTGTATATAAGAAAGAGTAATCTTCATTACCATATTAAATACCTTCAAATCATCTGCAATACAAAGATTCTATGTAAAATAATGGCAACAAAAACCAACCATGCTCTCCCGATTGCAAAAATAACTGAAGAAAACCTTGAAAAGTTTGTAGTTCTTTCCCTTTCGTCAAAAGCAGCAGCTGTTAAACCAATAGCTCCAGAGTATAACCTAGTGGCGATAATTGTGTCAGAAAGGATTATACCACTCCCGGTGTTCAGAAAGGTTGTGCTTGACAATTGGAACATCAGGTGCAGAGTGATCTTTTAAGAAACATCTCCAAACACTTTCAAGCTCACCCTAGATGATGAAGAAGAAGCAAATAGGCTTTATTTCATTAGGCCTTGTCTTGTCCAGTCATTGCATGTGATAATTGTATGGCTCAATGATGGTGAAAAGGTAAGTAATCTGGACCTTGTCAACTCATATGCTTGGGTTAGAGTGTATGGACTTGCTAGCTTTCAATGTACTATAGACACAATATAAACGTTGGGAAACTTTATTGGAAAGGTTACTGAAATTAACCATCCAGTGGTTGATAATGATAACCAAGAACTTATCAGGTTTAGAGTTAAATTTGACACTAGGAAAGCTCTTAAAACTGGGGTGTATGTGGAAAAATTTGAGGGGCCTGTGTGGGTTGCATTTGTGTATGAAAACATTGGATTATATTGCTTTAACTGTGGGGTATTGGGGCACAATAAAAATGCATGTTCTACTTCTATTGTAAAACCGAGATGGAATGACAACTCCTTCAAATATACTAATTGGTCTAAATAAATTTCAATCAAAAGCGAAAATAAACCTCTCTTTGTTATTAGAAAGCGCGACAGGTGGGGTGTATTTGATGAGATTATCAAGTTTTTCCCATTCCGGAGGTTTGATGGTGACGATGAAGATACATACAGAGATTCTCATCAAGGTGGCTCAGTGGGTAATATTCAGACTTTCAATGTGGGTGCTATACAAGTTCCAGTTCAAGCTACTGAAGATAAAGGGAACAAAGAGAAGAAAAAAGATGGTGGTGAATTGAGTAAGAGAAAGAGAGAAAACACTGGTCTTCTTAGGGATATCACCAATGGCATTGAACTACCTGAAGAGCCATTTGAGATATCTTCCACGAAGTTTCCAGGTCTATACAGAGCTTTTCAAAGCGAGTGGGCTGATACAGGAAAGAGTCTCATTGTTAACAGAGAGAGTGTGAGGGAATTGATAAGTGGAAAAGCTATCAATATAGCTGAACTGTATAAAAACTTTATGACAGGTGGTAATGCAAATGCTAATGGGAATGGTGATCAAGTGATGGGATTTCAGAACAAAGGCAAAGCTATTGTCATTGAATCAAGTGCTGATCTTGAAAGGCGAACAAAATTCAAATTCGATGGGAAAACATTTTCAACAAGAAAAGGAGGAAGTGAGGTGGCTGTAGTACCTGGTGTAGATACTAATGGATTTCAAGGATTGGGCAATAATCACAACATGATGGTGTGGAATGGGCAAAATCTTACTGAAGCTTACGCAGCTAAGGGAGTTAATCAAAATAAAGAAGGTTTCATACCATGGAATATGATGGAAAACAACAAAAGGAAGATGCCTGAAGATAAGGAGTATGAAATCTTTGTAACCAAGAGAAGAAGACAAGAAGAATTTGAACGTATGGGAAAGAAGATTGGTGAGATACAAATGTTCATCGATGACTTGTATGACTGCCTCAGTGATGTTAAACATGAATTTATGATTAAGGAAGGGCTCTATCCAAATCAGAAGCTTAACTTGGTAAATGGTAATGCAAAAAAGGGAAAACTCTACTTCTGCAAAGGAATACCATGTGAAGGACATTTTGAATTAGACTGTGGAAGTGATGGTGACTCAAATGATGGTGCAACTTCTGAGGTTCCACCTGTGAGAAGTGGCTTCATCAACAACGTGCAAGGAGAAGATGGTAGGCTTAATTTGAATGTTTTTAATGGATAGTATCATGATGTGGAATTGACAAGGTGTTAGGGAAACCTTGACAAAGTTTAGTTTGAAGTCCCTCTTATCTAGATTTAATGTGTATGTATTGTGTCTTGTTGAGTCTATATTAAGAAAATGTAATGCTAAGTCAGTTAAGCAATTATAGTCATTCAAGTACAGCCATTTTATTGATCCCACTGGCTCCTCTTCTAAGTCAAGTGGGATTATAGTGGCCTGGAAAGAAAGTGTTAACTTGAGCATTAGGTTTTCTTGTATTTCTTATGTAGTGTGCGAAGTGAAAGAAGTATGTAATAGACTATGGTACCTTGTGTTTGTGTATGCTCCGTGTGATGAGTCTAGTAGAGAAAGTATTTGGCATTATTTAACTACGTGGATGAAAACACATGACAAAGCTATGTTGATGATGGGTGATTTCAATGAAGTTGCCAAGTTTGCAGAAAAACAAGGCAAACACCAAGCAAATCTAAACCGTAATATGAAGTTCAATAAGTTCATTATGGACAATATCTTAATCGAGGTAGAATCAAAAGGGTGCTTCTTCACTTGGAACAATAATAGAGAAGGCAAAGAAAATGTTAAGGAGAGATTGGATAGGGGATTGGGCAATGTTAACTTCTTTGAGATGTTCCCAAACGCAATAATTAAGGTCCCACTTGCAGTGGGGTTGGATCACTCACCTCTTATTTTGGGGAAAGACATTAGATGCACAAAAAGGCAAAAATATATCCTCTTCGACTCAAGATGGATAGATAATGAAGAATGCGTAAATGTAGTCAAGAACGCTTGGTGTTGCAAAAACATAGAAGGCTCTATTGAAAAATTCCAAAAGTGTAAAGAAAAAACATGTAAGTCACTAACTAAGTGGAGCAAGGAAATCAATTTTAATAGTAAAAGTAGAATCAATGAATTAAAATCTAAATTAGAACTAATGCAAGATGAAGAACCTAGAAAAGAGGTTCTAGCAAAGATTAAGGAAATGAAGAATGAAATGGAAGAATTGTGGGAAAACGAAGAAAAATATTGGGCGGATAAAGCAAGAGATCAACACATCAAATGTGGAGAAAAAAACACAACGTATTTTCATAATCTCACAAAAGTTAGAAGAAATATTAATAGAATAGTAGCTATTAAAAATGAAGATGGAAAATGGATAGAAGACCTAGAGGAAGTTAAAAGAATCTTTCAAGAATTTTATGTCAAGATATTCAAAAAAGAGGAAAGAACATATAATGAAGATATTACAAATCTTATCCCAACTAAAATTTCAAGTGAAATGAATGAAGAGTTAAGTAGAATGCCAGATTATAAGGAAATTAAGGAAGTAGTGTTCAGTATCTTGGGAACGAAAGCACCAGGGCCAGATGGCTTAACAGGAAGATTCTATCATGAATTTTGGGATATAATAAAAGATGATATTGTTAGGATAGTGGAGGATTTTTTTAATCTTAAATGTGACCTCGGGAAAATAAATGATACAGTTATAACACTCATACCCAAAGGAGACTCTCGGGAAAGCCCTAAGGATTATAGACCTATTTCGTGTATCAATCTCATTTACAAAATCATTGCAAAGATACTCGCCCTTAGGTTACAACCTATGATGGACAAGATTATATCACCAACTCAATCGCATTTATTAAGGGGAGGAATATTCAAGACAATATAATTATAGCGCAAGAGGTATCCTTTTTCTTAAATAGCAAGAGAAATTCAAAAAAACATTTCGCGGCAATCAAAGTGGATATGGCTAAAGCATATGATAGAGTGGATTGGATTTTTCTGATGAAGGTGTTAGAAAAGTTGGGTTTTTGTGAAAAATGGAGGTCTTTGATATATAACTGCATATCAACAGCTAGTTTGCAAATCAAAATAAATGGGGAAAGACTTGAAAAATTTATTCCTGAAAGGGGTATTAGGCAAGGTGACCCACTTTCGCCACTACTTTTTTCTATCATGACTGAAGCTCTAATTTATACGTTAGAAAGTTATAACAAATCTGGTGAGCTCAAAGGACTAAGAATTACAAGGAATTGTCCAAATCTAACGCACTTATTATTTGCTGACGACGCTTTATTTTTTATGGAAGCAACAAAAGAGGAATTTGAGACTTTCAAAGAAATCATCGGAAAATATTGCCGAGAATCGGGACAAGAAGTCAATTATAATAAATCATCAATCCTTTTTAGCAAAGGTATAAATGAGAATAAAAAAAAAGAACTCGAGGGTATTTTGGGAATCTCTAGTACAAACTCTTTGGGAAAATATCTAGGCTTACCGTTAACGCTTAAGAGGTCAAAAACAGAAAATTTAATCTACATCAAAGACAGGATTATTAGTAAGGCTTCAAGTTGGACGTCAAAATACTTGTCTGAAGGTGAGAAAGAAGTTTTAATCAAAGCGGTACTGCAAGCAATTCCAAATTATGCCATGTCAATTTTTGAATTTCCGAAGGCACTTTGTAAAAAACTATCTAGTATTATCTCTAATTTTTATTTGGATACGATGGATAAGAAGAAAATCCATTGGGTATCGTGGAAACGAATTTTGAGGTAAAAAAGAATAGGTGGCCTAGGATTCAGAGACTTTCATAAGATGAATATCGCGATGCTGGCGAGACAAGCATGGAAAATTATTAACAATCCAGAATCCTTAGTCTCAATAGTACTCAAGGGAATCTATCATCCAAAGACAAACATATGGAATGCTAAATTAAAGGTTAAGAGATCATGGAGCTGGGCTAGTATAATGAAAGGTGTCCAGTTTATCAAAGAAGAATGTTGTTGGCAAATTGGGAATGGACTTACCGCTAATGTGTGGGATGATGCTTGGATTGGCCCGGGTATGAAAATGGATAAATGCGAATGGCTATCAATAAACAAAGTAGCGGAATTATTTAATAATGGTTGCACGGGGTGGAATGAGATTCTCATTGATCTAATTTGTAATGAACGAGAAATAAATGAAGTGATCAAGAATCCTTTGCTAGGAATTGATAAGGATGACAAATTAATTTTGCCAAAGACACGAGACGGAGAATATAAGACAAAATCAGGATATCATGTGTTAGTAAACCACGAAGTAAATCTAGAAGCACAACCGTCAAAATTTGGGGAATCAGAGAATGATACATCGATGTGGTCAATGGTGTGGACATCCAATGTACCGACAAGAATGAGAAATTTTGTTTGGAAAATATGTAATGATGCAATACCTAAAAAAAAGAACCTAAAGAAAAGGAAGTTCGTTAGATCAACGATATGCGAACGGTGTGAAAGTAAAGATGAGTCAATCGAGCATCTCTTTATACAGTGCTCGTTTAGTGTGGCGGTATAAGCACAATCATCCCTCCAGATAAAGGTGAACTTGGAGGAAAAATTAAAGTTTAGTGAGTGGTTTATGAATGTCACTAAAAGCTTCTCCGAAAATGGGCATGACAAAAGATGGGTAATAAGTAATTTAATTGTGCATCTATGGAATATTTGGAAAGCAAGAATAAAAGGTTTTTTTGAAAAAAAAGAATGGGACATATCAGATATTATCAACAACTCAATCAACCTTATTAATAGATTATACAAAAGTAATCAAATTCAAAAAAATAATTGTTTAATACATAAAAATAGGGAAAATGAAGATAAAAAGGAAGAAAAAATTGAAAAGGAGGATGTCGATATTACATGGAATAACGACGCTTCATTTGTTTGTAGTAATGAGGTAAGTGGAATAGCATCCATTGCAATCGATAAGGAAGGCAACATTACTCTGAAAAAGTATAGAAGAGGCTTTTTTAAAAGTGCTAAGGAAGGGGAGACTTGGGCAATTCTTCAGGCCTTGAAGGAAACGGATCCTTTGAAGATAGAAAGGGCTTGTTTCTATACGGACAATTTAGAAATAGTCCAGGGAATTAATAAGAAACAAAGTATTGACTGGAAGATCAGACCGCTAATCGAAATAATTTGGAAATGGGCAGCAAGATATCCGAAATGGAGAGTAGTACATATTAAAAGAAATAGAAACATTATAGCTGACCGAATAGCAAAATGCGCTAGAAAAATGAGAGAAATACCGGTGTGGAACTCTAATGTTGTAGAAGAAAATATTGAATTTTGTAACAAACTATTAGAGCATTATTGTAACTGAATATTTAATCAATGACGAAAAAAAATAGTTCTAAACTTTCACCTCCTTCATCATCTAGTACTTGTTTTATATATTTGTATAGTTGAAACATTTAGTTTTTTTAATGAGATTGAGATTTTCAATTTATTATCTTTAATGTACACCGCGTCTTTCTTTCCGCGACTACATTTATAGTCGCGAAAGAAGGAAAAAATAGTCGTAGAAGCCAAAATTGAGATTTACCGACTACATGTAGTCGTTATTGATTAGTCGCGAGAAACTCGTGAATGACTTACATATCATCGACTACAAAAGTAGTCGCTACTTGATTACTTATTATCGATGATATGCATAGTCGCTAGAACCTAATATGTAGCGACTACTTTTAATTGTTTTCGCTACTACTATGTAGTCGCTAATGACGTTTTTTTTTTTAAATTAAAAAATATGATTCCTGAATTACAATTAATTGCAATATTGCAATTAAATATAATTGCAAAAAATCATATATTTTTTAAAAAAAAAATATACAATTAAATTAAAAATACCAATTATAAACTAAATAATTAATTAAAATACTAATGCATCAAAATCATCCATAAAAATGAAATAAAAGTAAAACCAAAATTCTTACCAAAAGTCTTACCAAAAGTCAAACCATAAGTCTTACCAAAAGTAAAAAATAGGTCAAAGTATTATTACATCATAAAATTAAACCAAAATAAACGCCAACTTAACCCAACATAATATAAACGGGTCTCCTCTTCTCCCTCGGATTCATCATCATCTTCATCTCTATCAGTCTCTTCATCTCCCTCTTCATCACCTCGACTCCCGGCCGCACTACCTGTAGTAGGAGTAGGGTTCGCAGGCATATGTGGGTAAGGGGGAAAACCTGCAGTACCCTCAACTCGTTAATCCATCCCATCGCATCAGTGACAACAACCTGAGAATAAACCAGAGGTTCAACGCAAGTAGAGAGTGTATCAGGGCGTCTATACTGTGGAAGACCGTGGGCTACTCGAAGCTCATTTATTGCCGCCATTATATGCGCGTTATACTCGTCTTGTGCCCGGGTAGATGAATGACTCGAGCCACTCTTATTCTTTTTCGGTCGCCCCATACCCGGTGTCCAACTTTTCTTTGGCAACCCAATAGCCTTTTTAGCAGTTTCCCTCACCGACTCATTTTGCTCCTTTTGTGACAACTCACGAGTTTCAGTTGACTCATATTGACTCTGAGTCACTTTCTCTTTCATAGCATCCCTTAATAATTTCTGTTTAATTTTAAATCGATTTATGAATAAAATTATAATTAAAATAAACTTACATCAGCGTTCTAATTATATCCCTCCGACCGCCACTTCTTTGTCTTCTTGCTTTTGCCTACCACCTCGAAAAACGCAACCATTTTTGGAATTTCTTCTTGAGTTGCCTCATCCCTCGCTACCACCGTCCCACCCTCGGTCAACATCTCAACACCCTGTTTCCTTCATAATAATTAATAAATATTCTAAATACATTAAACACCTATACATAAAAATCAAAGTACCTCGTTACGAATATACCGAGTCCGGGAATATTTACGAGACCCCGCTCCACTCTTATTCTTTTGTTTCTTTCGATTTTCTCTATTCATTTTTGCCTGGTGTTGAAAAAATTTAAAATTAAATATTAATAACATTGTATACAATCTAAATGATAAAATAAATAAAAATTATATATAGTTCCTTTGCTTCCTTTGACCCCCAATACTTACAACACAAATCTCACACCTCATCAGAGAAATCACTCGGTTTCTTACCCATCATGTAATAATGCTTTTTCACATTATGTTTGTAGTTTGTACCTCACTCGCATAGTATCATCCAAATTCCCAGCAATTAATTTCAAATCGTCCTTTTTCCTCTAATTAGAGATATCAAAAAATTGCTACATCCAAAATATTATTTAAAGTTAAATTAAATTAATAAGTTTAATATAAGTATTAATGATGGGATTAGTTTCAACATTACCGATAGACGCTTAATGACTAGTACTTTGTCATCAATCTGAACTTTCTCCCACGCTTTGTAGCACGGTGGAATCCTCTCTCGAATAGTTAGCCCGACCACCTGGCTAACATGTTTACCATATTTACCCGAGACATTCCACGTGTCGTCTAGTATACAGAAATCGATCGGCAAAGGATACCCGACCGCCTTTAGTACCTTAATGGCATATTTTAGTGCCGCATTCCCCCTTTTTTTGCGCTTAATTTGTTTTGTTTTAAATTAGATTTAAATAATGTATATAACATAATTATGGATTTTTTTTAATTTACCGGGTTGATTGTTATAAACGGCAAGGTCTTTGTTGGGTTTTGGTTTGGGTCGTGGCCCCCACCGTCCCCTCCGTGACTCCTAGCTATCACATCGCCCATCTATTTTGCAATATATTTAAAAGACAGAAATAATAATAAAATGAAAAAATAAAAATTATTACCTCACCAATTAAATACATAAATATAAAATTAAATACATAAATATAAAATTAAATACATAAAAATTACTACTCCCCAAATTAATTAAATACATATAAATTAAATACACAATAAATTTAATAAGTTAAAAATATAATAATACATTCATACAATTTACAATCTGTATTACACAAAAAAATATTAGTCATATAATAAATAAATAAAATATATACATTTTGTTTTTTATATTTTAAAACAGTCCATTTATCTTTTTTTAAACATTTTATGTCAAATTATTTTCTTTAATTTTTTTAAATTGCAAATTGGGTTATTTTTTTAAGAGCCAATTGTTGATTAATGCCTATTAAAAAACTTATTTAGAAAAAGGTACCTAGAATAAGATACTTTATTGAAAACAACCTCATCTCAAACTACCCCTATAATTAACAATTAAAAACAATGAAAAAGAAATTAAAAAAAAACAAAACAAAAACTAATAAACAAAAACTAATAAACTAATAAACTATCCAATTTCAAATTTCATAATGCTACTTTTAATTTTTTTTTTAAATCCTAAAAAACCCTAATAAACCCTAAATTTATTCAATCAATTTTTTCATAATCTAGCATATAAATAGTGTCTTAACTAACATAAATCACACCCAAATAACACCAATTAAATTCGGATTTCAATATCAACACAAAAAAAGGAAAGAAATTCATGAAAATTATTCACATTTAATTATTTTCCATTTTAGCGACTAATATGTGTTAAAAATAACATAAAAATCATCCTAAAACACTAAATATATTTCGGATTTAACACCAACATCAAAAAATCAAAAAACCAAAAAATTGGAAAGAAAACCTTGAAATTTATAACACAATTAGATGTTGAAAAACTTACCTTGAATGATGAAATAGAAGCTTTATTGATGTAGAATCCATGCCTATATGATTCAGAGTCAAACACAAAGAAAAAAAATTAGGTTAATGAAAAAATAGAGAAGAAAATGTATTGAAATCATTAGAAAAAAATGGAAAATTAGGTTAAAAAGATGACTATATCACCTTTGGTGTTGATTGGAAGGTGTTTCTAGCTTCAATCCTAGCTTGTAATGGAAGAAATCGAGAATGAGATGCGTATTTTATGGAGTGTATAAGGGAAGTGGGAGTGAAGAGGCTCGACAGAAGTACATATAGGACAATTGTTTTAGCGACTACATCCTGTAGTCGCGAAAGATGAGGAACGTAGTAGAGAAAAGCAAGGTTGACTGACATGTGTCGGTTATATGACCGACAAATGTGGTTTTCGCGACTAATAAGTAGTCGTTAAGCATTAAGATGTAACACGTGTCCTTCCATTGGTCGGGAGAATGGACTGCCATGAATTTAATGAATATCAAATTCATGTTTAGCGACTACATTTGTATTTGCTAAAAGAATACCACTCTTTCCCAACTAGTTCATAAGTATGAACTAGTCGCGAATTCTAATTTTTTTTAATTAATTAATAATGAACAATTTAAATTTCTAACGATCTATAAACTTAACGTATTAAAATTCCAAAAATTAAAAAAAACATAATCAAATTCCAAACAATCAAAAAACATAATCAAATTCCAAACAATCAAAAACACGTAATCAAAATCCAAACAATCAAAACACTTGATCATACCAAATCCTCAAATATAACTACCAACTTGCAAAAAAAACTAACACTAAAGATATAATAAAATTAAACACTTCAGTCCATCTCGTAATCACTCGTGTCAACAACTTCCTCATCACTATCAACGTAGATTGGTTCCTCTACTTCATCGTCGGCATACTCGTCCATCGTTGATGTCTCCCTAATTGTTCTAAATATAATCCCCTAGGAGACATCATTTTAGGTAGAAAATGGTCTTTTTATATAGTCTTTTGTGCTTAATTCGTAATATTCCTATTTCTTCTCTTGATTTGATGAATTATTATTTTTAGAACATATTTGGTTTAATTTGTGTGTTAACGTGAAGCTTTTAAGATAATATGGAAATAAATTAGATGCCAAGTCAATTCTAAGAAAATAAGGAAAGAAGATCTTGAGAAATCAGGAGATAGAAGGAAACATAGTTCAATTAGGAAAAGGAAAAACTGCCAAATAAATCTGAATTTCTGCAGCTATGTATAAAGAAGTGATGATAACTCCAAATAAGAGACGATCCTGGAAGAGCCCTTTTAGAGTTAGATAGATCTTTCTGTGAGGATTCTTTTGATATCTTATGGTCCAAAAATGGCCCAGAAACGAAGAAGATATGATCAAAACAAGTCAGCAGTAATTATCCTTATCTACTTACGAATATGAGTTGGGCTTGGACTCTTTTACTTGAACCCTACTCCAAGATTTCGACCTAGCACCTATATATATATCAGTTCTAAACCTTAGAAAATCATCCCTTGGCTTCATAAGCTTAATATACATACATTAATCATCATAGAAGCAATCAGGAGGATATAGAGGAGGAAGAAGCAAGAGCTAGAGCTTAACTACATCAATTCAACACTTCTCCATCTCTATTCGTTGGGTAAATTAGTATTAGATCTATTTTGTCTATGAGGTATTTCTAAGCTATTTATTCAAGAGTTTTATTATGCATAATTTGTCTTTAGGATTGTAATTATATGAACCATTGATTATTGTTTTTCTGTTTTAATTTGAATATGAGATTTTAGTATTTTAATTGAATTGGTTCTTAATTTCCATTGACTATATTCTTATGCTTGTTCACTATCATTGACGTCATGAATCAAGGGTAGGTTTTAGTAATAGTCTATTCACTTAGTGGCGAGTGATCATCCGACAGGGGGGGTTTAATTACAGAACTAGAATATAGACGCGTGGTGTCCGTTATGTGACCGACAGGCTTGACTAACCACGTAGCCAAAGAGGTAAAAGAACTTATCATCCGAAGAGGCATATTCACCCATATAGGGGTTTATAGTACTTTAGGATAGCTCCTAGGTCCACCCGACAAGGGGCTAGGAGATTATAGAGTCTCGATTATTGTGAGATTTCCCATTCACCCTTATTCTTAGGAATCATAAAATCAATAGGATAGATTCATACTTGCATCTCCTTATCTTATTTGCATAATTATTTATTGTTTATTATTTATTATTTATTTTATTTAGTTAATTAGAAAACAATTTCCTTTGCTATTTACATTTTTAATTAAAACAATTAAAACTATCTATTCTAATATTGAACACGAATTTAGAATAACTACTTAAATCCTCGTGGAGACGATAATCCCGATTTTACTTATTTATTACTTGGAACGACACGTACACTTGCGGTCTGTGGATCCTTTATTCCTTTACTTTAATTGTATTATTTTATAACACACCAGGACCCACCAATCATGTCGTCCAAAAAATCATCCTCCTCATCAATAAATAAATCTTTATGCAACTAAGAAGGGTCAAATGGGATCTCCTCACCAATTGTCAAGTGTAACTATGAGTAATCCATCACGGTGTTCACCAAATGGATCGTGATACTCTCGTTTTCAGTAGGTAGTGATTCTGCACCCCATAACTCGGGACTCCATCCATGTCTATCATTGATATCCCAAACAACTTTCCACCCTTTTTGTGTTTTCCTTAAATTAATCTTATCAATGTAAAACACTTTGTTTGCTTGTGTTGCTAAGATGTATGACTCTTCTCTCCAAAAAAAATTATTCGTTTTAATAAAGGTTACCCCATTCTATGTCCTCGAAGTACCCGTGTTATACCAATTACACTCGAATAACACAACTGAACAACCGCAATCAAATGTTACCTCTACAATCTTAACTAATTCACCGCAATACGTTTTTTCTTCGTAGATGGTGCATACCCCGTAATCTTGAATCACTCTTTTTTTCACCCTTTTCACGAGTAACCCATTTGACACCATTCACAACACATGAATCGTACTTATAAACCGCACCATGAGACTTACTAGCCAATGAAATCATCTCACTAGTAGTAAATGCATCGCCTTCTTTTTTCCATTTCATAAACCTACAAACATAAACAATTATAACAATATTGTCTAATATCGAAACTTAAATTGGTATTTTAATGAAGCTATACCTTATGCATAAACCAATCTCATAAAATTTGTCGGTGTTTCCTATCTTTATCAGCTACATGGCCCGATAGCGTGGCTTTGTGTTCTCTACACATTTAAAGATTAAAGTCAATACGTCATTCATAATGAATAAAAAAATGATCAGCTTACATCACTAAATGCTGGATTTCGTCACAATTAAGTAGAATGTATCAGTTGATTTGCTCCTTCTCTATGCATTGCAAAACACCAAACTCTTTCTTACCTAGTGGCGTACATTGGCTCTTAAATACAGATAAATATTTCGGTTGAGCTACAGTCTTGGTATATCAACCCGGTTCGTTGAACTTTGTTTTTCCTTCTTAAAGATAACGCGAAATGAAATTCAAAGTCTCCTCTACGGCGTACCCCTCGGTGATTGAACCCTCCGGCCTAGCCAGATTTCGTATGTACTCCTTTAACTTCTTTAAATTCTAGTGTTGCCTAAAATGTGATAAAGTAATGTATAAAACAAGTGCAAATAAACCCCCTAGGCTTAGCACGGTTCTGCAAGTATACAGATCATGTGCAAGTTTTAATGAATAAGTAGAATTCGTTCCTCAGAGACTACGAAGGTTAGAGAGAACTTATGCAAATATTCAAGTGCAAATAATTAAGCTAGAATAATAATACGCAAGAGAAGAAAGAAAGATAGATTTTTATTTGGTTTTTAATAAAGGAAAATTAAATTAATAAACTAAAGAAAGAAAATAAATAAAATAAAAGAAGATAGTATGAGAGTTTAGCTTGAGTAATTAGCAAGTAATTCCCACTAGTTTTGCCGTTCTAAACATGTAAGGGTGAATGGTGTCGCCTAAGGTGTGATAAAAAGATGTATAAAATAAGTGCAAGTAAACACCCTAAGCTGAGCACGGTTTTGCAAGTATACAGATCGTATGCAAGTTTTAATGAATAAGTAGATTTCGTTCCTCAGGGACTACAAAGGTTAAGAAGAACTTATGCAAATATTCAAGTGCAATTAATTAAGCTAGAATAATAATACGCAAGAGTAAAGAAGAGAAAGATAGATTTTTATTTGGTTTTTAAATAATAAAACTAAACTACTAAATTAAAGACAGAAAATAAGTAATAGAAAAGAAGACAGTATGAAAGTTTAGCTTGAGTATATAGCATGTAATCCCCACTAGTTTTGCCGTTCTAAACATGTAAGGGATGAGTCATGTAGTATTTTAATAATTGGTTCCAATTGCGCTAGGTAGTATTAAATAGGGTTTACCTGTGTCAATAAGGAGTCCTAAGCAAACTGTTCCTGCAATGTGTTAAATAGCAATACACTAAACCATGATGATTATCTAGTTAGGTTGATTTGTCATATCTAAACCGTACACTAGACGTTATGTGCCAAACCTATAGTTAAACACCGTTGTCAATGGTGACCTAACTACTAGATGGTAATTCTATATGGCTGCAGTCCACAAGAACACAGAATATAAACCCAAACACATAAACAGAGAATAAAAACAATAATTCAATTTAAAATATAAAATTCCCAAATTAGATAGATGTCAATCAAAACTAGGGTTCATACATATATTCTAAAACTCAAGTTAAATAGAATTTAGTTCATACTAAGAAGAGAAAAGAAAAGAATTACAGAATTGAAGGTTGAAGAAGACATGATTAATTCACAGCTCCTTCCAGACTTCTCTTCTTGTGTTGTAGCTTCTTCCTGAACTTAAGGTTTGGTCAAGGATCATTTTCTAGTGTTAAGAGGCTGTATTTATAGCGTATAGGTTGAACTGATTCGTTTTCTTGAAGGAGAAGGTAAGTAGTGGACTCCTAGCCCAACTCAAATTCGTAGCCCAAAAATATGGAACCAGTTCCGTTATTGTTTTGGTCCTAGCAGCTTCAATACTCATCCGTTTGACGCGTATGAGTAGTCGAAATTCATCGTCTCGGAAAGATATTTAACTTTGCTTCTGACCGTTCTTCCAAATTACTCACCGATTTTGAGACATAAGCTGATTTGTGGCCGTAGGTGCTGGAATTCAGATTTATGGCAGCTTTTCCTTTTCCATATTTTTAGCTTTTACTTCCTTATCTTCAATTTCCATGTTTATCCTTTTTCCTTTAGCTCCTAGACTTTGACTTGGACTTTAGTTAATTACCATATATCTCTAAAGCTTCACACTAAATAAATAATTAAATCCAATATGCTCTAAAAATAATAAATAATCAATTTAAGACCCAAAATAGGAAAGTGTAATAAATCATGAGAAAATCGACCTATAAACTAATAAATACGCCTAAAATGATGTCTCAGAAATAGATTTTATTATCACAAAAGAGGAGACATCAAGACCCCCAACTCAAAGTTGTATCGTCCCGATACAATAAAAGTAAAGAACAGTAGGGTAGTCAAATAAACAAGAAGAAGAAGTCAAAGGAGAACAAGAATAGAACATAATAAATGATCCTAGAGCAAATATCTAAAAAGTCTCATGTAATAATGCTCAAGAAATAATGCACAGTTATGCTTAATATGCACATAATCAACAATCCATAAATTCAAGTCCAGATTAATTTTGTAATGCCAGAAGGAGAGGTTGATAACTTAGTTCATGTTAATGGCTATAGGTTGTTCATAGGTCCTAATATAGAATCCAATGGTCCACTTACCTACTACCGAATAACTCAATTGTTTCTCCACAAAGCAGTTAGAAATCCTAAGGTCTTTTGTTATAACGTGGCTTAGGGACGGTGTGGTATATTTGGATAAATGAAAATTGAGCTTTTGGATCTCTCCTCACTAGCCATCAAAGAATCGCCCTAGAGCTTGAGTTTCCACTCGAAGATGTTCTCACTCAACCCAATTTTTGATTCTTTTGAATTTCATCCCCAATAATCCCAAATAAGACCTTTTGTGATGATGATATACAAATTCCACTTTGCCGGTCTGAATATATATTCTTTTCATATCAATTTTTTTCTTTTGTATATGTATGACTCTCTTTTTGATGTTGAGATATCACGCTATTTTTTCATATATATATTTTTCTTTTTATGCCCTTGTTGGCAATTTTAGCTCATAGCTTCTTTTTAATTCATTATTACCCTGACAAAGTATTACAATAATAACTTTTTCATCATCAATAAAATCACAATTACAATTTCCCAATCCCAATGTTCCCTAATGATGAAACCCACCACCCAAACTCAAGCTCTAAAAACGACTTGTTTCAGATTTTGCGATTCGAGTGCGGGTCATATAGATAAGTCCTACAAACTAAGGGTATGGATTATAATGTGGTTAAATAAAAGGCTTTAGAAAGGCTCAGAGGGGCCAAGACGGATAAATAATAACAATATCAAATAAAAGGGTGAGAAGGTATAAAAGGCTTCAAGTGGCTTCAATATAAAAGAACTGCCTTATTCATTTTTCTAACTACCAAATTTTGTTACTTTTTCACTAATAGTTCATAGACAAGTAGATTTTCAACTAATTTCAAACCTCACGTTCTACAAACCAAATAACTCTTCCTAAGTTTCAACGTAACTTCTTAGCATTGCTCATTAACTTTTCTATCTTTTAATTCCTATTTTCATACATGCATCTAAACATATTTATGACATCTTTCAAAAACATACTACTTACTATCATTAACTTAATTAAATCATGCTCAATAGGTACATCCAACATATTCTATGCCTATTTCAACCCAAAAAAATTTAAATTTTATGAAAAAAACAAAAAGGGAAGATGAGGACAACGAATCCCCACCCCCAACTGATGTCTATTTTCTTAGTTAATTCTTAATTTCGAAAATCCAAATCTTTTATTTTCTATCTTTAAATTATTATTGCTTTCTCGTTATCGTTACCTATTCGTATAACACACTTAAGTCCCTGAGAACGAACTCAACTTATCAACTAAAACTTGCATACGTCCTGTAATACTTGCAGTACTGTGCCTGTCTAGGGTGAGAGTGCGTAGTTTTCTAGACTTTATCTATCTTATTTTTATCACACCCTAGGCGACACCAAGTTTTTGGCCCCGCTGCCGGGGAACGATCCCGGGTCACCCGCGTGACAGGCGGGAATACTTACCACTATACACCAAGTTTTTGGCACCGCTGCCGGGGACTTGTGTCTCGTTGGCGTGTGGGTTATCTATTTCGAGTAGTAGTTTTTAATTAGTTTTTATTTTCCAGTTTTAGTTTTCATTTTTTTCCGGATTTACGCTTGTGGTTTGCTTTAGTCTTTTTCAGGTTTCACAGTGTTTAATTCTTGGCCTCCTTTATTGGAGCCTGAGAGGAGCTTCAGACCTTACAACAAACGAGTTCGTGAGGAAAGAGCCTTAAGAAGATTAATGGCAGCCCATCAAGATCCACCACTTGGTGACCAAATTGGAACAAATCCAAGAGGTCCACCACCACCACCACCTGGTGGACTACAGCAGGATCCACCTGGGATTCAACAACAGAATCTTCCTGGTGTACAAGGACAACAACATCCGTTAGGAGGAGGTAATGGGCAGAATAATCAATAGAATCGAGTTGAACAGGACCTCCCTGGTCTTCATGTACCATTCCATGTTCTACCAATCGGTTACCGCCCTCCAGAGATTCCGAATATTAAATTTAGACCCGATCCGGGTATGCTCAGTCAATTTCAAAGTTTCGGACTCTACAATGGTACAACAATTCAAGATCTGGTAAGATCGATTCAGAAATTCATGCATATTGTTGATGCCTACATTACTCCTGGCATTACACGCGAGCAACTGTATTGTCATATGTTTTCGTTCTTCTTGACCGGTAGAGCTAGCGATTGGCTAGAAAGACAACCACATGGAACCATTAATTCTTGGACAGAACTTTAAACCGCGTTCTTTAACCGTTTTTATCCGAAGAGCATGAGACTTAAAGATCAAACCGATCTTGCAAGATTTTGTCAAGAAGATGGAGAAACAGTAGGAGAAGCATGGACAAGGTTTTAACAAAAATTAGCTAGATGTCCGCTCCATGGTTATACCCATGCTCTACAACTTGCTATATTCTATGAAGGTCTTAATGATAAAGGTAGAGAGAAGGTGGATAACATTGGAAAGGAAAATTTTGTGTCCATGAACCATAATGAAGCTTCCGAGGTTTTAGGAAATATTATGGAACAAGAAAGAAGTTGGCCTTCAACGCGAGCTTCTGTAGCAAAGACCCGAGGAACGCTTCGTTTAGATGCAGAAACTGCGAACTCAGCTCAAATATCCGCATTAGAAAATCAAATCAAAGAGCTGAAGATAGAGATGCAAAAGAATTTAGCCGCAGCAAACGTAGTACAAGAAGCACAAGGTTGTCAACAATGTGGGGTTAATAATCATACATGGGAAGAGTGCGAATCAAATCCACAATCTGTTTACTTTATATCTAACCGTGGATGTTATCAATGGGGTATCCGAAACCATCCGGGTATGCAGTATTCAAATCCACAAGGGGCCGCTAATCCTGGTCATTATCAACCGCGACCCCAGAACAACTCTTTTCAACAGAGAGGTCAGTACCAAAATCAATATCAGAATAGACCTGCTCCCCCTCAACAACCTGTTCAAGATACCTATACCGATTCGTTAGAACAGAAAGCTTTACCTCAGTATCCTCAAGAAGGATCCATGGATAATCAGCAAGTAATGCAAGCCTTGCATCATTTGACCACTAGTATGAACGCTCAGGAAGAGAAAGTCCGAGGACAAGATGCCGTACTTCAGATTTTAGGCACTCAAGTAGAACAGTTAAACAAAGTGTTAACAAATTTAATGGAACAGAAGGAAGTAAAGGCAATTGAAGGAGGTGATGACAATGTTGGGTTCGAAGCTTTTAAGGCTATTTGCCTTGAAATTGAAGAAAAAGAAGAGGAAGTACCGCATGCTGCTGTTAGTGTTGTGGAAGTTCCGAGTACCGAAGAAGAACCAACCAAGTCTAGCCCCGTGGAATCTGACTGTCCTGAAGTTTATGTGGAGGACGATCAAGAAAAAGCCGAGTTTATACAACTTCTGAAGAAGATGCAAGAGGAAATTCGATCGGTTATGGATTATCAAGCTGAGCTGGCTAAAGAGAAAGAGAAAGAAGCCTCAAAGGAGGAATCAGAAGATGAAGTTGCACCTGCTGTGCAAAAAGAGAAAGAAGAAGAGAAGGTGGAACCGCCACCTGTTGTTCAAACAGTGTCACCAACTATTCTTGATACAATTCCTAAAGATGGCACTGTACTCAAGACATTTGTAGAGGCGTACAAACCTGAAAATATCAACGCCCAAATGCTTGAGATAGCGAAGAAAGGACTTACACCGCAACAAGTTTTTACGCAAGTCATTCCTGAGAAAGAAGCAAGTGTAGAGATCCCAAGAGAGAACCTAAGAGTTTCGAGAAGAAGTGAACGAGAGCTACCAACAAAGCTTAAAGATACAGGAAGTTTTAACCTTCCTATTCAAATAAATGGTATGCTCAAGGTGAAAGCTATGTACGATGTGGGTTCTGGTGTGAATCTTATGCCTAAGTCCGTGTTCGAGAGACTTGGACTTCAGAAATCAGAGAAAACTCCAGTGAAGTTGCAGTTTGCTGACAACTCAGTAAAAAGGACATGGGGAACAGTGGAGGACGTCTTAATCCGTGCAGGTAATATCGCCATCCCTACTGACTTTGTTATTCTTGAGTTTGATGCAGATAATCAGGTTCCAATCATACTTGGACGGCCTTTCATGGCCACAAGTCAAAGTGTGATCAACTTCCAAGAAGGGACCATCACCCTTCATGCAAAGAATGTATCCGAGACCTTCTATGTCTCGGGTAAGAAACCGAGGAAGTTAGATACCACAGTTCCTGTCATCCACAGCCTTTCACATCACAAAGTCCCTCCTGAGGAGATCCACTTAAAGCCTGTGGATACTGAGCCAGACATTGAGTTTGGGGTTGGCCATGAAGTCCTATGGAAAGCCCACAAACGCGAGAATAGGCCACGAAGTTTCAAAGACTCGTGGATGGGACCTTTTATAGTCACTAAGGTTGTTTCAGCCAAGGTTATAGAAATTCGCCCCAAAATTGGGGTCAAGTGCAGATTAGTTGACGTTCATAGCCTTACTCCTTGTTGGGGAGGCTATATTCGCAAATCTTGACAGAGGTAACACGTCTAACTTTGAAAGACGTAAAACAAAAGTGCTGTACGGGAGACAACCCGTAGTTTTTTTTTGTTTTTTTTTGTTTTACGTTTTTAGTTTATGTTTATTTTAGTTGATATTGCATATTTGAGAAAGGTATTAGTGCTTTTGATGATTACGTACTGGAGAAATCGAGTTAGGGAAGAAACAGAATTTTTCGGAACAGAGGAAAAACCCGTGCGGAGTACCCCCTATACCGCACCTATGGTCCGCAAGCCCAAAATGCGTTCCACGTGGTGCTATAATGGGTATTTTGCCGAGGGAAATTTTTTGAAGCTACAGAAGGTGCGGGGTACCCCTGCGGTGTACCCCCTATACCGCACCTATGGTCCGCAAGCCCAAAACACGTGCCACGGGGTAGCTATCACAGGTATTTTGCCGAAGAAAAAATTCTGAGCAACAGAAGGTGCGGGGTACCCCTGCGGTGTACCCCCTATACCGCAGCCATGGTCTGCATGACGCCGCTGGAGAGAGAAAAACGGGTTTTTGAGCTTATAAAAGAGGGTTAATTCTTATTAGTCCGAATTTACTAAACCTTAAGCCTCTTTGTCTTCTCCAAAACTCTCCCAACTCCATTAAAGCTCACAAAAACCTTCACCAATCATCAAAACACTACCCAATCATCAAGAAAAACACATCAAACCTTCTCTCCACATCATTACAAGAGAGATTCAAGCACCCAATCCTCACCAAATCCATCAAATTGAAGAATCAAGAGCTTAAATTTTCACAATTCATCCTACAATCTCTTAAATCCAAGCCAACCCATTACAAATCCACCTCACCCACATAGAGATTCATCATCCATTCATATTTCCTAAGCCAAATCAAGCTTGTTCAACCAAAAATTCACAAGTTCAAATTTCAAGAGTTGTTAAAGCTTTGAGTTGGGGGTTAATTGAGGATGACTAATAGAACAACAATATTAGCTAACAAGAGGGAGGTGAATAAAGCAAGGGATCGGATTTAATCAAGAAGAAATCAAATAACAAAGGTTCTAGTTCTAATTCAAAGGGTAAAGATAAAGTTGAAGAAGGTGCAATAACTTTGTGTGATCGTAATGGTAAAAAGCTTTACTTTTATCCAAAGGAGAAAACACAACTTCCACAAGGTCCTACACCCAAGGAGAAAGAGGAAGCTTCAAGGGCCCTGAAAGCTTCTGCAGAGAAACAATTGAAAGAACTACCTTTTGCTTATGAGAAAGTATTCAAGGAAGAAGTTGGTACAGGAGAATACGCAAGATTCTTAGAGCTTGGTGCGAAATTGGGTTGGTCTACGTTCATGGTAAGACGTTCTGAATTATGTCCTGAGTTAGTTTTGGAATTCTATTTAGGCCTCTTCAGCCGAGATAGTAAAGGTTGTGTTCCGATTAGAGGAAAGCTAGTTCCTTTCACAGTTGAGGAGATTAGAAACCACTTCAAGTTTAAGAAATTGAAAGGTTATTGCAAATTTGAAGAAGCGGTTGCTAAACGAAAAATCTTTGATGAGGAATTACTTTTTGAGCATGTATTAGACAAGGAGAAAGTGCAATCACATAAGGGAGAATTGAAGGCACCTTGGCCTTACATATATCTTCAATCGGAAGCGAGAATTTGGCACAATTTCCTTATTCCTAATGTCTTTGGAAACACACGAACTTTGGATGTGAATATGAAGAACGCTCTACTTTTGGACTGTATTTTGAGAGGAGAAGAAGTAGATATGGCACAGTTGATCTATGAGGAGGTGATACGATTTTCGGTCTCTCCTAAATCGGTTTATAATGTTAAATTTCCTATTATGATCACGTGTCTTGTGCAAAAAGCGAATGTTGTATTGGGTGAAGAAGAGAAACTCGAGTTTAAGACGAGTTATATTGATAATGCTTGGATCAAGGATATATTTCGAAGAGCGGGTTCTACGAAAGTCTCGAAAGAAGAAAAGGAGCAAAGTTGGCAAGAGAAGATGGAGGAGCGTTTAACGAAATTCGGAGCAGCTTAAACTTCCTTAGTCAATGATGTGGCACAAATCAACGCTAATCAAGTGCACATCATGAAACTCCTTGAGCAATTAACGAAAGGTCCAACAAATCCTACCTTGGATGTCAATGATGCGAGGCAATAAGCCTCGAGAGTATGTTATCTTTCTTCCTTAGCATTTCTGTAAATATGTCTATCTGCTAATTTTAATTTCTGTTTTTCGAGTCTTTTTCGAGTCGTGGGGACACGGCTCATTTTTGAGTTGGGGGTGTGGGGATTCGTTGTCTCTCATCTCCATTTTTCTGTTTTTAGGTAGAAATTAATTTTTTTTACATGGGAATTAGATGTAGAGTGTGTTTAATAGCTTGAAAGAATAAGCTCAGTAGATTGATGATAGTAAGTAGTATGTTTATGAGCTATTTTATTTGTATTCTTTGAGTATTTGCAGGAAAACACACGTTGATAGTAAAGAAAAGATTAGTGAGCAATGCGATAGAAAGTATGTTCGATCTCAGGGAACCTTGAGAAGTGTGTAGGTCGTGAGATCCAAGCTAGTTGAAAACCCATTTGATGAAAGTGCTAAAGATAAGAAAATAACAAAATTACATAGTGTAGAAAGTGATTAAGGCGGTTCTTTCATATTGAAGCCTTTGAAGCCTTTTTATACCTTCTCACCTTGTTATTTTTGATTTTATATGCTATATCCTTCTCAGCCCCTTCTAGCCTTTCTAAAGCTTTTGATTGAAACACGTTATGAGCCATATCCCTTTAGATTTTAGGACTTTTCTATATGACCCACACTCGAATCGCGATGCATAGACAGTTGTTTTAGAGCTTGAGTTTGGGGTGGTGGGTCCACCATTATGGGAATTGTTATTGGATGGGATTTTGGAGCTTGTTAATTGTGCTTTGTGCTTTATATTGATGATGATTCACAGATTTTTATTGTAACCCTTTGTCGGGGTAATAGTGAATAAAAAGAAGTTACGAGCTAAAATTGCCAACAAGGGCATTAAAAGAAAATATATATGAGAAAATAGAGTGATATCTCAACATTAAAAGAGAGTCATAGCTAGAGAAATTGATTTGAAAAGAAAAGAAAATATATATATTCGGACCGGCAAAGTGGAATTTTTATGTGAACATCTTATGCTTTAATTGGGTTATTGGGGATGCTAAATTGTGCATCAAGGAATTCTTTGGGTTGAGTGAGAAACGTTTTATGAGAGTAACTCAAGCTCTAGGGCGATTCGTTGATGGCTAGTGATGAGAGAGCCAAAAGTTCACTCCAAATTATCCAAATATACTATCATACCGTCCCTAAGCCTAAATTACAACCTAAAAGACCTTTTGATTCTTTGCTATGTAATTGAGAAGTGATTGAGCCATTAGAGAGTAGTTAAGAGGATCTTTGAATACTAGTGAAAATCAATGAACAATCTATAGCTCTCTTGGGGAACTGAGTAAAGTCCCAATCCTTCTTACATTGCGAAACTAATCTGATCTTGAATTCAAGCCGTGTTGATTGTGGATATAAGAAGTGTACAGGTATGTAGTTTATGAATATTATTGCATGAAATTTTCTGAGTTGTTGCTTTAGGTTTATTCTATATATTCTGTTATGTTCTTCCCATTGTATTGAGAATTTTATAAGTGTGTATTTATAGACATCCCTTTGTTTTTATCTTTATTGTATCGGGATGATACAACTTTGAGTTGGGGGTCTTGATGTCTCCTCACTTGTGATAGATTTATGTTAGGATGAGACGTCATTTTTAGTGATTTAGAAGTCTTTCTAATTGATTTTCTTGAGAAATAGTGCACTTTCCTATTTTGAGTCTTGATTTAGTAAAATAATATTTTTAGAGCATATTTGGTTTAATTGTTTATTTTGTGTGTAGCTTTAAAGATAATTATGGAAATTAATTAGAGTCCAAGTCAAAGACTACAACATATGGAAAGAGATTAACATGGTAATTAGAGATAAGGAAACAAAACTAAAAATATGGAAAAGGAAAAGCTGCCTAAATCTGAGATTCTGCAGCACACGCCTAAAGAAGTGGTGATTACTCCTACAAGGAAGCCTATTTTGGTAATTTCCTTTCATAGGGACGTAGATAATTCTGTGAGGATTCTTTTGGTATATTATAGAGCAAAAACGACCAATAACGAAGAAGATATGCTCAAAACGGTCCAACAGTGTTTATCTTTATTTCCATACGAATTTGAGTTGGGCTTGGAGTCCAATACTTTATCTCTCCCTCAAGAAAACGAATTAGGTCTTCTAAAAACCTATAAATACACCCTTATATCACTTGTAAAATGATCCTTGCCTCATAGTAATTAGTTCTTAAGGTTTTATTCTTCCAGTTTATTGTAGAGAGCAAGATGATGTCTTTTGTAATTTCTTTTAGTTTATTTCCATCAGGTATGAACTAAATTCCCCATAACTTTGGTTTTGCATCATGTATAATCTATGAATTCTAATTCTTCTATCTAAGTTTCTTTTGGAATTACATGTTTTAAATTGATATTAGCTGCTTACTCTTATATTTTATTATGTGTTTTGATTTAATGCTTGTTTTCCTTGCGGTGCGCAACGTTTAGGATTACCTTAATAGTAGTTAGATGATCACCTTAGTTGGGTGTCTAATTATTGAAACACCACATAACGTCTAATGTTGATATTAGTTCTGACAAAACATGATTCTAACTAGATAGTCATTAGGGTTTGTTTTAATCACCATATCACCAATTGATTGAAGTGTTTGCTTAGGGCCTTGGTAGCGCTTGATAACCCTATTTGAAACCACGTCTTGGTTGTGCCGTAGCCCCCTTAGTCACTCTCAAGGTATAAGGAATGGGAATTTAGAATCCTGACTAAGTATACAAGAGCTAATATTCTCCCTTATAAACTAGATCTAAAAGAATTAGAAGGATTAGTGCATACTAGCAAAACCTAAGCTATATCTCTCATCTCATCTTCTTAGTATTTTATTTATTTGTCTTTATTTTCTTAGTTTAATTCTTAATTTCGAAAATCCAAATCTTTTATTTTCTGTCTTTTAATTAATTATTGCTTACTCGTTATCGTTACCTATTCGTATAACACACTTAAGTCCCTGAGGACGAACTCAACTTATCAACTAAAACTTACATACGTCCTGTAATACTTGCAGTACTGTGCCTGTCTAGGGTGAGAGTGCGTAGTTTTATAGACTTTATTTATCTTATTTTTATCACACCCTAGGCGACACCACCAACTCAAAATGAGTCGTGTCCCCATGACTCGAAAAAGACTCAAGAAAGAAATAAAATTTAAAATTAGCACACATATTGCACATAAAGAAATGGTAGGGATGAAAGAAAACATACTCTTCGAGGCTATTACCACGCCACATTGACATCCCAGATAGGATTTTGCTGGATTTTTCTTTAATTTCTCACGGAGTGTTGTGATGTGCCCCTTTTCTTTTTGAAAGTTTTGTAATTACTCTCAAAACTTTAATGATCCAAGCATTATCAATATTGTTACTCATCTTAAACTCACGTGTTTCTCCTTCACCCAACTTTTTATTTGATTTCCAATCAAGACACGTGATCATAGTAGGATATTGCATTAAATGACGACATGAGAGAGATCGAAAAAAGTCGTATCACCTCCTCATAGATCAACTGTGCCATATCCTCTTTTTCTCCTCCACAAAATACAATTCAACAAAAAGAACGTTTTTTAGAACGTCTAACCATGAACGTAGACCAACCCAATCTTTCCAAATCTCCACGAATCTTCTTGTATTCTACTTTATCAACTTCTTCTTCAAATAATTTCTTATACGAAAAAGGTAGTTCCTTTAATTGTTTCTTCGGAGAAGCTATCATGGCCATTGAAGCTTTCTCTTTTTCTTCGGGTGTAGGGTCTTCGATTTGTAGAGGTTGTGTTGTTTTCTTCACTAAAGTTGGAACCTTTTTGCCCATTGAATCAAACACAGCTAGCTGACCTCTCTTTTCGTGACCTGTTTTACCCTTTGTGTTGGACCTAGAACTTGTCTTACTTGATTTCTTCTCGATAAAATCCAATACCTTGCTTTTCTTCATCTCCCTTACAGTAGATATTGCTCCTGTTCTCTTAATCATCTCAATTGACCCCCAACTCAAAGCTTTAACCACTCTTGAAATTTGTACTCTTGATTATTGGTTGTACAAGCTTTATTTGGGTTAGGAAAGGTGTTTTGATGATGATCCTCTATGTGGGTAAGATGAATTCTTCATGGATTGGTATGGATTTCAGAAATTGTAGGATGAATTTCTGAAATTTAAGTTTTTGATTCTTGGATTCCATGGGTTTCGGTATGACATGGGTGGTTGAATCTCCTTTGTAATGATATGGAGAAGGAATTGGATGTGTTTTTATGGTGATTGGGTAGTGTTTTGATGATTAGGGAAGGTTTGATGAAGCTTCCATGGAGTTGGGAGTGGTTTGGGGAAGAAGGAGAAGCTTAAGGATTGAAAAATTCATAATAGAGCAACCTCCTCACCCTTATAACCTGAAAAATGCGAAAATTTCCTCTCTCCAGCATTGTCGGGCGGTATACCGGAGTTGGAGCTCTTGAAATTTTGAGTTACGGCAAAATACCCGAGTCCGTACCCCGTGGGCACGGGTTTCTGGCTGGCATACCGGAGTTCTGGACGGTTTACCGGTTGAGAATGAAAACCTCCCCAACAGCTAGATCTCGAAAAGTTATGCAGTTTAGGCTCAAAGATCACCTGATTTTGACATCCGAGCGCAAAGATATGACTTGCCGAAGTTTTCTCAGATTGTGTCCAGAATTTTTTTTTCGACACATCGGGTGTGGACGGTATACCGGAGCTGACCTCCTTCGTTTTTTTACTCTCGGCATAAAACACGTGGTGACACCCCGTGGGCACGGGTTTTTGACCTGCGGTATACCATCCTTAGGGCCCGGTATACCGGAGCTGGCATCTGATTTTTCCAAAAAAATTCGTTTTTCTCCCAATTTCGATTTCGTTAGCACCTAAACACCAAAAAATCTAATACCTTCCTCAAATATGCAATATCAACTAAAAATAGCTAAACTAAACATAAAACTAAAAACATAAAAACATAAAAGAAACTACGGGTTGTCTCCCGTATAGCACTTTTGTTTAACGTCTTATAAAGTTAGACGTGTTACCTCGATTAAGAATTACGAAATTTCCACCCCTTTCCTCTACTTCCCACGAACTTCTCAGCTCGATTCTTCATAATCATGGATGGCGCCATCCAAGATTTCGTGGGTAGAGGTGTGTCTGGTGGTAACTCTATTTCATTTGTAGCATTACACTCCTCTGGCAATCCATTCATCTTTTCAGTTTTGAATCTTCATTTGTTAGAAAGAATGTCCTTCATGAACTGACCATATTTTGACATTCTTGTGAGACCTTCTACAAACGGGATGCTAATTTTTATCTTGTTTACCATGTCAAGGAACTTCTTGAATTCTTCTTCATTGTTCTGAATTCTGACACGTGACGGGAATGGTGGAGGAAGGCGTGTGTTGGTTACCACTGGGCTCTCTTTCTTTTCATGTGTCTTCTCTGGGACACTTGTTTTTTCAATTACCTCTTCAACCTTGTTTTTAATTGTTTCTTCAGCCACTTTCTCAGGAATAGAGGTTGGTTCTGGTTCTACTCTAGGTGGAGGTAATTGTTTTCCACTTCTTAATTCAACTACATGACAAACACTGTTTTCTGGAGCAGTAGTATCACTTGGGAGTTACTTTTTGCAAGGATTTGAAGTTTATTCACCATCTGTGACATGGTATGCTCAAGATTCTTAAGCATCTTGGATGAGTTTTGGCTTCTTTACTCATTTTCTTCCATTAAGTTCATCATCTTAGCCATGCTTGAATTCAAACTCGAAGGTTTCTCTTGTATGCTTTGCTGCGTTGAATAAGAAAGTGGTTCTTGATAAGCTTCGTTATAAATCGGCGCTTCCTGATAGATAGGTTGTGGAGGATAATAAGATTGTGGTCGCGGTTAATAATACGTCTGTTGATTTCCGACCCAATTATAATTTTGTGGGGGCTGATAATCAGCGTAATTTTCTTGAGATTGCTAATAACCATCATAATAATGGTTTCTTTGATAAGGTATGAAGGAAATCGAAGCTGGATTATTCATGTAATTCTCCCACGAGTGATCTCTTCCTCCACAACTAGGACATGAAGGTGAGGTATGTACTAGATTTCTATGAGCTATTTCTCGCGCTAGTTTGCGTAATTCAGCGAGTTGCTGGCCTATATTCTCCATAATTGTATTAGCTTCTGAAGGATCTAGTAATAGAGACTTTCCTTTCCTAATAATATGCTCTCGCCTGTGGTGTCACCTAAGGTGTGATAAAATAATGATATAAATAAGTGCAAATAAACACCCTAAGCTGAGCACGGTTCTGCAAGTATACAGATCATATGCAAGTTTTAATGAATAAGTAGAATTTGTTCCTCAGGGACTACGAAGGTTAAGAAGAACTTATGCATATATTCAAGTGCAAATAATTAAGCTAGAATAATAATACGCAAGGGTAAAGAAGAGAAAGATAGATTTTTATTTGATTTTTGAATAATAAAACTAAACTAATAAATTAAAGACAGAAAAGTAAATAAGCAAAGAACAATAGTATGATAGTTTAGCATGAGTAATTAGCATGTAATCCCCAATAGTTTTGCCGTTCTAAACATGTAAGGTATGAATCATGTAGTATTTCAATAGTTTGGTTTCAATTGCGCTAGGTAGTTTCATATAGGGTTTACCTGTGTCAATAAGAACCTAAGCAAACTGTTCCTGCAATTGATAAAATAGCAATATACTAAACCATTGACTATCTAGTTAGACTGGGTTGTCAGATCAAACCTTATTCTAGACGTTATGTGCTAATTATATAGTCAAATATATCGGTTATCTAACTACTATGATAGTAATTCTATATGTTTGCAACCATAAAAAACACATAATATAAATCCAACACATAAACAGAGAAATCAAAAAATAAATTCAATCAAATTAGATAGATGTCAACCAAAACTAGGGTTCATACATATATGATAAAACTCAAGCTAAAAGGAATTAATTCATACTAAGAAGAGAAGAGAAAAGAATTACAGATTTGAAGGTTGAAGAAGACATATGGTGTTCTGCTCCTTCCAGACTTCTTCTCTTGTGTTGCAGCTTCCTCTTGGCCTTAAGGTCTGGCCAAGGATGATTTAAGAGTGTTAAGAGGCTGTATTTATAGTGTATAGGTTGAACTAATTCGTTTCTTGAAGGAGAGGTTAAGTAATGGACTCCAAGCCCAACTCAAATTTGTATGGAAATAAAGATAATTACTGCTGAACTGTTTTGAGCATATCTTCTTCGTTATTGGTCGGTTTTTGCTCCACAATATACCAAAAGAATCCTCACAGAATTATCTACGTCCCTATGAAAGGAATCTTCCAAAATCGGCTTTCTTTTGGAGTTATCACTACTTCTTTAGGCGTAACTGCAGAAATTCAGATTTAAGGCAGCTTTTCCTTTTCCTAATTGAACTCTGTTTCCATCTATCTCCAATTACCATGCTTATCTCTTTCCATATCTTGTAGTCTTTGACTTGGAATCTAATTAATCTCCATAATTATCTTTAAAGCTTCACACTAAATAAATAATTTAACCCAATATGCTCTAAAAATATTATTTTACTAAATCAAGACTCCAAATAAGAAAGTCCACTAAATAAAGCTAAAATCAACCTATGCTCTAATAAATACACCTAAAATGATGTCTTAGAAATAGATTATATTATCACAAATGAGGAGACATCAAGACCCCCAACTCAAAGTTGTATCGTCCCGATACAATAAAAGTAAAGAATAGTAGGGTAGTCAAATAAACAAGAAGAAGAAGTAGGAGGAGAATAAGAACAGAACATAATGAATGATCCTAGAGCAAAATATCTAAAAAGTCTCATGTAGTAATGCTCAAGAAATAATGCACAAATATGCTTAATATACACGTAATCAACAATCCATAAATTCAAGTCAAGATTAATTTCGCAATGCCAGAAGGAGAGGATGATAACTTAGTTCAGGTTAATGGCTATAGGTTGTTCATAGGCCCTAATATAGCATCCAATGGTCCACTCACCTATTACCTAATAGCTCAATTGTTTCTCCCCCAAGTAGTTAGAAATCCTAAGGTCTTTGGTTATAACTTTGCTTAAGGACGGGTGTGGTATATTTGGATAATGAAAAGTGAGCTTTTGGCTCTCTCCTCACTAGCCATCAACGAATCGCCCTAGAGCTTGAGTTTCACTCGAAGATGTTCTCACTCAACCCAATTTGTGATGCTTTTGATTTGCATCACCAATAATCCCAAATAAAACCTTTAGTGATGATTTACAAATTCCACTTTGCCGGTCCGAATATATATTCTTTTCATATCAATTTTTTCTTTTGTATAGCTATGATTCTCTTTTTGATGTTGAGATATCACACAATTTTTTCATATATATATATATTCTTTTTATGCCCTTATTGGCAAATTTAGCTCGTAGCTTCTTTTTCATTCACTATTACCCCGACAAAGGGTTAGAATAATAACTTTTTCATCATCAATAAAATCACAAATATAATTCCCAAAACCCAATGTTCCCTAATGATGAAACCAACCACCCCAAACTCAAGCTCTAAAACGAGTTGCTTCAGGTTTTGTGATTCGAGTGCGAGTCATATAGATAAGTCCTACAAACGAAGGGTATGGATTATAATGTGGTTTCATAAAAAGGCTTTAGAAAGGCTCAGAGGGGCTAAGACGGATAAATAACAACAAAAATCAAATAAAAGGGTGAGAAAGTATAAAAAACTTCAAGTGGCTTCAATATGAAAGAACTGCCTTATTTATTTTTCTAACTATTGGATTTCGTTTCTTTTTCATTATTAGTTCATAGATAAGTGGGTTTTCAACTAATTTCAAACCTCACGTTCTACACACCAAATAACTCTCCCTAAGTTTTAACGTGACTTCATAGCATTGCTCATTAACTTTTCTATCTTTTATTTCGTGTTTTCATACATGCAAACTAACTATATTTGTGACATTTTTCAAAAACATACTACTTACTATCATTAACTTAATTAAAATCATGCTCAATAGGTACATTCAACATATTCTATGCCTTTTTCAACCTAATTTTTTTTTAAATTTTATGCAAAAAACAAAAAGGAAGATGAGGACAACGAATCCCCACCCCCAACTCAAAAATGATCCGTGTCCACACGACTCGAAAAAGACTCAAGAAAGAAATAAAATTTAAAATTAGCATAAATATTGCACATAAAGAAATGGTAGGGAAGAAAGAAAACATACTCTTCGAGGCTACTACCTCGCCTTATCGATACTCGGATTAAATTTTAGTGTATCTTCTTAACCCAACTTCTTATTCGCTTTTCGATCAGGACACGTGATCATAATAGGATATTTCATTATATAACGACATGGGAGAGATCGAAAATCCGTATCACCTCCTCATAGATCGACTGTGCCACATCTTCTTCTTCTTCTTCTTCTTCTCACAAAATACAGTTCAACAAAAAGAACGTTTTTAGAACGTCTTACCATGAACGGAGTCCAACCTAATCTTTCCAAATCTCCACGAATCTTCATGTATTCTCCTTCAACTTCTTCTTCAAATACTTTCTTATAAGAAAAAGTTAGTTCCTTTAATTGTTACTTCGGAGAAGCTATCATGGCCATTGAAGCTTTCTCTTTTTCTTCAGGTGTAGAGTCTTCGATCTATAGAGGTTGTGTTGTCTTCTTCACTAAAGTTGGAATCTTTTTGCTCATTGAATCAACACAGCATGCTAACCTCTCTTCTCTTGACTTGTTTTACCCTTTGAATTGGAACTAGGACTTTTATCACTTGATTTCTTCTCAATTAATCCAATACCTTGCTTTTCTTCATCTCACTTACAGTAGATAATGTTCATGTTCTCTTAATCATCTCAATTGACCCCCAACTCAAAGCTTTAACCACTCTTGAAATTTGAAACTCTAGATTATTGGTTGTACAAGCTTTATTTGGGTTAGGAAAGGTGATTTGATGATGATTCTCTATATGGGTAAGATGGATCTTCATGGATTGGCTTGGATTTAAGAAATTGTAGGATGAATTTTGAAAATTTAAGCTTTTGATTCTTCAAATTGATGTGTTTGGTGAGGATTGGTTGCTTGAATCTCCTTTGTAATGATGTGGAGAGAAGATTTGATGTGTTTTTCTTGATGATTGGGTAGTGTTTTGATGTTTAGTGAAGGTTTTTGTGAGCTTTAATGGAGTTGGGATAGTTTTGGAGAAGAAAGAGAGGCTTGAGGTTTTGTAAATTCGGAATAATGACATTATCTCTCTTTTATAAACCTTAAATCTGCACTTTTCTCTCTCCAGTCGGCGCGCTGCGGTATACCGCGCATATGGTCCGGTATACCGCACCTATCAGCGTTCCAAAATTTTTCGCCTCGTCAAAAATCACGCGCTACCTACCCGTGGCACGGGTTTTTGTGCACTGCGGTACCCCGCGCCTGTGGTCCAGTATACCTAACCCGTTGTTGGGGAGGTTATGTACGCAAGCCTTAATCGAGGTAACACGTCTAACTTTGAAAGACGTTAAACAAAAGTGCTGTACGGGAGACAACCCGTAGTTTTTTTTTATTTTCATGTTTTTATGTTTTAGTTTTAGTTTAATTTAGTTATTTTTAGTTGATATTGCATATTTTAGGAAGGTATTAGTGTTTTTGATGTGTAGGAATTGGAGAAATCGAGTTCGGGAGGAGAAATAAAATTTTCGGAAAAATCTGTCCATATGGGCGGTATACCGGACCTCAACCCCGGTATACCGGAGAGTACCACAGAGGCAAAAACCCGTACCACGGGGTGGCTGCCACGTGGTCCATGCCGAGGCGAAATTTTTTTGAGCTGATAGTGGCGGTATACCAGAGGTTATGCCCGGTATACCGGAGGACGCCACAGGAGCAAAAACCCGTGCCACGGGGTGGGTGCCACGGTGTGGGTGCCACGTGATTATTGACGGAGCAAAAAAATTTGGAGCATCAGATGTTCCGGTATACCGGGCCCCACGACCGGTATACCGCCCACACTCGCTGTGTCAAAAAAAAAAAATTTGACACAATCTGAGAAAATTTCGGCAAGTCATATCTTTTCGCTCGGATGTCGGAATCAGGTGATATTTGAGCCTAAACTGCATAACTTTTCGAGATCTAGCTGTTGGGGAGATTTTCGTTTCCGACTGGTATACCGGCCAGAAGTCCGGTATGCCGGCCAGAAATCCCGTGCCACGGGGTGTCACCACGCGTTGTATGCCGAGAGGAAAAATTTCGAAGGCCAGAACTCCGGTATACCGGGCCCCACGGCCGGTAGACCGCCCGAAACTGTTGGAGAGAGAAAAAAAAACGCGTTTTTTAGGTTATAAGGGTGAGGAGGTTGCTCTATTACGAATTTTTTTTAATCCTTAAGCTTCTCCTTCTTCCCCAAACCTCTCCCAACTCCATTAAAGCTTCAACAAACCTTTAACCAACATCAAAACACCACCAAATCACCATGAATTCTCATCCAAATCCTTCCCTACATCATTACAAAGAAGATTCAAGCACCCAAATCATATCAAAACACCTAGAAACCAAGAATCAAAACCATGAATTTCAAGATCTTCTTCTCAAATTCCTTAAACCCACATCACTAAACCTTAATTCAATCATACCCACATGGAGAATTGTCATCCTAACACCTTTCCTAACCAAAATAAAGCTTGTTCCACCTATGATCATGAGTTACAAATTTCAAGAGTGTTTAAAGCTTTGAGTTGGGGGTCAAAAGAGATGATGAAGAGAATAGAGAAATTATCAAGTGTTATGGGATATGAAGAATCAAAGCAAGGTATTGGGTAAGTTTTAGATGAAATAAATTGAGATGGATAATAGTTTGGGGAATATATTACAAGATAATTGGAGTCAAGCAATTAGAGAGGAACCGGTTTTTGGTGAATTCAATTCCTAAAAAGCAAGCAATTGTAATTAGGAAGCAGAAGATGCCAATACCTCTTCTAATCAAAGATTTCTATATCAAAGATGAATAAAAGCTTCTGGGACGCCAGTAGCCGTGTTCAAAACATATTCCTGGATGAACAACTGTCACATGAGAGATTATTCAAAGAGAAAAGTTGGAAGAAGATAAACAAGAGATTTCTAGAGTGTGATTGATTGGGATGGAGCATAAGAAGATGTAAGGGAAAGCGAAATTGGTGATAATAGAAATTTACATACATGAAAGCACTGCACCCTATTTCGGGTATTGATCAGGCGAGGCAAATAGCCTCGAAGAGTATGTTTTCTTTCTTCCTTACCTTTTCTTTTATGTGCAATATCTGTGAAATTTTAATTTTCTTTTTATTTTCGAGTCTTTTCGAGTCGTGGGGACACGGCTCATTTTTGAGTTGGGGGTGTGGGGATTCGTTGTCTCTCATCTCCATTTTTCTGTTTTTAGGTAAAATTAAATTTTTTGAAGGTTTAGATGTATGTAGAGTGTGTTTAATAGCTTGAAAGCATAAGATCAGTGAGTTAATGATAGAAAGTAGTATGTTTATGAGCTATTTTATTTGTATGCTTTGAAGTATTTCAGGAAAACACACGTTGATAGTAAAGAAAAGATTAGTAAGCAATGCGATAGAAAGTATGTTCGATCTCAGGGAACCTTGAGAAATGTGTAGACCGTGAGATCCAACCTAGTGACAAAACCATTTGATGAAAGTGCTAAAGGTAAGAAAATAACGAAATTAAATAGTGTAGAAAGTGATTAAGGCGGTTCTTTCATATTTGAAGCCTTTTTATACCTTCTCACCTTGTTATTTTGATTTTATATGCTATATCCTTCTCAGCCCCTTCTAGCCTTTCTAAAGCTTTTTATTGAAACACGTTATAAGCCATATCCCTTTAGATTTTAGGACTTTTCCATATGACCCGCACTCGAATCACGATGCATAGACAATTGTTTTAGAGCTTGAGTTTGGGGTGGTGGGTCTACCAACATGGGAATTGTTATTGGGATGGGATTTTTGAGCTTATTTATTGTACTCTGCGTTATATTGATGATGATTCACAGATTTTTATTGTAACCCTTTGCCGGGGTAATAGTGAATGAAAAAGAAGCTACGAGCTAAACTTGCCAATAAGGGCATAAAAATATATATATGCGAAAATAGCGTGATATCTCAACATTAAAAGAGAGTCATGGCTATACGAAAGAAAAAATTGATTTGAAAAGAAAATATATATATATTCGGACCGGCAAAGTGAAATTTTTATGTGAACATCTTATGCTTTAATTGGGTTATTGGGGATGCTAAATTGTGCATCAAAGAAATCATTGGGTTGAGTGAGAAACGTTTTATGAGAGTAACTCAAGCTCTAGGGCGATTCGTTGATGGCTAGTGAGGAGAGAGCCAAAAACTCACTCTAAATTATCCAAATATACTATCATACCATCCCTAAGCCTAAATTACAACCTTGAATACCTTGTGATTCTTTGCTATGTAATTAAGAAGTGATTGAGCCAATAGAGAGTAGTTAAATGGATCTTTGGATACTAGTGAGGTTCGATGAACAATCTATAGCTCCTTGGTGAACTGAGTAAAGTCCCAATCCTTCTTACATTGCGAAACTAATCTAATCTTGAATTCAAACCGTGTTGACTGTGGATATGAGAAGTGTACAGGTACGTAGTTTTTAAATATTATTACATGAAATTTTCTGAGTAGTTGCTTCGTGTCTATTCTCCATATTCTTCTATCGTCTGTCTTCTGTGCTTAATTAACCTAGGTGTGTATTTAGAGACTTCCCTTTGTTTTTATCTTTATTGTATCGGGACGATACAACTTTGAGTTGGGGGTCTTGATGTCTCCTCATTTGTGATAGATTTATATTAGGATGAGACATCATTTTTAGTGATTTAGAAGTCATTATAGTCAATTTTCTTGAGAAATGCTACACTTTCCTATTTTGAGTCTTGATTTGTAGAAATAATATTTTTAGAGCATATTGGGTTTAATTATTTATTTAGTGTGAAGCTTTAAAGATAATTATGGAGCTTAATTAGAGTCCAAGTCAAAGATTACAACTTATGGAAAGAGATTTGCATGGTAATTGGAGATAAGGAAATATATAATGCAGAAAAGGCTAGGTAGAATTTAGAATCCTGGTTAATATATAATGATTAATGTGACAGGTTAGAATAACAATTTAGTAATAGACTTAGTAATCCTAATCTACTAGACTTACATTCATATTTAGTTATTTGTTTTGTTTATTTGTTTTATTTATTTATTTGCATTAGATTGTTATTTCATCTTTTTATATTTTTATTTAAAACATCTAAATTCATCTACGCTTGTTAAATATAAGTAGATCTAACGGATACAATCCCTGCGAACGAACTTGACTTATCATTAAAACTTGCAAACGATCTGTGATACTTGCAGTAAGTTCCGTGGTTATCAAGGGTGTGTGACTCTTTATTATTATCTTTATTTATCTATTATTTTATCACACCTTTGCCGCCACCAATACTACAAGATTGAGAAAATACAATAATTCAGAAGAAGACACTCAAGAAGAAAGTATATGTGACTAATATTAAAAAAATCACAATTGTATGTTGGTTATTCAGATCTTTACTCACAAAAAATGAAAAATTAATATTTAAAAGTTCATATTTATTATTTTAATAAGGTTTACTTTACTATCACAAAGTTTTAAACTTAGAAAAAGTTTAATATGTAATAATTAGACCGAAACAAAATAATTTTTTTGATAAGACCTATATAATCTACTCAAACTTATTATAAAATCAACAAAAACTAACATTATTATAATATATATAAATTTACAAACAGACCCCTAATATTTTCAAAATTTTTGTTCCATCTTAAAAATTAGTGACTCTGACGACCCTTCAAGTCTCTTGAGCTACAAACTCTTTTCATTATCAACGGAAAAAATTCGACCACAATTAAAATCTCCATTTTCTATTAACATATTGGTTGGAAACATTCTTATTTATATTGTAAATATTGGTCTTTATATTGACATTTAGGCAAGTGAATTCCTTACATATTGAAGATGCCATGTGCATGTATACTTGTATTATTGGCAATTTATTATTCTTTTTTTACCTTAATAGATGAGTATATTTTCATTCTCAGCCTCATAATAATGAAATTATAAGCATATGTCTAGTTTTTATCATTGACTTCCATGGAAGTGTTTATATTATTATCACAAACTTAGAAACTTAGAAAAGGTAGGACTAGTAACAATTTGACCAGAAAAAAAGTCAACCTAGATAAAAATATTTGTGTACCTATACTACCATGTATGGATACGACCTATACAATCTAGTCAAACTTAATACAAACTCAAGAAAAACTAAAATTCTTATAAAATTATATAAATTTTCAAACAAATCCCTAACATTTTCAAAAAATTTGTTCCATCTTAAAATTTGTTACTCTGACCATCATTCAAGCATACTCGACAACAAATTCTTTTCTGCATTAACAAAAACACTTCAACCACAATTATGAACCCCATTTTCAACTAACACAAGAGTGTTCAATATTTCTATTTATATTGTAAAAACCCTTTTTATATGAACATTTGGGCAGACTTTACTCAATAATTTGCCCTAGTTAATTTAATTCAATTTAATTCATAGACAACATATACTCAATAAAATGATAACTCATTATATTGATTATGTGATAAAATTTGGTCCCAAGGTATCAGTATTGAACCCAAAGCATTTTCAAGTTTATCTCTCGTCTCCTTTTCTTTACTATGTTCATTAGTATCCTCATCCAATATCTTTGTATAAATAATAATCAGTTCATACTTTACTTTTCCAAGTTTGTCATTTGTATGAGTCACGTATTGTTTATTAAATATTTTTCTTGGCATCTTTAAATATTTAGCTTATATATACATATGTATGTCAAAGTTTCTTCATATTTTGCACTTCATGCCATCTTGACCACTAGTATAATCTCTTCATGATGTGACCAAATTTTATAAAACTTAAAAGAAGAAGGTCGTGTTTTAAAACAACCTTGAATAATAATTTCCAATGGATTATGATCCAAAACTACTAGCACCATAACTACTAGATACAAACTTATTTAACCTACTATATTTAGCAAAATCCCAGTCTATTTTAGTTGAAAAAAGCCGATCCACTATTTTGATTGTCCAAGTGGGAAAGCATTAACCTATCTAGTGTTTAAGCAATTCAAATTTCCTAATACAATCATTGTATATACAAACAATTATGGCAAAACTTCACAACCTTTTATTTTTTCACAACTCAAAATCTTATATAGTCTCTATTCAAAATCTAGGCTTTATCATTCACTATAAGGTTCTATTTCTACAATTCTTCTCTTTACATCTCATTATCATAATAAACAATGGTATTGTAGAATTTCTCGTCACAATTAAAATATTGGACTTTACACAAAGTAGCTTAAGATAACTTATATATTCATTTGGTATCAATATCTTCGTTAAAGTATATACACAAATTATTTTGTTATCAATAAAATCATTATTTTTAGAAGAAACCCATTTAGTCAATACATTTTTCCTAAATTAATAATGTTTTTCTAGACATATTATAGTCCCTAAAATACCAATTATATCCACATTATTCCTTATAATAATCATCACAAATTCTTTTTGTTTGAAAGTTTCGTTAAATCCTCATACACCCTAATTATCGTATCGGTAATATTAATTAAGAAGTAACTTGTCCTTCTCACAGTTATTTAAAATCAAGAAGATATTAAAAGCCTCTTCCAATTTTTTCGAGCTTCCTAAAGCACTTAACACATTTTAATGCACTTTAACCATACTTTATCAAGACCTAGTAGCATTATTGTCCTTTTTATTAACAAGATAATATGGTTCTCACTCATGAATATAATAATATGGTTGAAGATATTTCTATTTGTACTTACATTATTCTTCTAAAAATTAAAATCAAATGCATATATATTGAAGGAACTCAATGCCTCACAATTTTCTTTTCCGTTTTACCCAACTTCTACTAACAAAATAGTTGACCATCGGAAAATAACTCTGATATAGGGAAAAAGACTTCAAAGGTACCTAATGAATATATAAAAAACTTCTGAGTACCCATATTAAAAATAAGGATTTTTGGGTACCCAACTTTTTAATTTTCTCTAACTGTTGGTGTCTCCTGTCATCTTATACTTTATACGTTAAGTGCCATCTGGCTACTCCATTTCATATATTGCTCGTTAAGTAAGTGTTATTTTGCTCATTTTGTATATTAATTATGTTTTATCCCTACTTTTTTATTTATTTATCCAAATTCAATAATAAAATGACCCTATCAAAATACTCATTCTATATATCACTGTGAAAAATGACAATTTTTTTGGCTCACTACTACTCAAAACCTTTATTTTTAGAAGCCATAACAGCAACGATGTTGGACTTCTTCAGAGAAGAAAGGAGATTCAGGAACAAAAAAGAAAAAGAGAATGATCAATGAGTTTCAAATTTGATTTGTGCTTTTTTTTTTAAATTTATAAAATCCCTCTATCACTATCATACTTCCGGTGTTATCTCCGCTAGCTGTAAACTTTGGCCAATCATAGAAGAGTAAGGTACACACAATTAATTATTTGATGAGACACAACTTTAAATGATTTGGGTGTAAGAATAATTATACTAAATTTATAAAATATATGTGTTCTAATATATTTCTTCAATTTTTTTTTCAATTTAACTCAATTGAAATAAATCTGTTAGGAATGGTCTGAATTCGGATATGGGTAGACAATAAGACTTAGGTTAGATTGATAGAGGATGGAAAATATTAGTTATTTGGTTATTAATTTTATCTTTGTCGTTAAATTATATGTCTTCAATTATTGTAAAATATTTTGATTATTTTTGAATATCTAGACCTACAATAAACATATCGAAACAGGTACTAAACATTTTTTTAATCTATTATTTTACTTTTTCTGATTATTTGTTTAGAGTCTTATACCCGTCATGTTTTTGTTCTTTGTTCAGTTGAAATTAGTAGAGGATCTCCATGATCAATTTTATCAAATGTTTGATATGACAGTACGCCGTAATATATTATCTACTTTTCCATATGCATCTTTTCTGAACAACTCTTTCATTTTAGGGTGATCCAAACACACTTTCTGGTGAGAGAAGTGTGGTGTTTCGTTTTATTGAAAGGGAAGAGTCCAGGGGTATATTTGACAAAGACACACCACTTTAACAAATTGTACTATCGGCTCTTATTATCGAATATGATGTTGAAGAATTTGAAGTGAATGGAGTAGGAAAATGTGTTTATTCACCAGATGAATATGAATCAAATCTTGGTGTTAAAGTTCAAAAAAATGATAGAATCGACAGATTGTTACCATGTAATGTATTTGGTAAGGGTAAATTACTGTTTAAAGCCCAAAGGCATTCAACTCTTCTATTAAAGTCCCAAAAGTAACTAACCTATAATCATCCGTAAGAAGCTAACTAAGAAGGGGAGAAAGACCAAAAACACCCCCTCTCTTATATTCCTTTTCTTATACACAGTGAAGAAACCAAAAAAAAAAGCCTATTAGGGTTTTGAATCCAAAAAATCTTTCCCCTCTCTGTAGCTTCCCTCTCTATACCCTGGACCACCCACCGCCCCTACGCCTCCCTATTCCCTCCTTCACCCACCACCATCGAAGACCACCTTCCCACCGATGCCCTCCTTCATCACCACCACTGGCTGAACTGCAACACCAAGCCATCCTAACCACCATCAACGACGCCGGAGGAGAAGCCCGCCGCTGCTGCAAAGAGAAACCCATTTCCGCAGCCTTGATGCCGCTACCTTGATGCTGCTGCGAATCCAACTTCTCCTCCGAAGCCACGAAGCCATCTTCTCCTCCGAAGCCACGAAGCCATGCTCATTTCTTCTCCGAAGCTGCGTTGCAGATCTGAAGACCACCATATCTCCGATCTGCTGTGAAGAGCCACAAAGAGAAACCACCACGAAGACCACCATTCTATGTCCATTCTTTCTCCAGCCCATGTGTCCAACCCTTTCTTTCTCCAGCCCTTCCTCACTTCTCCTCCGAAGCTGCGCTGCAGATCATCTCTTCTCTTCCCCTGCGATGCTCCGTTCAGATCCACCACGAAGGGCCACGCTCTAATCTTCTCCTCGAATGCTCCGTTCAGATCCAGGCCGCAAAAGTCCCCTAGGTCCAGCCACAGTTCTAGCCATGGTCCAGGCCTAGTTCCAGGCCATTCGTTAGAGTCCTTTTTTTTTCTTTTTTTTGTTTGTCCGTCCTTTTTCAAAACATTTTTGGGCCATTTGGGGCCGTTTTGGGCCTAAGTCCAGCCCATTGCCCTTTTTGGTTTTTTCCTTTCTTTTGCCGTGTGAGTATGGTATGTCTGGCCTATTTGTGCTGTATCAACTTTTTTTTTAAAACGTGTCCAGCCCATTTGGGCTGCATCTTCCTTTTTTTAAAACGTGTCTAAACATTTGTTTTGTATCTCCTAATTTTTAAAACGTGTTAAAACATTTTTGGGCCATTTTGGGCTTTGTGTCCAGCCCTTTTTGGTTTTTTCCTTTCTTTGTGTTTTCCATTTTTGGTCCAGACTTGTTGGGCCAGGACACAATGTGTCCAGACCGATGGGCTCAGCCAATAAATTTTTATTTTTTTTAAACCGTGTCTTATTGTTCTCTAATCTATTTTGTTAATTTTGTAGGTGAAACCTAAACACTAATTATACACTAAACTTGAGGAATCCATATAAATATGGACACTAATTACAGCCCCTCCAATATATTAATGGACACATTAGCATAAATATGGACAAAGAATGACTTGTGTACGGACCATTAGGTACACGTACTTGGACATGCCTGAGAAAATGAACATATACAAAAAAAACCAAAAAAACACACCTTAAGAACACCTTAAAAACGTTAAAAAATATATAGGTCTGTACACAATAGTATATATGTCTGTACACATCTAATATAGGTCCGTACCCGTGGGTACCGATCCATTCATTTAAAGAAAAGATGATAAAGAATAAAAATGAATTTCTGAAAAAAAATAATTGAAAAGGGTATAGCTGGAAAAAATCCAAGCCAAACATGTAACTAGGCCTTATAATGAAGGTTTTAGTAACTAGGCTTTAAAAACACTTTTAGTTGCCATTTAGGCTGTATTTTGTAGAATCCTCGTTCGGTAACTATAACGCTATGTTATGATGTTAAGAACCTCATCGGGATCTCACATCAAACTGTCCTTAGTTACAAGTCATGGACGACTATTTAAGGCACCAAGAAAAATCTACTCCAAAGAGAATATGAGACCTCTTTTTAAGTATTTCAAGAATGACAGACCCAACTTGCACAATTTTATTTTATAATTATTGTAACTTCAGCTTTTTTTCTTTAAGTTATTCATTTATGTTTTTAATTTACTGATATTACTTACAATATCCTTGCATTCATATTTAAGGCTATTTTCTGTTGTTTATACTTTGATTTATTAGTTGTTTGATATGGTGGATATTCTATTTTGGAGACTACTAATTTTGTTGAATATTCTTTCTTTCCTTTCTTTCATTACTAAAGTCTTTTATAATCTATCTTAGCTAGTTTATTGGGATTATACAGCATACACTGTAGAAATGTGGTACATCAATGAGAATGTTTCAATGTCATACATCATGTATATGCAAATATAAACGAAATATCTGTCATAAAATTAATCCAAAATTTTAATCTTATATAATGTATTTAGATACCTTTATTTCTCCTAAAATTGCAAAATGACCCCAATAAATGCATTAGTTGGTATAACAGTTTAAAACTATTAAAATTGTATTTTATTCTTAATGTTTGAACAAAATGTAAAAAAATATCCCATTTTTGCTGAAATTGGTCAATGACCTCTAAAGTTTGCTATAAAATGCAAAATACCTTTAATAAATGAAAAAGTTGATATTACCCTATTATATTATAAAAATTACAGTTTAACTCCTACAATTTGCTATAAAATACAAAATACCCCTAGTAAATGCAAAAGTAGATATTACGCTATGATATCACTGAAACTGCATTTTGACCCCCAAATTTTTAACAAAGTTACACAAAGTACCTCATATTTGTTCGAATTGTCCAATGATCTCTAAAGTTTGATATAACATGCAGAAATATTTTAAAAAATGCATAAGTTTATATCATTCTTTAATACTATTGAAATTGAAATTTAGCCCTAAAATTTGAATAAAAATGCACAAAGTACCCATAATTTGATCAACTTGCAATTTGACACCTATGTAACAATAAAACTTGATCTATGACCCATTAATTATGATGTAATATGCAAAATAACACCTGCTAGAATTATCAGATTGCATAAATAACCCTATATGATGAAATACCATTTGTACATCTGTATTTTGTAAATTATTTGACTAAGACCATTGCAAAAGGAATTTATAATCTATGTAAGAATGAATTAAACATCACTAAGGATAGCTAAAATATAATTTAAATATCCATATTTAAATATATAGTATCAACAAAATCATAAAACACATCCAAATGATTCAAATAAGAAAACAAGGTAAATTATCACTAAATAGACAAAAAAATATTTAAAAACATCTAAATAACAAAACACACATCAAGCTAGCTCCTTTCCTTTGCCACTTGTACACGACCTGAAATTACTCTACCTTGGAACAATCAGTGGATCTTTTCTACTCATATTGGTATATGGGGTATGAAATGAGTTCTTATAGTAGGAGTTGAAGTATTAGCCTCTTCACTTTGCTTCTACAAAAGACAAATAAATATTACTATTCAAAGTGATCCATGAAAATATAACATTATATTAGTTGCATAGCTTATACCTTTGAACGATTACATGGACATTTTTGAATGTCGTGTCCTAACTTGCGACACACACCACATCTTACTTTAACACCTTTTTTAATAATTGCTACTCGTTGTTCAATTTTTTTGCCTGATTAAACCACTCCACTTTGAGTAGAAGGTCTTTGAGATGAAACACTTATTGAGCTCTCAAAGTTAGTCATATTACTATCAAGTAGTATTTCAAAGTTATCATTGTTCCAACCACCAAGCAACCCACTCAGTATACCTCCGAAAAAATATTCATGTGTAGGAACATAATTTACTTAGTTTAGATTTCCACCAGCATACACATATCATTAATGGGGTCATTGATTGAGTGGCCAATCACATTATCATTAACTGGTTCATGGACCGAGAGTAACTGATTTTCAGTTTTATTCATTGGTTACTCAACAACCACCTTGCAAGTCCTTTTCTCATGCCCCGCCTGCTTGCACCTTGAAAACTTCACTATAATAATGGGGTTTCTCAACATATGAACTCCTTCAAGAACTTGACTAGTTGAACCAACTCATCCTTCACCTGGGTCTCTTCGATGTTGCGTTTTTGGTCTACAAGGGGGTTTCACAGACTTTGGTGCATTCAGCGGTATATGCTCAAAAGGTGGCCACATTAATGGACCATTAGTGGGCATTATGACCGACTCATATGCCCGTAAGTATGCGGCTTTTGTATAACGTTGATCCTCATATACCTCAATTTGCTCTCCCAAATATTTAATTGCAACAATTGCGTGTACACATGGTATACCAGACAATTACCATCGACGATAACTACAAAACATCCTTTCCAAGTAAACTGTATATTGTAAGTCTTTACCCCCAAAAATTTGAAAAACCTTATCACCTGCAAACGACACATTCCAAAACAATGTGAAGTCCTTTTTTCGATTAATGAACTTGCAAATCTTTGGGCAAATGTCCCCCTTCCAACTTCAGATCCAATTTCTTTTCTTCTCCATTCGATTCATCAAATAACTTCTTATCATCTCAGTCATAACAATCACTGACTTCTCTCTTGCATCTAGTAACACCAAGTTAAAACTCTCTAAGATATTTTTCAATAGCATGTCGCACTTGTTTGTGGCTTGAAAGTGAGATCTAGCTCAGAACTTGCGGTTTTCCTTCTATAACTAATGGAACGCCGCCTCATCAATAGCCTTTAATTGCTCCATGTTTTGTACAAGTGACTGACACAATGGCGATCCTCGATATCAGGAATCAATTAATCGATGGCCGTTACTAAACCCTACAATAAAAAAACGAATAAATTAGTTAATACCTTGTACTATAAGTGATCAATACTATCAATAAATAATATAACTTACCTTTTGTTTATTAGCAGTATGAGTCCAATTTTCTTGATGCAATGCAATCCCAAATCCGCAATCAATAACCTCAAGAAGAATGTCCAACTAATCTTGTTCTCACTCTCTACCACATAATAAGCAATTGGATAAATATAATTATTTGGATCAATACCTACATCGATCAACAATATACTTGGGTTACTCAACAACCACCTTTCAAGTCCTTTTATTATGCCCCGCCTGCTTGCATTTTGAAAACTTCACTATCATAATGGGGTTTCTCAACTTATGAACTCCATCGGGAACTTGACTAGTTGAACAAACTCTTCCTTCACTTGGGTCTCTTCGATGTTGAGTTTTTGGTCTTCAAGGGAGTTTTACTGACTTTGTTGCATTTATCGGTATATGCTCAAAAAGTGGCCACATTAATGTACCATTGCTGGGCATTATGACCGACTCATATGCCCGTAAGTATGCGGCTTTTGTATAACGTTAATCCTCATATACCTCTATTTGCTCTCCCAAATATTTAATTGCAACAATTGCGTGTGCACATGGTATACCAGACTATTCCCATCGACGACAACTACAAAACATCCTTTCCAAGTCAAATGTATATTGTAAGTCTTTACCCCCAAAAATTTGAATTACCTTATCACCTGCAAATGACACATTCCACAACAATGTGAAGTCCTTTTTTTTTTTATTAATCAACTTGCAAATCTTCGGGCAAATGTCCTCCTTCCAACTTCAGATCCAATTTCTTTTCTTCTCCATTCGATTCATCAAATAAATTCTTATCATCTCAGTCATAACAATCACTGACTTCTCTCTTGCATCTAGTAACACCAAGTTAAAACTCTCTGAGATATTATTCAATAGCATGTCGCACTTGGTTGTGGCTTGAAAGTGAGATCTATCCTAGAACTTGGGGTTTTCCTTCTCTAACTAATGGAATGCCGCCTCATCAATAACCTGTAACCGCTCCATGTTTTGTACAAGTGACCGACACAATGGCGATCCTAAATATCAGGAATCAATTAATCGATGGCCGGTACTAACCCCTACAATAAAAACTTGAATAAATTAGTAAATTCCTTGTCCTATAAGTGATTAATACCATCAATAAACAATATAACTTACCTTTTGGTTATCAGACATAAGAGTCCAATTTTCTTGATGCAATGCAATCCCAAATACGTAATCAATAAATTCAAGAAGAATGTCCAACTAATCTTGTTCTCACTCTCTACCACACAATAAGCAATTGGATAAATACAATTATTTGAATCAATACCTACATCGATCCACAATATACCTGGGTGGGGTCCCTTTAAATGACACCCGTCTAAACCTATCACATGTCTATAACCTTCCATGAACCCTTATTTGCAAGCATCAATACAAACGTACAACCTTCTAAACACCTCAAGACCTATCTCTTCTTCCTCGACAAATTCCAACGCAAAAAGGTAGACCCAGGACTGCTCTTCCTTAACTCCTCCACATACCTCCACATGATCTTTATTTGATCTTTATTCTAACCATCAATCAAAGTTCTAGCAAATTTAATTGCTCTTTGATCTTGCTTTATCGAAACATTGTCTGATAAAACACTCCTTATATTGGTTCTAAGGCTTTTGGCTTCTTATAAATGTCATTTCAAATATCATTGACATACAATCGTCCTATTTGCATATAGTACAACAACTTATGACTTAATACCTTGCCAAACGAATGTTTTGGATTTAGGGTTCGCACTTGGAACATTGGTGAATCTTGTATCTTTTAACCATAAATCAACCACTTACACGATGGCTTTTTTCATATAGCCCGCTCTTTTACCTTGGTGCTATATTTTTATTTGAAATCATTCACATTGGTGATGGATACGCAATTATAGCCTTGCGCAACACTTCCACATTCCTAAATAACATCCCAACGAAACTTCAGGTTTTGCATATCACTCTCTTCATTAAACATCTTGAACTTTGGTTTCTTAACCTTGGCTTCATTTGAATCATATGAATCACCACTTTCAAAATCATCTGGATGACTAGGAACCGTATCGGAGTCTATATCGATATATACGATCTCTTGATGTTCTATTGTAGACATAAATTGCCCGATAGATTTGAACTTATTTCGACACAAAGCAGCAATGGGTCTTCTTTGGCATCGAAAATATCCTCACCATAAGAATCTTCAAACTCACTATCAATGTAATAATATCTATCACTCTCAGCTCCCTCATCATCATCACTATATCTCGCATAAGATTTTTTCTATCGCGACAAACATCACCATCTACACAACTAATTTTAATCACTAAAGTCTGTTCAAGATATAATTCAGCGGTAACATCATTCTCGAACACTAGTGACATACTTTTTACATCCTCTTTCGTTGCTAAATACACAAGCTTAATATCCAAAGACTTATAAGGTTTATGGTAAAATTCAAAATCCTCCCCAAACTCGAACTTCTTGGCCATCCTACGTAATTTATCCATACTCATAGACCTAAAATTACAATTATAGAAAGTATAATAGCTGCCACCATAATATTGACCCCCTTTGAACTTCCCACCATATTACACACCCAACGTGAAAGACCCTGCATAAACCATTTATACAAAATTTGATTAGTGTAAGAAATTTATACTACAAAATATAACTATAAACAAGGTACATGGCAAGGAGATATTAATATAAAGTAGATCATGTGAATCTAAGGACGGATGAACATGATAAAGCATACAATCACAAACTCACAACTACTGGGTTACACACCATTTCTTATGGTTAACTCGTTCATGATTAATGGAAGCGATAATAATGATGGTGTATATATGTGCTAAAGAGGGATGGTTGTTATGCCCATAGTTGATTCTTCCTTGCTCGCTTTTACTCAATCCAACATTACCAGGTAATTCCTGTAATTAATTTTTAAGTGTTTAGTTGTTCAAGGTTTCCTTTTTTATTTAATTTTTAACATAAATATAAAGTTGAAAATATGGAAAAATGCTACTGTACATGTTCACCAAATTTTTCTTCTCACTCAAATTAAGTAAAAGAAAAATAAAATGCTAATTTCAGATAATAAAATGTATGTGTAAATCTATTTTGGTTAAAACTTAACAAGTAAGCATCACTTAAACAATACATTATTCATACCATATCTGGGATTGTGCATATGATAATATTCAGTAACACACAAAAGTTAACAATACTAATATTGCATGGAACTTTACAAACCAATACACATTTAAAAACAAACACACACAACCTAATATTACACCTTTATACACCATAAAAATAGCTTCACGTATATTAGAAAAGTAATATAAGAACACCTGGTTCAAATTATTGAATAAAAAAATGGTATTTACAAAACCCCAAAACCTTTAACCTTTAACCTATTAAATCACAAATTTGCATATACATTAATGGTTTCACTTACTCAATTGATTATAAACTCCAACTCAACACTAGCTTCAAAAAAATCTGCTCTTTTTTGCACTTGATCAGACCCAAGAACTTTTGAAACCTCCTTATCCATTTTTTAGAGGAATAGTGTAAAATAGCCAAAAAATTTAAAGATATTAATGAAACAATCGAGACACATGTACATTCAAGTTTAATCCATAAACTATACCTTACATCCACCTTATCTGAGTCACAACTTGAAAGAAAATCATGAATACCTACTTGACCAATAATTTTAGACTTCTCCTCGTATTTAGTCATCTGAACATTTATTCTCAGCAAATCACTCAATAATTTACTCTTTTTTCCCTGCCAACAGTTTTGTAAACATTTCATCATGTAAAATGTAATATTACTAAGTATTAGATTATGCGAATTTGAGAAGTTGATAGTTAATAATTTGTTAGTATTAATTTATAATATTTTATGTGACATAATATTGAGGTATGTTAGGACAGTACCTAAGTCATTCAATGATTGTCGATGAATATCTTTATTTTGAATAATTCAATGGTTTGGAACTCCTTGACATGAATTTTTTTTATTCGCTCATGTATATGTTTCGGCCGAATATGGTCTTCCATTTTGATAGAATATTCATCACACAATACCCAACGTCTATTTTAGGAAGTCTACGTCTTATAAATTTTTTTTGATACAACTTGAGGGATTATCCTTCCGACATGTTGGTATTATATCCTTTGGTAGACCTATCTTAGTATTAATATAGTCAGTTTCAGAATGATATATGTTATTTGTAAAATATATCATTTTTTTTGCGCAGTATATCTTTTTCATACATGTCCCTACATTCTTTGAGGAACATGTTAAAATATTGAACTAATTATCTAATTATAAAAGTAATACAAACAAAAAACATGTTATAAATAGTTATTATAAAATGTTAGTCGTGCGTGTCAAAAATATAGTATGAATTAAACTAATTAGTAATGATAATTAATTTAATCAACTAAATATATTACATTAGTCTTTAAATTGTTTTAATGTATTATTTAAGGTCGTCAAGCTTGTCCATATTTGGGGTAAACCCATTTGTCCAACAAAAATTTCATATGTTTCTCCTTGGTACCTCTATTAGTTTGGAAAGGACCTTCTCATTGGATTATACTTATGATATTCGTTGATCTATATTCTTGATGTATAGTTCATGGAAGGATCCAAAAATAAGCAAGAGGGCTTCGAACTAATTAGATCTTGTAGTTAATTACATGTCTAGAAAATATAACAAAGTAGGTATCGATTATATGAAATATGGGTGATATAAAAAAATACATTAAACTAAGTAGTATTTATTTCTTTACTCAATAACTGCTAAAAGTACCACCTCCTCGGTTGAACTTGGAGTACCAATATAAGATGTCCATGCAAAATCACCATACATTGATGTAATATATTATGGCCTAAGGGTAGAGTTAACATAGTTATTCGCTTTCTCATTATCATCCATATATTATGGCTAACCATAATTAGAAGTTATTAGTCTATCTTAATATATTTTATAGCTTAGTTATCAAAGATATCTATATTCCAAATTATGTCACTAAAGTAGGAAACTTTATCATTAGAAACTGTAGATGTATTGATGATAATGGATCCACCATCAATAGTTTAATTTTTTTATTGTTAGACCATGTTCTAGTCTACACAAAACCACCTACTCGTAACATTAGTTAAGTAATTAAACTGCTAGAAAAATAACATCAATCCTGGAACACTAACCCATTGAAATGTAACTTTGAATTATCAACATACATTAATATAAAAAATTATTACCCTGACCGACACATAGAGAATAAATAAATTAGAAATAAAATAAGATGGGATTTAAATTATCAAGACTGGATATCATAATTTTTATAATAGTGTGATATACCAATTATTATATTTTAATGACCACCTCGAATTTAGATTCGATATGTTACAAATTCTAGAAAATAATATGGAGCAAAATATGCCTTAAGTATTTGTACCTTGTGATGAATGCTAGTAACAATGCATTACCTAAAAATATAAAGAGGTATAATAGAATACTTACTCTATTTAAAAGTAGCCAGATTCGTCACGATTCAATGGAAAAGATAATTATTCTTTTGATGTTAATGGAATTAAGTTTATTATTTAACTTGATGAATTAACTATAGTTACTCTACTTTTAGATGAAAATCATTTAATTAGCATATTAATAGATAAATGTTACAGCTAAGGTATAAATCATAAAATGACAAAAATTATGTAAATTTATGATTAATTTGGAAATTAGTAATAAAATTACATCTAATAATTGTCGTATTGACATTATTAGTTCAATAAACTAGTTGAATTTTTTGAATACATATATTAACCAAGTTTTTTCTTCATGTTATTGATGTCTCCCTATTTGTGATAGATAATTCCCTTTAAGAGACACCATTTTAGGTAGAAATTGGACTTAGTTAGTAGATATATTGGTGTAATATTCAATAATTCACTTTCTTCATTAGTTTTATACTTACTGTTATTTTTAGAACTTTTGTGCATTAATTCGTTTGTTTAGTGTGAATTTATTAGGTATATGGATTCTAAGAGGCACCAAAATGAACAGAAGAAGTGAATTTAAAGGTCTGACATCAAAGGAAGTGTCAAAGGAGGAAAAGACAATACTTTAGTGGGGGTGGAGGAGCATTGAAAACTAGAAAGTCATCAGTTTTAGCCTTTTCCAAGCCTAAAAAATGCAGAATCTAACTTAGTGGTTCAAATAAAAAAGATGGGGCCTGAGTTAGAGAAATTTAAGAAGTGGTTTCAGGTGATTTAGACTTACGATGTGAAAGTTACTCCTATTTTACTTGAGTGGTGTACATCAGTGCGTGAAAAATAAAATGAATTTTTGTCCCTTATTACATAATTAATCCCAAAGGTGGACCTAATCTGTTTTTCAGCTCTATATAATGATTTTTAGATATGTACGCTTAATTCTATCATTTATTTTGAGAGAGGGGATAGTAGAAGCATTTTGAAGAAAAAGGCAAAAGGTGGGAAATCTTTCTTCGTCCACAATCAGCCTAGTCATCCCAACCCTCATTCTGTCAGTTTAAATTAATTCGCATAATTGCATATTGATTCTATCCTTTTACTTATTTACTATCGTTAATTAGGCACCATATTTGTTCCACAGTATATATCTTGAACCCAAAATACTCTTCATATCTACTATATAAAAACATTTTCAATCACCAAGATATTTCCAAGTTTATCACTTATATCCTTTTCTTTAATATGTCTTTTTATCCCCATTTGAGATTTGTTTTATAAATAACACTCAAGTCCAACTTATTTTCCCAATTTTATCATTTGTATGAGTCACGTATTGTTTATTAAATACTTATCATTTCATTTTTACCTTCTTTATCATTTGTATGTCAAAGTTCCATCAAGTTATGCACTCCATGCCGTTTTTACCAATAGTATAATCTCTTCATGATGTGGCCAAATGTCAAAGAACAGAAAAGAAGAAGGTGGAATTTAAAACACCCTTGAATAGTAATACCTAATAGACTATGATATGAAAAAACAAGAAAAATAACATCTACACTCAATACAAACTTATTAGACAAATTATATTTAGCAAACAACATAGTCTAATACACTTTAAAAATTACGATCCACTCTCTTGATTGTCCTGGTGCAAAAGCATTCACTGGTCGGCTGTTTAAGAGATTCAACTTCTCTAATACAATCATTAAATTCAACAACGGTTTCTGCAAGACTTAATAACCTTTTATTTTTTCAAAACTCAAAATCTTATTATATTTTATACTCCAAATCTAGGCCATATCATCTACTATAAGGTTCTATTTCTACAAATTATCTAATAATATTCTTCTTTTTCATCATCATAATCCTTATAAACAATGGTTATGTAGAATTTCATGTCCTTATAAATATATTTGACTTCACATAAAAAAGCTTGATAAAACTTATCTATCCATTTGAGATCAACAAACTCTTTAAATTATATAACACAAACTCTTCCACTATCACTATCGTCAAATTCATGATTTGTTGAACAAGCCCATTTATTTAATACATTTTACTAAAATTATAATGCTTTTCTATACAAATTTTATTCCCTAGTATTACAATTATATCCCCTTATTACTTGTAATAAAGTTCACCATTTTTTTTGTTTGAAGGTTTTGTTAAAAAATTTAAAATTATAGGCATTGATAATAATAATTAAGGAGTAATTTCTCCTTATCACTCTTATTTAAATTCAATTAGATATCAAAAGTCTCTTCAATTTTCTTGTCAAGTTTCCTAAAACACTTAAGGCATTTTAATGCATTTTTACCATACCTTTTAAAGACCTAGCACCATTATTGTTCTTCTTATTAGCAAGTTCACTTATATGAATCAAGTCATGAATTTGTTATTGTGACTTCATTGAAACCAATACTTGTTTTTTAAATACATGTAAATTATTTTCTTTCAAATCAATTGGAACATTATACAAAAAATTTAAACACATCCACCCTTCCACAGGCTTTTATGATTCTACATCGATGTCTTTTCACATTTATTGGAACAATTGTAATGAAAACCTAATTGCACTACCTATGTAGCAAATACCATAAATTATCCATAAAGGTACTGATACCTTTTTAACTTTATTTTTAATAGAAGATTTTTAACATAAATATTTTCTAACATAAGATTAGCACACCTTTTCAAAAATATCATTCTTTCTCCTAGATGCCACATTTTTCACAACACTTTCTCATATACACTTTCATTTAAATATTGATAGCAGAATATATTTAAATCTTTTGATGTTATATCTACTATATGCATCTAGTTCCATTGAAATTTATAATACTCTTTACATTTAAAATGTAAGCGCATCCCAAAAAAATTGTCGAACTAAACACTTTCTCTCACAAATATGCACCACCTTTCATAACATCTTTTGGAGGTTTGACAATCACCTTTCCGTGCCAAAAGTTTTGTAAAGATTTCATCATATGAATTGAAATTGTTACTCAGTATTATTATATGCAAATTTGAGAAGTTAATTTATAATATTTTATATGACATAATATTGAGTTATGTTTGAGTTATGTTTGGACAGTCCTTAAGACATTCAAAGATTTTCGATGAATCTCTTTATTTATAATACTTAAATGGTCTAGAACTCCTTGACATTGATTTTTTTAAGGCTCTCATGTATATGTTTTGGCCGAATCCGGTCTTCCACTTTGATAGAATATTTATCACACAATACCCAACGTCACTATAAGGAAGTCTACGTCTTACAAAATTTTTGTGATTGAACTTGAGGGTAAGACCTTCTGATATGTTGGTCTTTTTTTTGGAAGACCTTGCTTAGTATTTGTATTGTTAGTTTCAGAAAGATCCATGTTATTTGTAAAATATATGATGTGATGGTTTTACATAGTATATCTTTTTCATACATGCCCTTACATGCTTCTAGGAATATGTTAAAATATTAAACTAATTCTCTAATTAGAAAAGTAATTAAAACAAAAAACATGTTATAAATAGTTATTTTATGATGTTACCAGTGCTTTTTAAAAATATATTAAGAATTCAACTAATTATTAATGATAATTAATTTATGAAGTGAGTATATTACATTAGTCTTTATAATTTGTTTAATGTATGATTCAAGTTATCGCCAACTTGGTCTACATTTGGATAAAACCCGTTTGTCCAACAAAAATTTCATATGTTTGTCCTTGGTACCTCTAACAGTTTATAGATCACCTGCTCATTGGTGTATAGTTATGATCGTGTATTGATTATGGAAGGATCCAACAATAAGTAAGAGGGTTTTGAACCAATTAGATCTTGTAGTTAATTACATGTCTAGCAAATGTAATAAACTAAGTATAAAGTGAAAGAATTAAGAGTAATATAATAAATACCGTAAAATAAGTAGTATTCATGTCTTATCTCAATAATTTTTAATAATACCGCCTCCTCAGGTAAATTTGGAGTTGCAATATAAGATGTCCATGCAAAATCACCATATATTGATGTAATATATTGTGGCCCAAGGGTAGAGTTAGCATAGTCATTAGATTTCTCTTTGTCATCTACATACCCGTGCTCATAATGTAACTCTAAAACCACTATTACTTTTATGATTCTTACATAAATATTTTGCTTCCTAATAATTCTTCAAGTAAACATTTTTTTTTATTATTCTTTGAAACATTTTACAATACATAATTAAGTCTTAATTAATTTTGTGCGAGAGATATATTGCCAGTGGATTATGAGGCTGAAGGGATCACATTATCCAATATTATCATCTATTAAGACAAAATATGAAATGATATCAATTAATTTTTTTAAATTTTCATCATATTTAATGGTTGATGAAGCTAGTTATTCCCTTATTCCCATTTGCTAGTCCTAATGAGTATATGAAAAAACTATTTTTTTAATTAATAATTTTTGATAAAAAATTTAATCCGTTTGGGTAACACTAAATTTATTTTTGAACATTTTGATCAAGTTAGCATAGTGTTTAGAAAAAATGATTTATTCTATCCTTCCTAGTTTCAGATAAGTGTCACTAAAGTCTGAGGGTTCAGGAACCATGTACCTCTCACTTGAGAGAACATTCAAAACTTAAATAACTTTCTTCCGCCTGCGGGATTTGAACCTTGAACCTCCCACTTGAGAGACAGAGGGTTTAATAAATTTGTTGTTATACCATGATCCGGTTTACACAAAACAACCTACTCATATCATTAGTAAAGTTATTAAACTGCTAGAAAAATGCCATGAATCCTGAGATACTAACCTATTAATATGTAACTTTTGATTATCAACATACGCTAATATAAAAAAAAATTACCTTGAGGGACATAAATAATAAACAAATAGGAATAAAATAAGATTGGATTCGTATTATCAATATTGAATATAAATTTGTTTATAACATTGTGATAAACCAATTTATAGATATTAAATAAAACCTCAAATTAAGAATCGGTCTCTTACAAATTTTGGAAAACAATGTGGAGCACAAAGTACCTTAAGTATCTGTACCTTGTGAGCAATGCTAGCAACAATGCATTACTTAAAAATATAAATAAGTATACTAGAATAGTTACTCTATTTAAAAGTAGCTAAAGTCGTCATGATTAATGTAAATGGAATTGAGTTTTTTATTTAACTTCATGCCTTAACTATAGTTACTTTACTTTTAGATCAACATCATTCCATTATTTCATTAGCATATTAATAGATAAATGTGACAACTAAGGTATAAATAAATAATCAAATGACAAAACATTACGTACACTTATGATTAATTTGGACATTAATAAATAAAATTACATCTAATAATTGTCGTATTGACATTATTAGTTCAATCAACTGGTTGAATTCTTCAAATACATATATTAATTAAGTTTTTTCTTCATGACGTTGATGTCTCCATGTTTGTGAAAGATAAATCCCCATATCAGACATTATTTTAAGTAAAAATTGGACTAAGTTAGGAGAGTTATCGGCTTAATTTGCAATAATGCACTTTTTTCCTTCGTTATATAATTATTGTTAGTTTTAGAGCTTTTGTGTGTTAATTCGTTTGTATAGTTTGAATTTATTAGGTATATGGATTCTAGGAGGCATGAAGATGGGGAGAAGAAGTAAATTTTAAAGTCCAACATCAAAAGGAAGTGTTAATGGAACACCTACTAGTGTGGAGTAGCATTGAAAACTGAAAATTCGTTACTTCTAGCCCTTCCGGAGCCTATACGGTGCAGAATATGACTTAGTGGTCCACATGAAAAAGTTGGGCCCCTAAGTTAGAGAAATTGGAGAAGTAGATTAACGTGATTTGGAATTTTGATGTGGAAGTTACACCTATTATACCAGAGTGGTGATGCCTCCCTATTTGTAATAAATAAATTCCCCGAGGAGACATTATTTTGCTATATAGTACAATCTTCCTTCAGATTTGTATTATTATTACTTTTAGAGCTTTTGTGAGTTAATTTTCTTGTTTAGTGTGAATTTCTTAGGTACATGGATGCTAGAAGGCATTGAGATGAAGAAAAGAAGTGGAGTTTAAAGTCCCAGAACAAAAGAATGTGTCAAAACATAGAAAGATATCACTTTAGTGAAGGAGGAGCATTTGAAATTGGAAAGTTGTCACTTTTAGGTCTTCTCGGGCTCAAAGTGTGCATGTTCATACTTGGTGGTTCAAATGAAAAAGGTTCACCTCTATATTAGCAAAATTGGAGAAGTGGAATACGGTGATTTGGACCTACGATGTGAAATTTATACGTTATTTACTAAAGTTGAAGTACCCAATCCGTTTTTAAACTATATAGAAGGCTTCCTAAGACTCATAAATCAGTACGCTTTAATTTTACTCTAATCTTGTGAGAGAACAAGGCAGATGCAAGAGCAGAATCTGTAGAAACACTTTTCTTCGATCAACCACTCATGTTAATCTCCTATCTAGGTTATTATTTTATTTATTTTATTCGAAACATGTGTAATTTTAATTTCTTTTCAATATTTAATTTCAGTATGAGCTAAACTTCCAAATACTTGAGAATCACATAATGGTTAAGCCTTAGTTTATCTATTTTAGTATTTTCAGATTTGGGATTGTTTTAATTTAATTCAATTTAGGTTTTTCATAATGTTTATTAGTTCATGCTTATTTACTAATTCTAATTGAGAAGAGAAGTAGAATAAGGATATATAGTAATTAGGCTATTCAATACTAGCGACGATCATCCAGAAGAAGGGTTTATTTACTTAACTAATTAATAAACGCGTGGTGTTCGTCATTGATCTTGACGGGCTTGACTAACCACGTAGCCAATTTGGTAATTTCACTTAATTATCTAAGCGTAGCTTATAATCGCCTTAACGGGGTTTGTAATACTGTTGGACAGCTCCTAAGTCTACCCTGACGGGAGTTAGGAAACTGTAGAGCCCCGACTAATATAGAATTACCAACTCGTCCCTTAAAAGAAAGAACTAAATGTATAAATTTAAGTAGATCCATAGTGAGACTCAAGTATACTATTATATATGCGTTTAAACCTTTAGTCTTTACTTTATTATCATTCTTATATACAAAATCCAAACAAAAATCTAATTATCTTTTATTTATTTTGTACTACAATTAGTTCTACTTATCGCTTAAACACATTTGTCTTACCAAGCGAGTCATGTGGATATGATTAACCCATTTTTACTGATTTATCACTTGCACGACCCGTACACTTGCGGTGGTCGTTTCCTTCTTTAGTGCTGATTAGTATCACACTCAAGGAGCGACCAAGTTTTTGGCACCGCTGCAAGGGATTGCAGCTTGTGACCCCTTTGTTTAATCTTGTAGTAGAGTTAGTTGTTATTTTCTATTTTACTCTTTCTTTGTTTTTGTCGTTTTCATATCTTACAGGTCTGTTGTATCCATGCCCAAAATCAAAGAGAAAGGGAAGAAAAGAAAGCACTAGAAGAGATGACAACCTTGAATGGAAATGTTTAGGTTGAAGTAGATGAAGATGGCAACCCAATAGCTCCACAAATAACAGTTTATCCACCAGGAGATAATGTTAACCTTTGAATTCCAATCCATCTTGGAGGACAACCACCACTTAGTAACAATCTGGGTGCGCGAGTTCAACCTGAAGCCATATTGTGGCTCATCCAGCCTAACGGAAACAGGCCATTCTGTTTACCACCCTTGGGATTTCACCTACCCACGATTCTAGCATTGAGAATCAAACCAGATGTGGGTATGATCAATCAGTTCATCAATATTGGTCAATACAGTGGAGCTTCATGCGAAGATCATATTCGAGCCATGTAAATATTCATGAATATTTGTAATACGTATATCACTCTAGGAGTTAATCAAGAACAAATGTACTTTGCTATGTTCACATTCTTCTTTAACGGAGGAGCTAGTGAGTGGTATGACCAACAATAACACGAAGAAAACACTACTTGGGATCAACTGTAACCATGTTTTTAGATAGGTATTATTCTCAGAATGTTAGATTAAGTGGACAACTTTATTTAGAAAGTTACTAACAAGAACGTGGAGAAGCTGTAGCGGCCGAATGGTCTCGTTTTCAATCATTATTAAGGAAGTATCCACTACACGGGTAATCATTGGAATTACAGTTAGGAATTTCTTATCGTAGTTTAGATGAAGTCTCAAAGGAATAACTTGGTATGATGTGTCAAGGTGGTTTTATGATGGTAACTGTGAATCAGGCGTTGGCTATAATAGACCAGACCGTAAAGAATGAAATAAGTTGGAAACCATCCAAATCACCAGATCGATTTTTTGATAAAGCTACCTTGAACGTATATGCAGGTGCTTTGAACACAAAGATTGTCTCCTTAGAGAACAAGATTAAACAATTATATGTTTCCGAAAAACAAGCTAATGTTCACTTGGTACAAGAACAAGAAATATGTCCCAGTTGTGGGGTCATTGATCATAAGTGGGAAGATTGTCCTCATAATCCAGAATCAGTATGCTTTATCAATAATCGTGGTAACCACTACTCGAGTGGTCAAGGCTCTGGTAATCTTTTATTATATATCATTATTACTTTCTTTACATTGTTAAATTATAGATTTTGCTTAATTCGTCATTGAACTAGAATAATTTATTTTTAGATATAAGATGTGATATTGAATTTGTACTGTAGTTTCTTGCCATAAAATTTGATTTATTCTCAGAATTTATGTATTGTTTGGGAACATTCTTTTTTATTTAAAGAGATAACTAAATTTAAAAGTGTTATTTAATCGAGTTAGTTTACAAATAAAATGTAGAACTCTTATAAGTTTATCAAAAATATATTTCAATACCACACAAACTACTCTAAAATATAAATGTTTTAATTAAAAATTGCAACTTCAACGGTGAAGATCATTGTATTCAATTATAAACTTTAGTGGTTGCAGGAAAGGCTAACTATATTGTATTTTTGGATAAGTGGCAAGTGTTTATTAAAGAGTTGCATCACACCTTGGGGTTTAAAACAAAGATTATCTAAGAGCTACCTCTCTCTTCTTAAGCCAGTTTTATGTTTTAATATTGTTTTCGACGATTTCAATCATATTATTAAAATATTACAATCAATGAATAGATCGGATTTTATATTTTTTATTTTAAATATTTGTTAGGCCATTTAAGATACTTTTCTTTAACTTTTTAAATTATTATGTAAATCATAAATTGAAGAATTATATCTTAATGAACAACTACGTAATAAAATATTAGAAGTTATGAAATATTGTTTATTAGACTCATAAAATATTAGATGTTTTGAATTTATCATTATCATTTTAAATTTTTTGTACATTGCCGAATAATAAATTTTGCTTAGTTTGTCATTGAACTAGAATAAGTTATATGTAGATATAAGATGTGACCTTAAATGTGTAGTGTTTTTCTCTCCATAGCATTTTTATTTTTTAGAATTTATGTATTGTATGGGAACATTCTTTTTGATCTAAAAAAGTATATTAAAAAGTGTTATTTAATCGAGTTAATTTGCAAATAAAATAAAGAACTCTTATAAATTTATCAAAACATAATTCAGTATAACACAAAATACTCTAAAATGTAAATGTTTTAATTAAAAGATGAAAATTCAATGGTGTATATCCTTGTATACAATTATAAACTTTAGTGGTTGCACCAAAGGCTAACTATATTGTATTTTTTGGATAAGTAGTAAGTTTTTATTATAGTTTTGCATCACACCTTGTGGTTTAAAACAAAGCATGTCTAAGAGCTACCTCTGTCTTCTTAAGTTGTTTTTATGTTTTAATATTTTTTGTGACGATTTTTATCATAGTAATAAAATATTACAAACGAGGAATAGATTGGATTGTACATATTTATATACTTTTTAGGCCATTTATGATACTTTTAATTAACTTTTTAAGTTGTTATGCAAATTATAAATTAAAGAATTATATCTTAGTAAAAAAATACATAATAAAATAGAAGTTTTGAAATATTGTTTATTAGACTCATAAAATGTGTAGTCAAACGTGATATATTTTTAACAGAACTGATGTCATGAGTATGGGTGGTAGAAGTATATGACCTTGAACAACTTAATATTCTAAATCATTGACTTAATCGATAATTTACATTTGTTTTATACGGTGTAAACTCCCGACCAATCATATACAAGGAGAATTGATAAATTTGGGGAGAGGATCTATGTGAACTTCGTAAATAGAGGATGAATTTCCTCCAAGAAAATTACGTGCAAGGAAATATCCTTACACATTTAGGATTCTATGGGTGTGTACATTTGTGTTATTGGCAATTAATAATGTTTTTTATACCTTAGTAGTTTAGTGTATTTCCATTTCTAGTCGTATACTTAATGAAATTATAAGCAAGATGTCTATTTTTAGCATCTACTTCTATGGACATGGAATAAATTTCCACAATCAATGTTCCATATAGAATTATTCTAAATTAAAATGTACATCACCCATTGAACCCATATATTAGTATTATCCATATTAAATATATAAATTACCATCAATATTTAAAATTATTTAATATGATACAAGCTATCACTTATCATTCTACAAGATTTAGGAAGGTAAATTATTCAGAAAAAGACCCTCGAGAAGAAAGCATATATGACAAATACTCAAAAAAATCACAATGGCAGATGGGTTATTTTTTATCTTTAATCGCACAAAAATGAAAAATTAATATTTAGAAGTTTATTATTATTATTATTTCAATATGGTTTATATTACTATCACACACTTATAAAATTAAAAAAAGTTAGACTTGAAACAATTTGACCAAAACCAAAAAATATTCAACCTAATTTAAAATAGTTGTGCACATATACTTCCATAGATTGATACTACCTATACAATCTAGTCAAACTTAATATAAACTCAACAAAAACTAACATTATAAAGTATATAACTTTACAAAAAGACCCCTAATATTTTCAAAATTTTTGTTCCATCTAAAAAATTAGGACCTTTCACCACCTTTCAAGCCTACTCGGCAACAAATTATATTACGTGTCAACAAAAACACTTCAACTACAATAATAATCTCTATTTTTCACTAACATAATAGTTTTCCATATTTCATTTTTATTGTAAATACCCTTGTTTATATTAACATTTTGGCAGACTTTACTCCGTAATTTACCATTCTTCGTCATTAGACGATTGTGCAAGTGAATATCCTTACATATTAAGGATGCCATGTGCGTATAAATTTGTAACACTGGCAATTGATAAGTCTTTTTTAACTTAGTAGATTAGTATATTATTCATTCCCAACCTTATTCTTATTGTAATTATCAAAAAGATGTCTAATTTTTTGCATCTACTTTCTTGGCCATGGAATAGATTTACACAATCAATATTCCGTATACAATTGTTCTCAATCAAAATGTACATCACTCATTGACTCTAAATATTAGTATTATCCATATCAAATATATATAATATCATCGAAATTGAAAATTAATTAATATGATGCAATCTTTGAATATCGATCAACTTTCATAACTTTAGTTTTTACAATTTAAATTTTTAATAGTTAATCTTATTTTGCAATTATAATAATTTTAATAGTAAGAATTAGTTTGGGTATAACAGAAAATATTGATCTTATGGTTTTTTTTAAAATCTTTGTAGGTTATTATGTAGTATCTGGTACCTTTTGATTAATTAATAAAAGTAATTTAAAAATAAATGAAAAAATAATTTTTATGCAAGCTATCACATATCATGCTACAATTTTGAGGAAATACAATAATTCGGAAGAAGACATTCTAAAAGAAAGCATATGTGACTAAAATTAAGAAAAATTACAATTAAAGGTAGGTTATTTCGGATTTTTAATCGCAAAAAATGAAAAATCAATATTTGAAAGTTTATAGTTATTATTTCAATAAGGTTTTTTTTATTATCACAAACATTGAAACTCAAAAAAAGTTTGACTAATAACAATTAGACTGAAACAAAATAAAATAAACAACCTAGTTTAAAAAAGTTGTGCACCTATACTACCATTTATAGATAAGACATATACAAACTAGTCAAACTTAATATAAAATCAACAAAAAAATAACATTATTATAAAGTATATAAGTTTACAAACAGACCCCTAATGTGTTCAAAAATTTTGTTCCATCTTAAAAATTAGTGACTCTGACGACCCTTCAAGTCTCTTGAACAGCAAACTCTTTTCTCTATCAACAAAAACATTTCGACCATATTTAAAATCTCCATTTTCTACTAACATATTAGTTGACCACAGTGCAATTTATATTGTAAATATCGGTCTTTATATTAGCATTTAGGAAGACTTTACTCCGTAATTCATCGTTCTTCATCAATAGAAACTGAATTCTCTTCAATAAAAATATGTGCAAGTGAATTCCTTACACGTCAAGGATGTTATGTGCATGCACATTTGTATTATTGGCAATTTATAATTCTTTTTTTACCTTAATATATTACTATATTTTCTACTGTCAACCTTATAATAATGAAATTTTAAGTAAGATGTATAATTTTTAGCATAGACTTCCATGGTCGTGGAATAGATTTTCACAACAAAATGCACATCACCCATTTACCCAAAATATTAGTCTTTTCCATATTAAATATATAAAAAACCATCAAATTAAAGTTAATTAATAGGGTACAAGCTATCACGTATCATGCTACAAGATTGAGGAATTAAAATAAATCGGTAGAAGACCCACGAGAAGAAAGCATATATGACGATTACTCATAAAAATCATAATTGCAGGTAGGTTATTTTATATCTTTAATCATTACAAAATGAAAAATTAATATTTAAAAGTTTATATTTATTATTTCAATATTGTTTATTTTATTATCACAAACTTAGAAATGTACAAAAGGTTGTACTAGTAACAATTTGACCAAAAATAAAATAAAATAGTCAACATAGTTTAACATTTTTCTGTACCTACAGTCCATCAATGGGTACGACCTACACAATCTAGTCAAACATAATATAAACTCAACAAAATCTAAATTTTTTAAAAATTATATGAATTTACAAACAAATCCCTAATCTTTTAAAGAAATTGTTCCATCTTAAAAATTAGCAACACTGACCACTATTCAAGCATACTCGACAAAAAATTTCAGCCACAATTATAATCTCCATTTTTCACTAACATAATAGTGTTCGATATTTATATTTATATTGTAAAAATCTTTTTAATATTAACATTTGGGCAGAATTTACTCAACAATTCACCCTAGTTCAGTTAATTCAATTTGATTCGTAGATAACATATGTTCAAGGTATCATCATCCAATATCTATATTATATTTTATATTTTTTTATACGGTACAAATTTACCCACGTGGCGGCCAGGATTAAATCTCCTACACAAGAAAACTGCTAAGAGACCATTCTCCACCATCGTCAACCCGTATTGGCTACGTTATTAATAATTGAAAAACCCAAATTAAGGTAAAATGATCCAATTTTTAATCTAATATCATCACATCACTTTTAAAATGATATAGAATTATCTTATTTAAGTGTATTAATTTTATTATTATACAAATTCTATAATGGCCATTAATATGACCTATAAGCCTTTTTTTCTTATGAAAAGTGATGCGCTAAAAATTTCCATTTTGGTCTTATATGCATTTTTTGAATTGTTAGTGCAATTTATCTATAGGGACTGATTAGTGAAATTCAATATAATAGAGGGACTGATTATTAAATTTTATGTGTTCGGATCTTTGAGCCTCTGACAATAACTTTAATCCGATCGTGTAAATTAAATTCTTGTTGGACAAATCAAAAACAATTCTTGCCTTACCGGAGAGCCTGGTGTTGGAAAAACTGCTATACTGAGGGAAAGAAGGTAATTTTTCTTTTTGCATACTATATATGATTGGTTATAACGTAACATTACTCTGTTCTGATTTATGATGTTCTATTCATATACATTATAACATTATACATGTGTTTGCTTGTGGCTGGGACAAAATATCGAGAAGAGTTTGAGGAAAGACTTAAGAAATTAATGGAGGTTCATACATTGATGGGAGTTGGAGGAGCAGATGAGGGTGCTATTGATGCTGCTAACATATTGAAATATGCACCCTTAGCTTGGTCTATGTGTTAAATATGAATCTTTATGTCTATTTATGTAAATAAATTCACGTTTAGCTTTTTTTCAGGGATCAGGTTCAAGATGCCAGGATATTGATTATTAAGATAAGCTAAAAGGGTTTGACATAATTATTCATGATACATCACAAAGCTCTTTCTAAGGTGAGTCTCACGTGATTACAGAGGTAATTTGATCACTCATTTATGATTATTGGTGATTTGTGATCACCCCTTTATCTATATTGTAATATTAGTCCTTAATAGTTGTGTATATATGTGAAAAGAAATGGGTGTTGATAATTAAACTTGATAAAATTCAATGGATATAGAATACGCGTATCAATATTATGCATTGTATTTAAGAGTAGGTGGAAAGTCATCTGGTGAATGAATCAAGACAGTTGGCCTACCTGTTCAATGAATCAAGACAGATCGTTAGCCTACCTGCTCAATGAATCAAGACAGAACGTTGAATTTCTAAGTAGCTTAAAGGTCAAAAGTTTATGTCTGTATTCTAAGTAACTTTAGTAATCTACTAGTATAAATAGAAGTAGTATTGTAGTTCATCAGTAAGAAAAAAATTATAAGAAAGATAGAGCTAAAGTTTTATAATCTCCTGTCCAGTACTTCTTCATATCTTCTTTAGTAATTATTTTTTCAATTAGCTTCCAACAAACTGGTATCAGAGCAAGGTAGATATGGCAACAATTAGTGGAGGCATGCCATTTCCAAAACTCACGAAGAGTAATTACGAGAGGTGGAGCATTCAAATGAAGGCATATCTTGGTGGACAAGATGCGTGGGATGCCATTGAAGAAGAATATGAGGAACCAGAGGGTCTGGCTGCTCTTAGCCAAGCCCAAAAGAAGGCTGCCGAAGATGCTCGAGTTAAAGATCAAAAGGCTCTTTCTCTCATTCAACTGAGTGTTGATGATTCCATCTTTGAGAAGATAGCACAAGCCACTACCTCTAATAGGGCCTGGGAAATTCTCCATAACACTTTCAAAGGAATTGATAGGGTGAAGAAGGTTCGTCTCCAAAGTCTTCGAGGTGAGTTCGAATCTTTGAAAATGAAGGATACAGAATCAATATTTGATTATGTATCAAGAATTCAAGCAGTGGTAAATCAACTTCAAATGAATGGGGAAGATTTACCAGAAAATCGTGTGGTTGAGAAGATTCTTCGGTCCATTGATCAAAAGTTTGATCACGTTGTTGTAGCCATTGAGGAGTCCAATGATGTGGAAACCTTGACTGTTGACGAGTTGACAGGAAAATTACAAGTCCACGAAGAAAAGATAAAAAGAAGGACAAAAGAACCCATTGACCAAGCTTTGCAAGCAAAAGTGAATATTAAAAATGATGGTAATGCAAGTAATCAAGGCTGGCGTGGTCGAGGAAGAGGACGCGGTCGAGGCCGTGGTAGAGGTCGTGGTCGAGGCCGTGATAGTCAAGCCACATGGTATGACAATGATGCAAAAGTTGAGTCTAAATCAACTAGAGGACGAGGAAGAGGAGGCTACTATAAACAACAAGACAAGAAATCTATTGAGTGCTACAATTGTCATAGATTTGGACACTATTCATATGAGTGTTATGATGGACCTCAAGAAGGAAAAGAAAAATCTCATCTTGCAGAAGAGAAAAAAGAAGATGAGACACTTTTATTGGCGTACAAGGCGTCGATAGAAGAGAACAAATCTGAATGGTACCTCGATACAGGTGCAAGTAATCATATGTGTGGAAATAAAAGCATGTTTGTCGAGATGGATGAATCTGTAAGTGGTAATATAACTTTTGGTGATATGTCAAAAACTCCAGTCAAAGGCAGAGGAAAAATCATGATCAGATTAAAGAATGGTGAACATCAGTTTATTTCTGATGTTTATTTTGTTCCTGGAATGAAGGCAAATATCTTGAGTATGGGTCAACTATTGGAGAAAGGACACACTATGCAGTTAGAAGACAAGAGTCTGTATTTGAAAACAGGTGACGGGGCCTTAATTGCAAAAGTACCAATGACTAGTAATCGGATGTTTATAATGAACATACACCATGATGAAGCAAAGTGTTTAAAGTCATGTTATGAAAATCCATCCTGGTTGTGGCATTTGAGGCTCGGACATCTCAACTTTGATGGATTAAAAGTAATGTCGTCTAAATATATGGTAAAAGGATTACCTCACATTGATCAACCTGATCAACTGTGTGAAGGATGTATTGTTGGAAAACAACACCGTAGAAGTTTTCTTAAGGAATCTATGTCAAGGGCAAAACAACCATTGGAGTTAATTCATGCTGATGTATGTGGACCGATCGATCCTGCCTCATTTGGAAAGAATAGATATTTTCTTCTATTTATTGATGACTATAGTAGGAAGACCTGGGTTTACTTTTTGAAGAACAAATCTGAGGTATTTTCTGCTTTCCAAAAGTTCAAAGCACTCGTGGAGAAACAAAGTGACTATCATATCAAGGCGATGAGATCTGATAGAGGAGGAGAGTTCACATCAAATGAATTCAAGGATTTTTGCGAGAAGAATGGTATTCGTAGACCTCTGACTGTTGCTTATTCACCACAACAAAATGGAGTTGTGGAAAGAAAGAATGGATCCATTATGAATATGGTTCGATCAATGCTGAAGAGTAAAAATCTGCCAAGAGAATTTTGGGCCGAGGCTGTTGATTGTGCTGTGTATCTCTCCAATCGTTGTCCGACAAAAAGCATCGAAGATAAAACCCCCCAAGAGGTTTGGAGTGGATACAAGCCGAGCATATCACATTTGAGAGTCTTTGGAAGTATTGCACACATGCATGTACCAGATCAGCAGCGGAAGAAGCTGGAAGATAAAAGTCAAAAGTTTATCTTTGTTGGGTATGATCATGCATCAAAGGGTTATAAATTGTATAATCCTATTGAGAAAACTAGAAGAACTAGTCGAGACGTTGTGTTTGATGAAAGAAGTTCGTGGGAATGGAGTTCACAAGAAAATGAAAAATATATTTTCTTACCGAACGAGGAAAGTAGTGATGATGAAGAGAATGAGCAAGAGGAGCCGATTACTCCACCTTCACCAAATCCATCCTCATCAGAAGGAGGAAGTTCTAGAAGTGAACGCCCCCAAAAGACAAGATCATTGCAAGAAATCTATAATCTCAATCAGAACCCAAATTTATTTTGTTTGTTCGCGGATACCGAACCTGTAAGTTTTGAGGAAGCAAGTAGAAGTGAAAAATGGATAGACGCCATGAATGAAGAGATTTTCTCTATCGAAAAAAATAAAACTTGGGAGTTGACTACCTTGCCTCCGGAGCACAAACCCATCGGCGTGAAGTGGGTTTACAAAATCAAGAAGAATGTAAAAGGAGAAATTGAAAGGTACAAAGCAAGGCTTGTGGTAAAGGGTTACAAACAAAGAGAAGGGATTGATTATGATGAAGTCTTTGCCCCTGTTGCTCGATTGGAGACAATCAGATTTCTTATTTCCTTGGCAGCACAAAAGAAGTGGAAGATTTATCAGATGGATGTTAAATCAGCATTCTTGAATGGCAACCTTGAAGAGGAGGTGTATATAGAGCAACCAGAAGGATATGTTGTTAAAGGGCATGTAGATAAGGTGTTAAAATTGAAGAAGGCCTTATATGGTTTGAAGCAAGCCCCAAGGGCTTGGAATAGTCGCATAGATCAACATTTTCAGAAGAAGGGTTTCAATAAATGCCCACACGAGCATGCTCTCTATGTCAAGACAAATGAAAAAGGAGATATCTTAATAGTTTGTATCTATGTCGATGATTTAATATTTTTAGGAAACAATGATGAAATGATTGTATCATTTAAGCATGAAATGACCAAGGAGTTTGAGATGACAGACATCGGGTTGATGTCCTATTATCTTGGGATAGAGGTGCAACAAAGTAGTGAGGGAACTTTCATCTGTCAAGAAAGTTATGCCAGAGAAGTTCTAAAGAAATTTAAAATGGAGAATTGCGAGTCCATTAGCACCCCGATCGATGTAGGTGAGAAGTTATCTAAGGACACTGGTGGAGAACCGGTAGATCCGACCTTATTTAAAAGCTTGATTGGAAGCCTAAGGTACTTAACCTGCACTAGACCAGATATTCTGTATGCTGTTGGTCTTGTTAGTCGCTTTATGGAGAACCCAACCATCTATCATTTTAAAGTAGCAAAGAGGATTCTCCGATATATTAAAGGTACTATAGATCATGGAATTTTATATCCTGCTTCTGGAAACTTAAAGTTGGTAGGATATAGCGATAGTGATTGGGCAGGAGACATTGATGATCGCAAGAGTACAACAGGTTTTGTTTTCTACTTTGGTGAATCAGCTTTCACCTGGATTTCAAAGAAGCAGCCGATTGTCACATTGTCAACATGTGAAGCTGAATACACGTGGCTGCAACATCTAGTGTGTGTCATGCACTTTGGCTAAGAAATCTTCTTAAGGAGTTGGGATTTAATCAAGTTGAATCAACAGATATTCATGTTGATAACAAGTCTGCAATTGCCTTAGCAAAGAATCCAGTATTTCACGATAGAAGTAAGCACATTGATACTCGTTTTCACTTCATCAGGGAATGTATTGCAAAGAAGGAGGTTCAAGTCAAATATGTGAAAACTGATGATCAAGTAGCAGACATTTTCACAAAGCCTTTAAGAAAAGACGTGTTCGAGAAGTTGAAGAGTCGTCTTGGAATGCGAGCATCAAGGTTGATAATTAAACTTGATAAAATTCAATGGATATAGAATACGCGTATCAATATTATGCATTGTATTTAAGAGTAGGTGGAAAGTCATCTGGTGAATGAATCAAGACAGATCGTTGGCCTACCTGTTCAATGAATCAAGACAGATCGTTGGCCTACCTGCTCAATGAATCAAGACAGAACGTTGAATTTCTAAGTAGCTTAAAGGTCAAAAGTTTATGTCTGTATTCTAAGTAACTTTAGTAATCTACTAGTATAAATAGAAGTAGTATTGTAGTTCATCAGTAAGAAAAAAATTATAAGAAAGATAGAGCTAAAGTTTTATAATCTCCTGTCCAGTACTTCTTCATATCTTCTTAAGTAATTATTTTTTCAATTAGCTTCCAACAATTGGATCATGGGATTCTTTTTGGGAGAATAAGTGGAACGTGTGGATCAAGGGAATATGGGAGAGTACATCTAACTATGTGGCAAACCACAAGGACCAATGGTGTAATTAGCCCTTATTTCTATCCATATCACTTTTTCATTTTTCTTTATAAGTGACTATAATAATAGTCGATCTTTATTTGATACTTTTCATGCACATCGATAACACTTTGCTTGAATGCAGACATGGAAATGTCTCAGTTTCAAAAGCAAGCTTTATGAAGTGTATCTCACTTAAGTAGTGACTAAGATTATATCTAAGGTATCTTTTAGTTGATATTTCTACCTACATATAATGCATGTCTATTAACTGATATATAATTATATAGTGCGAAGGAGGTCCCACACAGAACTGTAAATAATGCGTTCAAGAAATAGCATGCAACAATGCAATATGTGACAGCTATAAGGACCAGTGTGTCTTGATGAAAGAAGTTGCCGAGGCAGATTTGTTTGTGAAGACTTTAGAAGGTGAGCTGTACTACGTGTCTAGGCGATGGTAACTTGACATCATTCTTCTTTTTATTAGAAGGCGAGATATGTACTACGTGTCTAGGCCATGGTAACTTCACATCATCATTCAAAATCCATATATATATATATTTAAATGACCTCTTCAATTTATATCTATACAGGTTGAACCATGAAACACAAGTATATAGAAGATGCATGTGTTACATATTCAAGGGTTTAATAGTGCAATTTTCGTATAATATAGGGAATTATAGTGCTTTAAAATGTGTAATGTGTCACATATTCAAGGGTTTATTAGTGAAATCTTGCATAATATAGGGAAGTTCAGTGCAATTTTACATTGTAAGTGAGGAAATTCTTGATCACATATTGGAAAGGGATTATTGTATTTTTGAGCTGTGTTGATAAACTGAAAGATATTTTTTGTCAACAACATGTTTTAGATCTTATATTTACTGAAGATGGTGATAGCTATTTGAATGCCAAGATGTATACTAATATGGAAGGAAATACTGATGAAATTGAGTGGTTACCTTCTCCAATTTTCCAGGTTTTAATTAATCTTATTGTTATATAACATAACTAACTATATGATATATTATACAGGAGCTATATGAGAAATTAAACATGTTGAATATAATAGACAAGGATATGTTTGTGGGGGGCAAAAAATTTGAGACTTTATTATTGAGTAGGCTTACAGAGACTGTGTTTTTATGGATTTCCGGAGATCAAACCTTTTTGGGATTATATTGAAGATCGGCGGATGCCTTTGTGCCTACTAGGCTTTCAACATGTTTGTAAAATTTTGATTTTTGTTTAGTTTAATTCATTGGTTTAAATATTTGTTTTCTTTCTATACAGTTTCACTTGGATATGAAATTTGTGATGTTCTTTCCTTTATAATGACGATACTTATCTAGAAATTTGCTTCGAGTTGTGAATGAGATTATAAAGAAAGATATAGCTGCATTTTCTGTAACAAGGATTGATCCATATAGGTATTAGTTTTGCTTTATTTTCTTTACAATTTATCTATAGTCCAACAGCTTCTGTGTCATCAATAAGAGAACTTTTAACTTTATTATAGAGAAAACAGTATTATATAGCCTACATTTTATTATAGAAAAAACAGTATATCATATCCTCATAAGAGAAATTTTATAAGTTGGCGTGCCTCCATAGTGCAATAATATACATTGAAGTTCAGGTAACTTTGAGTGCTTTTGATTATCAGTTTTTTGGTTGAAATTTTTTTAAGTGCTTTTAAATACAAATATTAAATTGGTGAAAGGCTGTGTGCCTTATCATAGCCAAACTGTATGTTTTTTGATTTATTTAAAGTTGGGGCTAAAGGTATTCCATCTAATGACCGAGTGACAAAACAAGGGAGAGCCATTAACAATTAACATTTGAAGTGTGGGACGCTACTAAAAGAACCGGTGTTCAAACTTTCAGAAGAGAACATGACAGGTTCCGAATCTTGACAGCTCATCCTGAGATGCATTTAATGCAGCTGGTCACAATAGTGGAATGATCGTATTCAAATTGGAGAGCGAATGTCCCTCTTTTTTCATAAGTTGTGACTTATTGTTCTACATGAAAGATCGGTTTCTCCGTGTTTTCAATCAAATCAGAAGGATACTCAATTGGTACCGGTTCATAAGGCCAGTTCGAACAATTTGAATCAAGGCCCAGAACTCCTTCATACAGCACGAGAATGTTGTTTTAATATGTTCAGACGTGGATGGAGGATCATACGAGTTATACACTGTACCTAAGGATAGCTTCGTTCAAGGTACCAGATGTTAAACGACATGGGGTATAAGGTTTTATATTATGCAAAAATTGCACTATATGTCCCTACATTAATTATTTTTAGTTAATTGCAATTTGCGTCACTGTGGCTTCATTTTTACGTTTCACTGCTTGCTTTAATATTGCGTGAACATTCTCACAAGAATCAAGCTGCTGCATAAGTAGCTTCCTCAATTTTCCGAGCAAATCTTTGCATACTATTTTAATTTGTTTTGGAATACCTGATTACAAGAAAGTTTTAGTGCCATAAGTAGTACACTATATGGAGAAACCATGTGTTCAAACGGCCTCTTATAGAGGTGAGAATACAACTATTAGTATTTTGTTATGCTTATACGATCTGTATTCTAATTACTCCATCAAATAAGGCAAACAAAGAATAAAGGTAACATATTAGCAGTTTTTGCCTTTAATTTGTAGCATGTAGCGTAAACTTTTTTTTTTCCAACATATGCATATTAGTTTTAATTTTTGATTTTTAGTTTGTGCTTAGCCTTTAATTTGCATATGAGTTTTGATTTTTGTGCTTTTATAATTCCTGAGTTGCTTATTTTTTATTTTGTTTTGATGGGTCCCAGGAAGAAGAAACAAAGAGGCGAGGGTCCACAAGTAAAAAGAATAAGGAGAAGGTGAAAAGAGTTACTGAAAAGGTGAAAAATTCTAAAATTCTTCAGAAAGTGATGAAGAGCTTGCACCACAGTTCAAAAAAGTAAATATTTTACGTTTATATTTATATATATTTATTTATGAATCTATATTTTTTAACTTAATTGTTTTGATGGATTGATTTATCATTTACACAGAAAAAAAGCTTGAGACAAAAGAAAAAGAAGGTGTAGACGATACTCCTGCCTCGGAGATTAAATATTCAATTGTATACAATTTACATATTTTGATTTTGATATATTTTATTATTTTTATTTAACTAAATTTTACAAATAATATCATGATTTTGTAATTTTTTTTATATAATAGAATTCAGTTACGAATTTTACATTATTTATTATAAATTTTTAAATTATTTTTAGCCCAAGTACCCTCAGGTACGGGGTATTTCCTAGTCTTTTTATAAATAATACTCAATTCATACTTAACTTTCCAAAGTTTATCATTTGTATGAGTCACGTATTGTTTATTAAATATTTTCCTTGGCATCTTTACATTTTTAGCTTATATATAAATATGTATGTCAAAGTTCCATCATATTTTGCACTCCATGCCATCTTAACCAGTAGTATAATATCTTCATGATATGACCAAATTTTATAAAACTTAAAAGAAGAAGGTCGCATTTTAAAACACCCTTGAATAATAATACCCAATGGACTATGATTCCAAACTACTAGCACCATAACATTCACACAAGATACAAACATATTTAGTTATATATCTTCCCTAAATTGATAATGCTTTACTATACATATTATAGGTCCTAAAATTCAAACTATATCCACATTATTCCTTATAATAAACATCATGACTTCTTTTTGTTTGAAAGTTTTGTTAAATCCTCATACACTTTTGTAATCGATAATATTAATTAAGAAGTAACTTGTCCATCTCACAGTTATTTAAACTCACGAAGATAGTAAAAGCCTCTTCTAATTTTTCTCTAGTTTCCTAAAGCACTTAACACATTTTAATGCACTTTAACCATACTTTTTGAAGACCTAGAAGCATTATTGTCCTTTCTATTAACAATACTCATGAACATAATAATATAGTTGTAAAGATCTTTAACTAGCCACCTTTGTACTTACATTATTCTTCTAAAAATTAAAATCCATACAAATTTATTGAGGGAGTTCAATGCCTCACAATGTTCTTTTCCGTCTTACCCATCGTCTACTAACAATTTAGTTGAAGATCGGCAAATAACTCTAATCTCAGACACATGAGTACATTCAAGTTTAATCCATAAACCAAATCTTACATCCACCTAATCCAAGTTACCACTTATAATAAAATCATGAATAACTCTTTGACCAATAATTTTAGACAACCCTCGTATTTAGTAATCTGAACATCTGTTCTCAACAAATCACTCAATAACTTACTCTTTTTTCCTTGCCAACGGTTTTGTAAACATTTCATCATATATATATATATTATAATATGCGAATTTGATAAGTTGATAGTTAATAATTTGTTACTATTAATTTATAATATTTTATGTGACATAATATTGAGGTTTGCTATGATAGTCCCTAAGACATTTAAAGATTGTCGACGAATGTTTTTATTTAGAATAATTAAATATTTTGAAACTCGACATGTATTTTTGTAAGCCGCTCGTCTATTTGTTTTGGCCGAATATGGTCTTCCATTTAGATAGAATGTTTATCACACAATACCCAGCGTCAATATTAGGAAGTCCATGTATTACAATTTTTTACAGAACTTGAGGGATTGTCCTTTCGATATGTTGGTATTTTTATCATTTGTTAGACCTTTCTTAGTATTATTATTTTTAGTTTCAGAACGATATATGTTAATTTTAAATATATAATTGTGATGGTTTTGCAAAGTATATCTTTTTCATACATGACCTTACATGCTTCTAGGAACATGTTATAATATTGAATTAATTCTCTAAGTATAAAAGTAATACAGAATTTCATCTACGCAAATTGATAGTCAAATGAGAGTCAAAGCAGCAAAAAACCCTCTGTAGCCATTCATATCACCTAAATTTTATTCCAAAAGAATCTTTCTTGTTTTCACCACTTTTTTCATTTACTCCCACCTTTTTGCTTTTCCTTTTATCTGATTTGGTGTTTATCCCAAAATCTGGGATCTATCACCAAGTCAACTTCAAAAAATCATCCATTCCTTTAAACCTTTCAACCGACCACCACCTACAAAATATAACCCAACCCTCAAACCGCCTATCTAAGCCGTGCTAAACTCTCAAAATGACAAAAATGTTAAAATCAAACAAAGTTAATCAATCGGGTAACTCGAATCCAAAGACAAAGACGAAATACACGAACATCACAAAGTTAATGTTCTCTCCTCCCAGTTCTGAACCTGGTGGAGAAGGTGATTTAGCTCAACAGTCGAGTATAATCGTTGAACCGCTGAAAGAAGCTGAAAATCAAACACTGATCGTCACGCCGATTCAAACTCCAAAAGACAAATCGGAAGAAGGAAAGAACAACAGACCTGTAATATGGTCAACGTTGTTCAAAAAGAAGGTAGATGAAGTATATAAACTGGAGTTTCATTCACCAAACAAGGATGGAGAAAGAAAAATCGTTAGACCACCTTCAGATGTGTTTGAAGAAGGAGACAAGTTATGGGACCATTGTTTAATCGGTCAATTTCTTGATATGCCACCGAATTTCTATGCTATAACAAACTTTGTCAACTTTCAATGGAAAACCTTAGGCAAAATTGAAGTAAAATCAAGCGGAAAGGGTATGTATGTTTTTAAATTCGAAAATCAACAACAGAGTACCAAAGCTATGGAGCAGATCTGGCATATAAATGGCAAACCCCTTCTTCTTAGGCCTTGGAGTGCAGAGGTTCAATTCGAAATGATAGATGTTACGAAGATTCCAATATGGGCAAAACTTGTCAATGTACCGATGAATCTGTGGACCAAACGAGGCTTAGGGTATGTAGCGAGTGGGATTGGTGTTCCAATTCAAATGGACTCAATGACTGAATCAAAGACTAGACTAGGATACGCTCGTGTCTGTGTTGAAGTTAATACTGAAGAGAAACTACCTGAAGTTGTGTATGTTGATATTGGAGCAGAGGAACTTCATGAAGTCAAGGTTGTGTATGATTGGAAGCCAATAATTTGCCTAAAGTGTAAAAAGTTTGGTCATGTTGAAGAAAAGTGCAACAATATACAAAAAGTTTGGAGACCAAAACAAACAATCACTGAAAACCAAGACAAAGATAACCAAAAAGATGCAGTTGAAAGTTGGAGTGTAGTTAAAAACAAAAGCGCTAAGTATTATCAGGGAGAATCAAGTAAAGGTCAAAACACAAATGAAAGTTTGGTGTCTACTATAAACAAGTTTAGTAATCTACAGGAAGCTGAAAATAACATTAATAAAGACATCCTGCAGTTTATTAATCACAACGAAGGGGAAGAAATAACTAGACCTCCAAATATATGAATTTAGCCTGGAATTTCAGAGGATTGAATAACGTTCTGCGTCAACTTGATGTGAAGAACTTCTTAGATAGTAATAAAGTTAAATTAGTTGGTCTATTAGAAACTAAAGTGAAAATCCATAACTATGAAGGTATAATTAAAGCTCATTTCTCCAATCTAAAAACACTAAACAATTATAATTCAGATGATTCAGGCAGGATATGGATATTATGGGACATGAAATATTTTGAGGTTAATCTCATTAAGGAATCAGCTCAAGCCATGTTCATTGAAGTGAAGGATGTTAATAATAATGAGGTGTATTTTATTTGATTTGTATACGCGTATAATGATGATGATATGAGAAAAATCCTTTGGAAGGATATTATTCAATGGAGTGATAATAACAAGCATGATAAAGTATGTATATTAGGTGAGTTTAATGAAATACTTACAATACAAGATAGACTTAACTGTGACTCTCTTGAGAAAGGAGCTATTGAATTTGCAGATTGTATTGATGATGCAAATTTATTGGAACATAGCTACAGTGGTCAATATTTCACCTGGACAAACAAAGGCTCTGAAGATAGTATTAGAGCAAGTAAAATTGATAGAGTATTTATTAACTCAAAAATGATGGAAAAGAAAATATCAAATGTTTGTGTAATTCCTCATTCTACCTCTAACCATTGTGCATTAGTAGTTAATATTGGTGAAGATAAGAAGTACATTCCTAGTTCTTTCAAGTTCTTTAATGCTTGGACTAATCATGACAAGTATATAGAGACAGTTAGACAGGCCTGGCAAACAGAGTTGGAAGTGTTCAAATTATGTATGAAGCAAAGAAACACAAAAGCAGCCTTGAAGAAGTTTAATAACCTATACTTCAAGAAGAATGCTGATAATATTGATGCTCTCAGGAATCACCTTAATAAACTCCAAAAAAGTATTATGCAAGGTAATATGGATTCTCAGATTCTTAAAGAGGAAAAAATAATAGAGAAATAACTTGAAGAAGCCATGATTAATCAACATAAGATTCTCAGGCAAAAAGCAAGAGCTAACTTTACTATTGATATGGATTGTAGCTCACAGTACTTCTACAAGATTATAAAGGGAAGACTTGCTAAAAACAACATATCTTCACTTATAAATGATAATGGAGAGGTGATAACTGAGCCTGAACTGATCAAACAGGAATTTATTAGCTTCTATAAAAATATACTTGGCTCAGAAGATAATGAGGAGGAAGTTTGCTCAGTATCAACTATTAAGCATATTATAAAGTCAAGAATCAGTGAAGAACAAATCCAACAGTTAACTGCTCCTATAACTGACAAAGAAATTAAAGATGCCCTATTCTCTATAAATGAGAACAAGAGCCCTGGACCTGATGGCCTAAACTGAAGCTTCTACAAATCATCATGGATTATTATAGGTGAGGATTTCATTAAAGCTGTAAAACAATGCTTTGAAACAAGTCAATTGCTCTCTCAAGTTAATGCTACCAAACTAGTACTAATTCCTAAAGAGAAAAATGCTTCAAATCTTAAAAAGTTTAGACCTATTTCATGTGTCAATACTACATACAAGACAATCTCAAGAATAATAGCTAATAGACTGAAGAAAGTCCTAAACTCTATTGTTTCAGTCAACCAAGCTGCCTATGTAGGGGGAAGATATATAAGTGACAACATACTTGTTTCACAAGATATAGTCTCAGATTATGGGAAGAGAAAGGCTGAACCAAAGTGTACTATTAATCTTGACCTTCAAAAGGCCTATGACAGTGTAAACTGGAATTTCCTACTCAACACACTTAAAGCTTTTAACTTCCCAGAAAAATTCATCTCATGGATTATCATGTGTGTGTACTCCTCACTACTCAGTGAGTATAAATGGATAGCTGTGTGGTTATTTTAAAGGTAAGAGAGGGCTTAGACAAGGAGACCCTCTCTCACCTTATCTATTTGCTATAAGCATGGAAATCTTCACAGGGTTATTTGATCATATGGAAAAGAAAAATCAATTCTATTATCATCATAAATGTAGAGACTTAAAGCTTAATCATATGATTTTTGCTGATGATTTGCTTATTTTCATGAAGGCAAACATCAGCTCAGCTAAGATAATCAAAGAGGCACTAGACTTATGCACCAGACTGTACTTAGAATAAACTATGGCAAAAGTGAATTGTACTTTGGAGGGACAGAAAACAATATGATACAAAGCATCTCTTCAATTCTAAACATAAAGACAGGAATGTTACCTGTAAGATATCTAGGAGTACCTCTAAACTCAAAGAAATTAAATGTATCTGATGGCAATAAACTAGTGGAAAAGATTTGCATCTGTATTAATATATGGTCCTCAAAGCTTCTTTCATACGCAGGAAGGGTAGAGCTAATCAAAACAGTGCTAATCAGTAAGATATTGTTTTGGTGTAGAGTCTTTCTACTACCAAAACAAGTAAAATATAAGCTTAATCAAAAGATCAGCAGCTTTATATGGAGAGGGAATGCGGATGGGGCCTTGGGTGCAAGAGTATCTTGGCAAAACATAACTGTATCAAAAGCACAAGGTGGCCTAGGTATTCCTAACATAGAAAATTTAAATAAAGTATGTCTGCTCTTCACCTTTTGGAGAATGTATTCTCAACCAAACAATTTATGGAGTATGTGGGTAAATCATAATATAGTCAAAGGGAAGTGTATTTGGAGCTTAGACATAAAGAGTGCTCACTCATGGATATGGAAACAGTTGATGAAAATAAGAAGCACTGCATATAACTTCATTTATCACAAAGTAAAGGATGGTAAGAGTATATTCATCATGTGGGACAGATGGTTAGATGGAAAAAATGTTCAGGAAATTCTAAATTGTGATATTGAGAAACAGAGTTTAAACAATGACAAAACAGTTGAGAGTTGCTTTGGAAGACAAAGATGGAGATTACCTCCGAAGATTGGTAATCTATTACCTTATCTAAATAACATACATTTATCACAAGGAGATGATCAGAAAGTTTGGACACAAAACTGCAAGAATAAATTCTCGTTTAAAAAAACTCTTGATCATATATCTACTCACAATTCTGATGTGAAATGGTATAAGCTAGTATGGGCAAAACAGAGTATTCCTAGGTGCTCCTTTATTGCGTGGCTAGCTGTTCAAGATAGGCTTCCCACAAAGACGAGGATGGTGAGCTGGGGTATTCAGGTAAATTCACTGTGCAACTTTTGTAAAGCTTGCTCGGAAGATATCAATCATTTACTCATTAACTGTTCTTTCTCAAAAAGAATAGTCAATAGAATGCTGGATTTATGTGAAATAAGAAGCTCTCCAAATGATCTTGATGAGTTAATTGAGCAAATTATTCATAGTGGATGCGAGGAGATGATCAACATGTATGGGATATTTTTCACAACGTTTATATACTGCTTGTGGGGTGAAAGAAATGAAAGGGAACATGGTGCAGCTGGTTTAAATGAAGAACAATTGTGGAAAAAGATCTTTAGTTTAAGCCACGTAAAGATTGAGAGAAAGAAGTTTAAAAACAAAAGAGCAAATAGGCTGGTAGAGAAGATAAGAGAGGAGTAATGGGCTACACCAAATGGGTTGATTTCACTTAAGTCATGTAATAGTGTAGTTATTTTAAAAAAAAAAAATAATGTTAAGTGTTTTAGTAAGGTGTAAAGTTCTTTTCGGTTTTCTGGTCATGTTGGGCCGAAAAACAAAAGGATTCAGTAGAAATAAATCAAAAAGATATTTGTAGTTGAGCTTCATTTAATAAAAATTGATTTAATGATAAAAAAATAAAAATAAAAGTAATACAGAGAAATAAAATGTTATAAATAGTTATTTTATGATGTTCCTCGTGCTTGTTAAAATTATAGTAAGAATTAAACTAATTAGTAATGATAATTAATTTAATCAAGTGAATATATTACATTAGTCTTTACAATTTGTTTAGTGTATTAATTATGTTATCATCAACATGGTTTACATTTGGGTAAAACCCATTTGTCCAACAAAAATTTCAAATTTTTGTTCTAGGTACCTCTAATAGTTTGGAAAGTACCTTCTCATTGGCGTATACATATGATCTTCGTTTATCTTTATTCTTGATGCACTGTTCATGGAAGGATCCAACAATAAGCAAGAGGGTTTGGAACAATTAGATCTTGTAGTTAATTACATGTGTAGAAAATGTAACAAACTAGTTATAGATTAAAATGAATTAGAGTAATATACAAAATACAGTAAAATAAGTAGTTTTCTAAATAATTTCTAAAAGTACCGCCTCCTCGGGTGAACTTGGAGTACCAATATAAGATGTCCATGCAAAATCACAATACATTGATGAAATATATTGTGGCTTAAGGGTGGACGTAACATAGTCATTGGCTTTCTCTTTGTCATCTTCATACTCAAGCTCATAATATAACTCTAAAACCACTATTACTTCCATGATTCTCAAATAAATATTTTGCTTCCTAATAAATCTCAAAGAAAACTTTTTATTTTTGTTATTTTCATTTTATACATCGTACAGACATAATTAAGTCTTAATTAACTTTGTGTGTATGATATATTTGTGATGGAGTATGATATTGAAGGGACCGCCTTATCCAATATTATAATCTATTAAGAAAAAATGTGACATGATATCAATTAAATTTTATTGATTTTCATCATATCTAATGGTTGATGCACCTAGCTATTCCCCTTTTTCCAATTTGCTAGACCTAATGAGCATATGAAAAATTATTTTATTTGATCAATGATTTTGGATAAAAAATTAATCTGTTTGGGTAACACTAAATTTATTTTTGATCATTTTAATAGAGTTAGCCTTGGGTTTAGAAAAAATGAAATTTTTGTTAGTGGACTTGTGGCTAACCACAATTGGAAGTAATTAGTCTATCCTAATATATTGTATAGCTTAGTTATCAAAGATATCCTTATTCCAAATTATTTTTTTCAAATGCTACAGTAGTTAACCATCCTACCTAATTCTAGATAACTTTCACTAAAGTATGAAATTTTATCATTAGAAACTCTAGATGTATTGTCGATAATGGATCCACCATCAGTAGTTTAAGAAATTTGTTGTTAGACCATGATCTAGAAAAAAGTCATGAATCTTTGAATACTAACCTATTGACATGTAAATTTGAATTATCAACATACATTAATATAAATAAATTATTACACAGAAAATAAACAAATTAGGAATAAAATAAGATGGGATTTAAATTATCGAGATTGGATATAATAATTTTATAACAATGTGATAAACCAATTATATATTTTAATGATCACCTCAAATTTAGATTCAATCTCTTATAAGTTCTGGAAAATAATATGGAGCACAAACTGCCTTAAGTATGTGTACCTCGTGAGGAACGCTAGTAACAATGCATTACCTAAAAATAAATAGGTATAATAGAAAATTTACTCTATTTAAAAGTTTCCAAATTTGTCATGATTAAGTGGAAAAAGTAGAATAATCATTCTTTTAAGGTTAATGGAATTAAGTTTATTATTTAACATCATGCACTAACTACAAGTACTCTACTTTTTGATGAAAATCATTAAATTAGCATATTAATAGATAAATGTGACAACTAATGTATAAATAAATCATAAAATGACAAAATATATGTAAAATTATGATTAATTTTGAAATAAATAAATAAAATTACATATAAAAATTGACGTATTGACATTATTAGTTCAATCAACTGGTTGAATTCTTCGAATACAAATATTAACCAAGTTTTTTCTTCATGTCATTGATGTCTCCCTCTTTGTGATATATAAATACCTTTAAGAGACATAATTTTAGGTAGAAATTTGACATAGGTAGTAGATTTATTGGTTTAATTTTCAATAATGCACTTTCTTCCTTTATTTTGCAATTATTGTTATTTTAGAGCTTTTGTGCATTAATCCGTTTGTTTAGGGTGAGTTTCTTAGGTATATGGATTCTAGGAAGCGCCAAGATGAAGAGAAAAAGTGAATTTAAAGGTCCAACATCAAAATGAAGTGTTAAAGGAGGAAAAGGCATCACTTTAGTGGGTTAGAGGAGCATTGAAAACTCAAAATTCGACACATCTAGCCCTTTACAAGCCTAAACGGTTCAGAATCTGACTTAGTGGTTCAAATAAAAACGATAGGCCCTGGAGTTAAAGAAAATTTAAAAGTGGTTTCACGTAATTTGGACTTACGATGTGAAAGTTACACCTATTTTACTGAAGTGCGGGAATAATAAAACGAATTTTGGTCTATAATTACATAATTAATCCCAAAGCTGGGCCTAATCCTTTTTTTTAGCTCTATATAAGGCTTTTTAAACCTCAATTTTATCATTTATTTTGAGAGAGCGGCAGAGTAGAAGCATTTTTAAGAAAAAGGCAAAAGGTGAGAAATCTTTCTTCATCCACAATCAGCCTAGTCATCCCAACTCTTATTGTGTCAGTTTAAGTTAATTCGTGTAATTTCATATCGATTCTATTCTTCTAATTATTTACTATAGTTAATTAGGCGCCAAATTGGTTCCACAATATATATCTTGAACCCAAAATACTCTTGATTTCCACTACATAAAAACATTTTGAACCACCAAGTTTATCACTCATCTCTTTTCTTTAATCTGTTCTTTTGAATCCCTATTTGAGACTTGTTTTATAAATAATACCCAATTCCTACTTATTTTTCCTAATGTTATCATTTGTATGAGTCACATATTGTTTATTGAATACTTTTCATTGCATTTTCACCTTCTTTAGCTTATATATCAATTTGTATGTCAAAGTTCCATCAAATTATGCACTCCATGCCATTTTGATCAGTAGTATAATCTCTTCATGATGTGGACAAATGTCATATAATTTAAAAGAAGAAGGTGGAATTTTAAAACACCCTTGAACAATAAAACCTAGTTGACTATGATTTGAAATTACAGAAAAATAACATCCACACTAAATACAAAATTATTAGACAAATTATACTTAGCAAAAACATAGTCTTATTTACTTTTAACAATTATGATGCACTCTCTTGATTGTCCAGGTGAGAAAGCATTCACTAGTGGTCTGGTTAAGCGATTCATCTTCCCTAATATAATCATCAAATTCTACATAAGGTTTCTGCAAGACTTAATAACCTTTTATTTTTTTCAAAACACAATGTCTTATTATATTCTATACTCCAAATTTAGGTATTATCATCTATTATAATGTTCTATTTCTTCAAATTCTCCTATAATATCCTTCTTTTTCCATCACCGTTGACCTTAAAAACAATAGTAATGCAGAATTTCTTGTCATTATTAATATATTTTAGTTCACATAAAATAGTTTGAAAAAACTTATCTATGCATTTTAGATCAACAACCTCTTTTAATTATATAACACAAATTCTTTGGTTATCATCAAATTATGATTTTTTGAAGGAGCCCATTTATTTAATACATCTTACTAAATTTATAATGCTTTTCTATTCAAATTTTAGTCCCTAGTATTACATTTATATCCACATTATTACATATAATAAACTTCATCACTTCTTTTTGTTTGAAGGTTTTGTTAAACAGTTCAAAATTATAGGTATCGATAATAATAATTAAGGAGTAATTTGTCCTTATCACCCTTATTTAAATTCAAGAAGATATGAAAAGCATCTTCAAATTTTGTGTCAAGTTTCCTAAAGCACTTAAGAAATTTTAATGCACTTTTACCATATTTTTTGAAGACCTAGCATCAGATTGTTGTTACATGAATAATAATTTTTTCTTCTCTGTATTTCTTCTATTTCATGCGATTCATGTTCAATAAAAAAAATGTCAAACGAAATTTTTTTTCTCCGTCGAATGTGTTTAGAAAAGAAAAATGATTTTTGTTTGTTAGGAGAAACCGAAATTAATTTTTTAATTTTTTGGTTATCTTTTTGGGCCGGACATATACAATTTGTTGTTACTTAAAAAGAATATAAGATTCATTTATTCCCAATTTCGGAGATGTATTATTTTTTTTGAAAAGGTTGTAATTTTTTTTTAATTTTTCTATATATGGAAAAAATGGTGATTACACGATCCCATGGATTACGACCATTCAGACTCTGACTTGTCAATGAATTACAGGACTGATCACAAGAATATAAAGAATACTAGCGCGAAATTGGTCTACACCGCAAAAAAACCTGATTCAGATGGACAACATGATGATTTGAAAAACGAAATAACGACGCTTCGAAATTATAAGATGAAATCATCACATTCTTTAATACAACACGTAAAGATTGTAAACGATATGATACAAGGTGTCATTAAATATGCCGATAACATGAATGAGGATGACAAGGTTGGTTCCCTACTCAAGACTTTGCCGAAAGAGTTGAGGAAAGATCTCCTAAATTTTATGGAGGAATGTGAATCCCGAAAACTATGTGGGTAGGAGATCAAAAACATATGGTTGGATAGTATATGCCTTCACTGAATCTCATATGTGGGATAATTTTAAAAGGACTACAAGTTTTTTAAAATGTCCTTGTAAGATGAATTCGCCTACTAAGTATGATCTAATTAGTCTCTATATAAAAGAGGGTTTGAAAAACCGATTCCTTTGAAAACGAGATACGAGTGATTGTCGTATATAAGTTAGACTTTTTTCGTTAAGTACTTTATTTGGTAGTTCATTTCAAATGTTAGTCTTTGATTTTATTTGTTTATTCGTTTATCAAACATGTTTTTTCATTTATATATGAATTCAACTAGTTTCTTTGCATTTATGTTATTAGTTGTTTATTTTTTTATACATTTTTGCTCTAGGTATGTTAGAGTAAGTGGAGGTTCTAGAAGAATTTAATTTTGCACTTAATGAAATTGATTTAATGATTAAGACAAAAAATTATGGTGGTTCATGATTGGGAATATAGTAAACTTTTTTTATCACTTATTATATTATCTTTCTTATTCATTCTGATTGCATTAATAGCATAGAGTTGTTAAATAAATGTATGATATCAATAGAAATCTCTTACTTTATAGATAAAATGACATCAAAAACCATCATTGCTGATCTCAACAAAGGAGAAAAGATGAGTGGTGAGAACTATAACCTTTGGAAGCTCAAGAAACACTATGTTCTAGAGGAGCAAGATGTTCTTGAGGCTGTTAACAACGTCATGGCTCAGTCTGAGGAAGGCAACACAACTCAAAACAGAAGGGACATGGAGGCTTATGAGAAGTGGAAAAAGAAAGATTTCAGTGTAAGAGGCATCTTGATAGGCTCCATGAATAACGATCTTGTCTATGAATGTCAACGATACCTCACTGCTCACGAAATGTGGAATGATCTTAAGGAGAAGTATGGGGGTACCACTGTGACTAACATGCGTCAATTGACCATTAAGTTTGACACTTACAAGAAGAAGCCTAATAAAACCATGCAACAAAATCCCCGAGAGATGTCTAACATGGTTAGGAAACTTAAGAATGCATGTCATGACCTTACTGAGGAACAACATGTTCAAGTTGTGATCTGATCTCTTCCAAATAACTTGGCACATTTAAAGAAAAACATGACTCACAATGATAACATCAAAACCTTTGATGATTCTACTCATCATGTGACATTGGAAGATGAACGTCTAGATGCAATTAAGCCTCAGGGTCAGGCTTATGTTGTTGAGTCAAGTTCCTACAAATTTTTTGGAAATAAGCGCAAGAATAATGGTAAGAAGAACGGAAATGAGCATGTCTCCACGAAGAACAAGAAGGGTGGTAACAATAAGAAAAACGTTTCCGTAATAAGAAAAACAAGAGTAAGATGAAATGCTTTAACTGTGACAAATTGGGTCACTTCGCTCGCGAGTGTAGGGAGCCCAGAAAGGTAGCAATGTAGTTTATTTCTTGTAATTTTACTTATGTTACCAATAATGTATTACTAGTTGATTCTAATCCTTTGTGGACTGTGTATTCAGGAGCGACAGACCATGTAACCAAAGACCGAGAGGCATATGTAGAGTATCGTCAGATTCCACATAGATCAAGGTGGATATATGTAGGAGACAACAATAAATTCATCACTGCCTAGCAACATTATTTTCCTCTATATTAACAAGATAATCTGGTTCTCACTCATGAACATAATAATATGGTTGACGAGATCTCAAACTAGCCACCCTTGAACTTGCATTATTCTTCTAAAAATCAAAAGAAAATGCATATTTATTGAGGGAGTTCAATGTCTCACAATGTTCCTTTTTGTTTTACCCGTCTTCTACTAATAAAGTAGCTGAAGATCGACAATTAACTCTAATCTCAAACACATGTGTACATTCAACGTTAATCCATAATACATACCTTATCAAAGTCATCACTTGAAAGAAAATCATGAAAATCTGTTTTAACCAATAATGTTAGACAACTCCTCGTATTTAGTCAACTAAACATCAATTCTCAACAATTTACTCAATAATTTCCATTTTTCCGTGCCAATAGTTTTGTAAAGATTTCATCATATGAATTGAAATTGTTACTTAGTATTATATTATCTAAATATGAGAATTTAATTTATAATATTTTATATGACATAATATTGAGTTATGTCTGGACAGTCCCTAAGACATTCAAAGATTGTCGATAGATCTCTTTATTTAGAAAACTTAAATGGTCTGGAACTCCTTGACATGAATTTTTTAAGGTGCTCATGTATATGTTTTGGTCGAATCTGGTCTTCTATTTCGATAGGATAATGATCAGACAATACCCAACGTCATTATAAGGAAGTCTACGTCTTACAAATATTTTGTGATAGAACTTGAGGGTAAGACCTTCTGATATGTTGGTATTTTTATTCTTTGGAAGACCTTGCTTAGTACTAGTATTGTCAGTTTTAGAAAGATCCATGTTATTAGTAAAATATATGATTGTGATGGTTTTGCGTAGCATATCTTTTTCATACATGCCCTTACATGCTTCTTGGAATATGTTAAAATATTAAACTAATTCTCTAAATAGAAAAGTAATAAAAACAAAAAACAAAAAACATGTTATAAATAGTTATTTTATGATGTTACCCGTGCTTTTTAAAAATATATTAAGAACTCAACTGATTAGTAATGATAATTAATTTCTCAAGTGAGTATATTACATTATTCTTTACAATTTGTTTAATATATTATTTAAGTTATCGTCAACTTGGTCTACATTTGGATAAAACCCATTTGTCCAACAAAAAATTCATATGTTTGTCCTTGGTACCTTTATTAGTTTATAAATCACCTACTCATTGGTGTATAGTTAAGATATTAGTTAATCTTTATTCCCCGTGTATTGTTTATGGAATGATCCAGCAATAAGCAAGAGGGTTTTGAACCAATTAGATCTTGTAGTTAAATACATGCCTAGCAATTGTAATAAACTAAGTATAAAGTGAAAGTAATAAGAATAATATTAGAAATACAGTAAAATAAGTATAATTCATGTCTAAAACCAATAATTGCTAATAGTACCGCCTCCTCGGGTGAATTTGGAGTTGCAATATAAGATGGCCATGCAAAATCACCATACATTGATGTAATATATTGTGGCCTAAGGGTAAAGTTAGCATAGTCATTATATTTATCTTTTTTATCTTCATACTCGTGCTCATAATGTAACTCTAAAACCACTATTACTTCTATGATTCTTACATAAATATTTTGCTTCCTAATAATTCTCCAAGAAAACTTTTTATTTTTGTTATTTTCCTTTGAAACATTGTAAAATACATAACTAAGTCTTAATTAATTTTGTGTGAGAGATATATTGGTAGTGAAGTATCAAACTAAAGGGATCACATTATCCAATAGTATCATCTATTAAGACAAAATGTGAAATGATATCAATTTTTTTTTTTTAATTTTCATCATTTTTAATGGTTGATGCAGCTAGTTATTCCCTTTTTTCTGATTTGCTAGTCCTAATGAGTATATGAAAAAATTATTTTATTTGATTAATAATTTTTGATGAAAATTTAATCTGTTTGGGTAACACTACATTTTTTTGAAGATTTTGATCAAGTTAGCCTAGGGTTTAGAAAAAATGATTTATTCTATCCTAATATATTTTCTAGCTTAGTTATTAAAGATATCTAATTTCCACATTCTATATTTCAAATGCTACTTTGGATAACCATCCTTCCTAGTTTCAGATAAGTGACACTAAAGTATGACACTTTATCATTAGAAACTCTAGATGGATTGTTGATAATGGATCCACCATCAATAGTTTAATAAATTTGTTGTTAGACCATGATCCGGTTTACACAAAACCACCTACTCATATCATTAGTAAAGTAATTAAACTGCTAGAGAAATGCCATGAATCTTGAAATACTAACCTATTGAAATGTAACTTTGAATTATCAACATACGTTAATATAATAAAAATATTACCTTGAGCGACACAAAGAATAAACAAGATACGAATAAAATAAGATGGGATTTGTATTATCAAAATTGGATATAAGTTTGTTTATAACATTGTCATAAACCAATTAATAGATTTTAAATAACACCTCAAATTAAGAATCGGTCTCTTACAAATTCTGGAAAACAATATGCAGCACAATGTACCTTAAGTATCTGTATCTTGTGAGCAATGCATTACTTAAAACTATAAATAGATATACGAGAATGTTTAGTCTATTGAATAGTAGCCATTTCGTCATGATTAAGTGGATATTGTAGAATAACTATTCTTTTAACGTTAATGTTAATGGAATTGAGTTTATTATTTAACTTCATGCCTTAACTATAGTTACTCTACTTTTAGATCAACATCATTCCATCAGTTCATTAGCATATTAATAGATAAATGTGACAACTAAGGTATAATTAAATAATAAAATGACAAAAATTTACGTACACTTATGATTAATTTTGATATTAATAAATAAAATTACATCTAATAATTGTCGTATTGACATTATTAGTTCAGTCAACTAGTTGAATTCTTCAAATAAATATATTAACTAAGTTTTTTCTTCATGACATTGAAGTCTCCATAATTGTGATAGTTAAGTCCCCATATGAGACATTATTTTAGGTAAAAATTATACTAAGTTAGGAGAGTTATCGGCTTAATTTGCAATAATGCATTTTCTTCCTTAATTTTATGATTATTGTTACTTTTAGAGCTTTTGTTATTTAATTCGTTTGTATAGTTTGAATTCTTAGGTATATAGATTCTAGGAGGCATGAAGATGAGGAGAAGAAGTGAATTTTAAAGTACAACATCAAAAGGAAGTGTTAAAAGAACAACGACATTTTTACTGGTTCGGAGGAGCATTGAAAAATGAAAATTCGTCACTTCTAGCCCTTCCGGAGCCTATACGGTGCAGAATATGACTTAGTGTTCCACATGAAAAAGATGGACCCCTAAATTAGAGAAATTTGAGAAGTAGTTTCAGGTGATTTGGACTTACGATTTGGAAGTTACACCTATTTTACCAGTGTGGTGATGCCTCCCTGTTTGTAATAAATAAATTCCCTTATGAGACATTATTTTAGGTAGAATCTGGACTTAATTAGTTGATTTATGAGCATATTTTGCTATATTGTACTTTCTTCCTTCAGATTTGTATTATTATTACTTTTATATCTTTTGTGCGTTAGTTTGCTAGTTTAATGTAAATTTTTTAGGTTCATGGATGCTAGAAGGCATTGAGATGAAGAAAAGAAGTGGGGTTTAAAGTCCTAGACCAAAAGGATGTGTCAAAACAGAGAAAGATATCACTTTAATGAAGGAGGAGGAGCATTCGAATTTAGAAAGTTGTCACTTCTAGGTCTTCTTGGGCTCAAGGGGTGCAGATTCATACTTGGTGGTTCAAATGAAAAAGGTGCACCTATGTGTTAGAGAAATTAGAGAAGTAGAATAAGATGTTTGGACCTACGGTGTAAAATTTACACGAGATTTACTAAAGTTTAGGTACCCAATCCGTTTTTAAACTATATACAAGGCTTCCTAAGACTCATAAATCAATACGTTATAATTTTATTCTAATTTTCAAAGAGAGAACAAGGTAGATGCAAGAGCAGAATCTGGAGAAACACATTTCTTCAATCAACAACACATTTCATTTTCCTATCTAGGTTATTATTTTATTTATTTTTTTCGGAACATGTGTAATTTTAATTTCTTTTCAATATTTAATTTCAGTATGAGCTAAACTTTCAAATACTTGACAATCGCATAATGGTTAAGCCTTGGTTTATCTATTTTAGTATTTTCAGATTTAGGATTGTGTTAATTTAATCCAATTTAGGTTTTTCATAATGTTTATTAGTTCATGCTTATTTACCAATTCTAATTGAGCCTAGAAGTAGAATAAGGATATATAGTAATTAGGCTATTCACTACTAGCGGTGATCATCCAGAAGAAGGGTTTAATTACTTAACTAATTAATAAACGCGTGATGTTCGTCATTTATCTTGACAGGCTTGACTAATCACGTAGCCAATTTGATAATTCACTTAATTATATAAGCGTAGCTTATAATCACCCTAACAGGGATTGTAATACTATTGGACAGCTCCTAAGTCTACCTTAACAGGAGTTAGGAGATTGTAGAGCCCCGAGTATTATAGAATTACCAACTTGTCCCTTAAAAGAAAGAACTAAATGTATAAATTTAAGTAGATCCCTAGCGAGACTCAAGTATACTATTATATATACGTCTAAACCTTTAGTATTTACTTTATTATCATTCGTATATACAAAATCGAAACAAATATCTATTTATCTTTTATATATTTTGTACTATAATTAATTCTACTTATCTCTTAAACACATTTGTGTTACCTAGCAAGTCATGTGGATATGATTGACCCATTTTTACTGATTTATTACTTGGACGACTCGTACACTTGCGGTAGTCGCTTCCCTTCTTTAGTGTTGACTTGTATCACACTCTAGGAGCGACCAAGTTTTTGGCACAGCTGCAAGGGATTGCAGCGTGTGACCCTTTTTTTAATCTTGTAGTAGAGTTAGTTGTTATTTTCTATTTTACTCTTTTGTTTGTTTTTGTCTTTTTCATATCTTACAGGTCTGTTGTATGCTCATAAATCCTGAGAAATTAATCCATGCCAAAAATCAAAAAGAAAGGGAATAAAAGAAAGCACTGGAAGAGATGACAACCTTGAATGGAAATGTTTAGGTGGAAGTAGATGAAGATGGCAACCCAATAGCTCCACAAATAGCAAGTTATCCACCAGGAGATAATGTTAACCTTCAAATTCCAATCCTTCCTTTAGGACAACCACCACTTAATAACAATCAAGGTGCGCGAGTTCGACCTATAGCCATACCATGACTCATCCAGCCTAACGGAAACAGGCCATTCTGTTTACCACCCTTGGGATTTCACCTACCCACGATTCTAGCACTGAGATTCAAACCAGATGCAGGTATGATCAATCATTTCATCAATATTGGTCAATAAAGTGGAGCTTTATGCGAAGATCCTATTCGAGCCATGTAAATATTCATGCAGATTTGTAATACGTATATCACTCCAGAATTTACTCAAGAATAAATGTACTTCTCCATGTCCGATTCTTCTTCAACGGAGGAGCTAGTGAGTAATATGATCAGCAACAACATGAAGAAAACACTACAAGGGATCAACTACAAACCATATTTTTTGATAGGTATTATTCTCAGAATGTTAGATTGAGTGGACAACTTAATTTAGAAAGTTACCAACAAGAACGTGGAGAAGCTGTAGCGTCCTCTCGTTTCCAATCATTATTAATGAAGTGTCCACTACACGGGTATTCATTGGAATTACAGTCAGGAATTTCTTATCGTAGTTTAGATGAAGCCTCAAAGGAGAAACTTGGTATGATGGGTCAAGGTGGTTTTATGACGGTAACTGTGAATAGGCATTGGCTATAATAGATCGGACCGTAAAGAATGAAATGAGTTGGCAACCATCCAGATCACCAGATCGATTTTATGATAAAGGTACCTTGAACGTAGATGCAGAAACTGCTTTGAACGCAAAGATTGGCTCTTTAGAGAACAAGATTAAACAATTATATGTTTCCAAAAAACAAGCTAATGTTCACTTGGTATTAGAACAAGAAATATGTCCCAATTACGGGCCATTGATCATAAGTGCGAAGATTGTCCTCATAATCTAGAATTAGTATGCTTCATCAATAATCGTGGTAACCACTACTCGAGTGGTCAAGGCTCTGGTAATCTTCTATTATATATAATTATCACTTTTTTTACATTGTTAAATAATAGATTTTGCTTAGTTCGTCATTGAACTAGAATAATTTATTTGTAGATATAAGATGTGATCTTAAATTTATAGTGTAGTTTCTCGCCATAAAATTTTGATTTATTCTCAGAATTTATGAATTGTTTGGGAACATTCTTTTTTATTTAAAAAGAGAACTAAACTTAAAAGTGTTATTTAATCAAGTTAATTTGAAAATAAAATATATAACTCTTATAAGTTTATCAAAAATATATTTCAATACCGCACAAAATACTCTAAAATCTAAATGTTTTAATTAAAAAATGCAACTTCAATGGTGAAGATCATTTTATTCAATTATAAACTTTAGTGGTTGCAGGAAAGGCTAACTATATTGTATTTTTGGATAAGTGGTAAGTGTTTATTAAAGAGTTGCATCACACCTTGTGGTTTAAAACAAAGATTATCTAAGAGCTACCTCTCTCTTTTTAAGTTGGTTTTATGTTTTAATTTTTTTTTCGACGATTTTAATCATATTATTAAAATATTACAATCAATGAATAGATTGGATTTTATACTTTTTATTTTAAATATTGTTAGGCAATTTATGATACTCTTATTTAACTTTTTAAATTATGATGTAAATCATAAATTGAAGAATTATATCTTAATGAACAACTACATAATAAAATATTAGAAGTTATGAAATATTGTTTATTAGACTCATAAAATATTAGATGTTTTTAATTTATCATTATCACTTTAAATTTATTTTACATTGTTGAATAATAAATTTTACTTAGTTTGCCATTGAACTAGAATAAGTTATATGTAGATAAATTTTGCTTAGTTCGTCATTGAACTAGAATAAGTTATATGTAGATATAAGATGTGACCTTAAATTTGTAGTGTCGTTTCTTTCCATAGAATTTTTATTTTTTTTAGAATTTATGTATTGTATGGGAACATTCTTTTTGATTTAAAGTAAATTAAAAAGTGTTATTTAATCGAGTTAATTTGTAAATAAAATAAAGAACTCTTATAAATTTATCAAAATATATTTCAGTACAACACAAAATACTCTAAAATGTAAATATTTTAATTAAAAGATGCAAATTCGATGGTGTATATCCTTGTATTCAATTATAAACTTTGGTGGTTGCACCAAAGGCTAACTATATTAGATTTTTTTGATAAGTAGTAAGTTTTTATTACATATTTGCATCACACCTTGTGGTTTAAAACAAAGCCTGTCTAACAGCTACCTCTCTCTTCTTAAGCTGTTTTTATATTTTAATAATCTTTGTGACGATTTTTATCATAGTAATAAAATATTACAATCGAGGAATAGATCTGATTTTACATATTTATATACTTTTTAGCCCATTTATGATAGTTTTAATTAAATTTTAAGTTCTTAAGCAAATTATGAATTGAAGAATTATATCTAAATAAAAAACTACATAATAAAATAGAAGTTATGAAATATTGTCTCTTAGACTCATAAAATGTGTGTTCAAACATGATATCTTTTTAATAGAACTGATGTCATGACTATGGGTGTTAGAAGTATATTACTTTGAACAATTTAATATTCTAATATCATTGACTTAATCGATAAGTTACATTTTTTTTATATGGTATAAATTCCCTACCAATCATATAGAAGGATAATGGATAAATGTGGGAGAGGATCTACGTGAACTTTGTAAATAGAGGATGAATTCCCTCCATGAAAATTACGTGCAAGGAAAATATCCTTACACATTTAGGATTCTATGGGTGTGTACATTTGTGTTATTGGTAATTGATAATGTTTTTTCTACCTTAGTAGTTTAGTGTATTTTCCATCCCTAGTCGTATGTTTAATGAAATTATAAGCAATATGTCTATTTTTAGCATTTACTTCTATGGACATGGAATAGATTACCACAATCAATGTTCCATATACAATTGTTCTAAATCAAAATGTAATTCACCCATTGACCCATATATTAGTATTATCCATATTAAATATATAAATTACCATCAATATTTAATATTAATTAATATGATGCAAGCTATCACTTATCATGCTACAAGATTGAGAAAATAAAATTATTCAGAAAAAGACCCTCGAGAAGAAAGCATATATGACGAATACTCAAAAAAATCACAATGGGGGTTATTTTTTATCTTTAATCACACAAAAATGCAAAATTAATATTTGAAAGTTTATAATTATATTTTCAATAAGGTTTATATTACTATCACAAACTTATAAACATAGAAAAAATTAGACTAGTAACAATTTGACCAAAAACAAAATAAAAATATTCAACCTAGTTTAAAAAAATTTTGCACCTATACTACCATAGATTGATAATACCTATACAATCTAGTCAAACTTAATATAAACTCAACAAAAACTAACATTCTTATAAAGTATATAACTTTATAAAAAGACCCATGATATTTTCATAAATTTTATTCCATCTTAAAAATTAACACCTTAGACCACCCTTCAAGCCTACTCGGCAATAAATTATATTATGTGTCAACAAAAACACTTCAAATACAATCATAATCTCTAATTTCCACTAATATAATAGTTTTTCCATATTTCATTTATATTGTAAATACCCTTGTTTATATTAACATTTTGACAGACTTTACTCCATAATTTACAATTCTTGACGATGAATGGTCTCGAAGAAAATTATGTGCAACTGAATATCCTTACATATTAACCATGCCATGTGCATATAAATTTGTAACACTGGCAATTATAAGTCTTTTTTAACTTATTAGATTAGTATATTTTTCATTCCCAACATTATTCTTATTGTAATTATCAAAATGATGTCAAATTTTTAGCATCTACTTTCTCGGCCATGGAATAGATTTACACAATAAATATTTCATATACAATTGTTCTCAATCAAAATGTACATCACCCATTGACTCTAAATATTAGTCTTATCAATATTAAATATATAAAATATCATCAAAATTGAATATTAATTAATATGATGCAATGTTTGAAGATCCGACCAGCTTTCATAACTTTAGTTTTTAGAATATAAATTTTTAATAGTTAATCTTATTTTGCAATTATAATAATTTAATAGTAAGAATCAATTTGGGTATAATAGAAAATATTGATCTTAGGTTTTTTTTTTAAATCTTTGTAGGTTATTATGTAGTATCTGGTACCTTTTGATTAATTTATAAAAGAAATTTAAAGATAAATAAAAAAGTTATTTTTATGAAAGCTTACTTTTTTATGAAAGCTATCACATATCATGCTACATGTTTGAGGAAATACAATAATTCGGAAGAAGACGTTCGAAAAGAAAGCATATGTGACTAAAATTTGAAAACAAAAAGTCACAATTGAAGTTAGGTTATTTCGGATCTTTAATCACAAAAATGAAAAATCAATATTTAGAAGTTTATAGTTATTATTTCAATAAGGTTTACTTTGTTATCACGAACTTTGAAACTCAAAAAAAGTTTGACTAGTAACAATTAGACAGAAACAAAATAAAATAAACAACCTAGTTTAAAAAAGTTGTACACCTATACTACCATTTATGGATAAGACATATACAAACTAGTCAAACTTAATAAAAATCAACCAAAACTAACATTATTATAAATTATATAAGTTTACAAATAGACTGTTTTCAAAATATTTGTTCCATCTTAAAAATTAGTGACTCTGACGACCTTTCAAGTCTCAAGAACAACAAACTCCGACCACATTAAAAACTCCATTTTCTATTAACATATTAGTTGACCACATTGCAATTTATCTTGTAAATATCGGTCTTTATATTAGCATTTAGGCCGACTTTACTCTGTAATTCATCATTCTTTGTCAATAGAAAATGAATGTTCTTCAATAAAATTATGTGCAAGTGAATTCCTTACACATCAAGGATGTTATGTACATGTACATTTGTATTATTGAAAATTTATAATTCTTTTTTTACCTTAATATGTTGCTATATTTTCCATTGTCAACTTTATAATAATGAATTTATAAGTAAGATGTATAATTTTTAGCATAGACTTACTTGGCCGTGAAATAGATTTTCACAATCAATGTTCCATATACAATTGTTCTCAATCAAAATGTAAATCACCCATTTACCCAAAATATTATTCTTATCTATATTAAATATATAAAAATCCATCAAAAATTAAAGTTAATTAATATGGTGAAAGCTATCATGTATCATGCTACGAGAGATCGAGGAATTAAAATAAATCCCCACGAGAAGAAAGCATATATGAAGATTACTCAAAAAAATCATCATTGTAGGTAGGTTATTTTAGATCTTTAATCGTTACAAAATGCAGAATTAATATTTGGAAGTTTATGGTTATTATTTCAGTAGTGTTTATTTTATTATCACAAATAGTCAACCTAGTTTAACATTTTTGTGTACCTACACTCCATCAATGGGTACAACCTACACAATCTAGTCAAACTTAATATAAACTCAAAAAAAAAACTAAAATTTTATAAAATTATATAAATTTACAAACAAATCCCTAATGTTTTCAAAAAATTTAATCTAACAAAAAATATTAGCAACACTGACAACTATTCAAGCATACTCGAGAACAAATTCTTCTCTGCATCGAAGACAAAAACACTTTAACCACAATTATAATATCCATTTTCCACTAACATAATAGTGTTTAGTATTTCTATTTATATTGTAAAAATCTTTTTTATATTAACATTTCGGCAGACTTTACTCAATAATTCACCCTAGTTCATTTAATTTAGTTTGATTCGTAGATAACATATATAGTTAGTAAAAAGAGAACTCATTATATTAATTATGTGATAAAATTTGGTCCCAAAGTATCCGTATTGGACTAATAATACCCTTGATTTCTACTGCATAAATATATTTTTAATCTCCAAGACATTTTCAAGTTTATCCCTAATCTCCTTTTCTTTAGTATATTCACAAGTATCATCATCCAATATCTTTTTATAAATAATACTCAGTTCATACATAACTTTCCCAAGTTTATCATTTGTATGAGTCACGTATTGTTTAATAAATATTTTCCTTGGCATCTTTACATCTTTAACTTATATATAAATATGTATGTCAAAGTTCCATCATATTTTGCACTCCTTGCCATCTTGACCAGTAGTATAATATTGATGTCTCCCTAATTGTTCTTATTTTTTACCCATAGGAGACATCATTTTTGGTGTTTATTTAATCAATTCGATAGACTTTTGGACTAAATATGCAATAATATGATTTTCCTATTTTATTTCTAGCATTTTTAGTTTCTTAAGCTTTTGCGCATAATATTGGTATTTTTAGTGTAAAGTTTACAGGGTTTAGATGTTAGCTAGAAGAGGAATCCTAGGAGAAAGTCAAAGATCAAGAGATAGAGTCAAGACTTGAAGATAAATCCCGACGATATTATTTTTAGAGCTGAAAATCTATTTTCCAGGCCATAGATTGCTGATTTCGAGGTGCTTAAGAGATGATTTAGCCGCTGACCTTTGAAGAGAAAACATTCCTTATCGAGTTACGAAACTTTAGCAACTGGAATGAGGTCAATCGGAATCATAACGAATTAGGAAAAGCTGTTTTAGTGAAGGTGTATCAGCAGTTATGGGATTTTGGACTTAGAATTTGGGCTTGGACATTTAATTAGTGTTTTATTCTTAGGTCCAAGCCCTAATCCGTTTTTCCACATATAAAACCAGCCTTTGACTTCTATTTTCAACACAATTCACATTCTGCAAGATTAAAAATACCACAGAGAAGCAACAGAAGGAAGAAGAAGAAGCTACAAGAGCTGGAGAGGGTCTATATCTCCGTTCGTAGTCATTCCTATTCCGAAAATTAGGTTCTTCTATCTTTTAATTTTGTAATCAAATATGAATTTCTTTACATTTAATTTAGTTTTTCTTTTTAATATGAGCTAAACATATAATAGTGCTTGAGAACAATTAATGGGTGAATCCCAATCGTATTGAATAACGAATGTTGAATTTGGGTTTCTGTTAAATTAAACTAGATTGGGGCTTTTACTCTTTTCGATAAATTGAGAATATTTACTGTTTTTAGCGTCATGAACTAGGAACATGTGTTAGTATTTAGGCTATTCCAATTAGTGGTGATTGGATCATCCTGACGGAGAGTTTAGATAAAGAACCATTTATTCAATCAAGGATAGAAGCTATTGATTCTGACGAACTTAGCTAATCCTAGGGCCAATGAGGTAATAAAACTTAAACATCCAAGGGTGGATCATATTTATCCTGACGGGACTAGTGACACTCTAGGATCGCCTTATAGACCACCCTGACGGGGGTATATGGAATTTAGAATCCCGACCATTGTAATTGACCAATTTAGCCCTTAAACAACATAAGTTATGAAATAGGATTGGGAGGATCCTTGCGTTCTCAAGTGCTACTTCTCATATTGCGTTTTACATCATTTTATTTGCGTCTTAGCTTTTATTTGCATTTTAATAATTGTCTTTCATTTATTTAGCATTAATACAAAACCAAACAAACATATTATCTTTATTTGCTTTCATAAGTACGTTCAATCATTAATAGATAAGCATTGTAGTCAACCATCCCGTCCTTGGAACGAATCTGTTTTATCAGTTATACTACTTGGGACAACCGTACACTTGCGGTTGTGGTTCGATTATTTATTGCATTTATTTAGAACACACAAAGGACCACCAAATATCTTCATGATGTGACCAAATTTTATAAAACTTAAAAGAAGAAGGTCACGTTATAAAATACCCTTGAATAATAATACCCAATGGACTATGATTCCAAACTACTAGCACCATAACATCCACACTAGATACAAACTTATTTAATCAACTCTAATTAGCAAAACACCGTCTATTTTAGTTGAAAAAAGCCGATCCACTCTTTTTTTATCTAAGTGTGAAAGCATTCACATGTCTGGTATTTAAGCAATTCAACTCTTCTAGTATAATTACCGTATTTACAAACGGTTTTGGGATAACTTCACAACCTTTTATTTTTTCAATACTCATAATCTTATTATAATCTTTATTCCAAATCTAGGCAGTATCATCTACATAACGTTCTATTTCTACAAATTCTCAAATAATATTCTTCTATTTTCATCTCTTTTCGTCTCATTATCATTAAAAAGAATGGTATTGTATAATTTCTCATCACTATTAAAATCTTGGGCGTCACACAAAATAGCTTAAAATAACTTATATATGCATTTGGTATCAACAACTTCGTTATAGTATCTTAGACAAATAATTTTGTTATCAATAAATTCATGATTAGAAGAAACTTATTTAGTAGTACATTTTACCTAAATTAATAATGCTTTACTATGCATATTATAGGTCCTATAATTCCAATTATATCCACATTATTCCTTATAATAAACATCATGACTTCTTTTTGTTTGAAAGTTATGTTAAATCCTCATACACCCTAATAATCGATAATAATAATTAAGAAGTAACTTGTCCATCTCACAGTTATTTAAACTCAAGAAGATAGTAAAAGCCTCTTCCAATTTTTCTCTAGTTTCCTAAAGCACTTAACGCATTTTATGCACTTTAACCATACTTTTTGAAGACCTATCAACATTATTGTCCTTTCAATTACAAGACATGAACATAATAATATAATTGAAGAGATCTCTAACTAGCCACCTTTTTACTTACATTATTCTTCTAAAATTAAAATTAATGCATATTTATAAAGGGAGTTCAATGCGTCACAATGTTCTTTTCCGTCTTACCCATCTTCTACTAACAACTTAGTTGAAGATCGTTAAATAACTCTAATCTCAGACACACGTGTACATTCAAGTTTAATCCATAAACCAAATCTTACATCCACCTAATCCAAGTCACCACTTGAAAGAAAATAATGAATAACTTTTTGACCAATAATTTTAGACAACCCCTCGTATTTAGAAATCTGAACATCTATTCTCAACAAATCACTCAATAACTTACCCTTTTTTCCTTGCCAACTGTTTTTTATACATTTAATCGTATAAATGGAAATTGTGACGTAGTATTATAATATGCGAATTTGAGAAGTTGATAGTTAATAATTTGTTACTATTAATTTATAATATTTTATGTGACATAATACTGAGGTTTGCTAGGATAGTCCCTAAGACATTTAAAGATTGTCGATGAATGTCTTTATTTAGAATAATTAAATATTCTGGAACTCCTTGACATGTACTTTTGTAAGTCGGTCGTGTATATGCTTTGGCCGAATATGGTCTTCCATTTTGATACAATGTTTATCACACAATACCCAACGTCAATATTAGGAAGTCCATGTCTTACAAATTTTTTTATAGAACTTGAGGGATTGTCCTTCTAATATGTTGGTATTAGTATTTTTAGTTTTAGAACGATATATGTTAATTTTAAATATATAATTGTGATGGTTTTGAAAAGTATATCTTTTTTATACATGACCTTACATGCTTCTAGGAACATGTTAAAATATTGAATTAATTCTCTAAGTAGAAAAGTAATACAAAGAAAAAACATGTTATAAATAGTTATTTTATGATGTTACTCGTACTTGTTGAAAATATAGTAAGAATTAAACTAATTTGTAATGATAATTAGTTTAATAAAGTGAATATATTACATTAGTCTTTACAATTTGTTTAATGTATTATTTATGCTATCATCAACCTGGACTACATTTGGGTAAAACCCATTTGTCTAACAAAAATTTCAAATGTTTGTTCTAGGTACCTCTAATAGTTTTGAAAGCACCTTCTCATTGGCGTATACCTATGATCTTCGTTAATCTTTATTCTCGATGTATTGTTCATAGAAGGATCCAATAATAAGCAAGAGGATTTGGAAGAATTATATCTTGTAGTTAATTACGTGTGTAGAAAATGTAACAAACTAGTTATAGATTATAATGAATTAGAGTAATATAACAAATACAGTAAAATAAGTAGTTTTCATGTCTTAAATAAATAATTGCTAAAAGTACCGCCTTCCCGTGTGAACTTGGAGTACCAATATAAGATGTCCATGCAAAATCAAAATACATTGATGTAATATATTGTGCCCTAAGGGTAGAGTTAACATAGTCATTGGCTTTCTCTTTGTCATCTTCATACTCAAGCTCATAATATAACTCTAAAACCACTATTACTTCCATGATTCTCAAATAAATATTTTTCTTCCTAATAAATCCCCCAGGAAACTTTTTATTTTTTTTATTTTCATTTGTTACATTGTACAAGACATAATTAAGTCTTAATTAATTTTGTGTGTAAGATATATTTGCGATGGAGTATGAGATTGAAAGGACCACCTTATCCAATTTTATCATCTATTAAGAAAAAATGTGACATGATATCAATTAAATTTTATTGATCTTCATCATATTTAATGGTTGATGCACCTAGTTATTCCCCTTTTTCCAATTTGCTAGTCCTAATGAGTATATGAAAATTATTTTATTTGATTAATAATTTTGGATGAAAAATTTAATCTGATTAGGTAACACTAAATTTATTTTTTAACATTTTGATAGAGTTAGCCTAGTGTTTATAAAAAATGAAATTTTTATTAGTGGACTTGTGGCTAACCATAATTGGAAGTTATTAGGCTATCCTAATATATTGTATAGCTTAGTTATCAAAGATATCAATATTCCTAATTATTTTTTCAAATGTTACTGTAGATAACCATCCTACCTAATTCTAGATAAATGTCACTATAGTATGAAACTTTATCATTAGAAACTCTAGATGTATTGTTGATAATGGATCCACCTCGATAGTTTAACAAATTTGTTGTTAGACCATGATCTAGAGAAATGTCATGAATCTTTGAATACTAACCTATTGAAATGTAACTTTGAATTATCAACATACATTAATATAAAAAAATATTACCCTGAGTGACACAGAAAATAAACAAATTAGCAATAAAATAAGATGGGATTTAAAATTTCAAGATTGGATATAATAATTTTATAACAATGTGATCAACCAATTAATATATTTTAATGAACACCTTAAATTTAGATTTGATCTCTTACGAATTCTTGAAAATAATATGGAGCACAAAGTGCCTTAAGTATGAGTACCTTGTGAGGAACGCTAGTAACAATGCATTACCTAAAAATATAAATATGTATAATAGAAAACTTACTTTATTCAAAAGTTTCCAAATTTGTCATGATTAAGTGGAAAAAATAGAATAATTATTCTTTTAAGGTTAATGGAATTAAGTTTATTATTTAACTTCATGCAGTAACTACAGTTACTCTACTTTTAGATGAAAATCATTAAATTAGCATATTAATAGATAAATTTTAGAACTAAGGTATAAATAAATCATAAAATGACAAAAATATATGTAAACTTATGATTAATTTGGAAATTAATAAATAAAATGACATATGATAATTGTCGTATTGACATTATTAGTTCAATCACCTGGTTGAATTCTTCGAATACATAAATTAACCAAGTGTTTTCTTCATGTCATCGATGTCTCCCGGTTTGTGATATACAAATCCCATTAGGAGACATCATTTTAGGTATAAATTTGAAATAGGTAGTAGATTTATTGGTTTAATTTTCAATAATGCACTTTCTTCCGTTGTTTTACAATTAGTGTTAGTTTAGAGCTTTCGTGCATTAATTCGTTTGTTTACTGTTTATTCGGTATATGGATTCTAGAAAGAACCAAGATAAAGAGAAAAAGCGAATTTAAAGGTCCAACATCAAAATGAAGTGTTACAAGAGGGAAAGACATCCCTTTAGTGGGTTGGAGGAGCATTGAAAACTTGAAATTTGACACATCTAGCCCTTTCCAAGCCTAAACGGTGCAAAATATGACTTAGTGGTTCAAATAAAAAAGATAGGCCCTTGAGTTAAAGAAGTTTTAAAAGTAGTTTCACGTAATTTGGACTTATGATGTGAAAGTTACACCTATTTTACTGGAGTGTGGGACTAATAAAACGAATTTTGGTCCATGATTACATAATTAATTCCAAAGGTGGGCCTAATTCATTAGTCAGCTCTATATAAGGCATTTTGAACCATTACGCTTAATTTTATCATTTATTTTGAGAGAGAGGCAGAATAGAAGCATTTTGAATAAAAAGGCAAAAGGTTAGAAATCTTTCTTCATCCACAATTAGCCCAAACATCCCAACTCATATTGTGTCAGTTTAAGTTAATCCGTGTAATTGCATATTGATTCTATTCTTCTACTTATTTACTATAGTTAATAAGGCACCAAATTGGTTCCACAATATATATCTTGAACCCAAAATACTCTTGATTTCCACTACATAAAAACATTTTGAATCACCAAGTTTATCACTCGTCTCTTTTTTTTCTTTAATGTTCTTTTGTATCCCCATTTGAGATTTGTTGTATAAATAATACTCAATTTCTACTTATTTTTCCTAATTTTATCATTTGTATGAGTCATGTATTGTTTATTAAATACTTTTCATTGCATTTTCACCTTCTTTAGCTTACATATCAATTTGTATGTCAAAGTTCCATCAAATTTTGCACTCCATGCCATTTCGACCAGTAGTATAATATCTTCATGATGTGGCCAAATGTCATAAAAATTAAAAAAAGAAGGTGGAATTTTAAAACATCCTTGAATAATAATACCTAGTGGACTATGATTTGAAATTACAAGAAAAATAACATCCACACGAAATACAATTTTATTAGACAAATTATACTTAGCAAAAGCATAGTCCTTATAAACAATAGTAATGTAGAATTTCTTGTCCTTATTAATATATTTGACTTCACATAAAATAGCTTGAGAAACTTATCTGTGCATTTGAGATCATCAAACTTTTTAAATTATATAACACAAATTCTTCCACTATCGTCAAATTCATGATTTGTTAAAGAATCCATTTATTTAATACATTTTACTAAATTTATAATGCTTTTCTATACAAATTTTAGTCCCTATTATTACAATTATATCTCATGTCAACATTCTCACTTCTGATATCTCCAGGTCTTGTCACCATAAACCTTCCCCGATTGAAAAAAAGTTCATGAATACCTTCAATATCCACTTTGAAGGGCACTATGTTTATGAGTGTCCCAGCTTGTAGAAGGCCAAGTTAACTGATCCATATTATGGCTTTTGTGGTCGAGGTGAAGAATATGATCTTAGGGATGAATCATTTTGAAAGCTAGAAACATCACGTAGAGCAGCAGTTTTTTATGTTAGGCATAGAGTAGAATTAAAGTGATCGATCGAGATAACATTTCCACCGGATGCCAGAAAGAGGAAGACATAAGCAAGAGTCCCCTAGAGTGAAATGTGAGTTCATCAGCGGATTTAGAGTCGTTCAAACCAAAGAGTTCAAGATATGCGGATTAAGCAAGTAATTTGTTGAAGAAGACTACTACTCATTTTTGTTTGAAGGTTTCGTTAAACAATTATAAATTATAGATATTCATAATAATAATTAAGGAGTAATTTATCCAGATCACACTTATAAAAATTCAAGAAGATATCAAATGCCTCTTCAAATTTTTTTGTCAACTTTCCTAAAGCACTTAAGGCATTCCAATGCACTTTTATCATACTTTTTAAAGACCTAGCATCATTATTGTCCTTTTTATTAGCAAGTTCGCTTATATAAATCAAGTCCTGAATTTGTTATTGTGACTTCATTTGAACCAACTCTTGTTTATGTTTTACCTTAAATGTTTTATGCCTATTTTTCCCTAATTTTACTACTCCTAATGAGTATATAAAAAGATTACTTCATTTGATTAATAATTTTAGATGGAAATCTTTATTCATTAGGGTAAAACTAAATTATTTTTGGAATGTTTTGATCGAGATGGAATAGTCTTTAGAAAAATATATACCTTTATTGGAGAACTTGTGGCTAACCACCATTGGACGTTATTAAACATATATATTTTCAACATTTGATCTTTTGAATGCTACTATAGATAATAATCCTTCCTAGATCTAGAAAAGTATCATTAACGTATGACACTTGATCAATATAAAATCTAGATGTATTTTTGATAATGTTCCACCATCAATACTTTAACAAATTTATTGCTAGACGAGGGTCTGGTCTACACTAAACTACATACTCATAACTACGGTAGAGTAATAAAATTGTTAGAGAGATCACAAGAATCCTAGACTACTATCCCATCATAATGCAACTCAAAAAAATTAATATAAAAAATAATATATTACCTCAAGCGACCTAGAGAATAAAAAAATTATAAATCCAACAAAGATGTGATTTAAATTATCAATATTACACAGAGAATAATTTTGTTGTTAAATAAATTATAAAAAAAACAAAACACAACCTTCTAATCTTCATCACACTGATCGAAACATTCCGTCAATTGTATTCTTCCATTCATCTTCTAGCTTTTTTTAGTCACCATCAAATCCATCTTTTTCTTTTCAAGCAATTCCAACTTACAAATAATACTTTTTTGTGCCAACTCTTCCAACTCCAATTTTTCTTTCAACTTCTTCAATTCTTTTTTCATCTTATTAATTTCCGTATCCCTATCCTCTACGTCAACCAGGACCGGCCTTATGTATGGGCAGACCGGGCGACCGCCCAGGGCCCGAAATTAATTAGGGGCCCCTAATTTATAAACATGTATACGTATATTTAATATTATGGAAATATATATCTAATAATGTTTTTATTCATAAAGCATATTTGGTTAATAGTTAGGCTGGTAGAGTGGGTGTACTTGTAATTTATTGATTCAAGTTTGAATCCCCAACATGTTTCTTTCTTTTCCTTCACCTTATGGACTCGAGTGCTTTTTTTTTTGCCTTGCTTTTAAGAAAAGTTTAATAACGTATATTTGTTTTTTAAAATGAGTTCTCTGTACATTTTTTACAATAATTAATAAAACATATATTTTCTTTATTACTTTTATATGAGTCCTATATTTTTTTTCTCTTTTTATTTATAAAAATTAATACAACATACATTTTTATAAAAAGAAAAATTTAAATTAATATTTCAATCTTGTATATATATTATACTTTAAAGATTTAGAATATAAAATTATATAATTTTATTTAATTTATATTTTATATTTAAATTAGATTTACTAAAATATTTAATTAACTAAGATTACATATAATATAATTTATAGATTTAAATAATATATTTAAATTAAATTGATTTATGTTAGCCATTGAAATATTTAATTAACTAGTTCAAATTTATAATATAATTTTTAAAAATTTGAACCATAAATTAAGTAATTGCCAAGTTTAGTTTGAGTGTGTGAGTGTGTATATTATAATTTAAGTGCGAGCGTGCGTGTTGCGTATTAAACACATTTGATTCTGTCAGAATGTGCAATAGGTTTTAGGTTTGTATATAAATGAATCAAATTATTGACAAAAAAAAAACAAATCAAATTTTTATTTTTTATTGTTTAGCGATATAACGTAAGCGTATTGTGATTTATTGTACTTTTTTAGTTTAATTGTTTTCTTATAAAGGTTCAATCTTGATCGATTAAGAATGGTAATATAAGAGTTTCTATCGAACTTATCTCTAAGATACACCCAAAATTTGTCATATTGAGATTTTTTTTAATATTCAAACACGTTATAAATTAGATAAAAAAAAACTTATTTTTAACTATTTCGCATAAACCTAATATCTATCATAACATAAAAATTTGTGTAAATTAACTATACTTGGGCCCAATTTATAGTTTCGCCCAGGGCCTACAAAGTACCTGGACACCCCCTGACGTCAACTTTGTATTCCATGATGGTAGTTTTGATCTTATCGATTGTTTCCATGTGACATGATATCAATTAAATTTTATTGATTTTCATCATATTTAATGGTTGATGCACCTAGTTATTCCCCTTTTTCCAATTTGCTAGTCCTAATGAGTATATGAAAATTATTTTATTTGATTAATAATTTTGGATGAAAAATTTAATCTGATTAGGTAACACTAAATTTATTTTTTAACATTTTGATAGAGTTAGCCTAGTGTTTATAAAAAATGAAATTTTTATTAGTGGACTTGTGGCTAACCACAATTGTAAGTTATTAGGCTATCCTAATATATTGTATAGCTTAGTTATCAAAGATATCAATATTCCTAATTATTTTTTCAAATGTTACTGTAGATAACCATCCTACCTAATTCTAGATAAATGTCACTATAGTATGAAACTTTATCATTAGAAACTCTAGATGTATTGTTGATAATGGATCCACCTCGATAGTTTAACAAATTTGTTGTTAGACCATGATCTAGAGAAATGTCATGAATCTTTGAATACTAACCTATTGAAATGTAACTTTGAATTATCAACATACATTAATATAAAAAATATTACCCTGAGTGACACAGAAAATAAACAAATTAGCAATAAAATAAGATGGGATTTAAAATTTCAAGATTGGATATAATAATTTTATAACAATGTGATCAACTAATTAATATATTTTAATGAACACCTTAAATTTAGATTTGATCTCTTACAAATTCTTGAAAATAATATGGAGCACAAAGTGCCTTAAGTATGAGTACCTTGTGAGGAACGCTAGTAACAATGCATTACCTAAAAATATAAATATGTATAATAGAAAACTTACTTTATTTAAAAGTTGCCAAATTTGTCATTATTAAGTGGAGAAAATAGAATAATTATTCTTTTAAGGTTAATGGAATTAAGTTTATTATTTAACTTCATGCACTAACTACAGTTACTCTACTTTTAGATGAAAATCATTAAATTACATATTAATAGATAATTTTAGAACTAAGGTATAAATAAATCATAAAATGACAAAAATATATGTAAACTTATGATAAATTTGGAAATTAATAAATAAAATGACATATGATAATTGTCGTATTGACATTATTAGTTCAATCACCTGGTTGAATTCTTCGAATACATAAATTAACCAAGTTTTTCCTTCATGTCATCGATGTCTCCCTGTTTGTGATATACATATCCCATTAGGAGACATTATTTTAGGTATAAATTTGAAATAGGTAGTAGATTTATTGGTTTAATTTTCAGTAATGCACTTTCTTCCGTTGTTTTACAATTAGTGTTATTTTAGAGCTTTCGTGCATTAATGCGTTTGTTTACTGTTTATTCGGTATATGGATTCTATAAAGAACCAAGATAAAGAGAAAAAGCGAATTTAAAGGTCCAACATCAAAATAAAGTGTTACAAGAGGGAAAGACATCCCTTTAGTGGGTTGGAGGAGCATTGAAAACTTGAAATTTGACACATCTAGCCCTTTCCAAGCCTAAACGGTGCAAAATATGACTTAGTGGTTCAAATAAAAAAGATAGGCCCTTGAGTTAAAGAAGTTTTAAAAGTAGTTTCACGTAATTTGGACTTATGATGTGAAAGTTACACCTATTTTACTGGAGTGTGGGACTAATAAAACGAATTTTGGTCCATGATTACATAATTAATTCCAAAGGTGGGCCTAATTCATTAGTCAGCTCTATATAAGGCATTTTGAACCATTACGCTTAATTTTATCATTTATTTTGAGAGAGAGGCAGAATAGAAGCATTTTGAATAAAAAGGCAAAAGGTTAGAAATCTTTCTTCATCCACAATTAGCCCAAACATCCCAACTCATATTGTGTCAGTTTAAGTTAATTCGTGTAATTGCATATTGATTCTATTCTTCTACTTATTTACTATAGTTAATAAGGCACCAAATTGGTTCCACAATATATATCTTGAACCCAAAATACTCTTGATTTCCACTACATAAAAACATTTTGAATCACCAAGTTTATCACTCGTCTCTTTTTTTTCTTTAATGTTCTTTTGTATCCCCATTTGAGATTTGTTGTATAAATAATACTCAATTTCTACTTATTTTTCCTAATTTTATCATTTGTATGAGTCATGTATTGTTTATTAAATACTTTTCATTGCATTTTCACCTTCTTTAGCTTACATATCAATTTGTATGTCAAAGTTCCATCAAATTTTGCACTCCATGCCATTTCGACCAGTAGTATAATATCTTCATGATGTGGCCAAATGTCATAAAAATTAAAAAAAGAAGGTGGAATTTTAAAACATCCTTGAATAATAATACCTAGTGGACTATGATTTGAAATTACAAGAAAAATAACATCCACACTAAATACAATTTTATTAGACAAATTATACTTAGCAAAAGCATAGTCCTTATAAACAATAGTAATGTAGAATTTCTTGTCCTTATTAATATATTTGACTTCACATAAAATAGCTTGAGAAAACTTATCTGTGCATTTGAGATCATCAAACTTTTTAAATTATATAACACAAATTCTTCCACTATCGTCAAATTCATGATTTGTTAAAGAATCCATTTATTTAATACATTTTACTAAATTTATAATGCTTTTCTATACAAATTTTAGTCCCTATTATTACAATTATATCTCATGTCAACATTCTCACTTCTGATATCTCCAGGTCTTGTCACCATAAACCTTCCCCGATTGAAAAAAAGTTCATGAATACCTTCAATATCCACTTTGAAGGGCACTATGTTTATGAGTGTCCCAGCTTGTAGAAGGCCAAGTTAACTGATCCATATTATGGCTTTTGTGGTCGAGGTGAAGAATATGATCTTAGGGATGAATCATTTTGAAAGCTAGAAATATCACCTAGAGCAGCAGTTTTTTATGTTAGGCATAGAGTAGAATTAAAGTGATCGATCGAGATAACATTTCCACCGGATGCCAGAAAGAGGAAGACATAAGCAAGAGTCCCCTAGAGTGAAATGTGAGTTCATCAGCGGATTTAGAGTCGTTCAAACCAAAGAGTTCAAGATATGCGGATTAAGCAAGTAATTTGTTGAAGAAGACTACTACTCATTTTTGTTTGAAGGTTTCGTTAAACAATTATAAATTATAGATATTCATAATAATAATTAAGGAGTAATTTATCCAGATCACACTTATAAAAATTCAAGAAGATATCAAATTCCTCTTCAAATTTTTTTGTCAACTTTCCTAAAGCACTTAAGGCATTCTAATGCACTTTTATCATACTTTTTAAAGACCTAGCATCATTATTGTCCTTTTTATTAGCAAGTTCGCTTATATAAATCAAGTCCTGAATTTGTTATTGTGACTTCAATTGAACCAACTCTTGTTTATGTTTTACCTTAAATGTTTTATGCCTATTTTTCCCTAATTTTACTACTCCTAATGAGTATATAAAAAGATTACTTCATTTGATTAATAATTTTAGATGGAAATCTTTATTCATTAGGGTAAAACTAAATTATTTTTGGAATGTTTTGATCGAGATGGAATAGTCTTTAGAAAAATATATACCTTTATTGGAGAACTTGTGGCTAACCACAATTGGACGTTATTAAACATATATATTTTCAACATTTGATCTTTTGAATGCTACTATAGATAATAATCCTTCCTAGATCTAGAAAAGTATCATTAACGTATGACACTTGATCAATATAAAATCTAGATGTATTTTTGATAATGTTCCACCATCAATACTTTAACAAATTTATTGCTAGACGAGGGTCTGGTCTACACTAAACTACATACTCATAACTACTATAGAGTAATAAAATTGTTAGAGAGATCACAAGAATCCTAGACTACTATCCCATCATAATGCAACTCAAAAAAATTAATATAAAAAATAATATATTACCTCAAGCGACCTAGAGAATAAAAAAATTATAAATCCAACAAAGATGTGATTTAAATTATCAATATTACACAGAGAATAATTTTGTTGTTAAATAAATTATAAAAAAAACAAAACACAACCTTCTAATCTTCATCACACTGATCGAAACATTCCGTCAATTGTATTCTTCCATTCATCTTCTAGCTTTTTTTAGTCACCATCAAATCCATCTTTTTCTTTTCAAGCAATTCCAACTTACAAATAATACTTTTTTGTGCCAACTCTTCCAACTCCAATTTTTCTTTCAACTTCTTCAATTCTTTTTTCATCTTATTAATTTCCGTATCCCTATCCTCTACGTCAACCAGGACCGGCCTTAGGTATGGGCAGACCGGGCGACCGCCCAGGGCCCGAAATTAATTAGGGGCCCCTAATTTATAAACATGTATACGTATATTTAATATTATGGAAATATATATCTAATAATGTTTTTATTCATTAAGCATATTTGGTTAATAGCTAGGCTGGTAGAGTGGGTGTACTTGTAATTTATTGATTCAAGTTTGAATCCCCAACATGTTTCTTTCTTTTCCTTCACCATATGGACTCGAGAGCTTTTTTTTTTGCCTTGCTTTTAAGAAATGTTTAATAACATATATTTGTTTTTTAAAATGAGTTCTCTGTACATTTTTTACAATAATTAATAAAACATATATTTTCTTTATTACTTTTATATGAGTCCTATATATTTTTTCTCTTTTTATTTATAAAAATTAATACAACATACATTTTTATAAAAAGAAAAATTTAAATTAATATTTCAATCTTGTATATATATTATACTTTAAAGATTTAGAATATAAAATTATATAATTTTATTTAATTTATATTTTATATTTAAATTAGATTTACTAAAATATTTAATTAACTAAGATTACATATAATATAATTTATAGATTTAAATAATATATTTAAATTAAATTGATTTATGTTAGCCATTGAAATATTTAATTAACTAGTTCAAATTTATAATATAATTTTTAAAAATTTGAACCATAAATTAAGTAATTGCCAAGTTTAGTTTGAGTGTGTGAGTGTGTATATTATTATTTAAGTGCGAGCGTGCGTGTTGCGTATTAAACACATTTGATTCTGTCAGAATGTGCAATAGGTTTTAGGTTTGTATATAAATGAATCAAATTATTGACAAAAAAAAAACAAATCAAATTTATATTTTTTATGGTTTAGCGATATAACGTAAGCGTATTGTGATTTATTGTCATTTTTAGTTTAATTGTTTTCTTATAAAGGTTCAGTCTTGAGCGATTAAGAATGGTAATATAAGAGTTTCTATCGAACTTATCTCTAAGATACACCCAAAATTTGTCATATTGAGATTTTTTTTAATATTCAAACACGTTATAAATTAGATAAAAAAAACTTATTTTTAACTACATCGCATAAACCTAATATCTATCATAACATAAAAATTTGTGTAAATTAACTATTCTTGGGCCCAATTTATAGTTTCGCCCAGGGCCTACAAAGTACCAGGCCCGGCCCTGACGTCAACTTTGTATTCCATGATGGTAGTTTTGATCTTATCGATTGTTTCCATTACTGACGGAATTTTGGACAACTCCTTTTTTGAGAAGTCATGACTAAACAAAATGTAAGAAAATTAAAATTTGATAAATATATATGATTAATAAACGATTAATCCATTTTCTATTCAAAATTGTCAAGATCCAGTTGATGTTTTATACCAAATTAGTAAATGTATTAATCATTCTTTGTTTGAAATTATAAATCTAACAAGTGATTGTCATTTTTTTAAAATCTCTTTTTAATAATATAATCATTCTCAATGTCAGTATCATAATCGAAAAATCAGTTTCAAAATATTCTACATAAATAATAATCAACATTTCTTCCCATGAACATTGTTATCGAGATATTTATATAACATCAAATATTATTTCTTGATATGAATTTAAAAAAAAAAATATTTTTATCAAACTATGAAATTATATGATTAAAAAAAAGAAGAATGTAAAGAAATAAGGAGTTACTTACAATGTCTTGTGTTTGATAAATCGTAGTTTTGGTAACGGCTATGAGAAATTTAACAGAGAAGAAAAGAGAATAGAGTGGCCGCGTTAGGGAATACAAATATGAAAAATTAAATTATGGCTAATGTTTTTTATTGGTTGTTAGGGTTAGGTTTAAAATTATATTAGTTGTGAAAATGTAAGTAGATATTTTTGTAAATAAAATAATATACAAGGGTATTTAAACAAAATTACAATTATTTCTTCTTTTTATCATAATTCTGATTTTGTACAAACCTTCTATTATTTACCATTATAAAAATTTTTCGTTGTTGAATAATAAATTTTTCTTAGTTCCTCATTGAACTAGAATAATCTATTTGTAGATATAAGACGTAACCTTAACTTTGTAGTGTCGTTTCTCTTCATAACATTTGGATATTTTTTTAGAATTTATGTATTGTTTGGGAACATTCTTTTATATTTCAAATAAATAAATTGAAAAGAGTTATTCAAACTATATTGTATTTTTTTAATAAGTAGTAAGATTTTATTACAGAGTTGCATCACACCTTGTGGTTTACACCAAATAGTATCTAAGAGCTACCTCTCTCTTCTTAATCTGATTTTATGTTTTAATATTTTTTTTGTGATGATTTTAATCATAGTAATTAAATATTACAATCGATGAATAGATTGGATTTAATATATTTTTGTTTTATGTACTTTTCACGCCATTTATGAGACTTTGCTTTAACTTTTTATGTTGTGATGTAAATCATGATATGAAGAATTATATCTAAACTAAAAAGTACATAATAAAATATTAGAAGTTATAAAATATTGTTTATTAGACTCATAAAATGTATAGTCTAATGTGATATGTTTTCAATAGAATTGATGTCATGACTGTGGATGGTAGAAGTATATTTCTTTGAACAACTTAATATTTTGAGATCATTGAGTTAATGGATAATTTACATTTGTTTTATACGGTGGAGACTCCCGACCAATCATATCCAAGGAGAATTGATAAATTGAGGGACATAATTTATGTGAAATTCGTAAATAAAGGATGAACTCCCTCCAAGAAAATTATGTGTAATGAAATATACTTACAAATTAAGGATTCTATATGTTTGTACATTTGTGTTATTGTAAATTGATAGTGCTTTTTTATCTTTGTAGTTTAGTGTATTTTCCATTCCTAATCATATGCTTAATGAAATTATAAGCAAGAGTTTATCTTCTACTTCTATGGCCATGGAATAGATTTCCACAATCAATGTTCCATATACAATTATTCCAAATCAAAATGTACATCACCCATTGACCCCAATATTAGTAATATCCATATTGAATATATAAATTAAAATTAAAATTTTAAAATTAATTAATATGTTGCAAGATATCACTTATCTTGCTACAAGATTGAGGAAATAAAATTACTCAGAAAGAGACCCTTGAGAAGAAAGCAAATATGATGAATACTTACAAAAATCACAATTGTAGATGGGTTATTTTTATCTTTAATTTAAAAATTTCAAAATTAATATTTGGAATTTTATAGTTATTATTTCAATAAGTTTTATTTTACTATCACAAACTTAGAAACTTAGAAAAAGTTAAACTAGTAATAATTTGAAAAAAAAAAATTCAACCTAGTTTAAAAAAACTGAGCACTTATACTACCAATTATGGATAAGACCTATAAGATCTAGTCAAACTTAATATAAAATCAACCAAACTTAAAATTATTATAAACTATATAAATTTACAAACTGATCCTTAATACTTTCAAAAAAATTGTTCTATCTTAAAAATTAGTGACTTTGACGACCCTTCAAATCTCTTGAGCAACAAACTATTTTCCTTATCAACAAAAACATTTCGACCATAATTAAAATCTCTATTTTCTACTAACATATTAGTTGGTCACATTGTCTAATTTTTAGCTTAGACTTCCATGGCCGTGGAATAGATTTCCACAATCAATGTTCCATATACAATAGTTCTCAATCAAAAAGTACACATCCATTGACCCCAAATATAGTCTTATCCATATTAAATATATAAAAAACCATCAAAATTTAAATTCATTTTATATGTTGCGAGCTATCACGTATCATGTTATAAGATTGAGGAATTAAAATAAATCGAAAAAAGATATGTGAGAAGAAAGCATATATGACGATTACTCAAACAAAATCATAATATTAGGTAGTTTATTTTAGATCTTTAATCGAAAAAAAATGCAAAATTGATATTTGGAAGTTTACAGTTATTATTTCAAGAATTTTCATTTTATTATGACAAACTTAGAAACTTATAAACGGTTGGACTAGTTACAATTTGACCAAAAACAAAATAAAATAGTCAACCTACTTTAAAATTAGTGTGTACTACAATTGATGGGTTCGACCTATACAATCTAGTCAAACTTAATATAAACTCAACAAAAACTAAAATTCTTATAAAATTATATAAAATTACAAATAGATCCCTTATGTTTTCAAATTTTTTGTTATGTCTTAAAAATTAGCAACTCTAACCACTATTAAAGCATAATCTGACAACAAATTGTTTTCTACACTAACAAAAACACTTCCACCACAATTATTATCTTCATTTTACACTAACATAATAGTGTATAATATTTCAATTTATATTGTAAAAACACTTTTTATATTAACATTTGGCCAAACTTTACTCAATAATTTGCCTTAGTTCATTTAATTTAATTTAATTCGTAGACAACATATATACACAATAAAAAGAGAACTCATTATTTTACTTATGTGATAAAATTTGGTTCCAAAGTATCAGTATTGAACCCATAATACTCTTGATTTCTACCACATAAAAATATTTGTAATATCCAAGAAATTTTCAAGTTTGTCCCTCATCTATTTTTCTTTACTAAGTTCACTAGTATCCTCATCGAAGATCTTTTTATAAATAATACTCAATTCTTACTTAAAATTCCCAAGTTTATCATTTGTATGATCCACGTATTGTTTATTAAATATTTTCCTTCGTATCTTTACAAATTTAGCTTATATATAAATATGTATGTCAAAGTTCCTTCATATTTTGCACTCCATGCCATCTTGACCAGTAGTATGTTATTTTCATGATGTGACCAAATTTTGTAAAAATTTAAAGAAGAAGGTTGCATTTCAAACACCCTTGGATAATACTACCCAATGGACTATGATTTAAAAATACTAGCACCATAACATCTACACTAGATACAAATTTGTTTAACCAACTTTATTGAGCAAAAAACCTGTCTATTTTAGTTGAAAATAGTTGAGCCACTCTTTTGTTTGTTCATGTGTGAAATAATTCTTATGTCTAGTGTTCAATCAATTCAACTTTCCTAATACAATCACCATATATACAAACAGTTTTTGAAAAACTTCACAACCTTATCTTTTTTCACAACTCAAAATCTTATTATATACTCTATTCAAAATCTATGCATTATCATTTACTATAAGGTTTTATTTCAACAAATTCTCAAATAATATTTCCTCTTTTTTGCTCATTATCATTATAAACAATGGTATTTTAGTATTTCTTGTCACTATTAAAATCATGGACTTTTCACAAAATAGCGTAAAATAACGTAGATATGCATTTGGTATCAACAACACCGTTAAAGTATCTAACAAAAATTATTTTGTTATCAATTAATTCATGATTTGTAAAAGGAACCCATTTAGTAAATACATTTTCCCTAAATTGATAATGCATTTCTATACATATTATAGCCCCTGGTTATCGATAACAATAATTAAGAAGTAACTTGTCCTTCTCTCAGTTACTTAAACTCAAGAAGATATTAAAAGCCTCTTCCAAGTTTTTTAAGTTTTCTAAAGCACTTAACATTTTTTAATGCACTTAAACCATACATTTAGAAGACCTATCAACATTATTTTCCTTTCTATTAACAAGATAACCTGGTTCTCACTCACTCATGTACTTAAATTATTTTTCTAGAAATTAAAATCAAATTCATATTTATTTTGGTAAACCAATTAATATATTTTAATGAATACCTCATATTTTATTTTCGATCTCTTATAAATTCTGGAAAATAATATAGAGCACAAAGTGCCTTAAGCATGTATACCTTTTGAGGAACAATAGTAACAATGCAGTACCTAAAAATATAAACAGGTATAATAGAATATTTACTCTATTTAAAAGTTTTCAAATTCGTCATGATTAAGTGGAAAAAGTAGAATTATTATTCTTGTAATGTTAATGTAATTAAGTTTATTATTTAACTTCATGCACTAACTACAGTTAGTCTAATTTTAGATGAAAATCATTTCATTAGCATATTAATAGATAAATGTAACAACTAAGGTATAAATATATCATAAAATGACAAAAATATATGTAAACATATGATTAACTTGGAATATTATAAATAAAAATACATCTAATAATTGTCGTATTGACATTATTAGTTCAATCAACTGGTTGAAATACATATATTAACCAAGTTGTTTCTTCATGTCAATTATGTCTTCTTGTTTGTGATAGATAAATTCCATTAGGAGACATTATTTTAGGTAGAAATCGGATATATTTAGTAGATTAATTGGTTTAATTATAATAATACTTTTTCTTCCTTTGTTTTATACTTATTGTTATTTAGATCTTTTGTGCATTAATTCGTTTGTTTTGTGTGAATTTTTCATGTATATGGAATCTAGGAGGCACTAAGATGAAGATAAGAAGTGAATTTAAAGGGACAACATCAAAAGAAAGTGTTAAAGGAGGAAAATACATCACGTTAGTTGGGGTGGAAGAGCATTGAAAACTGGAAAGTTGTCACATCTATCCCTTTCCAAAACTAAATGGTGCAAAGTCTGACTAAGTGGTTCAAATAAAAAAGATGGGCCCCTGAGCTAAAGAAATTTAAGATGTGGTTCACGTGATTTGGACTTACAATGTGAAAGTTACACCTATTTTACTGAAGTGGTGTACATCAATGGGGAATAATAAAACGAATTTTGGTCCCTAATTACATAATTAATCCCAAAGGTGGGCCTAATACGTTTTTTAGCTCTATATAAGGATTTTTAGACAAGTCTGTTTAATTTTATCATTTATTTTGAGAGGGAGGCAGAGTAGAAGCATTTTGAAGCAAAGGGAAAAAGGTGATAAATCTTTCTTCGTCCACAATCAACCCAGTTATCCCAACTCTTATTTTGTCAGTGTCAATTAATTCGTGTAATTTCATATTGATTCTATTCTTCTACTTATTTACTATTTTGTTCCAAAGTATATATCTAGAACCCAAAATACTCTTGATTTCCACTAGATAAAAACATTTTGAAGCACCAAGTGATTTCCAAGTCTATCACTTATCTCATTTTCTTTAATCTATTCTTTTGTATCCCCATTTGAGATTTGTTTTTATCTATAATACTAAATTCCTACTTATTTCTCCTAATGTTATCATTTGTATGAGTCACATATTGTTTATAAAATACTTTTCAATGTATTTTTACCTTCTTTAGCTTATATATCAATTTGTATGTCAAAATTCCATCAAATTATGCACTCCTTGCCATTTTGACAAGTAGTACAATCTCTTCATGATGTGGCCAAATGTCATAAAACTTAAAAGAAGAAGGCGGTATTTTAAAACACCCTTGAATAATAATACCTAATGGACTATGATTTCAAATTACAAGAAAAACAACATCCACACTAAATACAAATTTATTAGACAAATTATATTTAGCAAAAACATAGTCTAATATACTTTTAAAATTATGATCCACTCTCTTTAATTTCCAGGTGCAAAAGCATCCACTGGTAGGCTGTTTAAGCGATTCAACTTCCCTAATACAATTATTAAATTCAACAACGGTTTCTGCAAGACTTAATAACCTTTTAGTTTTTTCAAAACATAAAATCTTATTATATTCTATACTCAAAATCTAGGCATTATCATCTAATATAATGTTCTATTTCTACAAATACTTCAATAATATCTTTCTTTTTCCATCATCATTATCCTTATAAAAAATAGTAATGTAGAATTTCTTGTCCTTATTAATATATTTGTCTTCACATAAAATAGCTTGAGAAAACTTATCTATGCATTTGAGATCAACAAAAATTTTAAATTATATAACACTAATTCTTCCACTATAGTCAAATTCATGATTTATTGAAGAAGCCATTTATTTAATACATTTTACTAAATTTATAATGCTTTTCTATACAAATTTTAGTCCCTAGTATTACAATTATATCTCATTTCAATATTCTCACTTCTGATATCTCCAGGTTTTGTCACCAAAAACCATCCCCTATTGAAAACAAGTTCACGAATACCTTGAATATCCACTTGAAAGGGCACTACGTTTATGAGTGTCCCAGCCTGTAGAAGGCGAAGTTAACTGATCCATATTATGGCTTTTGTGGTCGAGGTGAAGAATCTAATCTTAGGGATGAATCATTTTTAGAGCTAGAAATACTACCTAGAGCAGCAGTTTATTCTGTTAGGCATAGAGTAGAATTAAAGTGATCGATCGAGATAACATTTCTACCGGATGCCAGAAAGAGGAAGACATAAGCAAGAGTCCCCTAGAGTGAAATGTGAGTTCATCGGCGGATTTAGAGTCGTTCAAACCAAAGAGTTCAAGATATGCGGAGTAAGCGAGTGAATTGTTGAAGAAGATTACTACTCCTTTTTGTTTGAAGGTTTTGTTAAACAATTATAAATTATAGGTATTCATAATAATAACTAAGGAGTAATTTGTCCAGATAAAACTTATTTAAATTTAAGAAGATATCAAATGCCTCTTCAAATTTTTTTGTCAAGTTTCCTAAAGCACTTAAGGCATTCTAATGCATTTTTATCATACTTTTTAAAGACCTAGCATCATTATTGTCCTTTTTATTAGCAAGTTTGCTTATATAAATCAAGTCCTGAATTTGTTGTTGTGATTTCATTCAAACCAGCTCTTGTTTCTATTTTATCTTAAATGTTTTATGCCTATTTTTTCCCCAATTTTACTACTCCTAATGAGTATATAAAAAGATTACTTTATTTGATTAATAATTTTAGATGTAAATCTTTATTCATTAGGGTAAAACTAAATTATTTTTGAATGTTTTGATCAAGATGGAATAGGCTTTAAAAAAAATATCTTTATTGGAGCACTTGTGGCTAACCACAATCGGACGTTATTAAACATATATATTTTCAACATTCTATCTTTTGAATTCTACTATAGATAATTATCTTTCCGAGTTCTAGAAAAGTATCATTAAAGTATTACACTTGATCAATATAAAATCTAGATGTATTTTTGATAATGTTCCACCATCAATACTTTAACAAATTTATTGCTAGACGAGGGTCTGGTCTACACTAAACTAACTACTCATAACAATGGTAGAGTAATAAAATTGTTAGAGAGATCACAAGAATCCTAGACTACTAACTCATCAAAATATAACTCAAAAACATTAATATAAAAAAATAATATATTACCCCGAGAGACCTAGAGAATAAAAAAATTATAAATCCAACAAAGACAGGATTTAAATTATCAATATTACACAGAGAATAATTTTGTTGTTAAATAAATTATAAAAAAAAAAAAAACCTTCTTATCCTCATCATGCTTGAAACATTCCATCAATTGTATTCTTCCATTCATCTTCTAGCTTCTTTTTAGTCTCCACCAAATACATCTTCTTCTTTTCAAGCAATTCCAACTTACAAACAATACTTTTTTGTGCCAACTCTTTCAACTCCAATTTTTCTTTCAAACTCTTCAATTCTTTTTTCATTTTATTAATTTCCAGATCCCTATTCTCTACGTAAACTTTGTGTTCCATGATGGTAGTTTTGAGCTCATCGATTATTTCCATTACTGACAGAATCTTGGAATTCTCTTCAACTCCATTTCTTTGAGAAGCCATGACTAAACAAAATGTAAAAAAATTAAAATTTGATAAATATATATGATTAATAAACAATTAACTCATTTTATATTCAAAATGGTCAAGATCCAGTTGATGTTTTAAACCAAATTAGTAAATGTATTAATCATTCTTTGTTTGAAATGATAAATCTAACAAGTGATTGTCATTTTTTTAAAAGCTCTTTTTAATAATATAATCATTCTCAATGTCAGTATCATAATAGAAAAATCAATTTCAAAATATTCTACATAAATAATAATCAACATTTCTTCTCATGAACATTGTTGTCCAGATATTTATATAACATCAAATATTATTTCTAGATCTGAATTTAAAAAAAAAATAAAGTTGTTTATCAAACTATGAAATTATATGATTAAAAAAAAGTAGAATGTAAAGAAATAAGGAGTTACTTAGAATGTCTTGTGTTTGATAGATCGTAGTTTTTTAACGGCGGATATCTAACAAAGAAGAAAAGAGAATAGAGCGGCGGCGTTAGGGAATACAAATATAAAAAAATTGAATTATGGCTAATGTTTTTTGTTGGTTGTTAGGGTTAGGTTTAAATGTGTATTTGTTATGAAAATGACGAAAATGGTGCATGAGTAAGATATTTTTGTAAATAAAATAATATACATGGGTATTTAAACAAAATTACAATTATTTCTTCCTTTTATCATAATTCTGATTTTGTACAAACCTTCTATTATTTACCATTATCACTTTTTTTTCCAGTTGTTGAATAATAAATTTTGCTTAGTTCCTCACTGAACTAGAATAATCTAATTGTAGATATAAGACGTAACCTTAAATTTGTAGTGTCGTTTCTCTTCATTACATTTTGATATTTTTTAGAATTTATGTATTGTTTGGGAATATTCTTTTATATTTAAAATAAATAAATCAAAAAGAGTTATTCAATCGAGTTAATTTTCAAATAAGTAAATGTTTTAATTAAAAGATGCACAACTTCTATGGTGAAGATCGTTGTATTCAATTATAATATTTAGTTGTTGCACCAAAGGCTAACTATATTGTATTTTTTGAATAAGTAGTTAGTTTTTATTACAGAGTTGCATCACACCTTGTGGTTTACAGTAAAGAGTATCTAAGAGCTACCTCTCTCTTCTTAATCTGATTTTATATTTTAATATTTTTTTGTGATGATTTTAATCATAGTAATTAAATATTACAATCGATGAATAGATTGGATTTCATATATTTTTATTTTATGTACTTTTCAGGCCATTTATGATACTCTTTTTTTTACTTTTAAAGTTGTGATGTAAATCATGATATGAAGAATTATATCTAAACGAAAAAGTACATAATAAAATATTAGAAGTTATAAAATATTGTTTATTAGACTCATAAAATGTATAGTCTAACGTGATATGTTTTCAATAGAATTGATGTCATGATTGTGGGTGGTAGAAGTATATGTCTTTGAACAACTTAATATTTTGAGATCATTGACTTAATTGAAAATTTACATTTGTTTTATACGGTGGAGACTCCCGACCAATCATATCCAAGGAGAATTGATAAATTGAGGGACATAATTTATGTGAAATTCGTAAATAGAGGATGAACTCCCTCCAAGAAAATTATGTGTAATGAAATATCCTTGCAAATTAAGTATTCTATGTGTATGTACATTTGTGTTATTGGCAAGTGATAGTGCTTTTTTATCTTTATAGTTTAGTGTATTTTCCATTCCCAAGTATATGCTTAATGAAATTATAAGCAATATTTTAGCATCTACTTCTATGGCCATGGAATAGATTTCCACAATCAATGTTCCATATACAATTGTTCTGAATCAAAATGTACATCACCCATTGACCCCAATATTAGTAATATCCATATTGAATATATAAATTAAAATAAAAATTCTAAAAATTAATTAATATGTTGCAAAATATCACTTATCATGTTACAAGATTGAGGAAATAAAATTACTCGGAAAAAGACCCTTGAGAAGAAAGCAAATATGATGAATACTTACAAAAATCACAATTGTAGATGGGTTATTTTTATCTTTAATTAAAAAATTGTAAAATTAATATTTGGAATTTTCTAGTTATTATTTCAATAAGGTTTATTTTACTATCACAAACTTAGAAACTTAGAAAAAGTTAGACTAGTAATAATTTGAACAAAAAAAAAATATTCAACCTAGTTTAAAAAAAAACTGAGCACCTATACTACGATTTATGGATAAGACCTATAAGATCTAGTCAAACTTAATATAAAATCAACCAAAATTTAAATTATTATAAATTATATAAATTTACAAACAGATCCTTAATATTTTCAAAATATTTGTTCCATCTTAAAAATTAGTGACTTTGACGACCCTTCAAATCTCTTGAGCAACAAACTCCTTTCCTTATCAACAAAAAAATTTCGACCATAATTGAAATCTCTATTTTCTACTAACATATTAGTTGGCCAAATTCTTATTTATATTGTAAATATGGGTCTTTATATTAACATATAGGCAGACTTTACTCAATAACTCATCCTTCTTCGTCAGTATAAAATGAATGCTCTCCAATAAAATTACGTGCAAGTTAATTCCTTAAATATTAAGGACGTCATGTGTATGTACATTTGTATTATTGGAAATTTATAATTCTTTTTTTACCTTAATAGATTAGTATATTTTACATTTTCAATCTTATAATAAGCAAATTATAAGCAAGATTTCTAATTTTTAGCTTAGACTTCCATGGCCGTGGAATAGATTTCCACAATCAATGTTCCATATACAATAGTTCTCAATCAAAAAGTACACATCCATTGACCCCAAATATAATCTTATCCATATTAAATATAGAAAAAACCATCAAAATATAAATTCATTTTATATGTTGCGAGCTATCACGTATCATGCTATAAGACTGTGGATTTAAAATAAATCGAAAGAAGATACGTGAGAAGAAAGAATATATGACGATTACTCAAACAAAATCATAATATTAGGTAGTTTATTTTAGATCTTTAATCGCAAAAAAATGCAAAATTGATATTTGGAAGTTTATAGTTATTATTTCAAGAATATTCATTTTATTATGACAAACATAGAAACTTATAAATGGTTGGACTAGTTACAATTTGACCAAATACAAAATAAAATAGTCAACCTAGTTTAAAATTAGTGTGTACTACCATTGATGGGTTCGACCTATACAATCTAGTCAAACTTAATATAAACTCAACAAAAACTAAAATTCTTATAAAATTATATAAAGTTATATAAAATTACAAATAGATCCCTTATGTTTTCAAAAATTTTGTTCTGTCCTAAAAATTAGCAACTCTAACCACCATTAAAGCGTACTCGACAACAAATTCTTTTCTACATCAACAAAAACACTTCCACCACAATTATTATCTCCATTTTACACTAACATAATAGTGTATAATATTTCTATTTATATTGTAAAAACACTTTTCATATTAACATTTGGCCAAACTTTACTCAATCATTTTCCTTAGTTCATTTAATTTAATTTAATTCGTAGACAACATATATACACAATAAAAAGAGAACTCGTTATTTTACTTATATGATAAAATTTGGTTCCAAAGTATCAGTATTGAACCCATAATATTCTTGATTTCTACCACATAAAAATATTTTTAATATCCAAGAAATTTTCAAGTTTGTCCCTCATCTCTTTTCTTTACTATGTTCACTAGTATCCTCATCCAAGATCTTTTTATAAATAATACTCAATCCATACTTAACATTTCAAAGTTTATCATTTTTATGATCCACGTATTGTTTATTAAATATTTTCCTTCGTAAATTTACAAATTTAGCTTATATATAAATATGTATGTCAAAGTTCCTTCATATTTGGCACTCCATGCCATCTTGACCAGTAGTATGTTCTTTTAATGATGTGACCAAATTTTATAAAAATTTAAAGAAGAAGGTCGCATTTTAAACACCCTTGGATAATAATACCCAATGGACTATGATTTAAAAATAACAGCACCATAACATCTACACTAGATACAAATTTATTTAACCAACTTTATTGAGCAAAAAACTGGTATATTTTAGTTGAAAATACTTGATCCACTCTTTTGTTTCTTCATGTGTGAAAGCATTCTTCTGTCTTGTGTTCAAGCAATTCAACATTCCTAATACAATCACCGTATATACAAACAATTTTGGAAAAACTTCACAACATTATATTTTTTTACAACTCAAAATCTTATTATAGTCTCTATTCAAAATCTATGCATTATCATCCACTATAAGGTTTTATTTCAAAAAATTCTCCAATAATATTTCCTCTTTTTTTCTCATTATCATTATAAACAATGGTATTTTAGTATTTCTTGTCACTATTAAAATCATGGACTTTTCACAAAATAGCATAAAATAACGTATATATGCATTTGGTACCAACAACACCGTTAAAGTATCTAACAAAAATTATTTTGTTATCAATTAATTCATGATTTGTAAAAGAAACCCATTTAGTCAATACATTTTCCCTAAATTGATAATGCATTTCTATACATATTATAGCCCCTAGTTATCAATAATAATAATTAGGAAGGAACTTGTCCTTCTCATAGTTACTTAAACTCAAGAAGATATTAAAAGCCTCTTCAAATTTTTTTAAGTTTCCTAAAGCACTTCACATATTTTAATGCACTTAAACCATACATTTAGAAGACCTATCAACATTATTTTCCTTTCTATTAACAAGATAACCTGGTTCTCACTCATGAACATAATAATATGGTTGAAGAGACCTATAACTAGCCACATTTGTACTTAAATTATTCTTCTAGAAATTAAAGTTAAATTCATATTTATTTGGGTAAACGAATTAATATATTTTAATGAATACCTCATATTTATTTTCGATCTCTTATAAATTCTGGAAAATAATCTAGAGCACAAAGTGCCTTCAGCATGTGTACCATGTGAGGAACACTAGTAACAGTGCAATACCTAAAAATATAAATAGTTATAATAGAATATTTACTCTATTTGAAAGTTTTCGAATTCGTCATGATTAAGTAGAAAAAGTAGAATAATTATTCTTTTAATGTTAATGTAATTAAGTTTATTATTTATCTTAATGCACTAACTACAGTTTCTGTAATTTTAGATGAAAATCATTTCATTAGCATATTAATAGATAAATGTGACAACTAAGGTATAAATAAATCATAAAATGACAAAAATATATGTAAACTTATGATTAACTTTGAATTTTATAAATGAAATTACATCTAATAATTAACATATTGACATTATTAGTTCAATCAACTGGTTGAAATACATATATAGCTACCAAGTTTTTTCTTCATGCCAAATTATGTCTCCTTGTTTGTGATAGATAAATTCCATTAGGAGACATCATTTTAGGTAGAAATTGGATATATTAGTAGATTAATTGGTTTAATTTTTAATAATGCATTTTCTTCCTTTGTTTTATACTTATTCGTATTTTAGATCTTTTGTGCATTAATTTGTTTGTTTTGTGTGAAATTTTTATGTATATGGAATCTAGAAGGCAGAGAGGAAGTGAATTTAAAGGGCCAACATCAAAAGGAAGTGTTAAAGGAGGAAAATACATCACTTTAGTTGGGGGGAAGAGCATTGAAAACTGAAAAGTTGTCACATCTAGCCCTTTCCAAACCTAAATGGTGCAGAGTCTGACTAGGTGGTTCAAATAAAAAAGATGGGCCCACTGAGTTAAAGAAATTTAAGAAGTGGTTCACGTGATTTGGACTTACGATGTGAAAGTTACACCTATTTTAGTGAAGTGGTGTACATCAGTGTGGAATAATAAAACGAATTTTGGTCCCTACTTACATAATTAATCCCAAAGGTGGGCCTAATACGTTTTTCAGCTCTATATAAGGATTTTTAGACCAGTATGTTTAATTTTATCATTTATTTTGAGAGGGAGGCAGAGTAGAAGCATTTTGAAGCAAAAGGAAAAAGGTGAGAAATCTTTCTTCGTCCACAATCAGCCCAGTCATCCCAACTCTTATTTTGTTAGTTTCAATTAATTCGTGTAATTTCATGTTGATTCTATTCTTCTACTTATTTACTATCGTTAATTAGGCGCCAAATTGGTTCCAAAGTATATATCTAGAACCCAAAATACTCTTGATTTCCACTAGATAAAAACATTTTGAAGCACCAAGTGATTTCCTAGTCTATCACTTATCTCATTTTCTTTAATCTATTCTTTTGTATCCCCATTTGAGATTTGTTTTATCTATAATACTAAATTCCTAATTATTTCTCCTAAGGTTATCATTTGTATGAGTCATGTATTGTTTATAAAATACTTTTCAATGTATTTTTACCTTCTTTAGCTTATATATCAATTTGTATGTCAAAATTCCATCAAGTTATGCACTCGTTGCCATTTTGACAAGTAGTACAATCTCTTCATGATGTGGCCAAATGTCATAAAACTTAAAAGAAGACGGCGGAATTTTAAAACACCCTTGAATAATAATACCTAATGGACTATGACTTCAAATTACAAGAAAAACAGCATCCACACTAAATACAAATTTATTAGACAAATTATATTTAGCAAAAACATAGTCTAATATACTTTTAAAATTATGATCCACTCTCTTTAATTTCCAGGTGCAAAAGCATCCACTGGTAGGCTGTTTAAGCGATTCAACTTCCCTAATAAAATCATTAAATTCAACAACGGTTTCTGCAAGACTTAATAACCTTTTAGTTTTTCCAAAACATAAAATCTTATTATATTCTATACTCCAAATCTAGGCATTATCATCTAATATAATGTTCTATTTCTACAAATTCTTCAATAATATCTTTCTTTTTCCATCATTATTATCCTTATAGAAAATAGTAATGTAGAATTTCTTGTCCTTATTAATATATTTGACTTCACATAAAATAGCTTGAGAAAATTTATCTATGCATTTGAGATCAACAAAAAATTTAAATTATATAACAATAATTCTTCCACTATAGTCAAATTCATGATTTATTGAAGAAGCCATTTATTTAAAACATTTATTAAATTTATAATGCTTTTCTATACAAAATTTAGTCCCTAGTATTACAATTATATCTAATTTCAATATTCTCACTTCTGATATCTCCAGGTCTTGTCACCAAAAACCGTCCCCGATTGAAAACAAGTTCACGAATACCTCCACTTGAAAGGGCACTACGTTTAAGAGTGTCCCAACCTGTACAAGGCCAAGTTAACTAATCCATATTATGGCTTTTGTGGTCGAGGTGAAGAATCTAATCTTAGGGATGAATCATTTTGAGAGCTAGAAACACCACCTAGAGCAGCAATTTTTTCTGTTAGGCATAGAGTAGAATTAAAGTGATCGATCGAGATAACATTTCCACCGGATGCCAGAAAGAGGTAGACATAAGCAAGAGTCCCCTAGAGTGAAATGTGAGTTCATCGGCGGATTTAGAGTCGTTCAAACCAAAGAGTTCAAGATATGCGGAGTAAGCGAGTGAATTGTTTAAGAAGATTACTACTCCTTTTTGTTTGAAGGTATTGTTAAAGAATTATTTTGTTATCAATTAATTCATGATTTGTAAAAGAAACCCATTTAGTCAATACATTTTCCCTAAATTGATAATGCATTTCTATACATATTATAGCCCCTAGTTATGAATAATAATAATTAAGAAGGAACTTGTCCTTCTTATAGTTACTTAAACTCAAGAAGATATTAAAAGCCTCTTCCAATTTTTTTTAAGTTTCCTAAAGCACTTAACATATTTTAATGCAATTAAACCATACATTTAGAAGACCTATCAACATTATTTTCCTTTCTATTAACAAGATAAACTGGTTCTCACTCATGAACATAATAATATGGCTGAAGAGACCTATAACTAGCCACCTTTGTACTTAAATTATTCTTCTAGAAATTAAAATTAAATTCATATTTATTTTGGTAAACCAATTAATATATTTTAATGAATACCTCATATTTTATTTTCGATCTCTTATAAATTCTGGAAAATAATCTAGAGCACAAAGTGCCTTCAGCATGTGTACCATGTGAGGAACACTAGTAACAATGCAATACCTAAAAATATAAATAGGTATAATAGAATATTTACTCTATTTAAAAGTTTTCAAATTCGTCATGATTAAGTTGAAAAGTAGAATAATTATTCTTTTAATGTTAATGTAATTAAGTTTATTATTTATCTTAATGCACTAACTACAGTTTCTGTAATTTTAGATGAAAATCATTTCATTAGCATATTAATAGATAAATGTGACAACTAAGGTATAAATAAATCATAAAATGACAAAAATATATGTAAAATTATGATTAACTTGGAATTTTATAAATGAAATTAAATCTAATAATTAACATATTGACATTATTAGTTCAATCAACTAGTTGAAATACATATATAGCTACCAAGTTTTTCTTCATGCCAATTATGTGTCCTTGTTTGTGATAGATAAATTCCATTAGGAGACATCATTTTAGGTAGAAATTGGATATATTTAGTAGATTAATTGGTTTAATTTATAATAATGCATTTTCTTCCTTTGTTTTATACTTATTCTTATTTTAGATCTTTTGTGCATTAATTCGTTTGTTTTGTGTGAAATTTTTATGTATATGGAATCGAGGAGGCACTATGATGAAGAGAGGAAGTGAATTTAAAGGGCCAACATCAAAAGGAAGTGTTAAAGGAGGAAAATACATCACTTTAGTTGGGGTGAAAGAGCATTGAAAACTGAAAAGTTGTCACATCGAGCCCTTTCCAAACCTAAATGGTGTAGAGTCTGACTAAGTGGTTCAAATAAAAAAGATGGGCCCCTGAGTTAAAAAAATTTAAGAAGTGGTTCATGTAATTTAGACTTACGATGTGAAAGTTACACCTATTTTAGTGAAGTGGTGTACATCAGTGGGGAATAATAAAACGAATTTTGGTCCCTAATTACATAACTAATCCCAAAGGTGGGCCTAATACGTTTTTTAGCTCTATATAAGGATTTTTAGACCAGTATGTTTAATTTTATCATTTATTTTTTGAGGGAGGCGGAGTAGAAGCATTTTGAAGCAAAAGGAAAAAGGTGAGAAATCTTTCTTCGTCCACAATCAGCCCAGTCATCCCAACTTTTATTTTGTCAGTTTCAATTAATTCGTGTAATTTTATATTGATTCTATTCTTCTACTTATTTACTATCGTTAATTAGGCGCCAAATTGGTTCCAAAATATATATCTAGAACCCAAAATACTCTTGATTTCCACTAGATAAAAACATTTTGAAGCACCAAGTGATTTGCAAGTCTATCACTCATCTCCTTTTCTTTAATCTATTCCTTTGTATCGCCATTTGAGATTTGTTTTATCTATAATACTAAATTCCTACTTATTTCTCCTAATGTTATCATTTGTATGAGTCACGTATTGTTTATAAAATACTTTTCAATGTATTTTTACCTTCTTTAGCTTATATATCAATTTGTATGTCAAAATTCCATCAAACTATGCACTCCTTGCCATTTTGACTAGTAGTACAATCTCTTCATGATGTGGCCAAATGTCATAAAACTTAAAAGAAGAAGGTGGAATTTTAAAACACCCTTGAATAATAATACCTAATGTACTATGATTTCAAATTACAAGAAAAACAACATCCACACTAAATAAAAATTTATTAGACAAATTATATTTAGCAAAAACATAGTCTAATATACTTTTAAAATTATGATCCACTCTCTTTAATTTCCAGGTGCAAAAGCATCCACTGGTCGGCTGTTTAAGACTTTCAACTTCCCTAATACAATCATTAAATTCAACAATGGTTTCTGCAAGACTTAATAACCTTTTAGTTTTTTCAATACTCAAAATCTTATTATATTCTATACTCCAAATCTAGGCATTATAATCTACTATAATGTTCTATTTCTACAAATTCTTCAATAATATCTTTCTTTTTCCATCATCATTATCCTTATAAAAATAGTAATATAGAATATCTTGTCCTTATTAATATATGTGATTTCACATAAAATAGCTTGAGAAAACTTATCTATGCATTTGAGATCAACAAAAATTTTAAATTATATAACACAAATTCTTCCACTATAGTCAAATTCATGATTTGTTGAAGAAGCCATTTATTTAATAGATTTTACTAAATTTATAATGCTTTTCTATAAAAAATTTAGTCCCTAGTATTACAATTTTATCTGATTTCAATATTCTCACTTCTGATATCTCCAGGTCTTGTCACCAAAAACCATCCCCGATTGAAAACAAGTTCACGAATTCCTTCAATATCCACTTGAAAGGGCACTACGTTTATGAGTGTTCCATTCTGTAGAAGACCAAGTTAACTAACCCATATTATGGCTTTTGTGGTCGAGGTGAAGAATCTAATCTTTGGGATGAATCATTTTGAGAGATAGAAACACCACCTAGAGCAGCAGTTTTTTCTGTTAGGCATAGAGTAGAATTAAAGTGATCGATCGGGATAACATTTCCACCGGATGCCAGAAAGAGGTAGACATAAGCAAGAGTCCCCTAGAGTGAAATATGAGTTCATCGGCGGATTTAGAGTCGTCAAACCAAAGAGTTCAAGATATGCGGAGTAAGCGAGTGAATTGTTGAAGAAGATTACTACTCCTTTTTGTTTGAAGGTATTGTTAAAGAATTATTTTGTTATCAATTAATTCATGATTTGTAAAAGAAACCCATTTAGTCAATACATTTTCCCTAAATTGATAATGCATTTCTATACATATTATAGCCCCTAGTTATCAATAATAATAATTAAGAAGGAACCTGTCCTTCTCATAGTTACTTAAACTCAAGAAGATATTAAAAGCCTCTTCCAATTTTTTTTAAGTTTCCTAAAGCACTTAACATATTTTAATGCACTTAAACCATACATTTAGAAGACCTATCAACATTATTTTCCTTTCTATTAACAAGATAAACTGGTTCTCACTCATGAACATAATAATATGGTTGAAGAGACCTATAACTAGCCACCTTTGTACTTAAATTATTCTTCTAGAAATTAAAATTAAATTCATATTTATTTTGGTAAACCAATTAATATATTTTAATGAATACCTCATATTTTATTTTCGATCTCTTATAAATTCTGGAAAATAATCTAGAGCACAAAGTGCCTTCAGCATGTGTACCATGTGAGGAACACTAGTAACAATGCAATACCTAAAAATATAAATAGGTATAATAGAATATTTACTCTATTTAAAAGTTTTCAAATTCGTCATGATTAAGTGGAAAAGTAGAATAATTATTCTTTTAATGTTAATGTAATTAAGTTTATTATTTATCTTAATGCACTAACTACAGTTTCTGTAATTTTAGATGAAAATCATTTCATTAGCATATTAATAGATAAATGTGACAACTAAGGTATAAATAAATCATAAAATGACAAAAATATATGTAAAATTATGATTAACTTGGAATTTTATAAATGAAATTAAATCTAATAATTAACATATTGACATTATTAGTTCAATCAACTGGTTGAAATACATATATAGCTACCAAGTTTTTCTTCATGCCAATTATGTGTCCTTGTTTGTGATAGATAAATTCCATTAGGAGACATCATTTTAGGTAGAAATTGGATATATTTAGTAGATTAATTGGTTTAATTTATAATAATGCATTTTCTTCCTTTGTTTTATACTTATTCTTATTTTAGATCTTTTGTGCATTAATTCGTTTGTTTTGTGTGAAATTTTTATGTATATGGAATCGAGGAGGCACTATGATGAAGAGAGGAAGTGAATTTAAAGGGCCAACATCAAAAGGAAGTGTTAAAGGAGGAAAATACATCACTTTAGTTGGGGTGAAAGAGCATTGAAAACTGAAAAGTTGTCACATCGAGCCCTTTCCAAACCTAAATGGTGCAGATTCTGACTAAGTGGTTCAAATAAAAAAGATGGGCCCCTGAGTTAAAGAAATTTAAGAAGTGGTTCATGTAATTTAGACTTACGATGTGAAAGTTACACCTATTTTAGTGAAGTGGTGTACATCAGTGGGGAATAATAAAACGAATTTTGGTCCCTAATTACATAACTAATCCCAAAGGTGGGCCTAATACGTTTTTTAGCTCTATATAAGGATTTTTAGACCAGTATGTTTAATTTTATCATTTATTTTTTGAGGGAGGCGGAGTAGAAGCATTTTGAAGCAAAAGGAAAAAGGTGAGAAATCTTTCTTCGTCCACAATCAGCCCAGTCATCCCAACTTTTATTTTGTCCGTTTCAATTAATTCGTGTAATTTTATATTGATTCTATTCTTCTACTTATTTACTATCGTTAATTAGGCGCCAAATTGGTTCCAAAATATATATCTAGAACCCAAAATACTCTTGATTTCCACTAGATAAAAACATTTTGAAGCACCAAGTGATTTCCAAGTCTATCACTCATCTCCTTTTCTTTAATCTATTCCTTTGTATCGCCATTTGAGACTTGTTTTATCTATAATACTAAATTCCTACTTATTTCTCCTAATGTTATCATTTGTATGAGTCACGTATTGTTTATAAAATACTTTTCAATGTATTTTTACCTTCTTTAGCTTATATATCAATTTGTATGTCAAATTTCCATCAAACTATGCACTCCTTGCCATTTTGACTAGTAGTACAATCTCTTCATGATGTGGCCAAATGTCATAAAACTTAAAAGAAGAAGGTGGAATTTTAAAACACCCTTGAATAATAATACCTAATGTACTATGATTTCAAATTACAAGAAAAACAACATCCACACTAAATAAAAATTTATTAGACAAATTATATTTAGCAAAAACATAGTCTAATATACTTTTAAAATTATGATCCACTCTCTTTAATTTCCAGGTGCAAAAGCATCCACTGGTCGGCTGTTTAAGACTTTCAACTTCCCTAATACAATCATTAAATTCAACAATGCTTTCTGCAAGACTTAATAACCTTTTAGTTTTTTCAATACTCAAAATCTTATTATATTCTATACTCCAAATCTAGGCATTATAATCTACTATAATGTTCTATTTCTACAAATTCTTCAATAATATCTTTCTTTTTCCATCATCATTATCCTTATAAAAATAGTAATATAGAATATCTTGTCCTTATTAATATATGTGATTTCACATAAAATAGCTTGAGAAAACTTATCTATGCATTTGAGATCAACAAAAATTTTAAATTATATAACACAAATTCTTCCACTATAGTCAAATTCATGATTTGTTGAAGAAGCCATTTATTTAATAGATTTTACTAAATTTATAATGCTTTTCTATAAAAAATTTAGTCCCTAGTATTACAATTTTATCTGATTTCAATATTCTCACTTCTGATATCTCCAGGTCTTGTCACCAAAAACCATCCCCGATTGAAAACAAGTTCACGAATTCCTTCAATATCCACTTGAAAGGGCACTACGTTTATGAGTGTTCCATTCTGTAGAAGACCAAGTTAACTAACCCATATTATGGCTTTTGTGGTCGAGGTGAAGAATCTAATCTTTGGGATGAATCATTTTGAGAGATAGAAACACCACCTAGAGCAGCAGTTTTTTCTGTTAGGCATAGAGTAGAATTAAAGTGATCGATCGGGATAACATTTCCACCGGATGCCAGAAAGAGGTAGACATAAGCAAGAGTCCCCTAGAGTGAAATATGAGTTCATCGGCGGATTTAGAGTCGTCAAACCAAAGAGTTCAAGATATGCGGAGTAAGCGAGTGAATTGTTGAAGAAGATTACTACTCCTTTTTGTTTGAAGGTATTGTTAAAGAATTATTTTGTTATCAATTAATTCATGATTTGTAAAAGAAACCCATTTAGTCAATACATTTTCCCTAAATTGATAATGCATTTCTATACATATTATAGCCCCTAGTTATCAATAATAATAATTAAGAAGGAACCTGTCCTTCTCATAGTTACTTAAACTCAAGAAGATATTAAAAGCCTCTTCCAATTTTTTTTAAGTTTCCTAAAGCACTTAACATATTTTAATGCACTTAAACCATATATTTAGAAGACCTATCAACATTATTTTCATTTCTATTAACAAGATAACCTGGTTCTCACTCATGAACATAATAATATGGTTGAAGAGACCTATAACTAGCCACCTTTGTACTTAAATTATTCTTCTAGAAATTAAAATTAAATTCATATTTATTTTGGTAAACCAATTAATATATTTTAATGAATACCTCATATTTTATTTTCGATCTCTTATAAATTCTGGAAAATAATCTAGAGCACAAAGTGCCTTCAGCATGTGTACCATGTGAGGAACACTAGTAACAATGCAATACCTAAAAATATAAATAGGTATAATAGAATATTTACTCTATTTAAAAGTTTTCAAATTTGTCATGATTAAGTGGAAAAGTATAATAATTATTCTTTTAATGTTAATGTAATTAAGTTTATTATTTATCTTAATGCACTAACTACAGTTTCTGTAATTTTAGATGAAAATCATTTCATTAGCATATTAATAGATAAATGTGACAACTAAGGTATAAATAAATCATAAAATGACAAAAATATATGTAAAATTATGATTAACTTGGAATTTTATAAATGAAATTAAATCTAATAATTAACATATTGACATTATTAGTTCAATCAACTGGTTGAAATACATATATAGCTACCAAGTTTTTCTTCATGCCAATTATGTGTCCTTGTTTTTGATAGATAAATTCCATTAGGAGACATCATATTAGGTAGAAATTGGATATATTTAGTAGATTAATTGGTTTAATTTATAATAATGCATTTTCTTCCTTTGTTTTATACTTATTCTTATTTTAGATCTTTTGTGAATTAATTCGTTTGTTTTGTGTGAAATTTTTATGTATATGGAATCGAGGAGGCACTATGATGAAGAGAGGAAGTGAATTTAAATGGCCAACATCAAAAGGAAGTGTTAAAGGAGGAAAATACATCACTTTAGTTGGGGTGAAAGAGCATTGAAAACTGAAAAGTTGTCACATCGAGCCCTTTCCAAACCTAAATGGTGCAGAGTCTGACTAAGTGGTTCAAATAAAAAAGATGGGCCCCTGAGTTAAAGAAATTTAAGAAGTGGTTCATGTAATTTAGACTTACGATGTGAAAGTTACACCTATTTTAGTGAAGTGGTGTACATCAGTGGGGAATAATAAAACGAATTTTGGTCCCTAATTACATAACTAATCCCAAAGGTGGGCCTAATACGTTTTTTAGCTCTATATAAGGATTTTTAGACCAGTATGTTTAATTTTATCATTTATTTTTTGAGGGAGGCGGAGTAGAAGCATTTTGAAGCAAAAGGAAAAAGGTGAGAAATCTTTCTTCGTCCACAATCAGCCCAGTCATCCCAACTTTTATTTTGTCAGTTTCAATTAATTCGTGTAATTTTATATTGATTCTATTCTTCTACTTATTTACTATCGTTAATTAGGCGCCAAATTGGTTCCAAAATATATATCTAGAACCCAAAATACTCTTGATTTCCACTAGATAAAAACATTTTGAAGCACCAAGTGATTTCCAAGTCTATCACTCATCTCCTTTTCTTTAATCTATTCCTTTGTATCCCCATTTGAGATTTGTTTTATCTATAATACTAAATTCCTACTTATTTCTCCTAATGTTATCATTTGTATGAGTCACGTATTGTTTATAAAATACTTTTCAATGTATTTTTACCTTCTTTAGCTTATATATCAATTTGTATGTCAAAATTCCATCAAACTATGCACTCCTTGCCATTTTGACTAGTAGTACAATCTCTTCATGATGTGGCCAAATGTCATAAAACTTAAAAGAAGAAGGTGGAATTTTAAAACACCCTTGAATAATAATACCTAATGTACTATGATTTCAAATTACAAGAAAAACAACATCCACACTAAATAAAAATTTATTAGACAAATTATATTTAGCAAAAACATAGTCTAATATACTTTTAAAATTATGATCCACTCTCTTTAATTTCCAGGTGCAAAAGCATCCACTGGTCGGCTGTTTAAGACTTTCAACTTCCCTAATACAATCATTAAATTCAACAATGGTTTCTGCAAGACTTAATAACCTTTTAGTTTTTTCAATACTCAAAATCTTATTATATTCTATACTCCAAATCTAGGCATTATAATCTACTATAATGTTCTATTTCTACAAATTCTTCAATAATATCTTTCTTTTTCCATCATCATTATCCTTATAAAAATAGTAATATAGAATATCTTGTCCTTATTAATATATGTGATTTCACATAAAATAGCTTGAGAAAACTTATCTATGCATTTGAGATCAACAAAAATTTTAAATTATATAACACAAATTCTTCCACTATAGTCAAATTCATGATTTGTTGAAGAAGCCATTTATTTAATAGATTTTACTAAATTTATAATGCTTTTCTATAAAAAATTTAGTCCCTAGTATTACAATTTTATCTGATTTCAATATTCTCACTTCTGATATCTCCAGGTCTTGTCACCAAAAACCATCCCCGATTGAAAACAAGTTCACGAATTCCTTCAATATCCACTTGAAAGGGCACTACGTTTATGAGTGTTCCATTCTGTAGAAGACCAAGTTAACTAACCCATATTATGGCTTTTGTGGTCGAGGTGAAGAATCTAATCTTTGGGATGAATCATTTTGAGAGATAGAAACACCACCTAGAGCAGCAGTTTTTTCTGTTAGGCATAGAGTAGAATTAAAGTGATCGATCGAGATAACATTTCCACCGGATGCCAGAAAGAGGTAGACATAAGCAAGAGTCCCCTAGAGTGAAATATGAGTTCATCGGCGGATTTAGAGTCGTCAAACCAAAGAGTTCAAGATATGCGGAGTAAGCGAGTGAATTGTTGAAGAAGATTACTACTCCTTTTTGTTTGAAGGTATTGTTAAAGAATTATTTTGTTATCAATTAATTCATGATTTGTAAAAGAAAACCATTTAGTCAATACATTTTCCCTAAATTGATAATGCATTTCTATACATATTATAGCCCCTAGTTATCAATAATAATAATTAAGAAGGAACCTGTCCTTCTCATAGTTACTTAAACTCAAGAAGATATTAAAAGCCTCTTCCAATTTTTTTTAAGTTTCCTAAAGCACTTAACATATTTTAATGCACTTAAACCATATATTTAGAAGACCTATCAACATTATTTTCTTTTCTATTAACAAGATAACCTGGTTCTCACTCATGAACATAATAATATGGTTGAAGAGACCTATAACTAGCCACCTTTGTACTTAAATTATTCTTCTAGAAATTAAAATTAAATTCATATTTATTTTGGTAAACCAATTAATATATTTTAATGAATACCTCATATTTTATTTTCGATCTCTTATAAATTCTGGAAAATAATCTAGAGCACAAAGTGCCTTCAGCATGTGTACCATGTGAGGAACACTAGTAACAATGCAATACCTAAAAATATAAATAGGTATAATAGAATATTTACTCTATTTAAAAGTTTTCAAATTTGTCATGATTAAGTGGAAAAGTATAATAATTATTCTTTTAATGTTAATGTAATTAAGTTTATTATTTATCTTAATGCACTAACTACAGTTTCTGTAATTTTAGATGAAAATCATTTCATTAGCATATTAATAGATAAATGTGACAACTAAGGTATAAATAAATCATAAAATGACAAAAATATATGTAAAATTATGATTAACTTGGAATTTTATAAATGAAATTAAATCTAATAATTAACATATTGACATTATTAGTTCAATCAACTGGTTGAAATACATATATAGCTACCAAGTTTTTCTTCATGCCAATTATGTGTCCTTGTTTTTGATAGATAAATTCCACTAGGAGACATCATATTAGGTAGAAATTGGATATATTTAGTAGATTAATTGGTTTAATTTATAATAATGCATTTTCTTCCTTTGTTTTATACTTATTCTTATTTTAGATCTTTTGTGCATTAATTCGTTTGTTTTGTGTGAAATTTTTATGTATATGGAATCGAGGAGGCACTATGATGAAGAGAGGAAGTGAATTTAAATGGCCAACATCAAAAGGAAGTGTTAAAGGAGGAAAATACATCACTTTAGTTGGGGTGAAAGAGCATTGAAAACTGAAAAGTTGTCACATCGAGCCCTTTCCAAACCTAAATGGTGCAGAGTCTGACTAAGTGGTTCAAATAAAAAAGATGGGCCCCTGAGTTAAAGAAATTTAAGAAGTGGTTCATGTAATTTAGACTTACGATGTGAAAGTTACACCTATTTTAGTGAAGTGGTGTACATCAGTGGGGAATAATAAAACGAATTTTGGTCCCTAATTACATAACTAATCCCAAAGGTGGGCCTAATACGTTTTTTAGCTCTATATAAGGATTTTTAGACCAGTATGTTTAATTTTATCATTTATTTTTTGAGGGAGGCGGAGTAGAAGCATTTTGAAGCAAAAGGAAAAAGGTGAGAAATCTTTCTTCGTCCACAATCAGCCCAGTCATCCCAACTTTTATTTTGTCAGTTTCAATTAATTCGTGTAATTTTATATTGATTCTATTCTTCTAGTTATTTACTATCGTTAATTAGGCGCCAAATTGGTTCCAAAATATATATCTAGAACCCAAAATACTCTTGATTTCCACTAGATAAAAACATTTTGAAGCACCAAGTGATTTCCAAGTCTATCACTCATCTTCTTTTCTTTAATCTACTCCTTTGTATCCCCATTTGAGATTTGTTTTATCTATAATACTAAATTCCTACTTATTTCTCCTAATGTTATCATTTGTATGAGTCACGTATTGTTTATAAAATACTTTTCAATGTATTTTTACCTTCTTTAGCTTATATATCAATTTGTATGTCAAAATTCCATCAAACTATGCACTCCTTGCCATTTTGACTAGTAGTACAATCTCTTCATGATGTGGCCAAATGTCATAAAACTTAAAAGAAGAAGGTGGAATTTTAAAACACCCTTGAATAATAATACCTAATGTACTATGATTTCAAATTACAAGAAAAATAACATCCACACTAAATAAAAATTTATTAGACAAATTATATTTAGCAAAAACATAGTCTAATATACTTTTAAAATTATGATCCACTCTCTTTAATTTCCAGGTGCAAAAGCATCCACTGGTCGGCTGTTTAAGACTTTCAACTTCCCTAATACAATCATTAAATTCAACAATGGTTTCTATAAGACTTAATAACCTTTTAGTTTTTTCAATACTCAAAATCTTATTATATTCTATACTCCAAATCTAGGCATTATAATCTACTATAATGTTCTATTTCTACAAATTCTTCAATAATATCTTTCTTTTTCCATCATCATTATCCTTATAAAAATAGTAATGTAGAATATCTTGTCCTTATTAATATATGTGATTTCACATAAAATAGCTTGAGAAAACTTATCTATGCATTTGAGATCAACAAAAATTTTAAATTATATAACACAAATTCTTCCACTATAGTCAAATTCATGATTTGTTGAAGAAGCCATTTATTTAATAGATTTTACTAAATTTATAATGCTTTTCTATAAAAAATTTAGTCCCTAGTATTACAATTTTATCTGATTTCAATATTCTCACTTCTGATATCTCCAGGTCTTGTCACCAAAAACCATCCCCGATTGAAAACAAGTTCACGAATTCCTTCAATATCCACTTGAAAGGGCACTACGTTTATGAGTGTTCCATTCTGTAGAAGACCAAGTTAACTAATCCATATTATGGCTTTTGTGGTCGAGGTGAAGAATCTAATCTTTGGGATGAATCATTTTGAGAGACAGAAACACCACCTAGAGCAGCAGTTTTTTCTGTTAGCCATAGAGTAGAATTAAAGTGATCGATCGGGATAACATTTCCACCGGATGCCAGAAAGAGGTAGACATAAGCAAGAGTCCCCTAGAGTGTCAAACCAAAGAGTTCAAGATATGCGGAGTAAGCGAGTGAATTGTTGAAGAAGATTACTACTCCTTTTTGTTTGAAGGTATTGTTAAAGAATTATTTTGTTATCAATTAATTCATGATTTGTAAAAGAAACCCATTTATTCAATACATTTTCCCTAAATTGATAATGCATTTCTATACATATTATAGCCCCTAGTTATCAATAATAATAATTAAGAAGGAACCTGTCCTTCTCATAGTTACTTAAACTCAAGAAGATATTAAAAGCCTCTTCTAATTTTTTGTAAGTTTCCTAAAGCACTTAACATATTTTAATGCACTTAAACCATACATTTAGAAGACCTATCAACATTATTTTCCTTTCTATTAACAAGATAACCTGGTTCTCACTCATGAACATAATAATATGGTTGAAGAGACCTATAACTAGCCACCTTTGTACTTAAATTATTCTTCTAGAAATTAAAATTAAATTCATATTTATTTTGGTAAACCAATTAATATATTTTAATGAATACCTCATATTTTATTTTCGATCTCTTATAAAGTCTGGAAAATAATCTAGAGCACAAAGTGCCTTCAGCATGTGTACCATGTGAGGAACACTAGTAACAATGCAATACCTAAAAATATAAATAGGTATAATAGAATATTTACTCTATTTAAAAGTTTTCAAATTCGTCATGATTAAGTGTAAAAAGTAGAATAATTATTCTTTTAATGTTAATGTAGTTAAGTTTATTATTTAACTTAATGCACTAACTATAGTTACTGTAATTTTAGATGAAAATCATTTCATTAGCATATTAATAGATAAATGTTACAACTAAGGTATAAATAAATCATAAAATGACAAAAATATATGTAAACTTATGATTAACTTGGAATTTTATAAATGAAATTACATCTAATAACTAACATATTGACATTATTAGTTCAATCAACTGGTTGAAATGCATATATAGCTACCAAGTTTTTTCTTCATGCCAATTATGTCTCTTTGTTTGTGATAGATAAATTCCATTAGGAGACATCATTTTAGGTAGAAATTGGATATATTTAGTAGATTAATTGGTTTAATTTATAATAATGCATTTTCTTACTTTGTTTTATACTTATTCTTATTTTAGATCTTTTGTGCATTAATTCGTTTGTTTTGTGTGAAATTTTTATGTATATGGAATCTAGGAGGCACTATGATGAAGAGAGGAAGTGAATTTAAAGGGCCAACATCAAAAGGAAGTGTTAAAGGAGGAAAATACATCACTTTAGTTGGGGTGGAAGAGCATTGAAAACTAAAAAGTTGTCACATCTAGCCCTTTCCAAACCTAAATGGTGCAGAGTCTGACTAAGTGGTTCAAATAAAAAAGATGGGCCCCTGAGTTAAAGAAATTTAAGAAGTGGTTCATGTGATTTGGACTTACGATGTGAAAGTTACACCTATTTTAGTGAAGTGGTGTACATCAGTGTGGAATAATAAAACGATTTTTGGTCCCTAATTACATAATTAATCCCAAAGGTGGGCCTAATACGTTTTTCAGCTCTATATAAGGATTTTTAGACCAGTATGTTTAATTTTATCATTTATTTTGAGAGGGAGGCAGAGTAGAAGCATTTTGAAGGAAAAGGAAAAAGTTGAGAAATCTTTCTTCGTCCACAATCAGCCCAGTCATCCCAACTCTTATTTTGTCAGTTTCAATTAATTCGTGTAATTTCATATTGATTCTATTCTTCTACTTATTTACTATCTTTAATTAGTCGCCAAATTGGTTCCAAAGTATATATCTAGAACCCAAAATACTCTTGATTTCCACTAGATAAAAACATTTTGAAGCACCAAGTGATTTTCAATTCTATCACTTATCTCATTTTCTTTAATCTATTCTTTTGTATCCCCATTTGAGATTTGTTTTATCTATAATACTAAATTCCTACTTATTTCTCCTAATGTTATCATTTGTATGAGTCACGTATTGTTTATAAAATACTTTTCAATGTATTTTTACCTTCTTTAGCTTATATATCAATTTGTATGTCAAAATTCCATCAAATTATGCACTCCTTGCCATTTTGAAAAGTAGTACAATCTCTTCATGATGTGGCCAAATGTCATAAAACTTAAAAGAAGAAGGCGAAATTTTAAAACACCCTTGAATAATAATACCTAATGGACTATGATTTCAAATTACAAGAATAACAACATCCACACTAAATACAAATTTATTAGACAAATTATATTTAGCAAAAACATAGTCTAATATACTTTTAAAATTATGATCCACTCTCTCTAATTTCCAGGTACAAAAGCATCCACTGGTAGGCTGTTTAAGCGATTCAACATCCCTAATACAATCATTAAATTCAACAACGGTTTCTATAAGACTTAATATCCTTTTAGTTTTTTCAATACTCAAAATCTTATTATATTCTATACTCCAAATCTAGGCATTATAATCTACTATAATGTTCTATTTCTACAAATTCTTCAATAATATCTTTCTTTTTCCATCATCATTATCCTTATAAAAATAGTAATGTAGAATATCTTGTCCTTATTAATATATGTGATTTCGCATAAAATAGCTTGAGAAAACTTATCTATGCATTTGAGATCAACAAAAATTTTAAATTATATAACACAAATTCTTCCACTATAGTCAAATTCATGATTTGTTGAAGAAGCCATTTATTTAATAGATTTTACTAAATTTAAAATGCTTTTCTATAAAAAATTTAGTCCCTAGTATTACAATTTTATCTGATTTCAATATTCTCACTTCTGATATCTCCAGGTCTTGTCACCAAAAACCATCCCCGATTGAAAACAAGTTCACGAATTCCTTCAATATCCACTTGAAAGGGCATTACGTTTATGAGTGTTCCATTCTGTAGAAGACCAAGTTAACTAATCCATATTATGGCTTTTGTGGTCGAGGTGAAGAATCTAATCTTTGGGATGAATCATTTTGAGAGATAGAAACACCACCTAGAGCAGCAGTTTTTTCTGTTAGCCATAGAGTAGAATTAAAGTGATCGATCGAGATAACATTTCCACCGGATGCCAGAAAGAGGTAGACATAAGCAAGAGTCCCCTAGAGTGTCAAACCAAAGAGTTCAAGATATGCGGAGTAAGCGAGTGAATTGTTGAAGAAGATTACTACTCCTTTTTGTTTGAAGGTATTGTTAAAGAATTATTTTGTTATCAATTAATTCATGATTTGTAAAAGAAACCCATTTATTCAATACATTTTCCCTAAATTGATAATGCATTTCTATACATATTATAGCCCCTAGTTATCAATAATAATAATTAAGAAGGAACCTGTCCTTCTCATAGTTACTTAAACTCAAGAAGATATTAAAAGCCTCTTCTAATTTTTTTTAAGTTTCCTAAAGCACTTAACATATTTTAATGCACTTAAACCATACATTTAGAAGACCTATCAACATTATTTTCCTTTCTATTAACAAGATAACCTGGTTCTCACTCATGAACATAATAATATGGTTGAAGAGACCTATAACTAGCCACCTTTGTACTTAAATTATTCTTCTAGAAATTAAAATTAAATTCATATTTATTTTGGTAAACCAATTAATATATTTTAATGAATACCTCATATTTTATTTTCGATCTCTTATAAATTCTGGAAAATAATCTAGAGCACAAAGTGCCTTCAGCATGTGTACCATGTGAGGAACACTAGTAACAATGCAATACCTAAAAATATAAATAGGTATAATAGAATATTTACTCTATTTAAAAGTTTTCAAATTCGTCATGATTAAGTGTAAAAAGTAGAATAATTATTCTTTTAATGTTAATGTAGTTAAGTTTATTATTTAACTTAATGCACTAACTATAGTTACTGTAATTTTAGATGAAAATCATTTCATTAGCATATTAATAGATAAATGTGACAACTAAGGTATAAATAAATCATAAAATGACAAAAATATATGTAAACTTATGATTAACTTGGAATTTTATAAATGAAATTACATCTAATAACTAACATATTGACATTATTAGTTCAATCAACTGGTTGAAATGCATATATAGCTACCAAGTTTTTTCTTCATGCCAATTATGTCTCCTTGTTTGTGATAGATAAATTCCATTAGGAGACATCATTTTAGGAAGAAATTGGATATATTTAGTAGATTAATTGGTTTAATTTATAATAATGCATTTTCTTCCTTTGTTTTATACTTATTCTTATTTTAGTTCTTTTGTGCATTAATTCGTTTGTTTTGTGTGAAATTTTTATGTATATGGAATCTAGGAGGCACTATGATGAAGAGAGGAAGTGAATTTAAATGGCCAACATCAAAAGGAAGTGTTAAAGGAGGAAAATACATCACTTTAGTTGGGGTGGAAGAGCATTGAAAACTAAAAAGTTGTCACATCTAGCCCTTTCCAAACCTAAATGGTGCAGAGTCTGACTAAGTGGTTCAAATAAAAAAGATGGGCCCCTGAGTTAAAGAAATTTAAGAAGTGGTTCATGTGATTTGGACTTACGATGTGAAAGTTACACCTATTTTAGTGAAGTGGTGTACATCAGTGTGGAATAATAAAACGAATTTTGGTCCCTAATTACATAATTAATCCCAAAGGTGGGCCTAATACGTTTTTCAGCTCTATATAAGGATTTTTAGACCAGTATGTTTAATTTTATCATTTATTTTGAGAGGGAGGCAGAGTAGAAGCATTTTGAAGGAAAAGGAAAAAGTTGAGAAATCTTTCTTCGTCCACAATCAGCCCAGTCATCCCAACTCTTATTTTGTCAGTTTCAATTAATTCGTGTAATTTCATATTGATTCTATTCTTCTACTTATTTACTATCTTTAATTAGGCGCCAAATTGGTTCCAAAGTATATATCTAGAACCCAAAATACTCTTGATTTCCACTAGATAAAAACATTTTGAAGCACCAAGTGATTTCCTAGTCTATCACTTATCTCATTTTCTTTAATCTATTCTTTTGTATCCCCATTTGAGATTTGTTTTATCTATAATACTAAATTCCTAATTATTTCTCCTAAGGTTATCATTTGTATGAGTCATGTATTGTTTATAAAATACTTTTCAATGTATTTTTACCTTCTTTAGCTTATATATCAATTTGTATGTCAAAATTCCATCAAGTTATGCACTCGTTGCCATTTTGACAAGTAGTACAATCTCTTCATGATGTGGCCAAATGTCATAAAACTTAAAAGAAGACGGCGGAATTTTAAAACACCCTTGAATAATAATACCTAATGGACTATGACTTCAAATTACAAGAAAAACAGCATCCACACTAAATACAAATTTATTACACAAATTATATTTAGCAAAAACATAGTCTAATATACTTTTAAAATTATGATCCACTCTCTTTAATTTCCAGGTGCAAAAGCATCCACTGGTAGGCTGTTTAAGCGATTCAACTTCCCTAATAAAATCATTAAATTCAACAACGGTTACTGCAAGACTTAATAACCTTTTAGTTTTTCCAAAACTTAAAATCTTATTATATTCTATACTCCAAATCTAGGCATTATCATCTAATATAATGTTCTATTTCTACAAATTCTTCAATAATATCTTTCTTTTTCCATCATTATTATCCTTATAGAAAATAGTAATGTAGAATTTCTTGTCCTTATTAATATATTTGACTTCACATAAAATAGCTTGAGAAAATTTATCTATGCATTTGAGATCAACAAAAAATTTAAATTATATAACACTAATTCTTCCACTATAGTCAAATTCATGATTTATTGAAGAAGCCATTTATTTAAAACATTTATTAAATTTATAATGCTTTTCTATACAAAATTTAGTCCCTAGTATTACAATTATATCTAATTTCAATATTCTCACTTCTGATATCTCCAGGTCTTGTCACCAAAAACCGTCCCCGATTGAAAACAAGTTCACGAATACCTCCACTTGAAAGGGCACTACGTTTAAGAGTGTCCCAACCTGTACAAGGCCAAGTTAACTAATCCATATTATGGCTTTTGTGGTCGAGGTGAAGAATCTAATCTTAGGGATGAATCATTTTGAGAGCTAGAAACACCACCTAGAGCAGCAATTTTTTCTGTTAGGCATAGAGTAGAATTAAAGTGATCGATCGAGATAACATTTCCACCGGATGCCAGAAAGAGGTAGACATAAGCAAGAGTCCCCTAGAGTGAAATGTGAGTTCATCGGCGGATTTAGAGTCGTTCAAACCAAAGAGTTCAAGATATGCGGAGTAAGCGAGTGAATTGTTTAAGAAGATTACTACTCCTTTTTGTTTGAAGGTATTGCTAAAGAATTATTTTGTTATCAATTAATTCATGATTTGTAAAAGAAACCCATTTAGTCAATACATTTTCCCTAAATTGATAATGCATTTCTATACATATTATAGCCCCTAGTTATGAATAATAATAATTAAGAAGGAACTTGTCCTTCTTATAGTTACTTAAACTCAAGAAGATATTAAAAGCCTCTTCCAATTTTTTTTAAGTTTCCTAAAGCACTTAACATATTTTAATGCAATTAAACCATACATTTAGAAGACCTATCAACATTATTTTCCTTTCTATTAACAAGATAAACTGGTTCTCACTCATGAACATAATAATATGGCTGAAGAGACCTATAACTAGCCACCTTTGTACTTAAATTATTCTTCTAGAAATTAAAATTAAATTCATATTTATTTTGGTAAACCAATTAATATATTTTAATGAATACCTCATATTTTATTTTCGATCTCTTATAAATTCTGGAAAATAATCTAGAGCACAAAGTGCCTTCAGCATGTGTACCATGTGAGGAACACTAGTAACAATGCAATACCTAAAAATATAAATAGGTATAATAGAATATTTACTCTATTTAAAAGTTTTCAAATTCGTCATGATTAAGTTGAAAAGTAGAATAATTATTCTTTTAATGTTAATGTAATTAAGTTTATTATTTATCTTAATGCACTAACTACAGTTTCTGTAATTTTAGATGAAAATCATTTCATTAGCATATTAATAGATAAATGTGACAACTAAGGTATAAATAAATCATAAAATGACAAAAATATATGTAAAATTATGATTAACTTGGAATTTTATAAATGAAATTAAATCTAATAATTAACATATTGACATTATTAGTTCAATCAACTAGTTGAAATACATATATAGCTACCAAGTTTTTCTTCATGCCAATTATGTGTCCTTGTTTGTGATAGATAAATTCCATTAGGAGACATCATTTTAGGTAGAAATTGGATATATTTAGTAGATTAATTGGTTTAATTTATAATAATGCATTTTCTTCCTTTGTTTTATACTTATTCTTATTTTAGATCTTTTGTGCATTAATTCGTTTGTTTTGTGTGAAATTTTTATGTATATGGAATCGAGGAGGCACTATGATGAAGAGAGGAAGTGAATTTAAAGGGCCAACATCAAAAGGAAGTGTTAAAGGAGGAAAATACATCACTTTAGTTGGGGTGAAAGAGCATTGAAAACTGAAAAGTTGTCACATCGAGCCCTTTCCAAACCTAAATGGTGCAGAGTCTGACTAAGTGGTTCAAATAAAAAAGATGGGCCCCTGAGTTAAAGAAATTTAAGAAGTGGTTCATGTAATTTAGACTTACGATGTGAAAGTTACACCTATTTTAGTGAAGTGGTGTACATCAGTGGGGAATAATAAAACGAATTTTGGTCCCTAATTACATAACTAATCCCAAAGGTGGGCCTAATACGTTTTTTAGCTCTATATAAGGATTTTTAGACCAGTATGTTTAATTTTATCATTTATTTTTTGAGGGAGGCGGAGTAGAAGCATTTTGAAGCAAAAGGAAAAAGGTGAGAAATCTTTCTTCGTCCACAATCAGCCCAGTCATCCCAACTTTTATTTTGTCAGTTTCAATTAATTCGTGTAATTTTATATTGATTCTATTCTTCTACTTATTTACTATCGTTAATTAGGCGCCAAATTGGTTCCAAAATATATATCTAGAACCCAAAATACTCTTGATTTCCACTAGATAAAAACATTTTGAAGCACCAAGTGATTTCCAAGTCTATCACTCATCTCCTTTTCTTTAATCTATTCCTTTGTATCCCCATTTGAGATTTGTTTTATCTATAATACTAAATTCCTACTTATTTCTCCTAATGTTATCATTTGTATGAGTCACGTATTGTTTATAAAATACTTTTCAATGTATTTTTACCTTCTTTAGCTTATATATCAATTTGTATGTCAAAATTCCATCAAACTATGCACTCCTTGCCATTTTGACTAGTAGTACAATCTCTTCATGATGTGGCCAAATGTCATAAAACTTAAAAGAAGAAGGTGGAATTTTAAAACACCCTTGAATAATAATACCTAATGTACTATGATTTCAAATTACAAGAAAAACAACATCCACACTAAATAAAAATTTATTAGACAAATTATATTTAGCAAAAACATAGTCTAATATAATTTTAAAATTATGATCCACTCTCTTTAATTTCCAGGTGCAAAAGCATCCACTGGTCGGCTGTTTAAGACTTTCAACTTCCCTAATACAATCATTAAATTCAACAATGGTTTCTGCAAGACTTAATAACCTTTTAGTTTTTTCAATACTCAAAATCTTATTATATTCTATACTCCAAATCTAGGCATTATAATCTACTATAATGTTCTATTTCTACAAATTCTTCAATAATATCTTTCTTTTTCCATCATCATTATCCTTATAAAAATAGTAATATAGAATATCTTGTCCTTATTAATATATGTGATTTCACATAAAATAGCTTGAGAAAACTTATCTATGCATTTGAGATCAACAAAAATTTTAAATTATATAACACAAATTCTTCCACTATAGTCAAATTCATGATTTGTTGAAGAAGCCATTTATTTAATAGATTTTACTAAATTTATAATGCTTTTCTATAAAAAATTTAGTCCCTAGTATTACAATTTTATCTGATTTCAATATTCTCACTTCTGATATCTCCAGGTCTTGTCACCAAAAACCATCCCCGATTGAAAACAAGTTCACGAATTCCTTCAATATCCACTTGAAAGGGCACTACGTTTATGAGTGTTCCATTCTGTAGAAGACCAAGTTAACTAACCCATATTATGGCTTTTGTGGTCGAGGTGAAGAATCTAATCTTTGGGATGAATCATTTTGAGAGATAGAAACACCACCTAGAGCAGCAGTTTTTTCTGTTAGGCATAGAGTAGAATTAAAGTGATCGATCGAGATAACATTTCCACCGGATTCCAGAAAGAGGTAGACATAAGCAAGAGTCCCCTAGAGTGAAATATGAGTTCATCGGCGGATTTAGAGTCGTCAAACCAAAGAGTTCAAGATATGCGGAGTAAGCGAGTGAATTGTTGAAGAAGATTACTACTCCTTTTTGTTTGAAGGTATTGTTAAAGAATTATTTTGTTATCAATTAATTCATGATTTGTAAAAGAAACCCATTTAGTCAATATATTTTCCCTAAATTGATAATGCATTTCTATACATATTATAGCCCCTAGTTATGAATAATAATAATTAAGAAGGAACTTGTCCTTCTCATAGTTACTTAAACTCAAGAAGATATTAAAAGCCTCTTCCAATTTTTTTTAAGTTTCCTAAAGCACTTAACATATTTTAATGCAATTAAACCATACATTTAGAAGACCTATCAACATTATTTTCCTTTCTATTAACAAGATAAACTGGTTCTCACTCATGAACATAATAATATGGTTGAAGAGACCTATAACTAGCCACCTTTGTACTTAAATTATTCTTCTAGAAATTAAAATTAAATTCATATTTATTTTGGTAAACCAATTAATATATTTTAATGAATACCTCATATTTTATTTTCGATCTCTTATAAATTCTGGAAAATAATCTAGAGCACAAAGTGCCTTCAGCATGTGTACCATGTGAGGAACACTAGTAACAATGCAATACCTAAAAATATAAATAGGTATAATAGAATATTTACTCTATTTAAAAGTTTTCAAATTCGTCATGATTAAGTGGAAAAGTAGAATAATTATTCTTTTAATGTTAATGTAATTAAGTTTATTATTTATCTTAATGCACTAACTACAGTTTCTGTAATTTTAGATGAAAATCATTTCATTAGCATATTAATAGATAAATGTGACAACTAAGGTATAAATAAATCATAAAATGACAAAAATATATGTAAAATTATGATTAACTTGGAATTTTATAAATGAAATTAAATCTAATAATTAACATATTGACATTATTAGTTCAATCAACTAGTTGAAATACATATATAGCTACCAAGTTTTTCTTCATGCCAATTATGTGTCCTTGTTTGTGATAGATAAATTCCATTAGGAGACATCATTTTAGGTAGAAATTGGATATATTTAGTAGATTAATTGGTTTAATTTATAATAATGCATTTTCTTCCTTTGTTTTATACTTATTCTTATTTTAGATCTTTTGTGCATTAATTCGTTTGTTTTGTGTGAAATTTTTATGTATATGGAATCGAGGAGGCACTATGATGAAGAGAGGAAGTGAATTTAAAGGGCCAACATCAAAAGGAAGTGTTAAAGGAGGAAAATACATCACTTTAGTTGGGGTGAAAGAGCATTGAAAACTGAAAAGTTGTCACATCGAGCCCTTTCCAAACCTAAATGGTGCAGATTCTGACTAAGTGGTTCAAATAAAAAAGATGGGCCCCTGAGTTAAAGAAATTTAAGAAGTGGTTCATGTAATTTAGACTTACGATGTGAAAGTTACACCTATTTTAGTGAAGTGGTGTACATCAGTGGGGAATAATAAAACGAATTTTGGTCCCTAATTACATAACTAATCCCAAAGGTGGGCCTAATACGTTTTTTAGCTCTATATAAGGATTTTTAGACCAGTATGTTTAATTTTATCATTTATTTTTTGAGGGAGGCGGAGTAGAAGCATTTTGAAGCAAAAGGAAAAAGGTGAGAAATCTTTCTTCGTCCACAATCAGCCCAGTCATCCCAACTTTTATTTTGTCAGTTTCAATTAATTCGTGTAATTTTATATTGATTCTATTCTTCTACTTATTTACTATCGTTAATTAGGCGCCAAATTGGTTCCAAAATATATATCTAGAACCCAAAATACTCTTGATTTCCACTAGATAAAAACATTTTGAAGCACCAAGTGATTTCCAAGTCTATCACTCATCTCCTTTTCTTTAATCTATTCCTTTGTATCGCCATTTGAGACTTGTTTTATCTATAATACTAAATTCCTACTTATTTCTCCTAATGTTATCATTTGTATGAGTCACGTATTGTTTATAAAATACTTTTCAATGTATTTTTACCTTCTTTAGCTTATATATCAATTTGTATGTCAAAATTCCATCAAACTATGCACTCCTTGCCATTTTGACTAGTAGTACAATCTCTTCATGATGTGGCCAAATGTCATAAAACTTAAAAGAAGAAGGTGGAATTTTAAAACACCCTTGAATAATAATACCTAATGTACTATGATTTCAAATTACAAGAAAAACAACATCCACACTAAATAAAAATTTATTAGACAAATTATATTTAGCAAAAACATAGTCTAATATACTTTTAAAATTATGATCCACTCTCTTTAATTTCCAGGTGCAAAAGCATCCACTGGTCGGCTGTTTAAGACTTTCAACTTCCCTAATACAATCATTAAATTCAACAATGCTTTCTGCAAGACTTAATAACCTTTTAGTTTTTTCAATACTCAAAATCTTATTATATTCTATACTCCAAATCTAGGCATTATAATCTACTATAATGTTCTATTTCTACAAATTCTTCAATAATATCTTTCTTTTTCCATCATCATTATCCTTATAAAAATAGTAATATAGAATATCTTGTCCTTATTAATATATGTGATTTCACATAAAATAGCTTGAGAAAACTTATCTATGCATTTGAGATCAACAAAAATTTTAAATTATATAACACAAATTCTTCCACTATAGTCAAATTCATGATTTGTTGAAGAAGCCATTTATTTAATAGATTTTACTAAATTTATAATGCTTTTCTATAAAAAATTTAGTCCCTAGTATTACAATTTTATCTGATTTCAATATTCTCACTTCTGATATCTCCAGGTCTTGTCACCAAAAACCATCCCCGATTGAAAACAAGTTCACGAATTCCTTCAATATCCACTTGAAAGGGCACTACGTTTATGAGTGTTCCATTCTGTAGAAGACCAAGTTAACTAACCCATATTATGGCTTTTGTGGTCGAGGTGAAGAATCTAATCTTTGGGATGAATCATTTTGAGAGATAGAAACACCACCTAGAGCAGCAGTTTTTTCTGTTAGGCATAGAGTAGAATTAAAGTGATCGATCGAGATAACATTTCCACCGGATGCCAGAAAGAGGTAGACATAAGCAAGAGTCCCCTAGAGTGAAATATGAGTTCATCGGCGGATTTAGAGTCGTCAAACCAAAGAGTTCAAGATATGCGGAGTAAGCGAGTGAATTGTTGAAGAAGATTACTACTCCTTTTTGTTTGAAGGTATTGTTAAAGAATTATTTTGTTATCAATTAATTCATGATTTGTAAAAGAAACCCATTTAGTCAATACATTTTCCCTAAATTGATAATGCATTTCTATACATATTATAGCCCCTAGTTATCAATAATAATAATTAAGAAGGAACCTGTCCTTCTCATAGTTACTTAAACTCAAGAAGATATTAAAAGCCTCTTCCAATTTTTTTTAAGTTTCCTAAAGCACTTAACATATTTTAATGCACTTAAACCATATATTTAGAAGACCTATCAACATTATTTTCTTTTCTATTAACAAGATAACCTGGTTCTCACTCATGAACATAATAATATGGTTGAAGAGACCTATAACTAGCCACCTTTGTACTTAAATTATTCTTCTAGAAATTAAAATTAAATTCATATTTATTTTGGTAAACCAATTAATATATTTTAATGAATACCTCATATTTTATTTTCGATCTCTTATAAATTCTGGAAAATAATCTAGAGCACAAAGTGCCTTCAGCATGTGTACCATGTGAGGAACACTAGTAACAATGCAATACCTAAAAATATAAATAGGTATAATAGAATATTTACTCTATTTAAAAGTTTTCAAATTTGTCATGATTAAGTGGAAAAGTATAATAATTATTCTTTTAATGTTAATGTAATTAAGTTTATTATTTATCTTAATGCACTAACTACAGTTTCTGTAATTTTAGATGAAAATCATTTCATTAGCATATTAATAGATAAATGTGACAACTAAGGTATAAATAAATCATAAAATGACAAAAATATATGTAAAATTATGATTAACTTGGAATTTTATAAATGAAATTAAATCTAATAATTAACATATTGACATTATTAGTTCAATCAACTGGTTGAAATACATATATAGCTACCAAGTTTTTCTTCATGCCAATTATGTGTCCTTGTTTTTGATAGATAAATTCCATTAGGAGACATCATATTAGGTAGAAATTGGATATATTTAGTAGATTAATTGGTTTAATTTATAATAATGCATTTTCTTCCTTTGTTTTATACTTATTCTTATTTTAGATCTTTTGTGCATTAATTCGTTTGTTTTGTGTGAAATTTTTATGTATATGGAATCGAGGAGGCACTATGATGAAGAGAGGAAGTGAATTTAAATGGCCAACATCAAAAGGAAGTGTTAAAGGAGGAAAATACATCACTTTAGTTGGGGTGAAAGAGCATTGAAAACTGAAAAGTTGTCACATCGAGCCCTTTCCAAACCTAAATGGTGCAGAGTCTGACTAAGTGGTTCAAATAAAAAAGATGGGCCCCTGAGTTAAAGAAATTTAAGAAGTGGTTCATGTAATTTAGACTTACGATGTGAAAGTTACACCTATTTTAGTGAAGTGGTGTACATCAGTGGGGAATAATAAAACGAATTTTGGTCCCTAATTACATAACTAATCCCAAAGGTGGGCCTAATACGTTTTTTAGCTCTATATAAGGATTTTTAGACCAGTATGTTTAATTTTATCATTTATTTTTTGAGGGAGGCGGAGTAGAAGCATTTTGAAGCAAAAGGAAAAAGGTGAGAAATCTTTCTTCGTCCACAATCAGCCCAGTCATCCCAACTTTTATTTTGTCAGTTTCAATTAATTCGTGTAATTTTATATTGATTCTATTCTTCTACTTATTTACTATCGTTAATTAGGCGCCAAATTGGTTCCAAAATATATATCTAGAACCCAAAATACTCTTGATTTCCACTAGATAAAAACATTTTGAAGCACCAAGTGATTTCCAAGTCTATCACTCATCTCCTTTTCTTTAATCTATTCCTTTGTATCGCCATTTGAGACTTGTTTTATCTATAATACTAAATTCCTACTTATTTCTCCTAATGTTATCATTTGTATGAGTCACGTATTGTTTATAAAATACTTTTCAATGTATTTTTACCTTCTTTAGCTTATATATCAATTTGTATGTCAAAATTCCATCAAACTATGCACTCCTTGCCATTTTGACTAGTAGTACAATCTCTTCATGATGTGGCCAAATGTCATAAAACTTAAAAGAAGAAGGTGGAATTTTAAAACACCCTTGAATAATAATACCTAATGTACTATGATTTCAAATTACAAGAAAAACAACATCCACACTAAATAAAAATTTATTAGACAAATTATATTTAGCAAAAACATAGTCTAATATACTTTTAAAATTATGATCCACTCTCTTTAATTTCCAGGTGCAAAAGCATCCACTGGTCGGCTGTTTAAGACTTTCAACTTCCCTAATACAATCATTAAATTCAACAATGGTTTCTATAAGACTTAATAACCTTTTAGTTTTTTCAATACTCAAAATCTTATTATATTCTATACTCCAAATCTAGGCATTATAATCTACTATAATGTTCTATTTCTACAAATTCTTCAATAATATCTTTCTTTTTCCATCATCATTATCCTTATAAAAATAGTAATATAGAATATCTTGTCCTTATTAATATATGTGATTTCACATAAAATAGCTTGAGAAAACTTATCTATGCATTTGAGATCAACAAAAATTTTAAATTATATAACACAAATTCTTCCACTATAGTCAAATTCATGATTTGTTGAAGAAGCCATTTATTTAATAGATTTTACTAAATTTATAATGCTTTTCTATAAAAAATTTAGTCCCTAGTATTACAATTTTATCTGATTTCAATATTCTCACTTCTGATATCTCCAGGTCTTGTCACCAAAAACCATCCCCGATTGAAAACAAGTTCACGAATTCCTTCAATATCCACTTGAAAGGGCACTACGTTTATGAGTGTTCCATTCTGTAGAAGACCAAGTTAACTAACCCATATTATGGCTTTTGTGGTCGAGGTGAAGAATCTAATCTTTGGGATGAATCATTTTGAGAGATAGAAACACCACCTAGAGCAGCAGTTTTTTCTGTTAGGCATAGAGTAGAATTAAAGTGATCGATCGAGATAACATTTCCACCGGATGCCAGAAAGAGGTAGACATAAGCAAGAGTCCCCTAGAGTGAAATATGAGTTCATCGGCGGATTTAGAGTCGTCAAACCAAAGAGTTCAAGATATGCGGAGTAAGCGAGTGAATTGTTGAAGAAGATTACTACTCCTTTTTGTTTGAAGGTATTGTTAAAGAATTATTTTGTTATCAATTAATTCATGATTTGTAAAAGAAACCCATTTAGTCAATACATTTTCCCTAAATTGATAATGCATTTCTATACATATTATAGCCCCTAGTTATCAATAATAATAATTAAGAAGGAACCTGTCCTTCTCATAGTTACTTAAACTCAAGAAGATATTAAAAGCCTCTTCCAATTTTTTTTAAGTTTCCTAAAGCACTTAACATATTTTAATGCACTTAAACCATATATTTAGAAGACCTATCAACATTATTTTCTTTTCTATTAACAAGATAACCTGGTTCTCACTCATGAACATAATAATATGGTTGAAGAGACCTATAACTAGCCACCTTTGTACTTAAATTATTCTTCTAGAAATTAAAATTAAATTCATATTTATTTTGGTAAACCAATTAATATATTTTAATGAATACCTCATATTTTATTTTCGATCTCTTATAAATTCTGGAAAATAATCTAGAGCACAAAGTGCCTTCAGCATGTGTACCATGTGAGGAACACTAGTAACAATGCAATACCTAAAAATATAAATAGGTATAATAGAATATTTACTCTATTTAAAAGTTTTCAAATTTGTCATGATTAAGTGGAAAAGTATAATAATTATTCTTTTAATGTTAATGTAATTAAGTTTATTATTTATCTTAATGCACTAACTACAGTTTCTATAATTTTAGATGAAAATCATTTCATTAGCATATTAATAGATAAATGTGACAACTAAGGTATAAATAAATCATAAAATGACAAAAATATATGTAAAATTATGATTAACTTGGAATTTTATAAATGAAATTAAATCTAATAATTAACATATTGACATTATTAGTTCAATCAACTGGTTGAAATACATATATAGCTACCAAGTTTTTCTTCATGCCAATTATGTGTCCTTGTTTTTGATAGATAAATTCCATTAGGAGACATCATATTAGGTAGAAATTGGATATATTTAGTAGATTAATTGGTTTAATTTATAATAATGCATTTTCTTCCTTTGTTTTATACTTATTCTTATTTTAGATCTTTTGTGCATTAATTCGTTTGTTTTGTGTGAAATTTTTATGTATATGGAATCGAGGAGGCACTATGATGAAGAGAGGAAGTGAATTTAAATGGCCAACATCAAAAGGAAGTGTTAAAGGAGGAAAATACATCACTTTAGTTGGGGTGAAAGAGCATTGAAAACTGAAAAGTTGTCACATCGAGCCCTTTCCAAACCTAAATGGTGCAGAGTCTGACTAAGTGGTTCAAATAAAAAAGATGGGCCCCTGAGTTAAAGAAATTTAAGAAGTGGTTCATGTAATTTAGACTTACGATGTGAAAGTTACACCTATTTTAGTGAAGTGGTGTACATCAGTGGGGAATAATAAAACGAATTTTGGTCCCTAATTACATAACTAATCCCAAAGGTGGGCCTAATACGTTTTTTAGCTCTATATAAGGATTTTTAGACCAGTATGTTTAATTTTATCATTTATTTTTTGAGGGAGGCGGAGTAGAAGCATTTTGAAGCAAAAGGAAAAAGGTGAGAAATCTTTCTTCGTCCACAATCAGCCCAGTCATCCCAACTTTTATTTTGTCAGTTTCAATTAATTCGTGTAATTTTATATTGATTCTATTCTTCTAGTTATTTACTATCGTTAATTAGGCGCCAAATTGGTTCCAAAATATATATCTAGAACCCAAAATACTCTTGATTTCCACTAGATAAAAACATTTTGAAGCACCAAGTGATTTCCAAGTCTATCACTCATCTCCTTTTCTTTAATCTATTCCTTTGTATCCCCATTTGAGATTTGTTTTATCTATAATACTAAATTCCTACTTATTTCTCCTAATGTTATCATTTGTATGAGTCACGTATTGTTTATAAAATACTTTTCAATGTATTTTTACCTTCTTTAGCTTATATATCAATTTGTATGTCAAAATTCCATCAAACTATGCACTCCTTGCCATTTTGACTAGTAGTACAATCTCTTCATGATGTGGCCAAATGTCATAAAACTTAAAAGAAGAAGGTGGAATTTTAAAACACCCTTGAATAATAATACCTAATGTACTATGATTTCAAATTACAAGAAAAATAACATCCACACTAAATAAAAATTTATTAGACAAATTATATTTAGCAAAAACATAGTCTAATATACTTTTAAAATTATGATCCACTCTCTTTAATTTCCAGGTGCAAAAGCATCCACTGGTCGGCTGTTTAAGACTTTCAACTTCCCTAATACAATCATTAAATTCAACAATGGTTTCTATAAGACTTAATAACCTTTTAGTTTTTTCAATACTCAAAATCTTATTATATTCTATACTCCAAATCTAGGCATTATAATCTACTATAATGTTCTATTTCTACAAATTCTTCAATAATATCTTTCTTTTTCCATCATCATTATCCTTATAAAAATAGTAATGTAGAATATCTTGTCCTTATTAATATATGTGATTTCACATAAAATAGCTTGAGAAAACTTATCTATGCATTTGAGATCAACAAAAATTTTAAATTATATAACACAAATTCTTCCACTATAGTCAAATTCATGATTTGTTGAAGAAGCCATTTATTTAATAGATTTTACTAAATTTATAATGCTTTTCTATAAAAAATTTAGTCCCTAGTATTACAATTTTATCTGATTTCAATATTCTCACTTCTGATATCTCCAGGTCTTGTCACCAAAAACCATCCCCGATTGAAAACAAGTTCACGAATTCCTTCAATATCCACTTGAAAGGGCACTACGTTTATGAGTGTTCCATTCTGTAGAAGACCAAGTTAACTAATCCATATTATGGCTTTTGTGGTCGAGGTGAAGAATCTAATCTTTGGGATGAATCATTTTGAGAGACAGAAACAGCACCTAGAGCAGCAGTTTTTTCTGTTAGCCATAGAGTAGAATTAAAGTGATCGATCGGGATAACATTTCCACCGGATGCCAGAAAGAGGTAGACATAAGCAAGAGTCCCCTAGAGTGTCAAACCAAAGAGTTCAAGATATGCGGAGTAAGCGAGTGAATTGTTGAAGAAGATTACTACTCCTTTTTGTTTGAAGGTATTGTTAAAGAATTATTTTGTTATCAATTAATTCATGATTTGTAAAAGAAACCCATTTATTCAATACATTTTCCCTAAATTGATAATGCATTTCTATACATATTATAGCCCCTAGTTATCAATAATAATAATTAAGAAGGAACCTGTCCTTCTCATAGTTACTTAAACTCAAGAAGATATTAAAAGCCTCTTCTAATTTTTTGTAAGTTTCCTAAAGCACTTAACATATTTTAATGCACTTAAACCATACATTTAGAAGACCTATCAACATTATTTTCCTTTCTATTAACAAGATAACCTGGTTCTCACTCATGAACATAATAATATGGTTGAAGAGACCTATAACTAGCCACCTTTGTACTTAAATTATTCTTCTAGAAATTAAAATTAAATTCATATTTATTTTGGTAAACCAATTAATATATTTTAATGAATACCTCATATTTTATTTTCGATCTCTTATAAATTCTGGAAAATAATCTAGAGCACAAAGTGCCTTCAGCATGTGTACCATGTGAGGAACACTAGTAACAATGCAATACCTAAAAATATAAATAGGTATAATAGAATATTTACTCTATTTAAAAGTTTTCAAATTCGTCATGATTAAGTGTAAAAAGTAGAATAATTATTCTTTTAATGTTAATGTAGTTAAGTTTATTATTTAACTTAATGCACTAACTATAGTTACTGTAATTTTAGATGAAAATCATTTCATTAGCATATTAATAGATAAATGTTACAACTAAGGTATAAATAAATCATAAAATGACAAAAATATATGTAAACTTATGATTAACTTGGAATTTTATAAATGAAATTACATCTAATAACTAACATATTGACATTATTAGTTCAATCAACTGGTTGAAATGCATATATAGCTACCAAGTTTTTTCTTCATGCCAATTATGTCTCTTTGTTTGTGATAGATAAATTCCATTAGGAGACATCATTTTAGGTAGAAATTGGATATATTTAGTAGATTAATTGGTTTAATTTATAATAATGCATTTTCTTACTTTGTTTTATACTTATTCTTATTTTAGATCTTTTGTGCATTAATTCGTTTGTTTTGTGTGAAATTTTTATGTATATGGAATCTAGGAGGCACTATGATGAAGAGAGGAAGTGAATTTAAAGGGCCAACATCAAAAGGAAGTGTTAAAGGAGGAAAATACATCACTTTAGTTGGGGTGGAAGAGCATTGAAAACTAAAAAGTTGTCACATCTAGCCCTTTCCAAACCTAAATGGTGCAGAGTCTGACTAAGTGGTTCAAATAAAAAAGATGGGCCCCTGAGTTAAAGAAATTTAAGAAGTGGTTCATGTGATTTGGACTTACGATGTGAAAGTTACACCTATTTTAGTGAAGTGGTGTACATCAGTGTGGAATAATAAAACGAATTTTGGTCCCTAATTACATAATTAATCCCAAAGGTGGGCCTAATACGTTTTTCAGCTCTATATAAGGATTTTTAGACCAGTATGTTTAATTTTATCATTTATTTTGAGAGGGAGGCAGAGTAGAAGCATTTTGAAGGAAAAGGAAAAAGTTGAGAAATCTTTCTTCGTCCACAATCAGCCCAGTCATCCCAACTCTTATTTTGTCAGTTTCAATTAATTCGTGTAATTTCATATTGATTCTATTCTTCTACTTATTTACTATCTTTAATTAGTCGCCAAATTGGTTCCAAAGTATATATCTAGAACCCAAAATACTCTTGATTTCCACTAGATAAAAACATTTTGAAGCACCAAGTGATTTTCAATTCTATCACTTATCTCATTTTCTTTAATCTATTCTTTTGTATCCCCATTTGAGATTTGTTTTATCTATAATACTAAATTCCTACTTATTTCTCCTAATGTTATCATTTGTATGAGTCACGTATTGTTTATAAAATACTTTTCAATGTATTTTTACCTTCTTTAGCTTATATATCAATTTGTATGTCAAAATTCCATCAAATTATGCACTCCTTGCCATTTTGAAAAGTAGTACAATCTCTTCATGATGTGGCCAAATGTCATAAAACTTAAAAGAAGAAGGCGAAATTTTAAAACACCCTTGAATAATAATACCTAATGGACTATGATTTCAAATTACAAGAATAACAACATCCACACTAAATACAAATTTATTAGACAAATTATATTTAGCAAAAACATAGTCTAATATACTTTTAAAATTATGATCCACTCTCTCTAATTTCCAGGTACAAAAGCATCCACTGGTAGGCTGTTTAAGCGATTCAACATCCCTAATACAATCATTAAATTCAACAACGGTTTCTATAAGACTTAATATCCTTTTAGTTTTTTCAATACTCAAAATCTTATTATATTCTATACTCCAAATCTAGGCATTATAATCTACTATAATGTTCTATTTCTACAAATTCTTCAATAATATCTTTCTTTTTCCATCATCATTATCCTTATAAAAATAGTAATGTAGAATATCTTGTCCTTATTAATATATGTGATTTCACATAAAATAGCTTGAGAAAACTTATCTATGCATTTGAGATCAACAAAAATTTTAAATTATATAACACAAATTCTTCCACTATAGTCAAATTCATGATTTGTTGAAGAAGCCATTTATTTAATAGATTTTACTAAATTTATAATGCTTTTCTATAAAAAATTTAGTCCCTAGTATTACAATTTTATCTGATTTCAATATTCTCACTTCTGATATCTCCAGGTCTTGTCACCAAAAACCATCCCCGATTGAAAACAAGTTCACGAATTCCTTCAATATCCACTTGAAAGGGCACTACGTTTATGAGTGTTCCATTCTGTAGAAGACCAAGTTAACTAATCCATATTATGGCTTTTGTGGTCGAGGTGAAGAATCTAATCTTTGGGATGAATCATTTTGAGAGATAGAAACACCACCTAGAGCAGCAGTTTTTTCTGTTAGCCATAGAGTAGAATTAAAGTGATCGATCGAGATAACATTTCCACCGGATGCCAGAAAGAGGTAGACATAAGCAAGAGTCCCCTAGAGTGTCAAACCAAAGAGTTCAAGATATGCGGAGTAAGCGAGTGAATTGTTGAAGAAGATTACTACTCCTTTTTGTTTGAAGGTATTGTTAAAGAATTATTTTGTTATCAATTAATTCATGATTTGTAAAAGAAACCCATTTATTCAATACATTTTCCCTAAATTGATAATGCATTTCTATACATATTATAGCCCCTAGTTATCAATAATAATAATTAAGAAGGAACCTGTCCTTCTCATAGTTACTTAAACTCAAGAAGATATTAAAAGCCTCTTCTAATTTTTTTTAAGTTTCCTAAAGCACTTAACATATTTTAATGCACTTAAACCATACATTTAGAAGACCTATCAACATTATTTTCCTTTCTATTAACAAGATAACCTGGTTCTCACTCATGAACATAATAATATGGTTGAAGAGACCTATAACTAGCCACCTTTGTACTTAAATTATTCTTCTAGAAATTAAAATTAAATTCATATTTATTTTGGTAAACCAATTAATATATTTTAATGAATACCTCATATTTTATTTTCGATCTCTTATAAATTCTGGAAAATAATCTAGAGCACAAAGTGCCTTCAGCATGTGTACCATGTGAGGAACATTAGTAACAATGCAATACCTTAAAATATAAATAGGTATAATAGAATATTTACTCTATTTAAAAGTTTTCAAATTCGTCATGATTAAGTGTAAAAAGTAGAATAATTATTCTTTTAATGTTAATGTAGTTAAGTTTATTATTTAACTTAATGCACTAACTATAGTTACTGTAATTTTAGATGAAAATCATTTCATTAGCATATTAATAGATAAATGTGACAACTAAGGTATAAATAAATCATAAAATGACAAAAATATATGTAAACTTATGATTAACTTGGAATTTTATAAATGAAATTACATCTAATAACTAACATATTGACATTATTAGTTCAATCAACTGGTTGAAATGCATATATAGCTACCAAGTTTTTTCTTCATGCCAATTATGTCTCCTTGTTTGTGATAGATAAATTCCATTAGGAGACATCATTTTAGGAAGAAATTGGATATATTTAGTAGATTAATTGGTTTAATTTATAATAATGCATTTTCTTCCTTTGTTTTATACTTATTCTTATTTTAGTTCTTTTGTGCATTAATTCGTTTGTTTTGTGTGAAATTTTTATGTATATGGAATCTAGGAGGCACTATGATGAAGAGAGGAAGTGAATTTAAAGGGCCAACATCAAAAGGAAGTGTTAAAGGAGGAAAATACATCACTTTAGTTGGGGTGGAAGAGCATTGAAAACTAAAAAGTTGTCACATCTAGCCCTTTCCAAACCTAAATGGTGCAGAGTCTGACTAAGTGGTTCAAATAAAAAAGATGGGCCCCTGAGTTAAAGAAATTTAAGAAGTGGTTCATGTGATTTGGACTTACGATGTGAAAGTTACACCTATTTTAGTGAAGTGGTGTACATCAGTGTGGAATAATAAAACGAATTTTGGTCCCTAATTACATAATTAATCCCAAAGGTGGGCCTAATACGTTTTTCAGCTCTATATAAGGATTTTTAGACCAGTATGTTTAATTTTATCATTTATTTTGAGAGGGAGGCAGAGTAGAAGCATTTTGAAGGAAAAGGAAAAAGTTGAGAAATCTTTCTTCGTCCACAATCAGCCCAGTCATCCCAACTCTTATTTTGTCAGTTTCAATTAATTCGTGTAATTTCATATTGATTCTATTCTTCTACTTATTTACTATCTTTAATTAGGCGCCAAATTGGTTCCAAAGTATATATCTAGAACCCAAAATACTCTTGATTTCCACTAGATAAAAACATTTTGAAGCACCAAGTGATTTCCAATTCTATCACTTATCTCATTTTCTTTAATCTATTCTTTTGTATCCCCATTTGAGATTTGTTTTATCTATAATACTAAATTCCTACTTATTTCTCCTAATGTTATCATTTGTATGAGTCACGTATTGTTTATAAAATACTTTTCAATGTATTTTTACCTTCTTTAGCTTATATATCAATTTGTATGTCAAAATTCCATCAAATTATGCACTCCTTGCCATTTTGAAAAGTAGTACAATCTCTTCATGATGTGGCCAAATGTCATAAAACTTAAAAGAAGAAGGCGGAATTTTAAAACACCCTTGAATAATAATACCTAATGGACTATGATTTCAAATTACAAGAATAACAACATCCACACTAAATACAAATTTATTAGACAAATTATATTTAGCAAAAACATAGTCTAATATACTTTTAAAATTATGATCCACTCTCTCTAATTTCCAGGTACAAAAGCATCCACTGGTAGGCTGTTTAAGCGATTCAACATCCCTAATACAATCATTAAATTCAACAACGGTTTCTGCAAGACTTAATAACCTTTTAGTTTTTCCAAAACTTAAAATCTTATTATATTCTATACTCCAAATCTAGGCATTATCATCTAATATAATGTTCTATTTCTACAAATTCTTCAATAATATCTTTCTTTTTCCATCATTATTATCCTTATAAAAAATAGTAATGTAGAATTTCTTGTCCTTATTAATATATTTGACTTCACATAAAATAGCTTGAGAAAATTTATCTATGCATTTGAGATCAACAAAAATTTTAAATTATATAACACTAATTCTTCCACTATAGTCAAATTCATGATTTGTTGAAGAAGGCATTTATTTATTACATTTTACTAAATTTATAATGCTTTTCTATACAAATTTTAGTCCCTAGTATTACAATTATATCTCATTTTAATATTCTCACTTCTGATATCTCCAGGTCTTGTCACCAAAAACCATCCCCGATTGAAAACAAATTCACGAATACCTTCACTTGAAAGTGCACTACGTTTATGAGTGTCCCATCCTGTAGAAGGCCAAGTTAACTAATCCATATTATGGCTTTTGTGGTCGAGGTGAAGAATCTAATCTTAGGGATGAATCATTTTGAGAGCTTGAAACACCACCTAGAGCAGCAGTTTTATCTGTTAGGCATAAAGTAGAATTAAAGTGATCGATCGGGATAACATTTCCACCGGATGCCAGAAAGAGGAAGACATAAGAAAGAGTCCCATAGAGTGAAATGCGAGTTCATCGGCGGATTTAGAGTCGTTCAAACCAAAGAGTCCAAGATATGCGGAGTAAGCGAGTGAATTGTTGAAGAAGATTACTACTCCTTTTTGTTTGAAGGTTTTGTTAATCAATTATAAATTATAGGTATTCATAATAATAATTAAGGCGTAATTTGTCAAGATCAAACTTATTTAAATTCAAGAAGATATCAAATACCTCTTCAAATTTTTTTGTCAAGTTTCCTAAAGCACTTAAGGCATTCTAATGCACTTTTATCATAATTTTTAAAGACCTAGCATCATTATTGTCCTTTTTATTAGTAAGTTCGCTTATATAAATCAAGTCCTGAATTTGTTGTTGTGATTTCATTCGAACCAGCTCTTGTTTCTGTTTTATCTTAAATGTTTTATGCCTATTTTTTCCCCAATTTTACTACTCCTAATGAGTATATAAAAGGATTACTTTATTTGATTAATAATTCTAGATGTAAATCTTTATTCATTAGGGTAAAACTAAATTATTTTTGGAATGTTTTGATCAAGATGGAATAGGCTTTAGAAAAAAATATATCTTTATTGGAGCACTTGTGTCTAAACACAATCGGACGTTATTAAACATATATATTTTCAACATTCTATCTTTTGAATTCTACTATAGATAATTATCCTTCCAAGTTCTAGAAAAGTATCATTAAAGTATTACACTTGATCAATATAAAATCTAGATGTATTTTTGATAATGTTCCACCATCAATACTTTAACAAATTTATTGCTAGACGAGGGTCTGGTCTACACTAAACTACATACTCATAACAACGGTAGAGTAATAAAATTGTTAGAGAGATCACAAGAATCCTAGTCTACTAACTCATCAAAATGTAACTCATAAACATTAATATAAGAAAATAATATATTACCCCGAGCGACCTAGAGAATAAAAAATTTATAAATCCAACAATATCAATTTTACACAGAGAATAATTTTGTTGTTAAATAAATTATAAAAAAAAAAAAAAACCTTCTTATCCTCATCATGCTTGAAACATTCCATCAATTGTATTCTTCCATTCATCTTCTAGCTTCTTTTTAGTCTCCACCAAACCCATCTTCTTCTTTTCAAGCAATTCCAACTTACAAACAATACTTTTTTGTGCCAACTCTTTTAACTCCAATTTTTCTTTCAAACTCTTCAATTCTTTTTTCATATTATTAATTTCCATATCCCTATTCTCTACGTAAACTTTGTGTTCCATGATGGTAGTTTTGAGCTCATCGATTGTTTCCATTACTGACGGAATCTTGGAATTCTCTTCAACTCCATTTCTTTGAGAAGCCATGACTAAACAAAATGTAAAAAAAAATTAAAATTTGATAAATATATATGATTAATAAACTATTAACTCATTTTATATTCAAAATGGTCAAGATCCAGTTAATGTTTTATACCAAATTAGTAAATGTATTAATCATTCTTTGTTTGAAATGATAAATCTAACAAGTGATTGTCATTTTTTTAAAAGCTCTTTTTAATAATATAATCATTCTCAATGTCAGTATCATAATCGAAAAATCAGTTTCAAAATATTCTACATAAAAATAATAATCAACATTTCTTCTCATGAACATTGTTATCCAAATATTTTTATAACATCAAATATTATTTCTAGATCTGAATTTAAAAAAAATAAAGATTTTTATCAAACTATGAAATTATATGATTAAAAAAAAGTAGAATGTTAAGAAATAAGGAGTTACTTACAATGTCTTGTGTTTGATAGTATCGTAGTTTTGTTAAAGGGGGATATTAGAAATTTAACAGAGAAGAAAAGAGAATAGAGCGGCGGCGTTAGGGAATACAAATATGAAAAATTGAATTATGGCTAATGTTTTTTGTTGGTTGTTAGGGTTAGCTTTAAATGTCTATTAGTTGTGAAAATGACGAAAATGGTCCATGAGTAAGATATTTTTGTAAATAAAATAATATACAAGGGTATTTAAACAAAATTACAATTATTTCTTCCTTTTATCATAATTCTGATTTTGTACAAACCTTCTATTATTTACCATTATGACTTTTTTTTCAGTTGTTGAATAATAAATTTTGCTTAGTTCCTCACTGAACTAGAATAATCTATTTGTAGATATAAGACGTAACCTTAAATTTGTAGTGTCGTTTCTCTTCATTACATTTTGATATTTTTTAGAACTTATGTATTGTTTGGGAACATTCTTTTATATTTAAAATAAATAAATCAAAAAGAGTTATTCAATCGAGTTAATTTTCAAATAAGTAAATGTTTTAATTAAAAGATGCACAACTTCTATGGTGAAGATCGTTGTATTCAATTATAATCTTTAGTTGAACCAAAGGCTAACTATATTGTATTTTCCGAATAAGTAGTAAGTTTTTATTACAGAGTTGCATCACACCTTGTGGTTTACAGCAAAGAGTATCTAAGAGCTACCTCTCACTTCTTAATCTGATTTTATATTTTAATATTTTTTTGTGATGATTTTAATCATAGTAATCAAATATTAAAATCGATGAATAGATTGGATTTCATATATTTTTATTTTATGTACTTTTTAGGCCATTTATGATACTTTGCTTTAACTTTTAAAGTTGTGATGTAAATCATGATATGAAGAATTATATGTAAACGAAAAAGTACATAATAAAATATTAGAAGTTATAAAATATTGTTTATTAGACTCATAAAATGTATAGTCTAACGTGATATGTTTTCAATAGAATTGATGTCATGACTGTGGGTGGTAGAAGTATATGTCTTTGAACAACTTAATATTTTGAGATCATTGACTTAATTGATAATTTACATTTTTTTTTAATACGGTGGATACTCCCGACCAATCATATCCAAGGAGAATTGATAAATTGAGGGACATAATTTCTGCGAAATTCGTAAATATAGGATGAACTCCCTCCAAGAAAATTATGTGTAATGAAATATCCTTGCAAATTAAGGATTCTATGTGTATGTATATTTGTGTTATTGGCAATTGATAGTGCTTATTTATCTTTATAGTTTAGTGTATTTTCCATTCCCAATCATATGCTTAATGAAATTATAAGCAATATTTTAGCATCTACTTCTATGGCCATGGAATAGATTTTCACAATCAATGTTCCATATACAATTGTTCTGAATCAAAATGTACCTCACCCATTGACCCCAATATTAGTAATATCCATATTGAATATATAAATTAAAATAAAAATTCTAAAGTTAATTAATATGTTGCAAAATATCACTTATCATGCTACAAGATTGAGGAATAAAATTACTCGTAAAAATACCCTTGAGAAAAAAGCAAGTATGATGAATACTTACAAAAAGCACAATTGTAGATGGGTTATTTTTATCTTTAATTAAAAAATTGTAAAATTAATATTTGGCATTTTATAGTTATTATTTCAATAAGGTTTATTTTACTATCACAAAGTTAGAAACTTAGAAAAAGTTAGACTAGTAATAATTTGAACAAAAAAAAAATATTCAACCTAGTTTAAAAAAAAAACTGAGCACCTATACTACCATTTATGGATAAGACCTATAAGATCTAGTCAAACTTAATATAAAATCAACCAAAATTTAAATTATTATAAATTATATAAATTTACAAACTGATCCTTAATATTTTCAAAATATTTGTTCCATCTTAAAAATTAGTGACTTTGACGACCCTTCAAATCTCTTGAGCAACAAACTCTTTTTCTTATCAACAAAAACATTTCGACCATAATTGAAATCTCTATTTTCTACTAACATATTAGTTGGCCACATTCTTATTTATATTGTAAATATGTGTCTTTATATTAACATTTAGGCAGACTTTACTCAATAACTCATCCTTCTTCGTCAATATAAAATGAATGCTCTCCAAAATTACGTGCAAGTTAATTCCTTCAATATTAAGGATGTCATGTGTATGTACATTTGTATTATTTGAATTTTATAATTCTTTTTTTACCTTAATAGATTAGTATATTTTACATTTTCAATCTTATAATAATAAAATTATAAGCAAAATGTCTAATTTTTAGCTTAGACTTCCATGGCCGTGAAATAGATTTCCACAATCAATGTTCCATATACAATAGTTCTCAATCAAAAAGTACACATCCATTGACCCCAAATATAGTCTTATCCATATTAAATATATAGAAAACCATCAAAATTTAAATTCATTTTATATGTTGCGAGCTATCACGTATCATGCTATAAGACTGAGGATTTAAAATAAATTGAAAGAAGATACGTGAGAAGAAAGCATATATGACGATTACTCAAACAAAATCATAACATTAGGTAGTTTATTTTAGATCTTTAATCACTAAAAAATGCAAAATTGATATTTGGAAGTTTATAGTTATTATTTCAAGAATATTCATTTTATTATGACAAACTTAGAAACTTATAAATGGTTGGACTAGTTAAAATTTGACCAAAAACAAAATAAAATAGTCAACCTAGTTTAAAATTAGTGTGTACTACCATTGATGGGTTCGACCTATACAATCTAGTCAAACTTAATATAAACTCAACAAAAACTAAAATTCTTATAAAATTATATAAAGTTATATAAAATTAAAAATAGATCCCTTATGTTTTCAAAATTTTTGTTCTGTCTTAAAAATTAGCAACTCTAACCACCATTAAAGCGACTCGACAACAAATTCTTTCCTACATCAACAAAAACACTTCCACCACAATTATTATCTCCTTTTTACACTAACATAATAGTGTATAATATTTCTATTTATATTGTAAAAACACTTTTCATCTTAACATTTGGCCAAACTTTACTCAATAATTTGCCTTAGTTTATTTAATTTAATTTAATTCGTAGACAACATATATACACAATAAAAAGAGAACTCGTTATTTTACTTATATGATAAAATTTGGTTCCAAAGTATCAGTACTGAACCCATAATATTCTTGAATTCTACCACATAAAAATATTTTTAATATCCAAGAAATTTTCAAGTTTGTCCCTCATCTCTTTTTCTTTACTATGTTCACTAGTATCCTCATCCAAGATCTTTTTATAAATAATACTCAATCCATACTTAACATTCCAAAGTTTATCATTTGTATGATCCACGTATTGTTTATTAAATATTTTCCTTTGTAAATTTACAAATTTAGCTTATATATAACTATGTATGTCAAAGTTCCTTCATATTTTGAACTCCATGCCATCTTGACCAGTAGTATGTTCTTTTTATGATGTGACCAAATTTTATAAAAATTTAAAGAAGAAGGTCGCATTTTAAACACCCTTGGATAATAATACCCAATGGACTATGATTTAAAAATACTAGCACCACAACATCTACACTAGATACAAATTTATTTAACCAACTTTATTGAGCAAAAAACTAGTCTATTTTAGTTGAAAATACTTGATCCACTCTTTTGTTTCTTCATGTGTGAAAGAATTCTTCTGTCTAGTGTTCAAGCAATTCAACATTCCTAATACAATCACCGTATATACAAACAATTTTGGAAAAACTTCACAACATTATATTTTTTCACAACTCAAAATCTTATTATAGTCTCTATTCAAAATCTATGCATTATCATCCACTATAAGGTTTTATTCAACAAATTCTCCAATAATATTTCCTCTTTTTTTCTCATTATCATTATAAACAATGGTATTTTAGTATTTCTTGTCACTATTAAAATCATGGACTTTTCACAAAATAGCATAAAATAACGTTTATATGCATTTGGTATCAACAACACCGTTAAAGTATCTAACAAAAATTCTTTTGTTATCAATTAATTCATGATTTGTAAAAGAAACCCATTGAGTCAATACATTTTCCCTAAATTGATAATGCATTTCTATACATATTATAGCCCCTAGTTATCAATAATAATAATTAAGAAGGAACTTGTCCTTCTCACAGTTACTTAAACTAAAGAAGATATTAAAAGCCTCTTCCAATTTTTTTTAAGTTTCCTAAAGCACTTAACATATTTTAATGCACTTAAACCATACATTTAGAAGATCTATCAACATTATTTTCCTTTCTATTAACAAGATAACCTGGTTCTCACTCATGAACATAATAATATGGTTGAAGAGACCTATAACTAGCCACCTTTGTACTTAAATTATTCTTCTAGAAATTAAAATTAAATTCATATTTATTTTGGTAAACCAATTAATATATTTTAATGAATACCTCATATTTTATTTTCGATCTCTTATAAATTCTGGAAAATAATCTAGAGCACAAAGTGCCTTCAGCATGTGTACCATGTGAGGAACACTAGTAACAATGCAATACCTAAAAATATAAATAGGTATAATAGAATATTTACTCTATTTAAAAGTTTTCAAATTCGTCATGATTAAGTGGAAAAGTAGAATAATTATTTTTTTAATGTTAATGTAATTAAGTTTATTATTTATCTTAATGCACTAACTACAGTTTCTGTAATTTTAGATGAAAATCATTTCATTAGCATATTAATAGATAAATGTGACAACTAAGGTATAAATAAATCATAAAATGACAAAAATATATGTAAAATTATGATTAACTTGGAATTTTATAAATGAAATTAAATCTAATAATTAACATATTGACATTATTAGTTCAATCAACTAGTTGAAATACATATATAGCTACCAAGTTTTTCTTCATGCCAATTATGTGTCCTTGTTTGTGATAGATAAATTCCATTAGGAGACATCATTTTAGGTAGAAATTGGATATATTTAGTAGATTAATTGGTTTAATTTATAATAATGCATTTTCTTCCTTTGTTTTATACTTATTCTTATTTTAGATCTTTTGTGCATTAATTCGTTTGTTTTGTGTGAAATTTTTATGTATATGGAATCGAGGAGGCACTATGATGAAGAGAGGAAGTGAATTTAAAGGGCCAACATCAAAAGGAAGTGTTAAAGGAGGAAAATACATCACTTTAGTTGGGGTGAAAGAGCATTGAAAACTGAAAAGTTGTCACATCTAGCCCTTTCCAAACCTAAATGGTGAAGTGGTTCAAATAAAAAAGATGGGCCCCTGAGTTAAAGAAATTTAAGAAGTGGTTCATGTAATTTAGAATTACGATGTGAAAGTTACACCTATTTTAGTGAAGTGGTGTACATCAGTGGGGAATAATAAAACGAATTTTGGTCCCTAATTACATAACTAATCCCAAAGGTGGGCCTAATACGTTTTTTAGCTCTATATAAGGATTTTTAGACCAGTATGTTTAATTTTATCATTTATTTTTTGAGGGAGGCAGAGTAGAAGCATTTTGAAGCAAAAGGAAAAAGGTGAGAAATCTTTCTTCGTCCACAATCAGCCCAGTCATCCCAACTTTTATTTTGTTAGTTTCAATTAATTCGTGTAATTTTATATTGATTCTATTCTTCTACTTATTTACTATCGTTAATTAGGCGCCAAATTGGTTCCAAAATATATATCTAGAACCCAAAATACTCTTGATTTCCACTAGATAAAAACATTTTGAAGCACCAAGTGATTTCCAAGTCTATCACTCATCTCCTTTTCTTTAATCTGTTCCTTTGTATCCCCATTTGAGATTTGTTTTATCTATAATACTAAATTCCTACTTATTTCTCCTAATGTTATCATTTGTATGAGTCACGTATTGTTTATAAAATACTTTTCAATGTATTTTTACCTTCTTTAGCTTATATATCAATTTGTATGTCAAAATTCCATCAAACTATGCACTCCTTGCCATTTTGACTAGTAGTACAATCTCTTCATGATGTGGCCAAATGTCATAAAACTTAAAAGAAGAAGGTGGAATTTTAAAACACCCTTGAATAATAATACCTAATGTACTATGATTTCAAATTACAAGAAAAACAACATCCACACTAAATAAAAATTTATTAGACAAATTATATTTAGCAAAAACATAGTCTAATATACTTTTAAAATTATGATCCACTCTCTTTAATTTCCAGGTGCAAAAGCATCCACTGGTCGGCTGTTTAAGACTTTCAACTTCCCTAATACAATCATTAAATTCAACAATGGTTTCTGCAAGACTTAATAACCTTTTAGTTTTTTCAATACTCAAAATCTTATTATATTCTATACTCCAAATCTAGGCATTATAATCTACTATAATGTTCTATTTCTACAAATCTTTCAATAATATCTTTCTTTTTCCATCATCATTATCCTTATAAAAATAGTAATATAGAATATCTTGTCCTTATTAATATATGTGATTTCACATAAAATAGCTTGAGAAAACTTATCTATGCATTTGAGATCAACAAAAAATTTAAATTATATAACACAAATTCTTCCACTATAGTCAAATTCATGATTTGTTGAAGAAGCCATTTATTTAATAGATTTTACTAAATTTATAATGCTTTTCTATAAAAAATTTAGTCCCTAGTATTACAATTTTATCTGATTTCAATATTATCACTTCTGATATCTCCAGGTCTTGTCACCAAAAACCATCCCCGATTGAAAACAAGTTCACGAATTCCTTCAATATCCACTTGAAAGGGCACTACATTTATGAGTGTTCCATTCTGTAGAAGACCAAGTTAACTAACCCATATTATGGCTTTTGTGGTCGAGGTGAAGAATCTAATCTTTGGGATGAATCATTTTGAGAGATAGAAACACCACCTAGAGCAGCAGTTTTTTCTGTTAGGCATAGAGTAGAATTAAAGTGATCGATCGAGATAACATTTCCACCGGATGCCAGAAAGAGGTAGACATAAGCAAGAGTCCCCTAGAGTGAAATATGAGTTCATCGGCGGATTTAGAGTCGTCAAACCAAAGAGTTCAAGATATGCGGAGTAAGCGAGTGAATTGTTGAAGAAGATTACTACTCCTTTTTGTTTGAAGGTATTGTTAAAGAATTATTTTGTTATCAATTAATTCATGATTTGTAAAAGAAACCCATTTAGTCAATACATTTTCCCTAAATTGATAATGCATTTCTATACATATTATAGCCCCTAGTTATCAATAATAATAATTAAGAAGGAACCTGTCCTTCTCATAGTTACTTAAACTCAAGAAGATATTAAAAGCCTCTTCCAATTTTTTTTAAGTTTCCTAAAGCACTTAACATATTTTAATGCACTTAAACCATACATTTAGAAGACCTATCAACATTATTTTCCTTTCTATTAACAAGATAACCTGGTTCTCACTCATGAACATAATAATATGGTTGAAGAGACCTATAACTAGCCACCTTTGTACTTAAATTATTCTTCTAGAAATTAAAATTAAATTCATATTTATTTTGGTAAACCAATTAATATATTTTAATGAATACCTCATATTTTATTTTCGATCTCTTATAAATTCTGGAAAATAATCTAGAGCACAAAGTGCCTTTAGCATGTGTACCATGTGAGGAACACTAGTAACAATGCAATACCTAAAAATATAAATAGGTATAATAGAATATTTACTCTATTTAAAAGTTTTCAAATTCGTCATGATTAAGTGGAAAAGTATAATAATTATTCTTTTAATGTTAATGTAATTAAGTTTATTATTTATCTTAATGCACTAACTACAGTTTCTGTAATTTTAGATGAAAATCATTTCATTAGCATATTAATAGATAAATGTGACAACTAAGGTATAAATAAATCATAAAATGACAAAAATATATGTAAAATTATGATTAACTTGGAATTTTATAAATGAAATTAAATCTAATAATTAACATATTGACATTATTAGTTCAATCAACTGGTTGAAATACATATATAGCTACCAAGTTTTTCTTCATGCCAATTATGTGTCCTTGTTTGTGATAGATAAATTCCATTAGGAGACATCATTTTAGGTAGAAATTGGATATATTTAGTAGATTAATTGGTTTAATTTATAATAATGAATTTTCTTCCTTTGTTTTATACTTATTCTTATTTTAGATCTTTTGTGCATTAATTCGTTTGTTTTGTGTGAAATTTTTATGTATATGGAATCGAGGAGGCACTATGATGAAGAGAGGAAGTGAATTTAAAGGGCCAACATCAAAAGGAAGTGTTAAAGGAGGAAAATACATCACTTTAGTTGGGGTGAAAGAGCATTGAAAACTGAAAAGTTGTCACATCGAGCCCTTTCCAAACCTAAATGGTGCAGAGTCTGACTAAGTGGTTCAAATAAAAAAGATGGGCCCCTGAGTTAAAGAAATTTAAGAAGTGGTTCATGTAATTTAGACTTACGATGTGAAAGTTACACCTATTTTAGTGAAGTGGTGTACATCAGTGGGGAATAATAAAACGAATTTTGGTCCCTAATTACATAACTAATCCCAAAGGTGGGCCTAATACGTTTTTTTAGCTCTATATAAGGATTTTTAGACCAGTATGTTTAATTTTATCATTTATTTTTTGAGGGAGGCGGAGTAGAAGCATTTTGAAGCAAAAGGAAAAAGGTGAGAAATCTTTCTTCGTCCACAATCAGCCCAGTCATCCCAACTTTTATTTTGTCAGTTTTAATTAATTCGTGTAATTTTATATTGATTCTATTCTTCTACTTATTTACTATCGTTAATTAGGCGCCAAATTGGTTCCAAAATATATATCTAGAACCCAAAATACTCTTGATTTACACTAGATAAAAACATTTTGAAGCACCAAGTGATTTCCAAGTCTATCACTCATCTCCTTTTCTTTAATCTATTCCTTTGTATACCAATTTGAGATTTGTTTTATCTATAATACTAAATTCCTACTTATTTCTCCTAATGTTATCATTTGTATGAGTCACGTATTGTTTATAAAATACTTTTCAATGTATTTTTACCTTCTTTAGCTTATATATCAATTTGTATGTCAAAATTCCATCAAACTATGCACTCCTTGCCATTTTGACTAGTAGTACAATCTCTTCATGATGTGGCCAAATGTCATAAAACTTAAAAGAAGAAGGCGGAATTTTAAAACACCCTTGAATAATAATACCTAATGTACTATGATTTCAAATTACAAGAAAAACAACATCCACACTAAATAAAAATTTATTAGACAAATTATATTTAGCAAAAACATAGTCTAATATACTTTTAAAATTATGATCCACTCTCTTTAATTTCCAGGTACAAAAGCATCCACTGGTCGGCTGTTTAAGCGATTCAACTTCCCTAATACAATCATTAAATTCAACAACGGTTTCTGCAAGACTTAATAACCTTTTAGTTTTTCCAAAACTTAAAATCTTATTATATTCTATACTCCAAATCTAGGCATTATAATCTACTATAATGTTCTATTTCTATAAATTCTTCAATAATATCTTTCTTTTTCCATCATCATTATCCTTATAAAAAATAGTAATGTAGAATTTCTTGTCCTTATTAATATATTTGACTTCACATAAAATAGCTTGAGAAAATTTATCTATGCATTTGAGATCAACAAAATTTTTAAATTATATAACACTAATTCTTCCACTATAGTCAAATTCATGATTTGTTGAAGAAGCCATTTATTTAATACATTTTACTAAATTTATAATGCTTTTCTATACAAATTTTAGTCCCTAGTATTACAATTATATCTCATTTCAATATTCTCACTTCTGATATCTCCAGGTCTTGTCACCAAAAACAATCCCCGATTGAAAACAAGTTCACAAATACCTCCACTTGAAAGGGCACTACGTTTATGAGTGTCCCATCCTGTAGAAGGCCAAGTTAACTAATCCATATTATGGCTTTTGTGGTCGAGGTGAAGAATCTAATCTTAGGGATGAATCATTTTGAGAGCTTGAAACACCACCTAGAGCAGCAGTTTTTTCTGTTAGGCATAAAGTAGAATTAAAGTGATCGATCGGGATAACATTTCCACCGGATGCCAGAAAGAGGAAGACATAAGCAAGAGTCCCCTAGAGTGAAATGTAAGTTCATCGGCGGATTTAGAGTCGTTAAAACCAAAGAGTTCAAGATATGCGGAGTAAGCGAGTGAATTGTTGAAGAAGATTACTACTCCTTTTTGTTTGAAGGTTTTGTTAAACAATTATAAATTATAGGTATTCATAATAATAATTAAGGCGTAATTTGTCCAGATCAAACTTATTTAAATTCAAGAAGATATCAAATGCCTCTTCAAATTTTTTTGTCAAGTTTCCTAAAGCACTTAAGGCATTCTAATGCACTTTAATCATACTTTTTAAAGACCTAGCATCATTATTGTCCTTTTTATTAGCAAGTTCGCTTATATAAATCAAGTCCTAAATTTGTTGTTGTGATTTCGTTCGAACCAGCTCTTGTTTCTGTTTTATCTTACATGTTTTATGCCTATTTTTTCCCCAATTTTACTACTCCTAATGAGTATATAAAAGGATTACTTTATTTGATTAATAATTTTAGATGTAAATCTTTATTCATTAGGGTAAAACTAAATTATTTTTGGAATGTTTTGATCAAGATGGAATAGGCTTTAGAAAAAAATATATCTTTATTGGAGCACTTGTGTCTAAACACAATCGGACGTTATTAAACATATATATTTTCAACATTCTATCTTTTGAATTCTACTATAGATAATTATCCTTCCGAGTTCTAGAAAAGTATCATTAAAGTATTACACTTGATCAATATAAAATCTAGATGTATTTTTGATAATGTTCCACCATCAATACTTTAACAAATTTATTGCTAGACGAGGGTCTGGTCTATACTAAACTACATACTCATAACAACGGTAGAGTAATAAAATTTTTAGAGAGATCACAAGAATCCTAGTCTACTAACTCATCAAAATGTAACTCAAAAACATTAATATAAGAAAATAATATATTTCCCCGAGCGACCTAGAGAATAAAAAATTTATAAATCCAACAATATCAATTTTACACAGAGAATAATTTTGTTGTTAAATAAATTATAAAAAAAAAAACAAAACCTTCTTATCCTCATCATGCTCGAAACATTCCATCAATTGTATTCTTCCATTCATCTTCTAGCTTCTTTTTAGTCTCCACCAAACCCATCTTCTTCTTTTCAAGCAATTCCAACTTACAAACAATACTTTTTTGTGCCAACTCTTTTAACTCCAATTTTTCTTTCAAACTCTTCAATTCTTTTTTCATATTATTAATTTCCATATCCCTAATCTCTACGTAAACTTTGTGTTCCATGATGGTAGTTTTGAGCTCATCGATTGTTTCCATTACTGACGGAATCTTGGAATTCTCTTCAACTCCATTTCTTTGAGAAGCCATGACTAAACAAAATGTAAAAAAAAATTAAAATTTGATAAATATATATGATTAATAAACTATTAACTCATTTTATATTCAAAATGGTCAAGATCCAGTTAATGTTTTATACCAAATTAGTAAATGTATTAATCATTCTTTGTTTGATATGATAAATCTAACAAGTGATTGTCATTTTTTTAAAAGCTCTTTTTAATAATATAATCATTCTCAATGTCAGTATCATAATCGAAAAATCAGTTTCTAAATATTCTACATAAAAATAATAATCAACATTTCTTCTCATGAACATTGTTATCCAAATATTTTTATAACATCAAATATTATTTCTAGATCTGAATTTAAAAAAAATAAAGATTTTTATCAAACTATGAAATTATATGATTAAAAAAAAGTAGAATGTAAAGAAATAAGGAGTTACTTACAATGTCTTGTGTTTGATAGAATCGTAGTTTTGTTAAAGGGGGATATTAGAAATTTAACAGAGAAGAAAAGAGAATAGAGCGGCGGCGTTAGGGAATACAAATATGAAAAATTGAATTATTGCTAATGTTTTTTGTTGGTTGTTAGGGTTAGGTTTAAATGTCTATTAGTTGTGAAAATGACGAAAATGGTCCATGAGTAAGATATTTTTGTAAATAAAATAATATACAAGGGTATTTAAACAAAATTACAATTATTTCTTCCTTTTATCATAATTCTGATTTTGTACAGACCTTCTATTATTTACCATTATCACTTTTTTTTTCAGTTGTTGAATAATAAATTTTGCTTAGTTCCTCACTGAACTAGAATAATCTATTTGTAGATATAAGACGTAACCTTAAATTTGTAGTGTCGTTTCTCTTCATTACATTTTGATATTTTTTAGAACTTATGTATTGTTTGGGAACATTCTTTTATATTTAAAATAAATAAATCAAAAAGAGTTATTCAATCGAGTTAATTTTCAAATAAGTAAATGTTTTAATTAAAAGATGCACAACTTCTATGGTGAAGATCGTTGTATTCAATTATAATCTTTAGTTGAACCAAAGGCTAACTATATTGTATTTTTTGAATAAGTAGTAAGTTTTTATTACAGAGTTGCATCACACCTTGTGGTTTACAGCAAAGAGTATCTAAGAGCTACCTCTCACTTCTTAATCTGATTTTATATTTTAATATTTTTTTTGTGATGATTTTAATCATAGTAATCAAATATTAAAATCGATGAATAGATTGGATTTCATATATTTTTATTTTATGTACTTTTTAGGCCATTTATGATACTTTGCTTTAACTTTTAAAGTTGTGATGTAAATCATGATATGAAGAATTATATGTAAACGAAAAAGTACATAATAAAATATTAGAAGTTATAAAATATTGTTTATTAGACTCATAAAATGTATAGTCTAACGTGATATGTTTTCAATAGAATTGATGTCATGATTGTGGGTGGTAGAAGTATATGTCTTTGAACAACTTAATATTTTGAGATCATTGACTTAATTGATAATTTACATTTTTTTTAATACGGTGGATACTCCCGACCAATCATATCCAAGGAGAATTGATAAATTGAGGGACATAATTTATGCGAAATTCGTAAATATAGGATGAACTCCCTCCAAGAAAATTATGTGTAATGAAATATCCTTGCAAATTAAGGATTCTATGTGTATGTATATTTGTGTTATTGGCAATTGATAGTGCTTATTTATCTTTATAGTTTAGTGTATTTTCCATTCCCAATCATATGCTTAATGAAATTATAAGCAATATTTTAGCATCTACTTCTATGGCCATGGAATAGATTTTCACAATCAATGTTCCATATACAATTGTTCTGAATCAAAATGTACCTCACCCATTGACCCCAATATTAGTAATATCCATATTGAATATATAAATAAAAATAAAAATTCTAAAGTTAATTAATATGTTGCAAAATATCACTTATCACGCTACAAGATTGAGGAATAAAATTACTCGTAAAAAGACCCTTGAGAAAAAAGCAAGTATGATGAATACTTACAAAAAGCACAATTGTAGATGGGTTATTTTTATCTTTAATTAAAAAATTGTAAAATTAATATTTGGCATTTTATAGTTATTATTTCAATAAGGTTTATTTTACTATCACAAAGTTAGAAACTTAGAAAAAGTTAGACTAGTAATAATTTGAACAAAAAAAAAAATATTCAACCTAGTTTAAAAAAAAAACTGAGCACCTATACTACCATTTATGGATAAGACCTATAAGATCTAGTCAAACTTAATATAAAATCAACCAAAATTTAAATTATTATAAATTATATAAATTTACAAACTGATCCTTAATATTTTCAAAATAATTGTTCCATCTTAAAAATTAGTGACTTTGACGACCCTTCAAATCTGTTGAGCAACAAACTCTTTTTCTTATCAACAAAAACATTTCGACCATAATTGAAATCTCTATTTTCTACTAACATATTAGTTGGCCACATTCTTATTTATATTGTAAATATGTGTCTTTATATTAACATATAGGCAGACTTTACTCAATAACTCATCCTTCTTCGTCAATATAAAATGAATGCTCTCTAAAATTACGTGCAAGTTAATTCCTTCAATATTAAAGATGTCATGTGTATGTACATTTGTATTATTTGAAATTTATAATTCTTTTTTTACCTTAATAGATTAGTATATTTTACATTTTCAATCTTATAATAATAAAATTAAAAGCAAGATGTCTAATTTTTAGCTTAGACTTCCATGGCCGTGAAATAGATTTCCACAATCAATGTTCCATATACAATAGTTCTCAATCAAAAAGTACACATCCATTGACCCCAAATATTGTCTTATCCATATTAAATATATAGAAAACCATCAAAATTTAAATTCATTTTATATGTTGCGAGCTATCACGTATCATGCTATAAGACTGAGGATTTAAAATAAATTGAAAGAAGATACGTGAGAAGAAAGCATATATGACGATTACTCAAACAAAATCATAACATTAGGTAGTTTATTTTAGATCTTTAATCACTAAAAAATGCAAAATTGATATTTGGAAGTTTATAGTTATTATTTCAAGAATATTTATTTTATTATGACAAACTTAGAAACTTATAAATGGTTGGACTAGTTACAATTTGACCAAAAACAAAATAAAATAGTCAACCTAGTTTAAAATTAGTGTGTACTACCATTGATGGGTTCGACCTATACAATCTAGTCAAACTTAATATAAACTCAACAAAAACTAAAATTCTTATAAAATTATATAAAGTTATATAAAATTAAAAATAGATCCCTTATGTTTTCAAAATTTTTGTTCTGTCTTAAAAATTAGCAACTCTAACCACCATTAAAGCGACTCGACAACAAATTCTTTCCTACATCAACAAAAACACTTCCACCACAATTATTATCTCCTTTTTACACTAACATAATAGTGTATAATATTTCTATTTATATTGTAAAAACACTTTTCATCTTAACATTTGGCCAAACTTTACTCAATAATTTGCCTTAGTTTATTTAATTTAATTTAATTCGTAGACAACATATATACACAATAAAAAGAGAACTCGTTATTTTACTTATATGATAAAATTTGGTTCCAAAGTATCAGTACTGAACCCATAATATTCTTGAATTCTACCACATAAAAATATTTTTAATATCCAAGAAATTTTCAAGTTTGTCCCTCATCTCTTTTTCTTTACTATGTTCACTAGTATCCTCATCCAAGATCTTTTTATAAATAATACTCAATCCATACTTAACATTCCAAAGTTTATCATTTGTATGATCCACGTATTGTTTATTAAATTTTTTCCTTTGTAAATTTACAAATTTAGCTTATATATAACTATGTATGTCAAAGTTCCTTCATATTTTGAACTCCATGCCATCTTGACCAGTAGTATGTTCTTTTTATGATGTGACCAAATTTTATAAAAATTTAAAGAAGAAGGTCGCATTTTAAACACCCTTGGATAATAATACCCAATGGACTATGATTTAAAAATACTAGCACCACAACATCTACACTAGATACAAATTTATTTAACCAACTTTATTGAGCAAAAAACTAGTCTATTTTAGTTGAAAATACTTGATCCACTCTTTTGTTTCTTCATGTGTGAAAGAATTCTTCTGTCTAGTGTTCAAGCAATTCAACATTCCTAATACAATCACCGTATATACAAACAATTTTGGAAAAACTTCACAACATTATATTTTTTCACAACTCAAAATCTTATTATAGTCTCTATTCAAAATCTATGCATTATCATCCACTATAAGGTTTTATTCAACAAATTCTCCAATAATATTTTCTCTTTTTTTCTCATTATCATTATAAACAATGGTATTTTAGTATTTCTTGTCACTATTAAAATCATGGACTTTTCACAAAATAGCATAAAATAACGTATATATGCATTTGGTATCAACAACACCGTTAAAGTATCTAACAAAAATTATTTTGTTATCAATTAATTCATGATTTGTAAAAGAAACCCATTGAGTCAATACATTTTCCCTAAATTGATAATGCATTTCTATACATATTATAGCCCCTAGTTATCAATAATAATAATTAAGAAGGAACTTGTCCTTCTCACAGTTACTTAAACTAAAGAAGATATTAAAAGCCTCTTCCAATTTTTTTTAAGTTTCCTAAAGCACTTAACATATTTTAATGCACTTAAACCATACATTTAGAAGATCTATCAACATTATTTTCCTTTCTATTAACAAGATAACTTGGTTCTCACTCATGAACATAATAATATAACTAGCCACCTTTGTACTTAATTTATTCTTCTATAAATTAAAATTAAATTCATATTTATTTTGTTAAACCAATTAATATATTTTAATGAATACCTCATATTTTATTTTCGATCTCTTATAAATTCTGAAAAATAATCTGGAGCACAAAGTGCCTTCAGCATGTGTACCATGTGCGGAACACTAGTAACAATGCAATACCTAAAAATATAAATAGGTATAATAGAATATTTACTCTATTTAAAAGTTTTCAAATTCGTCATGATTAAGTGGAAAAAGTAGAATAATTATTCTTTTAATGTTAATGTAATTAATTTTATTATTTAACTTCATGCACTAACTACAGTTACTGTAATTTTAGATGAAAATCATTTCATTAGCATATTAATAGATAAATATGACAACTAAGGTATAAATAAATCATAAAATGACAAAAATATATGTAAAGTTATGATTAACTTGGAATTTTATAAATGAAATTACATCCAATAATTAACATATTGACATTATTAGTTCAATCAACTGGTTGAAATACATATATAGTTACCAAGTTTTTCCTTCATGCCAATTATGTCTCCTTGTTTGTGATAGATAAATTCCATTAGGAGACATCATTTTAGATAGAAATTGGATATATTTAGTAGATTAATTGGTTTAATTTATAATAATGCATTTTCTTTCTTTGTTTTATACTTATTGTTATTTTAGATCTTTTGTGCATTAATTCGTTTGTTTTGTGTGAAATTTTTATGTATATGGAATCTAGAAGGCACTATGATGAAGAGAGGAAGTGAATTTAAAGGGTCAACATCAAAAGGAAGTGTTAAAGGAGGAAAATACATCACTTTAGTTGGGGTGGAAGAGCATTGAAAACTAAAAAGTTGTCACATCTAGCCCTTTCCAAACCTAAATGGTGCAGAGTCTGACTAAGTGGTTCAAATAAAAAAGATGGCCCCCTGAGTTAAAGAAATTTAAGAAGTGGTTCATGTGATTTGTACTTACGATGTGAAAGTTACACCTATTTTAGTGAAGTGGTGTACATCAGTGTGGAATAATAAAATGAATTTTGGTCCCTAATTACATAATTAATCCCAAAGGTGGGCCTAATACGTTTTTCAGCTCTATATAAGGATTTTTAGACCAGTATGTTTAATTTTATCATTTATTTTGAGAGGGAGGAAGAGTAGAAGCATTTTGAAGCAAAAGGAAAAAGGTGAGAAATCTTTCTTCATCCACAATCAGCCCAGTCATCCCAACTCTTATTTTGTCAGTTTCAATTAATTCGTGTAATTTCATATTGATTCTATTCTTCTACTTATTTATTACCGTTAATTAGGCGCCAAATTGGTTCCAACGTATATATCTAGAACCCAAAATACTCTTGATTTCCACTAGATAAAAACATTTTGAAGCACAAAGTGATTTCCAAGTCTATCACTTATCTCATTTTCTTTAATCTATTCTTTTGTATCCCCATTTGATATTTGTTTTATCTATAATACTAAATTCCTACTTATTTCTCCCAATGTTATCCTTTGTATGAGTCACGTATTGTTTATAAAATACTTTTCAATGTATTTTTATATCAATTTGTATGTCAAAATTCCATCAAATTATGCACTCCTTGCCATTTTGACAAGTAGTACAATCTCTTCATGATGTGGCCAAATGTCATAAAACTTAAAATAAGAAGGCGGAATTTTAAAACACCCTTGAATAATAATACCTAATGGACTATGATTTCAAATTACAAGAAAAACAGCATACACACTAAATACAAATTTATTAGACAAATTATATTTAGCAAAAACATAGTCTAATATACTTTTAAAATTATGAACCACTCTCTTTAATTTCCAGGTGCAAAAGCATCCACTGGTAGGCTGTTTAAGAGATTCAAATTTCCTAATACAATCATTAAATTCAACAACGGTTTCTGCAAGACTTAATAACCTTTTAGTTTTTTCAAAAATTAAAATCTTATTATATTCTATACAACAAATATAGGCATTATCATCTGATATAATGTTCTATTTCTACAAATTCTTCAATAATATCTTTCTTTTTCCATCATCATTATCCTTATAAAAAATAGTAATGTAGAATTTCTTGTCCTTATTAATATATTTGACTTCACATAAATTAGCTTGAGAAAACATATTTATGCATTTGAGATCAACAAAAATTTTAAATTATATAACACTAATTCTTCCACTGTAGTCAAATTCATGATTTGTTGAAGAAGCCATTATTTAATACATTTTATTAAATTTATAATGCTTTTTTATACAAATTTTAGTCCCTAGTATTACAATTATATCTCATTTCAATATTCTGACTTCTGATATCTCCAGGTCTTTTCACGAAATACCATCCCCGATTGAAAACAAGTTCACGAATACCTTCAATATCCACTTGAAAGGGCACTACGTTTATGTTGGCATATAGCCTCCCTTAATAGGTTGTTTTAATGTAACAAATCCTCTTGTGTTTAGTGTGCTAATTACTATTGTTATATACATTCTATCTTGCACTCTAATTTATCAAAAAGCTCATTCTTTATCATTTAGATCAAAGCTTTATTGTTTTATCTTAAGATTCTAATTCTCATACAAATGCTATTAACCTTATCTTTGTGTACATTGAGAATTAGCTTTAGTGATCAACTACAAAGGTTATAAGAATGATGTTCTCTACAACTCTCGTGAAGAAGGTTTTCTAATCCGAGCATCATAGTAAAAGATATACTCACTAGAAGGTGTCTTAACCCTTTGGTGCGGTACACCGGAGTACACCTGCGGTACACCGCAATGTCACGGACCAGAGGCGCGGTGCACAAGCTAGCCCGTCAGTAAGCTAAATGAAAATGCGCGGTACACCGGACCAAGGCGCGGTACACCGCAATGTCACGGACCAGAGACGCTGTGCACAAGCTAGCCCGTCAGTAAGCTAATGAAAATGCGCGGTACACCGGACCAAGGCGCGGTACACCGGACTAAGGCACGAACCAGAGACACGGTGCATAGGATAGTCCGACCAGTAAGCTTAAAGTTAAGACGAATGATGTTGCGGTGCACCGGACCATACCCGCGGTACACCGCAAGACAGGGTTTTCTGCAGCAAAATGAAGACTAAAGAATATATCCGTTGGGGATATTAATATATCCGTTGGAGACAAGTCTTATGACCGTTGGGAGCATTTTGCAGCTATAAATTGAAGGTCTTTCAAGGCTACAACTACACCTTCAACCCATATACACTTAGGGGCTTAATTGTTATCATCCAAGAAGGTGTCAAGAGCTTAAAAAGTCTTATCTACTCAATTAAGGAGTTAATCCATTAAGCCACAAAGTTCTATCTACTCAAGAGGAGTCTTTCATGCTTAAGTGTTATATCTACTCATTAGGAGATTGTTAGCAAAGTAGTTTCACCCTTTAAACTCTTTGTATTTATCCTCTTAAGTCTAGTTCTTGTAATAGATAGATTAAGAGAGAATTTGAGTATCGGGAGTATACTCGGTGTCCTTGTGTTGTGATTACACAAGAGTTTCCTTCGTGGTTTCGAAGAGGTTGTCCTTGTGTTGCGATAGCACAAGTGTTTGTCCTTCGTGTTATCGAAGAGGTTGTAAGGGTTATTGTGTTCTCGACCCGGTTAAGAGAGACACGGGAGCTTAGTGAAAAGCTTGAAATCCTAAGGAGGCTTCCTTAGGTAGTGGATGTAGGGAAACCGAACCACTATAAATCGTGTGTATCTTTCTATCCCTACTCTATTTACTTTCCGCACTTTATATGTTTGATAATATGCTAGTATGAATATTGTGATCTAGTTTATCTAACATATTGTCATCTAGAGTAGTAAGAGATTAGATAGTCGATTTACTTGTTAAACTTATATATCATTCCTTTAGCTTATCATTTGCATGATCTCGTAAGTGTTTGATATATTAAGTTGACTTAGAAGTTTTCTCTTAAACTTATAATTGTCAAAAAGATTTTTAATTAGGCATTAATCTTATTAGTAATCCTATTCACCCCCCCTCTAGGACTGTCAATTGGTATCAGAGCCTAACTCTACTTGAATAGCTTAACCGTTAGTAGAGTAAACGATTTGGAATCTAATCTTTTGGAAGAGTTGTTTTCTACACAACCTCCATTTTCTTGTAGGTAATCGTTACTTTGCTTGGAGGAAAAAAATAGAAGAAGTAATATACGAAAGAACGCTTCAATCTCGAAAAAGGAAAATCCGGTGATTTCTTTTCTTTATCTCGTATATTATATTGCGTTTCCTCCTTATGGCTTGCGTTTTTAATTATGTTTTGGGTTGTGATTTGATTAGTTGTGTTTGTTGTTATCATGTTTTATCTTTGGATATTATCTTGTGATTCTTATCATTGTTTTAATGTTATTAGTGTTATTGCATCTAATTCTCATGAATGATGTTTTTGCACTTTAGCTCTTAGAATTTTGGTAATTGCATCTTAGTCCCCAAAATTTTCAAAATTACACTTTGACCCCTCATAGTTTTAAATTCTCCAAAGTGTCATAGTTTGGACTTCATATTCTTTCACATGTAATATTTGCCATCTTAGTTCATATTTTAAAAAAAAAAATTGCATTTTTAGTCCTTACTATGTGAAATTGCTTTTTAGTCCCTCAACGATGATAAATTGCACTTTTTATTCTTACAAGTTTTTATATCCTTTTAAAAGTTCCTATTGATTGATAAAAGGGAAAAAGATCAAAGATATTAGTTTACTCTTTCAAATCTTAATTTATCTTTGATCACAAATTTTCATATAGGTGAGTTTTTAACGAAATTGCTTTTCAAATTATTTTTCCGATAATCTTTTGCATTTTCCATAGCATTTCAAAAATGTTTTTATGCATAGAATTATGGGAATTTTATCCATTATTGGTCATTAACTCATTTGCATGAATTTGCTTAGCCTTACTATCTATATGTTGTGCTTCATTATGTGCTTATATGGTTTATTCCCTATTGTGGAAATATCTTGTATGACTTGACCTTTTCATTCTTAAAATTGCTTAACCTTGTTTTTGGGTCTTTTCGTATTTTTAGAATATATAGGGTTTTTGTGAAATAAATCGTTATATTTGTTTTCGGGATTTTCTTGTTGTATCTTTTCCAAACAAAAGCGTTTTAGTAGTTTTAAAATATTTCTAAACTATTGGGGAGTCTTCGTATTAGTTTCGGTTGTTTATGCAAATTGCCTATTTTTCTATATCTTGTGATTGCTCTATTTCGTTTGCTAAGTTCTAAATTTGGATCTTTGGTTCTGAGTTGTTTATATTATATGTTTCGGATTTTATATTGTTGTGTTAATGTTGCTAACAATATTCTTGATGATATAGGTGTTATTGCACTCTTAGTCCTTGATCTTATTCAAATTGCATTATGTTTCCTATAGGTTGAAAAATATTGATTTGAGGTCCCTATAGTTTGAACAAGTTGCATTTAGCTTTCTTATGCTTGAAAATTAGACCTAGATCCCTATTGTCTTGAGAAAGTTATACTTAGGTCCTTGGAGTTTTTCAAAAGTGCATTTAGTTCCTAAACTTTTGAAAAATGCATATTGACCCCTATACTTTTCAAAGATGAAAATTTACCCCTTGATTTCTTAAAATCAGTTTAAATACTCTCTTTGGTAAAAAGGGGAGAAATTATTGGTCAAACTTTTTCAAAATAAAAACAAACACTCTATGCATTTCGTGAGGGGGAGTTTTTTCTTAAATTATCTTTAAAAACTCAAATGCTTGGTTAATCGTTTGCACTAATCATTTATCTTATAATTGCACTAATCGTTTGCGTTTATAGAAAGCTTATAAGATGATAATCTTCCGATCTAGAAGTTGGTAAAACGTTCTTATCCCTTATATCTTTCCTTCATCTTATTGCTTGCTTTACATTGTTAATCTTTATGCATTTCAAAAATTAAAATGTTTTAAATGCTCTTACCCTTGATCTCTCTATGTTGTTTTTCAAAATCTATTCACTTGAGTTTGTGCTCTTCTATGTTTAGTTGTTTTGGTTTTATTTTATTATCCCGTCTTTTTGATGAAGACAAAGGGGGAGAAATATGTGCACTAAAACTTTCAATATTGCACTTTTTAATACTCACAAATGCATTTTATATCCTATATTCATTTTTACTTAAATGCTTATTGTGAGGGGGAGCTATATTTGATAAGAGCTTATATATTCATATCATTCCTAAGGTGTTTTAGTGAAGGATTTGTCATCATCAAAAAGGGGGAGATTGTTGGCATATAGCCTCCCTTAATAGGTTGTTTTAATGTGACAAATCCTCTTGTGTTTAGTGTGCTAATTACTATTGTTATATACATTCTATCTTGCACTCTAATTTATCAAAAAGCTCATTCTTTATCATTTAGATCAAAGCTTTATTGTTTTATCTTAAGATTCTAATTCTCATACAAATGCTATTAACCTTATCTTTGTGTACATTGAGAATTAGCTTTAGTGATCAACTACAAAGGTTATAAGAATGATGTTCTCTACAACTCTCGTGAAGAAGGTTTTCTAATCCGAGCATCATAGTAAAAGATATACTCACTAGAAGGTGTCTTAACCCTTTGGTGCGGTACACCGGAGTACACCTGCGGTACACCGCAATGTCACGGACCAGAGGCACGGTGCACAAGCTAGCCCGTCATTAAGCTAAATGAAAATGCGCGGTACACCGGACCAAGGCGCGGTACACCGCAATGTCACGGACCAGAGACGCGGTGCACAAGCTAGCCCGTCAGTAAGCTAATGAAAATGCGCGGTACACCGGACCAAGGCGCGGTACACCGGACTAAGGCACGGACCAGAGACACGGTGCATAGGATAGTCCGACCAGTAAGCTTAAAGTTAAGACGAATGATGTTGCGGTGCACCTGACCATACCCGCGGTACACCGCAAGACAGGGTTTTCAGCAGCAAAATGAAGACTAAAGAATATATCCGTTGGGGATATTAATATATCCGTTGGAGACAAGTCTTATGACCGTTGGGAGCATTTTGCAGCTATAAATTGAAGGTCTTTCAAGGCTACAACTACACCTTCAACCCATATACACTTAGGGGCTTAATTGTTATCATCCAAGAAGGTGTCAAGAGCTTAAAAAGTCTTATCTACTCAATTAAGGAGTTAATCAATTAAGCCACAAAGTTCTATCTACTCAAGAGGAGTCTTTCATGCTTAAGTGTTATATCTACTCATTAGGAGATTGTTAGCAAAGTAGTTTCACCCTTTAAACTCTTTGTATTTATCCTCTTAAGTCTAGTTCTTGTAATAGATAGATTAAGAGAGAATTGGAGTATCGGGAGTATACTCGGTGTCCTTGTGTTGTGATTACACAAGAGTTTCTTTCGTGGTTTCGAAGAGGTTGTCCTTGTGTTGCGATAGCACAAGTGTTTGTCCTTCGTGTTATCGAAGAGGTTGTAAGGGTTATTGTGTTCTCGACCCGGTTAAGAGAGACACGGGAGCTTAGTGAAAAGCTTGAAATCCTAAGGAGGCTTCCTTAGGTAGTGGATGTAGGGAAACCTAACCACTATAAATCGTGTGTATCTTTCTATCCCTACTCTATTTACTTTTCGCACTTTATATGTTTGATAATATGCTAGTATGAATATTGTGATCTAGTTTATCTAACATATTGTCATCTAGAGTAGTAAGAGATTAGATAGTCGATTTACTTGTTAAACTTATATATCATTCCTTTAGCTTATCCTTTGCATGATCCCGTATGTGTTTGATATATTAAGTTGACTTAGAAGTTTTCTCTTAAACTTATAATTGTCAAAAAGATTTTTAATTAGGCATTAATCTTATTAGTAATCCTATTCACCCCCTTCTAGGACTGTCAGTTTATGAGTGTCCCAGCCTGTAGAAGGCCAAGTTAACTAATCCATATTATGGCTTTTGTGGTCGAGGTGAAGAATCTAATCTTAGGAATGAATCATTTTGAGAGCTAGAAACACCACCTATAGCAGCAGTTTTTCTGTTAGGCATAGAGTAGAATTAAAGTGATCGATCGAGATAACATTTCCACCGGATGTCAGAAAGAGGAAGACATAAGCAAGAGTCCCCTAGAGTGAAATGTGAGTTCATCGGCGGATTTAGAGTCGTTCAAACCAAAAAGTTCAAGATATGCGGAGTAAGCGAGTGAATTGTTGAAGAAGATTACTACTCCTTTTTGTTTGAAGGTTTTGTTAAACAATTATAAATTATAGGTATTCATAATAATAATTAAGGAGTAATTTGTCCAGATCAAACTTATTTAAATTCAAGAAGATATCAAATGCCTCTTCAAATTTTTTATCAAGTTTCCTAAAGCACTTAAGGCATTCTAATGCACTTTTATCATACTTTTTAAAGACCTAGCATCATTATTGTCCTTTTTATTAGCAAGTTCGCTTATATAAATCAAGTCCTGAATTTGTTGTTGTGATTTCATTCGAACTAGCTCTTGTTTCTGTTTTATCTTAAATGTTTTATGCCTATTTTTTCCCCAATTTTACTACTTCTAATGAGTATATAAAAAGATTACTTTATTTGATTAATAATTTTAGATGTAAATCTTTATTCATTAGGGTAAAACTAAATTATTTTTGAAATGTTTTGATCAAGATCGAATAGGCTTTAGAAAAAAAAAATATCTTTATTGGAGCACTTGTGGCTAACCACAATCGGACGTTATTAAACATATATATTTTCAACATTTTATCTTTTGAATTCTACTATAGATAATTATCCGTCCGAGTTCTAGAAAAGTATCATTAAAGTATTACACTTGATCAATATAAAATCTAGATGTATTTTTGATAATGTTCCATCATCAATACTTTAACAAATTTATTGCTAGACGAGGGTCTGGTCTACACTAAACTACATAATCATAACAACGGTAGAGTAATAAAATTGTTAGAGAGATCACAAGAATCCTAGACTACTAACTCATCAAAATGTAACTCAAAAACATTAATATAAAATAATAATTTATTACCCCCGAGCGACCTAGAGAATAAAAAAATTATAAATCCAACAAAGACGGGATTTAAATTATCAATCTTACACATAGAATAATTTTTTTGTTAAACAAATTATAAAAAAAAAAAAACAAAAGCTTCTAATCCTCATCACACTGCTCGAAACATTTCATCAATTGTATTCTTCCATTCATCTTCTAGCTTCTTTTTATTCTCCACCAAATCCATCTTCTTCTTTTCAAGCAATTCCAACTTACAAACAATACTTTTTAGTGCCAACTCTTTCGTCTCCAATTTTTCATTCAAACTCTTCAATTCTTTTTTCAAATTATTAATTTCTATATCCCTATTCTCTACGTAAACTTTGTGTTCCATGATGGTAGTTTTGAGCTCATCGATTGTTTCTATTACTGACGGAATCTTGGAATTCTCTTCAACTCCAATTCTTTGAGAAGCCATGACTAAACAAAATGTAAAAAAATTAAAATTTGATAAATATATATGATTAATAAACGATTAACTCATTTTATATTCAAAATGCTCAAGATCCAGTTGATGTTTTATACCAAATTAGTAAATGTATTAATCATTCTTTGTTTGAAATGATAAATCTAACAAGTGATTGTCATTTTTTTAAAAGCTCTTTTTAATAATATAGTCATTCTCAATGTCAGTATCACAATCGAAAAATCAGTTTCAAAATATTCTACATAAATAATAATCAACATTTCTTCTCATGAACATTGTTATCCAGATATTTATATAACATCAAATATTATTTCTAGATCTGAATTTAAAAAAAATAAAGATTTTTATCAAACTATAAAATTATATGATTAAAAAAAAAGTAGAATCTAAAGAAATAAGGAGTTACTTACAATGTCTTGTGTTTGATAGATCGTAGTTTTGTTAACGGCGGATATCAGAAATTTAACAGAGAAGAAAAGAGAATAGAGCGGCGGCGGCGTTAGGGAATACAAATATAAAAAATTGAATTATGGCTAATGTTTTTTGTTGGCTGTTAGGGTTAGGTTTAAATGTCTATTAGTTGTGAAAATGACAAAAATGGTCCATGAGTAAGATATTTTGGTAAATAAAATAATATACAAGGGTATTTAAACAAAATTACAATTATTTCTTCCTTTTATCATAATTCTGATTTTGTACAAACCTTCTATTATTTACCATTATCACTTTTTTTCAGTTGTTGAATAATAAATTTTGCTTAGTTCCTCACTGAACTAGACTAATCTCTTCGTAGATATAAGACGTAACCTTAAATTTGTAGTGTCGTTTCTCTTCATTACATTTTGATATTTTTTAGAATTTGTGTATTGTTTGGGAACATTCTTTTATATTTAAAATTTTTTTTTTATATTTAAAATAAATAAATCAAAAAGAGTTATTCAATCGAGTTAATTTTCAAATAGGTAAATGTTTTAATTAAAAGATGCACAACTTCTATGGTGAAGATCGTTGTATTCAATTATAATCTTTAGTTGCACCAAAGGCTAACTATATTGTATTTTTTGAATAAGTAGTAAGTTTTTATTACAGAGTTGCATCACACCTTGTGGTTTACAGCAAAGAGTATCTAAGAGCTACCTCTTTCTTCTTAATCTGATTTTATATTTTAATATTTTTTTTGTGATGATTTTAATCATAGTAATCAAATATTACAATCGATGAATAGATTGGATTTTATATATTTTTATTTTATGTACTTTTCAGGCGATTTATGATACTTTGCTTTAATTTTTAAAGTTGTGATGTGAATTTTGATATGAAGAATTATATCTAAACGAAAAAGTACATAATAAAATATTAGAATTTATAAAATATTGTTTATTAGACTCATAAAATGTATAGTCTAACGTGATATGTTTTCAATAGAATTGATGTCATGATTGTTGGTGGTAGAAGTACATGTATTTGAACAATTTAATATTTTGAGATCATTGACTTAATTGATAATTTACATTTGTTTTATACGGTGGAGACTCCCGACCAATCATATCCAAGGAGAATTGATAAATTGAGGGACATAATTTATGTGAAATTCCTAAATAGAGGATGAACTCCCTCCAAAAATATTATGTGTAATGAAATATCCTTGCAAATTAAGGATTCTATGTGTATGTACATTTGTGTTATTGGCAATTGATGGTGCTTTTTTATCTTTATAGTTTAGTGTATTTTCCATTCCCAAGCATATTCTTAATGAAATTATAAGCAATATTTTAGCATCTACTTCTATGGCCATGGAATAGATTTCCACAATCAATGTTCCATATACAATTGTTCTGAATCAAAATGTACATCACCCATTGACCCCAATATTAGTAATATCCATATTGAATATATAAATTAAAAAAAAAATTCTAAAATTAATTAATATGTTGCAAAATATCACTTATCATGCTACAAGATTGAGGAAATAAAATTACTCGGAAAAAGACCCTTGAGAAGAAAGCAAATATGATGAATACTTACAAAAATCACAATTGTAGATGGGTTATTTTTATCTTTAATTAAAAAATTGTAAAATTAATATTTGGAATTTTCTAGTTATTATTTCAATAAGGTTTATTTTACTATCACAAACTTAGAAACTTAGAAAAAGTTAGACTACTAATAATTTGAACAAAAAAAAATATTCAACCTAGTTAAAAAAAAAACTAAGCACCTATACTACCATTTATGGATAAGACCTATAAGATCTAGTCAAACTTAATATAAAATCAACCAAAATTTAAATTATTATAAATTATATAAATTTACAAACAGATCCTTAATATTTTCAAAATATTTGTTCCATCTTAAAAATTAGTGACTTTGACGACCCTTCAAATCTCTTGAGCAACAAACTCTTTTCCTTATCAACAAAAACATTTCGACCATAATTCAAATCTCTATTTTCTACTAACATATTAGTTGGCCAAATTCTTATTTATATTGTAAATATGGGTCTTTATATTAACATATAGGCAGACTTTACTCAATAACTCATCCTTCTTCGTCAGTATAAAATGAATGCTCTCCAATAAAATTACGTGCAAGTTAATTCCTTAAATATTAAGGACGTCATGTGTATGTACATTTGTATTATTGGAAATTTATAATTCTTTTTTTACCTTAATAGATTAGTATATTTTACATTTTCAATCTTATAATAAGCAAATTATAAGCAAGATGTCTAATTTTTAGCTTAGACTTCCATGGCCGTGGAATAGATTTCCACAATCAATGTTCCATATACAATAATTCTCAATCAAAAAGTACACATCCATTGACCCCAAATATAGTCTTATCCATATTAAATATATATAAAACCATCAAAATATAAATTCATTTTATATGTTGCGAGCTATCACATATCATGCTATAAGACTGAGGATTTAAAATAAATCGAAAGAAGATACGTGAGAAGAAAGAATATATGACGATTACTCAAACAAAATCATAATATTAGGTAGTTTATTTTAGATCTTTAATCGCAAAAAAATGCAAAATTGATATTTGGAAGTTTATAGTTATTATTTCAAGAATATTCATTTTATTATGACAAACATAGAAACTTATAAATGGTTGGACTAGTTACAATTTGACCAAATACAAAATAAAATAGTCAAACTAGTTTAAAATTAGTGTGTACTACCATTGATGGGTTCGACCTATACAATCTAGTCAAACTTAATATAAACTCAACAAAAACTAAAATTCTATTTATATTGTAAAAACACTTTTCATCTTAACATTTGGCCAAACTTTACTCAATAATTTGCCTTAGTTTATTTAATTTAATTTAATTCGTAGACAACATATATACACAATAAAAAGAGAACACGTTATTTTACTTATATGATAAAATTTGGTTCCAAAGTATCAGTACTGAACCCATAATATTCTTGAATTCTACCACATAAAAATATTTTTAATATCCAAGAAATATTCAAGTATGTCCCTCATCTCTTTTTCTTTACTATGTTCACTAGTATCCTCATCCAAGATCTTTTTATAAATAATACTCAATCCATACTTAACATTCCAAAGTTTATCATTTGTATGATCCACGTATTGTTTATTAAATATTTTCCATTGTAAATTTACAAATTTAGCTTATATATAACTATGTATGTCAAAGTTCCTTCATATTTTGCACTCCATGCCATCTTGACCAGTAGTATGTTCTTTTTATGATGTGACCAAATTTTATAAAAATTTAAAGAAGAAGGTCGCATTTTAAACACCCTTGGATAATAATACCCAATGGACTATGATTTAAAAATACTAGCACCATAACATCTACACTAGATACAAATTTATTTAACCAACTTTATTGAGCAAAAAACTGGTCTATTTTTGTTGAAAATACTTGATCCACTCTTTTGTTTCTTCATGTGTGAAAGAATTCTTCTGTCTAGTGTTCAAACAATTCAACATTCCTAATACAATCACCGTATATACAAACAATTTTGGAAAAACTTCACAACATTATATTTTTTCACAACTCAAAATCTTATTATAGTCTCTATTCAAAATCTATGCATTATCATCCACTATAAGGTTTTATTCAACAAATTCTCCAATAATATTTCCTCTTTTTTTTCTCATTATCATTATAAACAATGGTATTTTAGTATTTCTTGTCACTATTAAAATCATGGACTTTTCACAAAATAGCATAAAATAACGTATATATACATTTGGTATCAACAACACCGTTAAACTATCTAACAAAAATTTTTTTTTATCAATTAAATCATGATTTGTAAAAGAAACCCATTTAGTCAATACATTTTCCCTAAATTGATAATGCATTTCTATACATATTATAGCCCCTAGTTATCAATAATAATAATTAAGAAGGAACTTGTCCTTCTCACAGTTACTTAAACTGAAGAAGATATTAAAAGCCTCTTCCAATTTTTTTTAAGTTTCCTAAAGCACTTAACATATTTTAATGCACTTAAACCATACATTTAGAAGACCTATCAACATTATTTTCCTTTCTATTAACAAGATAACCTGGTTCTCACTCATGAACATAATAATATAACTAGCCACCTTTGTACTTAATTTATTCTTCTATAAATTAAAATTAAATTCAAATTTATTTTGTTAAACCAATTAATATATTTTAATCAATACCTCATATTTTATTTTCGATCTCTTACAAATTCTGAAAAATAATCTGGAGCACAAAGTGCCTTCAGCATGTGTACCATGTGCGGAACACTAGTAACAATGCAATACCTAAAAATATAAATAGGTATAATAGAATATTTACTCTATTTAAAAGTTTTCAAATTCGTCATGATTAAGTGGAAAAAGTAGAATAATTATTCTTTTAATGTTAATGTAATTAATTTTATTTTTTAACTTCATGCACTAACTACAGTTACTGTAATTTTATATGAAAATCATTTCATTAGCATATTAATAGATAAATATGACAACTAAGGTATAAATAAATCATAAAATGACAAAAATATATGTAAAGTTATGATTAACTTGGAATTTTATAAATGAAATTACATCTAATAATTAACATATTGAGATTATTAGTTCAATCAACTGGTTGAAATACATATATAGTTACCAAGTTTTTCCTTCATGCCAATTATGTCTCCTTGTTTGTGATAGATAAATTCCATTAGGATACATCATTTTAGATAGAAATTGGATATATTTAGTAGATTAATTGGTTTAATTTATAATAATGCATTTTCTTCCTTTGTTTTATACTTATTGTTATTTTAGATCTTTTGTGCATTAATTCGTTTGTTTTGTGTGAAATTTTTATGTATATGGAATCTAGAAGGCACTATGATGAAGAGAGGAAGTGAATTTGAAGGGTCAACATCAAAAGGAAGTGTGAAAGGAGGAAAATACATCACTTTAGTTGGGATGGAAGAGCATTGAAAACTAAAAAGTTGTCACATCTAGCCCTTTCTAAACCTAAATGGTGCAGAGTCTGACTAAGTGGTTCAAATAAAAAAGATGGCCCCCTGAGTTAAAGAAATTTAAGAAGTGGTTCATGTGATTTGTACTTACGATGTGAAAGTTACACCTATTTTAGTGAAGTGGTGTACATCAGTGTGGAATAATAAAACGAATTTTGGTCCCTAATTACATAATTAATCCCAAAGGTGGGCCTAATACGTTTTTCATCTCTATATAAGGATTTTTAGACCAGCATGTTTAATTTTATCATTTATTTTGAGAGGGAGGCAGAGTAGAAGCATTTTGAAGCAAAAGGAAAAAGGTGAGAAATCTTTCTTCATCCACAATCAGCCCAGTCATCCCAACTCTTATTTTGTCAGTTTCAATTAATTCGTGTAATTTCATATTGATTCTATTCTTCTATTTATTTACTACCGTTAATTAGGCGCCAAATTGGTTCCAACGTATATATCTAGAACCCAAAATACTCTTGATTTACACTAGATAAAAACATTTTGAAGCACAAAGTGATTTCCAAGTCTATCACTTATCTCATTTTCTTTAAACTATTCTTTTGTATCCCCATTTGATATTTGTTTTATCTATAATACTAAATTCCTACTTATTTCTCCTAATGTTATCCTTTGTATGAGTCACGTATTGTTTATAAAATACTTTTCAATGTATTTTTACCTTCTTTAGCTTATATATCAATTTGTATGTCAAAATTCCATCAAATTATGCACTCCTTGCCATTTTGACAAGTAGTACAATCTCTTCATGATGTGGCCAAATGTCATAAAACTTAAAATAAGAAGGCGGAATTTTAAAACACCCTTGAATATTAATACCTAATGGACTATGATTTCAAATTACAAGAAAAACAACATACACACTAAATACAAATTTATTAGACAAATTATATTTAGCAAAAACATAATCTAATATACTTTTAAAATTATGAACCACTCTCTTTAATTTCCAGGTGCAAAAGCATCCACTGGTAGGCTATTTAAGCGATTCAAATTTCCTAATACAATCATTAAATTCAACAACGTTTTCTACAAGACTTAATAACCTTTTAGTTTTTTCAAAAATTAAAATCTTATTATATTCTATACAACAAATATAGGCATTATCATCTGATATAATGTTCTATTTCTACAAATTCTTCAATAATATCTTTCTTTTTCCATCATCATTATCCTTATAAAAAATAGTAATGTAGAATTTCTTGTCCTTATTAATATATTTGACTTCACATAAGATAGCTTGAGAAAACATATTTATGCATTTGAGATCAACAAAAAATTTAAATTATATAACACTAATTCTTCCACTATAGTCAAATTCATGATTTGTTGAAGAAGCCATTTATTTAATACATTTTATTAAATTTATAATGCATTTCTATACAAATTTTAGTCCCTAGTATTACAATTATATCTCATTTCAATATTCTGACTTCTGATATCTCCAGGTCTTTTCACGAAAACCATCCCCGATTGAAAACAAGTTCACGAATACCTTCAATATCCACTTGAAAGGGCACTACGTTTATGAGTGTCCCAGCCTGTAGAAGGCCAAGTTAACTAATCCATATTATGGCTTTTGTGGTCGAGGTGAAGAATCTAATCTTAGGAATGAATCATTTTGAGAGCTAGAAACACCACCTAGAGCAGCAGTTTTTCTGTTAGGCATAGAGTAGAATTAAAGTGATCGATCGAGATAACATTTCCACCGGATGCCAGAAAGAGGAAGACATAAGCAAGAGTCCCCTAGAGTGAAATGTGAGTTCATCGGCGGATTTAGAGTCGTTCAAACCAAAAAGTTCAAGATATGCGGAGTAAGCGAGTGAATTGTTGAAGAAGATTACTACTCCTTTTTGTTTGAAGGTTTTGTTAAACAATTATAAATTATAGGTATTCATAATAATAATTAAGGAGTAATTTGTCCAGATCAAACTTATTTAAATTCAAGAAGATATCAAATGCCTCTTCAAATTTTTTATCAAGTTTCCTAAAGCACTTAAGGCATTCTAATGCACTTTTATCATACTTTTTAAAGACCTAGCATCATTATTTTCCTTTTTATTAGCAAGTTCGTTTATATAAATCAAGTCCTGAATTTGTTGTTGTGATTTCATTCGAACTAGCTCTTGTTTCTGTTTTATCTTAAATGTTTTATGCCTATTTTTTCCCCAATTTTACTACTTCTAATGAGTATATAAAAAGATTACTTTATTTGATTAATAATTTTAGATGTAAATCTTTATTCATTAGGGTAAAACTAAATTATTTTTGAAATGTTTTGATCAAGATCGAATAGGCTTTAGAAAAAAAATATATCTTTATTGGAGCACTTGTGGCTAACCACAATCGGACGTTATTAAACATATATATTTTCAACATTTTATCTTTTGAATTTTACTATAGATAATTATCCGTCCGAGTTCTAGAAAAGTATCATTAAAGTATTACACTTGATCAATATAAAATCTAGATGTATTTTTGATAATGTTCCATCATCAATACTTTAACAAATTTATTGCTAGACGAGGGTCTGGTCTACACTAAACTACATACTCATAACAACGGTAAAAATTGTTAGAGAGATCACAAGAATCCTAGACTACTAACTCATCAAAATGTAACTCAAAAACATTAATATAAAAAAATAATTTATTACCCCCGAGCGACCTAGAGAATAAAAAAATTATAAATCCAACAAAGACGGGATTTAAATTATCAATCTTACACATAGAATAATTTTGTTGTTAAACAAATTATAAAAAAAAAAAACAAAACAAAAGCTTCTAATCCTCATCACACTGCTCGAAACATTTCATCAATTGTATTCTTCCATTCATCTTCTAGCTTCTTTTTATTCTCCACCAAATCCATCTTCTTCTTTTCAAGCAATTCCAACTTACAAACAATACTTTTTAGTGCCAACTCTTTCGTCTCCAATTTTTCATTTAAACTCTTCAATTCTTTTTTCAAATTATTAATTTCTATATCCCTATTCTCTACGTAAACTTTGTGTTCCATGATGTTAGTTTTGAGCTCATCGATTGTTTCTATTACTGACGGAATCTTGGAATTCTCTTCAACTCCAATTCTTTGAGAAGCCATGACTAAACAAAATGTAAAAAAATTAAAATTTGATAAATATATATGATTAATAAACGATTAACTCATTTTATATTCAAAATGGTCAAGATCCAGTTGATGTTTTATACCAAATTAGTAAATGTATTAATCATTCTTTGTTTGAAATGATAAATCTAACAAGTGATTGTCATTTTTTTAAAAGCTCTTTTTAATAATATAGTCATTCTCAATGTCAGTATCACAATCGAAAAATCAGTTTCAAAATATTCTACATAAATAATAATCAACATTTCTTCTCATGAACATTGTTATCCAGATATTTATATAACATCAAATATTATTTCTAGATCTGAATTTAAAAAAAATAAAGATTTTTATCAAACTATAAAATTATATGATTAAAAAAAAAGTAGAATCTAAAGAAATAAGGAGTTACTTACAATGTCTTGTGTTTGATAGATCGTAGTTTTGTTAACGGCGGATATCAGAAATTTAACAGAGAAGAAAAGAGAATAGAGCGGCGGCGTTAGGGAATACAAATATGAAAAATTGAATTATGGCTAATGTTTTTTGTTGGCTGTTAGGGTTAGGTTTAAATGTCTATTAGTTGTGAAAATGACAAAAATGGTCCATGAGTAAGATATTTTGGTAAATAAAATAATATACAAGGGTATTTAAACAAAATTACAATTATTTCTTCCTTTTATCATAATTCTGATTTTGTACAAACCTTCTATTATTTACCATTATCACTTTTTTTCAGTTGTTGAATAATAAATTTTGTTTAGTTCCTCACTGAACTAGACTAATCTCTTCGTAGATATAAGATGTAACCTTAAATTTGTAGTGTCGTTTCTCTTCATTACATTTTGATATTTTTTAGAATTTGTGTATTGTTTGGGAACATTCTTTTATATTTAAAATAAATAAATCAAAAAGAGTTATTCAATCGAGTTAATTTTCAAATAGGTAAATGTTTTAATTAAAAGATGCACAACTTCTATGGTGAATATCGTTGTATTCAATTATAATCTTTAGTTGCACCAAAGGCTAACTATATTGTATTTTTTGAATAAGTAGTAAGTTTTTATTACAGAGTTGCATCACACCTTGTGGTTTACAGCAAAGAGTATCTAAGAGCTACCTCTTTCTTCTTAATCTGATTTTATATTTTAATATTTTTTTTGTGATGATTTTAATCATAGTAATCAAATATTACAATCGATGAATAGATTGGATTTTATATATTTTTATTTTATGTACTTTTCAGGCGATTTATGATACTTTGCTTTAATTTTTAAAGTTGTGATGTGAATTTTGATATGAAGAATTATATCTAAACGAAAAAGTACATAATAAAATATTAGAATTTATAAAATATTGTTTATTAGACTCATAAAATGTATAGTCTAACGTGATATGTTTTCAATAGAATTGATGTCATGATTGTGGGTGGTAGAAGTACATGTCTTTGAACAATTTAATATTTTGAGATCATTGACTTAATTGATAATTTACATTTGTTTTATACGGTGGAGACTCCCGACCAATCATATCCAAGGAGAATTGATAAATTGAGGGACATAATTTATGTGAAATTCCTAAATAGAGGATGAACTCCCTCCAAAAAAATTATGTGTAATGAAATATCCTTGCAAATTAAGGATTCTATGTGTATGTACATTTGTGTTATTGGCAATTGATAGTGCTTTTTTATCTTTATAGTTTAGTGTATTTTCCATTCCCAAGCATATTCTTAATGAAATTATAAGCAATATTTTAGCATCTACTTCTATGGCCATGGAATAGATTTCCACAATCAATTTTCCATATACAATTGTTCTGAATCAAAATGTACATCACCCATTGACCCCAATATTAGTAATATCCATATTGAATATATAAATTAAAATAAAAATTCTAAAATTAATTAATATGTTGCAAAATATCACTTATCATGCTACAAGATTGAGGAAATAAAATTACTCGGAAAAAGACCCTTGAGAAGAAAGCAAATATGATGAATACTTACAAAAATCACAATTGTAGATGGGTTATTTTTATCTTTAATTAAAAAATTGTAAAATTAATATTTGGAATTTTCTAGTTATTATTTCAATAAGGTTTATTTTACTATCACAAACTTAGAAACTTAGAAAAAGTTAGACTAGTAAGAATTTGAACAAAAAAAAATATTCAACCTAGTTAAAAAAAAACTAAGCACCTATACTACCATTTATGGATAAGACCTATAAGATCTAGTCAAACTTAATATAAAATCAACCAAAATTTAAATTATTATAAATTATATAAATTTATAAACAGATCCTTAATATTCTCAAAATATTTGTTCCATCTTAAAAATTAGTGACTTTGACGACCCTTCAAATCTCTTGAGCAACAAACTCTTTTCCTTATCAACAAAAACATTTCGACCATAATTCAAATCTCTATTTTCTACTAACATATTAGTGGGCCAAATTCTTATTTATATTGTAAATATGGGTCTTTATATTAACATATAGGCAGACTTTACTCAATAACTCATCCTTCTTCGTCAGTATAAAATGAATGCTCTCCAATAAAATTACGTGCAAGTTAATTCCTTAAATATTAAGGACATCATGTGTATGTACATTTGTATTATTGGAAATTTATAATTCTTTTTTTACCTTAATAGATTAGTATATTTTACATTTTCAATCTTATAATAAGCAAATTATAAGCAAGATGTCTAATTTTTAGCTTAGACTTCCATGGCCGTGGAATAGATTTCCACAATCAATGTTCCATATACAATAGTTCTCAATCAAAAAGTACACATCCATTGACCCCAAATATAGTCTTATCCATATTAAATATATATAAAACCATCAAAATATAAATTCATTTTATATGTTGCGAGCTATCACATATCATGCTATAAGAATGAGGATTTAAAATAAATCGAAAGAAGATACGTGAGAAGAAAGAATATATGACGATTACTCAAACAAAATCATAATATTAGGTAGTTTATTTTAGATCTTTAATCGCAAAAAAATGCAAAATTGATATTTAGAAGTTTATAGTTATTATTTCAAGAATATTCATTTTATTATGACAAACATAGAAACTTATAAATGGTTGGACTAGTTACAATTTGACCAAATACAAAATAAAATAGTCAAACTAGTTTAAAATTAGTGTGTACTACCATTGATGGGTTCGACCTATACAATCTAGTCAAACTTAATATAAACTCAACAAAAACTAAAATTCTATTTATATTGTAAAAACACTTTTCATCTTAACATTTGGCCAAACTTTACTCAATAATTTGCCTTAGTTTATTTAATTTAATTTAATTCGTAGACAACATATATACACAATAAAAAGAGAACTCGTTATTTTACTTATATGATAAAATTTGGTTCCAAAGTATCAGTACTGAACCCATAATATTCTTGAATTCTACCACATAAAAATATTTTTAATATCCAAGAAATATTCAAGTTTGTCCCTCATCTCTTTTTCTTTACTATGTTCACTAGTATCCTCATCCAAGATCTTTTTATAAATAATACTCAATCCATACTTAACATTCCAAAGTTTATCATTTGTATGATCCACGTATTGTTTATTAAATATTTTGCATTGTAAATTTACAAATTTAGCTTATATATAACTATGTATGTCAAAGTTCCTTCATATTTTGCACTCCATGCCATCTTGACCAGTAGTATGTTCTTTTTATGATGTGACCAAATTTTATAAAAATTTAAAGAAGAAGGTCGCATTTTAAACACCCTTGGATAATAATACCCAATGGACTATGATTTAAAAATACTAGCACCATAACATCTACACTAGATACAAATTTATTTAACCAACTTTATTGAGCAAAAAACTGGTCTATTTTAGTTGAAAATACTTGATCCACTCTTTTGTTTCTTCATGTGTGAAAGAATTCTTCTGTCTAGTGTTCAAGCAATTCAACATTCCTAATACAATCACCGTATATACAAACAATTTTGGAAAAACTTCACAACATTATATTTTTTCACAACTCAAAATCTTATTATAGTCTCTATTCAAAATCTATGCATTATCATCCACTATAAGGTTTTATTCAACAAATTCTCCAATAATATTTCCTCTTTTTTTTCTCATTATCATTATAAACAATGGTATTTTAGTATTTCTTGTCACTATTAAAATCATGGACTTTTCACAAAATAGTATAAAATAACGTATATATACATTTGGTATCAACAACACCGTTAAACTATCTAACAAAAATTATTTTTTTATCAATTAAATCATGATTTGTAAAAGAAACCCATTTAGTCAATACATTTTCCCTAAATTGATAATGCATTTCTATACATATTATAGCCCCTAGTTATCAATAATAATAATTAAGAAGGAACTTGTCCTTCTCACAGTTACTTAAACTAAAGAAGATATTAAAAGCCTCTTCCAATTTTTTTTAAGTTTCCTAAAGCACTTAACATATTTTAATGCACTTAAACCATACATTTAGAAGACCTATCAACATTATTTTCCTTTCTATTAACAAGATAACCTTGTTCTCACTCATGAACATAATAATATAACTAGCCACCTTTGTACTTAATTTATTCTTCTATAAATTAAAATTAAATTCAAATTTATTTTGTTAAACCAATTAATATATTTTAATCAATACCTCATATTTTATTTTCGATCTCTTATAAATTCTGAAAAATAATCTGGAGCACAAAGTGCCTTCAGCATGTGTACCATGTGCGGAACACTAGTAACAATGCAATACCTAAAAATATAAATAGGTATAATAGAATATTTACTCTATTTAAAAGTTTTCAAATTCGTCATGATTAAGTGGAAAAAGTAGAATAATTATTCTTTTAATGTTAATGTAATTAATTTTATTTTTTAACTTCATGCACTAACTACAGTTACTGTAATTTTATATGAAAATCATTTCATTAGCATATTAATAGATAAATATGACAACTAATTTATAAATAAATCATAAAATGACAAAAATATATGTAAAGTTATGATTAACTTGGAATTTTATAAATGAAATTACATCTAATAATTAACATATTGACATTATTAGTTCAATCAACTGGTTGAAATACATATATAGTTACCAAGTTTTTCCTTCATGCCAATTATGTTTCCTTGTTTGTGATAGATAAATTCCATTAGGAGACATCATTTTAGATAGAAATTGGATATATTTAGTAGATTAATTGGTTTAATTTATAATAATGCATTTTCTTCCTTTGTTTTATACTTATTGTTATTTTAGATCTTTTGTGCATTAATTCGTTTGTTTTGTGTGAAATTTTTATGTATATGGAATCTAGAAGGCACTATGATGAAGAGAGGAAGTGAATTTGAAGGGTCAACATCAAAAGGAAGTGTTAAAGGAGGAAAATACATCACTTTAGTTGGGGTGGAAGAGCATTGAAAACTAAAAAGTTGTCACATCTAGCCCTTTCTAAACCTAAATGGTGCAGAGTCTGACTAAGTGGTTCAAATAAAAAAGATGGCCCCCTGAGTTAAAGAAATTTAAGAAGTGGTTCATGTGATTTGTACTTACGATGTGAAAGTTACACCTATTTTAGTGAAGTGGTGTACATCAGTGTGGAATAATAAAACGAATTTTGGTCCCTAATTACATAATTAATCCCAAAGGTGGGCCTAATACGTTTTTCATCTCTATATAAGGATTTTTAGACCAGTATGTTTAATTTTATCATTTATTTTGAGAGGGAGGCAGAGTAGAAGCATTTTGAAGCAAAAGGAAAAAGGTGAGAAATCTTTCTTCATCCACAATCAGCCCAGTCATCCCAACTCTTATTTTGTCAGTTTCAATTAATTCGTGTAATTTCATATTGATTCTATTCTTCTACTTATTTACTACCGTTAATTAGGCGCCAAATTGGTTCCAACGTATATATCTAGAACCCAAAATACTCTTGATTTACACTAGATAAAAACATTTTGAAGCACAAAGTGATTTCCAAGTCTATCACTTATCTCATTTTCTTTAATCTATTCTTTTGTATCCCCATTTGATATTTGTTTTATCTATAATACTAAATTCCTACTTATTTCTCCTAATGTTATCCTTTGTATGAGTCACGTATTGTTTATAAAATACTTTTCAATGTATTTTTACCTTCTTTAGCTTATATATCAATTTGTATGTCAAAATTCCATCAAATTATGCACTCCTTGCCATTTTGACAAGTAGTACAATCTCTTCATGATGTGGCCAAATGTCATAAAACTTAAAATAAGAAGGCGGAATTTTAAAACACCCTTGAATATTAATACCTAATGGACTATGATTTCAAATTACAAGAAAAACAACATACACACTAAATACAAATTTATTAGACAAATTATATTTAGCAAAAACATAATCTAATATACTTTTAAAATTATGAACCACTCTCTTTAATTTCCAGGTGCAAAAGCATCCACTGGTAGGCTATTTAAGCGATTCAAATTTCCTAATACAATCATTAAATTCAACAACGGTTTCTACAAGACTTAATAACCTTTTAGTTTTTTCAAAAATTAAAATCTTATTATATTCTATACAACAAATATAGGCATTATCATCTGATATAATGTTCTATTTCTACAAATTCTTCAATAATATCTTTCTTTTTCCATCATCATTATCCTTATAAAAAATAGTAATGTAGAATTTCTTGTCCTTATTAATATATTTGACTTCACATAAGATAGCTTGAGAAAACATATTTATGCATTTGAGATCAACAAAAATTTTAAATTATATAACACTAATTCTTCCACTATAGTCAAATTCATGATTTGTTGAAGAAGCCATTTATTTAATACATTTTATTAAATTTATAATGCATTTCTATACAAATTTTAGTCCCTAGTATTACAATTATATCTCATTTCAATATTCTGACTTCTGATATCTCCAGGTCTTTTCACGAAAACCATCCCCGATTGAAAACAAGTTCACGAATACCTTCAATATCCACTTGAAAGGGCACTACGTTTATGAGTGTCCCAGCCTGTAGAAGGCCAAGTTAACTAATCCATATTATGGCTTTTGTGGTCGAGGTGAAGAATCTAATCTTAGGAATGAATCATTTTGAGAGCTAGAAACACCACCTAGAGCAGCAGTATTTCTGTTAGGCATAGAGTAGAATTAAAGTGATCGATCGAGATAACATTTCCACCGGATGCCAGAAAGAGGAAGACATAAGCAAGAGTCCCCTAGAGTGAAATGTGAGTTCATCGGCGGATTTAGAGTCGTTCAAACCAAAAAGTTCAAGATATGCGGAGTAAGCGAGTGAATTGTTGAAGAAGATTACTACTCCTTTTTGTTTGAAGGTTTTGTTAAACAATTATAAATTATAGGTATTCATAATAATAATTAAGGAGTAATTTGTCCAGATCAAACTTATTTAAATTCAAGAAAAATATCAAATGCCTCTTCAAATTTTTTGTCAAGTTTCCTAAAGAACTTAAGGCATTCTAATGCACTTTTATCATACTTTTTAAAGACCTAGCATCATTATTGTCCTTTTTATTAGTAAGTTCGCTTATATAAATCTAGTCCTGAATTTGTTGTTGTGATTTCATTCGAACTAGCTCTTGTTTCTGTTTTATCTTAAATGTTTTATGCCTATTTTTTCCCCAATTTTACTACTTATAATGAGTATATAAAAAGATTACTTTATTTGATTAATAATTTTAGATGTAAATATTTATTCATTAGGGTAAAACTAAATTATTTTTGAAATGTTTTGATCAAGATGGAATAGGCTTTAGAAAAAAAATATATCTTTATTGGAGCACTTGTGGCTAACCACAATCGGACGTTATTAAACATATATATTTTCAACATCTTATCTTTTGAATTCTACTATAGATAATTATCCGTCTGAGTTCTAGAAAAGTATCATTAAAGTATTACACTTGATCAATATAAAATCTAGATGTATTTTTGATAATGTTCCATCATCAATACTTTAACAAATTTATTGCTAGACGAGGGTCTGGTCTACACTAAACTACATACTCATAACAACGGTAGAGTAATAAAATTGTTAGAGAGATCACAAGAATCCTAGACTACTAACTCATCAAAATGTAACTCAAAAACATTAATATAAAAAAATAATTTATTACCCCCGAGCGACCTAGAGAATAAAAAAATTATAAATCCAACAAAGACGGGATTTAAATTATCAATCTTACACATAGAATAATTTTGTTGTTAAACAAATTATAAAAAAAAACAAAACAAAAGCTTCTAATCCTCATCACACTGCTCGAAACATTTCATCAATTGTATTCTTCCATTCATCTTCTAGCTTCTTTTTATTCTCCACCAAATCCATCTTCTTCTTTTCAAGCAATTCCAACTTACAAACAATACTTTTTAGTGCCAACTCTTTCGTCTCCAATTTTTCATTCAAACTCTTCAATTCTTTTTTTAAATTATTAATTTCTATATCCCTATTCTCTACGTAAACTTTGTGTTCCATGATGGTAGTTTTGAGCTCATCGATTGTTTTCATTACTGACGGAATCTTGGAATTCTCTTCAACTCCAATTCTTTGAGAAGCCATGACTAAACAAAATGTAAAAAAATTAAAATTTGATAAATATATATGATTAATAAACGATTAACTCATTTTATATTCAAAATGGTCAAGATCCAGTTGATGTTTTATACCAAATTAGTAAATGTATTAATCATTATTTGTTTGAAATGATAAATCTAACAAGTGATTGTCATTTTTTTAAACGCTCTTTTTAATAATATAATCATTCTCAATGTCAGTATCACAATCGAAAAATCAGTTTCAAAATATTCTACATAAATAATAATCAACATTTCTTCTCATGAACATTGTTATCCAGATATTTATATAACATCAAATATTATTTCTAGATCTTAATTTAAAAAAAATAAATTTTTTTATCAAACTATAAAATTATATGATTAAAAAAAAAAGTAGAATGTAAAGAAATAAGGAGTTACTTACAATGTCTTGTGTTTGATAGATCGTAGTTTCGTTAACGGCGGATATCCGAAATTTAACAGAGAAGAAAAGAGAATAGAGCGGCGTTAGGGAATACAAATATGAAAAATTGAATTATGGCTAATGTTTTTTGTTGGCTGTTAGGGTTAGGTTTAAATGTCTATTAGTTGTGAAAATGACGAAAATGGTCCATGAGTAAGATATTTTTGTAAATAAAATGATATACAAGGGTATTTAAACAAAATTACAATTATTTCTTCCTTTTATCATAATTCTGATTTTGTACAAACCTTCTATTATTTACCATTATCACTTTTTTTCAGTTGTTGAATAATAAATTTTGCTTAGTTCCTCACTGAACTAGAATAATCTCTTCGTAGATATAAGACGTAACCTTAAATTTGTAGTGTCGTTTCTCTTCATTACATTTTGATATTTTTTAGAATTTGTGTATTGTTTGGGAACATTCTTTTATATTTAAAATAAATAAATCAAAAAGAGTTATTCAATCGAGTTAATTTTCAAATAGGTAAATGTTTTAATTAAAAGATGCACAACTTCTATGGTGAAGATCGTTGTATTCAATTATAATCTTTAATTGCACCAAAGGCTAACTATATTGTATTTTTTGAATAAGTAGTAAGTTTTTATTACAGAGTTGCATCACACCTTGTGGTTTACAGCAAAGAGTATCTAAGAGCTACCTCTTTCTTCTTAATCTGATTTTATATTTTAATATTTTTTTTTGTGATGATTTTAATCATAGTAATCAAATATTACAATCGATGAATAGATTGGATTTTATATATTTTTATTTTATGTACTTTTCAGGATATTTATGATACTTTGCTTTAACTTTTAAAGTTGTGATGTAAATCATGATATGAAAAATTATATCTAAACGAAAAAGTACATAATAAAATATTAGAATTTATAAAATATTGTTTATTAGACTCATAAAATGTATAGTCTAACGTGATATGTTTTCAATAGAATTGATGTCATGATTGTGGGTGGTAGAAGTACATGTCTTTGAACAATTTAATATTTTGAGATCATTGACTTAATTGATAATTTACATTTGTTTTATACGGTGGAGACTCCCGACCAATCATATCCAAGGAGAATTGATAAATTGAGGGACATAATTTATGTGAAATTCCTAAATAGAGGATGAACTCCCTCCAAAAAAATTACGTGTAATGAAATATCCTTGCAAATTAAGGATTCTATGTGTATGTACATTTGTGTTATTGGCAATTGATAGTGCTTTTTTATCTTTATAGTTTAGTGTATTTTCCATTCCCAAGCATATTCTTAATGAAATTATAAGCAATATTTTAGCATCTACTTCTATGGCCATGGAATAGATTTCCACAATCAATTTTCCATATACAATTGTTCTGAATCAAAATGTACATCACCCATTGACCCCAATATTAGTAATATCCATATTGAATATATAAATTAAAATAAAAATTCTAAAATTAATTAATATGTTGCAAAATATCACTTATCATGCTACAAGATTGAGGAAATAAAATTACTCGGAAAAAGACCCTTGAGAAGAAAGCAAATATGATGAATACTTACAAAAATCACAATTGTAGATGGGTTATTTTTATCTTTAATTAAAAAATTGTAAAATTAATATTTGGAATTTTCTAGTTATTATTTCAATAAGGTTTATTTTACTATCACAAACTTAGAAACTTAGAAAAAGTTAGACTAGTAATAATTTGAACAAAAAAAAATATTCAACCTAGTTAAAAAAAAAACTGAGCACCTATACTACCATTTATGGATAAGACCTATAAGATCTAGTCAAACTTAATATAAAATCAACCAAAATTTAAATTATTATAAATTATATAAATTTACAAACAGATCCTTAATATTTTCAAAATATTTGTTCCATCTTAAAAATTAGTGACTTTGATGACCCTTCAAATCTCTTGATCAACAAACTCTTTTCCTTATCAACAAAAACATTTCGACCATAATTCAAATCTCTATTTTCTACTAACATATTAGTGGGCCAAATTCTTATTTATATTGTAAATATGGGTCTTTATATTAACATATAGGCAGACTTTACTTAATAACTCATCCTTCTTCGTCAGTATAAAATGAATGCTCTCCAATAAAATTACGTGCAAGTTAATTCCTTAAATATTAAGGACGTCATGTGTATGTACATTTGTATTATTGGAAATTTATAATTCTTTTTTTACCTTAATAGATTAGTATATTTTACATTTTCAATCTTATAATAAGCAAATTATAAGCAAGATGTCTAATTTTTAGCTTAGACTTCCATGGCCGTGGAATAGATTTCCACAATCAATGTTCCATATACAATAGTTCTCAATCAAAAAGTACACATCCATTGACCCCAAATATAGTCTTATCCATATTAAATATATATAAAACCATCAAAATATAAATTCATTTTATATGTTGCGAGCTATCACATATCATGCTATAAGACTGAGGATTTAAAATAAATCGAAAGAAGATACGTGAGAAGAAAGAATATATGACGATTACTCAAACAAAATCATAATATTAGGTAGTTTATTTTAGATCTTTAATCGCAAAAAAATACAAAATTGATATTTGGAAGTTTATAGTTATTATTTCAAGAATATTCATTTTATTATGACAAACATAGAAACTTATAAATGGTTGGACTAGTTACAATTTGACCAAATACAAAATAAAATAGTCAACCTAGTTTAAAATTAGTGTGTACTACCATTGATGGGTTCTACCTATACAATCTAGTCAAACTTAATATAAACTCAACAAAAACTAAAATTCTTATAAAATTATATAAAGTTATATAAAATTACAAATAGATCCCTTATGTTTTAAAATTTTTTGTTCTGTCTTAAAAATTAGCAACTCTAACCACCATTAAAGCATACTCGACAACAAATTCTTTTCTACATCAACAAAAACACTTCCACCACAATTATTATCTCCATTTTACACTAACATAATAGTGTATAATATTTCTATTTATATTGTAAAAACACTTTTCATATTAACATTTGGCCAAACTTTACTCAATAATTTGCCTTAGTTCATTTAATTTAATTTAATTCGTAGACAACATATATACACAATAAAAAGAGAACTCGTTATTTTACTTATATGATAAAATTTGGTTCCAAAGTATCAGTATTGAACCCATAATATTCTTGATTTCTACCACATAAAAATATTTTTAATATCCAAGAAATTTTCAAGTTTGTCCCTCATCTCTTTTTCTTTACTATGTTCACTAGTATCCTCATCCAAAATCTTTTTATAAATAATACTCAATCCATACTTAACATTCCAAAGTTTATCATTTGTATGATCCACGTATTGTTTATTAAATATTTTCCTTCGTAAATTTACAAATTTAGCTTATATATAAATATGTATGTCAAAGTTCCTTCATATTTTGCACTCCATGCCATCTTGACCAGTAGTATGTTCTTTTAATGATGTGACCAAATTTTATAAAAATTTAAAGAAGAAGGTCGCATTTTAAACACCCTTGGATAATAATACCCAATGGACTATGATTTAAAAATACTAGCACCATAACATCTACACTAGATACAAATTTATTTAACCAACTTTATTGAGCAAAAACCTGGTCTATTTTAGTTGAAAATACTTGATCCACTCTTTTGTTTCTTCATGTGTGAAAGCATTCTTCTGTCTTGTGTTCAAGCAATTCAACATTCCTAATACAATCACCGTATATACAAACAATTATGGAAAAACTTCACAACATTATATTTTTTTACACCTCAAAATCTTATTATAGTCTCTATTCAAAATCTATGCATTATCATCCACTATAAGGTTTTATTTCAACAAATTCTCCAATAATATTTCTTCTTTTTTTCTCATTATCATTATAAACAATGGTATTTTAGTATTTCTTGTCACGATTAAAATCATGGACTTTTCACAAAATAGCATAAAATAACGTATATATGCATTTGGTACCAACAACACCGTTAAAGTATCTAACAAAAATTATTTTGTTATCAATTAATTCATGATTTGTAAAAGAAACCCATTGAGTCAATACATTTTCCCTAAATTGATAATGCATTTCTATACATATTATAGCCCCTAGTTATCAATAATAATAATTAAGATGGAATTTGTCCTTCTCATAGTTACTTAAACTCAAGAAGATATTAAAAGCCTCTTCCAATTTTTTTTAAGTTTCCTAAAGCACTTAACATATTTTAATGCACTTAAACCATACATTTAGAAGACCTATCAACATTATTTTCCTTTCTATTAACAAGATAACCTGGTTCTCACTCATGAAAATAATAATATGGTTGAAGAGACCTATAACTAGCCACCTTTGTACTTAAATTATTCTTCTAGAAATTAAAATTAAATTCATATTTATTTTGGTAAACCAATTAATATATTTTAATGAATACCTCATATTTTATTTTCGATTTCTTATAAATTCTGGAAAATAATCTAGAGCACAAAGTGCCTTCAGCATGTGTACCATGTGAGGAACACTAGTAACAATGCAATACCTAAAAATATAAATAGGTATAATAGAATATTTACTCTATTTAAAAGTTTTCAAATTCGTCATGATTTAGTGGAAAAAGTAGAATAATTATTCTTTTAATGTTAATGTAATTAAGTTTATTATTTAACTTAATGCACTAACTACAGATACTGTAATTTTAGATGAAAATCATTTCATTAGCATATTAATAGATAAATGTGACAACTAAGGTATAAATAAATCATAAAATGACAAAAATATATGTAAACTTATGATTAACTTGGAATTTTATAAATGAAATTACATCTAATAATTAACATATTGACATTATTAGTTCAATCAACTGGTTGAAATACATATATAGCTACCAAGTTTTATCTTCATGCCAAATTATGTCTCCTTGTTTGTGATAGATAAATTCCATTAGGAGACATCATTTTAGGTAGAAATTGGATATATTAGTAGATTAATTGGTTTAATTTATAATAATGCATTTTCTTCCTTTGTTTTATACTTATTCTTATTTTAGATCTTTTGTGCATTAATCCATTTGTTTTGTGTGAAATTTTTATGTATATGGAATCAAGGAGGCACTATGATGAAGAGAGGAAGTGAATTTAAAGGGCCAACATCAAAAGGAAGTGTTAAAGGAGGAAAATACATCACTTTAGTTGGGGTGGAAGAGCATTGAAAACTGAAAAATTGTCACATCGAGCCCTTTCCAAACCTAAATGGTGTAGAGTCTGACTAAGTGGTTCAAATAAAAAAGATGGGCCCCTGAGTTAAAGAAATTTAAGAAGTGGTTCATGTGATTTAGACTTACGATGTGAAAGTTACACCTATTTTAGTGAAGTGGTGTACATCAGTGGGGAATAATTAAACGAATTTTGGTCGCTAATTACATAATTAATCCCAAAGGTGGGCCTAATACGTTTTTTTAGCTCTATATAAGGATTTTTAGACCAGTATGTTTAATTTTATCATTTATTTTTTGAGGGAGGCAGAGTAGAAGCATTTTGAAGCAAAAGGAAAAAGGTGAGAAATCTTTCTTCGTCCACAATCAGCCCAGTCATCCCAACTTTTATTTTGTCAGTTTCAATTAATTCGTGTAATTTTATATTGATTCTATTCTTCTACTTATTTACTATCGTTAATTAGGCGCCAAATTGGTTCCAAAATATATATCTAGAACCCAAAATACTCTTAGTTTCCACTAGGTAAAAACATTTTGAAGCACCAAGAGATTTCCAAGTCTATCACTCATCTCCTTTTCTTTAATCTATTCCTTTGTATCCCCATTTGAGATTTGTTTTATCTATAATACTAAATTCCTACTTATTTCTCCTAATGTTATCATTTGTATGAGTCACGTATTGTTTATAAAATACTTTTCAATGTATTTTTACCTTCTTTAGCTTATATATCAATTTGTATGTCAAAATTCCATCAAACTATGCACTCCTTGCCATTTTGACTAGTAGTACAATCTCTTCATGATGTGGCCAAATGTCATAAAACTTAAAAGAAGAAGGCGGAATTTTAAAACACCCTTGAATAATATTACCTAATGTACTATGATTTCAAATTACAAGAAAAACAACATCCACACTAAATAAAAATTTATTAGACAAATTATATTTAGCAAAAACATAGTCTAATATACTATTAAAATTATGATCCACTCTCTTTAATTTCCAGGTGCAAAAGCATCCACTGGTCGGCTGTTTAAGCGATTCAACATCCCTAATACAATCATTAAATTACACAACGGTTTCTGCAAGACTTAAAAACCTTTTAGTTTTTTCAATACTCAAAATCTTATTATATTCTATACTCCAAATCTAGGCATTATAATCTACTATAATGTTCTATTTCTACAAATTCTTCAATAATATCTTTCTTTTTCCATCATCATTATCCTTATAAAAATAGTAATGTAGAATTTCTTGTCCTTATTAATATATGTGATTTCACATAAAATAACTTGAGAAAACTTATCTATGCATTTGAGATCAACAAAAAATTTAAATTATATAACACAAATTCTTCCACTATAGTCAAATTCATGATTTGTTGAAGAAGCCATTTCTTTAATAGATTTTACTAAATTTATAATGCTTTTCTATAAAAAATTTAGTCCCTAGTATTACAATTTGATCTGATTTCAATATTCTCACTTCTGATATCTCCAGGTCTTGTCACCAAAAACCATCCCCGATTGAAAACAAGTTCACGAATACCTTCAATATCCACTTGAAAGGGCACTACGTTTATGAGTGTCCCAGCCTGTAGAAGGCCAAGTTAACTAATACATATTATGGCTTTTGTGGTCGAGGTGAAGAATCTAATCTTAGGGATGAATCATTTTGAGAGCTACAAACACCACCTAGAGCAGCAGTTTTTTCTGTTAGGAATAGAGTAGAATTAAAGTGATCGATCGAGATAACATTTCCACCAGATGCCAGAAAGAGGTAGACATAAGCAAGAGTCCCCTAGAGTGAAATGTGAGTTCATCGGCGGATTTAGAGTCGTTCAAACCAAAGAGTTCAAGATATGCGGAGTAAGCGAGTGAATTGTTGAAGAAGATTACTACTCCTTGTTGTTTGAAGGTATTGTTAAAGAATTATTTTGTTATCAATTAATTCATGATTTGTAAAAGAAACCCATTTAGTCAATACATTTTCCCTAAATTGATAATGCATTTCTATACATATTATAGCCCCTAGTTATCAATAATAATAATTAAGAAGGAACTTGTCCTTCTCATAGTTACTTAAACTCAAGAAGATATTAAAAGCCTCTTCCAAATTTTTTTTTAGTTTCCTAAAGCACTTAACATATTTTAATGCACTTAAACCATACATTTAGAAGACCTATCAACATTATTTTCCTTTCTATTAACAAGATAGCCTGGTTCTCACTCATGAACATAATAATATGGTTGAAGAGACCTATAACTAGCCACCTTTGTACTTAAATTATTCTTCTAGAAATTAAAATTAAATTCATATTTATTTTTGGTAAACCAATTAATATATTTTAATGAATACCTCATATTTTATTTTCAATCTCTTATAAATTCTGGAAAATAATCTAGAGCACAAAGTGCCTTCAGCATGTGTACCATGTGAGAAACACTAGTAACAATGCAATACCTAAAAATATAAATAGGTATAATAGAATATTTACTCTATTTAAAAGTTTTCAAATTCGTCATGATTAAGTGGAAAAAGTAGAATAATTATTCTTTTAATGTTAATGTAATTAAGTTTATTATTTAACTTAATGCACTAACTACAGTTACTGTAATTTTAGATGAAAATCATTTCATTAGCATATTAATAGATAAATGTGACAACTAAGGTATAAATAAATCAAAAAATGACAAAAATATATGTAAACTTATGATTAACTTGGAATTTTATAAATGAAATTACATCTAATAATTAACATATTGACATTATTAGTTCAATCAACTGGTTGAAATACATATATAGCTACCAAGTTTTATCTTCATGCCAAATTATGTCTCCTTGTTTGTGATAGATAAATTCCATTAGGAGACATCATTTTAGGTAGAAATTGGATATATTAGTAGATTAATTGGTTTAATTTATAATAATGCATTTTCTTCCTTTGTTTTATACTTATTCTTATTTTAGATCTTTTGTGCATTAATCCATTTGTTTTGTGTGAAATTTTTATGTATATGGAATCAAGGAGGCACTATGATGAAGAGAGGAAGTGAATTTAAAGGGCCAACATCAAAAGGAAGTGTTAAAGGAGGAAAATACATCACTTTAGTTGGGGTGGAAGAGCATTGAAAACTGAAAAATTGTCACATCGAGCCCTTTCCAAACCTAAATGGTGTAGAGTCTGACTAAGTGGTTCAAATAAAAAAGATGGGCCCCTGAGTTAAAGAAATTTAAGAAGTGGTTCATGTGATTTAGACTTACGATGTGAAAGTTACACCTATTTTAGTGAAGTGGTGTACATCAGTGGGGAATAATTAAACGAATTTTGGTCGCTAATTACATAATTAATCCCAAAGGTGGGCCTAATACGTTTTTTTAGCTCTATATAAGGATTTTTAGACCAGTATGTTTAATTTTATCATTTATTTTTTGAGGGAGGCAGAGTAGAAGCATTTTGAAGCAAAAGGAAAAAGGTGAGAAATCTTTCTTCGTCCACAATCAGCCCAGTCATCCCAACTTTTATTTTGTCAGTTTCAATTAATTCGTGTAATTTTATATTGATTCTATTCTTCTACTTATTTACTATCGTTAATTAGGCGCCAAATTGGTTCCAAAATATATATCTAGAACCCAAAATACTCTTAGTTTCCACTAGGTAAAAACATTTTGAAGCACCAAGAGATTTCCAAGTCTATCACTCATCTCCTTTTCTTTAATCTATTCCTTTGTATCCCCATTTGAGATTTGTTTTATCTATAATACTAAATTCCTACTTATTTCTCCTAATGTTATCATTTGTATGAGTCACGTATTGTTTATAAAATACTTTTCAATGTATTTTTACCTTCTTTAGCTTATATATCAATTTGTATGTCAAAATTCCATCAAACTATGCACTCCTTGCCATTTTGACTAGTAGTACAATCTCTTCATGATGTGGCCAAATGTCATAAAACTTAAAAGAAGAAGGCGGAATTTTAAAACACCCTTGAATAATATTACCTAATGTACTATGATTTCAAATTACAAGAAAAACAACATCCACACTAAATAAAAATTTATTAGACAAATTATATTTAGCAAAAACATAGTCTAATATACTATTAAAATTATGATCCACTCTCTTTAATTTCCAGGTGCAAAAGCATCCACTGGTCGGCTGTTTAAGCGATTCAACATCCCTAATACAATCATTAAATTACACAACGGTTTCTGCAAGACTTAAAAACCTTTTAGTTTTTTCAATACTCAAAATCTTATTATATTCTATACTCCAAATCTAGGCATTATAATCTACTATAATGTTCTATTTCTACAAATTCTTCAATAATATCTTTCTTTTTCCATCATCATTATCCTTATAAAAATAGTAATGTAGAATTTCTTGTCCTTATTAATATATGTGATTTCACATAAAATAACTTGAGAAAACTTATCTATGCATTTGAGATCAACAAAAAATTTAAATTATATAACACAAATTCTTCCACTATAGTCAAATTCATGATTTGTTGAAGAAGCCATTTCTTTAATAGATTTTACTAAATTTATAATGCTTTTCTATAAAAAATTTAGTCCCTAGTATTACAATTTGATCTGATTTCAATATTCTCACTTCTGATATCTCCAGGTCTTGTCACCAAAAACCATCCCCGATTGAAAACAAGTTCACGAATACCTTCAATATCCACTTGAAAGGGCACTACGTTTATGAGTGTCCCAGCCTGTAGAAGGCCAAGTTAACTAATACATATTATGGCTTTTGTGGTCGAGGTGAAGAATCTAATCTTAGGGATGAATCATTTTGAGAGCTACAAACACCACCTAGAGCAGCAGTTTTTTCTGTTAGGAATAGAGTAGAATTAAAGTGATCGATCGAGATAACATTTCCACCAGATGCCAGAAAGAGGTAGACATAAGCAAGAGTCCCCTAGAGTGAAATGTGAGTTCATCGGCGGATTTAGAGTCGTTCAAACCAAAGAGTTCAAGATATGCGGAGTAAGCGAGTGAATTGTTGAAGAAGATTACTACTCCTTGTTGTTTGAAGGTATTGTTAAAGAATTATTTTGTTATCAATTAATTCATGATTTGTAAAAGAAACCCATTTAGTCAATACATTTTCCCTAAATTGATAATGCATTTCTATACATATTATAGCCCCTAGTTATCAATAATAATAATTAAGAAGGAACTTGTCCTTCTCATAGTTACTTAAACTCAAGAAGATATTAAAAGCCTCTTCCAAATTTTTTTTTAGTTTCCTAAAGCACTTAACATATTTTAATGCACTTAAACCATACATTTAGAAGACCTATCAACATTATTTTCCTTTCTATTAACAAGATAGCCTGGTTCTCACTCATGAACATAATAATATGGTTGAAGAGACCTATAACTAGCCACCTTTGTACTTAAATTATTCTTCTAGAAATTAAAATTAAATTCATATTTATTTTTGGTAAACCAATTAATATATTTTAATGAATACCTCATATTTTATTTTCAATCTCTTATAAATTCTGGAAAATAATCTAGAGCACAAAGTGCCTTCAGCATGTGTACCATGTGAGAAACACTAGTAACAATGCAATACCTAAAAATATAAATAGGTATAATAGAATATTTACTCTATTTAAAAGTTTTCAAATTCGTCATGATTAAGTGGAAAAAGTAGAATAATTATTCTTTTAATGTTAATGTAATTAAGTTTATTATTTAACTTAATGCACTAACTACAGTTACTGTAATTTTAGATGAAAATCATTTCATTAGCATATTAATAGATAAATGTGACAACTAAGGTATAAATAAATCAAAAAATGACAAAAATATATGTAAACTTATAATTAACTTGGAATTTTATAAATGAAATTACATCTAATAATTAACATATTGACATTATTAGTTCAATTAACTGGTTGAAATGCATATATAGCTACCAAGTTTTTTCTTCATGCCAATTATGTCTCCTTGTTTGTGATAGATAAATTCAATTAGGAGACATCATTTTAGGTAGAAATTGGATATATTTAGTAGATTAATTGGTTTAATTTATAATAATGCATTTTCTTCCTTTGTTTTATACTTATTCTTATTTTAGATCTTTTGTGCATTAATTCGTTTGTTTTGTCTGAAATTTTTATGTATATGGAATCGAGGAGGCACTATGATGAAGAGAGGAAGTGAATTTAAAGGGCCAACATAAAAAGGAAGTGTTAAAGGAGGAAAATACATCACTTTAGTTGGGGTGGAAGAGCATTGAAAACTGAAAAGTTGTCACATCGAGCCCTTTCCAAACCTAAATGGTGCAGAGTCTGACTACGTGGTTCAAATAAAAAAGATGGGCCCCTGAATTAAAGAAATTTAAGAAGTGGTTCATGTAATTTAGACTTACGATGTGAAAGTTACACCTATTTTAGTGAAGTGGTGTACATCGGTGGGGAATAATAAAACGAATTTTGGTCCCTAATTACATAATTAATCCCAAAGGTGGGCCTAATACGTTTTTTAGCTCTATATAAGGATTTTTAGACCAGTATGTTTAATTTTATCATTTTTTTTTTGAGGGAGGCAGAGTAGAAGCATTTTGAAGCAAAAGGAAAAAGGTGAGAAATCTTTCTTCGTCCACAATCAGCCCAGTCATCCCAACTTTTATTTTGTCAGTTTCAATTAATTCGTGTAATTTTATATTGTTCTATTCTTCTACTTATTTACTATCGTTAATTAGGTGCCAAATTGGTTCCAAAATATATATCTAGAACCCAAAATACTCTTGATTTCCACTAGATAAAAATATTTTGAAGCACCAAGTGATTTCCAAGTCTATCACTCATCTCCTTTTCTTTAATCTATTCCTTTGTATCCCCATTTGAGATTAGTTTTATCTATAATACTAAATTCCTACTTATTTCTCAAAATGTTATCATTTGTATGAGTCACGTATTGTTTATAAAATACTTTTCAATGTATTTTTACCTTTTTTAGCTTATATATCAATTTGTATGTCAAAATTCCATCAAACTATGCACTCCTTGCCATTTTGACTAGTAGTACAAGCTCTTCATGATGTGGCCAAATATCATAAAACTTAAAAGAAGAAGGCGGAATTTTAAAACACCCTTGAATAATAATACCTAATGTTCTATGATTTAAAATTACAAGAAAAACAACATCCACACTAAATAAAAATTTATTAGACAAATTATATTTAGCAAAAACATAGTCTAATATACTTTTAAAATTATGATCCACTCTCTTTAATTTCCAGGTGCAAAAGCATCCACTGGTCGGCTGTTTAAGCGATTCAACTTCCCTAATACAATCATTAAATTCAACAACGGTTTCTGCAAGACTTAATAACCTTTTAGTTTTTTCAATACTCAAAATCTTATTATATTCTATACTCCAAATCTAGGCATTATAATCTACTATAATGTTCTATTTCTACAAATTCTTCAATAATATCTTTCTTTTTCCATCATCATTATCCTTATAAAAATAGTAATGTAGAATTTCTTGTCCTTATTAATATATGTGATTTCACATAAAATAGCTTGAGAAAACTTATCTACGCATTTGAGATCAACAAAAAATTTAAATTATATAACACAAATTCTTCCACTATAGTCAAATTCATGATTTGTTGAAGAAGCCATTTATTTAATACATTTTACTAAATTTATAATGCTTTTCTATAAAAAATTTAGTCCCTTGTATTACAATTTTATCTGATTTCAATATTCTCACTTCTGATATCTCCAGGTCTTGTCACCAAAAACCATCCCCGATTGAAAACAAGTTCACGAATACCTTCAATATCCACTTGAAAGGGCACTGCGTTTATGAGTGTCCTAGTCTGTAGAAGGCCAAGTTAACTAATCCATATTATGGCTTTTGTGGTCGAGGTGAAGAATCTAATCTTAGGGATGAATCATTTTGAGAGCTAGAAACACCACCTAGAGCAGCAGTTTTTTCTGTTAGGCATAGAGTAGAATTAAAGTGATCGATCGAGATAACATTTCCACCGGATGCCAGAAAGAGGTAGACATAAGCAAGAGTCCCCTAGAGTGAAATGTGAGTTCATCGGCGGATTTAGAGTCGTTCAAACCAAAGAGTTCAAGATATGCGGAGTAAGCGAGTGAATTGTTGAAGAAAATTACTACTCCTTTTTGTTTGAAGGTTTTGTTAAAGAATTATAAATTATAGGTATTCATAATAATAATTAAGGAGTAATTTGTCCAGATCAAACTTATTTAAATTCAAGAAGATACCAAATGCCTCTTCAATTTTTTTTGTCAGGTTTCATAAAGCACTTAAGGCATTCTAATGCACTTTTATCATACTTTTTAAAGACCTAGCATCAGTATTGTCCTTTTTATTAGAAAGTTTGCTTATATAAATCAAGTCCTGAATTTGTTGTTGTGATTTCATTCAAACCAGCTCTTGTTTCTGTTTTATCTTAAATGGTTTATGCCTATTGTTTCCCCAATTTTACTACTCCTAATGAGTATATAAAAAGATTACTTTATTTGATTAATAATTTTAGATGTAAATCTTTATTTTATTAGGGTAAAACTAAATTATTTTTGGAATATTTTGATCAAGATGGAATAGGCTTTAGAAAAAAATATATCTTTATTGGAGCGCCTGTGGCTAACTACAATCGGACGTTATTAAACATATATATTTTCAATATTCTATCTTTTGAATTCTACTATAGATAATTATCCTTCCTAGTTTTAGAAAAGTATCATTAACGTATGACACTTGATCAATATAAAATCTAGATGTATTTTTGATAATGTTCCACCTTCAATACTTTAACAAATTTATTGCTAGACGATGGTCTGGTCTACACTAAACTACATACTCATAACAACGGTAGAGTAATAAAATTGTTAGAGAGATCACAAGAATCCTACACTACTAACCCATCAAAATGTAACTCAAAAACATTAATATAAAAAAATAATATATTACCCCGCGACCTAGAGAATAAAAAATTATAAATCCAAAAAAAATGGGATTTAAATTATCAATATTACATAGATAATAATTTTGTTGTTAAATAAATTATAAAAAAAAACCTTTTAATCCTCATCACACTGCTCGAAACATTCCATCGATTGTATTCTTCCATTCATCTTCTAGCTTCTTTTTAGTCTCCATCAAATCTATCTTTTTCTTTTCAAGCAATTCCAACTTACAAACAATACTTTTTTGTGCCAACTCTTCCAACTCCAGTTTTTCTTTCACCTTCTTCAATTCTTTTTTCATCTTATTAATTTCCGTCCATATCCTCTACGTCAACTTTGTGTTCCATGATGGTAGTGTTGATCTCATTAATTGTTTCCATTACTGAGGAAATTTTGGAATTATTTTCAACTCCATTTCTTTGAGAAGCCATGACTAAATAAAATGTAAAAAAATTAAAATTTGATAAATATATATGATTAATAAACGATTAATCTATTTTATATTCAAAATGGTGAAGATCCAGTTGATGTTTTATATCAAATTAGTAAGTGTATTAATCATTCTTTGTTTGAAATGATAAATCTAACAAGTGATTATCATTTTTTTATAAGCTCTTTTTAATAACATAACCATTCTCAATGTCAGAATCATAATCGAAAAATCAGTTTCAAAATATTCTACATAAATAATAACCAAAATTTCTTCCTATGAACATTGTTATCCAGATATTTATATAACATCAAATATTATTTCTAGATCTGAATTTAAAAAAATAATGATTTTTATCAAACTATGAAATTATATGATTAAAAAAATAGAATGTAAAGAAATAAGGAGTTACTTACAATGACTTTTGTTTGATAGAACTTGGTAACGACGGATATTAGAAATTTAACAGAGAAGAAAATAGAATAGAGTTGCTGCGTTAGGGAATAAAAATATGAAAAATTGAATTATGCCTAATGTTTTTTGTTGGTTGTTAGGGTTAGGTTTAAACGTATATTATTTGTGAAAATGACGAAAATGTTCCATAAGTAAATATTCTTGTAAATAAAAATAACATACAAGGGTATTTAAACAAAATTACAATTATTTCATCCTTTTATCATAATTCTGATTTTGTACAAACCTTCTATTATTTACCATTATCACTTATTTTTCTGTTGTTGAATAATAATTTTTGCTTAGTTCCTCACTGAACTAGAATAATCTATTTTTAGATATAAGACATAACCTTAAATTTGTAGTGTCGTTTCTCTTCATAACATTTTGGTATTTTTTTAGAATTTATATATTGTTTGGGTACATTCTTTTATATTTAAAATAAATAAATCAAAAAAAGTTATTCAATCTAGTTAATTTTCAAATAAGTAAATGTTTTAATTAAAAGATGCAAAACTTCTATGGTGAAGATCATTGTATTCAATTATAATCTTTAGTGGTTGCACCAAAGGCTAACTATATTGTATTTTTTGAATAAGTAGTAAGTTTTTATTACAGAGTTGCATCACACCTTATGGTTTACAACAAAGAGTGTGTAAGAGCTACCTCTCTCTTCTTTACCCTATTTTATGTTTTAATATTTTTTTTTGTGATAATTTTAATCATAGTAATTAAATATTACAGTCGATGAATAGATTGGATTTTATATATTTTTATTTTATGTACTTTTCAGGCAATTATGATACTTTGCTTTAACTTTTTAAGTTGTGATATAAATCATGATATGAAGAATAATATCTAAACGAAAAAGTACATAATAAAATATTGTTTATTAGACTCATAAAATGTATAGTCTAGCTTGATATGATTTCATTAGAATTGATGTCATGACTGTGGGTGGCAGAAGTATATGTCTTTGAACAATTTAATATTTTGAGATCATTGACTTAATGGATAATTTGCATTTGTTTTATGCAGTGGAGACTCCCGACCAATCATATCCAAGGAGAATTGATAAATTGAGGGACATAATTTATGTGAAATTCGTAAATAGAGGATGAACTTCCTCCAAGAGAATTATGTGTAATGAAATATCCTTACAAATTAAGGATTCTATGTGTATGTACATTTGTGTTATTGGCAATTGATAGTGCTTTTTTTATCTTTGTAGTTTAGTGTATTTTCCAATCCCAATCATATGATTAATGAAATTATAAGCCAGATTTTAGCATCTACTTCTATGGCCATGGAATAGATTTCCACAATTAATGTTCCATATACAATTGTTTCGAATCAAAATGTACATCACCCATTGACCCCAATATTAGTAATATCCACATTTAATATATAAATTAAAATAAAAAATTTCAAATTAATTAATATGTTGCAAGATATCACTTATCTTGCTACAAGATTGAGAAATAAAATTACTCGGGAAAAGACCCTCGAGAAGAAAGCAAATATGATGAATACTTACAAAAATCACAATTGTAGATGGGTTATTTTTATCTTTAATTAAAAAATTGCAAAATTAATATTTGGAATTTTATAGTTATTATTTCGATAAGGTTTATTTTACTATCACAAACTTAGAAACTTAGAAAAAGTTAGACTAGTAATAATTTGAACAAAAAAGAAATATTCAACCTAGTTTAAAAAAGCGGAACACCTATACTACCATTTATGGATAAGACTTATAAGATCTAGTCAAACATAATATAAAATCAACCAAAATTTAAATTATTATAAATTATATAAATTTATAAACTGATCCTTAATATTTTCAAAAAATTTGTTCCATCTTAAAAATTAGTGACTTTGACTACCCTTCAAATCTCTTGAGCAACATACTCTTATCCTTATCAACAAAAACATTTAGACCATAATTAAAATTTCTATTTTCTACTAACATATTAGTTGTCCACATTCTTATTTATATTGTAAATATAAGTCTTTATTTTAACAGTTAGGCAGACTTTACTCTATAATTCATCCTTCTTCGTCAGTATAAAATGAATGCTCTCCAATAAAATAACGTGCAAGTTAATTCCTTCAATTCCTTCCATATTAAGGACGTCATGTGTATGTACATTTGTATTATTGGAAATTTATAATTCTATTTTTACCTTAACAGATTATTATATTTTACATTTTCAATCTTATAATAATAAAATTATAAGTAAGATGTCAAATTTTTAGATTAGACTTCCATGGCTGTGGAATAGATTTCCACAATCAATGTTCCATATACAATAGTTCTCAATCAAAAAGTACACATCCATTAACCCCAAATATAGTCTTATCCATATTATATATATAAAAAACCATCAAAATTTAAATTCATTTTATATGTTGCAAGCTATCACGTATCATGCTATAAGATTGAGGAATTAAAATAAATCGTAAGAAGATACATGAGAAGAAGGCATATATGATGATTACTCAAACAAAATCATAATATTAAGTAGTTTATTTTAGATCGTTAATCGCAAAAAAATACAAAATTGATATTTGGAAGTTTAAAGTTGTTATTCCAAGAATTTTCATTTTATTATGACAAACTTAGAAACTTATAAAAGGTTGGACTAGTTACAATTTGACAAAAAACAAAATAAAATAGTCAACCTAGTTTAAAATTAGTGTGTACTACCATTGATGGGTACGACCTATACAATTTAGATAAACTTAATATAAACTCAACAAAAACTAAAATTCTTATAAAATTATATAAAATATAAAATAGATCCCTTATGTTTTCAAAATTTTTGTTTCGTCTTAAAAATTAGCAACTCTAACCACCATTAAAGCATACTCTGACAACAAATTCTTTTCTACATCAACAAAAACACTTCCACCACAATTATTATCTCCATTTTACACTAACATAATAGTGTATAATATTTCTATTTATATTTCATATTAAAATTTGGCCAAACTTTACTCAATAATTTGCCTTAGTTCATTTAATTTAATTCAATTCGTAGACAACATATATACACAATAAAAAGAGAACTCATTATTTTACTTATGTGATAAAATTTGGTTCCAAAGTATTAGTATTGAACCCATAATATTCTTGATTTCTACCACATAAAAATATTTTTAATATCCAAGAAATTTTCAAATTTGTCCCTCATCGTTTTTTCTTTACTATGTTCACTAGTATCCTCATCCAAGATCTTTTTATAAATAATACTCAATTCATACTTAACATTCCCAAGTTTATCATTTGTTTGATCCACGTATTGTTTATTAAATATTTTCCTTCGTAAATTTACAAATTTAGCTTATATATAAATATGTATGTCAAAGTTCCTTCATATTTTGCACTCCATGCCATCTTGACTAGTAGTATGTTCTTGTCATGATGTGACCAAATTTTATAAAAATTTAAAGAAGAAGGTCGCATTTTAAACACCCTTGGATAATAATACCCAATGTACTATGATTTAAAAATACAACCACCATAACATCTACACTAGATACAAATTTTTTTAACCAACTTTATTGAGCGAAAACCGGTCTATTTTAGTTGAAAATACTTGATCCACTCTTTTTTTTGTTCATGTGTGAAAGCATTCTTCTGTATAGTGTTCAAGCAATTCAACATTCCTAATACATTATATGCATTATCATCTACTATAAGGTTTTATTTCAATAAATTCTCCAATAATATTTCCTCTTTTTTTCTCATTACCATTATAAACAATGGTATTTTAGTATTTCTTGTCACTATTAAAATCATGGACTTTTCACAAAATAGCGTAAAATAACGTATATATGCATTTGGTATCAACAACACCGTTAAAGTATCTAACAAAAATCATTTTGTTATCAATTAATTAATGATTTGTAAAAGAAATCCCTTTAGTCAATACATTTTCCCTAAATTGATAATGCATTTCTATACATATTATAGCCCCTAGTTATCAATAATAATAATTAAGAAGGAACTTGCCTTTCTCACAGTTACTTAAACTCAAGAAGATATTAAAAGCCTCTTCCAATTTTTTTCAAGTTTCCTAAAACACTTAACATATTTTAATGCACTTAAACCATACATTTAGAAGAAATATCAACATTATTTTCCTTTCTATTAACAAGATAACCTGGTTCTCACTCATGAACATAATAATATGGTTGAAGAGACATATAACTAGCCACCTTTGTACTTAAATTATTCTTCTAGAAATTAAAATTAAATTCATATTTGTTTTGGTAAACAAATTAATATATTTTAATGAATACCTCATATTTTATTTTCGATCTCTTATAAATTCTGGAAAATAATCTAGAGCACAAAGTGCCTTAAGCATGTGTACCTTGTGAGGAGCACTAGTAACAATGCAATACCTAAAAATATAAATAGTTATAATAGAATATTTACTCTATTTAAAAGTTTTCAAATTCGTCATGATTAAGTGGAAAAAGTAGAATAATTATTTTTTTAATGTTAATGTAATTAAGTTTATTATTTAACTTCATACACTAACTACAGTTACTATAATTTTAGATGAAAATCATTTCATTAGCATATTAATGGATAAATGTGACAACTAAGGTATAAATAAATCATAAAATGACAAAAATATATGTAAACTTATGATTAACTTGGAATTTTATAAATGAAATTACATCTAATAATTGACATATTGACATTATTAGTTCAATCAACTGATTGAAATACATATATTAACCAAGTTTTTTCTTCATGCCAATTATGTCTCCTTGTTTGTGATAGATAAATTCCATCAGAAGACATCATTTTAGGTAGAAATTGGATATATTTAGTAGATTAATTGGTTTAATTTATAATAATGCATTTTCTTCCTTTGTTTTATACTTACTGTTATTTTAGATCTTTTGTGCATTAATTCGTTTGTTTTGTGTGAAATTTTAATGTATATGGAATCTAGGAGGCACTATGATGAAGAGAGGAGGTGAATTTAAAGGGCCAACATCAAAAGGAAGTGTTAAAGGAGGAAAATACATCACTTTAGTTGGGATCGAAGAGCATTGAAAACTAAAAAGTTGTCACATCTAGCCCTTTCCAAACCTAAATGGTGCAGAGTCTGACTAAGTGGTTCAAATAAAAAATATGGGCCCCTGAGTTAAAGAACTTTAAGAAGTGGTTCACGTGATTTGGACTTACGATGTGAAAGTTACGCCTATTTTAGTGAAGTGGTGTACATCAGTGTGGAATAATAAAACGAATTTTGGTCCCTAATTACATAATTAATCCCAAAGGTGGGCTTAATACGTTTTTCAGCTCTATATAAGGATTTTTAGACCAGTATGTTTAATTATATCATTTATTTTGAGAGGGAGGCAGAGTAGAAGCATTTTGAATGAAAAGGAAAAAGGTGAGAAATCTTTCTTCGTCCACAATCAGCCCAGTCATCCCAACTCTTATTTTGTCAGTTTCAATTAATTCGTGTAATTTCATATTGATTCTATTCTTCTACTTATTTACTATCGTTAATTAGGCGCAAATTGGTTCGAAAGTATATATCTAGAACCCAAAATACTCTTGATTTCCACTAGATAAAAACATTTTGAAGCACAAAGTGATTTCCAAGTCTATCACTTATCTCATTTTCTTTAATCTATTCTTTTGTATCACCATTTGATATTTGTTGTATCTATAATACTAAATTCCTACTTATTTCTCCTAATGTAATCATTTGTATGAGTCACGTATTGTTTATAAAATACTATTCAATGTATTTTTACCTTCTTTAGCTTATATATCAATTTGTATGTCAAAATTCCATCAAATTATGCACTCCTTGCCATTTTGACAAGTAGTACAATCTCTTCATGATGTGGCCAAATGTCATAAAACTTAAAAGAAGAAGGAGGAATTTTAAAACACCCTTGAATAATAATACCTAATGGCTTATGATTTCATATTACAAGAATAACAGCATCCACACTAAATACAAATTTATTAGACAAATTATATTTAACAAAAACATAGTCTAATATACTTTTAAAATTATGATCCACTCTCTTTAATTTCCAGGTGCAAAAGCATCCACTGGTAGGCTGTTTAAGCGATTCAACTTCCCGAATACAATCATTAAATTCAACAACGGTTTCTGCAAGACTTAATAACCTTTAAGTTTTTCCAAAACTTACAATCTTATTATATTCTATACTCCAAATCTAGGCATTATCATCTAATATAATGTTCTATTTCTACAAATTCTTCAATAATATCTTTCTTTTTCCATCATTATTATCCTTATAAAAATTAGTAATGTAGAATTTCTTGTCCTTATTAATATATTTGACTTCACATAAATTAGCTAGAGAAAACTTATCTATGCATTTGAGATCAACAAAATTTTTAAATTATATAACACTAATTCTTCCACTATAGTCAAATTCATGATTTGTTGAAGAAGCCATTTGTTTAATACATTTTACTAAATTTATAATGCTTTTCTATACAAATTTTAGTCCCTAGTATTACAATTATATCTCATTTCAATATTCTCACTTCTGATATCTCCACGTCTTGTCACCAAAAACCATCCCCGATTGAAAACAAGTTCACGAATACCTCCACTTGAAAGGGCACTATGTTTATGAGTGTCCCATCCTGTAGAAGGCCAAGTTAACTAATCCATATTATGGCTTTTGTGGTCGAGGTGAAGAATCTAATCTTAGGGATGAATCATTTTGAGAGCTAGAAACACCACCTAGAGCAGCAGTTTTTTCTGTTAGGCATAAAGTAGAATTAAAGTGATCGATCGAGATAACATTTCCACTGGATGCTAGAAAGAGGAAGACATAAGCAAGAGTCCCCTAGAGTGAAATGTGAGTTCATCGGCGGATTTAGAGTCGTTCAAACCAAAGAGTTCAAGATATGCGGAGTAAGCGAGTGAATTGTTGAAGAAGATTACTACTCCTTTTTGTTTGAAGGTTTTGTTAAACAATTATAAATTATAGGTAATCATAATAATAATTAAGGCGTAATTTGTCTAGATCAAACTTATTTAAATTCAAGAAGATATCAAATGCCTCTTCAAATTTTTTTGTCAAGTTTCCTAAAGCACTTAAGGCATTCTAATGCACTTTAATCATACTTTTTAAAGACCTAGCATCATTATTGTCCTTTTTATTAGCAAGTTCGCTTATATAAATCAAGTCCTAAATTTGTTGTTGTGATTTCATTCGAACCAGCTCTTGTTTCTGTTTTATCTTAAATGTTTTATGCCTATTTCTTTCCCAAATTTTACTACTCCTAATGAGTATATAAAAAGATTACTTTATTTGATTAATAATTTTAGATGTAAATATTTATTCATTAGGGTAAAACTAAATTATTTTTGGAATGTTTTGAGCAAGATAGAATAGGCTTTAGAAAAAATATATCTTTATTGGAGCACTTGTGGCTAACCACAATCGGACGTTATTAAACATATATATTTTCAACATTCTATCTTTTGAATTCTACTATCTATAATTATCCTTCCGAGTTCTAGAAAAGTATCATTAAAGTATTACACTTGATCAATATAAAATCTAGATGTATTTTTGATAATGTTCCACCATCAATACTTTAACAAAGTTTTTGCTAGACGAGGGTCTGGTCTACACTAAACTACATACTCATAACAACGGTAGAGTAATAAAATTGTTAGAGAGATCACAAGAATCCTAGACTACTAACTCATCACAATGTAACTCAAAAACATTAATATAAAAAAATAATATATTACCCCGAGCGACCTAGAGAATAAAAAATTTATAAATCCAACAAAGACGGGATTTAAATTATCAATATTACACAGAGAATAATTTTGTTGTTAAATAAATTATAAAAAAAACAAAACAAAACCTTCTAATCCTCATCATGCTCGAAACATTCCATCAATTGTATTCTTCCATTCATCTTCTAGCTTCTTTTTAGTCTCCACCAAACCCATCTTTTTCTTTTCAAGCAATTCCAACTTACAAACAATACTTTTTTGTGCCAACTCTTTTAACTCCAATTTTTCTTTCAAACTCTTCAATTCTTTTTTCATATTATTAATTTCCATATCCCTATTCTCTACGTAAACTTTGTGTTCCATGATGGTAGTTTTGAGCTCATTGATTGTTTCCATTACTGACGGAATCTTGGAATTCTCTTCAACTCCATTTCTTTGAGAAGGCATGACTAAACAAAATGTAAAAAAATTAAAATTTGATAAATATATATGATTAATAAACTATTAACTCGTTTTATATTCAAAATGGTCAAGATCTAGTTGATGTTTTATACCAAATTAGTAAATGTATTAATCATTCTTTGTTTGAAATGATAAATCTAACAAGTGATTGTCATTTTTTTAAAAGCTCTTTTTAATAATATAATCATTCTCAATGTCAGTATCATAATCGAAAAATCAGTTTCAAAATATTCTACATAAATAATAATCAACATTTCTTCTCATGAACATTGTTATCCAGATATTTATATAACATCAAATATTATTTCTAGATCTTTATTTAAAAAAAATAAAGATTTTTATCAAACTATCACAACAGGAAATTAAGCTTTTGGCGACTTCGTTTTGGCGTTTAGACGACTCTATTAAAGTGTTGTCTTATCTTTGCCTGCACTTTATACCATAGTGGCCTATACTCGTGTTGCTAATGTTATGACCACACGTTGATAGGATAGTCGGCTATTGAGGTCCCCTTTCCCGGCTCCCTTCCAAAACAGTCGGCTATTGAGACAGTAGGCAATTGAGACCCCTTTCCTGACTCCTTCCAAACTAGAGTAGGCAATTGAGACCCCTTTCCCGACTCCTTCCAAACTAGAGTAGGCAATTGAGACACCCTTTCCCAGCTCATTTCTAAAGTGGAGTCGGCTATAACGCTCCTAATTCCCAGCTCACATTTAAAAGAAGTCGCCTATTGATACGCCTATTGATACTTACGCTTGCACCAGGCAGGCCTGCAAAAGAATAAGAAAACAAAAAAAGTAAATATCCAAATAATTGCACTATAGATCCCTGTGGGGGGCATAATGGAACTATCAAATAGTAGATTGTGAATAGTAGCACCAACTATTTCTAGACTTTCATGGCTTTTTAATGAATCATTCATGTTAAATAAATTTCAATTAATTCTAGTATAGGTCCCTATATTTTGCAACAAATACATTGAATGATTTTATATTATGCAAAACAGGATATTAATTGCGCGACAGGTCCCTATAAAAGGAAAAATAAGATGCTATTTTGCTCTTGGTCATGCCAGTATTCTAAATTTCAGTTTTGACCCTACAAACATAGAATTACATTATTAGAATATACATTGATCAGGGGGTCTTTAAATTAGGGACTAAACTGTCATTAGATTACGGAATATTGATTAGGGAATAATCTATTATTATTCTAGGGACTAAACTGTCATTAGATTAGGGAGTAAACTGTCATTAGATTAGGGACTAAACTGTCATATATTAGGGACTAAACTGTTATTAGATTAGGGACTAAACTGTCATTAGATTAGGGACTAAACTGTTATTAGATTAGGGACTAAACTGTTATTAGATTAGGGAGTCATTTTGAGTAAGGTACAAGGACTAATATGATAATTTGAGCAAGATAAGAAAAAAAAGTTCTCTAAATAGGAACAAACATACCTAGCTGGACTTTTAGTTCCACCTCATCCAAAGAAAACTTAATCTCCACCAAAAATCATCTCCAAAAAAGAGACCCTACAAGCAAATAATGAACAAATTCAATATACAATATAATAATATAAAACATAGTCTTCTTTACTCTTTTGAGTTATTTTAACACGTGTTACAAATGCTTCAGGTGGTTCTAGAAGATTTGAATCGTCACTTATTATTGGCTTCTCTGCTTATTATATATCTTTTGCTGTCTGTGAAAAATAATCGAGTTAATTGCATCATAGGGTCCTATATTTTGTAAAGATTGCATTATATGTCTCTATATTATAATGGGGAAATTCAGGGACCATTTGGGGAATTTTCCCAGTCCCTGAACTATACATTTTAACCAATTTGGTCTGCGAACGTCTTTGCCATGTGGCACTTAATGGTAGGGACTAAATGAAGTTCGAGAAACATTCGAGTAACTATTGAAGTTCGATGACCAAACTAATAAATGTCCTATGTTTCAGGGACCATTTAAGTTTTGTGAAATTTATGTTCGAGAAAAAATAAAGAGAAGGTTAAGCTGAAAAATACCTCGAGAAAAAAATGAGGCTTACATATTTTGATAAAAGACGCCAATATATATAAGCACGATCTCTTAGATCAGGATTATCAGTTTCAACAGTAGCATTATTCAACACAACCTACAAGTTCAAGACCATACAAATGAGGGTTTTATTTATTTATTTAACAAACTATAGGAGGGTAATTTAGTAAACCTTGTGTATATATATATATAAAATACCTGAATCATCTGTTGAGGACCTTCAGTTGGTTTTCTAAGGAAAAGTTTAACAGTAGCAGTTAATAACTGTAACTGCACTTGTGCGTTCTTCAGGGAAAGTCTCCAAAAAGCTTTCTAATAACTCATCATCATTTTCAGTATTACCATTGCTTCTGGCTCATCTAATGTGTCCTGAGAAATACCAGACTTGCATCCATATGATGAATAAAGATTCATTAAATTTAAAATTAAACTAGTAAGAAAGTACCAAATTACCAATAAACATTGCAAAATCAACTTACCAAATCAGACTCCTCGAATATGCTGGAGCATCTGTTGAAAAATCCGGTATCGTTATTCTTTAAAGAAGTAGAAAAAACAGTTAAAAGATAAAGTTTTCACTAATATTTACACTACACCTTATTGAAAAATAAAGAATAGTTTTAACAAAAGAGTAAATGAGAGAATCAGGACACTTTGGAACCTTTTGGGTAATCCTTATGGTCAATAAATTTGCACTCCACGTACACAAAAGTCTTATTTGCAAGGAAAATAAGTCATGTGCGGACCCTTGTGTTGGTAAATAAAATCCACATTCTTTTTATCATCATGCCTACAAAGGAAGAGCAAAAAAAACCAGGTCAATAATATCATAAATTAACAGTAAGGGTGATTCACACAGGTTCTAAATTAGTTGTAAATCATCTTAACCTTATATTCGTTTAATGAGACTTTGATCTAATTGTTGAATAATAGTACTTACATATATCATCTCAAAGTTGTGACTGAGATGTAAATTGTAACTAAATAAACACCTTTCGGTGATTTTCCGATCTTCGATTAGTGCACCAACATCTGAAATTAGAAGAAAAGTGAGACCTAAAGCACAAACTGTTCTCCATAGCTGCTCTTATAAATGTCTTATGAAAGGAACACAACCCACACAAGCAAAGAATGTTCGTCTATTTCGGGATTCATGCCAACAACCTCCATTATTAATTCATGCAATCTTCATTGTGTGGACTCGTAACCTAAATTAAAGAAAAATTAAATTAAAAACTATGACAATCTAAAAAATAAAATAAGTCTTACAGAAAAACTCACCTTCAGGTACAATCAATTGGACAGTTAAATTCGAAGAAAGCAACTGTGCAACACAAATAGAATCAGTTGTAGGTGGGGCTCGTTAGCCACTCTTATTCGAAGAGAAGGATTGATATGCAAACTTAGAATATTAGGACCGTTCAAAGTATACTTGCTGCAGATTGTGGGTGCCCATAAAACAAAACCTCGGCTGCAGATGGAGTTCGGTTTGATTCCGATAATAGTTATACAGTTTAGATAGGGACATGTGGTGCAATTAACATTATTATAGCCGCAGGTCTAGACACGAATCACGCAGGGTCCTGAGGTGCAAATTTTGTAGCTGCAGATGGGTACTTAAATGAGCTTGTTAAAATACTAACTAATTATTTCAATACGAAAGCTTAAAAATTGAACTTCATATCTAAAGCGTATCACAAAAGCTGAGAGCAACTAAGATGTGTTGGATTGGACTGAATTGAAAAGTTCACTTAATATACAGCTTGAACCTAAACACAGTGTTGTACACAATCTAACTGTCCTTCCTATGATGCTTCCAAAATTCATTCCAAATGTAATGAATAGAAAACAAAATCTAATTAGTACTTACACATTTCTGCAATAATGTAATCGCATCATATGTAGATACAATTAGAAAGGAATCCAAAATAATTTTACCTTCTCTTCGCATAGTTACCAATGTAACCTTCGTTTGAGGCATTCACCAATAAATGACACTGACGATGTTCCAAGAGAGGCATTCACCTAACAACATATACTCATCACATATTCAAATTCAATCACAAAAAAGAACTCAAATTGATCAAATCGAATTACCAAATGCCAATGATTGAACAGACCTGTTGCTTGATGATTATTGAACAAATATCTGCATTCAAAGTTTAAGGAGAATTATGACAACAAATATACTTTTGCTAGTGTGATAGCTTTAGCATAAGAGAATTCAATCTTAAGCAGAAAAATTGTTGATAGTACAACTCATTTAAGATTTTTATCAAACAGTTGGTTGGCATTCACTTCAGCTAACAACGTGTCGACCAAACTAGATCCAATCACTGTCGTATTCACTACCAAGCACGAATCAGTGCCCAAAGTAAGTATCAACTAGGTCAAAAATATAAATTAATCAATGAAATATTTCTAACTCATTACGAAATTAGACAGATTTAATAATCAAATCAAATGTATAAATATATTTTAAGCTGACAAAACTTACTTTAACGTTGAAATTAGTCCTCTAAGCTATGAAATTTACAGGAAATTTGGAATGCGATTACACTCAAATATGTAATATGAGCTGACTTTTGGCGGACATGAGGAAAATCTGTCGTGGAGAGGTTAGTTTAGTACATCTCCGGATACTAAAAATCACACTTGATGTCATCAGAATCTTCCGATACAAAAAATTTGAGCATCCACAGAAATTAATAGCACCTAAAATAATTTCGGTATGGAGAGAGGAGATAAGAATATAAATGAATGCGAGTGGAGATAAAGTATTGAGAGGTAGAGGAGATTATGCCTATGGTCGAAATGGTTGGTTGCAGAGAGTGGGAATGGCGATGGAGATGGCGCGTCTTCTTCTCTGTGGGGAACTTCCGTCATGGAAGCTTCGGCAGTAGAGAGAAGACCATATGGAACTTAATAATTATCAGAGAGAGTTAATGCTATATTTTGACTTTATAAAGAACTGAAGCTATCGATATATTTTGTTTTGTTTTTAACAGTATAAATTTTAATTTTATTATTTTATAAAATATAAAAAAATACATATTAATATGTACTTATCGTGACTAGAATATAAAATGATATTTTTTTGAATTTTTTTAAGAAGTTATAGTTATTTAAAAAATAATAATAGTAATAATTTGTATAAATAATAATATATATTTCATTTTTTTACTTAATATAAATTTTTAGGTATTCTAAAATAATAAAATATGTAAAATAGAACAAAAACATGAATTAGTTTAAGTATCATAAATAAGGATATCGTTTGAAGTTAATAGCCCACTTTTATTTTAGAGAGGGTAGGAAATTGTTGTAGTAATAGACGATTCTTATTAAATGAAGGTGGTCAAATACAAAACTGATATATTTTTAACAACTAGTTAATAGGGGGTAGGGAAAAAAGAGTTGGTATATCAGAAATTTAACAGAGAAGAAAAGAGAATAGAGCGGCGGCGTTAGGGAATACAAATATGAAAAATTGAATTATGGCAAATGTTTTTTATTGGTTGTTAGGGTTAGGTTTAAATGTCTATTAGTTGTGAAAATGACGAAAATGGTCCATGAGTAAGATATTTTTGTAAATAAAATAATATACAAGGGTATTTAAACAAAATTACAATTATTTCTTCCTTTTATCATAATTCTGATTTTGTACAAACCTTCTATTATTTACCATTATCACTTTTTTTTCAGTTGTTGAATAATAAATTTTGTTTAGTTCCTCACTGAAATAGAATAATCTATTTGTAGATATAAGATGTAACCTTAAATTTGTATTGTCGTTTCTCTTCATTACATTTTGATATTTTTTAGAATTTATGTATTGTTTGGGAACATTCTTTTATATTTAAAATAAATAAATCAAAAAGAGTTATTCAATCGAGTTAATTTTCAAATAAGTAAATGTTTTAATTAAAAGATGCACAACTTCTATGGTGAAGATCGTTGTATTCAATTATAATCTTTAGTTGCACCAAAGGCTAACTATATTGTATTTTTTGAATAAGTAGTAAGTTTTTATTACAGAGTTGCATCACACCTTGTGGTTTACAGCAAAGAGTATCTAAGAGCTACCTCTCTCTTTTTAATCTGATTTTATATTTTAATATTTTTTTTGTGATGATTTTAATCATAGTAATCAAATATTACAATCGATGAATAGATTGGATTTCATATATTTTTATTTTATGTACTTTTCAAGCCATTTATGATACTTTGCTTTAACTTTTAAAGTTGTGATGTAAATCATGATATGAAGAATTATATGTAAACGAAAAAGTACATAATAAAATATTAGAAGTTATAAAATATTGTTTATTAGACTCATAAAATGTATAGTCTAACGTGATATGTTTTCAATAGAATTAATGTCATGATTGTGGGTGGTAGAAGTATATGTCTTTGAACAATTTAATATTTTGAGATCATTGACTTAATTGATAATTTAAATTTTTTTTATACGGTGGAGACTCCCGACCAATCATATCCAAGGAGAATTGATAAATTGAGGGACATAATTTATGCGAAATTCGTAAATAGAGGATGAACTCCCTCCAAGAAAATTATGTGTAATGAAATATCCTTGCAAATTAAGGATTTCTATTTGTATGTACATTTGTTTTATTGGCAATTGATAGTGGTTTTTTATCTTTATAGTTTAGTGTATTTTCCATTCCCAATCATATGCTTAATGAAATTATAAGCAATATTTTAGCATCTACTTCTATGGTCATGGAATAGATTTTCACAATCAATGTTCCATATACAATTGTTCTGAATCAAAATGTACATCACCCATTGACCCCAATATTAGTAATATCCATATTGAATATATAAATTAAAATAAAAATTCTAAAATTTATTAATATGTTGCAAAATATCACTTATCATGCTACAAGATTGAGGAAATAAAATTACTCGTAAAAAGACCCTTGAGAAGAAAGCAAGTATGACGAATACTTACAAAAATCACAATTGTAGATGGGTTATTTTTATCTTTAATTAAAAAATTGTAAAATTAATATTTAGCATTTTATAGTTATTATTTCAATAAGGTTTATTTTACTATCACAAACTTAGAAACTTAGAAAAAGTTAGACTAGTAATAATTTGAATAAAAAAAAATATTCAACCTAGTTTAAAAAAAAACTGAGCACCTATACTGCCATTTATGGATAAGACCTATAAAATCTAGTCAAACTTAATATAAAATCAACCAAAATTTAAATTATTATAAATTTACAAACTGATCCTTAATATTTTCAAAATATTTGTTCCATCTTAAAAATTAGTGACTTTGACGACCCTTCAAATCTCTTGAGCAACAAACTCTTTTCCTTATCAACAAAAACATTTCGACCATAATTGAAATCTCTATTTTCTACTAACATATTAGTTGGCCACATTCTTATTTATATTGTAAATATGGGTCTTTATATTAACATATAGGCAGACTTTACTCAATAACTCATCCTTCTTCGTCAATATAAAATGAATGCTCTCCAATAAAATTACGTGCAAGTTAATTCCTCCAATATTAAGGACGTCATGTGTATGTACATTTGTATTATTGGAAATTTATAATTCTTCTTTTACCTTAATAGATTTTAAATTCATTTTATATGTTGCGAGCTATCACGTATCATGCTATAAGACTGAGGATTTAAAATAAATTGAAAGAAGATACGTGAGAAGAAAGCATATATGACGATTACTCAAACAAAATCATAATATTAGGTAGTTTATTTTAGATCTTTAATCACTAAAAAATGCAAAATTAATATTTGGAAGTGTATAGTTATTATTTCAAGAATATTCATTTTATTATGACAAACTTAGAAACTTATAAATTGTTGGACTAGTTACAATTTGACAAAAAACAAAATAAAATAGTCAACCTAGTTTAAAATTAGCGTGCACTACCGTTGATGGGTTCGACCTATACAATCTAGTCAAACTTAATATAAACTCAACAAAAACAAAAATTCTTATAAAATTATATAAAGTTATATAAAATTACAAATAGATCCCTTATGTTTTCAAAAATTTTGTTTGGTCTTAAAAATTAGCAACTCTAACCACCATTAAAGCAACTAGACAACAAATTCTTTCCTACATCAACAAAAACACTTCCACCACAATTATTATCTCCTTTTTACACTAACATAAAAGTGTATAATATTTCTATTTATATTGTAAAAACACTTTTCATCTTAACATTTGGCCAAACTTTACTCAATAAGTTGCCTTAGTTTATTTAATTTAATTTAATTCGTAGACAAAATATATACACAATAAAAAGAGAACTCGTTATTTTACTTATATTATAAAATTTGGTTCCAAAGTATCAGTACTGAACCCATAATATTCTTGATTTCTACCATATAAAAATATTTTTAATATCCAAGAAATTTTTAAGTTTGTCCCTCATCTCTTTTTCTTTACTATGTTCACTTATATCCTCATCCAAGATCTTTTTATAAATAATACTCAATCCATACTTAACATTCCAAAGTTTATCATTTGTATGATCCACGTATTGTTTATTAAATATTTTCCTTCGTAAATTTACAAATTTAGCTTATATATAAATATGTATGTCAAAGTTCCTTCATATTTTGCACTCCATGCCATCTTGACCAGTAGTATGTTCTTTTTATGATGTGACAAAATTTTATAAAATTTTAAAGAAGGTCGCATTTTAAACACCCTTGGATAATAATACCCAATGGACTATGATTTAAAAATACTAGCACCATAACATCTACACTAGATACAAATTTATTTAACCAACTTTATTGAGCAAAAAACTGGTTTATTTTAGTTGAAAATACTTGATCCACTCTTTTGTTTGTTCATGTGTGAAAGCATTCTTCTGTCTAGTGTTCAAGCAATTCAACATTCCTAATACAATCACCGTATATACAAACAGTTTTGGAAAAACTTCACAACATTATATTTTTTCACAACTCAAAATCTTATTATAGTCTCTATTTAAAATATATGCATTATCATCTACTATAAGGTTTTATTTCAATAAACTCTCCAATAATATTTCCTCTTTTTTTCTCATTATCATTATAAACAATGGTATTTTAGTATTTCTTGTCACTATTAAAATCATGGACTTTTCACAAAATAGCGTAAAATAACGTATATATGCATTTGGTATCAACAACACCGTTAAAGTATCTAACAAAAATCATTTTCTTATCAATTAATTAATGATTTGTAAAAGAAATCCCTTTAGTCAATACATTTTCCCTAAATTGATAATGCATTTCTATACATATTATAACCCTTAGTTATCAATAATAATAATTAAGAAGGAACTTGCCCTTCTCACAGTTACTTAAACTCAAGAAGATATTAAAAGCCTCTTCCAATTTTTTTTAAGTTTCCTAAAGCACTTAACATATTTTAATGCACTTAAACCATAAATTTAAAAGACATATCAACATTATTTTCCTTTCTATTAACAAGATAAATTGGTTCTCACTTATAAACATAATAATATGGTTGAAGAGACATATAACTAGCCACCTTTGTACTTAAATTATTCTTCTAGAAATTAAAATTAAATTCATATTTATTTTGGTAAACAAATTAATATATTTTAATGAATACCTCATATTTTATTTTCGATCTCTTATAAATTCTGGAAAATAATCTAGAGCACAAAGTGCCTTAAGCATGTGTACCTTGTGAGGAGCACTAGTAACAATGCAATACCAAAAAATATAAATAGTTATAATATAATATTTACTTTATTTAAAAGTTTTCAAATTCGTCATGATTAAGTGGAAAAAGTAGAATAATTATTCTTTTAATGTTAATGTAATTAAGTTTATTATTTAACTTCATGCACTAACTACAGTTACTGTAATTTTAGATAAAAATCATTTCATTAGCATATTAATAGATAAATGTGACAACTAAGGTATAAATAAATCATAAAATGACAAAAATATATGTAAACTTATGATTAACTTGGAATTTTATAAATGAAATTACATCTAATAATTGACATATTGACATTATTAGTTCAATCAACTGATAGAAATACATATATTAACCAAGTTTTTTCTTCATGCCAATTATGTCTCCTTGTTTGTGATAGATAAATTCCATTAGAAGACATCATTTTAGGTAGAAATTGGATATATTTAGTAGATTAATTGGTTTAATTCATAATAATGCATTTTCTTCCTTTGTTTTATACTTATTGTTATTTTAGATCTTTTGTGCATTAATTCGTTTGTTTTGTGTGAAATTTTAATGTATATGGAATCTAGGAAGCACTATGATGAAGAGAGTAAGTGGATTTAAAGGGCCAACATCAAAAGGAAGTGTTAAAGGAGGAAAATACATCACTTTAGTTGGGGTGGAAGAGCATTGAAAACTAAAAAGTTGTCACATCTAGCCCTTTCCAAACCTAAATGGTGCAGAGTCTGACTAAGTGGTTCAAATAAAAAAGATGGGCCCCTGAGTTAAAGAAATTTAAGAAGTGGTTCACGTGATTTGGACTTACGATGTGAAAGTTACACCTATTTTAGTGAAGTGGTGTACATCAGTGTGGAATAATAAAACGAATTTTGGTCCCTAATTACATAATTAATCCCAAAGGTGGGCCTAATACGTTTTTCAGCTCTATATAAGGATTTTTAGACCAGTATGTTTAATTTTATCATTTATTTTGAGAGGGAGGCAGAGTAGAAGCATTTTGAAGGAAAAGGAAAAAGGTGAGAAATCTTTCTTCGTCCACAATCAGCCCAGTCATCCCAACTCTTATTTTGTCCGTTTCAATTAATTCGTGTAATTTCATATTGATTCTATTCTTCTACTTATTTACTATCTTTAATTAGGCGCCAAATTGGTTCCAAAGTATATATCTAGAACCCAAAATACTCTTGATTTCCATTAGATAAAAACATTTTGAAGCACCAAGTGATTTCCAATTCTATCACTTATCTCATTTTCTTTAGTCTATTCTTTTGTATCCCCATTTGAGATTTGTTTTATCTATAATACTAAATTCCTACTTATTTCTCCCAATGTTATCATTTGTATGAGTCACGTATTGTTTATAAAACACTTTTCAATGTATTTTTACCTTCTTTAGCTTATATATCAATTTGTATGTCAAAATTCCATCAAATTATGCACTTTTTGCCATTTTGACAAGTAGTACAATCTCTTCATGATGTGGCCAAATGTCATAAAACTTAAAAGAAGAAGGCGGAATTTTAAAACACCCTTGAATAATAATACCTAATGGACTATGATTTCAAATTACAAGAATAACAGTATCCACACTAAATACAAATTTATTAGACAAATTATATTTAGCAAAAACATAGTCTAATATACTTTTAAAATTATGATCCACTCTCTTTAATTTCCAGGTGCAAAAGCATCCACTGGTAGGCTGTTTAAGCGATTCAACTTCCCTAATACAATCATTAAATTCAACAACGGTTTCTGCAAGACTTAATAACCTTTTAGTTTTTCCAAAACATAAAATCTTATTATATTCTATACTCCAAATCTAGGCATTATAATCTAATATAATGTTCTATTTCTACAAATTCTTCAATAATATCTTTCTTTTTCCATCATTATTATCCTTATAAAAAATAGTAATGTAGAATTTCTTGTCCTTATTAATATATTTGACTTCACATAAAATAGCTTGAGAAAACTTATCTATGCATTTGAGATCAACAAAAATTTTAAATTATATAACAGTAATTCTTCCACTATAATCAAATTCATGATTTGTTGAAGAAGCCATTTATTTAATACATTTTACTAAATTTATAATGTTTTTCTATACAAATTTTAGCCCCTAGTATTACAATTATATCTCATTTCAATATTCTCACTTCTGATATCTCCAGGTCTTGTCACCAAAAACCATCCCCGATTGAAAACAAGTTCACGAATACCTTCACTTGAAAGGGCACTACGTTTATGAGTGTCCCATCCTGTAGAAGGCCAAGTTAACTAATCCATATTATGGCTTTTGTGGTCGAGGTGAAGAATCTAATCTTAGGGATGAATCATTTTGAGAGCTTGAAACACCACCTAGAGCAGCAGTTTTTTCTGTTAGGCATAAAGTAGAATTAAAGTGATCGATCGGGATAACATTTCCACCGGATGCCAGAAAGAGGAAGACATAAGCAAGAGTCCCCTAGAGTGAAATGTGAGTTCATCGGCGGATTTAGAGTCGTTCAAACCAAAGAGTTCAAGATATGCGGAGTAAGCGAGTGAATTGTTGAAGAAGATTACTACTCCTTTTTGTTTGAAGGTTTTGTTAAACAATTATAAATTATAGGTATTCATAATAATAATTAAGGCGTAATTTGTCCAGATCAAACTTATTTAAATTCAAGAAGATATCAAACGCCTCTTCAAATTTTTTTGTCAAGTTTCCTAAAGCACTTAAGGCATTCTAATGCACTTTTATCATACTTTTTAAAGACCTAGCATCATTATTGTCCTTTTTATTAGCAGGTTCGCTTATATAAATCAAGTCCTGAATTTGTTGTTGTGATTTCATTCGAACCAGCTCTTGTTTCTGTTTTATATTAAATGTTTTATGCCTATTTTTTTCCCCAATTTTACTACTCCTAATGAGTATATAAAAAGATTACTTTATTTGATTAATAATTTTAGATGTAAATCTTTATTCATTAGGGTAAAACTAAATTATTTTTGGAATGTTTTGATCAAGATGGAATAGGCTTTAGAAATAAATATATATTTATTGGAGCACTTGTGGCTAACCACAATCGGACGTTATTAAACATATATATTTTCAACATTCTATCTTTTGAATTCTACTATAGATAATTATCCTTCCGAGTTCTAGAAAAGTATCATTAAAGTATTACAATTGATCAATATAAAATCTAGATGTATTTTTGATAATGTTCCACCATCAATACTTTAACAAATTTATTGCTAGACGAGTGTCTGGTCTACACTAAACTACATACTCATAACAACTTTAGAGTAACAAAATTGTTAGAGAGATCACAAGAATCCTAGTCTACTAACTCATTAAAATGTAACTCAAAAACATTAATATAAAAAAATAATATATTACCCCGAGCGACCTAGAGAATAAAAAATTTATAAATCAAACAAAGACGGGATTTAAATTATCAATATTACACAGAGAATAATTTTATTGTTAAATAAATTATAAAAAAAAAACAAAACAAAACCTTCTAATCCTCATCATGCTCGAAACATTTCATCAATTGTATTCTTCCATTCATCTTCTAGCTTCTTTTTAGTCTCCACCAAACCCATCTTCTTCTTTTCAAGCAATTCCAACTTACAAACAATACTTTTTTGTACCAACTCTTTTAACTCCAATTTTTCTTTCAAACTCTTCAATTCTTTTTTCATATTATTAATTTCCATATCCCTATTCCCTACGTAAACTTTGTTTTCCATGATGGTAGTTTTGAGCTCATCGATTGTTTCCATTACTGACGGAATCTTGGAATTCTCTTCAACTCCATTTCTTTGAGAAGCCATGACTAAACAAAATGAAAAAAAAATTAAAATTTGATAAATATATATGATTAATAAACTATTAACTCATTTTATATTCAAAATGGTCAAGATCCAGTTGATGTTTTATACCAAATTAGTAAATGTATTAATCATTCTTTGTTTGAAATGATAAATCTAACAAGTGATTGTCATTTTTTTAAAAGCTCTTTTTAATAATATAATCATTCTCAATATCAGTATCATAATCGAAAAATATGTTTCAAAATATTCTACATAAAAATAATAATCAACATTTCTTCTCATGAACATTGTTATCCAGATATTTATATAACATCAAATATTATTTCTAGATCTGAATTTAAAAAAAATAAAGATTTTTATCAAACTATGAAATTATATGATTAAAAAAAAGTAGAATGTAAAGAAATAAGGAGTTACTTACAATGTCTTGTGTTTATTAGAATCGTCGTTTTGTTAATGGCGGATATTAGAAATTTAACAGAGAAGAAAAGAGAATAGAGCGGCGGCGTTAGGGAATACAAATATCAAAAATTGAATTATGGCAAATGTTTTTTGTTGGTTGTTAGGGTTAGGTTTGAATGTCTATTAGTTGTGAAAATGACGAAAATGGTCCATGAGTAAGATATTTTTGTAAATAAAATAATATACAAGTGTATTTAAACAAAATTACAATGATTTCTTCCTTTTATCATAATTCTGATTTTGTACAAACCTTCTATTATTTACCATTATCATTTTTTTTTTCAGTTGTTGAATAATAAATTTTGCTTAGTTCCTCACTGAACTAGAATAATCTATTTGTAGATATAAGACGTAACCTTAAATTTGTAGTGTCGTTTCTCTTCATTACATTTTGATATTTTTTAGAATTTGTGTATTGTTTGGGAACATTCTTTTATATTTAAAATAAATAAATCAAAAAGAGTTATTCAATCGAGTTAATTTTCAAATAAGTAAATGTTTTAATTAAAAGATGCACAACTTCTATGGTGAAGATCGTTGTATTCAATTATAATCTTTAGTTGAACCAAAGGCTAGCTATATTGTATTTTTTGAATAAGTAGTAAGTTTTTATTACAGAGTTGCATCACACCTTGTGGTTTACAGCAAAGAGTATCTAAGAGCTACCTCTCTCTTCTTAATCTGATTTTATATTTTAATATTTTTGTTGTGATGATTTTAATCATAGTAATCAAATATTAAAATCCATGAATAGATTGGATTTCATATATTTTTATTTTATGTACTTTTCAGGCCATTTATGATACTTTGCTTTAACTTTTAAAGTTGTGATGTAAATCATGATATGAAGAATTATATGTAAACGAAAAAGTACATAATAAAATGTTAGAAGTTATAAAATATTGTTTATTAGACTCATAAAATATATAGTCTAACGTGATATGTTTTAAATTGAAATGATGTCATGATTGTGGGTGGTAGAAGTATATGTCTTTGAACAACTTAATATTTTGAGATCATTGACTTAATTGATAATTTATATTTTTTTTAATACGGTGGAGACTCCCGACCAATCATATCCAAGGAGAATTGATAAATTGAGGGACATAATTTATGCGAAATTCGTAAATAGAGGAGGAACTCCCTCCAAGAAAATTATGTGTAATGAAATATCCTTGCAAATTAAGGATTTTATGTGTATGTACATTTGTGTTATTGGCAATTGATAGTGCTTTTTTATCTTTATAGTTTAGTGTATTTTCCATTCCCAATCATATGGTTAATGAAATTATAAGCAATATTTTAGCATCTACTTCTATGGCCATGGAATAGATTTTCACAATCAATGTTCCATATACAATTGTTCTGAATCAAAATGTACATCACCCATTGATCCCAATATTAGTAATATCCATATTGAATATATAAATAAAAATAAAAATTCTAAAATTAATTAATATGTTGCAAAATATCACTTATCATGCTCAAAGATTGAGGAAATAAAATTACTCGTAAAAAGACCCTTGAGAAGAAAGCAAGTATGATGAATACTTACAAAAATCACAATTGTAGATGGGTTATTTTTATCTTTAATTAAAAAATTGTAAAATTAATATTTGGCATTTTATAGTTATTATTTAAATAAGGTTTATTTTACTATCACAAACTTAGAAACTTAGAAAAAGTTAGACTAGTAATAATTTGAACAAAAAAAAATATTCAACCTAGTTTTAAAAAAAATGAGCACCTATACTACCATTTATGGATAAGACCTATAAGATCTAGTCAAACTTAATATAAAATCAACCAAATTTAAATTATTATAAATTATATAAATTTACAAACTGATCCTTAATATTTTCAAAATATTTGTTCCATCTTAAAAATTAGTGACTTTGACGACCCTTCAAATCTCTTGAGCAACAAACTCTTTTTCTTATCAACAAAAACATTTCGACCATAATTGAAATCTCTATTTTTTACTACCATATTAGTTGGCCACATTCTTATTTATATTGTAAATATGTGTCTTTATATTAACATATAGGCAGACTTTACTCAATAACTCATCCTTCTTCGTCAATAAAAAATGAATGCTCTCCAATAAAATTACGTGCAAGTTAATTTGTTCAATATTAAAGACGTCATGTGTATGTACATTTGTATTATTGGAAATTTATAATTCTTTTTTTTACCTTAATAGATTAGTATATTTTACATTTTCAATCTTATAATAATAAAATTATAAGCAAGATGTCTAATTTTTAGCTTAGACTTCCATGGCCGTGAAATAAATTTCCACAATCAATGTTCCATATACAATAGTTCTCAATCAAAAAGTACACATCCATTGACCCCAAATATAGTCTTATCCATATTAAATATATAGAAAACCATCAAAATTTAAATTCATTTTATATGTTGCGAGCTATCACGTATCATGCTATAAGACTTTAAAATAAATTGAAAGAAGATACGTGAGAAGAAAGCATGTATGACGATTACTCAAACAAAATAGTAACATTAGGTAGTTTATTTTAGATCTTTAATCACTAAAAAACGCAAAATTGATATTTGAAAGTTTATAGTTATTATTTCAAGAATATTCATTTTATTATGACAAACTTAGAAACTTATAAATGGTTGGACTAGTTACAATTTGACCAAAAACAAAATAAAATAGTCAACCTAGTTTAAAATTAGTGTGTACTACCATTGATGGGTTCGACCTATACAATCTAGTCAAACTTAATATAAACTCAACAAAAACTAAAATTCTTATAAAATTATATAAAGTTATATAAAATTAAAAATAGATCCCTTATGTTTTCAAAAATTTTGTTCTGTCTTAAAAATTAGCAACTCTAACCACCATTAAAGAAACTCGACAACAAATTCTTTCCTACATCAACAAAAACACTTCCACCACAATTATTATCTCCTTTTTACACTAACATAATAGTGTATAATATTTCTATTTATATCAAACTTCCTTCATATTTTGCACTCCATGCCATCTTGACCAGTAGTATGTTCTTTTTATGATGTGACCAAATTTTATAAAAATTTAAAGAAGAAGGTCCCATTTTAAACACCCTTGGATAATAATACCCAATGGACTATGATTTAAAAATACTAGCACCATAACATCTACACTAGATACAAATTTATTTAACCAACTTTATTGAGCAAAAAACTGGTCTATTTTAGTTGAAAATACTTGATCCACTCTTTTGTTTCTTCGTGTGTGAAAGAATTCTCCTGTCTAGTGTTCAAGCAATTCAACATTCCTAATACAATCACCGTATATACAAACAATTTTGGAAAAACTTCACAACATTATATTTTTTTACAACTCAAAATCTTATTATAGTCTCTGTTCAAAATCTATGCATTATCATCCACTATAAGGTTTTATTCAACAAATTCTCCAATAATATTTCCTCTTTTTTTCTCATTATCATTATAAACAATGGTATTTTAGTATTTCTTGTCACTATTAAAATCATGGACTTTTCACAAAATAGCATAAAATATCGTATATATGCATTTGGTATCAACAACACCGTTAAAGTATCTAACAAAAATTATTTTGTTATCAATTAATTCATGATTTGTAAAAGAAACCCATTTAGTCAATACATTTTCCCTAAATTGATAATGCATTTCTATACATATTATAGCCCCTAGTTATCAATAATAATAATTAAGAAGGAACTTGTCCTTCTCACAGTTACTTAAACTAAAAAAGATATTAAAAGCCTCTTCCAATTTTTTTTAAGTTTCCTAAAGCACTTAACATATTTTAATGCACTTAAACCATACATTTAGAAGACCTATCAACATTATTTTCCTTTCTATTAACAAGATAACCTGGTTCTCACTCATGAACATAATAATATAACTAGCCACCTTTGTACTTAAATTATTCTTCTAGAAATTAAAAATAAATTCATATTTATTTTGGTAAACCAATTAATATATTTTAATGAATACCTCATATTTTATTTTCGATCTCTTATAAATTCTGGAAAATAATCTCGAGCACAAAGTGCCTTCAGCATGTGTACCATGTGCGGAACACTAGTGACAATGCAATACCTAAAAATATAAATAGGTATAATAGAATATTTACTCTATTTAAAAGTTTTCAAATTCGTCATGATTAAGTGGAAAAAGTAGAATAATTATTCTTTTAATGTTAATGTAATTAAGTTTATTATTTAACTTCATGCACTAACTACAGTTACTGTAATTTTAGATGAAAATCATTTCATTAGCATATTAATAGATAAATGTGACAACTAAGGTATAAATAAATCATAAAATGACAAAAATATATGTAAAGTTATGATTAACTTGGAATTTTATAAATGAAATTACATCTAATAATTAACATATTGACATTATTAGTTAAATCAACTGGTTAAAATACATATATAGTTACCAAGTTTTTTTTTCATGCCAATTATGTCTCCTTGTTTGTGATAGATAAATACCATTAGGAGACATCATTTTAGATAGAAATTGGATATATTTAGTAGATTAATTGGTTTAATTTATAATAATGCATTTTCTTCCTTTGTTTTATACTTATTGTTTTTTTAGATCTTTTGTGCATTAATTCGTTTGTTTTGTGTGAAATTTTTATGTATATGGAATCTAGAAGGCACTATGATGAAGAGAGGAAGTGAATTTAAAGGGTCAACATCAAAAGGAAGTGTTAAAGGAGGAAAATATATCACTTTAGTTGGGGTGGAAGAGCATTGAAAACTAAAAAGTTGTCACATCTAGCCCTTTCCAAACCTAAATGGTGCAGAGTCTGACTAAGTGGTTCAAATAAAAATGATGACCTCCTGAGTTAAAGAAATTTAAGAAGTGGTTCACGTGATTTGTACTTACGATGTGAAAGTTACACCTATTTTAGTGAAGTGGTGTACATCAGTGTGGAATAATAAAACGAATTTTGGTCCCTAATTACATAATTAATCCCAAAGGTGGGCCTAATACGTTTTTCAGCTCTATATAAGGATTTTTAGACTAGTATGTTTAATTTTATCATTTATTTTGAGAGGGAGGCAGAGTAGTAGCATTTTGAAGCAAAAGGAAAAAGGTGAGAAATCTTTCTTCATCCACAATCAGCCCAGTCATCCCAACTCTTATTTTGTCGGTTTCAATTAATTCGTGTAATTTCATATTGATTCTATTCTTCTACTTATTTACTACCGTTAATTAGGCGCCAAATTGGTTCCAACGTATATATCTAGAACCCAAAATACTCTTGATTTCCACTAGATAAAAACATTTTGAAGCACAAAGTGATTTCCAAGTCTATCACTTATCTCATTTTCTTTAATCTATTCTTTTGTATCCCCATTTGATATTTGTTTTATCTATAATACTAAATTCCTACTTATTTCTCCTAATGTTATCATTTGTATGAGTCACGTATTGTTTATAAAGTACTTTTCAATGTATTTTTACCTTCTTTAGCTTATATATCAATTTGTATGTCAAAATTCCATCAAATTATGCACTCCTTGCCATTTTGACAAGTAGTACAATCTCTTCATGATGTGGCCAAATGTCATAAAACTTAAAATAAGAAGGCGGAATTTTAAAACACCCTTGAATAATAATACCTAATGGACTATGATTTTAAATTACAAGAAAAACAGTATACACACTAAATACAAATTTATTAGACAAATTATATTTAGCAAAAACATAGTCTAATATAATTTTAAAATTATGATCCACTCTCTTTAATTTCCAGGTGCAAAAGCATCCACTGGTAGGCTTTTTAAGCGATTCAAATTTCCTAATACAATCATTAAATTCAACAACGGTTTCTGCAAGACTGAATAACCTTTTAGTTTTTTCAAAAATTAAAATCTAATTATATTCTATACAACAAATATAGGCATTTTCATCTAATATAATGTTCTATTTCTACAAATTCTTCAATAATATCTTTCTTTTTCCATCATCATTATCCTTATAAAAAATAGTAATGTAGAATTTCTTGTCCTTATTAATATATTTGACTTCACATAAAATAGCTTGAGAAAACATATTTATGCATTTGAGATCAACAAAAATTTTAAATTATATAACACTAATTCTTCCACTATAGTCAAATTCATGATTTGTTGAAGAAGCCATTTATTTAATACATTTTATTAAATTTATAATGCTTTTCTATACAAATTTTAGTCCCTAGTATTACAATTATATCTCATTTCAATATTCTGACTTCTGATATCTCCAGGTCTTTTCACGAAAAACCATCCCCCATTGAAAACAAGTTCACGAATACCTTCAATATCCACTTGAAAGGGCACTACGTTTATGAGTGTCCCAGCCTGTTGAAGGCCAAGTTAACTAATCCATATTATGGCTTTTGTGGTCCAGGTGAAGAATCTAATCTTAGGAATGAATCATTTTGAGAGCTAGAAACACCACCTAGAGCAGCAGTTTTTCTGTTAGGCATAGAGTAGAATTAAAGTGATCGATCGAGATAACATTTCCACCGGATGCCAGAAAGAGGAAGACATAAGCAAGAGTCCCCTAGAGTGAAATGTGAGTTTATCAGCGGATTTAGAGTCGTTCAAACCAAAAAGTTCAAGATATGCGGAGTAAGCGAGTGAATTGTTGAAGAAGATTACTACTCCTTTTTGTTTGAAGGTTTTGTTAAACAATTATAAATTATAGGTATTCATAATAATAATTAAGGAGTAATTTGTCCAGATCAAACTTATTTAAATTCAAGAAGATATCAAATGCCTCTTCAAATTTTTTGTCAAGTTTCCTAAAGCACTTAAGGCATTCTAATGCACTTTTATCATACTTTTTAAAGACCTAGAATCATTATTGTCCTTTTTATTAGCAAGTTCGCTTATATAAATCAAGTCCTGAATTTGTTGTTGTGATTTCATTCGAACCAGCTCTTGTTTCTGTTTTATCTTAAATGTTTTATGCCTATTTTTTCCCCAATTTTACTACTTCTAATGAGTATATAAAAAGATTACTTTATTTGATTAATAATTTTAGATGTAAGTCTTTATTCATTAGGGTAAAACTAAATTATTTTTGAAATGTTTTGATCAAGATGGAATAGGCTTTAGAAAAAAAATATATCTTTATTGGAGCACTTGTGGCTAACCACCATCGGACGTTATTAAACATATATATTTTCAACATTTTATCTTTTGAATTCTACTATAGATAATTATCCGTCCGAGTTCTATAAAAGTATCATTAAAGTATTACACTTGATCAATATAAAATCTAGATGTATTTTTGATAATGTTCCATCATCAATACTTTAACAAATTTATTGCTAGACGAGGGTCTGGTCTACACTAAACTACATACTCATAACAACGGTAGAGTAATAAAATTGTTAGAGAGATCACAAGAATCCTAGACTACTAACTCATCAAAATGTAACTCAAAAACAATAATATAAAAAAATAATTTATTACCCCCGAGCGACCTAGAGAATAAAAAAATTATAAATCCAACAAAGACGGGATTTAAATTATCAATCTTACACATAGAATAATTTTGTTGTTAAACAAATTATAAAAAAAAAACAAAAACAAAAGCTTCAAATCCTCATCACACTGCTCGAAACATTCCATCAATTGTTTTCTTCCATTCATCTTCTAGCTTCTTTTTATTCTCCACCAAATCAATCTTCTTCTTTTTAAGCAATTCCAACTTACAAACAATACTTTTTAGTGCCAACTCTTTCGTCTCCAATTTTTCATTCAAACTCTTCAATTCTTTTTTCAAATTATTAATTTCTATATCCCTATTCTCTACGTAAACTTTGTGTTCCATGATGGTAGTTTTGAGCTCATCGATTGTTTCCATTACTGACGGAATCTTGGAATTCTCTTCAACTCCAATTCTTTGAGAAGCCATGACTAAACAAAATGTAAAAAAATTAAAATTTGATAAATATATATGATAAATAAACGATTAACTCATTTTATATTCAAAATGGTCAAGATCCAGTTGATGTTTTATACCAAATTAGTAAATGTATTAATCATTCTTTGTTTGAAATGATAAATCTAACAAGTGATTGTAATTTTTTTAAACGCTCTTTTTAATAATATAATCACTCTCAGTGTCAGTATCACAATCGAAATATCAGTTTCAAAATATTCTACATAAATAATAATCAACATTTCTTCTCATGAACATTGTTATCCAGATATTTATATAACATCAAAAATTATTTCTAGATCTGAATTTAAAAGAAATAAAGATTTTTATCAAACTATAAAATTATATGATTAAAAAAAAGTAGAATGTAAAGAAATAAGGAGTTACTTACAATGTCTTGTTTTTGATAGATCGAAGTTTTGTTAACGGCGGATATCAGAAATTTAACAGAGAAGAAAAGAGAATAGAGCGGCGGCGTTAGGGAATACAAATATGAAAAATTGAATTATGGCTAATGTTTTTTGTTGGCTGTTAGGGTTAGGTTTAAATGTCTATTAGTTGTGAAAATGAAGAAAATGGTCCATGAGTAAGATATTTTTGTAAATAAAATAATATACAAGGGTATTTAAACAAAATTACCATTATTTCTTCCTTTTATCATAATTCTGATTTTGTACAAACCTTCTATTATTTACCATTATCACTTTTTTCAGTTGTTGAATAATAAATTTTGCTTAGTTCCTCACTGAACTAGAATAATCTCTTCATAGATATAAGACTAGAATAATCTCTTCATAGATATAAGACGTAACCTTAAATTTGTAGTGTCGTTTCTCTTCATTACATTTTGATATTTTTTAGAATTTGTGTATTGTTTGGGAACATTCTTTTATATTTAAAATAAATAAATCAAAAAGAGTTATTCAATCGAGTTAATTTTCAAATAGGTAAATGTTTTAATTAAAAGATGCACAACTTCTATGGTGAAGATCGTTGTATTCAATTATAATCTTTAGTTGCACCAAAGGCTAACTATATTGTATTTTTTGAATAAGTAGTAAGTTTTTATTACAGAGTTGCATCACACCTTGTGGTTTACAGCAAAGAGTATCTAAGAGCTACCTCTTTCTTCTTAATCTGATTTTATATTTTAATATTTTTTTTGTGAAGATTTTAATCATAGTAATCAAATATTACAATCGATGAATAGATTGGATTTCATATATTTTTATTTTATGTACTTTTCAGGCCATTTATGATACTTTGCTTTAACTTTTAAAGTTGTGATGTAAATCATGATATGAAGAATTATATCTAAACGAAAAAGTACATAATAAAATATTAGAAGTTACTAAATATTGTTTATTAGACTCATAAAATGTATAGTCTAACGTGATATGTTTTCAATAGAATTGATGTCATGATTGTGGGTGGTAGAAGTACATGTCTTTGAACAATTTAATATTTTGAGATCATTGACTTAATTGATAATTTACATTTGTTTTATACGGTGGAGACTCCCGACCAATCATATCCAAGGAGAATTGATAAATTGAGGGACATAATTTATGTGAAATTCGTAAATAGAGGATGAACTCCCTCCAAGAAAATTATGTGTAATGAAATATCCTTGCAAATTAAGGATTCTATGTGTATGTACATTTGTGTTATTGGCAATTGATAGTGCTTTTTTATCTTTATAGTTTAGTGTATTTTCCATTCCCAAGCATATGCTTAATGAAATTATAAGCAATATTTTAGCATCTACTTCTATGGCCATGGAATAGATTTCCACAATCAATGTTCCATATACAATTGTTCTGAATCAAAATGTACATCACCCATTGACCCCAATATTAGTAATATCCATATTGAATATATAAATTAAAATAAAAATTCTAAAATTAGTTAATATGTTGCAAAATATCACTTATCATGCTACAAGATTGAGAAAATAAAATTACTCGGAAAAAGACCCTTGAGAAGAAAGCAAATATGATGAATACTTACAAAAATGACAATTGTAGATGGGTTATTTTTATCTTTAATTAAAAAATTGTAAAATTAATATTTGGAATTTTCTACTTATTATTTCAATACGGTTTGTTTTACTATCACAAACTTAGAAACTTAGAAAAAGTTAGACTAGTAATAATTTGAACAAAAAAAAATATTCAACCTAGTTAAAAAAAAACTAAGCACCTATACTACCATTTATGGATAAGACCTATAAGATCTAGTCAAACTTAATATAAAATCAACCAAAATTTAAATTATTATAAATTATATAAATTTACAAACAGATCCTTAATATTTTCAAAATATTTGTTCCATCTTAAAAATTAGTGACTTTGACGACCCTTCAAATCTCTTGAGCAACAAACTCTTTTCCTTATCAACAAAAACATTTCGACCATAATTGAAATCTCTATTTTCTACTAACACGTTAGTTGGCCAAATTCTTATTTATATTGTAAATATGGGTCTTTATATTAACATATAGGCAGAATTTACTCAATAACTCATCCTTCCTCGTCAGTATAAAATGAATGCTCTCCAATAAAATTACGTGCAAGTTAATTCCTTAAATATTAAGGACGTCATATGTATGTACATTTGTATTATTGGAAATTTATAATTCTTTTTTACCTTAAGAGATTAGTATATTTTACATTTTCAATCTTATAATAAGCAAATTATAAGCAAGATGTCTAATTTTTAGCTTAGACTTCCAAGGCCGTGGAATAGATTTCCACAATCAATGTCCCATATACAATAGTTCTCAATCAAAAAGTACACATCCATTGACCCCAAATATAGTCTTATCCATATTAAATATATAAAAAACCATCAAAATATAAATTCATTTTATATGTTGCGAGCTATCACGTATCATGCTATAAGACTGAGGATTTAAAATAAATCGAAAGAAGATACGTGAGAAAAAAGAATATATGACGATTACTCAAACAAAATCATAATATTAGGTAGTTTATTTTAGATCTTTAATCGCAAAAAAATGCAAAATTGATATTTGGAAGTTTATAGTTATTATTTCAAGAATATTCATTTTATTATGACAAACATAGAAACTTATAAATGGTTGGACTAGTTACAATTTGACCAAATACAAAATAAAATAGTCAACCTAGTTTAAAATTAGTGTGTACTACCATTAATGGGTTCGACCTATACAATCTAGTCAAACTTAATATAAACTCAACAAAAACTAAACTCCTTATAAAATTATATAAAGTTATATAAAATTACAAATAGATCCCTTATGTTTTCAAAAATTTTGTTCTGTCTTAAAAATTAGCAACTCTAACAACCATTAAAGCATACTCGACAACAAATTCTTTTCTACATCAACAAAAACACTTCCACCACAATTATTATCTCCATTTTACACTAACATAATAGTGTATAATATTTCTATTTATATTGTAAAAACACTTTTCATATTAACATTTGGCCAAACTTTACTCAATAATTTGCCTTAGTTCATTTAATTTAATTTAATTCGTAGACAACATATATACACAATAAAAAGAGAACTCGTTATTTTACTTATATGATAAAATTTGGTTCCAAAGTATCAGTATTGAACCCATAATATTCTTGATTTATACCACATAAAAATATTTTTAATATCCAAGAAATTTTCAAGTTTGTCCCTCATCTCTTTTTCTTTACTATGTTCACTAGTATCCTCATCCAAGATCTTTTTATAAATAATACTCAATCCATACTTAACATTCCAAAGTTTATCATTTGTATGATCCACGTATTGTTTATTAAATATTTTCCTTCGTAAATTTACAAATTTAGCTTATATATAAATATGTATGTCAAAGTTTCTTCATATTTTGCACTCCATGCCATCTTGACCAGTAGTATGTTCTTTTATTGATGTGACCAAATTTTATAAAAATTTAAAGAAGAAGGTCGCATTTTAAACACCCTTGGATAATAATACCCAATGGACTATGATTTAAAAATACCAGCACCATAACATCTACACTAGATACAAATTTATTTAACCAACTTTATTGAGCAAAAAACTGGTCTATTTTAGTTGAAAATACTTGATCCACTCTTTTGTTTCTTCATGTATGAAAGCATTCTTCTGTCTTGTGTTCAAGCAATTCAACATTCCTAATACAATCACCGTATATACAAACAATTTTGGAAAAACTTCACAACATTATATTTTTTTACAACTCAATATCTTATTATAGTCTCTATTCAAAATCTATGCATTATCATCCACTATAAGGTTTTATTTCAACAAATTCTCCTATTTCTTGTCACTATTAAAATCATGGACTTTTCACAAAATAGCATAAAATAACATATATGCATTTGGTACCAACAACACCGTTAAAGTATCTAACAAAAATTATTTTGTTATCAATTAATTCATGATTTGTAAAAGAAACCCATTTAGTCAATACATTTTCCCTAAATTGATAATACATTGCTATACATATTATAGCCCCTAGTTATCAATAATAATAATTAAGAAGGAACTTGTCCTTCTCATAGTTACTTAAACTCAAGAAGATATTAAAAGCCTCTTCCAATTTTTTTTAAGTTTCCTAAAGCACTTAACATATTTTAATGCACTTAAACCATACATTTAGAAGACCTATCAACATTATTTTCCTTTCTATTAACAAGATAACCTGGTTCTCACTCATGAACATAATAATATAACTAGCCACCTTTGTACTTAAATTATTCTTCTAGAAATTAAAATTAAATTCATATTTATTTTGGTAAACCAATTAATATATTTTAATGAATACCTCATATTTTATTTTCGATCTCTTATAAATTCTGGAAAATAATCTAGAGCACAAAGTGCCTTCAGCATGTGTACCATGTGAGGAACACTAGTAACAATGCAATACCTAAAAATATAAATAGGTATAATAGAATATTTACTCTATTTAAAAGTTTTCAAATTCGTCATGATTAAGTGGAAAAAGTAGAATAATTATTCTTTTAATGTTAATGTAATTAAGTTTATTATTTAACTTAATGCATTAACTACAGATACTGTAATTTTAGATGAAAATCATTTCATTAGCATATTAATAGATAAATGTGACAACTAAGGTATAAATAAATCATAAAATGACAAAAATATATGTAAACTTATGATTAACTTGGAATTTTATAAATGAAATTACATCTAATAATTAACATATTGAGATTATTAGTTCAATCAACTGGTTGAAATACATATATAGCTACCAAGTTTTACCTTCATGCCAAATTATGTCTCCTTGTTTGTGATAGATAAATTCCATCAGAAGACATCATTTTAGGTAGAAATTGGATATATTAGTAGATTAATTGGTTTAATTTATAATAATGCATTTTCTTCCTTTGTTTTATACTTATTCTTATTTTAGATCTTTTGTGCATTAATCCATTTGTTTTGTGTGAAATTTTTATGTATATGGAATCGAGGAGGCACTATGATGAAGAGAGGAAGTGACTTTAAAGGGCCAACATCAAAAGGAAGTGTTAAAGGAGGAAAATACATCACTTTAGTTGGGGTGGAAGAGCATTGAAAACTGAAAAATGGTCACATCGAGCCCTTTCCAAACCTAAATGGTGCAGAGTCTGACTAAGTGGCTCAAATAAAAAAGATGGGCCCCTGAGTTAAAGAAATTTAAGAAGTTGTTCATGTGATTTAGACTTACGATGTGAAAGTTACACCTATTTTAGTGAAGTGGTGTACATCAGTGGGGAATAATAAAACGAATTTTGGTCCCTAATTACATAATTCATCCCAAAGGTGGGCCTAATACGTTTTTTAGCTCTATATAAGGATTTTTAGACCAGTATGTTTAATTTTATCATTTATTTTTTGAGGGAGGCAGAGTAGAAGGATTTTGAAGCAAAAGGAAAAAGGTGAGAAATCTTTCTTCTTCCACAATCAGCCTAGTCATCCCAACTTTTATTTTGTCAGTTTCAATTAATTGGTGTAATTTTATATTGATTCTATTCTTCTACTTATTTACTATCGTTGATTAGGCGCCAAATTGGTTCCAAAATATATATCTAGAACCCAAAATACTCTTTATTTCCACTAGGTAAAAACATTTTGAAGCACCAAGTGATTTCCAAGTCAATCACTCATCTCCTTTTCTTTAATCTATCCCTTTGTATCCCCATTTGAGATTTGTTTTATATATAATACTAAATTCCTACTTATTTCTCCTAATGTTATCATTTGTATGAGTCACGTATTGTTTATAAAATACTTTTCAATGTATTTTTACCTTGTTTAGCTTATATATCAATTTGTATGTCAAAATTTTATCAAACTATGCACTCCTTGCCATTTTGACTAGTAGTACAATCTCTTCATGATGTGGCCAAATGTCATAAAACTTAAAAGAAGAAGGCGGAATTTTAAAACACCCTTGAATAATAATACCTAATGTACTATGATTTCAAATTACAAGAAAAACAACATCCACACTAAATAAAAATTTATTAGACAAATTATATTTAGCAAAAACATAGTCTTATATACTTTTAAAATTATGATCCACTCTCTTTAATTTCCAGGTGCAAAAGCATCCACTGGTCGGCTGTTTAAGCGATTCAACTTCCCTAATACAATCATTAAATTCAACAACGGTTTCTGCAAGACTTAATAACCTTTTAGTTTTTTCAATACTCAAAATCTTATTATATTCTATACTCCAAATCTAGGCATTATAATCTACTATAATGTTCTATTTCTACAAATTCTTCAATAATATCTTTCTATTTCCATCATCATTATCCTTATAAAAATAGTAATGTATAATTTCTTGTCCTTATTAATATATGTGATTTCACATAAAATAGCTTGAGAAAACTTATCTATGCATTTGAGATCAACAAAATTTTTAAATTATATAACACAAATTCTTCCACTATAGTCAAATTCATGATTTGTTGAAGAAGCCATTTATTTAATAGATTTTACTAAATTTATAATGCTTTTCTATAAAAAATTTAGTCCCTAGTATTACAATTATATCTCATTTCAATATTCTCACTTCTGATATCTCCAGGTCTTGTCACCAAAAACCATCCCCGATTGAAAACAAGTTCACGAATACCTCCCCTTGAAAGGGCACTACGTTTATGAGTGTCCCATCCTGTAGAAGGCCAAGTTAACTAATCCATATTATGGCTTTTGTGGTCGAGGTGAAGAATCTAATCTTAGGGATGAATCATTTTGAGAGCTAGAAACACCACCTAGAGCAGCAGTTTTTTCTGTTAGGCATAAAGTAGAATTAAAGTGATCGATCGAGATAACATTTCCACCGGATGCCAGAAAGAGGAAGACATAATCAAGAGTCCCTTAGAGTGAAATGTGAGTTCATCGGCGGATTTAGAGTCGTTCAAACCAAAGAGTTCAAGATATGCGGAGTAAGCGAGTGAATTGTTGAAGAAGATTACTACTCCTTTTTGTTTGAAGGTTTTGTTAAACAATTATAAATTATAGGTATTCATAATAATAATTAAGGCGTAATTTGTCCAGATCAAACTTATTTAAATTCAAGAAGATATCAAATGCCTCTTCAAATTTTTTTGTCAAGTTTCCTAAAGCACTTAAGGCATTCTAATGCACTTTAATCATACTTTTTAAAGACCTAGCATCATTATTGTCCTTTTTATTAGCAAGTCCGCTTATATAAATCAAGTCCTAAATTTGTTGTTGTGATTTCATTCGAACCAGCTCTTGTTTCTGTTTTATCATAAATGTTTTATGCCTATTTTTTCCCCAATTTTACTACTCCTAATGAGTATATAAAAATATTACTTTATTTGATTAATAATTTTAGATGTAAATCTTTATTCATTAGGGTAAAACTAAATTATTTTTGGAATGTTTTGATCAAGATAGAATAGGCTTTAGAAAAAAATATATCTTTATTGGAGCACTTGTGGCTAACCACAATCGGACGTTATTAAACATATATATTTTCAACATTCTATCTTTTGAATTCTACTATAGATAATTATCCTTCCGAGTTCTAGAAAAGTATCATTAAAGTATTACACTTGATCAATATAAAATCTAGATGTATTTTTGATAATGTTCCACCATCAATACTTTAACAAATTTATTGCTAGACGAGGGTCTGGTCTACACTAAACTACATACTCATAACAACGGTAGAGTAATAAAATTGTTAGAGAGATCACAAGAATTCTAGACTACTAACTCATCAAAATGTAACTCAAAAACATTAATATAAAAAAATAATATATTACCCCGAGCGACATAGAGAATAAAAAATTTATAAATCCAACAAAGACGGGATTTAAATTATCAATATTACACAGAGAATAATTTTGTTGTTAAATAAATTATAATAAAAAAAACAAAACAAAACCTTCTAATCCTCATCATGCTGGAAACATTCCATCAATTGTATTCTTCCATTCATCTTCTAGCTTCTTTTTAGTCTCCACCAAACCCATCTTCTTCTTTTCAAGCAATTCCAACTTACAAACAATACTTTTTTGTACCAACTCTTTTAACTCCAATTTTTCTTTCAAACTCTTCAATTCTTTTTTCATATTATTAATTTCCATATCCCTATTCTCTGCGTAAACTTTGTGTTCCATGATGGTAGTTTTGAGCTCATCGATTGTTTCCATTACTGACGGAATCTTGGAATTCTCTTCAACTCCATTTCTTTGAGAAGCCATGACTAAACAAAATGTAAAAAAATTAAAATTTGATAAATATATACGATTAATAAACTATTAACTCATTTTATATTCAAAATGGTCAAGATCCAGTTGATGTTTTATACCAAATTAGTAAATGTATTAATCATTCTTTGTTTGAAATGATAAATCTAACAAGTGATTGTCATTTTTTTAAAATCTCTTTTTAATAATATAATCTTTCTCAATGTCATTATCATAATCGAAAAATCAGTTACAAAATATTCTACATAAAAATAATAATCAACATTTCTTCTCATGAACATTGTTATCCAGATATTTATATAACATCAAATATTATTTCTAGATCTGAATTAAAAAAAAAAATTTTTTTATCAAACTATGAAATTATATGATTAAAAAAAAAGTAGAATGTAAAGAAATAAGGAGTTACTTACAATATCTTGTGTTTATTAGAATCGTAGTTTTGTTAACGGAGGATATCAGAAATTTAATAGAGAAGAAAAGAGAATAGAGCTGAAAAATTGAATTATGGCTAATGTTTTTTGTTGGTTGTTAGGGTCAGATTTAAATGTCTATTAGTTGTGAAAATGACGAAAATGGTCCATGAGTAAGATATTTTTGTAAATAAAATAATATACAAGTGTATTTAAACAAAATTACAATTATTTCTTCCTTTTATCATAATTCTGATTTTGTACAAACCTTCTATTATTTACCATTATCATTTTTTTTTCAGTTGCTGAATAATAAATTTTGCTTAGTTCCTCACTGAACTAGAATAATCTATTTGTAGATATAAGACGTAACCTTAAATTTGTAGTGTCGTTTCTCTTCATTACATTTTGATATTTTTTAGAATTTAGGTATTGTTTGGGAACATTCTTTTATATTTAAAATAAATAAATCAAAAAGAGTTATTCAATCGAGTTAATTTTCAAATAAGTAAATGTTTTAATTAAAAGATGCACAACTTCTATGGTGAAGATCGTTGTATTCAATTATAATCTTTAGTTGCACCGAAGGCTAAGTATATTGTATTTTTTGAATAAGTAGTAAGTTTTTATTACAGAGTTGCATCACACCTTATGGTTTACAGCAAAGAGTATCTAAGAGCTACCTCTCTCTTCTTAATCTGATTTTATATTTTAATATTATTTTTGTGATGATTTTAATCATAGTAATCAAATATTACAATCTATGAATAGATTGGATTCCATATATTTTTATTTTATGTACTTTTCAGGCCATTTATGATACTTTGCTTTAACTTTTAAAGTTGTGATGTAAATCATGATATGAAGAATTATATGTAAACGAAAAAGTACATAATAAAATATTAGAAGTTGTAAAATATTGTTTATTAGACTCATAAAATGTATAGTCTAACGTGATATGTTTTCAATAGAATTGATGTCATGATTGTGGGCGGTAGAAGTATATGTATTTGAACAATTTAATATTTTGAGATCATTGACTTAATTGATAATTTACATTTTTTTTTATACGGTGGAGACTCCCGACCAATCATATCCCAGGAGAATTGATAAATTGAGGGACATAATTTATGCGAAATTCGTAAATAGAGGATGAACTCCCTCCAAGAAAATTATGTGTAATGAAATATCCTTGCAAATTAAGGATTCTATTTGTATGTACATTTGTGTTATTGGCAATTGATAGTGCTTTTTTATCTTTATAGTTTAGTGTATTTTCCATTCCCAATCATATGCTTAATGAAATTATAATCAATACTTTCGCATCTACTTCTATGGCCATGGAATAGATTTTCACAATCAATGTTCCATATACAATTGTTCTGAATCAAAATGTACATCACCCATTGACCCCAATATTAGTAATATCCATATTGAATATATAAATAAAAATAAAAATTCTAAAATTAATTAATATGTTGCAAAATATCACTTATCATGCTACAAGATTGAGGAAATAAAATTACTCGTAAAAAGACCCTTGAGAAGAAAGCAAGTATGATGAATACTTACAAAAATCACAATTGTAGATTGGTTATTTTTATCTTTAATTAAAAAATTGTAAAATTAATATTTGGCATTTTATAGTTATTATTTCAATAAGGTTTATTTTACTATCACGAACTTAGAAACTTAGAAAAAGTTAGACTAGTAATAATTTGAACAAAAAAAAAATATTCAACCTAGTTTAAAAAAAAAAACTGAGCACCTATACTACCATTTATGGATAAGACCTATAAGATCTAGTCAAACTTAATATAAAATCAACCAAAATTTAAATTATTATAAATTATATAAATTTACAAACTGATCCTTAATATTTTCAAAATATTTGTTCCATCTTAAAAATTAGTGACTTTGACGACCCTTCAAATCTCTTGAGCAACAAACTCTTTTTCTTATCAACAAAAACATTTCGACCATAATTGAAATCTCTATTTTCTACTAACATATTAGTTGGCCACATTCTTATTTATATTGTAAATATGTGTCTTTATATTAACATATAGGCAGACTTTACTCAATAACTCATCCTTCTTCGTCAATATAAAATGAATGCTCTCCAATAAAATTACGTGCAAGTTAATTCCTTCAATATTAAAGACGTCATGTGTATATACATTTGTATTATTGGAAATTTATAATTCTTATTTTTTACCTTAATAGATTAGTATATTTTACATTTTCAATCTTATAATAATAAAATTATAAGCAAGATGTCTAATTTTTAGCTTAGACTTCCATGGCCGTGAAATAGATTTCCACAATCAATGTTCCATATACAATAGTTCTCAATCAAAAAGTACACATCCATTGACCCCAAATATAGTCTTATCAATATTAAATATATAGAAAACCATCAAAATTTAAATTCATTTTATATGTTGCGACCTATCACGTATCATGCTATAAGACTGAGGATTTAAAATAAATTGAAAGAAGATACGTGAGAAGAAAGCATATATGACGATTACTCAAACAAAATCATAACATTAGGTAGTTTATTTTAGATCTTTAATCACTAAAAAACGCAAAATAGATATTTGGAAGTTTATAGTTATTATTTCAAGAATATTCATTTTATTATGACAAACTTAGAAACTTATAAATGATTGGACTAGTTACAATTTGACCAAAAACAAAATAAAATAGTCAACCTAGTTTAAAATTAGTATGTACTACCATTGATGGGTTCGACCTATACAATCTAGTCAAACTTAATATAAACTCAACAAAAACTAAAATTCTTATAAAATTATATAAAGTTATATAAAATTAAAAATAGATCCCTTATGTTTTCAAAAATTTTGTTATGTCTTAAAAATTAGCAACTCTAACCACCATTAAAGCAACTCGACAACAAATTCTTTCCTACATCAACAAAAACACTTCCACCACAATTATTATCTCCTTTTTACACTAACATAATAGTGTATAATATTTCTATTTATATCAAACTTCCTTCATATTTTGCACTCCATGCCATCTTGACCAGTAGTATGTTCTTTTTATGATGTGACCAAATTTTATAAAAATTTAAAGAAGAAGGTCGCATTTTAAACACCCTTGGATAATAATACCCAATGGACTATGATTTAAAAATACTAGCACCATAACATCTACACTAGATACAAATTTATTTAACCAACTTTATTGAGCAAAAAACTGGTCTATTTTAGTTGAAAATACTTGATCCACTCTTTTGTTTCTTCATGTGTGAAAGAATTCTTCTGTCTAGTGTTCAAGCAATTCAACATTCCTAATACAATCACCGTATATACAAACAATTTTGGAAAAACTTCACAACATTATATTTTTTTCACAATTCAAAATCTTATTATAGTCTCTATTCAAAATCTATGCATTATCATCCACTATAAGGTTTTATTCAACAAATTCTCCAATAATATTTCCTCTTTTTTTCTCATTATCATTATAAACAATGGTATTTTAGTATTTCTTGTCACTATTAAAATCATGGACTTTTCACAAAATAGCATAAAATAACGTATATATGCATTTGGTATCAACAACACCGTTAAAGTATCTAACAAAAATTATTTTGTTATCAATTAATTCATGATTTGTAAAAGAAACCCATTTAGTCAATACATTTTCCCTAAATTAATAATGCATTTCTATACATATTATAGCCCCTAGTTATCAATAATAATAATTAAGAAGGAACTTGTCCTTCTCAAAGTTACTTAAACTAAAGAAGATATTAAAAGCCTCTTCCAATTTTTTTTAAGTTTCCTAAAGCACTTAACATATTTTAATGCACTTAAACCATACATTTAGAAGACCTATCAACATTATTTTCCTTTCTATTAACAAGATAACCTGGTTCTCACTCATGAACATAATAATATAACTAGCCACCTTTGTACTTAAATTATTCTTTTAGAAATTAAAATTAAATTCATATTTATTTTGGTAAACCAATTAATATATTTTAATGAATAACTCATATTTTATTTTCGATCTCTTATAAATTCTGGAAAATAATCTAGAGCACAAAGTGCCTTCAGCATGTGTACCATGTGCGGAACACTAGTAACAATGCAATACCTAAAAATATAAATAGGTATAATAGAATATTTACTCTATTTAAAAGTTTTCAAATTCGTCATGATTAAGTGGAAAAAGTAGAATAATTATTCTTTTAATGTTAATGTAATTAAGTTTATTATTTAACTTCATGCACTAACTACAGTTACTGTAATTTTAGATGAAAATCATTTCATTAGCATATTTATAGATAAATGTGACAACTAAGGTATAAATAAATCATAAAATGACAAAAATATATGTAAAGTTATGATTAACTTGGAATTTTATAAATGAAATTACATCTAATAATTAACATATTGACATTATTAGTTTAATTAACTGGTTGAAATACATATATAGTTACCAAGTTCTTTCTTCATGCCAATTATGTCTCCTTGTTTGTGATAGATAAATTCCATTAGGAGACATCATTTTAGATATAAATTGGATATATTTAGTAGATTAATTGGTTTAATTTATAATAATGCATTTTCTTCCTTTGTTTTATACTTATTGTTATTTTAGATCTTTTGTGCATTAATTCGTTTGTTTTGTGTGAAATTTTTATGTATATGGAATCTAGAAGGCACTATGATGAAGAGAGTAAGTGAATTTAAAGGGTCAACATCAAAAGGAAGTGTTAAAGGAGGAAAATACATCACTTTAGTTGGGGTGGAAGAGCATTGAAAACTAAAAAGTTGTCACATCTAGCCCTTTCCAAACCTAAATGGTGCAGAGTCTGACTAAGTGGTTCAAATAAAAATGATGGCCCCCTGAGTTAAAGAAATTTAAGAAGTGGTTCACGTGATTTGTACTTACGATGTGAAAGTTACACCTATTTTAGTGAAGTGGTGTACATCAGTGTGAAATAATAAAACGAATTTTGGTCCCTAATTACATAATTAATCCCAAAGGTGGGCCTAATACATTTTTCAGCTCTATATAAGGATTTTTAGACCAGTATGTTTAATTTTATCATTTATTTTGAGAGGGAGGCGGAGTAGTAGCATTTTGAAGCAAAAGGAAAAAGGTGAGAAATCTTTCTTCGTCCACAATCAACCCAGTCATCCCAACTCTTATTTTGTTAGTTTCAATTAATTCGTGTAATTTCATATTGATTCTATTCTTCTACTTATTTACTATCTTTAATTAGGCGCCAAATTGGTTCCAAAGTATATATCTAGAACCCAAAATACTCTTGATTTCCACTAGATAAAAACATTTTGAAGCACCAAGTGATTTCCAATTCTATCACTTATCTCATTTTCTTTAATCTATTCTTTTGTATCTCCATTTGAGATTTGTTTTATCTATAATACTAAATTCCTACTTATTTCTCCCAATGTTATCATTTGTATGAGTCACGTATTGTTTATAAAATACTTTTCAATGTATTTTAACCTTCTTTAGCTTATATATCAATTTGTATGTCAAAATTCCATCAAATTATGCACTCCTTGCCATTTTGACAAGTAGTACAATCTCTTCATGATGTGGCTAAATGTCATAAAACTTAAAAGAAGAAGGCAGAATTTTAAAACACCCTTGAATAATAATACCTAATGGACTATGATTTCAAATTCCAAGAATAACAGCATCCACACTAAATACAAATTTATTAGACAAATTATATTTAGCAAAAACATAGTCTAATATACTTTCAAAATTATGATCCACTCTCTTTAATTTCCAGGTGCAAAAGCATCCACTGGTAGGCTGTTTAAGCGATTCAACTTCCCTAATACAATCATTAAATTCAACAACGGTTTCTGCAAGACTTAATAACCTTTTAGTTTTTCCAAAACTTAAAATCTTATTATATTCTATACTCCAAATGTAGGCATTATCATCTAATTTGTTGAAGGAGCCATTTATTTAATACATTTTACTAAATTTATAATGCTTTTCTATACAAATTTTAGTCCCTAGTATTACAATTATATCTCATTTCAATATTCTCACTTCTGATATCTCCAGGTCTTGTCACCAAAAACCATCCCCGATTGAAAACAAGTTCACGAATACCTTCACTTGAAAGGGCACTACGTTTATGAGTGTCCCATCCTGTAGAAGGCCAAGTTAACTAATCCATATTATGGCTTTTGTGGTCGAGGTGAAGAATCTAATCTTAGGGATGAATCATTTTGTGTGCTTGAAACACCACCTAGAGCAGCAGTTTTTTTTGTTAGGCATAAAGTAGAATTAAAGTGAACGATCGGGATAACATTTCCACCGGATGCCAGAAAGAGGAAGACATAATCAAGAGTCCCTTAGAGTGAAATGTGAGTTCATCGGCGGATTTAGAGTCGTTCAAACCAAAGAGTTCAAGATATGCGGAGTAAGCGAGTGAATTGTTGAAGAAGATTACTACTCCTTTTTGTTTGAAGGTTTTGTTAAACAATTATAAATTATAGGTATTCATAATAATAATTAAGGCGTAATTTGTCCAGATCAAACTTATTTAAATTCAAGAAGATATCAAATGCCTCTTCAAATTTTTTTGTCAAGTTTCCTAAAGCACTTAAGGCATTCTAATGCACTTTTATCATACTTTTTAAAGACCTAGAATCATTATTGTCCTTTTTATTAGCAAGTTCGCTTATATAAATCAAGTCCTCGCTTATATAAATCAAGTCCTGAATTTGTTGTTGTGATTTCATTCGAACCAGCTCTTGTTTCTGTTTTATCATAAATGTTTTATGCCTATTTTTTTCCCCAATTTTACTACTCCTAATGAGTATATAAAAAGATTACATTATTTGATTAATAATTTTAGATGTAAATCTTTATTCATTAGGGTAAAATTAAATTATTTTTGGAATGTTTTGATCAAGATGGAATAGGCTTTAGAAAAAAATATATCTTTATTGGAGCACTTGTGGCTAACCACAATCGGACGTTATTAAACATATATATTTTCAACATTCTATCTTTTGAATTCTACTATAGATAAATATCCTTCCGAGTTCTAGAAAAGTATCATTAAAGTTTTACACTTGATCAATATAAAATCTAGATGTATTTTTGATAATGTTCCACCATCAATACTTTAACAAATTTATTGCTAGACGAGGGTCTGGTCTACACTAAACTACATACTCATAACAACGGTAGAGTAATAAAATTGTTAGAGAGATCACAAGAATCCTAGTCTACTAACTCATTAAAATGTAACTCAAAAACATTAATATAAAAAAATAATATATTACCCCGAGCGACCTAGAGAATAAAAAATTTATAAATCCAACAAAGACGGGATTTAAATTATCAATATTACACAGAGAATAATTTTGTTGTTAAATAAATTATAATAAAAAAAAACAAAACAAAACCTTCTAATCCTCATCATGCTGGAAACATTCCATCAATTGTATTCTTCCATTCATCTTCTAGCTTCTTTTTAGTCTCCACCAAACCCAACTTCTTCTTTTCAAGCAATTCCAACTTACAAACAATACTTTTTTGTACCAACTCTTTTAACTCCAATTTTTCTTTCAAACTCTTCAATTCTTTTTTCATATTATTAATTTCCATATCCCTATTCTCTGCGTAAACTTTGTGTTCCATGATGGTAGTTTTGAGCTCATCGATTGTTTCCATTACTGACGGAATCTTGGAATTCTCTTCAACTCCATTTCTTTGAGAAGCCATGACTAAACAAAATGTAAAAAAATTAAAATTTGATAAATATATACGATTAATAAACTATTAACTCATTTTGTATTCAAAATGGTCAAGATCCAGTTGATGTTTTATACCAAATTAGTAAATGTATTAATCTTTCTTTGTTTGAAATGATAAATCTAACAAGTGATTGTCATTTTTTTAAAACCTCTTTTTAATAATATAATCATTCTCAATGTCAGTATCATAATCGAAAAATCAGTTTCAAAATATTCTACATAAAAATAATAATCAACATTTCTTCTCATGAACATTGTTATCCAGATATTTATATAACATCAAATATTATTTCTAGATCTGAATTTAAAAAAAAAAATATTTTTATCAAACTATGAAATTATATGATTAAAAAAAAAGTAGAATGTAAAGAAATAAGGAGTTACTTACAATATCTTGTGTTTATTAGAATCGTAGTTTTGTTAACGGCGGATATTAGAAATTTAACAGAGAAGAAAAGAGAATAGAGCGGCGGCGTTAGGGAATACAAATATGAAAAATTGAATTATGGCAAATGTTTTTTGTTGGTTGTTAGGGTCAGGTTTAAATGTCTATTAGTTGTGAAAATGACGAAAATGTTCCATGAGTAAGATATTTTTGTAAATAAAATAATATACAAGTGTATTTAAACAAAATTACAATTATTTCTTCCTTTTATCATAATTCTGATTTTGTACAAACCTTCTATTATTTACCATTATCATTTTTTTTTCAGTTGCTGAATAATAAATTTTGCTTAGTTCCTCACTGAACTAGAATAATCTATTTGTAGATATAAGACGTAACCTTAAATTTGTAGTGTCGTTTCTCTTCATTACATTTTGATATTTTTTAGAATTTATGTATTGTTTGGGAACATTCTTTTATATTTAAAATAAATAAATCAAAAAGAGTTATTCAATCGAGTTAATTTTCAAATAAGTAAATGTTTTAATTAAAAGATGCACAACTTCTATGGTGAAGATCGTTGTATTCAATTATAATTTTTAGTTGAACCAAAGGCTAACTATATTGTATTTTTTGAATAAGTAGTAAGTTTTTATTACAGAGTTGCATCACACCTTGTAATTACAGCAAAGAGTATCTAAGAGCTACCTCTCTCTTCTTAATCTGATTTTATATTTTAATATTTTTTTTGTGATGATTTTAATCATAGTAATCAAATATTAAAATCGATGAATAGATTGGATTCCATATATTTTTATTTTATGTACTTTTCAGGCCATTTATGATACTTTGCTTTAACTTTTAAAGTTGTGATGTAAATCATGATATGAAGAATTATATGTAAACGAAAAAATACATAATAAAATATTAGAAGTTATAAAATATTGTTTATTAGACTTATAAAATGTATAGTCTAACGTGATATGTTTTCAATAGAAATGATGTCATGATTGTGGGTGGTAGAAGTATATGTCTTTGAACAACTTAATATTTTGAGATCATTGACTTAATTGATAATTTACATTTTTTTTAATACGGTGGAGACTCCCGACCAATCATATCCAAGGAGAATTGATAAATTGAGGGACATAATTTATGCGAAATTCGTAAATAGAGGAGGAACTCCCTCCAAGAAAATTATGTGTAATGAAATATCCTTGCAAATTAAGGATTCTATGTGTATGTACATTTGTGTTATTGGCAATTGATAGTGCTTTTTTATCTTTATAGTTTAGTGTATTTTCCATTCCCAATCATATGCTTAATGAAATTATAAGCAATATTTTAGCATCTACTTCTATGGCCATGGAATAGATTTTCACAATCAATGTTCCATATACAATTGTTTTGAATCAAAATGTACATCACCCATTGACCCCAATATTAGTAATATCCATATTGAATATATAAATAAAAATAAAAATTCTAAAATTAATTAATATGTTGCAAAATATCACTTATCATGCTACAAGATTGAGGAAATAAAATTACTCGTAAAAATACCCTTGAGAAGAAAGCAAGTATGATGAATACTTACAAAAATCACAATTGTAGATTGGTTATTTTTATCTTTAATTAAAAAATTGTAAAATTAATATTTGGCATTTTATAGTTATTATTTCAATAAGGTTTATTTTACTATCACAAACTTAGAAACTAAGAAAAAGTTAGACTAGTAATAATTTGAACAAAAAAAAAATGTTCAACCTAGTTTAAAAAAAAAACTGAGCACCTATACTACCATTTATGGATAAGACCTATATAAGATCTAGTCAAACTTAATATAAAATCAACCAAAATTTAAATTATTATAAATTATATAAATTTACAAACTAATCCTTAATATTTTCAAAATATTTGTTCCATCTTAAAAATTAGTGACTTTGACGACCCTTCAAATCTCTTGAGCAACAAACTCTTTTTCTTATCAACAAAAACATTTCGACCATAATTGAAATCTCTATTTTCTACTAACATATTAGTTGGCCACATTCTTATTTATATTGTAAATATGTGTCTTTATATTAACATATAGGCAGACTTTACTCAATAACTCATCCTTCTTCGTCAATATAAAATGAATGCTCTCCAATAAAATTACGTGCAAGTTAATTCCTTTAATATTAAAGACGTCATGTGTATGTACATTTGTATTATTGGAAATTTATAATTCTTTTTTTTTACCTTAATAGATTAGTATATTTTACATTTTCAATCTTATAATAATAAAATTATAAGCAAGATGTCTAATTTTTAGCTTAGACTTCCATGGCCGTGAAATAGATTTCCACAATCAATGTTCCATATACAATAGTTCTCAATCAAAAAGTACACATCCATTGACCCCAAATATAGTCTTATCAATATTAAATATATAGAAAACAATCAAAATTTAAATTCATGTTATATGTTGCGACCTATCACGTATCATGCTATAAGACTGAGGATTTAAAATAAATTGAAAGAAGATACGTGAGAAGAAAGCATATATGACGATTACTCAAACAAAATCATAACATTAGGTAGTTTATTTTAGATCTTTAATCACTAAAAAACGCAAAATAGATATTTGGAAGTTTATAGTTATTATTTCAAGAATATTCATTTTATTATGACAAACTTAGAAACTTATAAATGATTGGACTAGTTACAATTTGACCAAAAACAAAATAAAATAGTCAACCTAGTTTAAAATTAGTATGTACTACCATTGATGGGTTCGACCTATACAATCTAGTCAAACTTAATATAAACTCAACAAAAACTAAAATTCTTATAAAATTATATAAAGTTATATAAAATTAAAAATAGATCCCTTATGTTTTCAAAAATTTTGTTATGTCTTAAAAATTAGAACTCTAACCACCATTAAAGCAACTCGACAACAAATTCTTTCCTACATCAACAAAAACACTTCCACCACAATTATTATCTCCTTTTTACACTAACATAATAGTGTATAATATTTCTATTTATATCAAACTTCCTTCATATTTTGCACTCCATGCCATCTTGACCAGTAGTATGTTCTTTTTATGATGTGACCAAATTTTATAAAAATTTAAAGAAGAAGGTCGCATTTTAAACACCCTTGGATAATAATACCCAATGGACTATGATTTAAAAATACTAGCACCATAACATCTACACTAGATACAAATTTATTTAACCAACTTTATTGAGCAAAAAACTGGTCTATTTTAGTTGAAAATACTTGATCCACTCTTTTGTTTCTTCATGTGTGAAAGAATTCTTCTGTCTAGTGTTCAAGCAATTCAACATTCCTAATACAATCACCGTATATACAAACAATTTTGGAAAAACTTCACAACATTATATTTTTTTCACAACTCAAAATCTTATTATAGTCTCTATTCAAAATCTATGCATTATCATCCACTATAAGGTTTTATTCAACAAATTCTCCAATAATATTTCCTCTTTTTTTCTCATTATCATTATAAACAATGGTATTTTAGTATTTCTTGTCACTATTAAAATCATGGACTTTTCACAAAATAGCATAAAATAACGTATATATGCATTTGGTATCAACAACACCGTTAAAATATCTAACAAAAATTATTTTGTTATCAATTAATTCATGATTTGTAAAAGAAACCCATTTAGTCAATACATTTTCCCTAAATTAATAATGCATTTCTATACATATTATAGCCCCTAGTTATCAATAATAATAATTAAGAAGGAACTTGTCCTTCTCAAAGTTACTTAAACTAAAGAAGATATTAAAAGCCTCTTCCAATTTTTTTTAAGTTTCCTAAAGCACTTAACATATTTTAATGCACTTAAACCATACATTTAGAAGACCTATCAACATTATTTTCCTTTCTATTAACAAGATAACCTGGTTCTCACTCATGAACATAATAATATAACTAGCCACCTTTGTACTTAAATTATTCTTCTAGAAATTAAAATTAAATTCATATTTATTTTGGTAAACCAATTAATATATTTTAATGAATAACTCATATTTTATTTTCGATCTCTTATAAATTCTGGAAAATAATCTAGAGCACAAAGTGCCTTCAGCATGTGTACCATGTGCGGAACACTAGTAACAATGCAATACCTAAAAATATAAATAGGTATAATAGAATATTTACTCTATTTAAAAGTTTTCAAATTCGTCATGATTAAGTGGAAAAAGTAGAATAATTATTCTTTTAATGTTAATGTAATTAAGTTTATTATTTAACTTCATGCACTAACTACAGTTACTGTAATTTTAGATGAAAATCATTTCATTAGCATATTTATAGATAAATGTGACAACTAAGGTATAAATAAATCATAAAATGACAAAAATATATGTAAAGTTATGATTAACTTGGAATTTTATAAATGAAATTACATCTAATAATTAACATATTGACATTATTAGTTTAATTAACTGGTTGAAATACATATATAGTTACCAAGTTCTTTCTTCATGCCAATTATGTCTCCTTGTTTGTGATAGATAAATTCCATTAGGAGACATCATTTTAGATATAAATTGGATATATTTAGTAGATTAATTGGTTTAATTTATAATAATGCATTTTCTTCCTTTGTTTTATACTTATTGTTATTTTAGATCTTTTGTGCATTAATTCGTTTGTTTTGTGTGAAATTTTTATGTATATGGAATCTAGAAGGCACTATGATGAAGAGAGTAAGTGAATTTAAAGGGTCAACATCAAAAGGAAGTGTTAAAGGAGGAAAATACATCACTTTAGTTGGGGTGGAAGAGCATTGAAAACTAAAAAGTTGTCACATCTAGCCCTTTCCAAACCTAAATGGTGCAGAGTCTGACTAAGTGGTTCAAATAAAAATGATGGCCCCCTGAGTTAAAGAAATTTAAGAAGTGGTTCACGTGATTTGTACTTACGATGTGAAAGTTACACCTATTTTAGTGAAGTGGTGTACATCAGTGTGAAATAATAAAACGAATTTTGGTCCCTAATTACATAATTAATCCCAAAGGTGGGCCTAATACATTTTTCAGCTCTATATAAGGATTTTTAGACCAGTATGTTTAATTTTATCATTTATTTTGAGAGGGAGGCGGAGTAGTAGCATTTTGAAGCAAAAGGAAAAAGGTGAGAAATCTTTCTTCGTCCACAATCAACCCAGTCATCCCAACTCTTATTTTGTTAGTTTCAATTAATTCGTGTAATTTCATATTGATTCTATTCTTCTACTTATTTACTATCTTTAATTAGGCGCCAAATTGGTTCCAAAGTATATATCTAGAACCCAAAATACTCTTGATTTCCACTAGATAAAAACATTTTGAAGCACCAAGTGATTTCCAATTCTATCACTTATCTCATTTTCTTTAATCTATTCTTTTGTATCTCCATTTGAGATTTGTTTTATCTATAATACTAAATTCCTACTTATTTCTCCCAATGTTATCATTTGTATGAGTCACGTATTGTTTATAAAATACTTTTCAATGTATTTTTACCTTCTTTAGCTTATATATCAATTTGTATGTCAAAATTCCATCAAATTATGCACTCCTTGCCATTTTGACAAGTAGTACAATCTCTTCATGATGTGGCTAGATGTCATAAAACTTAAAAGAAGAAGGCAGAATTTTAAAACACCCTTGAATAATAATACCTAATGGACTATGATTTCAAATTCCAAGAATAACAGCATCCACAATAAATACAAATTTATTAGACAAATTATATTTAGCAAAAACATAGTCTAATATACTTTCAAAATTATGATCCACTCTCTTTAATTTCCAGGTGCAAAAGCATCCACTGGTAGGCTGTTTAAGCGATTCAACTTCCCTAATACAATCATTAAATTCAACAACGGTTTCTGCAAGACTTAATAACCTTTTAGTTTTTCCAAAACTTAAAATCTTATTATATTCTATACTCCAAATGTAGGCATTATCATCTAATTTGTTGAAGGAGCCATTTATTTAATACATTTTACTAAATTTATAATGCTTTTCTATACAAATTTTAGTCCCTAGTATTACAATTATATCTCATTTCAATATTCTCACTTCTGATATCTCCAGGTCTTGTCACCAAAAACCATCCCCGATTGAAAACAAGTTCACGAATACCTTCACTTGAAAGGGCACTACGTTTATGAGTGTCCCATCCTGTAGAAGGCCAAGTTAACTAATCCATATTATGGCTTTTGTGGTCGAGGTGAAGAATCTAATCTTAGGGATGAATCATTTTGTGTGCTTGAAACACCACCTAGAGCAGCAGTTTTTTTTGTTAGGCATAAAGTAGAATTAAAGTGAACGATCGGGATAACATTTCCACCGGATGCCAGAAAGAGGAAGACATAATCAAGAGTCCCTTAGAGTGAAATGTGAGTTCATCGGCGGATTTAGAGTCGTTCAAACCAAAGAGTTCAAGATATACGGAGTAAGCGAGTGAATTGTTGAAGAAGATTACTACTCCTTTTTGTTTGAAGGTTTTGTTAAACAATTATAAATTATAGGTATTCATAATAATAATTAAGGCGTAATTTGTCCAGATCAAACTTATTTAAATTCAAGAAGATATCAAATGCCTCTTCAAATTTTTTTTGTCAAGTTTCCTAAAGCACTTAAGGCATTCTAATGCACTTTTATCATACTTTTTAAAGACCTAGCATCATTATTGTCCTTTTTATTAGCAAGTTCGCTTATATAAATCAAGTCCTGAATTTGTTGTTGTGATTTCATTCGAACCAGCTCTTGTTTCTGTTTTATCATAAATGTTTTATGCCTATTTTTTTCCCCAATTTTACTACTCCTAATGAGTATATAAAAAGATTACATTATTTGATTAATAATTTTAGATGTAAATCTTTATTCATTAGGGTAAAATTAAATTATTTTTGGAATGTTTTGATCAAGATGGAATAGGCTTTAGAAAAAAATATATCTTTATTGGAGCACTTGTGGCTAACCACAATCGGACGTTATTAAACAAATATATTTTCAACATTCTATCTTTTGAATTCTACTATAGATAATTATCCTTCCGAGTTCTAGAAAAGTATCATTAAAGTTTTACACTTGATCAATATAAAATCTAGATGTATTTTTGATAATGTTCCACCATCAATACTTTAACAAATTTATTGCTAGACGAGGGTCTGGTCTACACTAAACTACATACTCATAACAACGGTAGAGTAATAAAATTGTTAGAGAGATCACAAGAATCCTAGTCTACTAACTCATTAAAATGTAACTCAAAAACATTAATATAAAAAAATAATATATTACCCCGAGCGACCTAGAGAATAAAAAATTTATAAATCCAACAAAGACGGGATTTAAATTATCAATATTACACAGAGAATAATTTTGTTGTTAAATAAATTATAATAAAAAAAAACAAAACAAAACCTTCTAATCCTCATCATGCTGGAAACATTCCATCAATTGTATTCTTCCATTCATCTTCTAGCTTCTTTTTAGTCTCCACCAAACCCAACTTCTTCTTTTCAAGCAATTCCAACTTACAAACAATACTTTTTTGTACCAACTCTTTTAACTCAAATTTTTCTTTCAAACTCTTCAATTCTTTTTTCATATTATTAATTTCCATATCCCTATTCTCTGCGTAAACTTTGTGTTCCATGATGGTAGTTTTGAGCTCATCGATGGTTTCCATTACTGACGGAATCTTGGAATTCTCTTCAACTCCATTTCTTTGAGAAGCCATGACTAAACAAAATGTAAAAAAATTAAAATTTGATAAATATATACGATTAATAAACTATTAACTCATTTTGTATTCAAAATGGTCAAGATCCAGTTGATGTTTTATACCAAATTAGTAAATGTATTAATCTTTCTTTGTTTGAAATGATAAATCTAACAAGTGATTGTCATTTTTTTAAAACCTCTTTTTAATAATATAATCATTCTCAATGTCAGTATCATAATCGAAAAATCAGTTTCAAAATATTCTACATAAAAATAATAATCAACATTTCTTCTCATGAACATTGTTATCCAGATATTTATATAACATCAAATATTATTTCTAGATCTGAATTTAAAAAAAAAATATTTTTATCAAACTATGAAATTATATGATTAAAAAAAAGTAGAATGTAAAGAAATAAGGAGTTACTTACAATATCTTGTGTTTATTAGAATCGTAGTTTTGTTAACGGCGGATATTAGAAATTTAACAGAGAAGAAAAGAGAATAGAGCGGCGGCGTTAGGGAATACAAATATGAAAAATTGAATTATGGCAAATGTTTTTTGTTGGTTGTTAGGGTCAGGTTTAAATGTCTATTAGTTGTGAAAATGACGAAAATGTTCCATGAGTAAGATATTTTTGTAAATAAAATAATATACAAGTGTATTTAAAAAAAATTACAATTATTTCTTCCTTTTATCATAATTCTGATTTTGTACAAACCTTCTATTATTTACCATTATCATTTTTTTTTCAGTTGCTGAATAATAAATTTTGCTTAGTTCCTCACTGAACTAGAATAATCTATTTGTAGATATAAGACGTAACCTTAAATTTGTAGTGTCGTTTCTCTTCATTACATTTTGATATTTTTTAGAATTTATGTATTGTTTGGGAACATTCTTTTATATTTAAAATAAATAAATCAAAAAGAGTTATTCAATCGAGTTAATTTTCAAATAAGTAAATGTTTTAATTAAAAGATGCACAACTTCTATGGTGAAGATCGTTGTATTCAATTATAATTTTTAGTTGAACCAAAGGCTAACTATATTGTATTTTTTGAATAAGTAGTAAGTTTTTATTACAGAGTTGCATCACACCTTGTGGTTTACAGCAAAGAGTATCTAAGAGCTACCTCTCTCTTCTTAATCTGATTTTATATTTTAATATTTTTTTTGTGATGATTTTAATCATAGTAATCAAATATTAAAATCGATGAATAGATTGGATTCCATATATTTTTATATTATGTACTTTTCAGGCCATTTATGATACTTTGCTTTAACTTTTAAAGTTGTGATGTAAATCATGATATGAAGAATTATATGTAAACGAAAAAATACATAATAAAATATTAGAAGTTATAAAATATTGTTTATTAGACTCATAAAATGTATAGTCTAACGTGATATGTTTTCAATAGAAATGATGTCATGATTGTGGGTGGTAGAAGTATATGTCTTTGAACAACTTAATATTTTGAGATCATTGACTTAATTGATAATTTACATTTTTTTTAATACGGTGGAGACTCCCGACCAATCATATCCAAGGAGAATTGATAAATTGAGGGACATAATTTATGCGAAATTCGTAAATAGAGGAGGAACTCCCTCCAAGAAAATTATGTGTAATGAAATATCCTTGCAAATTAAGGATTCTATGTGTATGTACATTTGTGTTATTGGCAATTGATAGTGCTTTTTTATCTTTATAGTTTAGTGTATTTTCCATTCCCAATCATATGCTTAATGAAATTATAAGCAATATTTTAGCATCTACTTCTATGGCCATGGAATAGATTTTCACAATCAATGTTCCATATACAATTGTTTTGAATCAAAATGTACATCACCCATTGACCCCAATATTAGTAATATCCATATTGAATATATAAATAAAAATAAAAATTCTAAAATTAATTAATATGTTGCAAAATATCACTTATCATGCTACAAGATTGAGGAAATAAAATTACTCGTAAAAATACCCTTGAGAAGAAAGCAAGTATGATGAATACTTACAAAAATCACAATTGTAGATTGGTTATTTTTATCTTTAATTAAAAAATTGTAAAATTAATATTTGGCATTTTATAGTTATTATTTCAATAAGGTTTATTTTACTATCACAAACTTAGAAACTTAGAAAAAGTTAGACTAGTAATAATTTGAACAAAAAAAAATATTCAACCTAGTTTAAAAAAAAAACTGAGCACCTATACTACCATTTATGGATAAGACCTATAAGATCTAGTCAAACTTAATATAAAATCAACCAAAATTTAAATTATTATAAATTATATAAATTTACAAACGATCCTTAATATTTTCAAAATATTTGTTCCATCTTAAAAATTAGTGACTTTGACGACCCTTCAAATCTCTTGAGCAACAAACTCTTTTTCTTATCAACAAAAACTTTTCGACCATAATTGAAATCTCTATTTTCTACTAACATATTAGTTGGCCACATTCTTATTTATATTGTAAATATGTGTCTTTATATTAACATATAGGCAGACTTTACTCAATAACTCATCCTTCTTCGTCAATATAAAATGAATGCTCTCCAATAAAATTACGTACAAGTTAATTCCTTCAATATTAAAGACGTCATGTGTATGTACATTTGTATTATTGGAAATTTATAATTCTTTTTTTTTACCTTAATAGATTAGTATATTTTACATTTTCAATCTTATAATAATAAAATTATAAGCAAGATGTCTAATTTTTAGCTTAGACTTCCATGGCCGTGAAATAGATTTCCACAATCAATGTTCCATATACAATAGTTCTCAATCAAAAAGTACACATCCATTGACCCCAAATATAGTCTTATCAATATTAAATATATAGAAAACCATCAAAATTTAAATTCATGTTATATGTTGCGACCTATCACGTATCATGCTATAAGACTGAGGATTTAAAATAAATTGAAAGAAGATACGTGAGAGGAAAGCATATATGACGATTACTCAAACAAAATCATAACATTAGGTAGTTTATTTTAGATCTTTAATCACTAAAAAACGCAAAATAGATATTTGGAAGTTTATAGTTATTATTTCAAGAATATTCATTTTATTATGACAAACTTAGAAACTTATAAATGATTGGACTAGTTACAATTTGACCAAAAACAAAATAAAATAGTCAACCTAGTTTAAAATTAGTATGTACTACCATTGATGGGTTCGACCTATACAATCTAGTCAAACTTAATATAAACTCAACAAAAACTAAAATTCTTATAAAATTATATAAAGTTATATAAAATTAAAAATAGATCCCTTATGTTTTCAAAAATTTTGTTATGTCTTAAAAATTAGCAACTCTAACCACCATTAAAGCAACTTGACAACAAATTCTTTCCTACATCAACAAAAACACTTCTACCACAATTATTATCTCCTTTTTACACTAACATAATAGTGTATAATATTTCTATTTATATCAAACTTCCTTCATATTTTGCACTCCATGCCATCTTGACCAGTAGTATGTTCTTTTTATGATGTGACCAAATTTTATAAAAATTTAAAGAAGAAGGTCGCATTTTAAACACCCTTGGATAATAATACCCAATGGACTATGATTTAAAAATACTAGCACCATAACATCTACACTAGATACAAATTTATTTAACCAACTTTATTGAGCAAAAAACTGGTCTATTTTAGTTGAAAATACTTGATCCACTCTTTTGTTTCTTCATGTGTGAAAGAATTCTTCTGTCTAGTGTTCAAGCAATTCAACATTCCTAATACAATCACCGTATATACAAACAATTTTGGAAAAACTTCACAACATTATATTTTTTTCACAACTCAAAATCTTATTATAGTCTCTATTCAAAATCTATGCATTATCATCCACTATAAGGTTTTATTCAACAAATTCTCCAATAATATTTCCTCTTTTTTTCTCATTATCATTATAAACAATGGTATTTTAGTATTTCTTGTCACTATTAAAATCATGGACTTTTCACAAAATAGCATAAAATAACGTATATATGCATTTGGTATCAACAACACCGTTAAAATATCTAACAAAAATTATTTTGTTATCAATTAATTCATGATTTGTAAAAGAAACCCATTTAGTCAATACATTTTCCCTAAATTAATAATGCATTTCTATACATATTATAGCCCCTAGTTATCAATAATAATAATTAAGAAGGAACTTGTCCTTCTCAAAGTTACTTAAACTAAAGAAGATATTAAAAGCCTCTTCCAATTTTTTTTAAGTTTCCTAAAGCACTTAACATATTTTAATGCACTTAAACCATACATTTAGAAGACCTATCAACATTATTTTCCTTTCTATTAACAAGATAACCTGGTTCTCACTCATGAACATAATAATATAACTAGCCACCTTTGTACTTAAATTATTCTTCTAGAAATTAAAATTAAATTCATATTTATTTTGGTAAACCAATTAATATATTTTAATGAATAACTCATATTTTATTTTCGATCTCTTATAAATTCTGGAAAATAATCTAGAGCACAAAGTGCCTTCAGCATGTGTACCATGTGCGGAACACTAGTAACAATGCAATACCTAAAAATATAAATAGGTATAATAGAATATTTACTCTATTTAAAAGTTTTCAAATTCGTCATGATTAAGTGGAAAAAGTAGAATAATTATTCTTTTAATGTTAATGTAATTAAGTTTATTATTTAACTTCATGCACTAACTACAGTTACTGTAATTTTAGATGAAAATCATTTCATTAGCATATTTATAGATAAATGTGACAACTAAGGTATAAATAAATCATAAAATGACAAAAATATATGTAAAGTTATGATTAACTTGGAATTTTATAAATGAAATTACATCTAATAATTAACATATTGACATTATTAGTTTAATCAACTGGTTGAAATACATATATAGTTACCAAGTTCTTTCTTCATGCCAATTATGTCTCCTTGTTTGTGATAGATAAAATCCAGTAGGAGACATCATTTTAGATATAAATTGGATATATTTAGTAGATTAATTGGTTTAATTTATAATAATGCATTTTTTTCCTTTGTTTTATACTTATTGTTATTTTAGATCTTTTGTGCATTAATTCGTTTGTTTTGTGTGAAATTTTTATGTATATGGAATCTAGAAGGCACTATGATGAAGAGAGGAAGTGAATTTAAAGGGTCAAAATCAAAAGGAAGTGTTAAAGGAGGAAAATACATCACTTTAGTTGGGGTGGAAGTGCATTGAAAACTAAAAAGTTGTCACATCTAGCCCTTTCCAAACCTAAATGGTGCAGAGTCTGACTAAGTGGTTCAAATAAAAATGATGGCCCCCTGAGTTAAAGAAATTTAAGAAGTGGTTCACGTGATTTGTACTTACGATGTGAAAGTTACACCTATTTTAGTGAAGTGGTGTACATCAGTGTGAAATAATAAAACGAATTTTGGTCCCTAATTACATAATTAATCCCAAAGGTGGGCCTAATACATTTTTCAGCTCTATATAAGGATTTTTAGACCAGTATGTTTAATTTTATCATTTATTTTGAGAGGGAGGCGGAGTAGTAGCATTTTGAAGCAAAAGGAAAAAGGTGAGAAATCTTTCTTCATCCACAATCAGCCCAATCATCCCAACTCTTATTTTGTCAGTTTCACTTAATTCGTGTAATTTCATATTGATTCTATTCTTCTACTTATTTACTACCGTTAATTAGGCGCCAAATTGGTTCCAACGTATATATCTAGAACCCAAAATACTCTTGATTTCCACTAGATAAAAACATTTTGAAGCACAAAGTGATTTCCAAGTCTATCACTTATCTCATTTTCTTTAATCTATTCTTTTGTATCCCCATTTGATATTTGTTTTATCTATAATACTAAATTCCTACTTATTTCTCCTAATGTTATCATTTGTATGAGTCACGTATTGTTTATAAAATACTTTTAAATGTTTTTTTACCTTCTTTAGCTTATATATCAATTTGTATGTCAAAATTCCATCAAATTATGCACTCCTTGCCATTTTGACAAGTAGTAAAATCTCTTCATGATGTGGCCAAATGTCATAAAACTTAAAAGAAGAAGGCAGAATTTTAAAACACCCTTGAATAATAATACCTAATGGACTATGATTTCAAATTACAAGAAAAACATTATCCACACTAAATACAAATTTATTAGACAAATTATATTTAGCAAAAACAAAGTCTAATATACTTTTAAAATTATGATCCACTCTCTTTAATTTCCAGGTGCAAAAGCATCCACTGGTAGGCTGTTTAAGCGATTCAACTTTCCTAATACAATCATTAAATTCAACAACGGTTTCTGCAAGACTTAATAACCTTTTAGTTTTTTCACAAATTAAAATCTTATTATATTCTATACAACAAATATAGGCATTATCATCTAATATAATGTTCTATTTCTACAAATTCTTCAATAATATCTTTCTTTTTCCATCATCATTATCCTTATAAAAAATAGTAATGTAGAATTTCTTGTCCTTATTAATATATTTGACTTCACATAAAATAGCTTGAGAAAACTTATTTATGCATTTTAGATCAACAAAAATTTTAAATTATATAACACTAATTCTTCCACTATAGTCAAATTCATGATTTGTTGAAGAAGCCATTTATTTAATACATTTTATTAAATTTATAATGCTTTTCTATACAAATTTTAGTCCCTAGTATTACAATTATATCTCATTTCAATATTCTGACTTCTGTTATCTCCAGGTCTTTCCACGAAAAACCATCCCCGATTGAAAACAAGTTCACGAATACCTTCAATATCCACTTGAAAGGGCACTACGTTTATGAGTGTCCCAGCCTGTAGAAGGCCAAGTTAACTAATCCATATTATGGCTTTTGTGGTCGAGGTAAAGAATCTAATCTTAGGAATGAATCATTTTGAGAGCTAGAAACATCACCTAGAGCAGCAGTTTTTCTGTTAGGCATAGAGTAGAATTAGAGTGATCGATCGAGATAACATTTCCACCGGATGCCAGAAAGAGGAAGACATAAGCAAGAGTCCCCTAGAGTGAAATGTGAGTTCATCGGCGGATTTAGAGTCGTTCAAACCAAAAAGTTCAAGATATGCGGAGTAAGCGAGTGAATTGTTGAAGAAGATTACTACTCCTTTTTGTTTGAAGGTTTTGTTAAACAATTATAAATTATAGGTATTCATAATAATAATTAAGGAGTAATTTGTCCAGATCAAACTTATTTAAATTCAAGAAGATATCAAATGCCTCTTCAAATTTTTTGTCAAGTTTCCTAAAGCACTTAAGGCATTCTAATGCACTTTTATCATACTTTTTAAAGACCTAACATCATTATTGTCCTTTTTATTAGCAAGTTCGCTTATATAAATCAAGTCCTGAATTTGTTGTTGTGATTTCATTCGAACCAGCTCTTGTTTCTGTTTTATCTTAAATGTTTTATGCCTATTTTTTCCCCAATTTTACTACTTCTAATGAGTATATAAAAAGATTACTTTATTTGATTCATAATTTTAGATGTAAATCTTTATTCATTAGGGTAAAACTAAATTATTTTTGGAATGTTTTGATCAAGATGGAATAGGCTTTAGAAAAAATATATCTTTATTGGAGCAATTGTGGCTAACCACAATCGGACGTTATTAAACATATATATTTTCAACATTCTATCTTTTGAATTCTACTATAGATAATTATCCTTCCGAGTTCTAGAAAAGTATCACTAAAGTATTACACTTGATCAATATAAAATCTAGATGTATTTTTGATAATGTTCCACCATCAATACTTTAACAAATTTATTGCTAGACGAGGGTCTGGTCTACACTAAACTACATACTCATAACAACGGTAGAGTAATAAAATTGTTAGAGAGATCACAAGAATCCTAGACTACTAACTCATCAAAATGTAACTCAAAAACATTAATATAAAAAAATAATATATTACCCCGAGCGACCTAGAGAATAAAAAAATTATAAATCCAACAAAGACGGGATTTAAATTATCAATCTTACTCAGAGAATAATTTTGTTGTTAAATAAATTATAAAAAAACAAAACAAAACCTTCTAATCCTCATCACACTGCTCGAAACACGAAACATTCCATCAATTGTATTCTTCCATTCATCTTCTAGCTTCTTTTTAGTCTCCACCAAATCCATCTTCTTCTTTTCAAACAATTCCAACTTACAAACATTACTTTTTTGTGCCAACTCTTTCAATACCAATTTATTTTTTCAACTCCTTCAATTCTTTTTCCATCTTATTTATTTCGGTATCCCTATCCTCTATGTCAACTTTGTATTCCATGATGGTAGTTTTGATCTCATCAATTGTTCCCTGACGGAATTTTGGAACTCTCTTCAACTCCATTTCTTTGAGAAGCCATGACTAAAAAAAAATGTAAAAAAAATCAAAATTTGAGAAATATATATGATTAATAAACAATTAATCCATTTTATATTCAAAATGGTCAACATCCAATTGATGTTTTATACCAAAATTAGTAAATGTATTAATCATTCTTTGTTTGAAATGATAAATATAACAAGTGATTGTCATTTTTCTAAAATCTTTTTTTAATAATATAATCATTCTCAATGTAAGTATCATAATCAAAGAATTAGTTTCAAAATATTCTACATAAATAATAATCAACATTTCTTCCTATGAACATTGTTATCCAGATATTGATATAACATCAAATATTATTTCTAGATCTGAATTAAAAAAAAATTAAGATTTTTATCAAACTATGAAATTATATAATTAGATATCAGAAATTTAAAAGAGAAGAAAAGAGAATAGAGCGGCGGCCTTAGGGAATACAAATATGAAAAATTATGGCTAATGTTTTGTGTTGGTTGTTAGGGTTAGGTTTAAATATATATTAGTTCTGAAAAAGACGAAAATGGTCCATCATTAGATAATTTTGTAAATAAAATAATATACAAGGGTATTTAAACAAAATTAGAATTATTTCTTCCTTTTATCATAATTCTGATTTTGTACAAACCTTCTATTATTTATCATTATCACTGTTTATTTTTTTTCGTTGTTGAATAATAAATTTTGCTTAGTTCATCACACAACTAGAATAATCTATTTGTAGATACAAGAGGTAACCTTAAATTTGTAGTGTCGTTTCTCTTTATAACATTTCGATATTTTTTTAGAATTTAGGTATTGTTTGGGAACATTTTTTTTTTATTTTAAAAAAAATAAATCAAAACGAGTTATTTAATCGAGTTAATTTTCAAATAAGTAAATATTTTAATTAAAAGATGCACAACTTCTATGGTGAAGATCGTTGTATTCAATTATAATCTTTAGTGGTTGCACCAAAGCTAACTATATTGTATTTTTTGAATAAGTAGTAAGTTTTAATTACAGAGTTGCATCACACCTTGTGGTTTACAACAAAGAGTATCTAAGATCTAACTCTCTCTTCTTAATCCGATTTTATGTTTTAATATTTTTTGTGATGATTTTAATCATAATAATTAAATATTACAATCGATGAATAGATTAGATTTTATATATTTTTATTTTATATACTTTTCAGGCCATTTATGATACTTTGCATTAACTTTCTAAGTTGTGAAGTGAATCATGATATGAAGAATTATATCTAAATGAAAAAGTACATAATAAAATATTAGAAGTTACAAAATATTGTTTATTAGACTCATAAAATGTATAGTCTGACGTGATATGTTTTTAATAGAATTGATGTCATGACTGTGGGTGGTAGAAGTATATGTCTTTGAACAACTTAATATTTTGAGATCATTGACTTAATGGATAATTTATATTAGACTCCCAACCAGTCATATCCAAGGAGAATTGATAAGTTGAGGGAGAAAATTTATGTGAAATTCGTAATAGAGGATGAACTCCCTCCAAGAAAATTATGTGTAATGAAATATCCTTACAAATTAAGGATTCGATGTGTATGTACATTTGTGTTATTGGCAATTGATAGTGCTTTTTTATCTTTGTAGTTTAGTGTATTTTTCGATCCCAATCATATGCTTAATGAAATTATAAGCAAGATTTTAGCATCTACTTCTATGGCCATGGAATAGATTTCCCTAATCAATGTTCCATATACAATCGTTGTGAATCAAAATGTACATCACCCATTGATCCCAATATTTGTATTATCCATATTGAATATATAAATTAAAATAAAAAATTTAAAATTAATTAATATGTTGCAAGCTATCACTTATCATGCTACAAGATTGAGGAAATAAAATTACTCGAAAAAAGACTCTTGAGAAGAAAGCAAAAATGATGAATACTTGAAAAATCACAATTGTAGATGGGTTATTTTTATCTTTAATAAAAAAGTTGCAAAATTAATATTTGGAATTTTATAGTTATTATTTCAATAAGGTTTATTTTACTATCACAAACTTAGAAACTTAGAAAAAGTTAGACTAGTAATAATATGAAAAAAAAAATATTCAACCTATTTTTAAAAAGCTGAGCACCTATACTACCATTTATGGATAAGACCTATAAGATCTAGTCAAACTTAATATAAAATCAACCAAAATTTAAATTATTATAAATTTTATAAATTTTCAAACTGACCCTTAATATTTTCACAAAATTTGTTCCATCTTATAAATTAGTGACTTTGACGACCCTTAAAGTCTCTTGAGCAACAAACTCTTTTCCTTATCAACAAAAATATTTCAACCATAATAAAATGTCATTTTCTACTAACATTAGTTGGCCACATTCTTATTTATATTGTAAATATGGGTCTTTATATTAACATTTAGGCAGACTTTACTCTATAAGTCGTCCTTCTTCGTTAGTATAAAATGAATGCTCTCCAATAAAATTACGTGCGAGTTAATTCATTCCTGGTACGGCCTAGGGTGTGATAAAAATATGTAATCATTAGATGCAAATAAACACCCTAAGCTGAGCACGGTTCTGCAAGTATACAGATCGTATGCAAGTTTTAATGATTAAGTATGATTCGTTCCGCAGAGACTACGAAGGTTAGGGGAATCTTATGCAATAATCAAGTTCAAATACTAAAAGCTAGAACAAATAAAACGTAGAAAAAATAAAGACAAATAGATTTTTATTTGATTTTTAATTAACTAAATTAAACTAATGAAGTAAAGACAGAAAATTAAATGCAAGAGAAGTAGTATGAGAATATAGCTTGAGTAAATAGCATGTAATCCCCACTAGTTTTGCCGTTCTAAACATGTAAGGGTGGATTATGTAGTATTTCAATAATCGGTTCCAATTGCGCTAGGTAGTTTTAAATAGGGTTTACATGTGTCAATAAGGAGTCCTAAGCAAACTGTTCCTGAAATTGGTAAATAGCAATATATACTAAACCATAGTGATTATCTAGTTAGGTTGATTTGTCAGATCTAAACCGAATACTAGACGTTATGTGCTAAACATGTAATTAAAAACCGTTGTCAATGGTGACCTAACTACTAGATGGTAATTCTATATGGTTGAGATCCACAATAACACAGAATATAAATCCAAACACATAAACAGAGAATAAAAACAATAATTCAATTTAAAACATAGAATTTCCAAATTAGATAGATGTCAACAAAAACTAGGGTTCATACATATATGCTAAAACTCAAGCTAAAAGAAATTTAGTTCATATTAATGAAAGAAAAGAAAGAAATTACAAATTCAGAGGTAGAAGAAGACATTGTTGATGCACAGCTCCTTCCAGACTTCTTTTCTTGTGTTGTAAGCTTCCTCTTGGTTTAAGGTTTCACCAAGGATGATTTTTTAATGTTAAGAGGCTGTATTTATAGTGTATAGGTTGACCTACACGTTTTCTTGAAGGAGAAGGTAAATATGGGCTCCAAGCCCAACTCAAATTCGTAGCCCAAAAACATGCAATCAGCCCCGTTTTTCTTTTGGTCCTAACAGCTTCAATATTTGTCCGATTGATGCGTATGAGTATACCAAATTCATCGTCTCGGAAATATCTTCAACTTTGCTCTTTACCATTTCTCCAAATTCTTCACCGTTTTTAATATATAAACTGATTTGTGTTCGTAGGTGCAGAAATTCAGATTTAAGGCAGCTTTTCCTTTTCCATGTTTTTAGTTTTTACTTCCTTATCTTCAATTTTCATGTTTATCTTCTTTCCTTTAGCTCTATTTACCAACTTTTACTCTACTTAATTACCATATATCTCAAAAACTTCACACTAAATAAATAATTAAACCCAATATGCTCTAAAAATAATAATTAATTAATTCAAGACCCAAAATAGGAAAGTGTACTAAATAAAGCTAAAATTGACCTATAAACTAATAAATCCGCCTAAAATGATGTCTCAGAAATAGATTTTATTATCACAAATGAGGAGACATCAAGACCCCCAACTCAAAGTTGTATCGTCCCAATACAATAAAAAAAAAACAGAAGGGTAGTCAAATAAACAAGAAGAAGAAGTCGGAGGAGAATAAGAACAGAACATAATAAATGATCCTAGAGCATAGTACCTAAAAAGTCTCATATAGTAATGCTCAAGAAGTAATGCAAAATATGCTTAATATACACATAATCAACAATCCATAAATTCAAGTCAAGATTAATTTCGCAATGCCTGAAGGAGAGGATGACAACTTAGTTCGCGTTAATGGCTATAGGTTGTTCATAGGTCCTAATATAGCATCCAATGGTCCACTTACCTACTACCTAATAGCTCAATTGTTTCTCCACCAGGCAGTTAGAAATCCTAAGGTCTTTGGTTATAACTTGGCTTAGGGACGGTGTGGTATATTTGGATAATGAAAAGTGAGTTTTTGGCTCTCTCCTCACTAGCCATCAACGAATCGCCCTAGAGCTTGAGTTTTCACTCGAAGATGTTCTCACTCAACCCAATTTATTGATGCTTTTTGATTTGCATCCCCAATAATCCCAATTAAAACCATTTGTGATGATATACAGATTCCACATTGCCGGCCCGAATATATATATTCTTTTCATCTCTTTTTCTTTTGTATAGCTATGATTCTCTTTTTTATGTTCGAGATATCACGCTATTTTTCATATATATATATATATATATATATATATATATATTTTATGCCCTTGTTAGCAAATTTAGCTCGTAACTTCTTTTCCATTCACTATTACCCCGGCAAAGGGTTACAATAATAACTTTTTCATCATCAATAAAATCACAAATATAATACCCAAAACCCAATGTTCCCTAATGATGAAACCCACCACCCCAAATTCAAGCTCTAAAACGACTTGTTTCAGGTTTTGCGATTCGAGTACGGGTCATATAGATAAGTCCTACTAGCTAAGGGTATGGATTATAATGTGTTTCAATAAAAAGGCTTTTAGAAAGGCTTATAGGGGCTAAGAAGGATAATAACAATAACCAAATAAAAGGGTGAGAAAGTATAAAAAGGCTTCAAGTGGCTTTAACATGAAAGAACTGCCTTATTCATTTTTCTAACTACCGGATTTTGTTACTTTTTCATTATTAGTTCATAGATAAGTGGGTTTTCACTTAATTTCAAATCTCACGTTCTACACACCAAATAACTCTCCCTAAGTTTCAACGTGATTTCTTAGCATTGCTAATTAAGTTTTCTATCTTTTATTTCCGGTTTTCATACATGCATGCTAAACAAATTTGTAAAATCTTTCAAAAACATACTACTTACTATAATTGACCTAATTAATCATGCTCAAATAGGTACATTCAAAATACTCCATGCCTTAATTCAACCTAAAAATTTTAAATTTTATGCAAAAACGAAAAGAAGATGAGGAAAACGAATCCCCATCCCCAACTCAAAAGTGAGCTGTGTCCCCACGACTCGAAAAAGACTCAAGAATGGAATAAAATTTAAAATTAAAACTAACAAAACTACCTAATTCATACAAGCTATTAAGAAAGAGGATTAGAGTGGCTTACCTGGCTGGCCATAGAGATCCATTATGTCCTCCTCCTCCGAAGAAGAAGAAGGGTCAGAATAATTATCAATATCCCTTTCCAAGGTTATATCTTCCAACTGTGATTGCATCTGTGTAACTTTCACCCAAAGTTCTCTTTTTTCTTCTTGTAATCTTTCAACTTCATGCTGTAATTTAAGAGCCCATGGGGGAATATCATGATCAATTTTTGAGGAAGAAGTAGAAGATTCTTGGTCATGAATCTTTATCTTTTTCAAAGGCCTTGCTGGTATAGACATTCTAGCAGTGGATTTCTTTGGTAGTGGTTGTGCTGGTGCCTTTTCTTTTGATTCTTGAGTAGCCTCATCAAGGTTGGTAGGCTTTTCAATGGTGGATCCAGGCAAATTCTTATTCTTCCCAAGGATGGTGCACTTTCTCTTGTATTCCATAGCATCAGATCTATTAGTCATGTTTAATTTAACCACAACTCAAGTTATACCAAGGATGAATTTAAAAGTTAAGAGAAATTGGTGTAGCTTGAGGTTGTTGCTTGGAATTTAATAAAAGAGAAAGGTTTCTTGATGAATCTTGGAAGAATTCTTGAAAGCTTGATGTTCTTGATGGTGATTAATGGTGTAGTGTGATGAATTTGATGAAGAAATTGTGTTTATGGAGGATGGAGGAGAGAATTATTGAAGTTGTTGTGTTAATTGTGGAGGTTTGTACAAGCTTCAAGGTCTACATATAGTGTTTGGGTCTGAAAATTTCGTGTGGGAGGGGCTAGGGTTAAGTTTGATAAGGTAAGAATTTGAATAGGAATAAAACTCTTCAAAACCGACCTAGTGCGGTGCACTGGACCCCTGGCGCGGTGTACCGGAACTTCTGTTGTTCCAATTTTTCACTCCTCGTTAAAAAACCCGATTCTCCTTACCCGTGTCACGGGTTTTTGCTACTACGGTATACCGGACGTGAGGTGCGGTATACCGGACCTGTCATGCTCTAACTTTTCGAACTCTCGGCATAAAACCCGAGTCAGTGTACCCGTGTTACGGGTTTTTCCAGGCGCGGTGCACCGGACATGAGGCGCGTTACACCGGACTGGCGTGCGAATTTTTCCAAAATTGTTCCTTTTGACCCCAAACTCATTTCCTGCACAATAACACACTACCTCAAGCTAATCGTTTTCTATGAGATGGATTGTTTCCTCTCGCCCAAAGTCCTCACTGTCATGGTATCTTTTCAAACGCTAGCCATTCACCATGAATGTCCTTTGCTCGGTTGGATGTTCTATCTCAGTCGCTCCATGAGGTATGACTTTCTTAACAATGTAAGGTCCTCCCCAACGGGATTTAAGCTTTCCTGGGTAGTTCGAAAATCGAGCATTGTATAATAAAACCTTTTGTCCTCTCTCGAAATGCTTTGGACGGAGTCGCCTATCATGCCATCTCTTTGTTTTCTCCTTGTAGAGGCGTGAATTTTCATAGGCAAGATAGCGAAACTCCTCCAACTCGTTCAACTGCATCAACCTTTGTTTCCCGGCCAATTCTGGATCTAGATTCAGAGTTTTAATACCCTATAAGGCTCGAGCTTCAAGTTCAATAGGTAGATGACACACTTTGTCGTAGACCATGCGATATGGAGATGCCCCAACTGGTGTTTTAAATGCTGTTCTGTAAGCCCAGAGAGCATCATCTAGCTTTAAAGACCAATCTTTCCTCGTTTTATTCACGGTCTTCTCAAGAATAGATTTGATTTCCCGGTTGGACACTTCAGCTTGACCGTTAGTTTGTGGGTGATAACCGGTTGAAATACGGCTTCTCACTCCAAACTTCCGAAGAAGGTTTCTCAGTTGAGCATTAATAATATGTGTACCTTTATCACTGATGGTAACACGTGGCGTACCATGTCTTGAAAAGATGTTTGTTTTAAGAATTTAATCACTGTTTGATCATCGTTCTTTGGTGTTGCCACTGCTTCCACCCATTTTGATACATAATCTACCGCAAGTAAAATATAAAGATTTCCATGGGAAGTGATGAAAGGTCCCATGAAATCTATTCCCCATACATCAAAGATTTCAACTTCTAGGATTTTGTTAAGCGGCATCGCGTCTCTTTTTGATACATTACCAGTGAACTGGCATCTTTGAGACGAAACGGTGACAATCTTTATGTAGGGTAGGCCAATAGAAACCGGATTGAAGAATTTTAGCTGTAGTTCTATCGCCTTTAAAGTGACCTCCATATGGTGAACTATGACAACTTGCGATAATCTTATCAACTTCACCTTCATGAACACATCTTCTAACTACTTGGTCACTACAAATTTTCCAGAGGTACGGTTCATCCGAATAGTACTGTTTGGCCTAGTGAGATAATCTTTGTCTTTTTTGTGGGTGGATATCCTTGGGGAATACACCACTCATAATGAGGTTGACTAGATCTGCATACCATGGCACAAACGCATTTTTAATAGCAAAACGTTGTTCATCAGGGAATACCTCTTTAACCAACAATGGTTCTTTGTTTGCATCAGATCCTTCGAGCCTTGATAAATGATCAGCAATTTGATTCTCGCATCCCTTTCGGTCTCGAATGTCTATGTCGAATTCTTGAAGCAACAGTATCCATCTAATAAGACGTGGCTTAGCGTCCTTTTTATCCATAAGGTATCTGATAGCTGAATGGTCCGTGTATACAATAGTTTTCTTTCCAATCAGATAGGAGCGAAATTTATCAAAAGCATATACCACGGCCAACATCTCTTTCTCCGTCACTGTATAATTCATCTGGGCAGCGTTGAAAGTCTTGCTTGCATAATAAATCGTGTGGAAGATCTTGTCTTTCCTCTGTCCCAACACAACACCCATAGCATGATCACTAGCATCGCACATAAGTTCAAACGAAGCTTTCCAATTTGGAGGTATAACAACAGGTGTAGAGATCAGTTTCTCCTTAATCGTCAAAAACGCTTGAAGACATTCGTCAGTAAAGTTAAAAGGAGTATCCTTTTCAAGTAAAGAACAAAGAGGTTTGGCGATCTTGGACAAATCTTTAATAAATCTTCGATAAAATCGTGCGTGACCCAAGAAACTTCTCACTCCTTTTACAGAAACTGGAGGTGGTAATGTTTTGATAACTTCAATCTTTGCACGATCAACCTCCATCCCTGCCTTTGAAACCTTATGTCCCAACACAATTCCCTCTTGAACCTTGAAGTGGCATTTTTTCCAGTTAAGCACAAGATCTTTTTCTTTACATCTTACAAGGACTTTCTCAAGATTATTCAAACAATCATCAAAACTATCTCCAAACACCGAGAAATCATCCATAAAAACCTCCAAGTATTTATCAATCATGTCCCAAAATATAGCCATCATGCACCTCTGGAACTTGGCAGGTGCATTACATAAACCAAACGGCATCCTTCTATAAGCAAAGGTGCCAAACAGACAAGTAAAAGTTGTTTTGTGTTGATCAAGAGGATCCACACAAATCTGATTATAACCCGAATATCCGTCAAGGAAACAATAATACTCTCTCCCTGCGAGTTTGTCTAGCATCTGATCAATGAATGGTAGCAGGAAGTGATCTTTCTTTGTAGCTTTGTTGAGTCTTTAGTAATCCATGCATACTCGCCACCCCACAACTGTTCTTGATGGTATGGCTTCACCTTGATCATTAAGGATGGTAGTGATACCTCCTTTATTTGGAACACATTGCACTGGACTGACCCAATCACTGCTAGCTATCAGATAGATAATTCTTGCGTCTAATAACTTAATCACCTCCTTCCTCACCACTTCTTTCATAGCTGGCATGAGTCTTCTTTGTCCCTCTATAGATCGCCCACCTTCGTTCTCAAGAATGATTTTGTGTTTGCAAACGGAAGGACTAATTCCCTTGATGTCGGCAATAGTCCATCTGATTGCTTCTTTGTTAGCACGAAGTATATGAAGTAGCTTTTCCTCTTGAGGACCTGAAAGGTTAGCAGAAATGATAACAGGCAAAGTTTTGTTTGTACCTAGATATGCATAGCGTAAATTATCTGAAAGCGGGTTTTCTTCGAGAACAGGTGGACATATTATGGATGGTTGTTTTATTGGTTCAATGTCACCTGATTCTTGAAGTAGTTCTCGTATATTCGATCCTAATGCAGCAACTTCTTCAGGGGGAATCTCGAGTTCCTCTTGTGATTCAAGTGTTAAGGCTTCGTCAAGATTATCATCTAAGCTTGCTTCATTGAAGACTTCTTGTGTAATTTTTCCGATGACATCTATTTTGAAACATTCATCTTTTGAATTCGGTAACTTCATCGTCTTAAACACATTGAATCGTACCTGTTCGTCTTGTACCCTCATGATCAACTCACCATTCTCAACATCAATTAGTGTACGCCCTGTGGCTAAGAATGGTCTACCCAAGATGATGGGGACAATCTTATCCGCGTCGTAGTCAAGAATAATAAAATCACAAGGAAAAATAAAAGAACCAGCTTTAACTAAAACATCTTAAATTTTACCTACTGGTCGGGAGAGAGAGCGATTTGCCATTTGTAATACCACAGATGTGGGTACTACCTCTCCTATATTAAGCTTCTCGAACAGGGATCTTGGCATGACATTGATACTCGCGCCTAAATCACATAATGCTTTCCCGGTCAAATCATCTCCAATGCCAATGGGAATTGTAAAACTTCCGGGATCTTCTAGCTTCGGTGGTAACTTGTTTTGAGATAAAGCACTATACTCCACAGGCAATCCAATTGTTTCCCCAGTTTCTATACTTCGTTTGCTGGAAAGAATGACCTTCATGAATTTCAGATATTTTTGCATTCTCTTGAGAGCTTCAACAAACGACATATTAATCTCTAACTTGCTCAACATGTCAACGAACTTCTTGAATTCCAGGTCATTGTCCTTCTTTCTGACACGTGAAGTGTATGGTGGTGGAGGGCGTGTATTAAGTTCAACTGGTTTCTTCGTTTTTCAGATGTCTCGGCTTGGACACTCTTTGGTTTAACTACCTCCTCTACTGTATCTTAGGTTGTCTCTTCTCCCCCCTTTTCTGGAATAGGGATTGGTTCTGGTTCTGATCTTGGTGGAGGTAGTTGTTTTCCACTTCGCAATGCAACTGCATGACAAGAATTATCTCGAGGAGAAATAGTATCACTTGGAAGCTGCCGTTTCGGCCTATTTTGCAATGTACTTGCCATATGTGATAGAGTATTCTCGAGTTTCTTGATTACCTTCTGCTGGGCTTGAATTTTCTGTTGGCTACGAATCATATTGTTTTCAATTGCTTGCATTAGTTTGGCCATACTTGAATTCAAGCTCAATCATTGCCAGTTGCATTGATTGTTTTGGTGGTTCTTTCTTCGTTTCTTGACAAGCTTTTTAAACAATGGGCTCTTTTTGATATATAGGTTGTGGTGGATGATAAGATTGAGGTTGGGGTTGATGATAAGTCTCTTGATTTCTGACCCAAATTCTTTGTTGTGGAGGTTGTTGATAATTAGCGTAGCTTTCTTGTGGATAATCATAACCATTAGAATAATAGTTATCTTGAGGATATGTGACGGGAGCTAATGCTGGATTATTTATACATCTTTCCCACACATGTCTTCTTGATCCACAACCAGGACACGAAGGTATTGTACGTACTACATTTACCTGAGCAATTGTTCGAGCTTGTTGTTGTAGTTCTTCGAGTTGTTGGGTCAATTCATTAAGCTTCGGAGATTCTGAAGTGTCTTCTTTTTCTGGTTTCCTTCGCCAACTTCTCTCATTCTCAAGAATTCTCTCCATACAAATTTCAGCTTCTTCAGGATCTGGTAACACAAAACCTCTGTTTCCTAAGGAATCTGTTTTTTCCCTTGACTTGTCATTAAGTCCTCCATAAAACAAGGTTAAATAATATTCCGGCAATGATTTATGGAATGGACATCTCGCCATCTTTTCGTTAAATCTTAACCATGCTTCACCCAAACTCTCTCTGTCTTTCTGTATAAACTGTTCAAGCTCTAACATATCTTTTAATCGTCTACTAACCAGATAGAATTGGTTTAGGAATCTTGCTTGAAGCTTGTCCCAATCTGGAATAACATGAGGATATTGGGTATCGTACCAATTGCTTGCACCTCCGGTCAAGAAGAACTGGAACATTATGTAATACACCTGCTCCCTAGTAACTCCTCTGACGATATAAGCATCACAGATTTGCATGAATTTTTGAATATATCGGATCGGATCTTGTTGTGCAGCACCGCTAAATAACCCATGATTTGCAAACTGCACTAGCATCCCTGGATCAGGCCTGAATTTAGCGGCTTGGATTTCTAGAGTGCGGATTCCGCGTGGTTGCACTCTAAATTCTATGGGTAACTCAAGTCTCCTTGGATTCTCCATCTGTAACTATCTATAAAACAAAAACTAAAAAGACAAAAGTGTAAAATAGAACTAACGGAAATAAAAGCACAAGATATATGCACAAGGACTAACGATGTAGTCCCCGGCGGCGGCGCCAAAAACTTGGTACGGCCTAGGGTGTGATAAAAATATGTAATAATTAGATGCAAATAAACACCCTAAGCTGAGCACGGTTCTGCAAGTATACAGATCGTATGCAAGTTTTAATGATTAAGTAAGATTCGTTCCGCAGAGACTACGAAGGTTAGGGGAATCTTATGCAATAATCAAGTTCAAATACTAAAAGCTAGAACAAATAAAACGTAGAAAAAACAAAGACAAATAGATTTTTATTTGATTTTTAAATAACTAAATTAAACTAATGAAGTAAAGACAGAAAATTAAATGCAAGAGAAGAAGTAGTATGAGAATATAGCTTGAGTAAATAGCATGTAATCCCCACTAGTTTTGCCGTTCTAAACATGTAAGGGTGGATTATGTAGTATTTCAATAATCGGTTCCAATTGCGCTAGGTAGTTTTAAATAGGGTTTACCTGTGTCAATAAGGAGTCCTAAGCAAACTGTTCCTGAAATTGGTATATAGCAATATATACTAAACCATAGTGATTATCTAGTTAGGTTGATTTGTCAGATCTAAACCGAATACTAGACGTTATGTGCTAAACATGTAATTAAACACCGTTGTCAATGGTGACCTAACTACTAGATGGTAATTCTATATGGTTGAGATCCACAATAACACAGAATATAAATCCAAACACATAAACAGAGAATAAAAACAATAATTCAATTTAAAACATAGAATTCCCAAATTAGATAGATGTCAACAAAAACTAGGGTTCATACATATATGCTAAAACTCAAGCTAAAAGAAATTTAGTTCATATTAATGAAAGAAAAGAAAGAAATTACAAATTCAGAGGTAGAAGAAGACATTGTTGATGCACAGCTCCTTCCAGACTTCTTTTCTTGTGTTGTAAGCTTCCTCTTGGTTTAAGGTTTCACAAAGGATGATTTTTTAATGTTAAGAGGCTGTATTTATAGTGTATAGGTTGACCTACACGTTTTCTTGAAGGAGAAGGTAAATATGGGCTCCAAGCCCAACTCAAATTCGTAGCCCAAAAACATGCAATCAGCCCCGTTTTTCTTTTGGTCCTAAAAGATTCAATAGTTATCCGATTGATGCGTATGAGTATACCAAATTCATCGTCTCGGAAAGATCTTCAACTTTTTGCTTGACCATTTCTCCAAATTGTTCACCGTTTTTAAGATATAAGCTGATTTGTGGTCGTAGGTGCAGAAATTCAGGATTTAGGCAGCTTTTTTTTCCATGTTTTTAGCTTTTCTTTACTTTATCTTCAATTTCCATGTTTATCTTCTTTCCTTTAGCTCTCTTTACCAACTTGGACTCTAATTAATTACCATATATCTCTAAAGGTTCACACTAAATATATATAATTAAACCCAATATGCTCTAAAAATAATAATTAATTAATTCAAGACCCAAAATAGGAAAGTGTACTAAATCAAGCTAAAATCGACCTATAAACTAATAAATACGCCTAAAATGATGTCCCAGAAATAGATTTTATTATCACAAATGAGGAGACATCAATTACAAACGTATATAAATCCACTCCGATATAATTTCCCAATGATGATACCTACCACCCCAATTTCAAGGTCAAGATAAGAAGTCTTAGGATTGTGATGCAAGTGCGGGTCATATGGAAATGCCAAATAAACTAAGGGGATATAGGTTTATATTGTGGCGAAAAAAGAAAGGCTTAAAGGCTAAAAATGGGGCTAAGAAGGATATAATTAAATTAAGGGATAGAAAGCTAAAAAGTTTCAAATGGATATCAAAGAACTGCCTCAATCATTTTCCTAGTTACATAGATTGCCTCTAGTTAATACCTAAGTGGGTTCTCTACTCATTTAGCTCTCGCGTTCTACAAACAACACATTTTCCTTAATTATAAGTTTACTTCTTTTGCATTGTTCATTAATTTTTCCTATCAATTACCTAATGTTCCTATCAATTACCTAATGTTTGCATGAAATCTAAGTGCGTTTTATACTAACTCCTAAGGTCTACTAGTTTCTATCACAAATTAACAAATTTTTTGCTTAATGGGGACATTTAAAATGCTTTACAGTCAAACATAATCCTAAATTTATTTTATTGAAAGCAGTAAAACAAATAACACATAAAAATAGAAATGAGGCAACGAAACTCACCAACAACTCAAAAATAGGATTCGAGTATAGTTGAACTTATGGAATTATTTGAAGAAAACATTAAGATAAGTCAGCAAAGACTCCAAACCCAGTCAAAGGTAATTAAAAATCTCGAGCATACCCTTTCACCGATGACGATTGCACTTCAGAAAAGGCCAAAAGGGAAACTCCCAAGTGATACGATTTCTCCTCAAGATAATGCTTGTCATGCAGTTGAAGTAAGAAGTGGAAAACAATTACCTCCGCCTAGAGTGGAAGAAACAGAACAACCAAAAGAAAAAACCCCTACTCCTGAAGAGGTGGTTGAAGAAACAGTTGACGATATAGTCGAAGAGGTAATTGAACAAAAGAGTGTCCTAGAGAGGGCACCAGAAAAGAAGAAGAACTCAGTTGTAAACAATACACGTCCTCCTCCACAATTCCCATCACCTGTCAAAAACAAGAACAATGAAGAAGAATTCAAGAAGTTCCTTGACATAATGAGCAAGTTAGATATTAACATACCGTTTGTAGAAGCTCTCAAGAGAATGCCAAAATATCTTAAATTCATGAAGGACATTCTCTCTAACAAACGAAGCTCATAAACCGAGGAGATGAATGGATTTCCAGAGGAGTGTAATGTTATATATCAATTAAAACTACCACAAGACGCACATACACCCAAGAACTCATGGATGGGACCATCCATGGCTACAAAGAATAGATCTAAGAAGTTCATAGGGGTGAAAGGCACAGGATTCAAATTTTGCGTGCAAAATATTAATAAAATCATTTATTGCTGGGGAGGTGATGTTCATACATGATCACTGAGGTACACGTCTAACTCAAAGACGTTAAACAAAAGGGCTCTTGGGAGACACACCTTGTTTTACTGACTTTCTAGTTAGTTTTATGTTTCGTAGTGTATATTCTCAAGTTAGTGTATATTTTTAATGTGCTTACAAGCTAGTAGGAGAGAAAGGTAGTGTCTTAATTGTGCAGGAAATGAGTTTGGGGTCAAACCAGGAAAAATTGGGGAAATTCTGATTTGTTCACTGGCATATGCCGACAGATTCTTCGGTATACAGGTAAAAAAAATCGTGCCACGGTTTGAAAAATCAGGTTCCCTGCCGAGAGCTTGCTTGGAAAAACCGTGAGCGATCCACCGAGATCACCGGTATGCCGCCCAAGAAAAAACGTGCCACTGTTTTTGAAATTAGTTTCTTTGCCGAGGGGTGCAATTAAAAACCGTGTTCGCTTTTGACGACATGGTTTATGAAATCAGCAACCGGTATGCCGCCTATCTCACCGGCATGCTGGCCCGAGGCAGTTTGTGAAGAGTTTGTTACCTAATCAACTTCTTCCCTTACCAAGATCAAAACCTAGCCTCTCCAACACGAATTTTTCAGACCTAAACCTTATAAAAACAACTTGAAGTTTGTTTAAACCTCCACAACAAACACAACAACAACAAAAAATCTTTCCTCCATCCTCCATAAACACATCTTCTTCATCAAATCCATTACACTACACCATAAAACACCACCAAATATCATCAAACTATCAAGAATTCTTCCAAGAACAATCAAAGAAACGTTCTTCGACGATTAAATTCAAGCAAGACACCTAAGCCACACCAGTCTTTCATAACTTCATTCTCTCCTTGGTTGTAGGTTAATCAGAGTTGACAAACAGAAAGGATCCCATGGATTATAAGAGGAAGTGTTCAATATTAGGGAAGAACAAAAAATTGACTAAAGCCACAATAGAAAAGGCCATTGACCTTGATGAGCCCAGTGAAAAGAAACCAAAGACAGAGGCACCAACACAACCACTACATAGGAAATTAACATCTAGAATGAGTGTACCACCAATGCCTAAAGCAAAGACACCAATCCAAGATCAAATTTCATCTTCAAATCTTCATAAAAATTCAGGCATGCCCCGAGAATGGGCAATTAAATTAACGGATGAAATTAATTAATTTAAGAAATAATTCGCTGCTTGCTGGGAGGAAATTTCAAAGATTAATCAGGTAATAAACGAATTAACACATGACTTGGATATTGATAATTATACTTCATCTTCGGGGAATGATTTGCTAGATCTTTATGGCCAGGTACCCCGTTTTAATTCTTCGTCTTAATTGCTTGTATCCATTGGTTAGTTTAGTTTTGAATTTTATTGCTTTATTGAGTCTTTACGAGTCGTGGGGACACGACTCACTTTTGAGTTGGGGTGGGAATTTGTTGTCCTCATCTTCCTTTTTGTTTTTGCATAAAATTTAAAAAATTTAGGTTTGAATTGTCATAGAATATAGTGAATTTACATATTGAGCATGATTTAATTAAATTAATGATAGTAAGTAGTATGTTTCTGAACGTTGTTACAAATATGTTTAGTATGCATGTATGAAAACAGGAAATAAAATATAGGAAGATTAATGAGCTATGCTAAGAAGTAAAGTTGAAACTTAGGGAGAGTTATTTAGTGTGTAGAACATGATGTTTGAAATTAGCTGAAAACCCGCTTATCTATGAACTAATAGTGAAAAAGTAACAACATCCGGTAGTTAGAAAAGTGAATAAGGCAGTTCTTTCATATTGAAGCGACTTGAAGCCTTTTTAGCTTTCTCACCCTTTTATTTGATTATTTTATTATCCGTCTTAGCCCCTCTGAGAATTTCTAAAGACTTTTATTTAACCACATTACAAGCCATACCCCTTAGTTTATAGGACTTATCCATATGACCCGCACTCGAATTGCAAAACCCGAGACAAGTCATTTTTAGAGCTTGAGTTTGGGGTGGTGGGTTTCATCATTGGGAACATTGGGTTTGGGAAATTGTAATTGTGAGATTATCGATGATGAAAGTTATTACTGTAACCCTTTGCCGGGGTAATAGTAAATGAAAAAATTGAAAATTATTGAAAAGAAAAAATATATGAGAAAAATAGTGTGATATCTCAACATCAAAAAGAGAGTCATAGCTATATAAAAGAAAAAAGAGATATATGAAAAGATTGAAAAATATTTGGACTGGCAAAGTTGAATTTATATATCATCATAAAAAGGTTTTATATGGGATTATTTGGCGATGCACGTCAAAGCATCAAATATTGGGTTGAGTGAGACATCTTCGAGTGAAACTCAAGCTCTAGGGTGATTCGTTGACGGAATGTGAGGAGAGAGCCAAAAGCTCACTTTTTCATTACCCAAATATACCACATCGTCCCTAAGCCACGTTATAACCATAAAGACCTTAGGATTTCTAACTACCTGGTGGAGAAATAATGGAGCTATTAGGTTATAGGTAAGTGGACCATTGGATGTTATACTAGGGGCTATGAACAACCTATAGCCATTAACTTGAACTGAGTTGAAAATCTCTCCTTCTGGCATTGTAAAGTAAATCTGGACTTGAATTTATGGATGGTTGATTATGTGTATATTAAGAATACGTGTGCATTATTTCTTTAGCATTACTACATGAGACTTTTTAGATAATTTTCTCTAGGATCATTCATTGTGTTCTACTCTTCTTCTTCTCTGTTATTTATCTGACTACCTTACTGTTCTTTATTTTTATTGTATCGGGATGATACAACTTTAGTTGGGGGTCTTGATGTCTCCCTCTTTGTGATGATTTAATCTTAGTCGGAGACATCATTTTAGGTGTATTTAATAAAGTAAATGTCGATTTTTACTTATATTATTGTATTTTCTTACTTCTTGTCTTAATTTGATTATTTATTATTTTTAGAGCATATTGGGTTTAATTGTTTGTTAATTGTGAAGATTTAAAGATATATGGTAATTAATTAGATGCCAAATCAATTCTAAGATATAAGGTAAAGAAGATAATAATGGAAATTGGAGATAAAGGAAGGAAATATAGAAAAAGTAAAAGATAAAGTTGTAGAGCTACGTCCATTCAATTGATCATAACTCAAAACGTCTAGGAATCTGAAAGAATGGTCTGAAGCAAAGTTGTAGAGCTTTTCAAAACGATCAATTTCGATATGAAGAACGCGTCAATCGGAGCTATATTGAGGAAGTTACAACTAAAACAAAATGACAACAGTTTATTAGCTTTTCTATATTTTAGCATTACGAATTTGAGTTGGGCTAGAAGTCCAATTACTTGTCTTCCATTCCAAAAAAACGTTTTAGGGTTTCCTATACGCTATAAATACACCCTCTAATCAGTAGAAACACATCTTTGGCTAATGCTTAAGCCAAGACAAAGCCTACATCAAGAAGGAGTTAAGCATCAAATTATGTCTTCACAAGCCTTCAAATTTGTAAGTATCTCCTTTTCTTTCTCTATTATGAACTAATTTATTTTAGCTTGAGATTTAGCATATGGGTATGAACCCTAGACTTGTTTTACATCTATTTCAATTTGGGATGACATTGTATTCAAATTGAATAAATGTTTTATTCTATGTTTTATGTGCTATGAATTATTGTGTGTTTCCTTACGAGGGCCCGCGTATAGGATTACCTTAATCGTAGTTAGATGGGCACCAGGAAGGGGTGTCTAATTATTTAAACACCACATAAACATCTAGTATGCGGCAGCGATCCTGACGGGCTTGCCTAACTAGATAGCCATTAGGGTATGATTTAACCACCGATCATCGTTAAATGGCCAGTCTCAATTATGAACATAGTGGCGTAGGAGCACCCTATTTAAGTCCCCTCGTGATTGTGAGGTCGCCACCCTAGTCCACCCTGACTGGGGTAGGGAGGAATTTAGAATCCTGGTTGTTGCAATTCTACATAATTCGCCCTTACATGATTATACTAAACAAGGCTAGTGGGGATTACTTGATATATCTCGAGCTAAACTCTCATATCTTCGTTTCTCATATTTAATTTTCTGTCTTTACTTTATTAGTTAAATTTTTCATATTCTAAAAACCAAACAAATATCTATTTAGTCTTGTATTTCCTGCGTATTATTTATTCTAGCTTTTATATTTGCACTTGATATTTGTATAAGTTCTTTCTAACTTTCGTAGTCTCTGAGGAACGAATTCTCTTATCATTAAAACATGCATACGTCTTGTAATACTTGCAGTACCGTGCTAGCCTAGGGTGTTTATTTTCCACTTATTTTATCTATTATTTTATCACGACCTAGGCGAAACCAGTAATAGAAGGTGAGAAAGAAGTAAACAATTTAGTTAATGAGAGTGTAAAGAAAGTAGTTGATGAGAAAGAACTAAACAAGGTTGCTGATGTTGGTTTGGAAGAAGGAGTTAAGACATGTGATAAAAGGAATTATATGAAAAGCGTGGAAGAAAAGAGTGATGAAAGGCATGATGAGAAAAGTGTGGAAGAAAAGATAGTTGAAGACGAAGCAATAAAGGTACACATTCATTTGACAGTTTACCCCTTAACATTTCTGTTGATTGACAAATCAGCCCCCTTATCTACTTATATTTGACATTATATTTTTTAACTTTACAGGTTTTTTGTGAAGATCAAAACACACCAGATGTTAATGTAATAGTAGGTGAGAAAAACCATTTAGTTAATGAGCCTTTGGAAGAACAACTCTCTGATATTGGAGAGATGCAGAAGTCTGTTAATGATATATTGGATAGAGTGCTGAAGGTTTTGAAGTCTGATGAGAAAGAAGGTATTGACTTGTTTAGTAGGTCCAAGAGGAGTTCCAAAAATAAATCCCCATTGAGTCCTTTCAGGCTTATCGATGAAGACCTAATCGATGACTCAACCAGTGATTTCAAGATACCTGATGGTGAAGAGGTTGTTGATGATGAAGTCAGTGATAATGAGTTACTTTCTGATATACTAAAGAAGAAGAAGGGTATTTACATCAAAATTCAAGAATTAGTTACGTATGAAGAAATAAAAAATGGTTGATAATAAAAGTCAGCAAGATGTGTCACACTAAAAGACAAGGTCTTGGCCTAGTATGAAAAAAATTAAGATGGTATTGGTCCTAGTTGTACCAAGCCCGTAAGTTAGAATTAAAGTTGAAGGCCTAGGAGAAATAAAAGGAAAAATAAATTGTTTTAGCGTGAAGAAGTTGTGGATGAAGATTTACTATTGATGAGTATTATCATTGATTTGGGTGATGGTGAAGAATACCACGAATATAACAAATTTATTGACTTGGTTGTGGAAGGCAATGGAGTGAATGTGGAAGCTCGTGATGATGATACTTATGAAGGTGAAAGTAATGAGGGTGGTAGTGAGACTGATTCCGATGAGTATTTACATGATTCTGAAGATTTAACTACAACAAGTGATTCAGTTGGTCCAGATGAAGAAGGGAGACCAAAAATGCCTAAGAAAAAGAAAGTCAAGTACCCCCGTTTTAGGCCTTCTATTGACTAGGAGAAGCCTAGATTTGTCTTGGGATTGACATTTTCTAATGCCACTGATCTAAGAAAAGCAGTAAGAGCACATGGTATAAAAAAGTTGGTTAACATTATGTTTGTGAAGAATGATTGGTATAGGATCAAGGTTGTTTGTAAAGGAGCAGGTTGTGATTTGTTTCTATATGCATCTTATAAATAAAAGATTGGTGGGCTAGTGATAATGAGTGTTTGTAATAAACATAGTTGTGGCAAAAATATTAACCATAGATATGTGGTCTCGCCTAGGGTGTGATAAAAATAAGATAAAATCAACTCTAGAAAACTACGCACTCTCACCCTAGACAGGCACAGTACTGCAAGTATTACAGGATGTATGCAAGTTTTAATGATAAGAAAGTTCGTTCTCAGGTACTTAGTGTGCTAGTCGAATGGGTAGTAATAACGAGTAAGAAGTAAGTAATTAAAAGACAGAAAATTAAATAGAGAAGAATTCGAAATATCTAAATTAAACTAAGAAAGTTAAAGACAATAAAATAAATACGAAGAAATATGAAATGAGAAGTATAACTTAGGTTTTGCTAGTATGCACTAATCCTTCTAATTCTTTCTATTCGATCTAGTTAATAAGGGAGAATATTAGCTCTTGTATACTTAGTCAGGCGGACACACCACGAGGCTGGTTCAAATAAGGTTATCAAGCGCGACCAAGACCCTAAGTAATCAATTTCCATACATGGTGATAGTGGTTAAATCATACCCTAATGACTATCTAGTTAGAATCAGTTTTGTCAGGACCAATATCGACACTAGACGTTATGTGGTGTTTCAATAATTAGACACCCATCTAAGGTGACCATCGAATTACTATGAAGAAAGCCTAAAGTGATCAGTTCTAGGACAGGCAATAAATCAAAACACATAAACAAATATAAAGGTAAGAAGCTCATATCAGATTAATACATGTAATTCCGAAAGAAACTTAGATAGAAAGAAATTAGAATTCATAGATTATACATGATGCAAAACCCAAGCTATGGGAAGTTTAGTTCATACCTGAAGAAAATAAACTAAAAGAAATAATAAAAGACATCATCTTGCTCTCTACAATAACTTGGAAGAATAAAACCTTAAGAACTAATTACTATGAGGCAAGGATGATTTGCAAGTGATATAAGGGTGTATTTATAGGTGTTTAGAAGACCTAATTCGTTTTCTTGAAGAAAAAGGTAAGTAATGGACTCCAAGCCCAACTCAAATTCGTAGCCCTAAAAACATGCAATCAGACCCGTTTTTCTTTTGCTCCTCGAAGCTTCAATTGTTATCCGTTTGATGCGTATGAATATACCACATTCATCTTCTCGGAAAGATCTTCAACTTTGATCTTGACCGTTTCTCCAAATTCCACACCGTTTTTGAGATATAAGCTGATTTTTGGTCGTAGGTGCAGAAATTCAGGATTAAGGCAGGTTTTCCTTTTCCATGTTTTTAGCTTTTCTTTCCTTTATCTCCTATTACCATGCTTATCTCTTTCCATATCTTGTAGTATTTGACTTGGACTCTAATTAGTACCCGTTTGGGATAGCTTTTCAAAATAATCACTTAAAGTGATTTTAGATCCATAGCAATATTTTAGACTCTAAAAATTACTTTTAGAAAAAGCACTTGATTAGTGATTATTAAAATAATCACTTAAAGTGATTTTAGATGTCAAAATATTTTTTAATATCTTTTACAAATATTTTAATTTTAATCAAAAAGCGCTTTTAGCTCCAAAATAATCAATCCCAAACGAGCACTTAATCTCCATAATTATTTTTAAAGCTTCACACTAAATAAATAATTAAACCCAATATGCTCTAAAAATATTATTTTACTAAATCAAGACTCAAAATAGGAAAGTGCACTATTTCTCAAGAAAATCGACTATTATGACTTCTAAATCACTAAAAATGATGTCTCATCCTAATATAAATCTATCACAAATGAGGAGACATCAAGACCCCCAACTCAAAGTTGTATCGTCCCGATACAATAAAGATAAAAACAAAGGGAAGTCTATAAATACACACTTATGGAATTTTCAACACAATGGGAAGAACATAGCAGAATATATAGAATAAACCTAAAGCAATTACTCAGAAAATTTCATGCAATAATATTCATAAACTACATACCTGTACACTTCTCATATCAATAGTCAACATAGCTTGAATTCATGATCAGATTAGTTCCGCAATGTAAGAAGGATTGGGACTTTACTCAGTTCCTCAAGAAAGCTATAGATTGTTCATCGAACTTCACTAGTATTCAAAGATCCACTTAACTACTCTCTAATGGTTCAATCACTTCTCAATTACATAGCAAAGAATCAAAAGGTCTTTAAGATTGTAATTTAGGCTTAGGGACGGTATGATAGTATATTTGGATAATTTAGAGTGAGCTTTTGGCTCTCTCCTCACTAGCCATCAGCGAATCGCCCTAGAGCTTGAGTTACTCTCATAAAACGTTTCTCACTCAACCCAATGAATTCCTTGATGCACAATTTAGCATCCCCAATAACCCAATTAAAGCATAAGATGTTCACATAAAAATTCCACTTTGCGGTCTGAATATATATTTTCCTTTTCAAATCAATTTCTTTAGCTATGACTCTCTTTTTATGTTGAGATATCACGCTATTCTCTCATATATATATTTTTTCTTTTAATGTCCTTGTTGGAAAATTTAGCTCGTAGCTTTTTTTTTTATTCGCTATTACCCCGGCAAAGGGTTACAATAAAACTTGTGAATCATCATCAATATAAAGAACAGAGCACAATTAAAAACCTCAAAAATCCCATCCCAATAACAATTCCCATAATGGTGGATCCACCACCCCAAACTCAAGCTCTAAAACAATTGTCTATGCATCGCGATTCGAGTGCGGGTCATATGGAAAAGTCCTATAATCTAAAGGGATATGGCTTATAATGTGTTTCAATAAAAAGCTTTAGAAAGGCTAGAAGGGGCTGAGGAGGATATAGCATATAAAATCAAAATAACAAGGTGAGAAGGTATAAAAAGGCTTCAAGTGGCTTCAATATGAAGAACCGCCTTAATCACTTTCTACACTATGTAATTTCGTTATTTTCTTACCTTTAGCACTTTCATCAAATGGGTTTGTCAACTAGCTTGGATCTCACGGCCTACACACTTCTCAAGGTTCCCTGAGATCGAACATACTTTCTATCGCATTGCTCACTAGTCTTTTCTTTACTTTAAATGTGTGTTTTCCTGCAAATACTCAAAGCATACGAATAACATAGCTCATAAACATACTTCTTACTATCATCAATTTACCGAGCTTATGCTTTCAAGGTATTAAACACACTCTACATCTAATTCCCATGTATCAAAAATTTTAATTTCTACCTAAAAACAGAAAAATGGAGATGAGAGACAACGAATCCCCACAACCCCAACTCAAAAATGATTCGTGTCCCCACAACTCGAAAAAGACTTGAAACAGAAATTAAAATTAGCAGATAAAAGCGTTTACAGAAATGGTAAGGAAGAAATAGAACATACTTTCGAGGCTTATTGCCTGGCATCATTGACATCCAAGGTCGGATTTGGTGGATCTTTCGTTAATTTCTGAAGGAGTTTCATGATGTGCACTTGATTAGCGTTGATTTGTGCGACATCATTGACTAAAGAAGTTTGAGTTGCTTCGAATTTGTTTAAACGCTCCTCCATCTTCTCTTGCCAACTTTGCTCATTTTCTTTTTTCGAGACTTGCGTAGAACCCGCTCTTCGAAATATATCCTTGATCCAAGCATTATCAATATAAGTCTCCTTAAATTCGAGTTTCTCTTCTTCACCCAATGTAACATTCGCATTTCGCACAAGACACGTGATCATGGTAGGAAATTTAACATTATAAACTGATTTGGGAGAGACCGAAAATCGCATCACCTCCTCATAGATCAACTGTGCCACATCTACTTCTTCTCCTCTCAAAATACAATCCAAAAGTAGAGCGTTCTTCTTAGTCACATCCAAATTTCGTCTGTTTCCAATGACATAAGGAATAAGGAAATTGTGCCAAACTCTCGCATCCGGTTGAAGATATTTGTAAGGCCAAGTTGCCTTCAATTCTCCCTTATGTGATTGCACTTTCTCCTTGTCTAAAACATGCTCAAGAAGTAATTCCTCATCAAAGATTTTTAGTTTAGCGACCGCTTCATCATACTTGCAATATCCAATTAATTTCTTAAACTTGAAGTGGTTTCTAATCTCATTAATTGTGAAAGGAACTAACTTTCCTCTAATTGAAACGCAACCTTTACTATCTCGGCTAAAGAGGCCTAAATAGAATTCCGAAACTAACTCATGACATAATTCAGAACGTCTTACCTTGAACGTAGACCAACCCAATTTTTCACCAAGCTCTAAGAATCTCTTGTATTCTCCTGTACCAACTTCTTCCTTGAATAGTTTCTCATAAGCAAAAGGTAGCTCTTTTAATTGTTTCTCTGCAGAAGCTTTCAAGGCCTTTGAAGCTTCCTCTTTTTCCTTGGGTGTAGGACCTTTGAAAGGTAGAGGTTTTGTTTTCTCCTTTGAATAAAAGTAAAGCCTTTTACCATTACGATCAAACATAGCTAGCTTACCTCCATCTTCAACATCGTTTTTACCCTTAGTTTTAGAACTAGAACCTTTGTTATTTGATTTCTTCTCAATTGAACACAATACCTTGCTTTTCTTCACCTCCCTCTTGTTAGCTAATATTACTGTTCTATTAGTCATCGTCAATTGACCCCCAACTCAAAGCTTTAACAACTCTTGAAATTTGAACTTGTGAATTTTTTGTTGAACAAGCTTGATTTGGTCTAGGAAAGATGAATTGATGATGAATCTCTATGTGGGTAAGGTGAATTCTTGGTGGATTGGCTTGGATTTAATAAATTATAGGATGAATTTTGAAAATTTGAGCTCTTGATTCTTCAATTTAATGTGTTTGGTGAGAATTTGGTGCTTGAATCTCCTTTGTAATAAGGTGGAGAGAAGATTTGATGTGTTTTTCTTGATGATTGGGTAGTGTTTTGATGATTGGTGAAGGTTTATATGAGCTTTAATGGAGTTGGGAGAGGTTTGGAGAAGAAAGAGAGGCTTGAGGTTTAATAAATTCGGAATTATACCTAATATCCTCCTTTTATAAGCTTCAATCCGTAGTTTTCTCTCTCCAGCGGCGACCTTGGGTATACCGGGCATATGGTCCGGTATACCGGACCTTCTGTTGTTCCAAAATTTTACCTCTCGTCAAAAAACGCGCGCCTCATACCCGTGGCACGGGTTTTTGATCCCGCGGTATACCGGACCTATCGTCTAGAATTTTTTTCTTCTCGGCACAAACCCCGAGGTACCTACACGTGGTACGAGTTTTTCCTATCTGCGATATACCGGGGATGAGGTCCGGTTTACCGGCCCGATGGTCAAAATTTTCCGAAAAGCTTTGTTTTCTCCTTCCGAACTCGATTTCTCCAATACCTAAGCATCAAAAACACTAATACCTTTCTCAAATATGCAGTATCAACTAAAAACAACCTAACTAAACATAAACTAAAAACGTAAAAGACATAAAAACTTAAAAAATTTGCGGGTTGTCTCCCGTACATCACTTTTATTTAACGTCTTTTAAAGTTAGACGCGTTACCTCTATCAAGATTTGCGAATATAGCCTCCCCAACAACGAGTTAGGCTATGAACGTCAACTAATCTGCGCTTGATCCCCTTCTTGGGTTGAATTTCTATCACTTTGGCTGAAACAACCTTAGTGACAATTAATGGTCCCATCCACGTGTCTTTTAAACTACGTGGCCTATTCTCGCGTTTGTGAGCTTTCCATAGTACTTCATGGCCAACCCCAAACTCAATCTTTAGCTCAGTATCCACAGGTTTTCATGGATTTTCTCAGGAGGGACTTTGTGATGTGAAAGGCTGTGGATGACAGGAACGGTGGGATCTAACTTCCTCGGTTTCTTACCCAAGACATAGAAGGTCTCGGATACATTCTTTGCATGAAGGGTAATGGTTCCTTCTTGGAACTTGATGACACTTTGACTTGTGGCCATGAAAGGCCGTCCAAGTATGATTGGAACCTGCTTATCTACATCAAACTCAAGTATAACAAAGTCAGTAGGGATGGCGATACTACCTGCACGGACTAAGACGTCCTCCACTGTTCCCCATGTTCTAGTAACCGAGTTGTCAGCGAACTGCAACTTCACTGGAGTTTTCTCTGATTTCTGAAGTCCAAGTCTCTCGAACACGGACTTAGGCATAAGATTCACACTAGAACCCACATCGTACATAGCTTTCACCTTGAGCATACCATTTATTTGAATAGGAAGATTAAAACTTCCCGGATCTTTAAGCTTTGTTGGTAGCTCTCGTTCACTTCTTCTTAAGACTCTCAGGTTCTCTCTTGGGATCTCTACACTCGCTTCTTTCTCAGGAATAACTTGCATAAATACTTGTTGCGGTGTAAGTCCTTCTTCGCGATCTCAAGCATTTGGGCGTTGATATTTTCAGGTGTATACGCCACTACAAATGTCTTGAGTTCAGTGTCATCCTTAGAATTTATATCAGGAATAGTTGATGACACTGTTTCAACAACAGGTGGCGGTTCCACCTTCTCTTCTTCTTCTTGCACAGCAGGTGCAACTTCATCTTCAACACGTGATTCCTCCTTTGAGGCTTCTTTCTCTTTCTCTTTAGCCAGCTCAGCTTGATAATCCATAACTGATCGAATCTCTTCTTGCATATCTTTCGGAAGCTGTATAAATTTGTCTTTTTCTGAATTGTCCTCCACATAAACCTCAAAACAGTCAGATTCCACAGGACTAGACTTGGTTGGTTCTTCTTCGGTACTCGGAACCTCCACGGCACTAATGGAAGCATGTGGTACTTCCTTCTTTTCTTCTTCAATTTCAAGGGAAATAGCCTTACAAGCTTCGAACCCAACATTGGCATCACCTCCTTCGATTAACTTCAATTCTTTTTGTTCCATTAAATTTGTTAGAACTTTGTTTAATTGTTCTACTTGAGTACCTAAAATCTGAATTGCGGCATCTTGTCCTCGTAACTTTTCTTCCTGAGCGTTCATATTCATGGTCAAACGGTCCAAGACTTTTACTAACTGTTGATTATCCATAGATCCTTCTTGAGGATACTGTGGTAAAGCTTTATGATCTAACGGATCGGTATAGGCATCTTGAAAAGGTTGTTGAGGGGGAGAATGTCTATTTTGATGTTGATTCTAATATTGACCTCTTGGTTGGAAAAAGTTGTTCTGGGGGCGCGGTTGATAATGACCAGGATTAGCGGGCCCCTGTGGATTTGAATACAGCATACCCGAATGATTTCGGTTACCAAATTGATAGCCTCCTCGATTGGATATGAAGTAAACAGATTGTGGATTTGCTTCGCACTCTTCCCTTGTATGATTATTAACCCCACATTGTTGACAACCTTATGCTTCTTGTACTACGTTTGTTGCGGCTAAATTCTTCTACCTCTCTAGCTTAAGCTCTTTGATTTGATTTTCTAATGCGGATATTTGAGCTGAGTTTGCAGTTTCTGCGTCTAAACGAAGCGTTCCTCGGGTCTTTGCTAAAGGAGCTCGCGTAGAAGGCCAACTCCTTTCTTGTTCAATAATATTTTCCAAAAACTCGGATGCTTCATTATGATTCATGGATACAAAATTACCCTTTCTGATGTTATCCACCTTCTCTCTACCTTTATCACTAAGACCTTCATAGAATATAGCAAGTTGTAAAGAGGGGGTATAACCATGGAGCGGACATCTAGCTAATTTATGTTGAAACCTTGTCCAGGACTCTCCTACTGTTTCTCCATCTTCTTGAAAAAATCTTGCAAGCTCGCTTTGATCTTTGAGTCTCATACTCTTCGGATAAAAACGGTTAAAGAATGCGGCTTGAAGTTCTGTCCATGAATTGATTGTTCCTGGTGGTTGTCTATCTAGCCATTCGCTAGCTCTACCGGACAAGAAGAACGAAAACATATTACAATGCAGTTGCTCGCGTGTAATGCCTGGAGTAATATAAGCATCACAAATCTGCATGAACTTCTTAATCGATCTTACCGGATCTTGAATTGATGTACCACTATAGAGTCCATGACTTTGAAATTGACTGAGCATACCCGGATCGGGTCAAAATTTAATATTCTGGATCTCTGGAGGACGGTAACCTATTGGTTGAACATGGAACGGCACATGGAGACCAGGGAGATCTTGTTCAACTCGATTCTGCCCATTACCTCGTCCTTGTGGTTGTTGTACACCAGGTGGAATAGGTGGTGGTGGTGGTCCTCTTGGTGGTACTCCAAGTGGTGGATCTAATGGCCCTTGTATGCCTGCCATAGCTCTTCTTAAGGATCTTTCCTCACGAACACGTTTGTTATAAGGTCTGAAGCTCCTCTCAGGCTCCGATAACGGAGGCCAAGAATTAAACACTGTGAAACCTGAAAAAGACTAAATCAAACCACAAGCGTAAATCCGGAAAAACAAAACTAAATACTGAAAAATAATAATTAATTAAAAACTACTACTCGAAATAGATAACCCACACGCTAACGAGACACAAGTCCCCGGCAGCGGCGCCAAAATCTTGGTGTCGCCTAGGGTGTGATAAAAATAAGATAAAATTAAGTCTAGAAAACTACGGACTCTTACCCTAGACAGGCACAGTACTGCAAGTATTACAGGACGTATGCAAGTTTTAATGATAAGAAATTTCGTTCTCAGGGACTTGTTGTGCTAGTCGAATGGGTAGCAATAACGAGTAAGAAGTAAGTAATTAAAAGACAGAAAATTAAATAGAGAAGAATTCGAAATATCTAAATTAAACTAAGAAAGTTATAGACAATAAAGTAAATACGAAGAAATATGAGATGAGAAGCATAGCTTAGGTTTCGCTAGTATGCACTAATCCTTCTAATTCTTTCTATTCGATCTAGTTAATAAGGGAGAATATTAGCTCTTGTATACTTAGTCAGGATTCTAAATTCCCATTCCTTAGACCTTGAGAGCGACTAAGGGGGCTACGGACACACCACGAGGCTAGTTCAAATAGGGTTATCAAGCGCTACCAAGGCCCTAAGCAATCAATTTCCATACATGGTGATAGTGGTGAAATCATACCATAATGACTATCTAGTTAGAATCAATTTTGTCAGGACCAATATCGACACTAGTCGTTATGTGGTGTTTCAATAATTAGACACCCATCTAAGGTGACCATCTAATTACTATTAAGAAAGCCTAAAGTGATAAGTTTTAGGACAGACAATAAATCAAAACACATAAACAAATATAAAGGTAAGAAGCTAATATCAGATTAAAACATGTAATTCCCAAAGAAACTAAGATAGAAAGAAATTAGAATTCATAGATTATACATGATGCAAAGCCCAAGCTATGGGAAGTTTAGTTCATACCTGAAGGAAATAAACTAATAGAAATAATAAAAGACATCATCCTACTGTTTACAATAACTTGGAAGAATAAAACCTTAAGAACTAATTACTATGAGGCAAGGATGATATACAAGTGATATAAGGGTGTATTTATTAGGTGTTTAGAAGACCTAATTCTTTTTCTTGAAGGAAAAGGTAAGTAATGGACTCCAAGCCCAACTCAAATTCGTAACCCTAAAAACATGCAATCAGGCCCGTTTTTCTTTTGGTCCTAGCAGCTTCAAATTTTATCCGTTTGATGCGTATGAATATACCAAATTCATCGTCTCGGAAAGATCTTCAGCTTTGCTATTGACCGGTTCTCCAAATTCCACACCGTTCTTGAGATAAACGCTGATTTGTGGTCGTAGGTGCAGAAATTCAAGATTAAGGCAGGTTTTCCTTTTCCATGTTTTTAGCTTTTCTTTCCTTTATCTCCAATTACCATGCTTATCTCTTTCCATATCTTGTAGTCTTTGACTTGGAATCTAAATAATCTCCATAATTATCTTTAAAGCTTCACACTAAATAAATAATTAAACCCAATATGCTCTAAAAATATTATTTTACTGAATCAAGACTTAAAATAGGAAAGTGCACTATTTCTCAAGAAAATCGACTATTATGACTTCTAAATCACTAAAAATGATGTTTCATCCTAATATAAATCTATCACAAATGAGGAGACATCAACATGTGAATGCAAAGTTCTTGGCAAAGTCTTTTAAAGATATGATAAGATTGAATCTTTATAGTAATTTGAATGATTATCAACAGTTAGTGCACCGGGATTATTCAGTTAATGTTAGTACCAGGACATGCTACAGGGCATATCACTTATCAATAGCCATTATAGAGGTTGAATACAAGGATCAATACAAGAATATTTACTATTATTCAGCAGAAATCAGGAGAAGTAACCATGGAAGTACTGTAGCAATTGAAAATACTATTGATGAGGTCACTTGAGTTGAAAGATTTCAAAGACTTTATATTGGTCTTGAAGGTTGTAGAAGAGGGTTTTTAGAGGGTTGTAGAAAGGTTGTTGTGGTAGATGGATGTCACCTAAAAGGTCTGCATCCAGGTGTGATTTTGACAGCTATTGTAATTGATGGGAACAATTGTATCTACCCAATTGTGTATTGCCTAGCAGAGAAAGAGGATAGTAACTTTTGGAGATGGTTTTTTAACCTGTTGGTACAAGATCTATGTATAAAAAAATAAACATAAATGGGCTTTCATATCTGATAGACAAAAGGTTTGTTATTTTTAATGGGTATATATAGTTTTTCTAAAAAATACTAAATGATTTTATCTACATTATTTTGTAGGGATTACTACAGGTCATGACTGAGATGCTTCCAGATATTGAACATCGTCATTGTGTAAGACATCTGTATAATAATTTCAAAATCAAACATTCAGGTTTGGCTCTAAAAGACAGGGTGTGGGAATCTGCAAGGGCCCCAACAGTTTACATATTTTCTAAAGTAATGGCAGAAATTAAAGACATCGATGATGATGCTTTTAACTGGCTCTCTAACATGAATCCTAAGATGTGGTCAAGGTCACATTTTAGTACTTATACAAAATGTGATGTTCTTCTCAACAATATTTGTGAAAGCTATAACAATGCCATTAAAAAAGTTAGGTATTTTGTCAACTTACTCCCTACACAATTACATATTATGTCAACTTACCCCTTAGACAATTACATGTTATGTCAACTTACACCCTACACAACCCTTTACAACTTTACATATTTTGTCTACCTACCCCCAAACAGTTACATATTTTGTCTACATACCCCCTAAACCGTTACATATTTTGTCTACTTACCCCCTAAACAGTTACATATTTTGTCTACTTACCCCCTACATAATGGAATGATTTGTCTCCATTCAATTTTGCTAACTTTGAATGATATTTTTAACAGTGACACGTCTCTCATTCTCATACTTCATGGTCTTAGGGTGTATAATATGAGAAGGATACAGTCAAAGATATCATGGATGTCAAAGTATGATGGTGAAATATGTCCTAAGATCAGACACTTGATGAACAAAGGTAAAACAAATAGTGGAAAATGGTATGCAGTTTTTTGTAAAGAAATGAAGTTCGAAGTGAGAAACCTGGGTACATATTCTATTGATGTAGATTTGGAGACACAAAGTTGTCCTTGCAGAAGGTGGGAGCCTTTTGGAATACCATGCTTTCATGCCATCTCATGTATTCAATATATTTAGAAAGATCCAGAAAACTATGTCCATGATTGCTACAAAAAAGAAATGTGTATGAAGGCATATACACCAATGATTTCTCTTGTCAATGGACCATCAATGTGGCCTGCTACAAGGCCTGTAGTGTAGAACCTCCCGTGGCATTTAAGTTGGTTGGAAGACCAAAAAGGGTTAGGACAAAGGAGGTCCATGAGGTTCAAGTTAAAAGGTGGAGTAAAGAACACACATATGGGGCTGTCCAAAAGGTAGGAGAATTGGGTAGGGTAAATAAATGTACAATTTGCAAAGGAGAAGACCATAACAAAAGGTCATGTAAGGAGAATCTAAGTGATAAAGAAAATGAAACAGTTGGATTAGATGATATACAAGAAGAGGAAGATGGTGTTCATGACGTTAGGGAAGAGGGTTTGAATGTTGAAGGTGTGAACGGTGAAGGTATGGATGAGACTCCTGATGAGGAGACTAACAAAATATTAGATGACTTTGAAGTACAACCATCTGCACATTGTGCCACCCAGTGTACACGTATTAAACCTAAAAATAAATTAGTTAAGTTGCAAAGTACAGCTGTTAAAAGACCAACTATGTCCAAACCAAAGATGCGTATACCAGACAAAAATATAAATAAGCCAAAAGAAACAAGGAAAACCCCTTCACGAAAAAGCAATAGACTGGAGGATCAATGATTAAAGACAATTTAAGGATGTTCAAGCAAAATGCCTATATCTATAGTAAGTAAATGTCTATACACGTGTATATATGTATTCATTATATAATTATGTATTGTGTGTAATTTGAATACAGGATGATGACTGAGGGAAACGAAAAGAAGCTACTACTCTTTCTAAATCAGTATTAAAGGTAAGTATACAATTACCAAATCTAAATTCAATAAGAAAATAATTTTTATATTGATGTAATGTTCTGGGATTTAATTTGTGAGTGTAGAAGGTGAAGATAGATATGGCGGCACTAATTAGTAAACTTGAGAAAACTAACGAGGAGATAAGAACAGAAAAATCTCAGGGAAAAACCCCACCTATGCAATCAGAGAAGATTTCGTTAAGTGGTATCCCGGGGCTAAGTAAATATACTTTTGAATAATTACCCCTTAGAATTTTATTTTACTGAAAATTTACCCCCCATATCTACAAATGAATGACAAAATAACCCTCTACAAATACGATTAATAATTAGATTTTGTTTGTCTAAAATTTCAGGTTGTGTTTAAATATAATAGACCACTAGTGCAAACCAGATAAAAAAGGCCCTTACCTGAGGTAAGTCAGTTCTTCAGTTTTTAAAGCAAATATATATTGTAGATTCTAATACTTTTTTTTAACTAGGTGATAGGAAAAAAACAAAGCCAGCCAAAAGAAAAGAGAGCCTTCATCCATCATAAACAAGGTGTGGTAATGAGAGAGGGAAATCCAAAATTTGTAACAATTGAAGAAGCCCTTTGTTTGAGGAAAGCAGCTGCCAAATTCTTCACTTCAACCTGAGACGGGAGCAAAATGAATGATTTCTGCAGATTTTATTAAAACTTCTTCAAGATTTGTGTTAAATTTATGTTATATGACTGTATTTTGCGTATGGTAGAGCTAGAACTATTGTGGTTGTAATATTCTAGTGTTAAATGACTTCATTATGTGGTGGTGGTATTTAAGTAGGGTTTTGTTGGTTGGTAAAGCCTTTAGTGCAGGGACATAAAGGCTGGGATATTTTGTATATTAGTGCACTCCTAGATTTGAATATTAACTTTTTGCTAAAGTCTATGTATTGCTAGCAATATGTTATGTTATCTTATCTACTTTAATCATATTGCACTAGATTCTCTTGTCCATTATCTACTTTTTTTTATACTTTAAACAATGCACACATTCATTCATTGCAAATCTAGTAAAACACAAATTAAACAACAAAACATCTTCCAATTCAATTTAAACCCACAGACACAAGTACAAACCATGTTTAAAACTAACATACTACACCAAAATAAAACGTCAAGAAGCTGCTACATCTAACAACTGCATTCTAATACATCGAACGACTAAAACCAAACAAAATTAAGTAGAAGATGAATATCATTATAAAGCAGCTCCATTTCAGAATCCTGTTATCCCGAGTTACAATGGTTATCATGACGTTAAGACGTTGCAACTCATCCTCTAGCACTTCCACTTTTACACACTCAAATTTGAAAGCTTTTGAGGCAACTTTTTCTTGCAATTCAATTAAATCCTTAGCCATCGAATTCAACTGGGTGTTCAATTCAATCACTTTTGCAGACTCGAGCTTCAAGGCTTCACAAGCTTATTTCCTTAACTGGACCATTTCATTGAAATTCCAAGCCAACAAGACAGTGATTATTAGTTTTACAAAATAACCCTCGAATTATCGAACTGCTGCTTTCTCCATCGGCTCATCCAACTATGAAGAAATTGCAATCCATGGAACATCCCCAATACATACACCTGTAAAACCTCCCACCAAAATCACATCAGTCAAAGATTTGTGAAGCTTAGCTAATTTCAAGCATCTGCAATAAGGGACGCGAGACTGATAGCAAGAAGATCCCACACTTTCGGCGTTAAGGGGCGACTTTGACATCAACCTTGAAGAACTTGAAAGGATTCGAGAATTTATGTATGAAATTAGGGTTTTTCGCTTTCTTCCCCAATCCAAACCCCGCCCAACTCTTTTCTTTTTTATTTTGTTTTAATTTATTTGTTTTAATTTGGGATTTATATAGTGTAGGCACTTTAGAAATACCTATTTTTCCCTTTTAAAAAGCTTGGATTAAGTTAATTAACTGATTAAAACGAATTAAGAATAAAAAAATATTAAAAATTCGGGCATGTACCAGGCACGTGACACTTAACAGTGTTTTTGGACAGAAAACGTTAACAGCGGCAACGAGTCACGAAAACAAATATTAGGGGGTAGCCAGTCGCATTTTAAACTATGAGGGGTAAGCTGTCAAACGGGCCAAACCCCAGGGGATAAACGAGGCATTTACTCTTATATCTTTTCCTTCCTTAATCTCCAATTTCCATCCTTATCTTCTTTCCTTTATATCTTTAGAATTGATTTGGCATCTAATTAATTTCCATATATCATTAAATCTTCACAATTAACAAACAATTAACCCAAATATTCTCTAAAAATAATAATTCCTCATATTAAGACAAGAAATAAGAAAATATAATAATATGACTAAAAATCGAGTATTGACTATCCTAATACACCTAAAATGATGTCTCCAACCTAGATTAATTCATCACAACTAGGAAGACTTCAAGATCTCCCAACTCAAAGTTGTATTGTCCCGATACAGTAAACATAAAAATAAAGGGAAGTCTCTAAATACACACCTAAGTCAATTAAGCACAGTGGGAAAGAAGATAGCAGAATATATAGAATAGACTCAAAGAAACTACTCAAAAAAATTCATGTATTAATATTTACAAACTAGATTACATGCACACTCGTTATATCCACAATCAACACGACTTGAATTAAAGATTAGATTAGCTTCACAATGTAAGAAGGAGAGGTTCTTTACTCAGTTTACCAAGGAGGCTATAGATTGTTTATCGAACTTCACTAGTATCCAAAGATCAACTTAACTACTCTCTATTGGCTCAATTACTTCTAGATCGCATAGAAAAGAATCATAAGGTCTTTAAGGTTGTAATATTGGCTTAGAGACGGTATGATAAGTATATTTGGTTAATTTAGAGTGAGCTTTTGGCTCTCTCCTCACTAGCCATCGACGAATCGCCATAGAGATTGAGTTACTCTCATAAAACGTTCTCACTCAACCCAATGATTTCCTTAATGCACTAATTTACCATCCCTAAGCCAACATTATAACCTTAAAGACCTTATGATTCTTTGTTATATGGTATAGAAGTGATTGAGTCATTAAAGAGTAGTTAGATGGATCTTTGGATACTAGTGAAGTTCGATGAACAATTTATAGCCTCCTTGGTAAACTAAGTGAAGAACCTCTCCTTCGTGCATTGAGAAGCCAATCTTATCTTGAATTTGAGTCGTGTTGATCGTGAGTATGACAAGGGAAGTCTCTAAATACACACCTATGTAAATTATGCATAGTGGAAAAAAGATAGCAGAATATTTAAAATATACTCAAAGCAACTGCTCAGAAAATTTCTTTATGTATCCCTATTTGTGATATAATAATCTAGGTTGGATATATCATTGTAGGTGTTTATTATGAATTAATTATAGATTTTTATTGTAGTTTAATAATTTCTTATTTCTTGTCTTAATTTGATGATTTATTATTTTTAAAACATATTTGATTTAATTTATGTGTTAATTGTGAAGTTTTAAAGATATATGGAATATAATTAGATGCCAAATCAATTCTAAGGAAAAAAATTATGGAAGGAATCAAAATATAAAAGGAAGTAAAGATAAAATAGGAAAGGAAAAGCTGCCATGTGAATCTGAAATTCTACAGTTACATCCACTAAAGTGAAAATAACTTTATATGGGCTTAGAAATTTGTTGAGAAATCCAAATAGAAAGTGTTGATATTTTTGGTGCGGCCGTTTCGATATAAAGTAGGTGAAATTCGGACCAATAATGAAGGAGATACGACAAAAACAAGACAGTTGTGTTTATCTTCTGCCCTATATTTTAGAAAACGAATTTGAGTTGGTCTTAAAGTCAAATTACTTGTCTTCTACTCCAATAATTCGACCTAGGGTCTTTCTAACACCTATAAATACACCCTCTTATCATTGTAAACATGTCTTAGTTCAGTTCTAAACCTTAGATCAATCCTTAGTCATTCAAGAGAAACAACAAGACCTGTAGAGAGGAAGACAAGAAGTTGGAAAGTAGCAAACTCCTCTTCTGCATCATCTCCTTCTTTCATTAGGGTAATTTGTATTAGATTCTTTAGCTTATCTTTGTTTTTGTTTACTTTTATCCGTAGTTTATTTCTAAGTAAATAGATATGAACTAATTTTCCCATAGTTTGGGTTTGCATATGAATAATCTTGGATTTCTTATTATTTATTTGTTTTTACTTATTTGGGAAAATATTTTTAAATTGATTCTAGCTTATTAACCATATATTTGTTTTATGTGTTTTGATTTATTGACCGTAGTTTTTGCTAGTGCATGAGTATAGACTACCCCGTTTAATAGTAGTTAGATGGTCACCCAGAAGGGGTGTCTAATTATTGAAACATCACATAAGAGTCTAGTGTGCAGCAGTGATCCGGAAAGGCTTGCCTAACTCGATAGTCATTAGGGTTTAATATTTAACCACCGATCATTGCGCAGGGTCCCCTTACCCAAGCTCCCTGGTAATTGTTAGGTCGCCACATAAGTCCACTAGAAACGAGGTTAGGAGGAATATAGAATCCTGACTATTTATCTAAGAGCTTTAATCACCCTTATAGCTAGAATATTAATTTAGAAGGATAATTACATACTAGCAACCCTAAGCTATATTTTTCATCTCCATTATTTGTTATATTATTTATTTTCATTATTATCTTTTCTATCAACAACCCAAATATAAATTATTTCTTTTATTGTCTTTTTATCAAATAAGTAATTTCTCCTACGCTTCTTTATATACGTAAGTAGATCTAATGGATCAAATCCCTGCGAACGCACTTTTACTTACTAACTAAACTTGCAAACGATCTGTAATACTTGTAGTGAGTTTCTCGTGGTAGTCAAGTGTGTGTCCTTTATTATTATATTTATTTATCTATTTATTTATCACACCTTTGTCCCCACCAAGTTTTTGGCGCCGCTGCCGGGGATTTATATTGAAGTTAGTTTATTTGTGTTTATTTAGTGTAGAAGTTTTTATTCGTTTTCAGTTTTACGCATTTTTGTTTTTAGTCTCTTCTCAGGTTTCTTATGTATGGAGAACTATTACGCACCAATGAATACAAATATGCATGGGGAACGAAGCCAGAATTTCTATCAAGAAGGTTCGAGCTATCAAGTTCGAGCTCTACCACAGCCCATGCATAATCCGCAAGAAGGAGCCATAACCAATCTCCAAAAAATTATGTATAAATTATGGGAACTAATTCAAACTTTCATTGAGCTCAATAATGAAAAATTAAAGAAGCAAGCTGCAGAAGTGGAGCCCTTGGAGACGCATATCACCCAAGTAACTAATAACTCCATGAAATTTCAACAAGAGCTTCCACAGTTAATCTAAGGTATAACGGAGGATCAGGCTTAAAAAGCACGTCCATCTCAGCCACATGAAGACATAAATGATTTGAAAAATAAGGTGGAGCAAAATGAGGCAAGGATCGATGCTACTATATTCTTAGTGCAATTTGTGCACCATCAATTTCAAGAAACAGAGATAAGATAAACGCTACTTACTACGATCAATCAACAATTATAACAAGAATTACATATGAAACTGGGTGATACCAATGATGGGTTCAAAGATTCAACCATAGAAGAACCAACCAACCTTACCTTAGATGAGGTGATTGTTTAGAATCAAGGTGAGAAAAAGGTTAAGAAAGATTGCAAGCGTGTGGTTAGAGAAGATGAACAAGAGACTAAGAAATAAGAGACAACCGCACAAAAGGTGCAAGAAGAAGAAAGTAATGTGGAACCGCCACCTACACAACCATCATCACCAATAAAGTTGAAATTATTTGACGTAATAATCAAAGATTGTGGTAGTAAGGATGAGGTTGAAATAATTCACGGGGGAATCATGACACTCCGAACTGAAAAAGAATCCAGAACTTTCCATTTTGTGAAAGAAAAGCTTGATAAGTCACGAGGGGTCCCAACACGCCAAGTTGTGACCAAGGAAGTTTAAAAGAAAATCCACAATAAACCCGTGAATAAGAATATTAAAAGTGAGTTTAGGGTTGGTGACGAGGTTGTATGGAAAGCACCTAAGCGATACAATATACCACGGGGATTCAAGAATTCGTGGATGTGTCTGGTTGTAGTTTTAAGAGTTGTTTCGGCAAAACAGATTGAAATACAAGCTAAGAAGGGTCACAAACTTCGAATAGTAGATGTGCATCGCCTCACCCGTTGTTAGGGAGGCTATATAATCAAGAAATAATTGAGGTTACACGTCTGACTTTTAAAGACGTTAAACAAAAGTGCTTTCTAGGAAACATCCCATAGTATTTTATGTTTTCATGTTTTTGCTTTTTGTTTAGATTAGTGAGTTTATGCGTTTTTAAGTGTATATTGCACTTATAAGGAAGGTATGAGTGTTTTTTATATGTAGGTATGCAAGGTTTCGAGTTTGGGGTGAAAGACTGGAAAAAAAAGGCCTGGACAAAAGTATTTGCGGTAACCCCACCTATCGACGGTAAAAAAATTCCAAAAATTTCGAACTGGAATAACTTTGCGCTCGGGTATCAGAATTTAATTTTTCTCGAGTCTAAATTTCGTATTTTTTTGAGATCTATAAAATTTGTTTAGAGATAAAATGAAAAAAATTCAAAAAAAAACAGATTATACCTACGGTACACCGCATGATCAGTGCAGTGCACTGCACCCGAAGAAAACCGTCACAACGATATGATAAATCTAGTTCTTTGCCGAGGATTAGCGCCCGTACCATCTCCTCAAGACCGTGGCGACGGGGTCCAACATAGATTTCATGCAATACACCGCAGGTTAGTGTGGTGCACCGCAGGGCGCCGCTAGAAGAAGTAATAAAACGGATTAAAGAAGAGGTCCGTATTATACCTACGGAATTCTAAAACTTTAAGCCCTCTTTCTTCCTAAAGCTTCCCAAACTCCATTAAAACTTTACATAACCTTCGTGTCACATTAAAAAAAACCACCAAATAACCATAAATTCATATCCAAATCCTTCAAGAATCAAAATTCGATGAACAATCTATAGCCTTGGTGTCCCCATGTGTGTTCTAAATTAACACACCTAAAAAGGCAAGACACGTACCGGAAGTGTACGGATCGTCCAAGTAATATCCGGTAAACGGGATTTCGATCTTAGGGATAGATTGGATATGACTAAAGTGTTATGCAATAAATGAAAATAGTTGTTTGTTTGAAAAGTAAAAGTAAATGGAATATATTTTTTTTTGTTTTTGATTAAGGACTAAAGTGCAAATAATGTAAAATATTAAACTAATTTAATGCAAATAATGAGACGCAGGAAAATATGAGTGGACGCAAAAATGAGAAATAGTACTTGAGTTTCGCAAGGGTTTCGCCGAAATAACTTAATCAATTCTTCTTCTAAGGGTCAAAATGGTAACTAGTAATAGTCGAGATTCTAAAGTCTCCTAACCCCCGTCAGGGTGGACTTAGGAGCTATTCTAAGATGTTACAAACCCCGTTAGGGAGATTATAATCCACCTTCGAATGGTCAAGTTTTCTACCCAATTGGCTATAAGGTTAATTAAGTCCATCAGGATCAATAATTTCTACCTTACGTTTATTACCTATGTCCGTAATTAAACCCCCCGTCAAGGCGATCACTTCCCCACCAAAGTGAATAGCTTAATTACTAATTCCTATATCTAATTGATCAGATTAAAAGTAGTAAATAGTTCTACGATAATAATCAATACTAATTGCCCAATTCAAATTAAATTATAAAAATCCCAAATCAGAAAACATTAGTCAAATTAATTAGGGTTCAACCCACGTAGCGATTCTCAAGCACTTGAAAGGTTTAGTTAATTATTGAGATAAAAACAAATAAAATCGAAATAAAGGAATTCATAATTTATTACAGAATTAAAAGAATAGAAAACCTAATTAGGGAATTGGTTTAGCTGCGAATTTGGAGAAGATGACTTTCTCCAGTTTCGTAGCTTTCTTCTCTTCCTTGCTCTGACTTTCTTTCTGATGCTTTGGCTAGTGTAGATTGAATTGTGTGTAAAAATAAAGTCAAAAGGTTCCTTTATACTACTAAAATCGAACTTGGCTATTTTAAATGAATAATCAAATATTAAATGGCCCAAGTCCACTCTTTAAACCCCAAAATCCCGTAACTGATGTACACCCTTCACTAAAACAGTTGTAATTTTCTCAATTTAACTCTGAATTGACTCATTCAACTTGCTAATTCTTCATAGCTCGATAAGAAATGAATCTTCTTTGCAACTCAGAGGCTGATTCCATCTTTAAGTGGCTCGAAATCTACAATTACCACCAGCCTTCCAGATTTGCAGCTCTAATTTGTCAATTCTTCGGGATATTTCTTCTTTCTCTTGACTTCTTTACACGATCTAAGACTTCTATTTTTTATTCCTCTCCTTGCTAGTATTAGAAACCTACAAACTTTATACTAAAACAAACGATTTTATGCGCAAAAGCTTACAAATGAAAAATACTAAAATTCAAGGATGGAAAATGAAATATAACGATTTAATATTAAAAGTCTATCGAATTAATCAAATAAACATAAAAAATGATGTCTCCTATAGGCATATAATTGAAACAAAATGGGAGACATCAAGCCTCCTTGGTAAGCGAAGTGAAGAACGTCACCTTTGTACATTGCGAAGCTAATCTGATCTTGAATTTGATTCGTGTTAAACGTGAGCGTGACAAGTGTACAAGTAATGTAGTTTGTAAATATTATTACATGAATTTCTCTGAGTAGTTTCTTTGAGTTTATTTTATATATTCAGCTATCTTCTTCCAATTGTGCTTAATTGACTTATGTGTGTATTTAGAAACTTCCTTTTTTTTACCTTTATTGTATCTGGACGATACAACTATGAGTTTGGGATCTTGATGTCTCCCTAATTGTGATATAATAATCTAGGTTGGAGATATCATTTTAGGTGTTTACGTTGAATTATTATAGATTTTATTCGTATCTTGATAATTTCTTATTTATTGTCTTTATTTGATGACTTATTATTTTTAAAGCATATTTGGTTTAATTTGTGTGTTAATGTGAAGTTTTAAAGATATATGGAATATAATTAGATTCCAAAACAATTCTAAATATATAATGAAATAAGATATGGAAGGAATCAAGAGATAAACGGAAGTAGAGATAAAATAGGAAAGGAAAAGCTGACATGTGAATCTATAATTCTGCAGCTACGTTCATTAAAGTTGTAGACTTAGTAGATGTGGCTGCTGAAATTCAGATTTACTTGGCAACTTTTCCTTTCCTATTTTATCTTTACTTCCTTTTATCTCCAATTTCCACCATTATCTTCTTCCCCTTATCTCTTAGAATTGATTTGTCATCTAATTAATTACCATATATCTTTAAAGCTTCACAATTAACAAACAATTAAACCCAATATGCTTTAAAAATAATAAATCATCAAATCAAGACAAGAAATAGGGAAACAACAATTTATAAATAAAAATCGATAATTAAAATAATCTAATACACCTAAAATGATGTCTCCAACCTAGATTAATTCACCACAAATAGGGAAAAATCAAGACCCCCAACTCAAAGTTGTATCATCCCGATACAATAAAGATAAAGAACAGTAGGGTTTATGTTGTTGTTGTGTTTATGTGAACGTTTAATCAAGCTTTAAGGTGTTTTTATAAGGTTTGGGGCTGGAAAATCTGTGTTGTAGAGGTTGAAAGAGGCTAAATTTAATTTTTATAAGGTAAGAGTCCAATTAGAACTCCAATTCCTTCTTTAAACCTACATGGTGCGGTGCACCAGCCTTGGGGCGCGGTGTACCGGACTCGAAAGCTAATAAAAAACTTGGGCGCAAAATGTCAACACGGTTTGTATAGGGACCTCTCGGCAATAAACCATATTTCACAACCGTCGCCACGGTTTTCCTCCATGGGGTGCACCAGAAGTATCGTGCGGTGCACCGGACCCTGTGTTGACCAAAACCGTAGTCGCTATTTGTCGACACGGTTTTCCTTACTTTGTCTTGGCATTGAACCATGCTTGAGAACCGTCGCCACTGTTTTGGACCTGCGATACACCAGACCTACCTTCCGGTACACTGGAAGAAAGGTCTGGTTTTCCCGTTTTTTCCATCTTTTCGACCCCAAACTCAATTCCTACACATATAACACACTATCTTTCTCTCCTATTGTCTTATAAACACATTAATAATATACCCTAACTTAGAATTATACACTTCAAAACATAAAACTAACTAGAAAGCAATTGAAACAAGGGGTGTCTCCCAAGAGCACTTTTGTTTAACGTCGTTTAGTTTGACGTTTACCTCGGTTTAAGCGTGTTTTTTGAGATGGATCGTCTCCTCTCGTCCAAAGTCCTCACTATCATGGTATGTCTTCAAGTGATGACCATTCATCATGAATGTCCTCTACTCGGTTGGATGTTCAATTTCGATTGCTCCATGAGGTGTGACTTTCGTAACAATATAAGGTCCTCCCCAACGGGACTTAAGCTTACCTGGATAGTTCGAGAATCTAGATTTGTATCACAGTACCTGTTGTCCTCTCTCACACCTCTTTGGACGAATTCGTTTATCATGCCATCTTTTTATTTTCTCCTTGTAGAGACGTGAATTATCATAAGCATGGAAGCGGACTCGTCTAACTCATTCAACTGCATCATCCTTTGTTTACCCGCTAAGTCTGCGTTTAGATTTAGTGTTTTAATAGCCCAGAACGCACGGGATTAAATCTCAATAAAAAGATGACTTGCTTTGTCGTAGACCATATGATAGGGAGATGCCTCAACTAGTGTTTTGAATGTTGTAATGTAAGCCCATAAAGCATCATCTTATTTTAATGACTAGTCCTTCCTCGTTTTGTTCACGGTCTTCTCTAGAATAGACATGATTTCTCGGTTAGAGACCTCCGCTTGACCTTTATTTTGAGGATGATAATCGGTTGAAGTGCGGTGTCTCACCCCAACTTACTAAGGGAATCTCTCAATTGAAAATTTAAAAAGTAGGTAACTTTATCACTGATGAGAACACATGGCGTACCATGTCTTGAATATATATTTGATTTAAGGAATGATATAACTGCATTAGCATCGTTCTTCGGTGTTGCCACTGCTTCTACCCACTTGGACACATAATCTATTGCTAGCACAATATTAAGGTTACTATGTGAAGATATTAATGGTCTCATGAAATCTATTCCCCATACATCAAATATTTCGACATCTAAGACATTGTTGAGTGGCATCTCGTCTCTTTTTGTTATATTTCCAATGAACTGGCATCTTTGACAAGGCTGGACAAATTTTGACAATCTTTGTGTAGGGTAGGCCAATAGAAACCGGATTGAAGAATTTTAGTTGTAGTTCTATCGCCTTTGAAATGATCACCATATGGTGAACTGTGATAGCTTTCCATAATTTTATTGATTTCGCCCTCATGGACGCATATTCTGATAACTTGGTCACTGCAAACTTTGAAATGGCAAGGCTCATCCCAAAAGGATTGTCTGGCTTTATAGCTTAATCTCTGTCTTTGTTGTGGATTAAATTCCCTAGGGAATACACCACTCATGATGAGATTAACTATATCTGCATACCAAGGTATGAACTAATCTTTAAGTGTAAATAGTTGTTCATCCGGGAATACCTCTTTAACCAATTTTGGTTCTTTGTTGGCATCGTATCCTTCGAGCCTGGATAAATGATCAGCTACTTGATTCTCGCATCCTTCTCGGTCTCGAATATCTATGTCAATTTCTTGTAGAAGCAGTACCCATCTAATAAGATGCGGCATAGCGTCTGGTGTCGCCTAAGGTGTGATAAAATAATAGATAATTAAATGCAAATAAAAACCTTAGGCTAGCACGGTTTCGCAAGTATACATGACGTATGCAAGTTTTAAATGATAAGTAAGATTTGTTCCTCAGAGACTATGAAAGTTCTATGCAAATTATCAAGTGCAAATATGAAAGCTAGATCAGATTAATACGCAGGGGAAATAAAAGAAAAGAGATTTTTGTTTTGTTTTAAGAGATAAATAATTAAACTACTAAACTACTAAATTAAAAGACAGAAAAGTAAATAAAAGAGAAGAACAAATAGTATGATAGTTTAGTTTGAGAAATTAGCAAGTAATCCCTACTAGTTTTGTTTATTCTATCGTGTAACGATGAATCATGTGATATGCAATAATCAGATTTCTAAGTTCCCATGCCTTAGACCTTGAGAGCGACTAGGGGGGCTACGGCACAACCATAAGGCAGCCTAAACTTAGGGTTATCAAGCGCTACTAAGGCCCTAAGCAATTCAATTCCAAACATGGTGATAGTGGTGAAAACATACCCTAATAATTATCTAGTTAGGCTGATTTGTCAGGTCTAAGCGTTGTTCTAGACGTTATGTGGTGTTTCAATAATTAGACACCCCTTATGGGTGACCATCTAACTACTATTAATGTAATCCTATACGTTTCGCACCGCAAGGAAAACAGTCATTAAATCAAAACACATAAACTAGAAAATAAAACATGAATTTAAATTAAATACGATGTATCCCAAATCAAATATAAAAACTAGGATTCATACATATATGCTAAATCTCAATGTTAAACAAATTAACTCATACTAAGGGAAGAAAACAAACAATTACAAATCTGAAGGTTGAAGAAGACATGATATGGTGTTCAACTCCTTCGAGACTTCTCTTCTTGTCTTGGAAGCTTCTTCCTGGCTTAAGGCCTAGCCAAGGATGATTTTCTTATGATAAGAGGGTGTATTTATAGGGTATAGGAAACCCTAAAACGTTTCTTGGAGTATAAGATAAGTATTGGACTCCAAGCCCAACTCAAATTCGTAACCCTAAAATATAGAAAAGGTAAGATTCTGATGTTGTTTTGTTTTGGCCGTAACTGATTCAATACTTATCTGTTTGACGTGTTCCAATAGTCGAAACTAATCGTCTCGGAAAAGCTCTTTAACTTTGTTTTAGACCATTCTTCCAAATTCCTAGTCAATCTTGAGATATAAGCCCTTTTGTGGTCGTAGCTGCTAGAATTCAGATTTATTTGGCAACTTTATCTATTCCTTTTTCATATTTCTGGCATTTATCTCCAATTTTCATGTTTATCCTCTTTCCTTTATCTCTTACAATTAACTTGGCCTCTAATTAATTATCATATATCTTTAAAGCTTCACAATTAAAAAACGATTAAACCCAATATTCTCTAAAAATTATAAATAATTAAATCAAGACACGAAATAGGAAAGTGTACTAAATCATAAGAAAATCGACCCATAACCTAATGAATTCACCTAAAATGATGTCTCCAACTAAGATTAAATCATGACAAATGGGGAGACATCAAGACCACCAACTCAAAGTTGTATTGTCCCGATACAATAAAAATAAAAATAAAGAACAGTAGGGTAGTCAAACAAGAAGAAGAAGTAGGAGGAGAATAAGAATACAACACAATGAATGATCTTAGAGCAAAATATCTAAAAAGTCTCATGTAGTAATGCTTAAGAAATAATGCACACATATGCTTAATATACACATAATCAACAATTACAAATTCAAGTCCAGATTAGTTTCGCAATGCCAGAAGGAGAGGTCTCAACTCAGTTTGTGTTAATGGCTAAAGGTTGTTCATATGTCATAATATAGTATCCAATGGTCCACTTACCTACTACCTAATAGCTCAATTGTTTCTCCACCAAGCAGATAGAAATCCTAAGGTCTTTACGGTTATAACGGGGCTTAGGGACGGTGTGGTATATTTGGATAATGCAAAGTGAGCTTTTGGCTCTCTCCTCACATTCCATCAATCAATCGCCCTAGAGCTTGAGTTTTCACTCGAAGATGTTCTCACTCAACCCAATTTTTGATGCTTATGATGTGCATCCCCAATAATCCCAAATAAAACCTTTCATGATGATATACAAATTCCAAATTTCCGGTCCGAATATATATTCTTTTCATATCAATTTTTTTCTTTTGTATAGCTATGACTCTCTTTTTGATGTTCGAGATATCACGCCATTTTTTCATATTTATTTCTTTTCAATTCATGCTTTTCAGCTTTTTTCATTCACTATTACCCCGGCAAAGGGTTACAGTAATAACTTTTTCATCATCAATAAAATCACAATTACAATTTACCAATCCCAATGTTCCCTAATGATGAAATCCACCACCCCAAACTCAAGCTCTAAAACGACTTGTCTCAGGTTTGTGATTCGAGTGCGGGTCATATGGATAAGTCCTAAAAACATAGGGGTATGGATTATAATGTGGTAATAAAAAGGCTTTAGAAAGGCTCAGAGGGGCTAAGACGGATAAATAATAACAATAATCAAATAAAAAGGGTGAGAAAGTGATGTCTCCCTAAATGTTCTTATTTTAGACCCTTAGGAGACATCATTTTTGGTGTTTATTTGATTAATATGATAGACTTTTGGACTAAATTTGCAATAATCCGGAATTACCTTTTTAATTCTAGCATTTTTAATTTATTAAACTTTTGCGCGTAATATTGGTATTTTTAGTGTAAAGTTTACAGGTTTTAGATGTTAGCTAGGAGAGGAATCCGAGGAGAAAGTCAAAGATCGTGAATTAGAGTCAAGACTTGAAGACAAATCCCGAAGATATTATTTTTAGAGCTGAAAATCCACTTTCCAGGCCACAGATTGCTGATTTCGAGGTGCTTAAGCGATGATTTAGCCGCTGACCTTTGAAGAGAAATCATTCCTTATCAAGTTACGGAACTTTAGCAACTGGAATGAGGTCAATCAGAGTTGTAACGCATCGGGAAAAGCTGTTTTAGTGAAGGCCTATCATCAGTTACGGGATTTTGGGCTGAGAAAGTGGGCTTGGACATTTAATTAGGCTTTTATTTTCTGGTCCAAGCCCTAGTCCGAATTTTTACTTATAAAAGGAGGTCTGGACTTCTATTTTTCACACAATTCACTTTCCACAAGATTAAAAACACCAGAGAAGCTACAGCAGGAAGAAAGGAGAAGCTACAAGAGCTGGAGTGGGTCTATAGCTCCGTTCGTAGTCATTCTGATTCCGAAAATTAGGTTTTTCTTATATTTTAATTTTGTAACGAATATGAATTCCATTTCTTTTTATTTTGTTTTTAATTTTAATATGAGCTAAATTTCCATTAGTGCTTGAGAACAAAACAATGGGTGAATCTTGATTTTATTATTATAACGAATGTTGAATTTGGGTTTTTATTGAATTAAATTAAATTAGGGCTTTTACTCTTTTCGACAATTTGTGAATGTTTACTGATTTTAGAGTCGCGAACTAAAATTAGGTATTAGTATCTAAACTATTCCATATATGTGGCGTATGGATCATCCTGACGGGGGGTTTAGGTACAGAAATAATTGTTCAATCTAGGATAAAAACTATTGATTCTGACGAACTTAGTTAATCCTAGGGCCAATGTGGTAATAAATCTTAATCATCCAACGGTGGATCATATTTACCCTGACGGGACTAGTGACACTTTAGGATCGCCTTATAGTCCACCCTGACGGGGGTATAAGGATATTAGAATCCCGACCATTGTAATTGACTGATTTAACCCTTAAACAACATAAGTTAGAAAGTAAAATTAGGAGGATCCTTGCGTTCTCAAGTACTACATCTCATATTGCGTTTTCACTTATCTTACTTGCGTCTTAACTTCTACTTGCATTTTTATTTTATCTTTCATTTAGTTATAATAAACAAAACCAAAACAAACAATTTATCCTCTTTCATTTTCATAAGTGCATCAATCGCTATTTGCATAAACATTGTGATCAACCATCCGTCCTTGGAACGAATCTGATTATCAGAATTTACTACTTGGGACAACTGTACACTTGCGGTTGTGGTTCGATTATTATTTGCATTTATTTAGAACACACAAAGGACCACCAAGTTTTTGGCGCCGCTGCCGGGGACGGTAGCGTGTGACCACGGTGTTTATCCTTTAGTGATAAGTGCATTTATTTTATTTTATCAGTTTTACGCATTTTGTTTGTTAGCTTTTTCAGGTTTTTAGGTTTGGTGTATGCGAAGAAGGCTATTCAAGGATCTAGAGCCAGCACCTCCGATCCTTAGTAATCCAGAATCGTTGATCAGACTTGCGAACAGAAGAAGAAGAGAACGAGAAGTTTTAGAAGTAGAAGAATTAAGTAACAGAATGGAGAATATCATTATTCAAGGTCAACAGAATGGACAAGGCCAGTTAGATGCAAATGGCCAACCTTTAGCTCCAGGCGTTATTCCTCAAGTTCAACCACTAAATCCTAATCCTCCAGTCCAGATAGTGATGAATCATGATCCGTGGTTCACTAATGGCCCTCCAGAAGTTCCATTCCGCGCTCCAGCTATAGGAGTAGGTGCTCCAGATATTAATGTTCCGAGATTCCGTCCAGATTCGGGTATGCTAGCTCAGTTCCAAAACTTTGGAAATTTTCGCGGAAGACCATCGGAAGATCCTCTTAGAGCGGTACAAAAATTTAAGCAGATATGTGATTCTTATATCACACAAGGGGTTTCAAGAGAACAGATGTATTTTGCTGCTTTTAAATTCTTTGTCATTGATGGAGCAAGTGAATGGCACGATACGCAAGATCCTACGAGGATTACTAATTGGGACCAATTAGAAATCGCTTTCTTTGACAGGTATTACCCAAGTAACATGAGGTTAGATGCTGAACTAGAATTGACACAATTCCGTCAAGAGTATGAGGAAACTGTGGGTAGGAGTTGGACAAGATTTCAGATGTGTTTGCGTAAAGTTCCTAATCATGGCTTTTCAGAACAACAACAGTTAAAAATCTTTTATAGAGGCCTTGATGGAATTTCGAGAGAGAAGTTGGATACGCTATGTGGAGCAGGTTTTCTTCAAGTTCAACCCGCTCATGCCAAAATTATTTTAGAGAGAACAGTCAAGAATGAAGTTGGGTGGAGCTCAGTAAGAACACCAGTTAAGGGAGTAAATAATGTTGACATGGAAGAAAAATTTGCTACGTTTGAGAATAAAATCCAGAATACCATAGAGCAACAATTGAAGCAGCTTACTCTAGCTGTGAAAGAAGGATTTTCGGGTAAGAAGGTAGCTGTGCATGCTGCACAAGAGGTGTATATGTGTTCAATTTGCCAGGTAGATGATCATGATGAGGAGAGTTGTCCGAATAACCAAGAATCAGTGAATTTTATGTCCAATAGAGGTAATTTCAATTCAAGTGGTAATGGATATCAGCCTAACAGAAACCATCCTGGGTTTCAATATTCAAATCCTAATGGGGCAGCCAATCCTACTTACGCGTATCAGCCGCGTCCTCAAGGCAACAACTATAATCCAAGACCACATAACAATCATCAAGGAGGACAGAATCAAAACAATTATGTGCAAAGACAAGCTCCTCAGAATACCTACGATGAGAATTTAAACCAGAAAGCTCTACCTGCCCATCCACAAGAAGGAGTAATCACCCTTCAGAAAACCGTTGAAAATTTGATTGCTCTTCAAACACAAGCTTTGGAACGTCAGAACGCAGCTGAAGCAAATATGAAGATTTTCCAGAATCAGCTAAGTCAAATTAATAAACAGTTGAATCAGCGTCCACAAGGGCAACTTCCTAGCGATACGGAAAATCCAACACAACATGAAGATTGCAAGGCTGTTACATTAAGAAGTGATAAGAACCTCCCTCCACCTCCTTTTCCCGTTATGAAAGAGAAAGAAGTTCCAAGAAAAGAAAAGGAAGTGGGTGAGAAAGAGAAAGAGAATGAGAAAGATAGTGAGGTTGAAGAGATAGAAAGACCAAGAGAAATTCCGAAAAAGAGAGATGAAATTGTAAGCAATCGCCCTCCACCACCGTTTCCATCGCGAGTTCAGAAAAAGGGTGATATGGGTGATTTTCAGAAATTCTTCAATAGAGTGAGGGGTTTGAGTATTAATATTCCGTTACTTGAGGCAATTCGAGATATTCCTAAGTATACGAAGTTTTTGAAGAGGGCCCTCACTAATAAAAGGCCCTACTGTGATAATGAGATGATTGGCCTTCCTGAAGAGTGTAGTGCGATTTGCCAGAGCAAATTACCTCCGAAGTTAGTTGATCCGGGGAGTTTTACGATTCCCATATCGATTGGAGAAGAATGGAAGGGAAAGGCGCTATGCGATTTAGGGGCAAGCATTAACTTGATGCCCAAGTCAGTCTTTGATAAGCTTAAAATTGGAAACGCAAGACCTACCTCTATGGTCTTGCAAATGGCGGACAGGTCTCTTGCTCATCCTGAAGGCCGTATTGAGGATGTCCTTGTTAAAGCAGGTAGACTTATATTTCCTGTTGATTTCGTAATTCTTGAATACAATGCAGATAGAAATGTCCCCATTATTTTGGGTAGACCCTTCCTAGCTACAGGGAGGACATTGATCGATGTAGAGAATGGCGAATTAACAATGAGGATACAAGATGAGGAAGTGAAATTCAATGTATTTCGAGCCATGAAATTCCCAGATTCTCAGGAAGATTGCTTCAGAATGGATGTAGTAGAGCAAGCATCGCAAGAGGTATTTAATTGTTTAAATTTTGATGATATCTTGCAGGCTGCTTTGACATTAGATTCACCTGAGATGATGGAGGAGCTTACAGAAACAGTGGCAGCTCTCAATTCTGAAAATCCGAAATATAGGCGTCTTGCCTATGAACCTGTGAGAGAACCGGGGGAGATTATTCCTAAAAAGAAACCTTCAATTGAATTTCCTCCGGAGTTGGAAGAAAAACCATTGCCAGCACACTTGAGGTATGCTTATTTGGGTACTAATGAAACTCTACCTGTTATTGTTTCAGCTAATTTAACAGGTCCTCAAGAAGATAAACTGTTGCGTGTGTTAAGAGCCAACAAAGAAGCAATAGGTTGGACAATTGCTGATATCAAAGGCATTAGTCCATCCTATTGTCAACATAAAATCATACTAGAAAATGTTAATGCACGCTCAGTTGAAGGTCAGAGAAGATTAATGCCAGCCATGAAGGATGTGGTGAAGAAGGAGGTGATTAAGCTTTTAGATGCGGGGATTATTTATCCCATTTCGAGTAGTGAATGGGTGAGTCCAGTTCAGTGTGTACCGAAGAAAGGAGGAATTACAACAGTTCTTAATGATAAAAATGAGGCGATTCCTTCAAGAACGGTAGTAGGTTGGAGAGTTTGCATGGATTACAGAAAGCTGAACAAGGCCACCAGAAAAGATCATTTCCCTTTGCCCTTCATTGATCAGATGTTAGACAAATTAGCCGGAAGAGAATATTATTGTTTCTTGGATGGTTACTCCGGGTACAATCAGATTTACGTGGCTCCAGAAGATCAACATAAGACTACCTTCACATGCCCATTTGGTACTTTTGCATATCGCAGAATGCCATTTGGATTGTGTAACGCTCCCGCTACTTTTCAAAGGTGTATGATGGCCATCTTCTGGGACATGATAGATAATTTCCTTGAAGTATTCATGGATGATTTCTCCGTGTTTGGTGATGATTTTGATATATGTTTGGATAACTTGGAGAAAGTGTTAGTGAGATGCAAGGAAACAGATTTGGTGCTCAACTGGGAGAAGTGTCACTTCATGGTTCGCGAAGGTATTGTTCTGGGTCACAAAGTTTCGAGTGTTGGTTTAGAGGTTGATAGAGCGAAGATCGAGGTAATTAAAACTCTTCCCCCTCCTGTTTCTGTTAAAGGGGTAAGGAGTTTTCTTGGCCATGCTGGCTTTTATAGGCGTTTTATTAAAGATTTTTCTAAGATTGCTAAACCACTATGCAACTTACTCGAAAAGGATTGCAAATTCCTTTTTGATGAAGCTTGTTTAGCGGCCTTCAAAGCAATCAAAGAAAAGCTTATTTCTGCTCCTATAGTGTTACCTCCAGATTGGAATTTACCGTTTGAAGTTATGTGTGATGCGAGTGATTTGTGTATGGGAGCTGTATTAGGACAAAGAAAAGAGAAGGTTTTTCATTCGATTTACTATGCTAGTAAAACTTTTAGTGGTGCTCAGATTAATTACACAGTTACAGAAAAAGAGTTGCTAGCAGTTGTCTATTCGTTTGATAAATTTCGCTCTTATCTTCTTGGAGCAAAAGTTATTGTTTATACAGATCATTCCGCGATCAGATTTCTTATGGAGAAGAAAGATGCGAAACCAAGGTTAATCAGATGGGTGTTATTGCTTCAAGAGTTCGATTTAGAGATCAAAGATAGAAAGGGTTGTGAGAATCAGGTTGCAGATCATCTATCGCGTTTAGAGGGTTCAGAGATGAATAGTGGTACTGAAGCAGTTAGAGAAGAGTTTCCTGATGAGAATTTGTTCGTTGTTCGAGATTATGAAGCTCCGTGGTATGCAGATATAGCTAATTTAGTGGTGAGTGGTGTTTTCCCTGAAGGTTCTACCTATCAAGAAAGAAAGAGATTAGCTCATCGTGCTAGACAGATCTTTTGGGAGGATCCTTTCCTCTACAAAGTTTGTGCTGATCAAATGATACGAAGATGTGTAGCGAGGGAAGAAACACAAGCCATTATAGCTGGGTGCCATGATTCATTATATGGAGGACATTTCAAGGGAGATAGAACTGCTGCTAAGGTATTCCAATCAGGTTTTTACTGGCCTTCTGTTATTAAAGATTGTCATGAATATGTCAAGAGATGTTCGAGATGCCAGTTTACCGGAAACATATCCAAGAGGGATGAGATGCCACGTAATAATGTATTAGAGGTTGAGATATTCGATGTTTGGGGCATAGACTTCATGGGTCCCTTCGTTCCTTCAAATGGTAACCTTTATATACTATTAGCTGTTGATTATGTTTCTAAGTGGGTAGAAGCGGTGGCTTTACCTACCAACGATTCACGAGTGGTGATTAAGTTCTTGAAATCACATATCTTCACTAGACATGGCACACCTAGAGTGATTATTAGCGATGGAGGTACCCATTTCGTTAATAGATATCTGAAGACTATTCTAGAGAAATATGGAGTCAGACACCGTGTATCTACTGCGTATCATCCACAATCCAATGGTCAAGCTGAAGTTTCGAACCGTGAAGTCAAGTCAATCCTAGAGAAAACCGTTGGTCCTACAAGAAAAGATTGGTCAATGAAGTTAGATGATGCGTTGTGGGCCTATCGTACTGCGTTTAAGACTCCAGTTGGTGCATCTCCCTATCGTATGGTGTATGGTAAGGCTTGTCACTTACCTTTAGAGCTTGAAATGGGTGCCTATTGGGCGATTGCGCAGTTGAACCTAGATCCTATCTTAGCCGGAAAGAATCGTATGATGAAGCTGAATGAACTTGACGAATTCAGATTGCATGCTTATGAAAATGCTAAACTTTACAAAGAAAACACAAAGAAATGGCATGACAATCGGATTCGTCCAAAGAACTTTGAAGTGGGGCAAAAAGTATTAAAGTATAATTCAAAGTTCAGCAATTTTCCGGGTAAGTTAAGATCTAAGTGGTCAGGTCCATACATAGTGACCAAAGTTACACCTCATGGGGCGATAGAAATAGAACATCCGTTAGAGAACCGTACCTTTATGGTTAACGGTCACAGACTAAAGATATACCATGGAGGTGAAGATACCAATCGCTCGGAAGATCCACATCCCGGGGAGGTCATGTATCTCCTCGAGAATCCTTAGAAGCGTGAGGTAACCCGTCGAGCTTAACGACGTTAAACAAAAGCCAATTACTTGTATATTAGCTGAGTTTTTACATTTTTGCAATTTAGATTAGTTTGATTTTCGTAATTTTATTGTTTTTATTAAGAAATGAGGAAGGGTAGTTGTTTTTGATGATTTCAGGGGTAAAAAGGACTTGAGTTTGGGGTCGATTTGGCGAAAACAGAAGAAAAAGAGGTTGGATGTCCAGGAGAAACCGGGAACCCGGTTTCACAAAACCGGGGACCCGGTTTTGGAGCTGGTACCAACCACTTTTAACGCAACACTTGGCGTTTGGGTAATGTCACAGCGTCAGAATCCGGGTACCCGCATTTGGCAGAACCGGGTACCCGGTTTTGGTGCTGTGATTTCTGAAAAACTCTGACCCAGCGTTTTGGTGGCTTGCGTTTTCGTGCGTTTTGATTCGCGCCATCGACACAAATCCGGGTACCCGCATTTGGCAGAACCGGGTACCCGGTTTCGGAGCTGCTGTTGGTGAAATTTTCTGGTCCAGCGTTTCAGGGTGCTGCGTTTTGGCGCGTTTTCATTCGCGCCATCGAGAAAATCCGGGAACCCGCATTCCACAGAACCGGGTACCCGGTTTCGGCGAGCAAAATCCCTGACCCAGCGTCTTGGTGCGTTTTGAAAAAAAAAAAAAAAAAAAAAAAAAAAAAAAAAAAAAAAAAAAAAGTCCACAATTATTTTTTTCCCGCGCCGTCACAGCGACGCGGAACCGGGAACCCGGTTTGCCAAAACCGGGAACCCGGTTTGGAAGCTGTGAGAGGCGGTTTTGAGGTGGTTTAACCTAGTTTTTAGCCTCTTTTCCAAGTCTTTACCTAAAAACGCACCAATAGCCTCCGTACCTCCGAAATTCATCTACCAAAACACTATATATCATCAAATCCTACCCTCTTTCACCACAAAAACATAAGATCAACTCACCTCCTCTCCAAAATATCATCAAATCCTTAGTTTTTCCCAAGATTCTTCTTCACCCAATTCCTTAAATTAAACCCAATTCTTTCTTCTCCCATACAAATTAACCAAGACCCATCTCCTATTTCACCTAGTTCTTAAATTCTTAAACCTCAAAACATCAAAATTCTAAACTTTTCCCTAAGTTTTTCATTATTTGAAGTTTTGAGTTTGGGGTGAAAAGAGATGACTAACAGAACCGGTGATTTCCGAAGAACTGCTCCTAGAAGAAAGACCACCATTGGTGGTTCACAAGATCAAGCTATTGAGATTCCTGATTCGCGTCCTAAACGAAAAATTGACGAAGTTAAGCTTGGTTCTAACAGAAAAGAAATCACAGGTCTAAAGAGAAGATTGATTGATGAGATTGAAAGTGAGAAGGAACCAGAAGAGGAAATTGCGAAGAACATTGAGAAGGAAAATGAACAAGAGATTCCGGAAGCACCCGTTCAAAAACCTCCGCGTATGAAGATGTGGGCCCACAAGCCTAAGAGGGTTTACACTTGTTGGAATACTCAGGTTCGTGAAAGAATTGAATTTTTGAAATTTGGTGAGGAGACGAATTTTCCTAAGGGTATTATGAGTAGTGATTATAAGGAATATGCTGTGACATGTGCTAAGTTTGGTTGGAAAGAGTTACAAGAAAGGAAGCTTGAGTTCATTCCTACTTTTGTGCGAGAATTTTACGAAGGTTTAGCTACCTCACATGATGCCATTGATATCCGCAAAAAGGTAGTTCCTTTCTCTATTGAACGTATTCGGAAATCATTGAAACTACCCAACTTTTCTGGTACATGCCCTTTCCAAGAAACTCTTAATGACCCTTCTTTTGATTTTGAATCCCTTTGGGGGACCGTGCTTGTTAATGGGACTAGCCCAATTCCTGAAGGTGAAAGGTATCCTGGACAGTTTTACAGCAGTAGTTTGACACCTCATGCGAAGGTTTGGTCTCGTTTCATAATACCCACTTTCTTTGGTATTAAACACACTTCCGAGTTGAAGAAAGAGCACATATTTGTTATTAAGTGTATTTTAGAGGAGAAACCATTTGATGTTGCTAAGATCATTTATGATACAATCATGGAGTTCGCAAAATCACCAATGAAACAACAAAATCTGAAGTTTCCTTGTACTATTACTCAGTTGTGTCTAGACGCAAAGATTCCGCGTAAGAACGCAGATATTGACGTTGTTTCAGTTGGTGTGAGCATAGCTTTGAGCACAATCAAGAACATCCATGAAGAGGCAACACGAGCTACAAGAAGTCCAAGAACTCCTCAATCAAAGAAAGCGAAAACTGTACCTGAGTTGGAAGCGAAGATTCAGGTGTTGGAAGAGAATCAGGAGAGGATGATTACTACCTTGGGAAACGTTACAAAAGAATTGGACCTGCTTCGAAATTTAATCCTAGGCGTAAATACACTTCAAAACGCGATTTATGATGCTGTTACGCGAGATAAAGGTCCAGAACGCAACACCGATAACCAGCCTCGCGCTGGTTAAGATACGTTTTCTAAACTTTCCTCTTAGTGTATATTAGTTTAAATACTTTATTGAGTCTTTTTGAGTCGTGGGGACACGGCTCATTTTTGAGTTTGGGGTGGGGTTCGTTGCCTCATCCCAGTTTCTATGTGTTATTTGCTTTATTTGCTTTCAATAAAAGAATTTTCGGAGTTGCGTTTGACTATAGAAATTTTTAAATATCCCTTTAAGCATACTCGTGATAAATCTATGATAGTAAATAGTGGACTTTAGGGATTGATATAAAACGCACTTACAATTGCATGCGAACATAGGTAATTGATAGGAAAAATTAATGAACAATGCAAATGAAGTAAGCTTGTACTCAAGGAATATGTTTGGTGTGTAGAACGTGAAATCCTAATTAGTAGAGAAACCACCTAGATATGAACTAAAGACAAGCTATGTACTTAGGAAAATGATAGGGGCAGTTCCTTGTTAGCCATTTGTACCTTTTTAGCCTTCTATCCCTTGTATTAATTATTATCCGTCTTAGCCCACTTTGAGCCTTTAACCTTTTCTTTGTAGCCACGATATAAGCCATTATCCCTTAGATTATTAGGCATGACCATATGACCCGCACTTGAATCACAATCCTGAGACATGTCTCGAGCTTGAGTTTGGGGTGGTGGGACCACATATGGGGAATTAAATGGGTAGGGATCGATGTGCTTTGTATTGTAGCACAATTGCAGATGATATATACTTGTAACCCTTTGCCGGGAATGAAGAAAAAATGAAAAAAAAAAAAAAAAATTTTTTGAAAATCATACAGTAGGAACCGGGAACCCGCATTCTTCAAAACCGGGAACCCGGTTTGCTCCTGTACAAAAAAAAAAGAAGAAAAAGAGAAAAGAAAAGAAAAAGAAAAAAAAAATGAATAAGACATCCGGCAAAGTGGAATTTTCTGAAAATCATCTTATTTATAGTGGATAGACATGGGACGCTAAATTAGTGCATATATGGGTGAGTGAGAACATCTTTTTGAGCGGTAACTCAAGCTCGAGGACATTGTTGATGGTAAGTGAGGAGAGAGCCAAAAGCTCACTTCAAATTTACCAAATATACATCCATACCGTCCTTAAGCCATTATTATAACCGTAAAGACCTCATGACTCCTAAGTGCATAGTGAATTTATTATTCTGTTGATAGGGAATACACTAGGTGGAGCGTTCAAAGCGAGTTAGGATTAATGACCACCCTATAGCCATCATACAGAGATGAGTACAAGTGTAACCTTCAAGCATTGCGACTTTAATTTTATGATTGAGATCATTTATGTTTGATGTTGCATGATTAGTGTATGTGTATATTAGTTTCCAGAGTTTGCTATATGAGATTTATTTTGAGAATTGCTTTAGGGTTTATTTGCTAGCTTCTATGTGTTTATACGTTTACTTCTACCCCTTTGTTTTGTTTTACTTTGTCGGGACGACAAAGGTTTGAGTTGGGGGTCTTGATGTCTCCCTAAATGTTCTTATTTTAGACCCTTAGGAGACATCATTTTTGGTGTTTATTTGATTAATATGATAGACTTTTGGACTAAATTTGCAATAATCCGGAATTACCTTTTTAATTCTAGCATTTTTAATTTATTAAACTTTTGCGCGTAATATTGGTATTTTTAGTGTAAAGTTTACAGGTTTTAGATGTTAGCTAGGAGAGGAATCCGAGGAGAAAGTTAAAGATCGTGAATTAGAGTCAAGACTTGAAGACAAATCCCGAAGATATTATTTTTAGAGCTGAAAATCCACTTTCCAGGCCACAGATTGCTGATTTCGAGGTTCTTAAGCGATGATTTAGCCGCTGACCTTTGAAGAGAAATCATTCCTTATCGAGTTACGGAACTTTAGCAACTGGAATGAGGTCAATCGGAGTTGTAACGCATCGGGAAAAGCTGTTTTAGTGAAGGCCTATCATCAGTTACGGGATTTTGGGCTGAGAAAGTGGGCTTGGACATTTAATTAGGCTTTTATTTTCTGGTCCAAGCCCTAGTCCGAATTTTTACTTATAAAAGGAGGTCTGGACTTCTATTTTTCACACAATTCACTTTCCACAAGATTAAAAACACCAGAGAAGCTACAGCAGGAAGAAAGGAGAAGCTACAAGAGCTGGAGTGGGTCTATAGCTCCGTTCGTAGTCATTCTGATTCCGAAAATTAGGTTTTTCTTATATTTTAATTTTGTAACGAATATGAATTCCATTTCTTTTTATTTTGTTTTTAATTTTAATATGAGCTAAATTTCCATTAGTGCTTGAGAACAAAACAATGGGTGAATCTTGATTTTATTATTATAACGAATGTTGAATTTGGGTTTTTATTGAATTAAATTAAATTAGGGCTTTTACTCTTTTCGACAATTTGTGAATGTTTACTGATTTTAGAGTCGCGAACTAAAATTAGGTATTAGTATCTAAACTATTCCATATATGTGGCGTATGGATCATCCTGACGGGGGGTTTAGGTACAGAAATAATTGTTCAATCTAGGATAAAAACTATTGATTCTGACGAACTTAGTTAATCCTAGGGCCAATGTGGTAATAAATCTTAATCATCCAACGGTGGATCATATTTACCCTGACGGGACTAGTGACACTTTAGGATCGCCTTATAGTCCACCCTGACGGGGGTATAAGGATATTAGAATCCCGACCATTGTAATTGACTGATTTAACCCTTAAACAACATAAGTTAGAAAGTAAAATTAGGAGGATCCTTGCGTTCTCAAGTACTACATCTCATATTGCGTTTTCACTTATCTTACTTGCGTCTTAACTTCTACTTGCATTTTTATTTTATCTTTCATTTAGTTATAATAAACAAAACCAAAACAAACAATTTATCCTCTTTCATTTTCATAAGTGCATCAATCGCTATTTGCATAAACATTGTGATCAACCATCCGTCCTTGGAACGAATCTGATTATCAGAATTTACTACTTAGGACAACTGTACACTTGCGGTTGTGGTTCGATTATTATTTGCATTTATTTAGAACACACAAAGGACCACCAGAAAGCTAAAAGGCTTCAAGTGGATTCAATATGAAAGAACTGCCTTATTCACTTTTCTAACTACTGGATTTTGTTACTATTTCACTACTAGTTCATAGACAAGCGGGTTTTCAACTAATTTCAAACCTCACGTTCTACACACCAAATAACTATCCCTAAGTTTTAACGTAAATTCTTAGCATTGCTCATTAACTTACATATTTATGACATCTTTCAAAGACATACTACTTACTATCATTAACTTATTTAGATCATGCTCAAGTAGGTACATTCAATATATTCTATGCCTATTTCAACCTAAAAAATTTAAATTTTATGCAAAACAGAAAAGAAGATTAGGACAACGAATCCCCAACCCTAACTCAAAAGTGAGTCGTGTCCCCACGACTCAAAAAAGACTCAATAAAGAAATAAAATTTAAAATTAAACTATACTAAACTACCTAATGTATACAAGCAATTAAGAAGAAGAATTAGAATGGGGTACCTGACCATAAATATCCATCATGTCTTCCTCCGAAGAAGAAGAAGAATAATTATCAATATCCAAGGTCTTAGTTACTTCACCCAATTGTTGATTAATCTTTGCAATATCCTCCAAGAGTGCTATGTTTTCTTTTCTTATATGATTGACTTCATGTTGCAATTTGATTTACCATGGGGGTATGCAAGAATTATTTTGATATGAAGAGGAATAAGAAGAACCTTGATCTTGAATTTGTGTCTTTTCTTTAATCCTTGATGGTACCGTCATCCTAGCTGTTAATCTCTTTCATAGTGGTTGTGTTGGCGCCTCTATCTTTTGTTTCTTTTCAATAGGCTCGTCAAGATTGATGGCCCTTTCAATTGTGGCTCCGGGAAAATTTTTGTTCTTCCCTAGGATTGAACACTTTCCTCTTATAATCCATAGCATATGTTCTGTTTGTCATGTTTGATTGACCCACAACTCAAGTTACACCAAGGAGGGAATAAAGTTAGGAAAGATTGGTGTGGCTTGAGTTTCTTGCTTTTGATGATAGAAGAAGGTTTCTTGATGATTCTTAGAAGAATTATTTATAGCTTGATGATCTTGATGGTGTTTTATGGTGTAATGTGATGAATATGATGAAGAATATGTATTTATGGAAGAAGGAGGAAAGGATTATTGAATTTATTGTGTTTGTTGTGGAGGTATAATCAAGCTTCAAGGATTATTTATAAGGCTTGGGTCTGAAAAATTCGTGTTGGAAAGGCTAAGGTTAGTTTTTGATAAGGTAAGAAGTGGAATTGGCAACAAACTCTTCAAAACCGCCATCGGACCGGCATACCGGCGGAATCGCCGGCATACCGGTCTTGGAGATAATTCTTTTGTTGATCTCGGCAATGAACCCAAATCAAGAACCCGAGGCCTCGTGTATTTGGGCGCCGGCATACCGGTGGTATCACCGGCTTACTGGTGCGTTGTTCTGCTCAAAACCTATCTTCATCAAAAAACCCGAATCGTGAAACCCTAGGGCTCGTGTTTCCCCTTTGGCCGGCATACCGGTGCCCTGGGCGGCATACCGGTGTGCTCGGTTTTTCTTGGACACGCTCTCGGAAATAAACCCGAATCCACCAACCCGAGGGCTCGTGTTTCCGCACCGGCATACCGGTGGTTTGACCGGCCTACCGGTCAGTGGTACGGATTTTTCCAATATTTTCCTTTTTGACCCCAAACTCATTTTCTGCACAATAACACACTACCTTTCTCTCCTATTACCTTGTAAACACATTTATAAATATACACTAACTTAGAAATATACACTACAAAACATAAAATTAATCTAAAAAGCAATTAAAACAAGGGGTGTCTCCCAAGAGAACTTTTGTTTAACGTCTTTGAGTTAGACATGTACCTCGGGCTAAGCGTGTTCTTCTAGATGGATTATCTCCTCTCCACAAAAGTCTCCACTGTCATGGTATAACTTCAAACGCTGGCCATTCACCATGAATGTCCTTTGCTCGGTTGGATGTTCAATTTTAATTGCTCGATGAGGTGTGACTTTTGTAACAATGTAAGGTCCTCCCCAATGGGATTTAATCTTTCTTGGGTAGTCCAAGAATTGAGAATTGCATAATAGTACCTTTTGTCCACTCTCGAAGTTCTTTGGACGAATTCGTTTGCCATGCCATATCTTTGTTTTCTCCTTGTAGAGACGCGAATTTTCATAGGTATGGTAGCGGAACTCCTCCAATTCATTCAATTGCATCAGCCTTTGTTTCCCGGCCAATTCTAGGTTATATTTAGAGTTTTAATAGCCCAGAATGCTCGGGCTTCAGTCTCAATAGGTAGATGACATGCTTTGTCGTAGACCATGTGATAGGGGGATGCCCCAAATGGTGTTTTGAATGTTTTTCGGTAAGCCCGGAGAGCATCATCTAGCTTTAATGACCAGTCATTCCTCATTCCTCGTTTGATTCACGGTCTTCTCTAAATTAGATTTAATTTCTCGGTTGGAAACCTCAGCTTGACCGTTAGTTTGTGGATGATAACCGGTTGAAGTGTGGTGCCTCACTCCAAACTTACGAAGGATATATTTTAACTGAGAATTGATGAAGTGGGTACCTTTATCACTGATTAGAACACGTGGCGTACCATGTCTTGTAAATATATGTGATTTTACAAATTTTATTACTGTTTGAGCATCGTTCTTTGGTGTTTCCACTGCTTCTAACCACTTTGACACATAATCTACTGCTAGCCAGATATAAAGATTCCCATGGGAAGTGATGAATGGTCCCATGAAATATATTCCCCATACATCAAAGATTTTGACTTTTAAGATATTTTTGAGCGCAATCTCGTCCCTTTTTGATATATTACCAGTTAACTGGCATCTCTGGCATGACTGGACGAAATGATGATAATCTCTGTGTAGGGTAGGCCAATAGAAACCGGATTGAAGAATTTTAGATGCAGTTCCATCGCCCTTAAAGTGACCACCATATGGTGAGCCATGACAACTTGCTATGATCTTATCAACTTCGCCCTTATGGACACATCTTCTGACTACTTGATCACCGCAAATTTTCCAGAGGTATGGTTCGTCCCAAAAGAATTGTCTGGCTTTATGATTTAACCTATGTCTTTGTTGTGGATTGAAGTCCGTAGGGAACATACCAATCACGATGAGGTTGACTATATCTGCATACCAAGGCACATACACATATTTAATAGTAAAAAGTTGTTCATCAGGGTATACCTCTTTGACCAATAATGGTTCTTTATTCGCATCAGATCCTTCGAGCCTGGATAAATGATCAGCTACTTGATTCTCGCATCCTTTTTGGTCTCGAATGTCTATATAAATTCTTGTAGCAACAGTACCCATCTAATAAGACGCGGCTTAGCGTCCTTTTTCTCCATGAGGTATCTGATTACTGAATGATCCGTGTATACAATAGTTTTCTTCCCAATCAAATAGGAACAAAATTTGTCGAAAGCATATACCACGGCTAACAACTCTTTCTCCGTTACAGTATAATTCATTTGGGCAGCGTTAAAGGTCTTGCTTGCGTAGTAAATCGTGTGGAAGATCTTGTCTTTCCTATGCCCCAACACAACACCCATTGCGTGATCACTTGCATCGCACATAAGTTCAAACGGAGCTTTCCAATCTAGAGGTATAATAATTTGCGTGGAGACTAGCTTCTCTTTAATCGTCACAAACGCTTGAAGACATCCATCATTAAAATTAAAAGGAGAATCCTTTTCAAGTAAGGAACAAAGCGGTTTGGCGATTTTGGAGAAATCTTTAATAAATCTTATGTAAAATCCTGCATGACCCAAGAAACTTCTCACTCCTTTCACAGAAAATTGAGGTGGTAATGTTTTAATAACTTCAATATTAGCATGATCAACCTCCATCCCTGCCTTCGAAACTTTATGTCCCAACAGGATCCCTTCTTGAACCATGAAGTGGAATTTTTCCCAGTTAAGCACAAGATCTATTTCTCTACATCTCACAAGGACTTTCTCAAGATTATTCAATCAATCATCAAAACTATCTCCAAACACCAAAAAGTCATCCATAAAAACCTCCAAGTATTTATCAATCATGTCCCGAAATATAGCCATCATGCACCTCTTGAATGTGGCAGGTGTGTTGCATAAACCAAATGGCATCCTTCTATAAGCAAAGGTGCCAAACGGACAAGTAAAAGTTGTTTTGTGTTAATCAAGGGGATCCACACAAATATTATTATAACCTGAATATCTGTCAAGAAAACAATAATACTCTCTTCTTGTGAGTTTGTCTAGAATTTGATCAATGAATGGTAAAGGGAAGTGATCCTTCTTTGTAGCCTTGTTGAGTCTTTGGTAATCCATGCATACTCGCCACCCCACAACTGTTCTTGATGGTATGGCTTCACCTTGATCATTAAGGACAGTAGTAATACCTCCCTTCTTTGGAACACATTGCACTGGACTAACCCAATCACTGCTTGCAATCAAATAGATAATTCATGCGTCTAATAACTTGATTACCTCCTTCCTTACCACTTCTTTCATAGCTGGAATGAGCCTTCTTTGTCCCTCTATAGATCACCCTCCTTCGTTCTCAAGAATAATTTTATGTCTGCAAACGGAAGGACTAATTCCCTTGATGTCGGAAATAGTCCATCCAATTGCTTCTTTGTTAGCATGAAGCACGCGAAGTAGCTTATCTTCTTAAGGACCTGAAAGGTTAGCAGAAATAATAACAAGTAAAGTATTGTTCATGACTAAGTATGCGTAGCGTAGATGGTCTGGAAGTGGTTTTTCTTTGAGAACAGGTGGACATATTATAGATGGTTGCTTTATTGGTTCAATGTCACCTGATTCTCGAAGTTGTTCTCGTATATTTGATCCTAATGCAGCAACTTCGTCAGCGGTATTATTGTCTTCCTCTTGTGATTCAAGTGTTAAGGCTTCATCTAGATCATCATCTAAGCTTTCTTCATTAAAGACTTCTTGTGTAATTTTTCCGATGACATCTATTTTCAAACATTCATCTTTCGAATCTGGCAATTTCATAACCTTAAACACATTGAATCGTACATGCTCGTCTTGGACCCTCATGATCAATTCACCATTCTCAACATCTATTAGTGTACGCCCCGTGGCTAAGAATGTCTACCCAAGATGATGGGGACATTCTTATCAGCGTCTTAGTCAAGAATAATAAAATCACAAGGAAATATAATAGTACCAGCTTTAACTAAAACATCTTCAATTTTACCTACTGGTTGGGAGAGGGAGCGATCCGCCATTTGTAATACCACAAAAGTGGGTACTACCTCTCCTATATTAAGATTTTCGAACAGGGACTTCGGTATGAGATTGATACTCGCGCCTAGATCAGATAATGCTTTCACGGTCCAACTGAACCAATGGGAATCGTAAAACTTCCCAGATGTTGTAGCTTCTGTGGTAACTTGCTTTGAAAAATAGCACTACACTCCACTGGAAATCCAATTGTTTCCCCAGTTTCTATACTTCGTTTGATAGAAAGAACGTCCTTCATGAATTTTAGATATTTCGGCATTCTCTTGAGAGCTTCTACAAACGAATATCTAGCTTGCTCACCATGTCAAGGAACTTCTTGAATTCTTTTTCATTGTCCTTTTTCTTGACACATGATAGGTATGGTGGAGGAGGGTGTGTATTAGTTTCTACTGAGCTTTTCTTCTTTTTGGTGTCTTTTCTTGGACACTCTTTGGTTCAACTACCTCTTCAACCTTATCTTCTATTGTTTCCTCAACTACTTTTTCAGGAATAGAGTTGGTTCTGGATCTCTTTTAGGTGGAGGTAGTTGTTTTCCACTTCGCAATTCAACTGCGTAACAAGCATTGTCTTGAGGAGCAATAGTATCACTTGGGAGTTACCCTTTTGGCCTATTTTGAAATGTACTCGCCATTTGTGATAGAGTATGCTCGAGATTTTTAATTACCTTTTGCTGGGTTTGAAGTCGTCGCTGGCTCATCTTCATATTCTCTTCAACTAATTTCATCATCTTAGTCATACTTGAATCCAAACTCAATGTTTCGGTGGTTCTTGATAAGCTTTTTCATGAACTGGCGCTTCTTGATATATAGGTTGTGGTTGGCAATAGGATTGAGGTTGAGTTTGATAATAAGTCTCTTGATTTCTGACCCAACTTCGTTTTTGTGGGGGCTGATATCTAGTTCAACTTCCTTGATGATGATAATAACCATTAGAATACTGGTTTCTTTGATGAGATATAAAGGAAGCTGCAGCTGGATTATTCATACACTTTTCCCACACATGATTTCCTTATCCACAACCAGGACATGAAGGTATAGTATGTACTAGATTTACCTAAGCTATTGTTCGAGCTTGTTCTTGTAGTTCCTTGAGTTGTTGGTTTAATTCTTTGAGTTTCAGAGATTCTGAGGTCTCTTCTTGTTCTTCTAATTCTCTTGGACAACTTCTCTCGGTCTCAAGAACTTTTTCCATAATACTTTCAGCTTCTACAGGATCTAATAATACGAAACCTTTGTCTCCTAACAAATCTGCTCTTGCCTTGGACTCGTCATTGAGTCCTCCATAGAACATGGTTAAAGAATATTCTGGCGATGATATATGGAATGGACATCTCTCCTTTTTCTCATTGAAACGTAACCATGCTTCACCCAAACTTTCTCCGTCTTCCTGCATAAATTGTTCGAGCTCCAACATATCTTTTAATCTTCTACTAACCGGACAAAATTGGTCTAGGAATTTGGATTGAAGCTTTTCCCAATCTGGAATAACGTGAGGGTGTTGGGTATCGTACCAATCTCTTTCACCTCCGGTCAAGAAGGACTGGAACATAACGTAATACATCTACTCCTTTCTAACGCCTTTTATGATAATATACCGGACCGGATCTTGTTGTGCAGCACCGCTGAATTGTCCATGACTCACAAATTGTGCTATCATGCCTGGATCTGGTCTAAATTTAGCGGCTTGGATTTCTGGAGTGCGTATTTTGCGTGTTTGCACTCTGAATGTGATGGGAAGATCAAGTATCCTTTGGCTCGCCATCTGTAATCTGTAAAGACAAAAACTAATAGACAAACGCGTAAAATAACTTGGCCTTTATTTCCAATTTCCATGTTTATCCTCTTTCCTTTATCTCTTAGAATTAACTTGGCCTCTAATTAATTACCATATATCTTTAAATCTTCACAATTAACAAACAATTAAACCCAATATGCTTTAAAAATAATAAATAATTAAATCAAGACACGAAATAGGAAAGTGTACTAAATCATGAGAAAATCGACCTATAACCTAATAAATACACCTAAAATGATGTCTCCAACTAAGATTAAATCATGACAAATGGGGAGACATCAGCGTCCTTCTTTGTCATGAGATACTTAATTGCTGAATGATCTGTGTATACAATAGTTTTCATTCCAAGCACATAGGAACGAAATTTATCGAAGGAATATACCACGGCTAATAACTCCTTCTCCGTCACTATATAATACAATTTGGCAGTGTTAAAGGTCTTACTTGCATAATATATCGTGTGGACGATCTTTTCCTTCCTCTGGACTAACACAACACCCATTGCGCGATAACTTGCATCACACATGAGTTCAAACGGAGCATTCCAATCTGGAGGTATGACAATCAGTGTGGAGATGAGTTTCTCTTTAATCGTCAAACGCATTAAGATATTCGTCATTGAAATTAAAAGGCGTGTCCTTTTCAAGTAGAGAACAAAGCGGTTTGGAGATCTTGGATAATTGTATAATAAATCTTCGATAAAATCATGTGTGACCCAAGAAACTTCTCATTCCGTTAACAGATACAGGAGGTGGTAAGGTTTTCATAACTTCAATCTTAGCACGATCAACCGCCACTCGTGCATTCGAAACTTTATGTCCCAAAACAATTCCTTCTCTAACCATGAAGTATCATTTTTCCCAATTAAGCACAAAATATTTTTCTTTGCATCGCACAAGGACCTTTTTAAGATTATTGAGGCATTCATCAAAACTATCTCCGAAAACCGAAAAATCATACATAAAAACATCCAAGTATTTATTAATCATGTCCCAATATATTGCCATCATACACCTCTAGAACTTGGTAGGTGAATTTCATAAACCAAAAGACATCCTCCTATAAGCAAAGGTGCCAAATGAACAAGTAAAAGTTGTTTTGTGTTGATTAGCAGGATCCACACAAATCTAATTATAGCCTGAATCCGTCAAGAAAACAAATGATGTCTCCCTATTTGTGATGAATTAATCTAGGTTGGAGACATCATTTTAGGTGTATTTAATAATTTAATTATCGATTTTTATTCATATTTTTATATTTTCCTATTTCTTGTCTTGCCTTGATGATTTATTATTTTTAGAGCATATTGGGTTTAATTATTTGTTAATTGTGAAGCTTTAAAGATATATGGTGATTAATTAGATTCCAAATAAATTCTAAGAGATAAGGGAAAGAAGATAATAATAGAAATTGGAGATAAAGGAAGTAAAAGATAAAATAGGAAAGGAAAAGTTGTCAAGTAAATCTGAAATTCAACAGCTACGTCCATTAAATTGATCATAACACGAAAAAATATGGGAATTTGGAATAATGGTCTGAAGAAAAAGTGTAGAGCTTTCTGAGACGATCGGTTTCGATATAAAGAACGAATCAATCGGAGCAATATTGAAGAAGTTACGACCAGAACAAGGCAGCGGCAATTTATTGCCTTTTTCTATATTTTGGGGTTACAAATTTGATTTGGAAAAAAGTACTATTACTTGTCCTCTACTCCAAGAATCCGAACTAGGGTTTAGAATACTCTATAAATACACCCTCTATTCAGTATAAACGCATCATTGGCCAATCCTTAAGTCAAGAGGAAGCTTACAATAAGAGAAGAGAAGTCGTGAAGGAGCTGAACACCAAATTATGTCTTCACAAGCCTTCAAATTTGCAATTGTTTTATTTTCTTTCTCTAGTATTGAATAATTTAGTTTAGCTTGAGATTTAGCATATGGGTATGAACCCTAGACTGATCATAGTTATTTAAATGAATGACTGTTTTATGTGCTTTGACTTATTGTCTATTTTCCTTGCGGTGTACAACGTATAGGATTACCATAATAGTAGTTAGATGGTCACCCGAAATGGGTGTCTAATTATTGAACCACCACATAAACGTCTAGTGTGCGATAGTGATCATGACGAGCTTGCCTAACTAGATAACCATCAGGGTTTGATTTAACCACCGATCATCATTAGAAGGCTAGTATCATCTAAGAACCTAGTGGCGTAGGAGAACCTTAGTTAAGTCCCCTCGTGATTGTGAGGTGTCCACCTGAGTCCACCCGGAAGGGGGTTTAGAGAAATTTAGAATCTTAGTTATTGCAATTCTACATAGTTCTCCCTTACATGATTAGAATAAACAAGGCTAGTGGGGATTACTTGTTATAACCTGAGCTAAAATCTCATAATATCTTCTTCTCTTATTTACTTTTCTGTCTTTACTTTATTTAGTTTAATTTATATTTACAAAACCAAACAAAAGTTCTATTTGTCTTTTATTTTATTGTGTATTATTATTCTAGCTTTCTTATTTGGACTTGATATTTTTCTAATTTCTCTCTAACTTTCGTAGTCTCTGAGGAACGAATTCTTTTTATCATTAAACTTGCATATGATTTGTGATACTTGCAGTGAGTTACGTGTTTAGGTTAGGGTGTTTATTTCCACTTATTTTATCTATTATTTTATCACACCCTAGTCGACACCAACAATAATGCTCTCTTCCTGCGAGTTTATCTAGCATCTGATCAATGAACGGTAGCGGAAAGTGATCTTTCTTTGTAGTCTTGTTGAGCTTGCGGTAATCCATGCATAATATCCACCCACAACTGTTCTTGATGGAATGGCTTCATTTTGATCATTATGGATGGTAGTGATACCTCTCTTCTTTGGAACACATTGCACTGGACTAACCCAATCACTGCTTGCATTCGGAAAGATAATACCCGCGTCTAATAACTTGATTACCTCCTTCCTTACCACCTCTTTCATAGATGGAAGAAGACTCCTTTGCCCCTCTATAGATCTCCCTCCTTCTTTATCAATAATAATCTTATGTTTGGAAACAAAATGACTGATTCCCTTTATATCAGCAACAGTCCACCCAATTGCTTCTTTGTTAGCGTGAAGCACACATAATAACTTATCTTCTTTAGGACCTAAAAGATTAGAAGAAGTAATATTAGGCAAAGTGTTGTTCATACCAAAATACGCATAACGCGGATGGTCTGGAAGCGGTTTTTATTCGAGAACGGTGGACAGGTGATAAATGGTTTCTTCATTAGCTCAATGTCTCATGATTCTCGAAGTTGTTCTCGAATGGCTCTTGGCCTATCGTCGACTGAGTCTAATGCTGCAACTTCGTCAGCTATATTATCATGTATTTCTGGAAATTCAAGTGTCAAGGCTACTATTAGAGTGTCATCAATGCTTGATTCATTAAAGACTTCTTGTGTAATTTTGCTTATGACATCTATCTTCAAGCATTCATCCTTTGTATCTGGATATTTCATAGCCTTGAACACATTGAATCGTACCTGTTCGTCTTGGACTCTCACGATCAATTCACCATTCTCAACATCTATTAGTGTACGCCCCATGGCTAATAATTGTCTACCCAAGATGATGGGGACATTCTTATCCGCATCGTAGTCAAGAATAATATATCACAAGGAAATATAAAACTACCAGCTTTAACTAAAACATCTTCAATTTTACCTGCTGGATGGGAGAGGGGGTGATCCGCCATTTGTAATACCACTGAAGTAGGTACTACCTCTCCTATGTTGAGCTTCTCGAACATGGATTTCGGCATGAGATTGATACTCGCGCCTAAATCACCTAATGCTTTCCCTGTCCAACCTTCACCGATAGCAATGGGAATCGTAAAATTTCCGGGATCTTGTAGCTTCGGTAGCAACCTGCTTTGGCATATAGCACTACACTCCTCTGTTAATCCAATCAATGCTCCAGTTTCTAAACTTCGTTTGTTAGAGAGGATGTCTTCATGAAATTCAAATATTTCGGCATCCTTCTGAGAGCTTCTACAAACGGTATACTAATTTCTAGCTTGCCCACCATGTCAAGGAACTTATTAAATTCTTTTTTAGCGTTCTTGTTTTTAACACGTGATCGGAATGGTGGAGGAGTACGTGTATTGTTTACCGCTGATCTTTTCTTCTTTTCAGGTGTCTTCTTTAGGACACTCCTTGGTTCAATTACATCTTCGGCCTTGTCTTCAACTGTTTCTTCAACCACGTTTTTAGGAATAGAGGTTGGTTCTATTTATTCCGCTCTCGGTGAAGGTAATTGTTTTCCACTTCTTTATTCAACCGCATGGCAAGCATCATCTTCGGGAGTAATAGTGTCACTTAGGAGTTTCCCTTTTGGCATGTTTTTAAGTGAGCTCGCCATTTGTGAAAGGGTATGCTCGAGATTCTTAATTACCTTTGATTAGGTTTGGAGTCTTCGCTGACTTATCTTCATGTTTTCTTCAATTAATCCCTAAAGTTCCATTATGCTTGGATACAAACTCAAAGGTTGTTCTTGTGTACCTTGTTGCGTTGAATATGGAGATGGTTCTTGATAATCTTCTTCGTAGTTTGGCGCTTCTTGATAGATAGGTTGTGGTTGATAATAAGATTGAGGTCGAGTTAGATGATAATTACCTCGATCTTCACCCCAATTCTGATTGTGTGGGGAATAATAACTAGCGTGACTTCCTTGAGGATGATGATAACCATTTGAGTAACGGTTCCTTTGATGAGATACGAAGGAAATCGAAGCCGGATTATTCATACAACTCTCCCACGAATGATTTCTTGCTCCACAACTAGGACATGAAGGTAAAGTGTCTACTAGATTTACCCAAGCTATCGAACGTGCTTGCTCTTGTAATTCCTTGAGTTGTTGGTTTAACTTCTCGGTCCTTAGAGATTGTAAGGTATCTTCTTCTTTTTCAGATTCTAACGTCCAACTTCTCGCGTTATCAAGAACTCTTTCCATAATAGTATGAGCTTCTTCAGGATCTAATAGCACGAAACTTCCATCTCCTAACACATCTGCTTTTGACTTAGACTTGCTGGTGAGTCCTCCATAGAACATGGTTAAATGATATTCGAGCGAGGAGACATGGAATGGACACCTCACTTTCTTCTCGTTAAAACGTACCAATGCTTCACCAACACTTTCCCCTTATTCTTGCATAAATTGTTCAAACTCCAACATATCTTTTAAACGTCTACTAACCAAATAGAATCTGTCTAGGAATTTGGCTTGGAGTTTATCCCAATCTGGAATTAAATCAGGGAGTTGGGCATCATACCAATCGTTTGCACTACTGGCCAAAAAGAATTGGAACATAACGTAGTATATCTGTTCCTGTATAACGCCTTTGATGATATAAGCGTCACAAATCTGCATAATGAACCAGAGCATCACCTCTAAATTCTCCATGACTCGTAAATTGCGCTATCATGCCTGGATCATGTCGAAATTTAGAGGCTTGGATTTCTGGGGTACGGATTCCTCAGGGTTGCACTCTGAATGAGATGGGAAGATCAAGTTTCCTCGGGCTTTCCATCTATAAATCTATAATAAGAAAACTTTAAACAAAAACGTAAAATAGAACTAACTAAAATAAAATCACTAAATAAATGCACAAGGACTAACGATGTAGTCCCCGGCAACGGCGCCAAAAACATAGTGTCGCCTAAGGTGTGATAAAATAATAGATAAAATAGATTCAAATAAACACCCTAGACTGCACGTTACTCACTGCAAGTATCACAAATCGTATGCAAGTTTTAATGATAAATAAAGTTCGTTCCTCAGAAACTGTGAAAGTTAGGAGAACTTATGCAATATAAAGTGAAATTAAAGAAGCTAGAATAATAATACGAAATAAATAAAAGACAAGTAGACTTTTTTTTTGGTTTTTCAAAATAGGAAAATTAACTAAATGAAATAAAGACAGAAAAGTAAATAAGAGAAGAATATAGTATGAGAGTTTGGCTCGAGATATACTAAGTAATCCTCAGTAACCTTGTTTATTCTAATCATGTAAGGGAGAATTATGTAGAATTGCAATAAACAGGATTCTAAATTCCTCCTAACCCTCTTCCGGGTGGACTTAGGTGGCAACCTCACAATTACCAGGGGACTTAACTAAGGTGCTCCTACGCCACTAGGTTCTTAGATGAGGCTGGCCTAAAATAATGGTTGGTGGTCAAATCAAACCCTAATGGCTATCTAGTAAGGCAAGCCCTTACGGATCACTACCGCACACTAGACGTGTATGTGGTGTTTCAATAATTAGACACCACTTTCAGGTGACCATCTAACTACTATTAAGTAATCCTATACGTTGTGCACCGTAAGGTAAACAGACAATAAATTAAAGCACATAAAACAGAGAATAAAACACTAATTCATTAAAATATTATAATCCCAAATTAAAATAGATGTAAAACAGGTCTAGGGTTCATACCCATATGCTAAATCTCAAGCTAAAATAATATTAGTTTATAGTAGAGAAAGAAAAGAAAACAATTACAATTTGAAGGCTTGTGATGACATAAATTGATGTTTCGCTCCTTCCAAACTTCTATTCTCCTGTTGTAAACTTCCTCTTGTGTTAAGGTTTGATCAAGAATGTGTTTCTACTGAATCGAGGGTGTATATAGGGTTTTCCTAACCCAGCTCGAAATCTTGGAGTAGAGGGCGTGTAATAGGACTCTTTTCCAAATCAAATTCGTTTCCTAAAATATAGAAGAAGGGAAAAACTGATGTTGTTTTGTTTTGGGCGTAACTTTTTCGTTTTTAGTTTGATTTTCGTCTACTTTATATCGAAATGACGGCGTTGGAAATATCTACACTTTGGCTTCAGACTGTTCCTCCAAATTACCATCCGTATTTGAGTTATGATCACTTTAGTGGACGTGGCTGCTGAAATTCAGATTTACTTGGCAACTTTACCTTTCATATTTTATCTTTACTTCCTTTTATCTCCAATTTCCATCATTATCTTCTTCTCCTTATCTCATAGAATTTATTTGGAATCTAATTGATTACCATATGATTTTAAAGTTTCACAATTAACAAACAATTAAACCCAATGTGCTCTAAAATTAATAAATCATCAAATTAAGACAAGAAATAGGAAAATAGCAATTTATTAATAAAAATCGATAATTAAATGCTCTAATACACCTAAAATGATGTCTCCAACCTAGATTAATTCATCACAAATAGGGACACGTGATAGGCATATTTGTGGATTCTCATGGTGTAACAAAAAAATCATTCTAAAAGAACAACGAGAGGAGTTGTGATTTGCATAATAGATTCCTAGCACTTCAAATGTTTTGATTTTTTCAGTCGAGTATATGGCCAATTAGGATTATAATGGTGTATGCATGGTCAAAATTTGACTACGTTATTATTTAGAGTGACATTCAAGTTATAATGAAAGTAATTTTGTCTCTCACTAATATAGCTATTGAACAACATAATGAACACTTTGACCGAGATTGGGGTACAAATGAACAAGGACAACTTACAAATACGAAGAAAGGAAATGATACAGATTGGGGTCTTGAGTTCCAAACAAATATAGCATTCACATGTGATGCATATTTTTACCAGCCACACAGACCCACTGGGATAGGAGTAGTTCACAGACCCACTGGGATAGGAGTAGTTCAGATTAATAAAATACAAGATCTCGAACCGAAATCTCAACGATTATCAATAGCAATTCTTGTATAGAAGGAGAAGCGCAAGCGATAATTCATATATCAGACACAAGAGGACACACAAATCACAAATGGAGATAACCATCTTCTCTGATAACCTTGAAGTAATTCAAAGTATAAAGAAGGTGTCGGCAGGTAGATGGAGGCTCAGACCATTGATCATACAAATCAAGAAACTGGTAAAAAAGGTTGGTCTGGTGTTCTTTTAAACATATCCCACGAAGGTTCAGTAGAAGAGTAAACACTCTAGCAAAAGAAGACAGAACATTAAGAAAATAAAAACTATTAGAAAAATTGTTATATAAAATCTTCCGGGTAGGAATAAATTAATTCTAGATATACTTTTGTATATCTTAAACGTAAAAAAATAATGTTGAAAGATATTTCAATGATATCTAATCCATACTCGTACTTAGCATTAATAACAGATAAAATTATAGATTGGATAGCGTAACAAATGGTGTCAAATATTTTATATTTTAATTGAAATTTTTTCTCCCACTATTGTATTTATAGCGAGTATATAATATAATAATATTTTAGAGACTTGGTTTATAGATTAATACCGTCCCACCAGCGTCAAACCACAATACCTCCCCTTCAATATTCTTGTCATTAATTTCTTCACTTTCCTTTTTCTTACTTTAACTTTTTTCCCTTCTTAGCTTAAGCAGCAGATGAGTGAGACGGAGACCTCTTTAAAAAGTTTACATCAATTGAATTCAAAGCCTGCCTATTGATTAGGGGTGAGCAAAATTTTAACAAAACCGAAAAACCGTGTTAATTTTAACCAAACCGATCCATAATACATGTTAATTTTACCTTGGCCAACTTTACCCATCGGGTTACCCTATGATTTTTCGGGTCCATGTATTTTACATATATATTACCCAAGCTATTGGGTTGGGGTTACCCAAACCGAAAAACCATGTAAATAAAAATAATACAAAACATGTATATTTGAAAAGTCATTTCATTTGTATTCTCAAATATTCCAAACATGCATAATTTATTTTGAAGTATTCGATTCACGATTTCTTGGTTTCTAATGTCAAGATTGTATCTTTGATTTTTCGAAGTATAATGATATAAGTGTTTTCAACTTTTCTCATTTATTTAATTTTTTCATGCGTTAAAAAAGAGTTTGACTAATGTTGACTAACGAGGGTAAACCGAGGGTAGCCGAAGGGTAAACCGAATTAACCCGAAGGTAAACTTTTTTTTACCCTACCCTTGGGTTACCCTAACAATTCCTTAAACCGAAATATATTACCCTTGGTTTACCCTAACGTTAAAACCGGGTAAAACCGATCCATGCTCTCCCCTACTATTGATTATTCTCACATCTCAGCAAGAATCTCCTTTTTCACCTGTCCAATCTTCTTAACTCTCTTCCCTCGGTAAATTAACAGGAGAAGTATATAGAGAGAATGAGAGATATATTTAAATGTTTCAAAACCATATGTAGGTGAAGTTTGTATGTAGTATTCTGATACTTCTATTTACGTTACTGGATTTGATGATTCATTCATTTATTCTATATAAATATAGCCTTAAACGAAAAACAGCTGTAGAAAAGTTCAACTCTTGAACCATTTAAATAGATGAATATTGAATGAATAGTGAATGTTGTAACTGTGTAATCATCTCTTTGTTCTTAGTCCTCATTAATCACTTTGGATCTATCTGAAGATATTTAATTCGATGTTTTTGTCAACTTTCAATCTGCAAATCAAATGATCTTCTTCTTGTCAGGTAGAGTTTGTATAGTAAAAGCAGAATAAAATCAGAGATCTAGAGATTTAAATCAGCAAAGAAGTGGTGGGAGAATATAGATTTGAAGATGGCAGGGTACGATCCAGGATCTCGCTATGTTCATCAGCTTTTCTCTTCTGAGTTGAACAGTCTACAGAGGCCACCATCTTTTAACCAGAACCAGACAGTAGAAGAGCCCTCAGATTCTAAGGATTCTTCTTCTGATGCTGATAAAGACCAACAACTTGATGGTGATCAAACAGGTGGTCATAGCTCCGGCGGTGGTGCCACCACATTTAGCCGCCGTCCACGGGGTCGTCCACCAGGGTCCAAGAACAAGCCTAAACTACCTATAATAGTAACACGTGATAGCCCTAATGTACTTAGATCTCATGTACTTGAAATTTCACCTGAAAATGATATAATGGAGAGTATATCTAGTTATGCAAGGCGAAAGGGTAGAGGAGTTTGCATCCTCAGTGGAAATGGTACGGTTACAAACGTCACTCTCCGTCAACCTGCCGCCCCAGATGGGAGTGTAGTCACACTCCACGGGCGTTTTGAAATACTTTCTCTCTCTGGGACAGTGCTTCCACCACCGGCGCCTCCTGGAACTGGTGGGATATCCATATTCTTGTCTGGTGGTCAGGGACAAGTAGTTGGGGGAAGTGTTGTGGGGCCCTTAATGGCTTCAGGTCCAGTTGTTTTGATGGCTGCTTCTTTTGCAAATGCAATCTTTGAACGGTTACCTTTAGAGGAGGAGCTGGAGGCTAGTGTTGCACAAGTCCAGCCTACTGCATCACAGTCCTCAGGTGTCACAGGAGGAGGTGCCGCTCCTTCACGTATGACTGAAGGTGATGGAGGAGTTGGTGACGGTGGTGTTTCTTTCTTTAATATACAAGGCGGTAATGCACTTAATAATTACTCATTTCCACCTGATTTATTTGGATGGAGTGGAAACCGTGCAAGACCTCCATTTAATTAATGATTATTTTAGGGTTTGATTTAATGTAATCCTTAATGATAGGAGGATCGCGAGAGACAACTATTTAATTAATGATTATTTTAGGGTTTGATTTAATTTAATTCTTAATGATAAGAGGATCCCGAGAGACAACTATTTAATTAATGATTATTTTAGAGTTTGATTTAATGTAATTTTTAATGATAGGAGGATCCCGAGAGACAAGTTAATCTTCGAGATTAGTTTATTGATGTACATATTATATTTTTTTTTAATACATGAATCCCAGAATATCTTGTTCTGTGCGGAGTAACTAACCGCTAGGCCAACGATTAATCTCATATACATATTATATTTATCTTATAGTAATTACTACTATAATTTCATATTTTTATTTTATTTATTGTGCTCAAGAGAACTACATGAATTTAAAAAAAAATCACCACTACAAATAAACTCAAGAACAATGTATTAAAAAAATAAATAAAGACAATATATTCAAGGAAAGATATTCTTTTTCTTTCTTTTTTAAAATCAAATTTATGGTAAATAAATGAAGTCAAAATCAACACTATATTACTGTACTAATAAATTAAAAGTAACCCTCTCTTATTTTAGATGTAATATTATACTGATGACAATTTAAATACAAGATATACAAAGTTTAATAGTACAAATTTTCATATCTTTGATAATACTCTTTCAAAACGAATTTTTACCTATAAAAATAGATTATTTTCCACATTCAAATCAAATTTACATAAACCACAAAAAGGATACGTCTCGTCTTCTTTTGTTATATATTTTCAATGTTCAGATTTTTCAACCACTTGAGTAAGTCTGTAATAGTATCCATCTCTTTTGAAAGATCTAGCCATCATCTTACATCATCCATCATACCTATATACAATTCACACTAAAGAATATATGTATTTGCTATTAAAATCATTGCTACAAAGTCAACAAAGCAGGTCGAATCCTATATAGACCAACCGACCCAATATGTGTGATTTGCAATGAAGCACCATCCAAATAATAATTTCATATTTTGGCGTCACACATAAATTCTAAATGATGTTTTTCTACGGTCTCGAATGAAATCTTCTTTTAATAATATTATATGACATCATATAAAGTTCAAGATAGTCATTCTCATTCAGAGCATGTATATCACTTGTGCCAGACAACTATCTCACACTAACATTAATAGTATTATTAATATTGTTATTCTTTTCGATATGACTATTTCTCACACTTGGCCACTCCATCTTTGAAAACTATACCTTTATTATTTTATCATCTTCCACTTTTTTAAACGAGAAATTAATTTTCTCCTTCAAATTCCAAATCTCTGTCTACAAATAAGATATTTTTTCAAATCCATGTACCATTCCTAAATGTTCAAATTTTCAAGTACTCGCCATGATCTTATTTAATCCACAACGTTCCTTCTTTTTCGATAATTTTTCACAATATCTTCATAAAAAAAATCTTGTTCCAAACACTAAACTATTAATCAAAATTCGTCCTTGATAGAATACGAAAACTCCATCAATAGAATTAGAGACAAAGATATCAAATCTGAGAAGTTAGAATAGAAGACCTGAAGAAGTGTCAAAACTATTGAAGATAAAAGAAAGATTGCCAAAAATATCTTCAATGCGTAACCAATGTGTTTGACTTTGTGTATCCGGAGTTACCTGAAACGTGGCACTAAGTCAAGACCCCATGATTTTTTTTCTCAATGGCATTTAGACGATCAAGTCAGTATTCAGACCAAGGGAATTCTTATGACCTGAGAGAGTTAAGGAGTTTTAGAATGTATTTATGAACAATGATTTAAAGTGATCCATTGAAATGTGTCTATTTTGGGAGATGTGGATGAGGTATATATATGATCTCTAAGGTGCATAAATATTGCTTTTGTGGGACCCTGTCTCGTTTTCAACTCTTTAGAATACAAAAATATGATACCTTTGGCCGATGAGTGTGTGCATTGTTATATCATCGACATGTTCACACTAGTTCTTATGTAATGTTCAATTACCCACATCTAGGATAGTGACATTCAATTGTAGCCTTAACTTCGACCGTAACCACAACTCACCCAATGATTATTGGTGATTTAATTTTGCTTATCTATATTCCATTAAATGTGTGAGATCGACATTACATTACAATGAATGATCAAAAGAAATTAATTCACCTTGTTGTGCAGTGTTGATTTGGGATTCGGTCTTGAATGTAGGGTGACGTATTTATAATAAGTCAACATATATGTAAGGGATTTCAAGTGAACTCTTAAAACTCCAATCATAAAAGTTGGTCTTTTAAATATTATTTTCATATGATGATACATAAAAAGGTCTAATGGAGTAACTCCTGATATGCAACAATAAAAGTTGTTCTTACGAATAACTTGTTGATGTGTCGACACAAAATATTATCTTTTTCGAGAGGCCGACGCAAAAGTTGGTGTTTTCAAATATGATGATAAGGTGCTAACATTTTTAGACGAGATAACTTCTGATTACTGAATTTTCTGGTGACAATTAGTCACTTATTCTCATACTTTTCCTTCTTTACCTTATTGCACGTCTCATGATAGAGTTGTTAAACATTTTTTCCCCGATCTTAATTGCGTAAGTATATAAGTCATACGGCACATGTATTTTTCTTTATGACACATCAGATAATTATTACTATAAGGGAATGAACCGCCAGTTTTACCCGATATATAAGGATGTATCCTCATTCTTTTCTTTTAACAATCTCTCTAGCATTATATTATTTCTTTAAAGTAGTAAAGTTACTCTTATTGGTGTGAATTGGTTAGTTTGATTTGGTATTCTGTCTAAAGGTACATATTTCTACTCATATTTCTCCTTTGTTTTTCTTTTAAGCTTTCTATTGAACCCAATATTACCGGGCAACATTTCAAGAATAAGTTTGGGAAGATAAAATAAGGAAGAGGTTTTGAGAACATCCCTCTATGATTCCTTGATACCAGATATTCCCTCATCACTTGAAGATTCAAAAAGTTACGTAGTAAGAGGCATTACTTTGGCCACTGAGATTACACAATCATTTAGTGAGGGGCTTCTTTAAAAGGAGAGGCTGACATTTCTGATAGTATTGGCACCCTCCCTTCTTCTAGTCCTCAAACCATGAATGTGTATAACCCATTTCACACTACGGTCAACCGGAGTGAAAGAGCTTGTATTTAATGGTCGAGTTTGCGAGCTTTGTGGTGATAAATGTCAATAAGTTGTTTGTGATGCAGATATTTCTCAAGGGACGGATATTCACTTCCCTCAAAATGATGAAACGAGCTTGTAGACCCATTCACGATAAACTTTTAATTATCAAAGTCTAGATTTAGGGTTGAGGATTCTGAAAACCCAATATAGTATATTAGAAGGGGGAGGGTGTAAATAGGATAATACATAATTAAAAAATCTAACCCGGTATTAGAAAACTATTTTACCTAAAGGTCTAAACTTTTGTGGACTTTAGATAAGTATACTATAACACACTTAGAGATAAGACAGATGAGTAAAAATACTCAATCTAACTCTATATGGATATGTTTAATGATGATAACTAGTCGCATATCAAGTGAGACCATTTTACAAGCACTTAGCATGCAATATTATAAGCCTAATAATATATTTGAAGTAAATTCTAAGATAAAATTATAGGCATGAACAAAGTAAGAGAGAGAGTGAAAGAGAGAGAGACCAAAATATTTAGAGTGGTTCAACATTTTTTTCCTACATCGACTACCTAAGGTATGTCCTACCTTAGGATTTCAACTCATCCAATAGAATCCGCGTGTCTCTTAAAAGTGATACCATAGACCTTTATACCATATTTGAGATTACCCTTCAAAGGTTCATACTAGTTTTGAAACAAACACTAGGAAAACAAGCGTACAATCTCTCCGCGTGATGCAAAACCTTACAAGAACGTGAAACCTTATCTTGTGTATCACCATACAATGATTAGTAGACAATCTCTACTCTAATCTACCACTTCACTCTTTGTGAAGCTGATGTGTCCTTAGTATGTGATAGATTAATCTAGTCACTTGACATAGTTTTAAGAGTTTATTGGGAACATTTGAGGTCTATTTCCTATATTTAGACAATGTTTCATTTCTTATCTAGTTTTGGAAAACTGTTACTTTCTAGAGATATTTGTTTGTTAAATGTTCATCTCTTAGGTAAATGGTTGGAATTTAATCCCCAAGACCAGGATAAAAGAAGGTCAACCCAAGTTATGGCGTTAAAAGACTGAAATTACACTTTTGGAAAGTGAGAGCATTTACCAAAAAATATTGGAAATCATCCATACTGAGTCACCATGTAAAATTAATAAAGATCTGCAGGACCCCCTTCGGTTCTGGAATGTACTTTCAGTCTGGAGCACGTGAGAGTTGACGGTTTATGATTTAGAGTTAATATGAAGAGTTTTTTAAAGTTACGCCTTCCATGAGTCAAACTATTTTACTCTTCCTTGAAAACATTTTAGGGTTGACTTGGGCCATTTAAAAGGGGCCCACGACACCTAAAACGTAATGAACCTATTTATATTTTTTTTATCATTATACAAGAGTTCTTAGTCAGTCAGAAGTCAATTTACATGTTCGAGAAGAAGGGATAAACCCTTGAAGGAAGAAGGGATAAACCCTTGAAGGAAGAAGGTGGAGCCCTACTACACCACTTCGACATTATTCCAGAATTAATCTTAGGGTTAATTATATTAGTCTCTTGTATTAAATATTATTCTTGTACTTTTTAACTATTTATTTTTATTGATTTTAGCATAAACTAATTTAATTTAGCTTAAGTTTACAATTATATGTGAACCTTGAATATTATTTTAATAATTTTTGTGTTATTTGTTATTAGCTGTTTATGAATTGAATTCTTGTAATGCCTAGTGTTTGCATATAACCACCTCACATGAGTACTCTACTGATTGTTAGACATCCTTCTAAGATACCATGGCGTGAGTTAGAAGGCATTTAGGATCCCGGTTACCGTAAATACATAATTTTTCCTTCTTACTAGAGTCATCGACTCAGTAGGATCGGGGATTACTGGCAAAATCGAGCAATATCTATTATCTCTTCGTTATTTAGTTTATTTGATTCAGTAGTTTAATCAACTTAGATTTAATAGTTCATTTAGTCTTATAATAAAAATTGAAGAATCAATGATCTCATTTTAAATCATAAGAATCTTAACAATCTAAATTAGACCTCATACCTAAAATAGAAAGGATAGATTATTCCTTTACACAAACACAATAAAGTAGTTTAAAGCACTTGCACTAAACTTATAGGGTATTTTGCACATTACTCGTTTTAGCTTATACTTCAATTTGAAATTTAGATAACTTTTTGTCCAATTCTTCCAACTGGTGCATACATTTTATCCACTACCTTAAAATCATAATAATATTAGTATCAAATAATTACAAAATTTGGAAAGGAAAAGCGTTTCGTTAAAAATGTTAAATATATATATATATATCGACTCGTCTTACTTCTACGTAAAAAATGTAATTTTTTAAAATATGAAGCTTGAATACATATTTGTTATAATGTATCCCCAACATAAATATATGTCGATTTAAAATATTGTATGAAACATGTTCACCATAATTTTCATAATAAACATACAATAAATATTTATTAGACTTATGGAGAACTTACCAACAATTTTTGGGCCAAATTCTTTTTTGATGAGGTGAATATGTGTTCCACTGAGACAAGGAGAAATTTATCATAAATATATATCTTCTGAACCTTGTAACACCAGAAAGTCTCAAGTCTCAATGTAGAATAACATTTTTACAAGTTCTGTTTATAAACCATAAGGTCCATGTTTGAACTTACCATTTAGTCTATCTGGTCCTAGTGATTTTGATGGTGATAATTCTTTAGCCTCTCACTCTACTTCCTACAATGTTGGATTTTTTGTCAGATCAAGGTTCATTTTAGTTGTTACACGACTTGTTACATGTTCTCCTGCCTTCGTAGTTTATTCTAGTGTTGCATCTTGTTTTGTGAATAAGCCCTTATAAAAATCCTAAAAACATGTTCGTACTTCTGAAATGTTCTCTTTCCAAATCCTATATTTATCTTCAAATCTTATAATTTGGTAAAAACGTTTTCTTTGGATTTGGAAACATGAAAGAATTTTTTACTTTTGTCCACCCCCCATTTTAGTCATATATTCCTTGCATGATCTGATTCGTATTCACAGTGTTCTAAAAGGCGCTAGGCGCTAGGCGGGCGGTTGACCACCTTCGAGCGCCCAGGGTACTAGGCGGGCGCCTAGGCGGAGCCTAGGCGTTTTCTTGCTAGGCGGTTTTGATATTTATTTAAATATTTTTTAAAATTTATACAATTTTTAAAATAAATTTATACAATTTTTTGTGTTAAAAAATAATTTTTCAAAATTTTTTGTATTAAAAAATAGATTTTTTTATTTTTATTTAGCTTCAGACCGCCTAGGCGCCGCGTGGGTCCGCCTAGGCGCCGCCTAAACCCGCCTAGGCCCGCCTAGGACCTTTTGGGACCGCCTGGAGGCCGCCTGGGCCATTTTTGGAAATTCAGCTACCTTCTAGCGCCTAGGCCGATTTTTAGAACACTCGGTATTCAAACTTTTTTTTGGGCTCTAATTTCATTCATCCTCTTGTAATATGGAATTTGGATTAGAGTTAGTGATCGCTAAGAGTCTTGATTGAAGTTCTTTTATTTTCTCTTTGTGATACTTGAAAGTGGTTCTACTCCATCTTTTGAGTGCTCCCATTGCTTTGTCACATGTTCCGTTTACAAGTAACATGATTGAAATGTATCAGGGGTCATTTTTCTTTGTAAATGAAGATTTGATATACCTAATGCACAAGTAACATTTCTTTCTCCTCATGCTTAATAACAGCCATAGAAGATTAAACACAAAGGTTAAAATCCATGGTTGCAAAAAGGTTCTCACTTCTTTACAATACATTCTTTCATATCATTATAAAAATGATAGACTCCCTTCTCTTTCCCAGCTCCATGGATGAACAAAAGCTGAAGGCCATTAACTCCATTCAAAGCAACCACACACAACCACCGATTTATGCACATTCTCGAATAGAGTCTTACATGGCTTCTTCTTCTCATGAAAGCCAAAGAAGCTTTCTGACAAACTCGATGGATCTGTTGGTGCTCTTATCATGCCGAAGATGGAGTTTTCACATAATTGATGGTTGTGCCCTGTGTGGAAGATCGAATGACTGACAATCTGAGCGTCAAACTTTTTTTTATTGATCTACTGCTGCATTTTATCGGGGAGAAGCTAATGTGGAGAAGATATATAGGATAGAGAAAAGCAATGTTGACGTGAGATGTGTGAGTAAAGAAGAGAGAGGAAATTTGTTAAATAAATTTTTATTTATAGTAAAGTGGAAACAAATGGGGTATAATAGGTAGGGGGTTTTTAGAAAATTATGCATATACAATTAAATTTTCTGTACTTCAATAAGAATAGTGGACTTATAGCGAGAGAACTATGTGTGTGTGAGAGACAAGATTTGTTTTAAGGGTTATTGTGTGAACTTTAATCTTATGTGGCGTAAAATAGTGAAGATTTTAAATATAGGCTAGAATGATATAAATAAATATATAATTTAAATATAAGGAATTATCTTATATTAATTTTATTTACTAATTATTTACCAATCAGACTCCTTTATATTTAAGTGTTGTGTCTAGTACAAGGATACTTGTTTACCGCTAGATTATATTTATAAATTTATGTATTCTATATGTTACTTGTTATTGCTGGTGATGTGTGGTGAAAACAAATTCGGGTGTTATGAAAGTGCTGCGAATTTGATATAGTGTCGAGTAGTGAATCCTAGTTGGAAAGTGTCGCGATCTTGGAAAACTTGTGGCATAGAGAGTTTCGAATATTAGTAGAGCATTGTCATATGTGAATTTCAAAACGTCGTTAATGGTAATTTAATTTTATGTACAGCCGGGGATCCATTTTAAATAAGATATGTTTGTGTAGAAATGCGATTATATATGATTATAAATGTGTATTACTAGATGAAATGAGAATCTTTTAAATTATAATATCTTTTTACATTGTATATTTTATGTTAGTTCAAAATGATTTTTATAACAGTTATGTACTTTTGTATGTGTTTATATTCTTTTGTTTTCTAAAATTTTATATTGCTTAGTCTGTAGTACTTATGTGGTTTTTTTATATCCATATATAATATATGGTACAAACTATCATTATTATTGATAATATTACTCAAACAACCACCCAACTTCTATTTCTCAAACCCAAACTGTAATTTCCCCTACAAATTATATAGTTGTTACTTCTTCCCCTCATAGCTGATAAAAAAACCTAAAGTTATCATTAGATCAACATGTTCGAATTATTTTACAAAAAGTATGAAAAAAGATTTAAAATACGGTATATGTAACTATTTATGTATAATATAATACCACTATTTCTGCCAACAATGGTACTAAAAGCATTACAATGTCAAGGAATAGTGAAGGTATAAAAACAGATCCTTTTTTTATATAATAAAATTATTAAATTTATAAAGGATTTATATATCAAATTTTGATCACTTCTTCACGTGTTGGTTTGAGTATTATTTCTTTGAAAGGAATATTTTTATATTATAACTGAGATTAAGTTTTTAACTTAAACCATGGTTATCAAATATAGTACCTTAGATATCGAGATTATGTTTTTAACTTAAACCATGATAAAAAAGGGATTTCTAAATATGGAAAATTAATATTATGAACATTTATACCTAGAAAATAGATATAAGTCGATAAGCTAAGACACTTATGCATGAATAATAAAATTTATAAAACATATCACTATTTTTTCTACTTATCGCTTCACAGACACCTATATCTAACAAACCAACCCCCTTCCCGGTCATATAGAGATATACTTCGTTCCTACATAGTCGTCCAACTCCTTTTCTACATTTTAGATTTCATTGTTGCTCACTCATGTTAAATTATTCAACTTCCCTTTCTTGAATTTAATTGATACTCTTTCGTCTAAATGTGTTGAAGATGCATTATGCTGCAAATATTTTGTTGATCGATCCTCTCACTAGGCATCCTACTGCACTAATGTAATATTTAACTTGTGTATTTTTATGGAAGTCATGGTGTAAATCAGCGTTATCTCTAGCGGTTAATCTTGTACTTCTAATTTTCAATCAACATTTTCTACAACCAAATATAAAGTTGTTATCCTTTTTACTCATATCTGTTTGTTATGAATCGAGATTAATCTTTTTGATTTTATGACTGTACTACGTTGATACCTTCAAACCCCCCTTTATGTTCTAAGGTGTACAATTCACAAAATTTAAATGTTATATATTATCAAGACAATAGTGAAACTCGGGTCATTTTCATCCATATAATAAGTAGGTATTAGTTTCAATGTATACATTCTTTGTTACTATAATTTTGTATTATATATCGATTTATTCCCCTCGTATTGTTTACGAAACTATGAAAGCTAATTTTGGGTTTTACTTGGTGGCTTCCTCAACTTGATTTGCTGAAGTCCATAATGCTTTGTAACAATGGTATATTTCACGGACTAGTGGAAAGGTTGTATTACTATTTTCATTATGTTACATAAGTCTTCCAAATTTATCATGAAACATTTAAAAACATAAAATATTCTTGTTTCTTTTTCCTGACTTAATTCAAATTGAAATCACGATTGACGGTTTACAAATTTGTGGAACCTATTATCATATCTTTTAACTCGGGGTAAGATTCAATCTTATGACTTCTTGTCATGGCATGAGTACTTTAGAAACTTGACCAACTATCCTCTTTCCATAAACCAAAAAAGTATACAATTATTTTCTGATTGGTAAATCAAATTTTATTAAAATCTGCTCAACATCAAATATCCTTACATACTTTCTTTTAGCCCACTAACTTACTAAAGCCCAACATGGCATAAGTAAATAAAGCTAAGATACTATTACAAAGAAAGACATTATGAGAATTTAAAAAGAAAAATGGAATAAAAATTGGCCCACTAGTGAAATTAGCCCAAGTTTAAAGTTGACTCAATTTTTTTGTATTAAATCTAAGGCTTTTTCATCTTGAACGGGTTCTTTTCTAGTTTAATATGAACCATACTAAAAAATTTCTTCCACATTTGATCTTCACTATTCCCTCAATTTCCATGCTTTCTTTCATTTCTCTCCCACCAAATACAATAAATATAAGTTGTGAGAAAAAAACACGCAATATTATTACTCTCACCACACGAAATCTGCAGCATAATTGCAATTAAATCTTTTAAATCCACTGAGTGATTTTAATATAACAAGCTTTCAAGAGCTTGCACATAATTCTCCTTGTGAAAGAATAGTTGATAAAAAAGAGACCAACCTCTTTTGAATTAGCTTTACAAAATATACATAGAAGGTTAACTTGTAATCCTCAACTAATCATTCTTACTTTAGTGGGTAATCTACCCTGAACAGCTAGCCAATCTACAAAGGAACGTCTCGGAATGCACAATTTAGCCCATACAAGATTGCACCACTTAACTTCATTTTTACTGATATATATTTTGCAAAGATTTTTTTGAAATGAAAACCTATTCTTTGTACTTTCTGTCCAGCACTTAATGTCATTTTCTTGCTGCAGTTTCATATTACTAAGATAAGGTATTAATTTTCCCACACAAGGAGGTAGTCTCCACCTTTCTCTACCATAACACCTACTAACAGTTCTATCACAGTTTATATTATACTTATCAAGTTCAATACAAAGAACTTCTTGTACACCATTTCATTCTAACCATTTATCCCAAATAATAAAGGTATTTTAACCATTTCTCACTTTATGAAAAATAAAATTATATGTAATGTACCTTATCCTTATTAGTTGTTTACATATCCAGGAATGGGCTTACTTGATATCTTGACTACCTTTAATAATGTTTTGATGCACCAACATACTCCACAATTTTTTTAATTATGAGTACATTCTCCAAAAAGTAAATTATATGCATACCTTATTTAGATCCTCAATGTTTGTTATTCCAAAACCACCCTGTTTTTTACCAGAGCATATATCTTTCCACATAATTTTTGCTCCATAAACACCACCTGCATTACCCTTCCAAAGGAATCTACTCATAGGTAAATAATATTGTAAATAATTACTATTTTACTATTATAAAAAGGTAATGTATTTATATTGATAAGAACTTTTCCAATTAAAAAAATAAAATATCATGAAAATTGATTTGGTTATCAAATTTAGTACCTTACATATCAAGATTATTTTTTAACTTATACCATGGTAAAAAGGGATTTCAAAATATGGAAAATAAATTTTATAAACATTTATACCTAGAAAATAGATATATTCCTATAAACAAAGACACTTATGTATCAATACTCAAATTTATAAAACATAGCACTATATTTTCTTCTCACCTCTTAACAGTCACCTCTCTTAAACAAACACATTACTTTCCCGGTCATATAGGAGATATACTTCGTTCCTACATAGTCTGCCAACTTCTTTTTCTACATTTTAGATTTCATTTTTATTCTCTCATGTTAACTAATTAAACTTCCCTTTCATGAAATGGACTAATACTATTCCATCAAACTGTGTTGCACATGTATTATGCCTCAAATAGATTTGTTGATCGATCCTCTCACTAGGCATCCGACCGCACTAAGGTAATATTCAACTTGTGCATTTTTATGGAAGTCAAGGTTTAAATCAACTATATGTAGTGCTTAATCTTGTACTTCTTATTTGCAATAGGAAACCAAATATGGAGTTGTTATCCTTCTTACCCATATATGTTAGTTATGAATCGAGATTAAGCTTTTTGATTTCATGATTGTACTATTTTGATGATTTCTACCCCATCCCTATCTATGTTATAAGGTGTACATTTCACAACATTTAAATATTGTATACTATCAAGACAATAGTGCAACTCGTTTCATTTTCATCCTTATAAGAAGTAGGTATTAGTCCTTTTCTTTACAACAGATATACTTTGTTAATTTAAGTTCTTATTCTATATCGATTTATTTCCCTCGTATGATGTATAAAATTATGATAGCTACTTTTGGGTTTTACTTGGTGGAATCCTCAACGTGATTTGCTGAGTCCATGATGCTTTGTCACAATGATATATTTCACTGATTAGAAGAAAGGTTGTAGTGCTTATAGTCATTATGTCACATAAGTCTCCTGAGTTTATCATAATAAAAAATTTATAAACACAAAATTTTCTTATTTCTTTTACCTGACTTAATTAAAGTTGAAATCACGATGGATGGTTTTCAAATTGTTGAAATCTATTGTCAACTATGTTAGCCAATATTCTTCATTGATTCTCAAGCTATCTCTTTGTCCTTGATTTCTCTATCTTTAGTTGGTGACTTCATTGGTGTCTAGGTTCTTTATTATGTAAATGGTGGTCCCTAGTTTTGGCCAATTCATAATCAGTTTGGTGTGATTTTTATTGGTATCTAATATGGCTTCCATTCCAGTTTAGTTAGGCATTTTCCTATATTAGGCTTAATTCCTAGGTTCTCTCCCATATGGACATGATGTATTGAGACATTATTCGTGCCCAAAGCTATTTTTTAAAGATATTTTTCTTTGTCCTCTCAAATCATACTAACCCATCCACATAACATAAGAATGTTATATATTCGACACTGTAGTTATCAATTTAACTGGTTTATAAGGTCATGTATTTTGACACATTAACATAATATTAGGTGGGAACACTACATAAATGCTTAATTTAGTATTTTACTCTCCACTTACTTGAGTGACTCACTAGTTCATATTTCATAATTGTTCAAGACAAACAAGTCAATCAAACGCCAATTTTAATTCTTCGAATTGAACACTTATAGGTAACTCAAACAATATATGGTCGCATATTAATTACATTTCTTTTTATTATCCATTTATGTAATTATTTTAAAATATATATTATATAATTGATTCCTATTTTTTTTAATGGTATTATGATTTGTGTAAAGTAGATCTATAATCGACATGTTTTGTGTAAATCAGTGGTGTTTGAAATTTTTTGGGTGAAATTGATTTGTCAAGTTTAGATTAGATGAATGAAAGATCCTGAGAAACCAATAAGCTTAACTGAGTTTTTTTTGGGTAAATTGACTTTCCTTTTGTTAACTTGAATCCTATCTAAAATTAAATAGAAAAAGATCAATATACAAACACAGCATTGCTAAAGTGACCATTATCTCGTATGTAAGGTTTACTTATTTCCTTTAACATAAGATTGGTATTTTTTTTTAGATGACATTTAAAATATTGTTATGTGTTATTTCTATCTTCATATTGGTTATTTAGTGTCTTTGAACACAATGTAAGTTGAACTTGCATTAATCTATAATATATGGTACATACTTGATTGTTTTAATCCTAGAGATCAATGACCAAAAAAATATTAGAAATCCATGTGTTGTATACTATCATGTGTTTTTTTGTGTGATGCATTATATGATGTAATTAATCTATTCAGGAAAATGAACTGCAATGATGATCTAAAACTATAGAAGTTGAACATCAAATAGGTAAAAAATAAAACCTAGGCCTAAGATCTTGTTTCAATCAAAAAGGTGGAGGCTCTAATAGGTCTCAATGAAACTGACAAAAGCATAAAGGTAAAAAATATTGATGGTAAGTCTACTGCAACAATGTTATTAAGTTATATTTTCTTGTAAGAGAAGCTAATGGCTTCAATAGAATTACCCCTTAAGGTAAAAGGTGATAATACAATAATAGGAAGGGAGAAAAAGATAATTTGTCTAGAACGTCGTACTCTTTTTACTAAAAAATTATGATGAAGTAAAGGTTGAGAACAACAGACTGATAGAAAGATTGAGAGTTAATATCGAGGAAAGAAAAGGAGGATATATTACGGTACAAAGATTAATGGAACGATACTTTTTATACATATATATATATATATATATATATTCGCTTTACCTATTGAAAAAGTCATGACTAATTTAATTTCAAATACTTTACTGGAAATTGTTGTATCAGAAGTTGAATGGGTAATGAAGGTGAAATTGGAGATTTCGGTTTTAGCGGAATTGAAGAATATTGGAATTTATTTCACAAGTTTTGTTAATAAAGTTGAACATATTTTTTGACATAAAACTGACAAACAGAATAATAAAAATAAATTTGAGATCCGTGAGCCAAGGATATATACAGTTGGCAAAACAATGACCATATCTCAGAAGTCTGCTGATACAAAAGAAGTAAAAAAGAAACGTAAAGAAATGACAGCAGACCCTAAACCTAGATCAAAAAGTGTAATAAAAAAACCCCGAACCAAGGAATTACAATCCTTTTACACGTAAGAGAAAATGAAGCTTTAATAGATGGAACTTATAAGTATTACCAATACCAAAATAAGTAAGCTGATAAAATTGAAAATTTTGTTGAGAAATAGTCAAACTCGACTCACTAATATTCTTATATATGTGTTAAAAGACAGGACAACATGTGACTTGAAGGACAGAATGAATAACATAAAAAACACATCACGCCAGCCAAATGGAATTAGAATGAGAACACTAAATATATCGCCAGAGAACTTATTAAAACTTAAAGTAGTAGAAAAACTGATAAATGACAATAAGGCAAAAAATGAAGAGATAAAAATTGCAAGACTATGAAGAAGTGAAAGATAGCCGAGTAGGAAGATATTTTTCTTAATAGTATATATTAATCAAATCTCAGTTTGTGAAATTTTCATAACAAGAATAAATTTCAATGATACTTTTACTTTCTCTATGTTACAATTACAAATTAATTCTACTAAGATTGAAAATCTTTTTCAAAAATTTCAAGATGTTATTATATTTCTTGGCTCATAATAGATTTCATAGGTTTCTTAATTTTTTTTATAAAAAAAGAAATATGAATACCTCAAATCCCCCGAGTATAGTTATATATTAGATGTAGTAATCGAGGATGACTAAATGAGAAAAATGAAAAAACAAAACTGTGTCTAAAATATAGTTTCCAGTTTTGTGTTATATGTGTCGAAAGTTAAAGATTAGTGGTCAAATTTAGGTTGGAATGGTAGAAAACTGAAGAATATTGTTTTGTTTTGTTGAATGTGTTGAAAACTGAAGAATCGATGACCTCATTTTGAATCATAAGCATCTTAATAATCCACAATTTAGATAACATACCTTAAATAGAGAGGATTGCTTACTCCTTTACACAAAAACAATAAAATAGTTTAAAGAACTTATTCTAAACTTTTGGGGTATTTGGCACATTACCCAAGCATGTATTTCAATCTCAAATTTAGACAATTCTATGTCCACTTATTCCTACTGGTGCATGCTTTTTGTCCGCTATCTAATATATATAAGATTTCAAATTTCTTGGCCATAAATATGACAAGATGATAAGATAATTTTAATTATTCTTATTTGGAGAATGGTTTATAGCACTTGAGTTAATGAATATTTCACTTCGGACAATGGGGTTCAAGAGACCATAGAAATATTGACCCAATATGTATTTCTATAGCGAAAGAACTATGTGTGTGTGAGAGACAAGAATTATTTTAAGGGTAATTTTGTGAACTTTAATCTTATGTGGCATAAAATAGTGCAGATTTTGAATATAGGTCAGATAAATATAAATAGATATATAATTTAAATATAAGGAATTATCTTAAAAAAAATTTATTTACTAATAATTTACGATTCAGACTCCTTTTAAAGAGTTATGTCTCGTACAAGGTTACTTGTTTACTGTTTGATTATATTTATATATTTATGTATTTTATATGTTACTTGTTATTGCTGGTGATGTTGGTGGCTCATGTGGTGTTATAAGATAATGAAGTAAAAATAGAGGAACCACAATACATCAAGTACACAATTGTCAAAGTAATACTACGATAAATCGGGTTTCGTTCGTAGAGACGGATAGTCATAACCCAAGTATTGATCAAGTAGTAAGAATAATTGTAAAACGGAAAATTAAAATGATATGATATTTATTTGGGTTTTTTTATAACTAAGGTGCAAGAAACTAAAGTAATAAAATGAATAGCTAGAAAAGAAATACTGAAAGTAAAAATATGTAGACGCAAGATGCGAATGGGACTTGAGTTTTACAAGGGATCTACCAATAATTATATAATTAATGCTTCCGTTTAAGGGCTAAATTAGTATTTATGTATTAGTCGGGACTCTACAATCTCCTAACCCCTGTCAGGGTGGAATTATGAGCTATCCTACGTTATTATAAACCCCGTCGAGACGATTATACCTACTTTCGAATGTTGAAGATCTTTACTCAATTGGCTACGTGGTTAGTCAAGCCCGTCAGGATCATTGACGAATACCACACGTCTATTACCTGGGCCCGTAATTGAACCCCCCGTCAAGGTGATTACTTCCCCACCAAAGTGAATAACATAATTACTCAATCATATTTCTAACTGGTCAGAATAAAAATAGTAATTAACATGCGATAATAGTCAATACAAAATACCCAATTAAAATTAAATTAACTAATCCCAAATTCGGAAAAACATCAATTAAAATAAATAAGGGTTTAACCCGTTATTGTGATTCTCAAGTACATATGAAAATAGCTCATGTTAAAACTAAAAAAATGAAATAAAATAAAGAAAAGACATTATCCTAAATTTCCGATATAAAATATGAAACCTAATTGAGGGGTTGGATTTGGCTGTTGATGGAAGAATAAGAATTCTCCAGCTCTAACTTCCACTTATGCCTTATGCTCTGACTCTGTCTTGAAGCGTATGTATTAATATGATAAGTGGTAAAGAGGTCTAAAGACCTATTTATAATAAAAAGAATGAATAGGGTTTTTACTTAATGAATGTAATTAAAGTAATAAAAAGCCCATATCCATTCTTTTAATTCCCGTAACTGGTGTGCAGGCCTTGGTAAAATAGCTTTAACTTTCTCATATTAACTCCAAATCGACTCATTCCAGTTTCAAAATCTTCCTAATTCATAAAGGAAAATTCCTTATTTCACGACCCAAAGGCTGAATCAGTGGCTAAGTGGCTAAGTGGCTCGAAAATAATAATTAGTAACAGTCATCCCAATATGCAGTTTTTTTAGTCAACTCTTCGGAAATTCTTTTCTCCCCTTTGACTTCTCCGCTCGATCTAAAACTTTAATTCTCGATTCTCCTCCTTGGCTTGGTGCTCCCTATCAATCATGGACCTAATAACTTTGCACTAAAAATAAACAAATTTACGTACAAACACACTAAAAGTGAAATATTATAAATCCAAGGAGAGAAAATAAATATAACGAAATAAGCCTAAAAGTCTATCATATAAGTCAAATATTCACCTGAAATAATGTCTCCTAAGGGCATATAATTAGAACAAAAAGGAAGAAATCAAGAACCCAACCTCAAACGTTTGTCGTCCGGACAAAGTAAATTAAAAACAAAGGCTTTAGGTGAATGCAGTAGTGCAGAGTCTAGTTAATAATACCCAAAGCACAACTTAGGACGAAAATCATATAGTATGACCTAGGAATTAATATACACATACACATGTCATGAAAAATCAAACACAAATAATATCAATCCAAAATTAATTTCACATTGCTAGAAGGTTACGCTTGTACTTATCCCAAAATGGTGGCTATAGGGTGTTCATTGATCCTCACTCGCTTTGAATGCTCCACTTAGCATACTTCCTATTAGCTGAATAATAAACTCACTATTTACCTAGGAATCACAAAGACTTTACAGTTTTAGCATAGGATTAAGGACGGTGTGATATGTATATTTTGTAAATTTGAAGTGAGCTTTTGGCTCTCTCCTCACTTACCATCAACAATTGTCCAAGAGCTCGAGTTTACACTCGAATATTGTTCTCACTCAACCAATTTGACGCACTAATTTAGCCTCCCAATATTAACCCAATAAGCACTAAAGATGATTCCAAAATATTCCACTTTGCCGGTCACTTTATTTTTTAATTTTCCTTTTTCATTTCTTTTCTCTCTTTTTTTGTACTGTCGATAACCGGGTTCCCCGTTAGTGATGGCCGGGTTCCCCGTTATCTACTGTTTTGACAACTTTTTCATTTTTTAATCCCGACAAAGGGTTACAAATAGTATATCATCAACAATTGTGCCTCAATACAAACACATACAATTCCCTCCCAATGTAATTTCCTATTGATGAAACCCACTACCCCAAACTCAAGCTCAAGGCAGGATGTCTTTGGATCTTGATTCAAGTCCGGGTCATATGGAAATGCCTAATAAACTAAGGGGATATGGACTTATGTTGTGGTGACAAGAGGAAGTCTTAAAGGCTCAAATTTGGGCTAAGAAGGATATAATTAATTCATGAGATAGAAGGATAAAAAGTCTCAAATGGCTAACAGATAATTGCGTCTATCATTTTCCTAGTTACATAGATTCACTCTAGTTCATACCTGAGTGGGTTCTCTACTAATTCGGATCTCACTTTCAACAAACAACACATTTTATTTCAATACAAGTTTACTTCTTTGGCATTGTTTATTAATACTTCTTATCAATTACCTAATATTTTCATGCAATCAAAGTGCGTTTTATACTAACTCCTACGGTCTACTATTTTCTATCATAAATTCATAAAAATTATGCTTAATGGGAGATTTAAAATACTCTACAGTTAAACGCAATCTTCAATTAATTTTATTGAAAGCAATAAAACAATAAACACATAAAATTGGGATGAGGCAACGAACCCTATCCCAAACTAAAAAATGATCCGACTCGAAAAGAATCAATAAATCAAATAAACTAATGTGAACTAATAATGAAAAAAGGGAGAAGGAAACAAATCTGGATCGGCACTAGGCCAATTACTTGTAGTCTCAAGTTGAGGTTCTGAATACTTTTTTATCAAGTTGTAAAGATCATTAATTGTTGCGTTCATCTTGTATAACGTGTTCTTCATTGCCTCAAACTATTTTGTCATATTTCCAAGTCTTCATCTTTTCCTAGCCCTCTAAATCGTCATCTCCTCTACGGAAATCTTTCCTCAATACCTAACTTTCTTTTCTCTTCACGTTCTTCGTGCTTTTCCAACCTTCACGGTCATCTTGAATGACCCCAAACTCAAAGCTTCAAGAACTCCCAAACTTTTTAGATGAAAATTGTGACTTTGGCGTTCTTAAAGGTGTATGGATATGATTATTGTGTGTTATGAGTTGGGTCATGAATATTTCAAGGTTTGGGAAAGGTTTAATGGATAAACTTTAAACATTGGTGAAGGAAAATATTTGGATTAATGTGTGAATCTTTTGTGTTTTCGGAAGATTTATGATATTATTATATGTTTGGATGATGTTTAGAGAGATGAATTGGTGATATTTCGGTGTTTTGATGATGGAATTTATGTGTTTTTGGAGCTTGGGTTCGTCATTAATGGTGTTTCTTGTATAGGAGGCTAAAGGGAAAGGAGGAAGAAGCATGTATAAGGATAAGGTCAATTTTCAAGCGAGGTGACTGCGTTTCAGTTCAGACTAACCGGTTACCCGTTTGTTTTCACACCTGTTTGAACTCCCCACTGGATAGATCTCGCAAATATACGCAGTTTAGACTTAAGAAAAAGCGAATTCCGATATTCGGGCGTAAAGTTATAGCCTCCCGAAGTTTCCCATCTGTGAGAATGTTTTTTTTTTCTCAAGCGCAAAAAATGTGTTGCGTCCACACAGAGTTGGCTTTCACGAACAAGTTCCCGACCTGTGACGAACAGGTAGGGTATTCATGCGAATAGCCAACTCGCTGGACGCAAAAAGTGTTGCGTATTCGCGCAGAAATTCTTCATCTTAATTTCTTGATTTCTCCTTACCTACACCTCGGAATCTTGCAAAATTTATACTGATTTGTATTGAAAATTGTGCTCCTGATCCATTGAAGTACTCAGAATTTCCATTGGAGGTAACAGTTTACTCAAAATTTTGTTTTTCTTCATTTCACACCACAAATTTCGTTCTAACCCCTCCAATTACAGTAGGTTTGAGCTGTTCATCATAACTTTTCGACTTCAAAATTGGATAGAGCTCGAAATAATAAGTGGTTTAGGCTTAAGAAAAAGCTAATTCTGATCTCCGAGCGTCAAGTTATGGTCTTCTGAAGTTACTGATAACGGGGTTCTCGATCAATGACCAATCGGGTGCCCGGTGGCTGTCGATGGACGCGACTTCAAATGCACCAAATACCTTGCATCTCCACCGCATAGGTCAAAATATTTAGGGGCTACAGATCCATAACTGGGTTCTTGTTTATCGCTAACCGGGTTCCCGGTTGTCTCCTGTTTTGACAACCAAAATTTTCATTCTTTTTCGTTGTACCTACCCTAAACTCAAGACCTTTACTCCTATAATCATAAAAAAAACACGAAACTTTCTTATTTGTTAAACATTAAATACTAAATAAATAATATTTATTCTTATTTACACTAAGAATTAAAAAGACATGAAAGCAATAAACTAATATAAAATTGAAATAGCTTTTGTTTAACGTCGTTAAGCTTGACGTGTTACCTCATTCATCATTCCTTAACATAACCTCCCCATAAGTGAGTGAGGTTATCAATATTTTCTATTAGAAATTTGCATCACTTGGCTTTGATTCCAACTAGTTTCTCAGAGATAATTCGTGTGACAGTGGATGGTCCATGCCAAAAACCATTGGATATACGCGTTTTCGGAGGAAGTTCAGTTCTTTTCAATGAGATTTCATCTCCCACTCTGCTCTTCTCCTCCCCTCTTTCTTTCTTAGGTTCTTTTGGAACTTTCATGGGACGTCCCTTACCTTTCTTCTTTTTCTTTCTTAGCTTTTTCTCTTCCATTCCTAAGATTTCCACTACCTTGGTTGGTTCTCTCTCTACTTGTTCAATGGTACCCAACCAGAAGAATTCCTCATTGGAATCTTGAAGCTTTATTGGCCTAAACACATTGAACTTTACATCCTCGTCTTGGATACACATGATTAATTCTCCATTCTCTACATCAATAAGAGTATGCCCCGTGGCTAGGAATGGTCTTCCCAAGAGAATGGGGACATTCCTAACCGCTTCATAATCAAGTATAATAATATCAACAGGAAAAATTAAAATACCTTCCTTGACGAGGACATCTTCTACTCTTCCCTCTGGATGTGCGAGGGATATATCAGTCATTTGCAATACAATAAGGTCGGTCTTGCGTTCCCTATCTTTAACTTCTCAAAAATTGATCTAGTCATGAGATTAATACTCGCATCCAAATCACATAAATCTTTTCCTTGCCATTCATCACCAATAGAAATAGGAATAGTAAAACTCCCACGATCAAGTAATTTAGGTGGAAACTTGCTCTGGCATATTGCACTACATTCTTCTGCCAGACCTATCATTTCTTTCTCACGATATGGGCGTTTGTTAGTGATAGCTCTTTTCAGGAATTTCAATTATTTTGGTACATCTTTGATGGCCTCGAAGAAAGGTATATTAATGTTGAGCTTACTCACCATATTTATGAATCTCTAATATTCGGCCGTATCTCCCTTCTTCCGAACTCTTGAGGGGAAAGGTGGAGGAGGACGATTAACTTCAACCACAACATCTTTCTTCTTTAGCTTTTCTGGAATTTTCTCAACTTCCACCTCAACTGTTTCTGATTCACTTTCTTTCTCCACCACATCTTCCACCGTTTTTGGTTTTACAGCTGTTTCTTTTTATTTCATAACAGGAAAATATGGCGGTGGTAGCTTCTTACCACTTCCGAGCGAGATAGCGTTACAATCTTCATACTGGATATGAGCATCTGTATCACTGGGTAACTGTCCTTTTGGACGATGATTCAATTGTTTTTCTCTCTTAGCTATTTGATTTTCTAAAATTTTGACAGCTTCCATAGATGCTTGCTAATCTTGTTGCGCTTTCGCTTGCAAAGTAATTAGTTCTTGTAAGGTTTGTTGAACATCTAATGCACCTTCTTGAGGTTGAGCAGGTAGAGCTTTCTAATACATAGCATCACTATAGTTGTCTTGAGGAGGTTGTCTATGAGCTTGATTTTTGTAACCTTGTCCCCCTTGGTAGTTATTCTGTTGTCTTGGTTGATAGTTATTACCTTAGGGACGCGGTTAATATGCATAGGTCGGATTACATGCCCCATTTGGATTCGAATATTGGAAACCCAGGTGGTTTCTGGTTGGTTGATAACCTTGACCACCTGAATTATAGTTCCCTCGGTTGGAAACAAGCATTACAGATTCTATATTACTTTGACGATTCTCCCATTCATGATCTTGTACACCACAATTTGAACATCCATATATTTTATGTGTAACATTAACATCTGCTCTCCTACCTGAAAAACCTTCTTTAATAGCTAAAGTAAGCTGTTTCAATTGTTGCATAAGTTTATTTTTCTATTTATTCTCTAAGGAAGAGAATTTATCATCAATTTCAGCACTACTTTCTTTATAACTTGTACCTCGGATAGGTGCTCTCACAGTATTCCAACCAAACTCATTTTTCACTGTTCTATTCAAAATAATTTTAGCATTAGCTAGAGTTACTTGAAAGAATCCACCACCAAAAAGTAAGTCTAAATCTTTCCTTGATCGTCCTTCTAGACCTTTATAAAATATTGGTATCTATTCTGGTTCTGTAAGGTTGTGATCTGGAACTCTTCTTAAACAATGTTGGAATCTTGTCCAGCAATTACATTCGGATTCATCTTGTTCTTGCTCGAAGGAAGTCAATTTAATTTGTGTGTTCAATCTCATGTTTTTCGGATAATAACGATCAAAGAACGATGTTTGAAGCTCATCCCAATTAGTAATTGTCTATTACGAAAAATCTAAAATTTGCATAATACATTTGTTCTCTTCATACTCCTTGCGTAATACGCATCATATATTTGCATAAATTTCTGTACTTCACGAATCAGATCTTCTCCAGCTACACCTCGGAAGTTTCCGAAATCTCGGAATTGAGTTAACATTCCCGGATTGGGTCTGTATCTTGTAACATTAATATTTGGGGGACCAATACCTAGAGCAGGAGCACAATATAGAATCTATTCAGGATCTTGTGTGAACCATAGGTCATAATTAATTGGAGGTTGAGCTTGTTCACTAGGTGGAGGAGGATCTTCTACCAATCTAGGATCAATATTATTCTCATTAGCCATTTCTACTTCCTTGACTAATTTCTCTCTCGCTTCTTTTTCTTCTTTTTTTATTCTGTTTGCTTGCTTGACTAACCTCTTAGGATTTGAGAGCATACACCAAACATGTAAAACCTAAGAAAGGAAGAACAAACGAAAGCGTAAAACTGAAAAATAAAAATAAAAATAACAATTAATCTACTAAAGGATCAACACCGGGTTCACACGCTACCGTTCCCGGCAGCTTACAAAAACTTTGTGGGTCCTGGGGTGTTATAAATTAATGAAGTAAAAATAGAGGAACCACAATATCGAAACTGCACGGTTGTCCAAGTAATGCTCCGATAAATCGGGGTTCGCAAGCAGGGTCAGATAGTTATAACTCAAGTATTAATCAAGTAGTAAGAAAAATTGTAAAACGGAAAATTAAAATGATAAGATATTTGTTTTGGTTTTGTTTTATAACTAAGGTGCAAGAAACTAAAGTGATAAAATGATTAAATGAAAATAAATACTGAAAGTAAAAATATGTAGATGCAAGATGAGAATGGTACTCGAGTTTCACAGGGGATCTGCCTATAATTATATAAATAATGCTTTCGTTTAAGGTTTAAATTGGTATTTATGTATTAGTCAGGACTCTACAATCTCCTAACCCCTGTCAGGGTGGACTTAGGAGATATTCTACGATATTATAAACCCCGTCAGGGCGATTATACCTACTTTCGAATGTTGAAGATCTTTACTCAATTGGCTACGTGGTTAGTCAAGCCCTTCATGATCATTGACGAATACCACGCGTCTATTACATAGGCCCGTAATGAAACCCCCCGTCAAGGGGATTACTTCCCCACCAAAGTGAATAGCCTAATTACTCAATCCTATTTCTAATTAGCCAGAATTAAAAATAGTAATTAACATGCGATATTCAAATTAAATTAACTAATCCAAAATTCAAAAAAACATCAAGGATTGGCGCTTGCTGCCCGACTATCGTCTCCAACACCGGATCAGGGGTTCCGGATAGCCCCTACCCTACGGCAGATCCGCTAGCTCCACTCCTCAGTCCTATTTCGTTCCCTTAATCCTGTTCCGGTTCCCAACCGTTATACCTTTCTTCTGCAATGATTCCATTCTGGAAATAAACAAACTTGTGTAGCACGCTCCACCATGGAGTCTGAGTTCATAGCACTAGAGTTAGTTGGGTAAGAAGCTGAGTGGTTGAGAAGTCACTTATCGGATGTGCCACTTTGGGAAGGAAGTGCCACACATGTATCTATCCACTGTGATTCACAAGCAGCCATTGGAGTCGCTCATAATAGCGCCTATAATTGGAAGAAGAGACATATTCGCATTAGACATGGGTCAGTAAGACAATGACTGAAGAATGGTGTGATAGCCTTGGAATTTGTACGATCAGAGGAGAATCTAGCTAATCCGTTCATCAAAGGCTTGTCCAGGAGACTAGTCCTGGAGACGTCGAGGGGGATGGGACTAAAACCCATTAACTGGGAACATGTGACTAATGAGTCCATATGATTTCCACATCCCTAAGGCTCAAACCTGAATCGTCTTATTGATAACCAATTGTGGTGGTCCTTTTGAGAAGGACTTGATGAAAAAGGCGTACCGAGTGTTGAACTCACATCGAATTCATAGCCTTTATGGTGGTTCTTTTGCGAAGGACTTGATGAATTCAAGGGTAACGTTGAAACCCAAAAATTCATGGTAGAGTGTCGAGGAGACGTCTTTGCACAACTCTCAAATGAATAAATCCACCAAGTTCATAGCTCGTAAAGGGTGTTCTTTAGAGAAGGACTTGATGAACCGAAAGGTGATGTTAGAGGGAACCATAACTTTGAATCGGGTAGAGTATGTGCTGTGAGGGTCTTGATTGATAACTGTTAAAGTTCAAGAGTAAGTTCACTTAAACGGAATTCGGTGGTTGCCTCACTTCACTACGTGTCAATTCAAATCGCAAGATATTGACACTTAAGTACATTTCACCCATTCTTCTTTTCGAAACCTTCTCTCCAAACCTTTTGTTGACATTCAAATGTGTGGGGGATTGTTGGAGCATTTGAAAGTAAAAGTGGGTTTTTCCCACATTGGTGGTGGCCAAGGCTTAAAGCTTTCTTTTATACCTTGTGGTATTATCAAACTCCAAAGAACCAATACCCATGCACATGGCAAGGTAATGATTAAGCCAACGCGCGCGCACCACCACCACCACCCACCCACCCGCCCGGCCCGGTCCGGCTCCGACGACAGCGAGGGCGACGGCGTGAGTCGTGGGGTCGTTGGGGAGTTTGGAGAGTCAAAAAATGAAAAATGAAATTGATTTTTCTACCAGCTCTTATAGTGGTCGTTGACACTCAGATGTAGAGACAAGTCTCCACCAATCATGCACGCGTTAACTCCAGCAGTTGTTACAACACGTGGGAATATCAAAGAAGTCAAATCGGTGCGTTCACTCCAGCAGCTGTTACAACACGTGGGAATTTGAGAGTCAAATCGGTTACAAGATATAAACAAAAAACGTGGAGGTCAAAAGCCAAATCAAAACCGTCAACCCAATCAAGTCAATTACGGGAGGTAATCATGGGACTTGATGGAGACGTTTCTGAAAGGCTTGAGTCTTTCTCTCCTATCCCCTATATAAAGAGGTCTCACTCCTCTCATTCCAGGGACGAAAAAACACACAAGGAAAAACCACTCTGCCTCACCACATTCTCTCTAAATTTCTAAATTACGTTTTAGTTCCGTTAGAGATACCGGTCCGCCGGAATATCTTTTTAACGACCATAGGTAACTGTGACTTTGTTTTTCCTTATCGTGTAAGTGTATTTCCTTTGAAATTTCCGTGTAATTGTTATTTCAAATTGTAATCGTAATTCAAATTCCTTGTAATAGTTGTTTACATTTAAATTCGTTTTTTACTTCCTTTGTTTTTCTTTTCTGGAAACCATTTCTTTTGTACAACTGGTGGTTATTTTTAATAATAGTACATATTTCATAACTGTTCGGGACAAACAAGTAAATTAAACTCCAATTATGATTCTTCGAATTTGAACAGTTATAGGTAACTCAAACAAAAGATTTGGGTGAAATTGATTTGTCAAGTTTAGGTTAAATGTACAAAAGATTCTGATAAACCAGTAAGCTTACCTCAAGTTTTTCGTGGGTAAATGGATTTTCCTTTTCTTAAAGTGATCCCAATCTAAAATTAAATAGATAAAGATCAGTATACAAACACACCATTGCCAAATTGACCCTATCTATTTTTATAAAATATACTGCAAGTTATATTTATGTAAGGTTTACTTATTTTCTTTAACGTAAGATTTGTATTTCTTTTAGAAGACATTTAAAATACTGTTATGTGTTATTTCTATCTTCATATTTGTTATTTAGTATCTTTGGACACAATGTCAGTAGAACTTGCATTAATCTCTAATCTATGGTACATTCCTGATTGTTTTAATCCTAGAGATCGATGACCAAAAAACTATTAGAAATCTAAGTGTTGTATACTATCATGTGTTTTTTTCTGTGATGCATTATATGATGTAATTAAATTATTCAGGAGAAGGAACTGCAATGATGATCTAAAACTACTAAAGATGAACATCAAACAGTTAAAAAATAAAACCTACACCCAAGATCTTGTTTCAATCCAAAAGGTGGAGGCTCTAATAGGTCTCAATGACACTGACGAAAGCATAAAGGTAAAAACATTATGATGGTAAGACTACTACAACAATATTATTAAGTTATATTTTCTTGTAGGAGAAGCTAATGGCTTCACTAGAATTGCCCCTTGAGGTAACAGTTGATAATACAATAGTAGGAGGGGAGAAAAAGATATTTGGTTTAGCGCATACTCTTTTTACTAAAAAATGGTGATGGAGTAGAGGTTGAGAACAACAAAATGATAGAAGGATTAAGAGTTAATATAGGAAAGAAAATGAAGATATATTATGGTACAAAGATTAATGGTACGTACTTATATATAATTTCTTTTCATTTTACCCGTTGGAAATGTCATGACTAATTTAATTTTAAATATTGTACATAAAATTATTGTATCAAAAGTTGAAAGGGTAATGAAGGTGAAAATGTAGAATTCGCCTGTAGTGGAATTGAAGAATATTGGAATTTATTTCACAACTTTAGAAAATAAAGATGAACATATCTTCGGACATAAATCTTACGAACAAAATAATAAAAATATATTTGAGATCCGTGAACGAAGAATATATACAGTTGGCAACATAATGACCAGATCTCAGAAGTCTGCATATACAAAAGTACCGATACAAAAGTAAGAAAAAAGAAACGTGAAGAAATGATAGCAAACCCTAAACCTATATTAAAAAGAGTAATCAAAAACCTCGAAGCAAGGAATTACAATTTCTTTATCGTAAGAGAAAATGAAGCTTTAATCGATGGAACTTATAAGTATTACCAATATCATAATGAGTAAATTGTTTAATTGCAAATTTTGTTGAAAAATAGTCAAACCCGACTCACTAATATTCTTTTATAGGTGGGCAAAGATTATGTTATGTCCTTCATTTAAGGAATTGTTAAAAGACAAGACAACAAGTGACTTGAAGGAAGAATGAGAAACATCAAAAGCACATCAGGCCAGCCAGATGGTATTAGAATGAGAACACTAAATATCTCACCAAAAAACTTATTAAAACTTAAAGAACTAGAAAAAGTGATGAATGTGAATAAGGAAAAAAAAGGAAAGAAAAATTCCAAAAACTATGAAGAAGCGAAAGATAGCCGAGTAGGACGTTAATATTTCTTATAGTATATATTATTCAAATATCCGTTTGTGAAATTGGTAACAAGAAGAAATTTCAATAATACTTTTACTTTATCTATGTTACCATTACAAAATAATTCTACTAAGATTGATAATTTTTGTCAAAAATTTCAAGAAATATGAATTTCTCAAATCTCCGGAGTATAGTTATATATTAGAAGTAGTAATTAAGGATGATTGAATGAGACAAATAAAAAAAACGGGTCTAAAACACAGTTTCCAATTTTGTGTTATATGTGTAAAGATCAGTGGTCAATTTTAGGTTGAATTTGTAAAAAACTGAAGAATAGTGTTTTATTTTGTTGGATGAGTCGAAAACTAAATAATCCATGACTTCATTTTGAATCATAAGCATTTAACACAATAGAGATATCATACCTTAAATAGAGAGGATTTCTTATGCCTTTACAAAAAAACAATAAAATAGTTTAAAGAACTTATATTAAACTTTTAAGATATTTTGCACATTACTGAAGTATGTACATCAGTCTCAAATTTAGACAATTCTATGTCCACTTATTCGTACTGGTGTATGCAATTTTTCCACCATCTTAAAACCATCATATCAATAATATCACACAATTACCAATGTTGGAAGGGAAAATCTTTTCTTTAAAAATTGTAAGGAATATCAACTCGGCTTACTTCAATGTAAAAGATGTATTTTTTCAAAACATGATATACAAAACTGCATATTTGTTGTAATGTCTCGCCAACATAAAAATATATAGATTCAAAGTAGTGTATGAAGCATTTTCACCATGATTTTCGTAATGAACTTACAACAAAGAATTATTAGACTTATAGAGTGAACTTACCTCTAATTTCTAGGCCAAATTATTTTTGGATGAGGTGAATGAGGGTTCAACCGAGACAATGATAAATGTATTACGAATATATATCTTTTTGAACCTAGTTAAAATCATAAAGTCTCATTGTAGAATAACATTTTTACAAGTTCTGTTTATATACAATTAGGTGCACGAGTATTAGTCTAATTTGATGAATGCAATATAAACAAAATTTCACATCTTTCATAAGGGACTCCAAAAGCTGCATAATCTTTTATTCCCTGAACAATATTCAAAGGCAAAGAGAAGCCCCCATATGGGGCCCTACGTTCGTATAATGATGGTATAATAGATTACATAACATGACCAATTGTTCAACCTTTTTAGCGTTTGTATATCCTTCTAGGTGTAATCTATCTCCTCGAAAGAATAAGACATGATCTTTAGTGTCTTCTTCGTATCTCAATGTCCTTTTCACTACTTTTTAATGCTCTTGACACAGGTTTGATTGAAAGCGAGTAAGTAAACATACTTCATAAGATATGTCTGGTCTCATACACATCATAAAATAGCATATGGTACTATTGTCAGTTTCTAGTTTATCTTCTGGAGTACTAGGACACACGTCAAGAATTAAGTTTATTCCCTTTCCTACAAGAGTGTCAATGGAATCGAACTTAGTCATACTAAAACATTAAAGTACATTTATGATGTGAGGTTCTTGAGACAAAGATAATAGTCTTCTAGACCTATCTTTATGAATCTTAACATTAAGAATAAATTTTACTTCTCCCATATCTTTCATATAAAATTGAGAAGCTAGCCACTCCTTATTAGTTTTAATAAACTATTTATCATACCTTGGTAATAGGATGTCATCCACATATAAAGATAAAAAAAAAATTCTTGAAACATTTAACATAAACACATCAGTCTTCACTTATCATCTTAAATCCATTTGATGAAATGACTTCTGAAATCTCAAATTTCACTGTCTTGAGACTTCCTTAAGATCATAGATTGATTTTAAACATCTACATAATTACTCTCTTGGTTATTTGCAATAAAACCCGAGGGTTGTTCCATGAATATAACCTTTTCTAAAACTCCATTTAGAAATGCAGTTTAACATCCATTTGGTGCAACACAAGATCGAGATGCACCACGATTGGTAAAATAAGACGTATTGAGGTAAATCTAACAACATGAGAAAAAGTTTCCCCAAAATCTGTTCCTTCCCGTTGAGTGTAACATTTCGCTACCAAGCGAGCTTTATACCTGTCAATAGAATTGTCAGGTTTTCTCTTTATTTTGAGAATCCATTTGTTTCTAATTTCCTTACGTCCTTTTTGAAAATCAACTATTTACCATATCTAGTTTTTCTTCATTGTTTCCATTTATTCTTCCATTACTTGTTTCCTTACATTTTTAGCAGGACATGAAAGTGTTTCATTAACTATTCCAGGTTCTTCCTCTGGTGGAGTTATCATAAAGATTTATCCTTCAATTTCAAACACACTTTTCATAGGTTGATAATCCTGAGAAATAGGATTACTAAAATAATGCAATGGTTTCATCTGTCTCAAGATGTAGATGAGTGTCCGTCTCTAATTCTTTAGTAGGTGTTACCTCATCGGGTGTCACGTTTGTTTGCATATCATCTTCCTCAATATAATTTGATTCACATAAAATTTTGTCAACCTTACCTCTGGTAGGGAAATCATTCTCTAAGAATGTGACATATTGTGACTCAATTTCAGTATGACTCCATCATCATGTTCACCAATAAACTCATATCTTGTAAAGTGATCTGGGTATCTAATAAAGATACACTTCTTGCCTCTTGAACCTAACTTCCCATATTATTGAAATATATTGTGAACATAGCATGTCAACCCCTAGGGTCGCAAGTATGACGAGGTAGGTTTCCTACCTGTCCATAATTAATAAGGAGTTGATGGAATAGTCTTTGTGGGTACTTGGTTAAGTATATAACCAACGGTAAGAAATGAATCTCTTAAATAAGGTATTGGAAGGTTAGCTTGTTCTATCATAGACCTAAGAATTCCCAAGAGTGTTCTATTCCTTCTTTCACGCACACCATTATGTTGTGATGTTGTAGAAATTGTAAGATGTCTTACTATACTTTATTTCATCACACGGTTCTGTAAGCTGGTCAAATAGATATTCACATCCACGATCGGTTCTGGAGGATTTCACCTTCCTCTGATTTTCTACTTCATTGACAAATGTCATAAAACATATCAATTCTTGTGAATCAGGTAGACATAGCCAAACCTTCTGAAATCATCTATATAAGTGATAAAATAATGTTCCCTAGTATAGTTTGAACACTAATTGGGCTACAAATGTCTAGATGAATTACTTGTAAAGGGTACGCGACTCATTTAGCCTTTCCAAATGGTTTCCGTTTTGCTTTTCCTGCTAGACAATTTTCACAAGTTGGCAAGTTGACTTTAGTCAATGAACCTAAAAGGTTTGCCTTAGCCAAAAATTCATACAGTCTTGTCAATATGACCTGGTCTAGCATACCATACTCTTTCTTCTATGTTAGAAATTCTAGAAGACGTATTAGTATAAAAAAACTAGTTACATAACAACTATTAAATGAGTTATCATCTAGTATAATTAAACCATGAGAAATAGAACTATAACTATAATACTTAGTATCATAATAGAAATCTACTTGCTTGTTATGTAGAAGCATATTAAAACCTTATCCTAGAAGAATAGTGACCGAGAATAAATTTGTCGAATGTCAGGTGCATAAAGTACATCATGCATGTACATGGTCTGACCACCTCGCAAGTTCATCTTGCAAGTTGTTGTCTCCTACATATATCCACCTCGTTCCCTTTGGAATCCGATAATATTCTACATATGCTTCTCGGTCTTTGGCTACATGGTCTGTCGTTCCTGAATCCATTGCCCACAAAGGACTAGAATCACCTAGCAATACAATATTGGTAACGTAAGTAAAATTACAAGAAGCAAATGACATTTCTACTTTTCTAGGCTATCGCTGCACTCGCGAGCTAATTTACCCATCTTGTCACAATTATAGCATTTTACTTTACTCTGGTCTTTCTCCTTACGAAAATGTTTTCCCATATTGTTACCACCCTTCTAGTTCTTCTTGGAACATGCTCATTTCTTTTTTTTCCCATTATTCTTGTTCTAATTGGCAAAACCTTTGTGGGAACTTGACTCAGCAACATAAGCCTAACCATGAGGCTTAATTGCATCTAGACGTTTATCTTCTAACGTCACATGACGAGCAACACCATAAAAAGTTTTGCTATTGTCATTTTGAGTCAAGTTTATCTTCAAATTCTCCTAGTTATTTGGAAAAGATTGGATTACATCTTGAACTTATAGTTCATCAGTAATGTAATGACCCGCAGACATCTCCCAGAGATGTTGTTTTCTCTTTGAAGTGTCAAACTTAATGGTCAATTGATGCAACTTAGTCACAGCCGTATCCCGGTACTACTCATTAAGAGCGTTCCACATCTCGTGAGCTGTGGGTATCATTGACATTCATAGACAAGACCATCATTCATGGAGCCTATCAAGGTGACTCTTGTAGTAGAATCTTTCTTTTTTCACTTCTCATAAGCCTATAAGTCCCTTATGTTTTGAGCTGTGTTGCCTGCCTTGGGTTGAGCCATGACCTTTTTAATAGCCTCATGAGCATCTTTCTTATCTAGAAAATAATGTATCTTGAGCTTCCAAAGGATATAGTTCTCACCATTCATTTTTTTCTCCTTTGGTGAGATTAGCAATGATGAGTTTTGAAGCCATTTTCTAATAAACTAAGAGATTTCTATTAGTAACATACATTTATTTAACAATCCTATGATATTAATGCAAATGGAATGAATAAGAAAGATAACAAAGCAGGATGTAAAGAAAGTTAACTATGTTCCTAATCATGAACTACCATAGTTTTGTTTATCGTAATCATTCATTCGACTTCATTAATTGCAAAATAAAGTTTTACAAGAACACTCATCTACTCTAACATAAACCGAGCAAAATTGTATTAAAAACTAAAATATTTTAATCAAAGAAACAAGTTGAGTTCATACATAATGAAAATACGAGTTCGATAAGCAAATAATTGAATTAAACAAAACAACTAAGGCAATTCCTAACAAACAAAGATTGAAAATATCTAAAAACAAACTGTTAAGCAAAATACATTTTGCAAGTTTTATGTCTTTCACACCCAAAACCATAACTTAGGAATTGACTGATCAAAGTTCACTTCCTCGTAGAGACCAACTAGAAAATATCTATCCACATCAGTAGTTGGAGAATGCATCCCATAGTTGCACTAGTCCGACCTAGTTGAACTATTATAATGTCTCCACAAGTGAGATTCAGTATAGCATAGACTATAAACTCACATGTAGTTTGTCTTCCATGAACATAGTCTTTCACAAGCTCACCATCCATAAGATTTCAAGATCCCTTCACACCTTACTTGGCAAAGTATAGTAAAGAACATGAACCTTGTGTTCTTCACAGACGATATCACCCCATTTAATGACATCTTGAATCAACTTGTTCATAACTACTACATGTTGCAATAAAGTGTGATTATGTCTCTTTCTATAGCGGAGTGCTTTGATGATGTTGTCTAAAATTTGTTTTTGTCTTGGTGTCCTTGCAACTTTTGGTGTTTGAACCCTTAATGGTTTATTAAGATTTCTTATGTTTTTATGGAGCCATTTATACCTTGTCAGTAGGCTGAGCCTTGATGCTCGTTACCCCCTGATCGTGTCCACACAATTTTTCTACACATATAGAAAATTAATAACCGTAAAAAGTCACCAAAATTGATTAGTAAATAATAATATATTTCAGAATTACAATCCATTTCTAGACAATCTATTTATAAACAAAAGGTTTAGGTAGCACATACTGTTAGACTACTAGTCATTCTTAGGGTTTGTCTGGAGACCATCACAACACTAAATTGACTAGAATAAAGTGATCTCTTGAATATCACATTCATTCACAAATTTTAAATTGTCCATAGACCATCATAATAATAAATTGTGCAAATTTCCTTAAAAAATTGCTCATGTATAGGAATAGATTCATGTGACGTGCGTGCAACAACAAAACAAATAGTGCAAATTCACCTCCATTCAAATCATTAAATTAATGAATAAGGATACACATATAAGAAAAAAATATATATAACCAAGCAAGATTTACTGGCATTGATGAAGCGCATCAGATCTCACACAAAAATATCTTTACCTTTTTTTCGACCAAAAAAACCTTTATTCTTATTATAATGAATAAAAATCTAATTAATATACCACTCCCTCTTATACCAACGATAAAATATAATTAGATATCAATTTAATGACACGTGGTTTCAATTGAGTTTACCTTATGAAGTTTAGTAGAAACCAGAGTAAGGAAATCGCTTCGATCGTGGATCTTCATACCTAAGAGCCTTAGATATTGTATCTTTTTTGTTTTATGTGAAATTCAGAAAGAGAACAAAATAGAAACGCTCGTTCTTTTCATATAAGAGTTCTATTCTTTTATACTTTCTCTTTGATAAGATTAATGTTGTAGTGGATAAGATAATGTGGTTGGGTAGTTAAGTAAAACAAATATACTTTAATAATTCCCATTATTTATTAAATTTTAAATTCAAAACAATTCAATAACTAATTCTAAGCAAACAAAAATAAGACCTAAATAAAAAATAATTTTATTTATTTGTTTTCTTTCAGATGTAATTAATCCCTTAATATCTAGAAAAAGCTTTATAAGTCCTTATACTATATACAAATTTCAGTATATGTCCATGACTACCTAATAGATTTCACCATACAAAAATTGCACCATAAAGCACTGATTACACATCAAATTCACTATAAGCAGTTATATTATCAAAAAATTGAAGTGTTGGTGAAAAATTCAGTTACAACATGATAAGAAGCATAGAATAATAAACTCTTGAATATCAACTCGTGTCCTAAATTTTAGAGAAATTGGATCAATATATTAACTCAAATATAAAATGTTGTATAGAAAAAGAATAAGCAAGGACTAATGGTGAAAAGATAACACCAACACGCACACACAAATACTTAAAATAATTGACACAAACACACGCATATCATCAATAAAATTTGACTCAAATAAATAAAAAATAAGAAAAAATTTAATAAATATGTGAACAATTTCATATAAATAAGACATTAAATTCAGATGCAAAAACTCATTTCAACTGCATGTGTGAGTGTACATCACACTAAATTTGAATTATTGTGTGTGTGTGAGTAAAAGAGGTGAAGTGATGATAACACACAAATAACATTAATATAATATAAGGACATTACTGAATCACGATAATTGAACTGAGGAGAGAATACAATTTAGGTAACTATGTTCGGATCCTTTCGCATTCGGAGTAGGCTATTGTGATAATTTCAGAGGTAGAACTACGTCTTGGGAGGTGTTTTTCAATGGAGTTCTTTGAATTCAGGTAGTGTCTGTTTTGTGTGAACTACGTCGAATGGTGAAGGTAGAAAGGCTAAGCTAGATTTAATTTTAGCTCAATTGAATTTATTTTACCGGAGCTCGCCTTTGAAGATCGGGTGTTTGTGTAAACTTTTCGCTGGAGCTCTTCAACCGTTTCTGTAACCCACAATTAGTATTCTTGTTTTTTAATGATATTAGATACGTGATGAAACTTCACATTTTGATTGCAAAATTATATCAAGTGCATCCCTGATTTCTAAAACCGTAACTTTTATTTTTGTTCCAACAAACTCAAATATTATATTATAGTTTTTTTCCCATTAAAATAATGATGAGTGTTGAAGTGTTAAAAGCAAAGTCTTAATAACACAAATCTACATATCAAAAGGCGCATCTAACAAAAAATTGTAAGTATTGTATATCTTACATTATTTTAGATCTCTTGTAATCGAATTACCTGTAAGTAAATTGTTATGTAATCTAATTGCGGGTAATCTATAAAGGAAGAACACCTTTTAACTTCAGATGTAGGTGTTCGTGGAACCATAAACATTATGACTAGGAATGTTACAATTCACATAGGTATGCTTGTATGATAAGTATAGTGATACATGGTTATGATTTTTAAACTTGGTTTAGGGTGTATAAATTTCGGTATATTATAAATTAATTGTTATTACTCGTGAATATTGAGATTATGGATAATATAAAACTAAAACATTTAAAGGGTATTAGAGGTTATGAAAATAGAACATGGTGTTTATGCTAATTTAAGTACACCAGGGCTCACTTTAAAAAATGTATTGATATAAATTTGATAAGAAAATATCAAAATCTTATGTCGTTAAAACATTTGGTGCATGCATAAAATTGGACACAAATGGTTATTTTATAAAGAATATATTTAATGTTAATATTCTTAAGTTTGTATGAATGAATACTTAAAGGTTTAAAAAGATACAAGATTTAAAATATTTTTATGATTTAGTTGTTTCTCGAAAAAATGTTCACGCTATTTTGAGTTTAAAATTATTTAGGGTATTGTGATTTGGATTTGGGGTATAGGGTTTATAATTTTTAGTTTATGAACTTGGTTCTACTTTGAAATAAATTTTTTTTGTACTATATGATTAGTAAATGTTGTATTTTAAATGTAGTATGTAAGGTGAAGCAACAAGAAGTTTCATATTTGTTGGTCATAATTATGACTAAAAGACAGAAAAATTGGAACTAATTTTCTTTGGACATGGTTTTAGAGCTCTTGAATTAGAATTAATTCTTATATTTGTTGTTATGTTATATAATTGTGGTTTATTTTTAATATGGCACACGTTTTCTTTACAAATGATGGTATTCATGGGCGATATACATAATATCCTATCAAGTGACTTAATACAACAGAGAATTGTGTATTTCTAATATTTTATTACATTTTTGTGTGTACCTAACCTTTACATGAGGTACAATAGTGAAAATCTTGAATAAAAACATTGAGTGAGGTAAACATAAATGTATAAAAAAATGTAATTAGCCAGAATTTTTTCTATTAATATGTTTCTAATTAGACGTGTTTTATATTGAAAAATTACGCCATGTTTATAGTTTTTTAGACTTAGTTTAGGTGTATATATTATGGTATATAATATGTTAATTGTTATTGCTTGTGAATTTGTCGTAAAGATAAATTACATAATTTTGGTCATCTTTTGAATTGTTTCATCAATAATTTTTGAAGAAATTAGTTATTTAAATAATTCTACATTTTATTTTAAAAATATGACGCAATGCATAAAATAAAGATTAAAAAATTTAAAAGGATATATAAATTAGATAATTTTTTATTTCGGTTCTGAAGTTTGACAAACAAAATGTTCATTAGCGTTAAGGATACAGGGTATTGGGTTAGAAGGGGTTAGGGTATGAAATTATATAAAATTCTTTATCAATTGTTAGAAATATACATTTATATAGTTGTATTGGTTCATAATTTCGAAAGAAATAATATTAGTGTAACAGGGTTTCAAAGTGTTTGTGGAAGAAATTCCATCTTCTTTGTAAGTCATTTTCACTAGAATATTTGAGTTTTAAAAAGTAGTTTTGAATTACTGTATTGATTGGATTAAGATTATCAAAGGAAAAGATATGATAGGAATATAGAATATTAAAGAAATGTAAATGAAAGTGATAACTGTGTGTTTGGATTATATAAATTTTAATAAAGGAAAAGAAAGTAATTGATTAAGGAACCAATTGTTTGGATTCACATTATTAAAGAAAAATAAAATATTATTTTACGCAAAAAAACTTTTATACCCTTTTTGTGTTATTTAAAATATTATATATTAAAATTATAAGTTTAGTTATAAATTTTTAAAAAGTATTCATTTCATTTCCTTTGAAATGACTCCAAAATAGGAAGATTAAATAATTAACATTTTCAAAGGAAAGGAAAGAATTGTGTAACCCATTGAATTACTTTCATTTAACCAAATATAAAATTCGAACAAACAAAAGAAAAATTTATGCATATCATTTCAGTTCTTTTCCTTCCCTTTCCTTTCCTTTAAATATCTGAATCCAAGCAATACATATAAGATTTCAAATTTCTTGGCCTTGAATATGACAAGATGATAAAATATTTTTAAGTTTTCTTATTTGGAGAATGGTTTATAACACTTGAGTTGATGAAAATTTCACTTCAAACGAATGGTGTTCAATAGACCATAGTCATATTGACCCAATATGTATCCTTATAGCGAGTAAATTACGTGTGTGTGTGTGAGAGACAAGAATTTGTTTAAGTGTTATTGTGTGAACTTTAATCTTATGTGGCGTAAAATAGTACTGATCTTAAATATAGGCTAGATTGATATAAATAGATATATATTTTAAATATAAGGAATTATCTTATATTAATTTTATTTACTAATAATTAACCAATCAGACTCCTTTATATTGAACTGTTGTGTCTCGTACAAGAATACTTGTTTACAGTTCCATTATATTTATAAATTTATGTATTTTATATGTTACTTGTTATTGCTGGTGATGTGTGGTAAAAAAAATATTCAGGTGTTATGAAAGTGATGCGAATTCGATACAGTGTCGAGTAGTGAATCCTAGTTGGAAAGAGTCGCGATCTTGCGAAATTTGTGGCATAGAGAGTTTCGAATATTAGTAGAGCATTTCCATATGTGAATTTCAAAACATCGCTAATGGTAATTTTATTTTATGTACACCTGGGGATCCATTTTAAATAAGATATGTTTGTGTAGGAATGCGATTATATATGGTTATAAGTGTGTATTACAATATAAAATGAGTATCTTTTAAATTATAATATGTTTTTACTTTTTATATTTCATGTTAGTTCAAAACAATTTTTATAACAATTTTGTACTTTTGTATGTGTTTATGTGCTTTCATTTTCTAAACTTTTCTATTGTTTAGGCTATAGTACTTATGTGGTTTTGTTTTTGTATATAAATATAATATATGGTACGAAATATCATTATTATTGATAATATTATGCAAACAACCACCCAACTCCTATTTCTCAAACCCAAAATGTAATTGCCCCTATAACTTATATAGTTGTTACTTCTTCCCCTGATAGCTGAAAAAAAAACCTAAAGTTATCATGAGATCAACATATTTGAATTATTTTACAAAGAGTATGAATCAAAATATAAAATACGTTATATGTAACTATTTTTGTATAGTATAAATACCACTATTTTTGTCAACAATGTTACTAAAAGCATTACAATGTCAAGAAATAGTGAAGGTATAAAAATAGGTCAAATTTTTTATATTATAAAATTGTTAAATTTATAAAGGATTTATATATCAAATTTTGATCACTTCTTCACGTGTTGGTTTGAGTATTATTTCTTTGAGAGGATTATTATTATATTATAATCGAGATTAAGTTTTTAACTTAAAACCATGGTTATCAAATTTAGTACCTTACATATCGAGATTAAGTTTTTAACTTAAACCATAGTAAAAAGGGATTTATAAATATGGAAAATTAATATTATGAACATTTATACGTAGAAAATAGACATAAGCCGATAAAGTAAGACACTTATGTATCAATAATAAAATTTATGAAATATAACACTATTTTTTCTACTTACCGCTTCGCAAGCACCTCTGTCTAATAAACCCATCACCTTCCCAGTCATATAGAGATATACTTTGTTCCTACATAGTCGGCCAACTCTTTTTCTAAGTTTTTAGATTTTATTGTTGCTCACTCATGTTAAATTATTCAACTTCCCTTTCTTTAAACTAACTGATACTCTTCCATCAAAATGTGTAAAAGATGCATTATGCTCACTCATGTTAAATTATTCAACTTCGCTTTCTTTAAATCATGTTTCTTTTTCTTGACTTAATTAATTGAAATCACGATGGACGGTTTACAAATTGGTGGAACCTATTTTCACATCATTTAACTCGGGTTAAGATTCAATCTTATGACTTGAGTACTTTAGGAACTTGACCAACTATCATCTTTCTATAAACCAAAAAAGTATACAATTTTTTTTTTGATTGATAAATAGAATTTTATTAAAATCAGCTAAACATCAAATATCCCTACATACTTTCTTTTAGCCCACTAACTTACTAAGGCATTACATGGGCTAAGTAAATTAAGCTAAGAAATTATTAAAAAGAAAGACATTACAATCATTTAAAAAGAAACATGGAATAGAAATTGGCTCAGTGGTGAAATTAGCCCAAGTTTAAAGTTGACTCAATCTTTTGTATTAAATCTAAGGCTTTTTTCTTCTTGAACTTCTTCTTTTCTAATTTATCATGAACCATACTAAAATATTTCTTCCACAGTTGATCTTCACTTTGCCCACAATTTATGTGCTCTTTTTCATTTCTCTCCCACCAAATACAATAAATATAACTTGTGAGAAAAACACCCGCAGTATTATTACTCTCATCACACGAAATCTGCAGCAAAATTGCAATTAAATCTTCTAAATCTACTAGAGTGATTTTAATATCACAAGCTTTCAAGAGCTTGCACATAATTCTCCTTGTGAAAGAATAGTTAATAAACAAGTGATCAACCTCTTTATGAATTTGCTTTACAGAATATAAATAGAGGGTTAACTTGTAATCCCCAACTAACCATTCTTACTTTAGTAGGTAATCTATCCCGAACAGCTAGCCAAGCTACAAAGGAACACCTCGGAAAGCACAATTTAGCCCATACAAGATTGCACCACTTAACTTAATGTTTACTGATGGATATTTTGCAAATAATTTTTTGAAATGAAAACCTATTCTTCGTACTTTATGTCCAACACTTAATTTTTCTTGCTGCAGTTTCATATTACTCAGATCAGGTATTAATTTTCTCACACAAGGAGGTAGTCTCCACCTTTCTGTACCATAGAACCTATTAACAGTTCTATTATATTTTATATATACTTATCAAGTTCAATACCAAGAACTTCTTATACACCCTTTCATTCTAACCATTTATCCCAAATAATAAAGGTATTTTTACCATTTCTCACTTTATGAAAAATAAAATTATAAGCAATGTACCTTACCTTCATTAGTTGTTTACAGATCCATGAATGGGCTTGCTTGATATCTAGACTCCAGATACATCTACCTTTAATAATGTTTTTATGCACCGACATACTCCACAAATTGTTTGGTTGTGAGTACATTCTCAAAAAAGTAAATAATAGGCATACCTTATTTAGATCCTCAATGTTTGGTATTCACCTGTGTTTTACTAGAGCATATATCTTTCAACGCAAGTCAATCAAATCCAATTATAATTCTTAAAATTGAACACTTATACGTAACTCAATTAATATATGGTCGCATATTAATTACATTTCTTTTATTATCCATTTATATAATTATTTTAAAATATATAATATATAATTGATTCCTATTTTTTGTGGATGGTATTATGATTTGTGTAAAGTAGATCTATAATCGATATGTTCTGTGTAAATCAGTTTTGTTTGAAATTTTTTGGGTGAAATTGATTTGTCAAGTTTAGGGTAGATGAATAGAAAAATACTGATAAATCAATAAGCTTAACTCGAATTTTGTTTGGGTAAATTGATTTTCCTCTTGTTAACGTGATCCCTATCTAAAATTAAATAGAAAAAGATCTGTTGTGTTTTATTTGTATAAACCAGTAAAATAATATAGGAACTAATGAAGAAATAAAATAAATGTAAATAATTAAATAACATTAAGTGTCTTATGTTTGTTGGCTTCAACCTCCAGGATAAAACGACAAAACTATTCAAAAAAAAAACTAACACACGCATTCTTAAGAATCTCAACGAACTTAATAATGATGCTTCTTTCTATCTCTCTTATAATTTTAATGCTTTGAAAATTAAATGAAGAAAATGGTTTAGTTGGCAAACTATTTATAGAAAATGAAAATGTGGCTTGCCAAAGGTGGTGATGTATCATTTTGGAGTTATGTTGTATTAATTAAAGATACAACATTTACTTTAAAAACAAAAAAATTGGGATGGTATGAACCTAAGGCCCAAAAGCCCAACAAATATGATGGTTCAGGTTCATATCCCACCTAAGGCCCAACAAAGGTATGGACCTAAGGCCTTTTTTTTTTCTTTCTTTCTTTCTTTGCTTTAACAAAAAAAACATATATTGTTTTTTTTCTTTTAATTTCTCCAAATTACATGACTCAATTTCTCATTCAATTTCAAATGATTTTAACCAAGTGAATATATTACGTTAGCCTTTACAACTTGAATAAACGTATTAATATCCGAATCATTTCACTAAATTGAGTTAGACTAACATCGTAAACATGGTCAACACTTGGGTAGAATCTCATTTGTCCAACAATCCCCACATGAATGAAAATTGACTAACAACCTTAAAATATTACGCAAAAGAATGTTAAACACTTGAGAGAGAGTGAGAGAGAAGCGTAGAAGAATACTACATCGAGAAAGGTAGCTTTTGGCCTTGAATTTTTTGTAGTAAGAGCTATCGAATTTACTTGCTAACTAGTGAACATGATGTCTTGAACTGTTCAGCTTTTGTGTAAACCAAGACAATAGAACTTACATAGGATACTACCAAACATTATTTGGTTCTCACGGTTATGTCCATTTACGGCCCTAGGCAATTCCTGGTATTTCATGAATAGCCGTCAGAAAATTTCGCCTTTAAAAATTCTCATAGGGCGGCCATACCCATGTTATTCATATAGGTGGTCTCTTGTCGAGATTATTCTGCATTACTCCATCTTATGTTATCAAAGATACAAGAACCATTAAAAGTTTAACTTATCCTTCACTTTTACAAGTAACACTGTTTAATTTTGTCCTAGGAATGGTTTGGGGAGGTTTCCCCACAGTGCGTCGCACCAAGTTGCGGTTTCATGATTCAGTTTTCCCTTTTAACCTAGATTGTGGGATCTCCACTCTGCTAGGTAGGGTTCCCATCATGGCAACTCAGCTTTCGTAGGCTTAAGACCCATTCCCCTTGACAACACTCGCACTTGCTCTCTTTGTAGAACTTTGGTCAGTGGATCCGCTATATTATCCTTTGATCGAACATTATCAACTGTGATAACTCCGTTTGAGAGCAGTTGTCTAACGGTATTGTGTCTACGATGTATGTGTTGAGACTTACCGTTATACATTTCGTTTAGTTCCCCCTACCAATGGCTCTTTGACTATCTCAATGTATGCAGATAGCTGACGTAGGCTTTGGCCAATTAGGAATATCTGGTGGTCCTTTGTGTGTTCTAAAATAAATGCAAATGTAAATCGAACCACAACCGCAAGTGTACGGTTGTCCCAAGTAATTTAGTTGATAAAACAGATTCGTTCCAAGGACGGGATGGTTGACTACAATGCTTATCTATTAATGATTGATGCACTTATGAAAGCAAATAAAGATAATATGTTTGTTTGGTTTTGTATTAATCCTAAGGAATGAAAGACTAATGCAAAGTAAATAAATAACTAAGATAAAGGTAAAACGCAAGTAATTAAAAGTGATACGCAAGTAAGGGCAGGTAGTACTTGAGAGACGCAAGGGTTTTCCTAACTATCATTCATTTCATACATTGTTTAAGGGACAAATCGGTAAATTTGTATTGGTCGGGATTCTATATTCTCCTTACCCCCGTCAGGGTGGACTAAGAAGCAACTCTCAAATGCTACAAACCCCGTCAGGGTGATTATAGTCCACTCTCAAGTGTTCAAATGTAAATTACCCAATAGGCCATAGGTTTAATTAAGCTCGTCAGAGTCAAATAATTTCTAGCCTACATTCATTAACTAGTTCGGTACCTAAACCCCCCGTCAAGGTGATCCAATCGCCACTAATTGGAATAGCTTAGATACTAAGTCCTATCATTGATTGATCAGGTCAAAAATAGTAATTAAAATACAAATTAAAGAAAAATACAATTTACCCAATTTGATTTAAATAATAATTATCCCAAATCCAAATGTATAAAACGAAATCAAATTGGGATTAACCCATTATGCGTTCTCAAGCACTAATTTAGTTTAGCTCATAATAATTGAAAAGACAAAATTAAAAGTAATGGAATTCATATTGTTTACAGAATTAAAAAGATAAAAGAACCTAACTTCCGGAATCGGATTGACTACGAACGCAGATATAGACCCTCTCCAGCTCTTGTAGCTTCTTCTTCTTCCTTCAATTGCTTCTCTCTGGTGTTTTTAATCTTGCAGAATGTGAATTCTCTTGTAAAATATAAGTCCAGACCTCCTTTTATAAGTGTAAATTCGTTTTAGGGCTTGGACCAGAAAATAGAATATTAATTAAATGTCCAAGCCCACTTTCTAAGCCCAAATCCCGTAACTGCTGATACACCTTCACTAAAACGGCTTTTCCCGATGCGTTATAACTCCGATTGACCTCATTCCAGTTGCTAAAGTTCCGTAACTCGATAAGGAATGATTTCTCTTCAAAGGTCAGCGGCTAAATATTCGCTTAAGCACCTCGAAATCAGAAATCTATTGCCTGGAAAGTGGATTTTCAGCTCTAAAAATAATATCTTCGGGATTTCTTTTCAAGTCTTGACTCTATCTTTTGATCTTTGACTTTCTCCTCAGATTCCTCTTCTAGCTAACATCTAAAACCTGTAAAATTTACACTAAAAATACCAATATTACGCGCAAAAGCTTAATAAATAAAAAATGCTAGAAATAAAAAGGGAATTCTGGATTATTGCATATTTAGTCCAAAAGTCTATCAAATTAATTAAATAAACACCAAAAATGATGTCTCCTAAGGGTCGAAAATAAGAACAATTAAGGAGACATCAATATCCTCTAAGAAATTCCGAACCCACTCGACTTCCTCAGTAGCTTTGTCTAAAGCTATAAACTTAGACTCCATAGTGGATCTAGCTATGCACGTTTGCTTAGTGGATTCCCAAGACACAGCTCCTCCTCATAACATGTAGAAAAATCCACTTGTGGATTTTGAGTCAGTGGAGTCTGATATCTAGTTTGCATCACTGTATCCTTCTAGTACAGCTGGATATCCTATGTACAACAACCCTTTGTTCATAGTGTATCTAAGATACCTTAGAACTCTTACAATAGCAATCCAGTGGTTCTTCCCCGGATTATGTGTAAACCTACTTAGCTTGTTTACTGCATGTGCTATATCTGGCCTAGTTTAGTTTGTTAGGTACATGAGACTCCCAATAATCCATGAGTGCTCCAACTGGTTGATCGTATCACCAGTGTTCTTAGCATGATGTAAATTTACATCAACAAGTGTCTTGGAAATATTTGTGTCGCCATTACTAAATTTGTTCAATACTTTCTCAATATAGTGTGACTGAGATACTATAATACCTTTAGATGTTCGGAGAATCTTGATACCCAAAATATTATCTGCAAGGCCTAGATCTGTCATGTCAAACTTACTTAAAATCATACTCATGGTGAATGTAATCACATCATTGTTACTTCCAGCATATCATCCACATATGAACAGACAATGACAAATCCTGTCTCATTTCATTTTACATAAACGCATTTGTCGCATTTATTGATCTTGAAATCATTCAAGATCATGAATCTATCAAATTTGTAATGACATTGCTCCGGTGCCTGTTTTAAACCATATAAAGATTTAACAAACTTACATACTTTGATCTCCTTCCCTAGAAACATGTAACCCTCAGGTTGTTCCATATATATCTCTTAATTTAGTTCTCCATTTAGGCAAACTGTTTTTACATCCATTTGGTAAATTTCAAGCTTTTATATTGAATCTATAGCGATCAGCATTCGAATGGATGATATTCTCGTGACTGAAAAATAAGTAAATAGTCAAGTCTTTCTTTTTGACTATAACATTTTCTAACAAGGCGAGCTTTGTATCTCTTAATAGACCCATAGGTCTTTAGTTTCTTCTTGAATATCCATTTGTATCCAAGTGGTTTATTCCCAGAAGGGAGATACACTAGTTCCCATGTATGGTTTTGCATAATGGATTATATCTCGCTATTCATCGCTTCTTATAGTAAGAGGTGTCAAGGTTTGACATAGCATCCTTGAATGTTCGTGGTTCGTCATCTAGCATGTAAGATAGAAAGTCAGGACTAAAAGACGTAGAGGTTCTCATCCGCTTACTTCTTCTTGGTTCTCCTTCATTTGGAAATGATTCTTGATCTTCCTTTTCAGTTGACAATGATTCTTGATCTTACTCTTCTTGAATTGTATCACGTGTTCTTTTCAAGGAACCAGATTCTGGTGTGGTCTTGTACGGAAAGGTTGATTCAATGAAATGTGAATTTTTTATTCAATCACCGTATTGACGTGAATGTTTACCAGGAATCTATATGCATAACTGTTGTGAGCATATCTAATGAGGACGCAATCAGTGGTCTTTGATCCTATTTTGACCATTTTATTAGTAGTAATTGATACCTTTGCCAAGCATCCCCACACTTTTAAGTATTTGAATGAAGGTGGTTTTCCTTTCCATAATTCGTAAGGAGTTTTATCTACCTTCTTGTGGTACCTTGTTGAGGATCTAGTTTGCAGTGAGAAAAGCCTCTCCCCACAAGTTTTGAGGTATCGTCAAGGTATTCATCATTTCTTTCAGCGTGCGGTTCTTACGTTCAACAATCCCATTTTGTTGAGGCGAGAAGGGGGCCGTGGTTTGATGGATGATTCCATGTTTAGCTCAAAGCTCCTCCAAAGGAGACACATATTCTCCTCCCCTATCTGTTCTAAGATTCTTAATCTTTTTATTTAGTTGTTTCTCAAATTCTGTTTTGTATTGCATAAATGCTTCTAAGGCCTCATTCTCACTTCAAACCAAGTATATTTGACAATACATTGTGCAATCGTCAATGAAATTTATAAAATAATTTTTACCACTTTTAGTTTGCACAAATTTCAAGTCACATATGTCACTGTGAACTAACTCTAAAGGTACCAAAGTCCTTTCTATAGATTTAAATGAGGTTTTTGTTAATTATGACTCAACACATACTTCACATTTCTTTTGAGAATTGAAGTTCACATTAGATAGTAACCCGACATTTACTAACTTATTTAATGAACCAAAATTAACATCTCCTAATCTATCGTGCCATAAATAAGGTGAGTCAAGAATATATTACTTTCTCGGTTATATTTTGGTAGGTACTATGGTCATTACATTCATCTTAAATAAACCATCACATAGGTACCCTTTTCCCACAAATATCCCATCTTTAGTGAGAATAAATTTATCAGACTTAAATACTAGTTTTAAGCCATTCTTACTCAATAACGAACCTGAAACTAGTTTTCTTCTAATGTCAGGCACATGGAGAACGTTATAGAGACTCAACTCTTTTTCAGTAGTCATTATTAGAATAACGATTCCAAATCTACTTTTGATGTAGTGAAATTTCCCATACATAAAGTCTCTTCAGTAGTTGGAACTTTGTATGTCTTGAACATACATGTCAGGTGGCCCAGTATCCATCCACCAGTGTTTGGTATTGCCAACCAAATTTACATTAGAAACTAATGTAGTAAAATCAATCTTATTTGATCTTAGTCATGGTTTCTTGGCCTTATTTTCGTTTCATGGAATTGCTTTTAACCTCTGTGATTTCGGCCGTCTATTCCTTTACACAGATAGTCATTTCTATTTAACCTCTTAGACTCCTCAACAGGTCCATAAGAGTCGGGATCATGTCCCACAAATGTATTTTCCATAAGTGAAATTGCTGATGGTATGTTGTTAATGATTCCATCATTTCTGGACATATTGTTTATCTTGGTAGACATCAATTCAATTACCAAGGATTAAAAAATATTATAGATAATTCAAACAAACGAATTATTCAACCTTTCTCACGACAAGACAACACAAAAACTTGATTCTTTCTTACGACAAAATGATTAAATTAATTTTAATTTCCCAAATTTTTATATTCTTGTTAGTCCCCAAAGTTTTTATATTCTTGTTGTAGAGGATCGAAGAAATTAAAGAGATAATCAATTCACGTAAAATAAGAATCTCAATCAATTAAGAATTCTTTTAGCGGAAAATTTTCAAACCACAAGGTTTGACAAGTATGCATATACTAGCAAGATTGATATTAATTGTTAAAAACCACACTAATATTACAACGTAATATGACGTTAGTAAGCGAGAATTTTTCTAGTATGTATACACAAGCCTAGAAATCAGAATAAGAGAAAAGAAATAGAATGTAATATTCATGTTCTGTATAGACAAACCCAAAAAAATTTCCAAAAGTAAAGTTTATAAAACATAAAAATAAAATGTTTTCTAATTTATACCACGTGAATCATAAATACCTTAAATTGTTGTGTTTTATTTGTATAAACCAGTATAACAATATAGGAACTAATGGTGAAATAAAATAAAAGTAAATAATTAAATAACTTTACTTGTCGAGGCTCAGATTAGAGCTGATGCCTTTAAGGTATTTAGGTCACGTACAAGTGTCTTAAGTTTGTTGGCTTCAACCTCCAGGATACAACGACAAAACTATTCAAAAGAAACTGACACACGAATTCTTAAGAATCTCAACTAACTTAATAATGTTGCTTCTTTCTATTTCTCTCTTATAACTTTAATGTTTTGAAAAATGAATGAAGAAAATGGTTTAGTTGGCCAACTATTTATAGAAAATGAAAAGGTGGCTTGCCAAAGGTTGTGATGTTTCATTTTAGAATTATGTTGTATTAATTAAAGATACAACGTTTACTTAAAAGACAAAAAATTGGGCTGGTATATACCTATGGCCCAAAAGCCCAACAAATATGATAGTTTAGGTTCATATATCCTACCTAAGGCCCAACAAAGGTATGGACATAAGGTCTTTTTCTTTCTTTCTTTCTTTCTTTCTTTCTTTCTTTCTTTGCTTTATAAAAAAAACATATATAGTTTTTTTTTTCTTTTAATTTCTCCAAATTACATGACTCAATTTTTCATTCAATTTCAAATGATATTAATCAAGTGAATATATTACGTTAATCTTTACAACTTGAATAAACGTATTAATATCTGAATCATTTCATTAAATTGAGTCACCGACTAACATCGTAAACATGGTCAACACTTTGGTAGAATCTCATTGGTCCACAAAATCATTATACAAACACATGATTGCTAAAGTGATCATTATATCTTATGTAAAGTTTACTTATTTCCTTTAACATAAGATTCATATTTCTTTTAGATGACATATAAAATATTGATATGTGTTATTTCTATCTTCATATTGGTTATTTAGTGTCTTTGGATACAATGTAAGTTGAACTTTCATTAATATCTAATCTATGGTACATTCCTGATTGTTTTAATCCAAGGTGACCAAAAAAATATGAATATGAAGTATTGTATTCTATCATGTGTTTTTTTTGTGATGCATTATATGATGTAATTAATTTATTCAGGAAAATGAACTGCAATGATGATCTAAAACTACGAAAGATGAACATCAAACAGTTAAAAAATAAATCCTACGCTCAAGATCTTGTTTCAATCCAAAAGGTGGAGGCTCTGATAGGTCTCAATAATACAGACGAAAGCATAAAGGTAAAAAAATTACGATGGTAAGACTACTACAACAATATTATTAAGTTATATTTTCTTGTAGGAGAAGCTCATGGCTTCACTAGAATTACCCCTTGAGGTAAAAGTTGATAATACAATAGTAGGAGAGGAGAAAAAGATATTTGGTCTAGCACATTTAAGAATTCTCTTTTTACAAAAAAAATGGTGATGGAGTAGAGGTTGATAACAGTGGAATGATAGAAGGATTTAGAGTTAATTTTGAGGAAAGAAAAAAAGGATATATTACAGTACAAACATTAATGGTACGATACTTATATATAATTTTTTTTCACTTTATCCATTAAAAAGTCATGACTAATTTAATTTTAAATATTTTACAGGAAATTATTATGTTAGAAGTTGAAAGGATAATAAAGGTGAAAATGGAGAATTCACCTTTAGTAGAATTGAAGAGTATTGAAATTTATTCTATAACTTTTGTTAATAAAAATGAACATATTTTCGGACATAAATCCGACAAACAGAGAAATAAAAATATATTTGAGATCCTTGACCCAAGAGTATATACAGTTGTCAACACAATGACTAGATCTCAGAAGTCTGCTAATAAAAAGCAGAAAAAAAAGAAACATGAAGAAATGAAAGTAGTCCCTAAGCCTAGATCAGAAAGAGTAATCAAAAACCCTGAAGCAAGGAATTATAATCCTTTTACCGTAAGAGAAACTGAAGCTTTAATGGATGGAACTTATAAATTTTACCAATATCATGATAAGTAAGTTGTTTAATTTCAAATTTTGTTGAGAAATAGTCAAACTCGACTCACTAATATTCTTCGGTGGAAAAATATTATGCTATGTCCTCCATTTAATGAATTGTTAAAAGACAAGACAATAGGTGACTTGAAGGACAAAATGAGAAACATCATAAGCTCATCAGGCCAGCCAGATGGAATTAGAATGAAAACACAAATTATCTCACCAGAATACTTATTAAAACTAAAGAACTCAAAGAACTGATAAGTGACAATAAGACAAAAAAGGTAGAGATAAAAAATGCAAAAACTACGAAAAAGAGGAAGAAAGCCGAGTAGGAAGTTAAACTTTCTTATAGTATATATTAGTCAAATATCAGTTTCAGAAATTCTTAACAAGAAGAAATTTCAATGATTCCTTTACTTTATCTATGTAACCATTACAAAATAATTCTAGTAAGATTGAGAATTTTTGTCAAAAATATCAAGATGTTATTATATTTCGTGGCTCCTGTTAGTTTTTATATGTTCCTTGATTTGTTATTTTTATAACAAAAGAAATATGAATTCCTCAAATCCCCAAAGTATAGTCATATATTAGAAATAGTAACTAAGGATAATTGAATGAGACAAATAAAAAATCAAAACAATATCTAAAACATAGTTTCCAGTTTTGTGTTATATGTGCCGAAAGCAATCAGTGGTCGATTTTAGATTGGATTTGTAGAAAAATGAAGAATATTGTTTTATTTTGTTGGATGTGTGGAAAACTAAAGAATCGATGACCTCATTTTGAATCATAAGCATCTTATTAATCCACAATTTAGATATCATGCCGTAAAGAGAGAGGATTGTTAATGCCTTTACACAAAAAAAATAAAATATTTGAAAGAACTTATACTAAACTTTTGGGTATTTTGCACATTATCCAAGCATGCACTTCAATTTCAAATTCAGAAAATTTTGTGTCCACTTATTCCTACTGGTGCATGAATTTTATCCACCACCTTAAAACCATCATATCATTAATATCACACAATAACCGATTTTGGAAGGGAGAATCTTTTTTTTAAAAATAGTATAAAAATATCAACTAGTCTTATTCAACGTAAAAGATGTATTTTTTCACAACATGATATATAAAACTGCATATTTGTTGTAATGTATACCCGACATAAAAATATGTAGATTCAAAATAGTGTATAATGCATGGTCACCATCATTTTCATAATGAACTTACAATAAAGAATTATTAGACTTATAGAGTGAACTTACCTCTAATTTCTAGGCCAAATTCTTTTTTAATAAGGTGAATAAGGGTTCAACCGAGACAAGGAAAAATGTATTTCAAATCTATATCTTTTTTAATCTTGGTAAAATCAGAAATTCTCATTATAGAATAACATGTTCATAAGTTCTGTTTATATACAATCATGCCACGAGTATTAGTCTAGTTCGGTTAATGAAATGTAAACAAAATTTCACATCTTTCATAAGGGACTCCAAAAGCTGCATCATCTCTTAGTCCGTAAACAGTATTCAAAAGCAAAGGGAAGCCCCCATGTGGTGCCTACATTCGTATAATGATGGTATAATATATTACATAACATGACCAATTGTTCAACATTTTCAGCGTTTGTGTATCCTTCTAGGAGTAATCTATCTCCTCGAAAGCATAAGACATTACGTATCTCAATGTCCTTTTCACAACTTTTTAATGCTCTTGCAATGGATTCGATTGAAAACGACTAACTAAACCTACTACATAACATATGTCTTGTCTCGTACACATCATAATATACATAAGACTACCAATGGCAATAGCATATGGTACTATTGACATTTTCCTGTTTCTCTTCTGGAGTACTAGGACACACGACAAGAATTAAGTTTATTCCCTTTGCTACAAGAGTGTCAATGACATTGCACTTAGTCATACTAAAGCGTTCAAGTATATTTATGATGCGGGTTTCTTGAGACAAAGATAATAGTATTCAAGACCAATCTCTGTGAATCTTAACACCAAGTATGTAATTTACTTCTTCCATATCTTTCATATCAAATTGAGAAGCTAGCTACTCCTTATTAGTTTTAATAAACTATTTATCATACCCAGGTAATAGGATGTAATCCACACATAGAGATAAAATAACAAAATTTAAACGTTTAACATAAACACAATAGTCTTCACTTATCATCTGAAATCCATTGAAAGAAATGACTTCATAAAATCTCAAGGTGCCATAGCTGGTTTTTCTTCATCGATTCCATTTCTTCTCCCATTTCTTTTTGACATTCATTCTTAGCATGACATGAAAGTGTTTTATTAACTATTCTAGGATATTTGTATTGTGGTATTATCATAAATATTTGTCCTTCGATTTCAACCGCACTTCTCATAGGTTAAGAATCCTGAGAAATAGGATTACTAGATAATGAAATGGTTTCATCTGTTTCATGATGTAGAGGACTAATCGTCTCTATTTCTTGAGTATGTGTTACCTCATCAGGTGAAACATTTGTTTGCATATCATCTTCCTCAATATCAATTAATTCATATAAAATTTTGTCAACCTTACATCTGGTAGGAAAACCATTCTCTAGGAATGTAACATATCTTGTCTTAATTTCAGTAAGACCCTGTCGTTATGTTCGCCAATAAACGCATATCCTTTAAAGTGATCTGGGTATCTAACAAAGATACACTTCTTACCTCCTGGACCTAACTTCCCATATTAATGAAATAGATCGTGAACATAGGCTATTGACCCCAGGGTCGCCAGTATGACTGGTTAGCTTTCCTACCTGTCCACAGTTAATAAGGAGTTGATAGAATAGTCTCTGTGGGTACTTGGTTAAGAATATAACCGGAGGTAATTAAGACATCTCCAAAATAAGGTATTGGAAGGTTAGCTTGTGCCATCATAGACCTAAGAATTCCCAAGAGTGTTCTATTCCTTCTTTCAAGCACACTATTATGTTATGATGTTCTAAGAATTGTAAGTTGTCTTACTATACATTTATTCATCACACAGTTCCTTAAGCTGTTCAGATAGATATTCACATCCACGATTAGTTATGAAGGTTTTCACCTTCCTCTCTAACTAATGTTCTACTTCATTAATAAATGTCATGAAATATTTCAATGCTTGTGAATCAGGTAGACATAACCAAACCTTCTGAAATCATCTATAAAAATGATAAAATAATGTTCACTAATGTATTTTGAACACTAATTGGGCTACAAATGTCTGGATGAACTACTTTTAATGGATACGCTACTCATTTAGCCTTTCCATGAAAGAATAATTAAAGGTTTTAAAAGATAGAAGATTTAAAACATTTTTATGATTTAGTTGTTTCTCGAATAAATGTTTACGCTATTTTGAGTTTTAAACTATTTAGAGTATTGTGATTTTGACTTGGGGTATAGGGTTTATAATTTTTAGTTATGAACTTGGTTCTACTTTGCAATAATTTTTTTTGTTTTATGTGATTAGTAAACGTTGTATTTAAATGTAGTATGTAAGGTGAAGCAATAAGAGGTTTCATATTTGTTGGTCATAGTTATGACTAAAAGACAAAAAAATTGGAACTAATTTTCTTTGGAAATGGTTTTAGAGCTCTTGAATTGAATTAATTCTTATATTTGTTGTTATGTTATGAAAGTAATGCGAATTTGATACAGTGTCGAGTAGTGAATCCTAGTTGGAAAGTGTCGCGATCTTGGAAAACACGTGGCATAGAGAGTTTCGAATATTAGTAGAGCATTGCCATATGTGAATTTCAAAACGTCGCTAATGGTAATTTTATTTCATGTACACCCGGGGATCCATTTTCAATAAGATATGTTTGTGTAGAAGTGCGATTATATAAGATTATAAATGTGTATTACTAGATAAAATGAGAATCTTTTAAATTATAATATGTTTTTACATTGTATATTTTATGTTAGTCCAAAATAATTTTTATAACAGTTTTGTACTTTTGTATTTTTTTATATTCTTTCGTTTTCTAAACTTTTCTATTGTTTAGGCTATAGTACTTATGTGGTTTTGTTTTTGTATCCAAATATAATATATGGTACAAACTATCATTATTATTGATAATATTACTCAAACAACCACCCAACTTTTATTTCTCAAACCCAAAATGTAATTGCACCTACAACTTATATAGTTGTTACTTCTTTCCCTCATAGCTGATAAAAAAACATAAATTTATCATAAGATCAACATGTTCGAATTATTTTACAAAAGGTATGAACAAAACTATAAAATACGGTATATGTAACTATTTTTGTATAGAATAATACCACTATATCTGCCAACAATGGTACTAAAAGCATTACAATGTCAAGAAATAGTGAAGGTATAAGAATATATCCTTTTTAATATAATAAAATTATTAAATTTATAAAGGATTTATACATCAAATTTTGATCACTTCTTCACGTGTTGGTTTGAGTATTATTTCTTTGAAAGGATTATTATTATATTATAACCGAGATTGAGTTTTTAACTTAAACCTTGGTTATCAAATATAGTACCTTAGATATCGAGATTAAGTTTTTAACTTAAACCATGGTAAAAAGGGATTTCTAAATATGGAAAATTAATATTATGAACATTTATACCTAGCAAATAAATATAAGCCGATAAAATAAGACACTTATGCATCAACAATAAAATTTATAAAACATATCACTATTTTTTCTACTTACCGCTTCGCAAACACCTATGTCTAACAAACCCATCCCTTTCCCAGTCATATAGAGATATACTTCGTTCCTACATAGTCGGCCAACTCCTTTTCTACATTTTAGATTTCATTGTTGCTAACTCATGTTAAATTATTCAACTTCCCTTTCTTGAAACTAATTTATACTCTTCCTTTAAAATGTGTTGAAGATGCATTATGCAGCAAATATTTTGTTGATCGATCCTCTCACTAGGCATCATGTTGCACTAATGTAATATTAACTTGTGTATTTTTATGGAAGTCATGGTGTAAATCACCTTTATCTCTAGCGGTTAATCATGTACTTCTAATTTGCAATCAACATTTTCTACAACCTAATATAAAGTTGTTATCCTTTTTACTCATATCTGTTTGTTATGAATCGAGATTAATCTTTTTGATTTTATGACTGTACTACGTTGATGCCTTCTAACCCCCCTTTATGTTCTAAGGTGTACAATTCAAAAAATTTCAGTTTTATATATTATCAAGACAATAGTGAAACTCAGGTTATTTTCATCCTCATAAGAAGTAGGTATTAGTTTCAATATACATATTCTTTGTTAATATAATTTTATATTATATATCGATTTATTTCCCTTGTATTGTTTACGAAATTATGAAAGCTAATTTTGGGTTTTACTTGGTGGCTTCCTCAACGTGATTTGCTGAAGTCGAGGATGCTTTGTAACAATGGTATATTTCACGGAATAGTGGAAAGGTTGTATTGATATTGTCATTATGTTACATAAGTCTCCCGAATTTATCATGAAATATTTACAAACATTAAATATTCTTGTTTCTTTTTCCTGACTTAATTCAAATTGAAATCACGATGGACGGTTTACAAATGTGTGGAACCTATTGTCATATCATTTAACTCGGTGTAAGATTCAATCTTATGACTTCTTGTCATGGCATGAGTACTTTAGAAACTTGAACAACTATCATCTTTCCCTAAACCAAAAAAGTATACCATTCTTTTATCGGTAAATCAAATTTTATTAAAATCGGCTCAACTTCAAATATCCTTACATACTTTCTTTTAGACCACTAACTTACTAAGGCCCAACATGGGATAAGTAAGTAGAGCTAAGAAACTATTACAAAGAAAGACATTACAAGCATTTAAAAAGAAACATGGCATAAAAATTGGCCCACTAGTGAAATTAGCCCAAGTTTAAAGTGGACTCAATCTTTTGTATTAAATCAAACGTTTTTTTCTTCTTGAACTGCTTCTTTTCTAGTTTGACATGAACCATACTAAAAAAATTCTCCCACATTTGATCTTCACTTTGCCAGCAATTTCTGTGCTCTCTTTCATTTCTCTCCCACCAAATACAATAAATATAAGTTGTGAGAAAAACACCCGCAATATTATTACTCTCATCACACAAAATCTGCAGCATAATTGCAATTAAATCTTCTAAATCCACTCGAGTGATTTTGATATCACAAGATTTCAAGAGCTTGCACATAATTCTACTTGTGAAAGAACATTTAATAAATAAGTGACCAACCTCTTTTGAATTAGCTTTACAAAATATACATAGAGGGTTAACTTGTAATACCCAACTAATCATTCTTACTTAAGTAGGTAATCTATCCTGAATAGCTAGCCAAGCTACAAAGGAACACCTCGGAATGCACAATTTAGCCCATACAAGATTACACCACTTAACTTCATTTTTACTGATATATATTTTCAAAGAGTTTTTTGAGATGAAAACCTAATCTTAGTACTTTATGTCCAGCACTTAATGTCATTTTCTTGCTGCAGATTCATATTACTCATATAAGGTATTAATTTTCCCACACAAGGAGGTAGTCTCCACCTTTCTCTACCATAGCACCTATTAACAGTTCTATCATAGTTTATATTATACTTATCAATTTCAATACCATGAACTTCTTGTACACCCTTTCATTCTAACCATTTATCCCAAATAATAAAAGTATTTTTACAATTTCTCACTTTATGAAAAATAAAATTAAAAGTAATGTACCTTATCTTCATTAGTTGTTTACAAATCCACGAATGGGCTTACTTGATATCTACCTTTAATAATGTTTTGATGCACCGACATACTCCACAATTTTTTTGATTGTGAGTACATTCTCCAAAAAGTAAATCATAGGCATACCTTATTTAGATCCTCAATGTTTGGTATTCCAAAACCACTCTGTTGGTTTAGCTAAGCATATATCTTTCCATGCAATGTTTTCTCCATAAACACCACCTGCATTACCCATCAAAGGAATATACTCATAGGTAAATAATATTGTAAATAAATCCTATTTTACTATTATAAAAATATAATGTATTTAAATTGATAAGAACTTTTTCAATTAAAAAATAAAATATCATGAAAATTGATTTGTTTATCAAAATTAGTACCTTACATATCAATATTTTTTTAACTTAAACCATGGTAAAAAGGGATTTCTAAATATGGAAAATTAATTTTATAAACATTTATACATAGAATATAGATATATTCCTATAAACAAAGACACTTATGTAATAATACTCAAATTTATAAGACATAGCACTATATTTTCCTCTCACCGCTTCCCAGTCACCTATCTTAAACAAACACATTACTTTCCCGGTCATATAGGAGATATACTTCGTTCCTACATAGTCGGCCAACTTTTTTTCTACATTTTAGATTTCATTTTTGTTCTCTCATGTTAAATAATTAAACTTCCCTTTCTTGAAACGGACTGATACTCTTCCATCAAACTGTGTTGCAGATGTATTATGCCTCAAATATATTTGTTGATGGATCATCTCACTAGGCATCCTACCGCACTAAGGTAATATTCAGTTTGTGCATTTTTATGGAAGTCACGGTTTAAATCAGCTATATCTAGTGGTTAATGATTGTACTATTTTTATGATTTCTACCCTATCCTATTTATGTTCTAAGGTGTATATTTCACAAAATTTAAAAATTATATACTATCAAGAAAATAGTGCAGCTTGTTTCATTTTCATCCTTATAAGAAGTAGGTATTAGTCCTTTTATAGTTCTTCACAATAGATATACTTTGTAAATTTAATTTCTTATTCTATATCGATTTATTTCCCTCGTATGGTGTATAAAATTATGATAGCTACTTTTGGGTTTTACTTGGTGGAATCCTCAACGTGATTTGCTGAAGTCCATGATGCTTTGTCATAATTATATATTTCACTGATTAGTGGAAAGGTAGTATTGCTATAGTGATTATGTCACATAAGTCTCCTGAGTTTATTATAAAAAATTTATAAACACAAAATTTTCTTATTTCTTTTTCCGGACTTTATTAATGTTGAAATCACGATGGATGGTTTTCAAAATGTTGGAATCTATTGTCAACTATGTTAGCCATTTATTCTTCATTGATTCTCAAGCTATCTCTTTGTCCTTGATTTCTCTATCTTTAGTTGGTGACTTCATTGGTGTCTAGGTTCTTTATTGTGTAAATGATGGTTGTGTGCTCCCTAGTTTTGGCCAATTTATAATCAGTTTGGGGTGATTTTTATTGGTATCTAATATGGCTTCCATTCCAGTTTAGTTAGGCATTTTTCTAAATTAGGCGTCGTTCTTAGGTTCTCTCCCATATGGACATGATGTATCGAGACATTATTAGTGCCAAAAGCTATTTTTCATTGTCCTCTCAAATCATACTACCCATCCACATAACATAAGAATGTTATATATTCGACATTGTAATTATTAATTTAACTGGTTTAGAAGGGCATTTATTTTGACACATTAACATAATATTAGGTGGACATGGGAAAAGTCGCTTAAAATAACACTATATAAATGCTTAATTTAGTATTTTACTCTCCACTTACTTGAGTGACTAACTGGTTCATATTTCATAACTGTTCAAGACAAACAAGTCAATCAAACGTCAATTATAATTCTTCAAATTGAACACTTACAGGTAACTCAAACAATATATGGTCGCATATTGATTACATTTCTTTTTATTATCCATTTATGTAATTATTTTAAATATATAATATATAATTGATTCCTATTTTTTTTTTCGAATTGTATTATGATTTGTGTAAAGTAGATCTATAATCGATATGTTCTGTGTAAAATCAGTGGCGTTTGAAAAAATTTGGGTGAAATTGGTGTCAAGTTTAGGTTAGATGAATGATTAATTCTTATAAACTTATGAGCTTAACTGAGATTTTTTTGGGTAAATTGATTTTCCTCTTGTTAACTTGATCTCTATCTAAAATTAAATAGAAAAGATCAATATAGAAACACACCATTGCTAAAGTGACCATTATATCTTATGTAAAGCTTAGTTATTTCCTTAAACTTAAGATTTGTATTTTATTTAGATGACATATAAAATACTGTTATTTGTTATTTCCATCTTCATATATGTTATTTAGTGTTTTTGGATACAATGTAAGTTGAACTTTCATTAATATATATTCTATGGTCCATTACCAAAAGAATATTAGAAATCCAAGTGTTGTATTCTATCATGTGTTTTTTTTTTGATGCATTATATGATGTAATTAATTTATTCAGGAAAATGAACTGCAATGATGATCTAGAACTACGAAAGATGAACATCAAACAGTTAAAAAATAAAACCTACGCACAAGATCTTGTTTCAATCCAAAAGGTGGAGGCTCTAATAGATCTCAATGATACAGACAAAAGCATAAAGGTAAAAATATTATGATGGTAAGACTACTGCAACAATATTATTAAGTTATATTTTCCTGTAGGAGAAGCTCATGGCTTCACTAGAATTACCCCTTGAGGTAAAAGTTGATAATACAATAGTAGGAGGGGAGAAAAAGATATTTGGTCTAGCACGTTTAAGCATACTCTTTTTACTAAAAAATGGTGATGGAATAGAGGTCGAGAACAACAGAATGATAGAAGGATTTAGAGTTAATATTGAGGAAAGAAAAAGAGGATATAATACGGTACAAAGATTAATGGTACGATACTTATATATAATTTTTTTTCACTTTATCCAATAAAAAAGTCATGACTAATTTAATTTTAAATATTTTACAGGAAATTATTGTGTCAGAAGTTGAAAGGGTAATAAAGGTGAAAATGGAGAATTCGCCTTTAGTAGAATTGAAGAGTATTGAAATTCATTTCATAACTTTTGTTAATAAAAAGGAACATATTTTCAGACATAAATCCGACGAACAGAATAATAAAAATACATTTGAGATCCTTGAGCCAAGGATATATACTGTTGGCAACACAATGACTAGATCTCAGAAGTCTGCTGATACAAAAGCAGGAAAAATGAAACGGGAAGAAATGAGAGCAGACCCTAAGCCTAGATCAGAAAGCGTAATCAAAAACCCTGAAGCAGGAAATTATAATCCTTTTGCCGTAAGAGAAAGTGAAGCTTTAATCAATGGAGCTTATAAGTTTTACCAATATCATGATAAGTAAGTTGTTTAAATTCAAATCTTGTTGAGCAATAGTCAATCTCGACTTACTAATATTCTTCTATAGGTGGGTAAAGATTATGATATGTCCTCCATTTAAGGAATTGTTAAAAGACAGCACAACAAGTGACTTGAAGGACAAAATGAGAAACATCATAAACTCATCAGGCCAGCCAGATGGAATTAGAATGAAAACACAAAATATCTCACCAGAATACTTATTAAAACTTAAAGAACTTGAAGAACTGATGAATGACAATAAGGCAAAAAAGGAAGAGATAAAAAATGCAAAAACTACGAAGAAGCGGAAGAAAACCGAGTAGGAAGTTAAACTTTCTTATAGTATATATTAGTCAAATATCAGTTTGAGAAATTCGTAACAAGAAGAAATTTCAATGATGCCTTTACTTTATCTATGTAACCATTACAAAATAATTCTACTAAGATTGAGAATTTTTGTCGAAAATTTCAAGATGTTATTATATTTCTTGGCTCTTGTTAGTTTTTATATGTTCCTTGATTTGTTGTTTCAATAACAAAAGAAATATGAATTTCTCAAATCCCCCGAGTATAGTCATATATTAGAAGTATTAATTAAGGATGATTGAATGGGACAAATAAAAAAACAAAACAGTGTCTAAAACATAGTTTCCAGTTTTGTGTTATATGTGCCGAAAGCTAAAGATCAGTGGTCAATTTCAGATTGGATTGGGAGAAAACTGAAGAATATTCTTTTATTTTGTTGGATGTGTGAAAAACTAAAGAATCGATGACCTCATTTTGAATCATAAGCATCATATTAATCAATAATTTAGATATCATACCTTAAACATAGAGGATTGCTTATTCCTTTACACAAAAAAATAAAATATTTTAAAGAACTTATACTAAACTTTTGGGTATTTTGCATATTACCCAAGCATGCAGTTCAATTTCAAATTTAGACAATTCTGTGTCCACTTATTCCTACTGGTGCATGAATTTTATCCACCACCTTAAAACCATCATATCATTAATATCACACAATAACCAATTTTGGAAGGGAGAATCTTTTCTTTAAAAATGGAAGATGTATTTTTTCACAATATGATTTACAAAACTGCATATTTGTTGTAATGTATACCCAACATAAAAATATGTAGATTCAAAATAGTGTATAATGCATGGTCACCGTCATTTTCACAATGAACTTACAATAAAGAATTATTAGACTTATAGAGTGAACATACCTCTAATTTTGTAGGCCAAATTCTTTTTGAATGAGGTGAATAAGGGTTTAACCGAGACAAGGAAAAATGTATCACGAATTTATATCTTTTTGAACTTTGGTAAAATCATAAATTCTCATTGTAGAATAACATTTTTATAAGTTCTGTTTATATAAAATAAGGCCACGAGTATTAGTCTAGTTCGGTTAATGAAATGTAAACAGAATTTCACATCTTTCATAAGGGACTCCAAAAGCTGCATCATCTCTTATTCCGTAAACAGTATTCAAAGGCAAAGGGAAGCCCCCATGTGGTGCCCTACGTTCGTATATTGATGGTATAATATATTACATAACATGACCAATTGTTCAACCTTTTCAGCATTTGTATATCCTTCTAGGAATAATCTATCTCCTCAAAAGCATAAAACATTACGTATCTCAATGTCCTTTTCACAACTTTTTAATGCTCTTGCCATGGATTCGATTGAAAACGACTAACTAAACCTACTGCAAAACATATGTCTTGTCTCGTACACATCATAATATACATAAGACTACCAATGGCAATAGCATACGGTACTATTGACATTTTCAAGTTTCTCTTCTGGAGTACTAGGACACACATCAAGAATTAAGTTTATTCCCTTTGATACAAGAGTGTCAATGACATTGCACTTAGTCATACTAAAGCGTTCAACTATATTTATGATGCGGGTTTCTTGAGACAAAGATAATAGTATTCAAGACCTATCTCTATGAATCTTAACACCAAGTATGTAATTTACTTCTTCCATATCTTTCATATCAAATTGAGAAGCTAGCTACTCCTAATTAGTTTTAATAAACTATTTATCATACCCAGGTAATAGGATGTAATCCACACATAGAGATAAAATAACAAAATTTAAACGTTTAACATAAACACAATAGTCTTCACTTATCATCTGAAATCCATTGAAAGAAATGACTTCATAAAATCTCAAGGTGCCATAGCTGGTTTTTCTTCATCGATTCCATTTCTTCTCCCATTGCTTTTTGACATTCATTCTTAGCATGACATGAAAGTGTTTTATTAACTATTCCAAGATATATGAATTGTGGTATTATCATAAATATTTGTCCTTCGATTTCAACCGCACTTCTCATAGGATAAGAATCCTGAGAAATAGGATTACTAGATAATGAAATGGTTTCATCTGTGTCATGATGTAGAGGACTAATCGTCTCTATTTCTTGAGTATTGTTACCTCATCGGGTGAAACATTTGTTAGCATATCATCTTCCTCAATATCAATTAATTCATATAAAATTTTGTCAACCTTACCTCTGGTAGGAAAATCATTCTCTAGGAATGTAACATATCGAGTCTTAATTTCAGTAAGACCCCATCGTTATGTTCATTAATAAACGCAAATCCTTTAAAGTGATCTGGGTATCTAACAAAGATACACTTCTTACCTCCTGGACCTAACTTCCCATATTAATGAAATAGATCATGAACATAGGCTATTGACCCAGAGTCGCCAGTATGACTGGTTAGCTTTCCTACATGTCCACAGTTAATAAGGAGTTGATAGAATAGTCTCTGTGGGTACTTGGTTAAGAATATAACCGGAGGTAATCAAGACATCTCCAAAATAAGGTATTGGAAGGTTAGCTTGTGCCATTATAGACCTAAGAATTCCCAAGAGTGTTCTATTCCTTCTTTCAAGCACACTATTATGTTATGATGTTATAGGTATTGTAAGTTGTCTTACTATACATTTATTCATCACATAGTTCCTTAAGCTGTTCACATAGATATTCACATCCACGATCAGTTATAAAGGTTTTCACCTTCCTCTCTAACTATTTTTCTACTTCATTGATAAATGTCATGTAATATTTCAATGCTTGTGAATCAGGTAGACATAACCAAACCTTCTTAAATCATCTATAAAAATGATAAAATAATGTTCACTAGTGTATTTTGAACACTAATTGGGCTACAAATGTCTGGATGAACTACTTTTAATGGATACGCTACTTATTTAGCCTTTCTATGAAAGAATATAAAAAGGTTTAAAAAGATAGAAGATTTAAAACATTTTTATGATTTAGTTGTTTTTTCGAATAAATGTTTTTGCTATTTTGAGTTTTAAACTATTTAGAGTATTGCGATTTTGACTTGGGGTATACGGTTTATAATTTTTAGTTTATTAACTTGGTTCTACTATGCAATAATTTTTTTTGTACTATGTGATTAGTAAACGTTGTATTTTAAATGCAGTATGTAAGGTGAAGCAATAATAGGTTTCATATTTGTTGGTCATAGTTATGAATAAAAGACCAAAAAATTGGAACTAATTCTCTTTGGACATGGTTTTAGAGCTCCTGAATTAGAATTAATTCTTATATTTGTTGTTATGTTATGAAAGTAATGCGAATTTGATACAGTGTCGAGTAGTGAATCCTAGTTGGAAAGTGTCGCGATCATGGAAAACACGTGGCATAGAGAGTTTCGGATATTAGTAGAGCATTGCCATATGTGAATTTCAAAACGTCGCTAATGGTAATTTTATTTCATGAACACTCGGGGATCCATTTTCATAAGATATGTTTGTGTAGAAATGCGATTATATATGATTATAAATGTGTATTACTAGATAAAATGAGAATCTTTTAAATTATAATATGTTTTTACATTGTGTATTTTATGTTAGTCCAAAATGATTTTTATAACAGTTTTGTACTTTTGTATTTGTTTATATTCTTTCTTTTTCTAAACTTTTCTATTGTTTAGGCTATAGTACTTATGTGGTTTTGTTTTTGTATCCAAATATAATATATGGTACAAACTATCATTATTATTGATAATTTTACTCAAACAACCACCCAACTTCTATTTCTCAAACCCAAAATGTAATTGCACCTACAACTTATATAGTTGTTACTTCTTTCCCTCATAGCTGATAAAAAAACCTAAAGTTATCATAAGATCAACATGTTCGAATTATTTTACAAAAGGTATGAACAAAAATATAAAATACGGTATATGTAACTATTTTTGTATAGAATAATACCACTATATCTGCCAACAATGGTACTAAAAGCATTACAATGTCAAGAAATAGTGAAGGTATAAGAATAGATCCTTTTTTATATAATAAAATTATTAAATTTATAAAGGATTTATATATCAAATTTTGATCACTTCTTCACGTGTTGGTTTGAGTATTATTTCGTTGAAAGGATTATTATTATATTATAACCGAGATTGAGTTTTTAACTTAAACCATGGTTATCAAATATAGAACCTTAGATATCGAGGTTAAGTTTTTAACTTAAACCATGGTAAAAAGGGATTTCTAAATATGGAAAATTAATATTATGAACATTTATACCTAGCAAATAGACATAAGCCGATAAAATAAGACACTTATGCATCAATAATAAATTTTATAAAATATATCAGTATTTTTTCTGCTTACCGCTTCGCAAACACCGATGTCTAACAAACCCATCCTCTTCCCGGTCATATAGAGATATACTTCGTTCCTACATAGTCGGCCAACTCCTTTTCTACATTTTAGATTTCATTGTTGCTAACTCATGTTAAATTATTAAACTTCCCTTTCTTGAAACTAATTTATACTCTTCCTTCAAAATGTGTTAAAGATGCATTATGCTGCAAATATTTTGTTGATCGATCCTCTCACTAGGCATCCTACTGCACTAATGTAATATTAACTTGTGTATTTTAATGGAAGTCATGGTGTAAATCACCTTTATCTCTAGCGGTTAATCATGTACTTCTAATTTGCAATCAACATTTTCTACAATCTAATATAAAGTTGTTATCCTTTTTACTCATATCTGTTTGTTATGAATCGAGATTAATCTTTTTGATTTTATGACTGTACTACGTTGATGCCTTCTAACCCCCCTTTATGTTCTAAGGTGTACAATTCACAAAATTTAAGTGTTATATATTATCAAGACAATAGTGAAACTTGGGTCATTTTCATCCTCATAAGAAGTAGGTATTAGTTTCAATTAACATATTCTTTGGTACTATAATTTTATATTATATATCGATTTATTCCCCTTGTATTGTTTACTAAATTATGAAAGCTAATTTTGGGTTTTACTAGGTGGCTTCCTCAACGTGATTTGCTGAAGTACAGGATGCTTTGTAACAATGGTATATTTCATGGAATAGTGGAAAGGTTGTATTGATATTGTCATTATGTTACATAAGTCTCCCGAATTTATCATGAAATATTTACAAACATTAAATATTCTTGTTTCTTTTTCCTGACTTAATTCAAATTGAAATCACGATGGACGGTTTACAAATGTGTGGAACCTATTGTCATATCATTTAACTCGGGGTAAGAATCAATCTTATGACTTCTTGTCATGGCATGAGTACTTTAGAAACTTGACCAACTATCATCTTTCCCTAAACCAAAAAAGTATACCATTTTTTTAATCGGTAAATCAAATTTTATTAAAATCGGCTCAACTTCAAATATCCTTACATACTTTCTTTCAGCCCACTTAAAAAGAAACATGGAATAAAAATTGGCCCACTAGTGAAATTAGCCCAAGTTTAAAGTGGACTCAATCTTTTGTATTAAATCAAACGTTTTTTTCTTCTTGAACTGCTTCTTTTCTAGTTTAACATGAACCATACTAAAACAATTCTCCCACATTTGATCTTCACTTTGCCCGCAATTTCTGTGCTCTCTTTTATTTCTCTCCCACCAAATACAATAAATATAAGTTGTGAGAAAAACACCCGCAATATTATTACTCTCATCACACAAGATCTGCAGTATAATTGCAATTAAATCTTCTAAATCCACTGGAGTAATTTTAATATCACAAGCTTTCAAGAGCTTGCACATAATTCTACTTGTGAAAGAACAGTTAATAAACAAGTGACCAACCGCTTTTAAATTAGCTTTACAAAATATACATAGTGGGTATACTTGTAATACCAAACTAATCATTCTTATTTAGTAGGTAATCTATCCTGAACAGCTAGCCAAGCTACAAAGGAACACCTCGGAATGCACAATTTAGTCCATACAAAATTACACCATTTAACTTCATTTTTACTGATATATATTTTCAAAGAGTTTATTGAGATGAAAACCTATTCTTAGTACTTTATGTCCAGCACTTAATGTCATTTTCTTGCTACAGATTCATATTAATCATATAAGGTATTAATTTTCCCACACAAGGAGGTAGTCTCCACCTTTCTCTACCATAGCACCTATTAACAGTTCTATCATAGTTTATATTATACTTATCAAGTTCAATACCAAGAACTTCTTGTACACCCTTTCATTCTAACCATTTATCCCAAATAATAAAGGTATTTTCACAATTTCTCACTTTATGAAAAATAGAATTAAAAGTAATGTACCTTATCTTCATTAGTTGTTTACAGATCCACGAATGGGCTTACTTGATATCTACCTTTAATAATGTTTTGATGCACCGACATACTCCACAAATTTTTTGATTGTGAGTACATTCTCCAAAAAGTAAATCATAGGCATACCTTATTTAGATCCTCAATGTTTGGTATTCCAAAACCACTTTGTTGTTTACCTAAGCATATATCTTTCCATGCAATGTTTGCTCCATAAACACCACCTGCATTACCCTTCCAAAGGAATATACTCATAGGTAAATAATATTGTAAATAATTACTATTTTACTATTATAAAAATGTAATGTATTTAAATTGATAAGAACTTTTTCAGTTACAAAATAAAATATCATGAAAATTGATTTGGTTATCAAAATTAGTACCTTACATATCAATATTTTTTTAACTTAAACCATGGTAAAAAGGGATTTCTAAATATGGAAAACTAATTTTATAAACATTTATACATAGAATATAGATATATTCCTATAAACAAAGACACTTATGTATCAATACTCAAATTTATATGACATAGCACTATATTTTCCTCTCACCGCTTCCCAGTCACCTCTCTTAAACAAACACATTACTTTCCCGGTCATATAGGAGATATACTTCGTTCCTACATAGTCGGCCAACTTTTTTTTTACATTTTAGATTTCATTTTTGTTCTCTCATGTTAAATAATTAAACTTCCCTTTCTTGAAACGGACTGATACTCTTCCATCAAACTGTGTTGCAGATGTATAATGCCTCAAATATATTTGTTGATTGATCCTCTCTCTAGGCATCCTACCGCACTAAGGTAATATTCAGTTTGTGCATTTTTATGGAAGTCATGGTTTAAATCAGCTATATCTAGTTGTTAATGATTGTACTATTTTGATGATTTCTACCCCATCCCTATTTATGTTCTAAGGTGTACATTTCACAAAATTTAAATATTATATACTATCAAGATAATAGTGCAGCTCGTTTCATTTTCATCCTTATAAGAAGTAGGTATTAGTCCTTTTATAGTTCTTTACAATAGATATACTTTGTAAATTTAATTTCTTATTCTATATCGATTTATTTCCCTCGTATGGTGTATAAAATTATGATAGCTACTTTTGGGTTTTACTTGGTGGCATCCTCAACGTGATTTGCTGAAGTCCGTGATGCTTTGTCATAATTATATATTTCACTGATTAGTGGAAAGGTAGTAGTGCTATAGTGATTATGTCACATAAGTCTCCTAAGTTTATCATAAAAAAATTTATAAACACAAAATTTTCTTATTTCTTTTTCCTGACTTAATTAACTTTGAAATCACGATGGATGGTTTTCAAAATGTTGGAATCTATTGTCAACTATGTTAGCCAATATTCTTCATTGATTCTCAAGCTATCTCTTTGTCCTTTATTTCTCTATCTTTAGTTGGTGACTTCATTGGTGTCTAGGTTCTTTATTGTGTAAATGATGGTTGTGTGCTCCCTAGTTTTGGCCAATTTATAATCGGTTTGGGGTGATTTTTATTGGTATCTAATATGGTTCTATTCCAGTTTAGTTAGGCATTTTCCTAAATTAGGCTTCCTTCTTAGGTTCTCTCCCATATGGACATGATGTATCGAGACATTATTAGTCCCCAAAGCTATTTTTCTTTGTCCTCTCAAATCATACTAACCCGTCCACATAACATAAGAATGTTATATATTCGACACTATAATTATTAATTTAATTTGTTTAGAAGGGCATTTATTTTGATACATTAACATAATATTAGGTGGACAGGGGAAAAGCCGCTTAAAACAACACTACATAAATGCTTAATTTAATATTTTACTCTCCACTTTCTTGAGTGACTCACTGGTTCATATTTCATAACTGTTCAAGACAAACAAGTCAATCAAACGTCAATTCTAATTATTCAAATTGAACACTTACAGGTAACTCAAACAATATATGGTCGCATATTAATTACATTTCTTTTTATTATCCATTTATGTAATTATTTAAAATATATAATATATAATTGATTCCTATTTTTTTTAATGGTATTATGATTTGTGTAAAGTAGATCTATAATCGATATGTTTTGTGTAAAATCAGTGGTGTTTGAAAAAATTTGGGTGAAACTGGTTTGTCAAGTTTAGGTTAGATGAATGAAAAATTCTGATAAACTAATAAGCTTAACTGAGATTTTTTTGGGTAAATTGATTTTCCTCTTGTTAACTTGATCCCTATCTAAAATTAAATAGAAAAAGAACAATATAGAAACACACCATTGCTAAAGTGACCATTATATCTTATGTAAAGCTTAGTTATTTTCTTTAACTTAAGATTTGTATTTTATCTAGATGACATATAAAATATTGTTATGTGGTATTTCCATCTTCATATTTGTTATTTAGTGTTTTTGGATACAATGTAAGTTGAACTTTCATTAATCTATAATCAATGGTACATTCCTGATTGTTTTAATTATAGAGATCGGTGACCAAAAAAATATTAGAAATCCAAGTGTTGTATTCTATCATTTGTTTTTTTGTGATGCATTATATGATGTAATTAATTTATTCAGGAAAATGAACTGCAATGATGATCTAGAACTACGAAAGATGAACATCAAACAGTTAAAAAATAAAACCTACGCTCAAGATCTTGTTTCAATCCAAAAGGTGGAGGCTCTAATAGGTCTCAATGATACAGACGAAAGCATAAAGGTAAAAATATTATGATGGTTAGACTACTGCAACAATATTATTAAGTTATATTTTCTTGTAGGAGAAGCTCATGACTTCATTAGAATTACCCCTTGAGGTAAAAGTTGATAATACAATAGTAGGAGGGGAGAAAAAGATATTTGGTCTAGCACGTTTAAGCATACTCTTTTTACTAAAAAATGGTGATGGAATAGAGGTCGAGAACAACAGAATGATAGAAGGATTTAGAGTTAATATTGAGGAAAGAAAAAGAGGATATATTACGGTACAAAGATTAATGGTATGATACTTATATATAATTTTTTTTTTCACTTTATCCAATAAAAAAGTCATGACTAATTTAATTTTAAATATTTTACAGGAAATAATTGTGTCAGAAGTTGAAAGGGTAATAAAGGTCAAAATGGAGAATTCACCTTTAGTAGAATTGAAGAGTATTGAAATTCATTTCATAACTTTTGTTAATAAAAATGAACATATTTTCGGACATAAATCCGACGAACAGAATAATAAAAATATATTTGAGATCCTTGAGCCTAGGATATATACAGTTGGCAACACAATGACTAGATCTCAGAAGTCGGCTAATACAAAAGCAGGAAAAAAGAAACGTGAAGAAAGGAGAGCAGACCCTAAGCCTAAATCAGAAAGCGTAATCAAAAACCCTGAAGCAAGTAATTATAATCCTTTTACCGTAAGAGAAACTGAAGCTTTAATCGATGGAGCTTATAAGTTTTACCAATATCATGATAAGTAAGTTGTTTAAATTCAAATTTTGTTGAGAAATAGTCAAAACTCGACTTACTAATATTCTTCTATAGGTGGGTAAAGATTATGTTATGTCCTCCATTTAAGGAATTGTTAAAAGACAGGACAACAGGTGACTTGAAGGACAAAATGAGAAACATCATAAACTCATCAGGCCAGCCAGACGGAATTAGAATGAAAACACAAAATATCTCACCAGAATACTTATTAAAACTTAAAGAACTTGAAGAACTGATGAATGACAATAAGGCAAAAAAGGAAGAGATAAAAAATGCAAAAACTACGAAGAAGCGGAAGAAAACCGAGTAGGAAGTTAAACTTTCTTATAGTATATATTAGTCAAATATCAGTTTGAGAAATTCGTAACAAGAAGAAATTTCAATGATGCCTTTACTTTATCCATGTAACCATTACAAAATATTTCTACTAAGATTGAGAATTTTTGTCGAAAATTTCAAGATGTTATTATATTTCTTGGCTCTTGTTAGTTTTTATATGTTTCTTGATTTGTTATTTCAATAACAAAAGAAATATGAATTTCTCAAATCCCTCGAGTATAGTCATATATTAGAAGTATTAATTAAGGATGATTGAATGAGACAAATAAAAAAAAACAGTGTCTAAAACATAGTTTCCAGTTTTGTGTTATATGTGCCGAAAGCTAAAGATCAGTGGTCAATTTTAGATTGGATTGGTAGAAAACTGAAGAATATTCTTTTATTTTTTTGGATGTGTGGAAAACTAAAGAATCGATGACCTCATTTTGAATCATAAGCATCTTATTAATCAACAATTTAGATATCATACCTTAAACATCGAGGATTGCTTATTCCTTTACACAAAAAAAATAAAATATTTTAAAGAACTTATACTAAACTTTTGGGTATTTTGCATATTATCCAAGCATGCACTTCAATTTCAAATTTAGACAATTTTGTGTCCACTTATTCCTACTGGTGCATGAATTTTATCCACCACCTTAAAACCATCATATCATTAATATCACACAATAACCAATTTTGGAAGGGAGAATATTTTCTTTAAAAATGGAAGAAAAATATCAACTCGTCTTACTTCAACGTAAAAGATGTATTTTTTCACAACATGATGTACAAAACTGCATATTTGTTGTAATGTATACCCAACATAAAAATATGTAGATTCAAAATAGTGTATAATGAATGGTCACCATCATTTTCATAATGAACTTACAATAAAGAATTATTAGACTTATAGAGTGAACTTACCTCTAATTTTGTAGGCCAAATTCTTTTTGAATGAGGTGAATAAGGGTTTAACCGAGACAAGGAAAAATGTATCACGAATCTATATCTTTTTGAACTTTGGTAAAATCATAAATTCTCATTGTAGAATAACATTTTTATAAGTTCTGTTTATATAAAATCAGGCCACGAGTATTAGTCTAGTTCGGTTAATGAAATGTAAACAGAATTTCGCATCTTTCATAAGGGACTCCAAAAGCTGCATCATCTCTTATTCCGTAAACTGTATTCAAAGGCAAAGGGAAGCCCCCATGTGGTGCCCTACGTTCGTATATTGATGGTATAATATATTACATAACATGACCAATTGTTCAACCTTTTCAGCGTTTGTATGTCCTTCTAGGAGTAATCTATCTCCTCAAAAGCATAAGACATTACGTATCTCAATGTCCTTTTCACAGCTTTTTAATGCTCTTGCCATGGATTCGATTGAAAACGACTAACTAAACCTACTGCATAACATATGTCTTGTTTCGTACACATCATAATATACATAAGACTACCAATGGCAATAGCATATGGTACTATTGACATTTTCTAGTTTCTCTTATGGAGTACTAGAACACACATCAAGAATTAAGTTTATTCCCTTTGATACAAGAGTGTCAATGACATTGCACTTAGTCATACTAAAGCGTTCAAGTATATTTATGATGCGGGTTTCTTGAGACAAAGATAATAGTATTCAAGACCTATCTCTATGAATCTTAACACCAAGTAAGTAATTTACTTCTTCCATAACTTTCATATCAAATTGAGAAGCTAGCTACTCCTTAATAGTTTTAATAAACTATTTATCATACACAGGTAATAGGATGTAATCCATATATAGAGATAAAATAACAAAATTTAAACGTTTAACATAAACACAATAGTCTTCACTTATCATCTGAAATCCATTGAAAGAAATGACTTCATAAAATCTCAAGGTGCCATAGCTGGTTTTTCTTCATCGATTCCATTTCTTCTCCCATTGCTTTTTGACATTCATTCTTAGCATGACATGAAAGTGTTTTATTAACTATTCCAAGATATTTGAATTGTGGTATTATCATAAATATTTGTCCTTCGATTTCAACCGCACTTCTCATAGATTAAGATTCCTGAGAAATAGGATTACTAGATAATGAAATGGTTTCATCTGTGTCATGATGTAGAGGACTAATCGTCTCTATTTCTTGAGTATGTGTTACCTCATCGGGTGAAACATTTGTTTGCATATCATCTTCCTCAATATCAATTATTCATATAAAATTTTGTCAACCTTACCTCTGGTAGGAAAATCATTCTCTAGGAATGTAACATATTGTGTCTTAATTTCAGTAAGACCCCATCGTTATGTTCACCAATAAACGCATATCCTTTAAAGTGATCTGGGTATCTAACAAAGATACACTTCTTACCTCTTGGACCTAACTTCCCATATTAATGAAATAGATCGTGAACATAGGCTATTGACCCCAGGGTCGCCAGTATGACTGGTTAGCTTTCCTACATGTCCACAGTTAATAAGGAGTTGATAGAATAGTCTCTGTGGGTACTTGGTTAAAAATATAACCAGAGGTAATCAAGACATCTCCAAAATAATGTATTGAAAGGTTAGCTTGTGCCATCATAGACCTAAGAATTCCCAAGAGTGTTCTATTCCTTCTTTTAAGCACACTATTACGTTATGATGTTATAGGAATTGTAAGTTGTCTTACTATACATTTATTCATCACACAGTTCCTTAAGCTGTTCACATAGATATTCACATCCACGATCAGTTATAAAGGTTTTCACCTTCCTCTCTAACTAATTTTCTACTTCATTTATAAATGTCATGTAATATTTCAATGCTTGTGAATCAGGTAGACATAACCAAACCTTCTGAAATCATCTATAAAAATGATAAAATAATGTTCACTAGTGTATTTTGAACACTAATTGTGCTACAAATTTCTGGATGAACTACTTTTAATGGATACGCTACTTATTTAGCCTTTCCATGAAAGAATAATTAAAGGTTTAAAAAGATAGAAGATTTAAAACATTTTTATGATTTAGTTGTTTTTTCGAATAAATGTTTACGCTATTTTGAGTTTTAAACTATTTAGAGTATTGCGATTTTGACTTGGGGTATATGGTTTATAATTTTTAGTTTATGAACTTGGTTCTACTTTGCAATAATTTCTTTTGTACTATGTGATTAGTAAACGTTGTATTTTAAATCTAGTATGTAAGGTGAAGCATTAATAGGTTTCATATTTGTTGGTCATAGTTATGAATAAAAGACAAAAAAATTGGAACTAATTCTCTTTGGACATGGTTTTAGAGCTCTTGAATTAGAATTAATTCTTATATTTGTTGTTATGTTATGAAAGTAATGCGAATTTGATACAGTGTCGAGTAGTGAATCCTAGTTGGAAAGTGTCGCGATCATGGAAAACACGTGGCATAGAGAGTTTCGAATATTAGTAGAGCATTGCCATATGTGAATTTCAAAACGTCGCTAATGGTAATTTTATTTCATGAACACCCGGGGATCCATTTTCAATAAGATATGTTTGTGTAGAAATGCGATTATATATGATTATAAATGTGTATTACTAGATAAAATGAGAATCTTTTAAATTATAATATGTTTTTACATTGTATATTTTATGTTAGTCCAAAATGATTTTTATAACAGTTTTGTACTTTTGTATTTGTTTATATTCTTTCGTTTTCTAAACTTCTCTATTATTTAGGCTATAATACTTATGTGGTTTTGTTTTTGTATCCAAATATAATATATGGTACAAACTATCATTATTATTGATAATATTACTCAAACAACCACCCAACTTCTATTTCTCAAACCCAAAATGTAATTGCACCTACAACTTATATAGTTGTTACTTCTTTCCCTCATAGCTGATAAAAAAACCTAAAGTTATCATAAGATCAACATGTTCGAATTATTTTACAAAAGGTATGAACAAAAATATAAAATACGGTATATGTAACTATTTTTGTATAGAATAATACCACTATATCTGCCAACAATGGTACTAAAAGTATTACAATGTCAAGAAATAGTGAAGGTATAAGAATAGATCCTTTTTTATATAATAAAATTATTAAATTTATAAAGGATTTATATATCAAATTTTGATCACTTCTTCACGTGTTGGTTTGAGTATTATTTCTTTGAAAGGATTATTATTATATTATAACCGAGATTGAGTTTTTAACTTAAACCTTGGTTATCAAATATAGTACCTTAGATATCGAGGTTAAGTTTTTAACTTAAACCATGGTAAAAAGGGATTTCTAAATATGGAAAATTAATATTATGAACATTTATACCTAGCAAATAGATATAAGCCGATAAAATAAGACACTTATGCATCAATAATAAATTTTATAAAACATATCACTATTTTTTCTGCTTACCGCTTCGCAAACACCTATGTCTAACAAACCCATCCCCTTCCCTGTCATATAGAGATATACTTCGTTCCTACATAGTCGGCCAACTCCTTTTCTACATTTTAGATTTCATTGTTGCTAACTCATGTTAAATTATTCAACTTCCCTTTCTTGAAACTAATTTATACTCTTCCTTCAAAATGTGTTAAAGATGCATTATGCTGCAAATATTTTGTTGATCGATCCTCTCACTAGGCATCCTACTGCACTAATGTAATATTAACTTGTGTATTTTTATGGAAGTCATGGTGTAAATCACCTTTATCTCTAGCGGTTAATCATGTACTTCTAATTTGCAATCAACATTTTCTACAATCTAATATAAAGTTGTTATCCTTTTTACTCATATCTGTTTGTTATGAATCGAGATTAATCTTTTTGATTTTATGACTGTACTACGTTGATGCCTTCTAACCGCCCTTTATCTTCTAAGGTGTACAATTTACAAAATTTAAGTGTTATATATTATTAAGACAATAGTGAAACTTGGGTCATTTTCATCCTCATAAGAAGTAGGTATTAGTTTCAATATACATATTCTTTGTTACTATAATTTTATATGAAATATCGATTTATTCTCCTTGTATTGTTTACGAAATTATGAAAGCTAATTTTGGGTTTTACTTGGTGGCTTCCTCAACGTGATTTGCTGAAGTCCAGGATGCTTTGTAACAATGGTATATTTCACGGAATAGTGGAAAGGTTGTATTGATATTGTCATTATGTTACATAAGTCTCCTGAATTTATCATGAAATATTTACAAACATTAAATATTCTTGTTTCTTTTTCCTGACTTAATTCACATTGAAATCACGATGGACGGTTTACAAATGTGTGGAACCTATTGTCATATCATTTAACTCGGGGTAAGATTCAATCTTATGACTTCTTGTCATGGCATGAGTACTTTAGAAACTTGACCAACAATCATCTTTCCCTAAACCAAAAAAGTATACCATTTTTTTTATCGGTAAATCAAATTTTATTAAAATCTGCTCAACTTCAAATATCCTTACATACTTTCTTTTAGCCCACTAACTTACTAAGGCCCAACATGGGATAAGTAAGTAGAGCTATGAAACTATTACATTACAAGCATTTAAAAAGAAACATGGAATAAAAATTGGCCCACTAGTGAAATTAGCCCAAGTTTAAAGTGCACTCAATCTTTTGTATTAAATCAAACGTTTTTTTCTTCTTGAACTGCTTCTTTTCTAGTTTAACATGAACCATACTAAAACAATTCTCCCACATTTGATCTTCTCTTTGCCCGCAATTTCTGTGCTCTCTTTCATTTCTCTCCCACCAAATACAATAAATATAAGTTGTGAGAAAAACACCCGCAATATTATTACTCTCATCACACAAGATCTGCAGCATAATTGCAATTAAATCTTCTAAATCCACTGGAGTGATTTTAATATCACAAGCTTTCAAGAGCTTGCACATAATTCTACTTGTGAAAGAACAATTAATAAACAAGTGACCAACCTCTTTTGAATTAGCTTTACAAAATATACATAGTGGGTTAACTTGTAATACCAAACTAATCATTCTTACTTTAGTAGGTAATCTATCCTGAACAGCTAGCCAAGCTACAAAGGAACACCTCGGAATGCACAATTTAGTCCATACAAGATTACACCACTTAACTTCATTTTTACTGATATATATTTTCAAAGAGTTTATTGAGATGAAACCTATTCTTAGTACTTTATGTCCAGCACTTAATGTCATTTTCTTGCTGCAGATTCATATTACTCATATAAGGTATTAATTTTCCCACACAAGGAGGTAGTCTCCACCTTTCTCTACCATAGCACCTATTAACAGTTCTATCATAGTTTATATTATACTTATCAAGTTCAATACCAAGAACTTCTTGTACACCCTATCATTCTAACCATTTATCCCAAATAATAAAGGTATTTTTACAATTTCTCACTTTATGAAAAATAAAATTAAAAGTAATGTACCTTATCTTCATTAGTTGTTTACAGATCCACGAATGGGCTTACTTGATATCTACCTTTAATAATGTTTTGATGCACCGACATACTCCACAAATTTTTTGATTGTGAGTACATTCTCCAAAAAGTAAATCATAGGCATACCTTATTTAGATCCTCAATGTTTGGTATTCCAAAACCACTTTGTTGTTTACCTAAGCATATATCTTTCCATGCAATGTTTGCTCCATAAACACCACCTGCATTACCCTTCCAAAGGAATATACTCATAGGTAAATAATATTGTAAATAATTACTATTTTACTATAATAAAGATGTAATGTATTTAAATTGATAAGAACTTTTTCAATTACAAAAAAATAAAATATCATGAAAATTGATTTGGTTATCAAAATTAGTACCTTACATATCAATATTTTTTTAACTTAAACCATGGTAAAAAGGGATTTCTAAATATGGAAAACTAATTTTATAAACATTTATACATAGAATATAGATATATTCCTATAAACAAAGACACTTATGTATCAATACTCAAATTTATAAGACATAGCACTATATTTTCCTCTCACCGCTTCCCAGTCACCTCTCTTAAACAAACACATTACTTTCCCGGTCATATAGGAGATATACTTAGTTCCTACATAGTCGGCCAACTTTTTTTCTACATTTTAGATTTCATTTTTGTCCTCTCATATTAAATAATTAAACTTCCCTTTCTTGAAACGGACTGATACTCTTCCATCAAACTGTGTTGCAGATGTATAATGCCTCAAATATATTCGTTGATTGATCCTCTCACTAGGCATCCTACCGCACTAAGGTAATATTCAGTTTGTGCATTTTTATGGAAGTCATGGCTTAAATCAGCTATATCTAGTGGTTAATGATTGTACTATTTTGATGATTTCTACCCCATCCCTATTTATGTTCTAAGGTGTACATTTCACAAAATTTAAATATAATATACTATCAAGATAATAGTGCAGCTCGTTTCATTTTCATCCTTATAAGAAGTAGGTATTAGTCCTTTTATAGTTCTTTACAATAGATATACTTTGTAAATTTAATTTCTTATTCTATATCGATTTATTTCCCTCGTATGGTGTATAAAATTATGATAGCTACTTTTGGGTTTTACTTGGTGGCATCCTCAACGTGATTTGCTGAAGTCCGTGATGCTTTGTCATAATTATATATTTCACTGATTAGTGGAAAGGTAGTAGTGCTATAGTGATTATGTCACATAAGTCTCCTAAGTTTATCATAAAAAAATTTATAAACACAAAATTTTCTTATTTCTTTTTCCTGACTTAATTAACTTTGAAATCACGATGGATGGTTTTCAAAATGTTGGAGTCTATTGTCAACTATGTTAGCCAATATTCTTCATTGATTCTCAAGCTATCTCATTGTCCTTTATTTCTCTATCTTTAGTTGGTGACTTCATTGGTGTCTAGGTTCTTTATTGTGTAAATGATGGTTGTGTGCTCCTTAGTTTTGGCCAATTTATAATCGGTTTGGGGTGATTTTTATTGGTATCTAATATGGCTTCCATTCCAGTTTAGTTAGGCATTTTCCTAAATTAGGCTTCCTTCTTAGGTTCTCTCCCCTATGGACATGATGTATCGAGACATTATTAGTCCCCAAAGCTATTTTTCTTTGTCCTCTCAAATCATACTAACCCGTCCACATAACATAAGAATGTTATATATTCGACACTATAATTATTAATTTAATTGGTTTAGAAGGGCATTTATTTTGATACATTAACATAATATTAGGTGGACAGGGGAAAAGCCGCTTAAAACAACACTACATAAATGCTTAATTTAATATTTTACTCTCCACTTTCTTGAGTGACTCACTGGTTCATATTTCATAACTGTTCAAGACAAACAAGTCAATCAAACGTCAATTCTAATTATTCAAATTGAACACTTACAGGTAACTCAAACAATATATGGTCGCATATTAATTACATTTCTTTTTATTATCCATTTATGTAATTATTTAAAATATATAATATATAATTGATTCCTATTTTTTTTAATGGTATTATGATTTGTGTAAAGTAGATCTATAATCGATATGTTTTGTGTAAAATCAGTGGTGTTTGAAAAAATTTGGGTGAAACTGGTTTGTCAAGTTTAGGTTAGATGAATGAAAAATTCTGATAAACTAATAAGCTTAACTGAGATTTTTTTGGGTAAATTGATTTTCCTCTTGTTAACTTGATCCCTATCTAAAATTAAATAGAAAAAGAACAATATAGAAACACACCATTGCTAAAGTGACCATTATATCTTATGTAAAGCTTAGTTATTTTCTTTAACTTAAGATTTGTATTTTATCTAGATGACATATAAAATATTGTTATGTGGTATTTCCATCTTCATATTTGTTATTTAGTGTTTTTGGATACAATGTAAGTTGAACTTTCATTAATCTATAATCAATGGTACATTCCTGATTGTTTTAATTATAGAGATCGGTGACCAAAAAAATATTAGAAATCCAAGTGTTGTATTCTATCATTTGTTTTTTTGTGATGCATTATATGATGTAATTAATTTATTCAGGAAAATGAACTGCAATGATGATCTAGAACTACGAAAGATGAACATCAAACAGTTAAAAAATAAAACCTACGCTCAAGATCTTGTTTCAATCCAAAAGGTGGAGGCTCTAATAGGTCTCAATGATACAGACGAAAGCATAAAGGTAAAAATATTATGATGGTTAGACTACTGCAACAATATTATTAAGTTATATTTTCTTGTAGGAGAAGCTCATGACTTCATTAGAATTACCCCTTGAGGTAAAAGTTGATAATACAATAGTAGGAGGGGAGAAAAAGATATTTGGTCTAGCACGTTTAAGCATACTCTTTTTACTAAAAAATGGTGATGGAATAGAGGTCGAGAACAACAGAATGATAGAAGGATTTAGAGTTAATATTGAGGAAAGAAAAAGAGGATATATTACGGTACAAAGATTAATGGTATGATACTTATATATAATTTTTTTTTTCACTTTATCCAATAAAAAAGTCATGACTAATTTAATTTTAAATATTTTACAGGAAATAATTGTGTCAGAAGTTGAAAGGGTAATAAAGGTCAAAATGGAGAATTCACCTTTAGTAGAATTGAAGAGTATTGAAATTCATTTCATAACTTTTGTTAATAAAAATGAACATATTTTCGGACATAAATCCGACGAACAGAATAATAAAAATATATTTGAGATCCTTGAGCCTAGGATATATACAGTTGGCAACACAATGACTAGATCTCAGAAGTCGGCTGATACAAAAGCAGGAAAAAAGAAACGTGAAGAAAGGAGAGCAGACCCTAAGCCTAAATCAGAAAGCGTAATCAAAAACCCTGAAGCAAGTAATTATAATCCTTTTACCGTAAGAGAAACTGAAGCTTTAATCGATGGAGCTTATAAGTTTTACCAATATCATGATAAGTAAGTTGTTTAAATTCAAATTTTGTTGAGAAATAGTCAAAACTCGACTTACTAATATTCTTCTATAGGTGGGTAAAGATTATGTTATGTCCTCCATTTAAGGAATTGTTAAAAGACAGGACAACAGGTGACTTGAAGGACAAAATGAGAAACATCATAAACTCATCAGGCCAGCCAGACGGAATTAGAATGAAAACACAAAATATCTCACCAGAATACTTATTAAAACTTAAAGAACTTGAAGAACTGATGAATGACAATAAGGCAAAAAAGGAAGAGATAAAAAATGCAAAAACTACGAAGAAGCGGAAGAAAACCGAGTAGGAAGTTAAACTTTCTTATAGTATATATTAGTCAAATATCAGTTTGAGAAATTCGTAACAAGAAGAAATTTCAATGATGCCTTTACTTTATCCATGTAACCATTACAAAATATTTCTACTAAGATTGAGAATTTTTGTCGAAAATTTCAAGATGTTATTATATTTCTTGGCTCTTGTTAGTTTTTATATGTTTCTTGATTTGTTATTTCAATAACAAAAGAAATATGAATTTCTCAAATCCCTCGAGTATAGTCATATATTAGAAGTATTAATTAAGGATGATTGAATGAGACAAATAAAAAAAAACAGTGTCTAAAACATAGTTTCCAGTTTTGTGTTATATGTGCCGAAAGCTAAAGATCAGTGGTCAATTTTAGATTGGATTGGTAGAAAACTGAAGAATATTCTTTTATTTTTTTGGATGTGTGGAAAACTAAAGAATCGATGACCTCATTTTGAATCATAAGCATCTTATTAATCAACAATTTAGATATCATACCTTAAACATCGAGGATTGCTTATTCCTTTACACAAAAAAAATAAAATATTTTAAAGAACTTATACTAAACTTTTGGGTATTTTGCATATTATCCAAGCATGCACTTCAATTTCAAATTTAGACAATTTTGTGTCCACTTATTCCTACTGGTGCATGAATTTTATCCACCACCTTAAAACCATCATATCATTAATATCACACAATAACCAATTTTGGAAGGGAGAATATTTTCTTTAAAAATGGAAGAAAAATATCAACTCGTCTTACTTCAACGTAAAAGATGTATTTTTTCACAACATGATGTACAAAACTGCATATTTGTTGTAATGTATACCCAACATAAAAATATGTAGATTCAAAATAGTGTATAATGAATGGTCACCATCATTTTCATAATGAACTTACAATAAAGAATTATTAGACTTATAGAGTGAACTTACCTCTAATTTTGTAGGCCAAATTCTTTTTGAATGAGGTGAATAAGGGTTTAACCGAGACAAGGAAAAATGTATCACGAATCTATATCTTTTTGAACTTTGGTAAAATCATAAATTCTCATTGTAGAATAACATTTTTGTAAGTTCTGTTTATATAAAATCAGGCCACGAGTATTAGTCTAGTTCGGTTAATGAAATGTAAACAGAATTTCGCATCTTTCATAAGGGACTCCAAAAGCTGCATCATCTCTTATTCCGTAAACTGTATTCAAAGGCAAAGGGAAGCCCCCATGTGGTGCCCTACGTTCGTATATTGATGGTATAATATATTACATAACATGACCAATTGTTCAACCTTTTCAGCGTTTGTATGTCCTTCTAGGAGTAATCTATCTCCTCAAAAGCATAAGACATTACGTATCTCAATGTCCTTTTCACAGCTTTTTAATGCTCTTGCGATGGATTCGATTGAAAACGACTAACTAAACCTACTGCATAACATATGTCTTGTTTCGTACACATCATAATATACATAAGACTACCAATGGCAATAGCATATGGTACTATTGACATTTTCTAGTTTCTCTTATGGAGTACTAGAACACACATCAAGAATTAAGTTTATTCCCTTTGATACAAGAGTGTCAATGACATTGCACTTAGTCATACTAAAGCGTTCAAGTATATTTATGATGCGGGTTTCTTGAGACAAAGATAATAGTATTCAAGACCTATCTCTATGAATCTTAACACCAAGTAAGTAATTTACTTCTTCCATAACTTTCATATCAAATTGAGAAGCTAGCTACTCCTTAATAGTTTTAATAAACTATTTATCATACACAGGTAATAGGATGTAATCCATATATAGAGATAAAATAACAAAATTTAAACGTTTAACATAAACACAATAGTCTTCACTTATCATCTGAAATCCATTGAAAGAAATGACTTCATAAAATCTCAAGGTGCCATAGCTGGTTTTTCTTCATCGATTCCATTTCTTCTCCCATTGCTTTTTGACATTCATTCTTAGCATGACATGAAAGTGTTTTATTAACTATTCCAAGATATTTGAATTGTGGTATTATCATAAATATTTGTCCTTCGATTTCAACCGCACTTCTCATAGATTAAGATTCCTGAGAAATAGGATTACTAGATAATGAAATGGTTTCATCTGTGTCATGATGTAGAGGACTAATCGTCTCTATTTCTTGAGTATGTGTTACCTCATCGGGTGAAACATTTGTTTGCATATCATCTTCCTCAATATCAATTATTCATATAAAATTTTGTCAACCTTACCTCTGGTAGGAAAATCATTCTCTAGGAATGTAACATATTGTGTCTTAATTTCAGTAAGACCCCATCGTTATGTTCACCAATAAACGCATATCCTTTAAAGTGATCTGGGTATCTAACAAAGATACACTTCTTACCTCTTGGACCTAACTTCCCATATTAATGAAATAGATCGTGAACATAGGCTATTGACCCCAGGGTCGCCAGTATGACTGGTTAGCTTTCCTACATGTCCACAGTTAATAAGGAGTTGATAGAATAGTCTCTGTGGGTACTTGGTTAAAAATATAACCAGAGGTAATCAAGACATCTCCAAAATAATGTATTGAAAGGTTAGCTTGTGCCATCATAGACCTAAGAATTCCCAAGAGTGTTCTATTCCTTCTTTTAAGCACACTATTACGTTATGATGTTATAGGAATTGTAAGTTGTCTTACTATACATTTATTCATCACACAGTTCCTTAAGCTGTTCACATAGATATTCACATCCACGATCAGTTATAATGGTTTTCACCTTCCTCTCTAACTAATTTTCTACTTCATTTATAAATGTCATGTAATATTTCAATGCTTGTGAATCAGGTAGACATAACCAAACCTTCTGAAATCATCTATAAAAATGATAAAATAATGTTCACTAGTGTATTTTGAACACTAATTGTGCTACAAATTTCTAGATGAACTACTTTTAATGGATACGCTACTTATTTAGCCTTTCCATGAAAGAATAATTAAAGGTTTAAAAAGATAGAAGATTTAAAACATTTTTATGATTTAGTTGTTTTTTCGAATAAATGTTTACGCTATTTTGAGTTTTAAACTATTTAGAGTATTGCGATTTTGACTTGGGGTATATGGTTTATAATTTTTAGTTTATGAACTTGGTTCTACTTTGCAATAATTTCTTTTGTACTATGTGATTAGTAAACGTTGTATTTTAAATCTAGTATGTAAGGTGAAGCATTAATAGGTTTCATATTTGTTGGTCATAGTTATGAATAAAAGACAAAAAAATTGGAACTAATTCTCTTTGGACATGGTTTTAGAGCTCTTGAATTAGAATTAATTCTTATATTTGTTGTTATGTTATGAAAGTAATGCGAATTTGATACAGTGTCGAGTAGTGAATCCTAGTTGGAAAGTGTCGCGATCATGGAAAACACGTGGCATAGAGAGTTTCGAATATTAGTAGAGCATTGCCATATGTGAATTTCAAAACGTCGCTAATGGTAATTTTATTTCATGAACACCCGGGGATCCATTTTCAATAAGATATGTTTGTGTAGAAATGCGATTATATATGATTATAAATGTGTATTACTAGATAAAATGAGAATCTTTTAAATTATAATATGTTTTTACATTGTATATTTTATGTTAGTCCAAAATGATTTTTATAACAGTTTTGTACTTTTGTATTTGTTTATATTCTTTCGTTTTCTAAACTTCTCTATTATTTAGGCTATAATACTTATGTGGTTTTGTTTTTGTATCCAAATATAATATATGGTACAAACTATCATTATTATTGATAATATTACTCAAACAACCACCCAACTTCTATTTCTCAAACCCAAAATGTAATTGCACCTACAACTTATATAGTTGTTACTTCTTTCCCTCATAGCTGATAAAAAAACCTAAAGTTATCATAAGATCAACATGTTCGAATTATTTTACAAAAGGTATGAACAAAAATATAAAATACGGTATATGTAACTATTTTTGTATAGAATAATACCACTATATCTGCCAACAATGGTACTAAAAGTATTACAATGTCAAGAAATAGTGAAGGTATAAGAATAGATCCTTTTTTATATAATAAAATTATTAAATTTATAAAGGATTTATATATCAAATTTTGATCACTTCTTCACGTGTTGGTTTGAGTACTATTTCTTTGAAAGGATTATTATTATATTATAACCGAGATTGAGTTTTTAACTTAAACCTTGGTTATCAAATATAGTACCTTAGATATCGAGGTTAAGTTTTTAACTTAAACCATGGTAAAAAGGGATTTCCAAATATGGAAAATTAATATTATGAACATTTATACCTAGCAAATAGATATAAGCCGATAAAATAAGACACTTATGCATCAATAATAAATTTTATAAAACATATCACTATTTTTTCTGCTTACCGCTTCGCAAACACCTATGTCTAACAAACCCATCCCCTTCCCTGTCATATAGAGATATACTTCGTTCCTACATAGTCGGCCAACTCCTTTTCTACATTTTAGATTACATTGTTGCTAACTCATGTTGAATTATTCAACTTCCCTTTCTTGAAACTAATTTATACTCTTCCTTCAAAATGTGTTAAAGATGCATTATGCTGCAAATATTTTGTTGATCGATCCTCTCACTAGGCATCCTACTGCACTAATGTAATATTAACTTGTGTATTTTTATGGAAGTCATGGTGTAAATCACCTTTATCTCTAGCGGTTAATCATGTACTTCTAATTTGCAATCAACATTTTCTACAATCTAATATAAAGTTGTTATCCTTTTTACTCATATCTGTTTGTTATGAATCGAGATTAATCTTTTTGATTTTATGACTGTACTACGTTGATGCCTTCTAACCGCCCTTTATGTTCTAAGGTGTACAATTTACAAAATTTAAGTGTTATATATTATTAAGACAATAGTGAAACTTGGGTCATTTTCATCCTCATAAGAAGTAGGTATTAGTTTCAATATACATATTCTTTGTTACTATAATTTTATATTAAATATCGATTTATTCTCCTTGTATTGTTTACGAAATTATGAAAGCTAATTTTGGGTTTTACTTGGTGGCTTCCTCAACGTGATTTGCTGAAGTCCAGGATGCTTTGTAACAATGGTATATTTCACGGAATAGTGGAAAGGTTGTATTGATATTGTCATTATGTTACATAAGTCTCCTGAATTTATCATGAAATATTTACAAACATTAAATATTCTTGTTTCTTTTTCCTGACTTAATTCACATTGAAATCACGATGGACGGTTTACAAATGTGTGGAACCTATTGTCATATCATTTAACTCGGGGTAAGATTCAATCTTATGACTTCTTGTCATGGCATGAGTACTTTAGAAACTTGACCAACAATCATCTTTCCCTAAACCAAAAAAGTATACCATTTTTTTTATCGGTAAATCAAATTTTATTAAAATCTGCTCAACTTCAAATATCCTTACATACTTTCTTTTAGCCCACTAACTTACTAAGGCCCAACATGGGATAAGTAAGTAGAGCTATGAAACTATTACATTACAAGCATTTAAAAAGAAACATGGAATAAAAATTGGCCCACTAGTGAAATTAGCCCAAGTTTAAAGTGCACTCAATCTTTTGTATTAAATCAAACGTTTTTTTCTTCTTGAACTGCTTCTTTTCTAGTTTAACATGAACCATACTAAAACAATTCTCCCACATTTGATCTTCTCTTTGCCCGCAATTTCTGTGCTCTCTTTCATTTCTCTCCCACCAAATACAATAAATATAAGTTGTGAGAAAAACACCCGCAATATTATTACTCTCATCACACAAAATCTGCAGCATAATTGCAATTAAATCTTCTAAATCCACTGGAGTGATTTTAATATCACAAGCTTTCAAGAGCTTGCACATAATTCTACTTGTGAAAGAACAATTAATAAACAAGTGACCAACCTCTTTTGAATTAGCTTTACAAAATATACATAGTGGGTTAACTTGTAATACCAAACTAATCATTCTTACTTTAGTAGGTAATCTATCCTGAACAGCTAGCCAAGCTACAAAGGAACACCTCGGAATGCACAATTTAGTCCATACAAGATTACACCACTTAACTTCATTTTTACTGATATATATTTTCAAAGAGTTTATTGAGATGAAACCTATTCTTAGTACTTTATGTCCAGCACTTAATGTCATTTTCTTGCTGCAGATTCATATTACTCATATAAGGTATTAATTTTCCCACACAAGGAGGTAGTCTCCACCTTTCTCTACCATAGCACCTATTAACAGTTCTATCATAGTTTATATTATACTTATCAAGTTCAATACCAAGAACTTCTTGTACACCCTATCATTCTAACCATTTATCCCAAATAATAAAGGTATTTTTACAATTTCTCACTTTATGAAAAATAAAATTAAAAGTAATGTACCTTATATTCATTAGTTGTTTACAGATCCACGAATGGGCTTACTTGATATCTACCTTTAATAATGTTTTGATGCACCGACATACTCCACATATTTTTTGATTGTGAGTACATTCTCCAAAAAGTAAATCATAGGCATACCTTATTTAGATCCTCAATGTTTGGTATTCCAAAACCACTTTGTTGTTTACCTAAGCATATATCTTTCCATGCAATGTTTGCTCCATAAACACCACCTGCATTACCCTTCCAAAGGAATATACTCATAGGTAAATAATATTGTAAATAATTACTATTTTACTATAATAAAGATGTAATGTATTTAAATTGATAAGAACTTTTTCAATTACAAAATAAAATATCATGAAAATTGATTTGGTTATCAAAATTAGTACCTTACATATCAATATTTTTTTAACTTAAACCATGGTAAAAAGGGATTTCTAAATATGGAAAACTAATTTTATAAACATTTATACATAGAATATAGATATATTCCTATAAACAAAGACACTTATGTATCAATACTCAAATTTATAAGACATAGCACTATATTTTCCTCTCACCGCTTCCCAGTCACCTCTCTTAAACAAACACATTACTTTCCCGGTCATATAGGAGATATACTTAGTTCCTACATAGTCGGCCAACTTTTTTTCTACATTTTAGATTTCATTTTTGTTCTCTCATATTAAATAATTAAACTTCCCTTTCTTGAAACGGACTGATACTCTTCCATCAAACTGTGTTGCAGATGTATAATGCCTCAAATATATTCGTTGATTGATCCTCTCACTAGGCATCCTACCGCACTAAGGTAATATTCAGTTTGTGCATTTTTATGGAAGTCATGGCATAAATCAGCTATATCTAGTGGTTAACGATTGTACTATTTTGATGATTTCTACCCCATCCCTATTTATGTTCTAAGGTGTACATTTCACAAAATTTAAATATAATATACTATCAAGATAATAGTGCAGCTCGTTTCATTTTCATCCTAATAAGAAGTAGGTATTAGTCCTTTTATAGTTCTTTACAATAGATATACTTTGTAAATTTAATTTCTTATTCTATATCGATTTATTTCCCTCGTATGGTGTATAAAATTATGATAGCTACTTTTGGGTTTTACTTGGTGGCATCCTCAACGTGATTTGCTGAAGTCCGTGATGCTTTGTCATAATTATATATTTCACTGATTAGTGGAAAGGTAGTAGTGCTATAGTGATTATGTCACATAAGTCTCCTAAGTTTATCATAAAAAAATTTATAAACATAAAATTTTCATATTTCTTTTTCTTGACTTAATTAACGTTGAAATCACGATGGATGGTTTTCAAAATGTTGGAGTCTATTGTCAACTATGTTAGCCAAAATTCTTCATTGATTCTCAAGCTATCTCATTGTCCTTTATTTCTCTATCTTTAGTTGGTGACTTCATTGGTGTTTAGGTTCTTTATTGTGTAAATGATGGTTGTGTGCTCCTTAGTTTTGGCCAATTTATAATCGGTTTGGGGTGATTTTTATTGGTTTCTAATATGGCTTCCATTCCAGTTTAGTTAGGAATTTTCCTAAATTAGGCTTCCTTCTTAGGTTCTCTCCCATATGAACATGATGTATCGAGACATTATTAGTCCCCAAAGCTATTTTTCTTTGTCCTCTCAAATCATACTAACCCGTCCACATAACATAAGAATGTTATATATTCGACACTATAATTATTAATTTAATTGGTTTATAAGGGCATTTATTTTGACACATTAACATAATATTAGGTGGACAGGGGAAAAGCCGCTTAAAACAACACTACATAAATGCTTAATTTAATATTTTACTCTCCACTTTCTTGAGTGACTCACTGGTTCATATTTCATAACTGTTCAAGACAAACAAGTCAATCAAACGTCAATTCTAATTATTCAAATTGAACACTTACAGGTAACTCAAACAATATATGGTCGCATATTAATTACATTTCTTTTTATTTTCTATTTATGTAATTATTTAAAATATATAATATATAATTGATTCCTATTTTTTTAATGGTATTATGATTTGTGTAAAGTAGATCTATAATCGATATGTTTTGTGTAAAATCAGTGGTGTTTGAAAAAATTTGGGTGAAACTGGTTTGTCAAGTTTAGGTTAGATGAATGAAAAATTCTGATAAACTAATAAGCTTAACTGAGATTTTTTTGGGTAAATTGATTTTCCTCTTGTTAACTTGATCCCTATCTAAAATTAAATAGAAAAAGAACAATATAGAAATACACCATTGCTAAAGTGACCATTATATCTTATGTAAAGCTTAGTTATTTTATTTAACTTAAGATTTGTATTTTATCTAGATGACATATAAAATATTGTTATTTGGTATTTCCATCTTCATATTTGTTATTTAGTGTTTTTGGATACAATGTAAGTTGAACTTTCATTAATCTATAATCAATGGTACATTCCTGATTGTTTTAATTATAGAGATCGGTGACAAAAAAAATATTAGAAATCCAAGTGTTGTATTCTATCATTTGTTTTTTTGTGATGCATTATATGATGTAATTAATTTATTCAGGATAATGAACTGCAATGATGATCTAGAACTACGAAAGATGAACATCAAACAGTTAAAAAATAAAACCTACGCTCAAGATCTTGTTTCAATCCAAAAGGTGGAGGCTCTAATAGGTCTCAATGATACAGACGAAAGCATAAAGGTAAAAATATTATGATGGTTAGACTACTGCAACAATATTATTAAGTTATATTTTCTTGTAGGAGAAGCTCATGACTTCATTAGAATTACCCCTTGAGGTAAAAGTTGATAATACAATAGTAGGAGGGGAGAAAAAGATATTTGGTCTAGCACGTTTAAGCATACTCTTTTTACTAAAAAATGGTGATGGAATAGAGGTCGAGAACAACAGAATGATAGAAGGATTTAGAGTTAATATTGAGGAAAGAAAAAGAGGATATATTACGATACAAAGATTAATGGTATGATACTTATATATAATTTTTTTTTCACTTTATCCAATAAAAAAGTCATGACAAATTTAATTTTAAATATTTTACAGGAAATAATTGTGTCAGAAGTTGAAAGGGTAATAAAGGTCAAAATGGAGAATTCACCTTTAGTAGAATTGAAGAGTATTGAAATTCATTTCATAACTTTTGTTAATAAAAATGAACATATTTTCGGACATAAATCCGACGAACAGAATAATAAAAATATATTTGAGATCCTTGAGCCTAGGATATATACAGTTGGCAACACAATGACTAGATCTCAGAAGTCGGCTGATACAAAAGCAGGAAAAAAGAAACGTGAAGAAAGGAGAGCAGACCCTAAGCGTAAATCAAAAACCCTGAACCAAGTAATTATAATCCTTTTACCGTAAGAGAAACTGAAGCTTTAATCGATGGAGCTTATAAGTTTTACCAATATCATGATAAGTAGGTTGTTTAAATTCAAATTTTGTTGAGAAATAGTCAAACTCAACTTACTAATATTCTTCTATAGGTGGGTAAAGATTATGTTATGTCCTCCATTTAAGGAATTGTTAAAAGACAGGACAACAGGTGACTTGAAGGACAAAATGAGAAACATCATAAACTCATCAGGCCAGCCAGACGGAATTAGAATGAAAACACAAAATATCTCACCAGAATACTTATTAAAACTTAAAGAACTTGAAGAACTGATGAATGACAATAAGGCAAAAAAGGAAGAGATAAAAAATGCAAAAACTACGAAGAAGCGGAAGAAAACCGAGTAGGAAGTTAAACTTTCTTATAGTATATATTAGTCAAATATCAGTTTGAGAAATTCGTAACAAGAAGAAATTTCAATGATGCCTTTACTTTATCCATGTAACCATTACAAAATATTTCTACTAAGATTGAGAATTTTTGTCGAATATTTCAAGATGTTATTATATTTCTTGGCTCTTGTTAGTTTTTATATGTTCCTTGATTTGTTATTTCAATAACAAAAGAAATATGAATTTCTCAAATCCCCCGAGTATAGTCATATATTAGAAGTATTAATTAAGGATGATTGAATGAGACAAATAAAAAAAAAAGTGTCTAAAACATAGTTTCCAGGTTTGTGTTATATGTGTCGAAAGCTAAAGATCAGTGGTCAATTTTAGATTGGATTGGTAGAAAACTGAAGAATATTCTTTTATTTTTTTGGATGTGTGGAAAACTAAAGAATCGATTACCTCATTTTGAATCATAAGCATCTTATTAATCAACAATTTAGATATCATACCTTAAACATCGAGGATTGCTTATTCCTTTACACAAAAAAAATAAAATATTTTAAAGAACTTATACTAAACTTTTGGGTATTTTGCATATTATCCAAGCATGCAGTTCAATTTCAAATTTAGACAATTTTGTGTCCACTTATTCCTACTGGTGCATGAATTTTATCCACCACCTTAAAACCATCATATCATTAATATCACACAATAACCAATTTTGGAAGGGAGAATATTTTCTTTAAAAATGGAAGAAAAATATCAACTCGTCTTACTTCAACGTAAAAGATGTATTTTTTCACAACATGATGTACAAAACTGCATATTTGTTGTAATGTATACCCAACATAAAAATATGTAGATTCAAAATAGTGTATAATGAATGGTCACCATCATTTTCACAATGAACTTACAATAAAGAATTATTAGACTTATAGAGTGAACTTACCTCTAATTTTGTAGGCCAAATTCTTTTTGAATGAGGTGAATAAGGGTTTAACCGAGACAAGGAAAAATGTATCATGAATCTATATCTTTTTGAACTTTGGTAAAATCATAAATTCTCATTGTAGAATAACATTTTTATAAGTTCTGTTTATATAAAATCAGGCCACGAGTATTAGTCTAGTTCGGTTAATGAAATGTAAACAGAATTTCGCATCTTTCATAAGGGACTCCAAAAGCTGCATCATCTCTTATTCCGTAAACTGTATTCAAAGGCAAAGGGAAGCCCCCATGTGGTGCCCTACGTTCGTATATTGATGGTATAATATATTACATAACATGACCAATTGTTCAACCTTTTCAGCGTTTGTATGTCCTTCTAAGAGTAATCTATCTCCTCAAAAGCATAAGACATTACGTATCTCAATGTCCTTTTCACAGCTTTTTAATGCTCTTGCCATGGATTCGATTGAAAACGACTAACTAAACCTACTGCATAACATATGTCTTGTTTCGTACACATCATAATATACATAAGACTACCAATGGCAATAGCATATGGTACTATTGACATTTTCTAGTTTCTCTTATGGAGTACTAGAACACACATCAAGAATTAAGTTTATTCCCTTTGATACAAGAGTGTCAATGACATTGCACTTAGTCATACTAAAGCGTTCAAGTATATTTATGATGCGGGTTTCTTGAGACAAAGATAATAGTATTCAAGACCTATCTCTATGAATCTTAACACCAAGTATGTAATTTACTTCTTCCATATCTTTCATATCAAATTGAGAAGCTAGGTACTCCTTATTAGTTTTAATAAACTATTTATCATACCCAGGTAATAGGATGTAATCCACACATAGAGATAAAATAACAAAATTTAAACGTTTAACATAAACACAATAGTCTTCACTTATCATCTGAAAACCATTGAAAGAAATGACTGCATAAAATCTCAAGGTGCCATAGCTGGTTTTTCTTCATCGATTCCATTTCTTCTCCCATTGCTTTTTGACATTCATTCTTAGCATGACATGAAAGTGTTTTATTAACTATTCCAAGATATTTGAATTGTGGTATTATCATAAATATTTGTCCTTTGATTTCAACCGCCCTTCTCATAGATTAAGATTCCTGAGAAATAGGATTACTAGATAATGAAATGGTTTCATCTGTGTCATGATGTAGAGGACTAATCGTCTCTATTTCTTGAGTATGTGTTACCTCATCGGGTGAAACATTTGTTTGCATATCATCTTCCTCAATATCAATTATTCATATAAAATTTTGTCAACCTTACCTCTGGTAGGAAAATCATTCTCTAGGAATGTAACATATCGTGTCTTAATTTCAGTAAGACCCCATCGTTATGTTCACCAATAAACGCATATCCTTTAAAGTGATCTGGGTATCTAACAAAGATACACTTCTTACCTCCTAGACTTAACTTCCCATATTAATGAAATAGATCGTGAACATAGGCTATTGACCCCAGGGTCGCAAGTATGACTGGTTAGCTTTCCTACATGTCCACAGTTAATAAGGAGTTGATAGAATAGTCTCTGTGGGTACTTGGTTAAAAATATAACCGGAGGTAATCAAGACATCTCCAAAATAAGGTATTGGAAGGTTAGCTTGTGCCATCATAGACCTAAGAATTCCCAAGAGTGTTCTATTCCTTCTTTCAAGCACACTATTACGTTATGATGTTATAGGAATTGTAAGTTGTCTTACTATACATTTATTCATCACACAGTTCCTTAAGCTGTTCACATAGATATTCACATCCACGATCAGTTATAAAGGTTTTCACCTTCCTCTCTAACTAATTTTCTACTTCATTGATAAATGTCATGTAATATTTCAATGCTTGTGAATCAGGTAGACACAACCAAACCTTCTGAAATCATCTATAAAAATGATAAAATAATGTTCACTAGTGTATTTTGAACACTAATTGGGCTACAAATTTCTGGATGAACTACTTTTAATGGATACGCTACTTATTTAGCCTTTCCATGAAAGAATAATTAAAGGTTTAAAAAGATAGAAGATTTAAAACATTTTTATGATTTAGTTGTTTTTTCAAATAAATGTTTACGCTATTTTGAGTTTTAAACTATTTAGAGTATTGCGATTTTGACTTGGGGTATACGGTTTATAATTTTTAGTTTATGAACTTGGTTCTACTTTGCAATAATTTTTTTTGTACTATGTGATTAGTAAACGTTGTATTTTAAATGTAGTATGTAAGGTGAAGCATTAATAGGTTTCATATTTGTTGGTCATAGTTATGAATAAAATACAAAAAAATTTGAACTAATTCTCTTTGGACATGGTTTTAGAGCTCTTGAATTAGAATTAATTCTTATATTTGTTGTTATGTTATGAAAGTAATGCGAATTTGATACAGTGTCGAGTAGTGAATCCTAGTTGGAAAGTGTCGCGATCATGGAAAACACGTGGCATAGAGAGTTTCGAATATTAGTAGAGCATTGCCATATGTGAATTTCAAAACGTCGCTAATGGTAATTTTATTTCATGAACACCCGGGGATCCATTTTCAATAAGATATGTTTGTGTAGAAATGCGATTATATATGATTATAAATGTGTATTACTAGATAAAATGAGAATCTTTTAAATTATAATATGTTTTTACATTGTATATTTTATGTTAGTCCAAAATGATTTTTATAACAGTTTTGTACTTTTGTATTTGTTTATATTCTTTCGTTTTCTAAACTTCTCTATTGTTTAGGCTATAATACTTATGTGGTTTTGTTTTTGTATCCAAATATAATATATGGTACAAACTATCATTATTATTGATAATATTACTCAAACAACCACCCAACTTCTATTTCTCAAACCCAAAATGTAATTGCACCTACAACTTATATAGTTGTTACTTCTTTCCCTCATAGCTGATAAAAAAACCTAAAGTTATCATAAGATCAACATGTTCGAATTATTTTACAAAAGGTATGAACAAAAATATAAAATACGGTATATGTAACTATTTTTGTATAGAATAATACCACTATATCTGCCAACAATGGTACTAAAAGTATTACAATGTCAAGAAATAGTGAAGGTATAAGAATAGATCCTTTTTTATATAATAAAATTATTAAATTTATAAAGGATTTATATATCAATTTTGATCACTTCTTCACGTGTTGGTTTGAGTATTATTTCTTTGAAAGGATTATTATTATATTATAACCGAGATTGAGTTTTTAACTTAAACCTTGGTTATCAAATATAGTACCTTAGATATCGAGGTTAAGTTTTTAACTTAAACCATGGTAAAAAGGGATTTCTAAATATGGAAAATAAATATTATGAACATTTATACCTAGCAAATAGATATAAGCCGATAAAATAAGACACTTATGCATCAATAATAATTTTATAAAACATATCACTATTTTTTCTGCTTACCGCTTCGCAAACACCTATGTCCAACAAACCCATCCCCTTCCCGGTCATATAGAGATATACTTCGTTCCTACATAGTCGGCCAACTCCTTTTCTACATTTTAGATTTCATTGTTGCTAACTCATGTTAAATTATTCAACTTCCCTTTCTTGAAACTAATTTATACTCTTCCTTCAAAATGTGTTAAAGATGCATTATGCTGCAAATATTTTGTTGATCGATCCTCTCACTAGGCATCCTACTGCACTAATGTAATATTAACTTGTGTATTTTTATGGAAGTCATGGTGTAAATCACCTTTATCTCTAGCGGTTAATCATGTACTTCTAATTTGCAATCAACATTTTCTACAATCTAATATAAAGTTGTTATCCTTTTTACTCATATCTGTTTGTTGTGAATCGAGATTAATCTTTTTGATTTTATGACTGTACTACGTTGATGCCTTCTAACCGCCCTTTATGTTCTAAGGTGTACAATTTACAAAATTTAAGTTTTATATATTATTAAGACAATAGTGAAACTTGGGTCATTTTCATCCTCATAAGAAGTAGGTATTAGTTTCAATATACATATTCTTTGTTACTATAATTTTATATTAAATATCGATTTATTCTCCTTGTATTGTTTACGAAATTACGAAAGCTAATTTTGGGTTTTACTTGGTGGCTTCCTCAACGTGATTTGCTGAAGTCCAGGATGCTTTGTAACAATGGTATATTTCACGGAATAGTGGAAAGGTTGTATTGATATTGTCATTATGTTACATAAGTCTCCTGAATTTATCATGAAATATTTACAAACATTAAATATTCTTGTTTCTTTTTCCTGACTTAATTCAAATTGAAATCACGATGGACGGTTTACAAATTTGTGGAACCTATTGTCATATCATTTAACTCGGGGTAAGATTCAATCTTATGACTTCTTGTCATGGCATGAGTACTTTAGAAACTTGACCAACAATCATCTTTCCCTAAACCAAAAAAGTATACCATTTTTTTTATCGGTCCACTAACTTACTAAGGCCCAACATGGGATAATTAAGTAGAGCTATGAAACTATTACATTACAAGCATTTAAAAAGAAACATGGAATAAAAATTGGCCCACTAGTGAAATTAGCCCAAGTTTAAAGTGGACTCAATCTTTTGTATTAAATCAAACGTTTTTTTCTTCTTGAACTGCTTCTTTTCTAGTTTAACATGAACCATACTAAAACAATTCTCCCACATTTGATCTTCTCTTTGCCCGCAATTTCTGTGCTCTCTTTCATTTCTCTCCCACCAAATACAATAAATATAAGTTGTGAGAAAAACACCCGCAATATTATTACTCTCATCACACAAGATCTGCAGCATAATTGCAATTAAATCTTCTAAATCCACTGGAGTGATTTTAATATCACAAGCTTTCAAGCGCTTGCACATAATTCTACTTGTGAAAGAACAATTAATAAACAAGTGACCAACCTCTTTTGAATTAGCTTTACAAAATATACATAGTGGGTTAACTTGTAATACCAAACTAATCATTCTTACTTTAGTAGGTAATCTATCCTGAACAGCTAGCCAAGCTACAAAGGAACACCTCGGAATGCACAATTTAGTCCATACAAGATTACACCACTTAACTTCATTTTTACTGATATATATTTTCAAAGAGTTTATTGAGATGAAACCTATTCTTAGTACTTTATGTCCAGCACTTAATGTCATTTTCTTGCTGCAGATTCATATTACTCATATAAGGTATTAATTTTCCCACACAAGGAGGTAGTCTCCACCTTTCTCTACCATAGCACCTATTAACAGTTCTATCATAGTTTATATTATACTTATCAAGTTCAATACCAAGAACTTCTTGTACACCCTATCATTCTAACCATTTATCCCAAATAATAAAGGTATTTTTACAATTTCTCACTTTATGAAAAATAAAATTAAAAGTAATGTACCTTATCTTCATTAGTTGTTTACAGATCCACGAATGGGCTTACTTGATATCTACCTTTGATAATGTTTTGATGCACCGACATACTCCACAAATTTTTTGATTGTGAGTACATTCTCCAAAAAGTAAATCATAGGCATACCTTATTTAGATCCTCAATGTTTGGTATTCCAAAACCACTTTGTTGTTTACCTAAGCATATATCTTTCCATGCAATGTTTGCTCCATAAACACCACCTGCATTACCCTTCCAAAGGAATATACTCATAGGTAAATAATATTGTAAATAATTACTATTTTACTATAATAAAGATGTAATGTATTTAAATTGATAAGAACTTTTTCAATTACAAAATAAAATATCATGAAAATTGATTTGGTTATCAAAATTAGTACCTTACATATCAATATTTTTTAACTTAAACCATGGTAAAAAGGGATTTCTAAATATGGAAAACTAATTTTATAAACATTTATACATAGAATATAGATATATTCCTATAAACAAAGACACTTATGTATCAATACTCAAATTTATAAGACATAGCACTATATTTTCCTCTCACCGCTTCCCAGTCACCTCTCTTAAACAAACACATTACTTTCCCGGTCATATAGGAGATATACTTAGTTCCTACATAGTCGGCCAACTTTTTTTCTACATTTTAGATTTCATTTTTGTTCTCTCATATTAAATAATTAAACTTCCCTTTCTTGAAACGGACTGATACTCTTCCATCAAACTGTGTTGCAGATGTATAATGCCTCAAATATATTCGTTGATTGATCCTCTCACTAGGCATCCTACCGCACTAAGGTAATATTCAGTTTGTGCATTTTTATGGAAGTCATGGCTTAAATCAGCTATATCTAGTGGTTAATGATTGTACTATTTTGATGATTTCTACCCCATCCCTATTTATGTTCTAAGGTGTACATTTCACAAAATTTAAATATAATATACTATCAAGATAATAGTGCAACTCGTTTCATTTTCAGCCTTATAAGAAGTAGGTATTAGTCTTTTTATAGTTCTTTACAATAGATATACATTGTAAATTTAATTTCTTATTCTATATCGATTTATTTCCCTCGTATGGTGTATAAAATTATGATAGCTACTTTTGGGTTTTACTTGGTGGCATCCTCAACGTGATTTGCTGAAGTCTGTGATGCTTTGTCATAATTATATATTTCACTGATTAGTGGAAAGGTAGTAGTGCTATAGTGATTATGTCACATAAGTCTCCTAAGTTTATCATAAAAAAATTTATAAACACAAAATTTTCTTATTTCTTTTTCCTGACTTAATTAACGTTGAAATCACGATGGATGGTTTTCAAAATGTTGGAGTCTATTGTCAACTATGTTAGCCAATATTCTTCATTGATTCTCAAGCTATCTCATTGTCCTTTATTTCTCTATCTTTAGTTGGTGACTTCATTGGTGTCTAGGTTCTTTATTGTGTAAATGATGGTTGTGTGCTCCTTAGTTTTGGCCAATTTATAATCGGTTTGGGGTGATTTTTATTGGTATCTAATATGGCTTCCATTCCAGTTTAGTTAGGCATTTTCCTAAATTAGGCTTCCTTCTTAGGTTCTCTCCCATATGGACATGATGTATCGAGACATTATTAGTCCCCAAAGCTATTTTTCTTTTTCCTCTCAAATCATACTAACCCGTCCACATAACATAAGAATGTTATATATTCGACACTATAATTATTAATTTAATTGGTTTAGAAGGGCATTTATTTTGACACATTAACATAATATTAGGTGGACAGGGGAAAAGCCGCTTAAAACAACACTACATAAATGCTTAATTTAATATTTTACTCTCCACTTTCTTGAGTGACTCACTGGTTCATATTTCATAACTGTTCAAGACAAACAAGTCAATCAAACGTCAATTCTAATTATTCAAATTGAACACTTACAGGTAACTCAAACAATATATGGTCGCATATTAATTACATTTCTTTTTATTATCCATTTATGTAATTATTTAAAATATATAATATATAATTGATTCCTATTTTTTTAAATGGTATTATGATTTGTGTAAAGTAGATCTATAATCGATATGTTTTGTGTAAAATCAGTGGTGTTTGAAAAAATTTGGGTGAAACTGGTTTGTCAAGTTTAGATTAGATGAATGAAAAATTCTGATAAACTAATAAGCTTAACTGAGATTTTTTTGGGTAAATTGATTTTCCTCTTGTTAACTTGATCCCTATCTAAAATTAAATAGAAAAAGAACAATATAGAAACACACCATTGCTAAAGTGACCATTATATCTTATGTAAAGCTTAGTTATTTTCTTTAACTTAAGATTTGTATTTTATCTAGATGACATATAAAATATTGTTATGTGGTATTTCCATCTTCATATTTGTTATTTAGTGTTTTTGGATACAATGTAAGTTGAACTTTCATTAATCTATAATCAATGGTACATTCCTGATTGTTTTAATTATAAAGATCGGTGACAAAAAAAATATTAGAAATCCAAGTGTTGTATTCTATCATTTGTTTTTTTGTGATGCATTATATGATGTAATTAATTTATTCAGGAAAATGAACTGCAATGATGATCTAGAACTACGAAAGATGAACATCAAACAGTTAAAAAATAAAACCTACGCTCAAGATCTTGTTTCAATCCAAAAGGTGGAGGCTCTAATAGGTCTCAATGATACAGACGAAAGCATAAAGGTAAAAATATTATGATGGTTAGACTACTGCAACAATATTATTAAGTTATATTTTCTTGTAGGAGAAGCTCATGACTTCATTAGAATTACCCCTTGAGGTAAAAGTTGATAATACAATAGTAGGAGGGGAGAAAAAGATATTTGGTCTAGCACGTTTAAGCATACTCTTTTTACTAAAAAATGGTGATGGAATAGAGGTCGAGAACAACAGAATGATAGAAGGATTTAGAGTTAATATTGAGGAAAGAAAAAGAGGATATATTACGGTACAAAGATTAATGGTATGATACTTATATATAATTTTTTTTTTCACTTTATCCAATAAAAAAGTCATGACTAATTTAATTTTAAATATTTTACAGGAAATAATTGTGTCAGAAGTTGAAAGGGTAATAAAGGTCAAAATGGAGAATTCACCTTTAGTAGAATTGAAGAGTATTGAAATTCATTTCATAACTTTTGTTAATAAAAATGAACATATTTTCGGACATAAATCCGACGAACAGAATAATAAAAATATATTTGAGATCCTTGAGCCTAGGATATATACAGTTGGCAACACAATGACTAGATCTCAGAAGTCGGCTGATACAAAAGCAGGAAAAAAGAAACGTGAAGAAAGGAGAGCAGACCCTAAGCCTAAATCAGAAAGCGTAATCAAAAACCCTGAAGCAAGTAATTATAATCCTTTTACCGTAAGAGAAACTGAAGCTTTAATCGATGGAGCTTATAAGTTTTACCAATATCATGATAAGTAAGTTGTTTAAATTCAAATTTTGTTGAGAAATAGTCAAACTCAACTTACTAATATTCTTCTATAGGTGGGTAAAGATTATGTTATGTCCTCCATTTAAGGAATTGTTAAAAGACAGGACAACAGGTGACTTGAAGGACAAAATGAGAAACATCATAAACTCATCAGGTCAGCCAGACGGAATTAGAATGAAAACACAAAATATCTCACCAGAATACTTATTAAAACTTAAAGAACTTGAAGAACTGATGAATGACAATAAGGCAAAAAAGGAAGAGATAAAAAATGCAAAAACTACGAAGAAGCGGAAGAAAACCGAGTAGAAAGTTAAACTTTCTTATAGTATATATTAGTCAAACATCAGTTTGAGAAATTCGTAACAAGAAGAAATTTCAATGATGCCTTTACTTTATCCATGTAACCATTACAAAATATTTCTACTAAGATTGAGAATTTTTGTCGAAAATTTCAAGATGTTATTATATTTCTTGGCTCTTGTTAGTTTTTATATGTTCCTTGATTTGTTATTTCAATAACAAAAGAAATATGAATTTCTCAAATCCCCCGAGTATAGTCATATATTAGAAGTATTAATTAAGGATGATTGAATGAGACAAATAAAAAAAAAAAGTGTCTAAAACATAGTTTCCAGGTTTGTGTTATATGTGTCGAAAGCTAAAGATCAATGGTCAATTTTAGATTGGATTGGTAGAAAACTGAAGAATATTCTTTTATTTTTTTGGATGTGTGGAAAACTAAAGAATCGATGACCTCATTTTGAATCATAAGCATCTTATTAATCAACAATTTAGATATCATACCTTAAACATCGAGGATTGCTTATTCCTTTACACAAAAAAATAAAATATTTTAAAGAACTTATACTAAACTTTTGGGTATTTTGCATATTATCCAAGCATGCACTTCAATTTCAAATTTAGACAATTTTGTGTCCACTTATTTCTACTGGTGCATGAATTTTATCCACCACCTTAAAACCATCATATCATTAATATCACACAATAACCAATTTTGGAAGGGAGAATATTTTCTTTAAAAATGGAAGAAAAATATCAACTCGTCTTACTTCAACGTAAAAGATGTATTTTTTCACAACATGATGTACAAAACTGCATATTTGTTGTAATGTATACCCAACATAAAAATATGTAGATTCAAAATAGTGTATAATGAATGGTCACCATCATTTTCACAATGAACTTACAATAAAGAATTATTAGACTTATAGAGTGAACTTACCTCTAATTTTGTAGGCCAAATTCTTTTTGAATGAGGTGAATAAGGGTTTAACCGAGACAAGGAAAAATGTATCATGAATCTATATCTTTTTGAACTTTGGTAAAATCATAAATTCTCATTGTAGAATAACATTTTTATAAGTTCTGTTTATATAAAATCAGGCCACGAGTATTAGTCTAGTTCGGTTAATGAAATGTAAACAGAATTTCGCATCTTTCATAAGGGACTCCAAAAGCTGCATCATCTCTTATTCCGTAAACTGTATTCAAAGGCAAAGGGAAGCCCCCATGTGGTGCCCTACGTTCGTATATTGATGGTATAATATATTACATAACATGACCAATTGTTCAACCTTTTCAGCGTTTGTATGTCCTTCTAGGAGTAATCTATCTCCTCAAAAGCATAAGACATTACGTATCTCAATGTCCTTTTCACAGCTTTTTAATGCTCTTGCCATGGATTCGATTGAAAACGACTAACTAAACCTACTGCATAACATATGTCTTGTTTCGTACACATCATAATATACATAAGACTACCAATGGCAATAGCATATGGTACTATTGACATTTTCTAGTTTCTCTTATGGAGTACTAGAACACACATCAAGAATTAAGTTTATTCCCTTTGATACAAGAGTGTCAATGACATTGCACTTAGTCATACTAAAGCGTTCAAGTATATTTATGATGCGGGTTTCTTGAGACAAAGATAATAGTATTCAAGACCTATCTCTATGAATCTTAACACCAAGTATGTAATTTACTTCTTCCATATCTTTCATATCAAATTGAGAAGCTAGGTACTCCTTATTAGTTTTAATAAACTATTTATCATACCCAGGTAATAGGATGTAATCCACACATAGAGATAAAATAACAAAATTTAAACGTTTAACATAAACACAATAGTCTTCACTTATCATCTGAAAACCATTGAAAGAAATGACTGCATAAAATCTCAAGGTGCCTGATGTCTCCCGTTTTGTTCTAATAATTAGCCCCTTGGAGACATCCTTTTAGGTGAATAAATGACTTGTTTGATAGACTTTTAAGCTTATTTGATCATATTACACGTTCTCCCCTTGGAAATTAACTTATGGCAGAATCTGAGCTTTTGTCCGTAAATTTGACTATTTTTAATGCAAAGTTAATTGGTTTTTAAATTCCATGAACGACCAATCCAAGGAGGAGAAGTGATAATAAAGTCTTAGTGTATTTTAGAGTGTTAGGAAGTGATTTCTAGTCGAGTTTCTATTTTTAGAGTACACTTTCCTATTTTGATTTCTTGATTTATTGATTTATTCTTTTTAAGCATATGCGGTTTAATTATTTATTTAATGTGAAGCTTTTAAAGATAAATGGTAAATTACTTAGAGGCCAAGTCAAGATAAAGATGAAAGGAAAGAAGATTTACATGGAAATAAGAAGATTTGGTAAAGATTTATTTAAAGGAGGAAAAGATAAAGCTGCCTTTTGAAATCTGAAATCCAGCCACGTTTTAGGAATTAAATCATAATAAAAGATTGGCATGGATTCTGGACGAATGGTCTGCACCAATAGAAAGAGCTTTCCAAGACAAGCAGTTTCATATATTGGAACTTCTCAAACGGATAAGTATTGAAAAAGATATGATCAAATCAAATCAGCAGCAAATCTTACCTTTCCTAGAATTTAGAGCTACGAATTTGAGAGTCTTTGACTTGTCCTCCACTCCAAGCAAAATTCGACCTAGACTCCTCCAACACCTATAAATACACCCCTTAACCTCCTACTTTCACACACTTCAGAGAATTACACAAGAGGCTTAAGGTTTTCAAGTCAGAGCAAGAAGGCAAGGAGAAGCTAGTGCTGGAGGAGTCCTGTTCTTCCATCATCAGTCATCTTAACCTTTAGGTTCTTTATTTTCTTTCTGTAATTCGAAACTATGAATTCATTTATTTTAATTTTAGTTTTCCATTCCGTTATGAACTAATTTCTTAGTACTTGAGAATCGCTATATGGGTTGAACTTAATTCTGTTTAGTTTATGTTGTCTGAATTTGGGATTTAATAGTTTAAATTAGACTAGGTATTTTGTGTTGACTATTATTTTGTTTTAATCACTAATTTTGAAGTCATGAATCAAACTTAGCTCATAGTAATTAGGCTATTCCATATAGTGGCGTATGGATCACCTTGACGGGGGGTTTAATTACAGACTTAGATAATAGACGCATAGTATCCGTTATTGACCTTGACAGGCTTAACTAACTATGCAGCCAATGAGGTAAATTATTATTCATCTGAAAGTAGCTTATATTCACCCTGACGGGGTTTGTAATACCGTAGGATAGCTCTTAGGTCCACCCTGACGGGGGCTAGGAGATATTAGAGTCCTGACTAGCATAATAATACCAGTTTAGCCCTTAAACAGAAGCATGAATTAGATAGATTAGGTGAAACCCTTGCGAGGATCAAGTACTCTTTCTCATCTGAAGTTTCAAATCTCTTTTATTTGCTTTCTTTTAATTCAGTAGTTTATTTTCTTGCATCTTTTAATTTATAAAAACAAAACAAAAATCTTTATTTTATTTTCTGTTCAGCAATTACTCTTACTTTTTGATTAATACCTGAGTTGTGCCTAATCCGTCCCTGCGAACGAACTCGATTTATCGAATATTACTTGGACAACCGTACACTTGCGGTGATTGTGGTTCCTTTACTTTCGAATTAATTTAATAACACACCAGGACCCACCAAGTTTTTGGCGCCGCTGCCGGGGACGGTAGCGTGTGACCCCGGTGTTAATCTTTTAGTAGTTTAATTGTTAGTTTTAGTTTTATTTTTCAGTTTTACGCTTTGGGTTGTTTTTCTTTCTCAGGTTTACAGGTTTTTGTTTATGCGTGAAGATATCGTGATTCTTGCAAATCCCGAAAACCTAGTTCGTGAAGCAAACAAAAGAAAGAAAGACGCTAAAGCAAAAGAGTTAGAGGAGCAATTAGCAAGAGAAACAATGGCTGGTCAACTCAACCCAGCTGCTCCGCGAAACAATGATCCGTGGTTCGTCAATGGCCCTGCAGAAGCTCCGTTTCGTGTTCCTGCCCTCGGAATTGGCCCTGCAAATATTAATGTCGAGAGATTCAGACCCGATCCCGGTATGTTATCTCAGTTTCAGAGTTATGGCAATTTCCGAGGAGCACCTACCGAAGATCCAATCCGTGCTGTACAGAAGTTCATGCAAATTTGCGATTCATATATTACGCAAGGAGTAACTAAAGAGCAAATGTATTTTGCTCATTTTAGATACTTTGTTATTGATGGAGCAAGTGAGTGGCATGATTCTCAAGAACCCGGAACAATTACAACATGGGACGCATTACAAACCGCGTTCTTCGATCGATACTACCCAACGAATATGAGATTAGATGCGCAAGTTGAATTAACATCATTCAAGCAAGAGGAAGACGAGACTTTGGGTAGAAGTTGGAAGAGATTTCAAATTTGCTTACGAAGAGTCCCTGATCATGGCCTCACAGAAGTTCAACAAATGAAGATATTTTACCGAGGACTTGATGGCTCTTCAAGAAAGGATCTAGACTTGCTTTGTGGTGGTGGATTCCTACAGGTACAACCAGTTCATGCGAAGATTATTTTGAATAGAACTGTAACAAATGAACTTGGTTGGAACACTGTAAGAACACCTGTTCGAGGTGGAAATGCTGCGTCAATTGAAGAAAAATTCACCGCCATGGAAAACAAACTCGAACAACAACTAAAACAGCTTACTCTAGCTGTTACAAAAGGTGCTACTGGTAAAAGAGCAAATGTGAATGTTACACAAGAAGTTTATGGATGTTCTAATTGCGGTACACAAGATCATGATTGGGAGACCTGTCAAAACAATCCAGAATCCGTAATGTTTGTATCCAACCGAGGAAATTACAATTCAAGTGGTCAAGGCTACCAACAGAATAGAAACCATCCGGGTTTCCAATATTCAAATCCAAATGGGGCTGCTAATCCAACTTATGCATATCAACCACGCCCCCAAGGAAACAACTTTCAACCAAGACCTCAGAACAACTACCAAGGTGGACAAGCATACGGAAATCAAGTGCAGAGACAACCTCCTCAAGATGCTTATACCGAAACCATGAACCAGAAAGCTTTACCTGCTCAACCTCAAGAAGGTGCTCTAGATGTTCAACAAACCTTGACAACACTAATCAGCATTCAACAATCTACAGCCGCAGCACTTAAATTGATAGAAACTCAGATGGCGCAGATAAATAAGCAATTAAATCAACGTCAGCAAGGACAATTACCAAGTGACACTGAAGAACCCAAGAAAAGAGAAGATTGTAATGCAGTGACACTTAGAAGTGGTAAGAATCTCCCACCACCTCCTTTTCCCGTAATGAAAGAAAAAGAAACAACTGTGAAGGAAAAACCGGTAAAAGATGTGGGGGAGAAAGAAGATGAACCTGAAGTAATAGAAGTGGAGAAGATTCCGGAAAAGCCAAAGAAGCCAGATACTACAGTAACCCGTCCTCCTCCACCTTTTCCCTCGAGAGTTCAGAAGAAAGGCGATATGGCTGACTATCAGAAATTCCTGAATGTGGTACGTGGGCTTAATATTAACATTCCATTCTTAGATGCCATTAGAGACGTGCCGAAATATGTCAAATTCCTGAAGAGAGCCATCGCCAACAAAAGACCACACCTTGAGAATGAGATGATAGGTTTACCTGAAGAATGTAGTGCCATATGCCAAAGCAAATTGCCACCAAAACTACTTGATCCTGGGAGTTTTACAATTCCTATTTCCATTGGCAATGAGTGGCAAGGTAAAGCTTTGTGTGATTTGGGAGCGAGCATCAATCTCATGCCCAAATCAATTTTCGAGATGTTGAAGATAGGAGAAGCAAGGCCGACATCCATGGTCCTACAAATGGCTGACAGATCCCTCGTACATCCAGAGGGACGCATAGAAGATGTCCTCGTCAAGGCAGGTACTTTAATTTTTCCTGTCGATTTCGTTATTCTTGAATACGACGCGGATAGGAATGTCCCCATCATTTTGGGACGACCATTCCTAGCCACGGGGCGTACTGTTATTAATGTAGAAAACGGAGAATTGACAATGCGAATCCAAGACGAGGAGGTAAAGTTCAACGTGTTTAGGGCAATGAAGTTTCCAGATTTGCAAGAAGACTGTTTCCAATTGGACATGATTGACTTAGCCACACGAGAAGTATGGGAATACATGAACTTCGGTGATATTTTGCAAGCTGCCCTAACACTTGACGTACCAAAACCAATTGAAGAGTTAGCCGAAACAGTGGCAGCTCTTAACTCTGGATATCCGAAGCAGAAGTGTCTCACTTATGAACCTGTCAGAGAACCGGGGGAGATAGTTCTTAAAAATAAACCATCTATCGAAGCTCCCCCGAAATTAGAAGAAAAGCCGCTTCCGACACACCTGAGGTATGCGTATTTGGGTACTAACAAAACTCTGCCTGTTATTGTTTCAGCTACTTTAACAGGTCTTCAAGAAGAAAAACTATTGCGCATCCTACGAGCTAACAAAGAGGCGATTGGTTGGACTATTGCTGACATCAAAGGCATTAGTCCTTCCTATTGCCAACACAAGATCATTCTGGACGATGAAAATGCGCGCTCAATCGAAGGACAAAGAAGATTGATGCCAGCTATGAAGGAAGTAGTGAAGAAAGAGGTTATCAAGTTGCTAGATGCGGGAATTATCTATCCCATAGCTAGCAGCGAATGGGTGAGTCCGGTTCAATGCGTACCAAAGAAGGGTGGTATTACTACCATCTTGAATGAACAGAATGAAGCCATACCCTCGAGGACCGTTGTTGGTTGGAGAGTGTGTATGGACTATCGTAAGTTGAACAAGGCCACCAGAAAAGATCACTTCCCTCTTCCGTTTATTGATCAGATGTTAGACAAGCTAGCTGGTAGAGAATATTATTGCTTTTTGGATGGATATTCAGGATACAATCAGATTTATGTGGATCCAAAAGACCAACACAAGACAACCTTTACATGTCCTTTTGGTACCTTTGCCTTCCGAAGGATGCCATTTGGATTATGTAATGCACCTGCTACTTTTCAAAGATGTATGATGGCGATTTTCTGGGACATGATCGATGATTTCCTTGAGGTATTTATGGATGACTTCTCTGTATTTGGTGATAACTTTGAGGAGTGCTTGCGGAATTTGGAGAAGGTGTTAGTTAGATGCAAGGAAACTGATTTGGTTTTGAACTGGGAAAAATGTCACTTTATGGTTCGTGAAGGTATAGTGTTGGGGCACAAGGTTTCGAGTTCAGGTTTGGAAGTTGATCGCGCAAAGATTGAGGTAATTAAAACTCTTCCCCCTCCAATTTCTGTTAAAGGGGTGAGAAGTTTCTTAGGTCATGCTGGTTTTTACCGACGTTTCATCAAGGATTTCTCCAAGATCTCTAAACCATTATGTAACTTACTTGAAAAGGACGCCAAATTCCTTTTTGATGAAGCTTGCATGATGGCCTTTCAACAGATTAAGGAGAAGCTTATCTCTGCACCTATTGTATTACCTCCTGATTGGAAGATTCCGTTTGAAGTTATGTGTGATGCTAGTGATCTTGCTATGGGTGCTGTTCTGGGACAACGAAAAGATAAGGTATTTCACTCCATCTACTACGCTAGTAAGGTCTTTACAAGTGCTCAAGTAAATTATACCGTAACTGAGAAAGAGTTACTAGCTGTAGTATATGCATTCGACAAATTTCGTTCCTATCTTCTTGGGGCGAAAGTTGTTGTTTTTACTGATCATTCTGCAATTAGATACCTTATGGAAAAGAAAGATGCTAAGCCGCGTTTAATCAGATGGGTGTTATTGTTGCAAGAGTTTGACTTAGAAATCCGAGATCGAAAGGGGTGTGAAAATCAGGTTGCAGATCATCTGTCACGTCTTGAAGGTTCAGAGCTTAATAATGATCCTGAGTTGGTTCGAGAAGAGTTTCCTGATGAGAGTTTATTTGCTATACATGATGGTACTCCGTGGTATGCTGACATTGTAAATCTTATTGTGAGTGGTAACTTTCCTCAAGGAGCCACATCACAAGACAAGAAAAGATTGATCCATCGTGCTAAACAGTTCTTTTGGGAGGATCCCTTCCTCTACAAAATGTGTAGTGATCAAATGGTGAGGAGATGCATACCTGAGAAAGAAGCTTGGGCAGTGGTTGCGGGTTGTCATGATTCGCCATACGGAGGACACTTCAAAGGAGACCGCACAGCTGCTAAGGTACTACAATCCGGTTTTTATTGGCCTACTTTACATAAGGATTGTCATGAGTATGTTCAGAAGTGTCATAGATGCCAGTTTACTGGTAATATATCCAAGAGGGATGAGATGCCGCGTAATAATGTGCTTGAAGTTGAGATATTTGATGTATGGGGTATTGATTTCATGGGTCCTTTTGTACCATCTAACGGAAATCTCTACATCCTACTAGCTGTTGATTACGTGTCTAAATGGGTAGAGGCTGTAGCTCTACCAACTAACGATTCGCGAGTAGTGATTAAATTCTTAAAATCACACATCTTCACTAGACATGGGACACCTCGAGTTATTATCAGTGATGGAGGTTCACACTTTGTGAACAAATATCTAAAGACAGTGTTAGAGAAGTATGGTGTGAGACATCGTGTATCTACCGCGTATCATCCACAAGCCAATGGTCAAGCTGAGGTCTCTAATCGAGAGGTAAAATCTATTCTGGAAAAGACTGTTGGCCCCACAAGGAAGGATTGGTCTATGAAGCTAGATGATGCGTTGTGGGCTTATCGTACTGCGTTTAAAACTCCAGTTGGTGCATCTCCGTATCGTATGGTTTTTGGTAAGGCTTGTCACTTGCCTCTTGAACTTGAATTAGGTGCATACTGGGCGATAGCGCAGTTGAATTTAGATCCTACTTTGGCCGGTGAGAATCGTTTGATGAAGCTGAATGAACTTGATGAGTTTAGATTACATGCCTATGAAAACGCGAAGCTGTACAAAGAAAACACGAAGAGGTGGCATGATAATCGTATCCGTGCAAAGACATTCGAAGTGGGACAGAGGGTCCTAAAATACAACTCCAAGTTCAGTAATTATCCGGGAAAGTTGAGATCAAAGTGGTCTGGTCCCTACATTGTGACCAAAGTTACGCCTCATGGAGCTATCGAGATTGAACATCCAACTGAACACCGCACCTTTATGGTGAACGGTCATCGTTTGAAAATCTATCACGGAGGCGAGGATACTAATCGCATGGTGGATCCACATCCGGGAGAGGTCATGTACCTCCTCGAAGCTGAATAGATGCGAGAGGTAACCCGTCGAGCTTAACGACGTTAAACAAAAGCCATTTCATTGTATATTAGTTTATTGCTTTCAGTTTTTCAATTCCTAGTGTATAATTCTAAGTTAGTGTCAAGTTTTAGTGTCTACTTTTAAAGAAATGAGAAGGGTATTGTGTTAATGGTACAGGAATCGAGTTTGGATTGCTTGGAGAAATTTTTTGGAAAATCAAAGGCTGGCGCGGACTACCCCCGCGGTGTACCCCCTATACCGTAGGGATGTACCGCGCCCCAAAAAACCCGTACCACGGGTCTGTACCACGGGTTTTATCCAGAAGCAAGAAAAAAAAATGAAGCTGATAGCCGCGGTGCACCGCGCCCTATACCGCGCCTCAAAAACCCGTACCACGGGTTGTGTACCGCGGGTTTTTTGACGGAGTATGTGCGGACTACCCCATGCACCGCACCCCTACACCGCAGGGCAAAAACCCGTACCACGGGGTGCTAGCTCGGGGTCAAGACAGAAGCGAAAAAAATCAATAGCTGTTGCGCGCGGACTACCCCCGCGGACTACCCCGCGGACTATCCCCTGCACCGCAGGGATGCACCGCGGACTGGCGGTTTGTGAAGAATTCGAAGCCCAGTCAACTTCTAACCTTAAGGAGATAAACCCTAGCCTCTTCCACACGAATTTTCCAGCTCCCAACCCTATAAAAACACCTTGAAGCTTGATTAAACCTCTACAACAAAACCCATTAACATCATCAAATCTCTCCTCAATCCTCCATAAACACATCCTCTACATCAAATTCACCATTAAACACAATCAAGATCATCAAGCTTTCAAGAGTTCTTCCAAGATTCATCAAGAAAACAACTTCCTTCATCTAATCCAAGCAAGAAACTCAAGTCATACCAAGTTTTCTTAACTTTATTCTATCCTTGGTATAAACTTGAGTTTGGGGTCAATTCAACCATGACAAACAGAACAGATGCTTTGGATTATAAGAGAAGGTGTTGTATCCTAGGGAAGAACAAGAGTTTGCCTGGTTCCACAATTGAAAAGGCCATCAATCTTGATGAGCCTACTGAAGAAACACAAGAGAAGGCACCTGCACCACCACAACACGGGAAATTAACAGCAAGGATGAGGGTATCATCAAAGCCTGAAGACAAGCTACAATTTCAAGTTCAAGGTTCTTCTTCTTCTCAAACTGATTCTGGAATTCCTCCATGGGCTCACAATTTGCAACAAGAGTTCAAACTTTTACGATTAGACATCGGAGCACTTTGGAAGGAAATTACACAGATTAAGTCAACATTGGAAGAGGTAACTTTATTCATGGATATTGATAATTATACTCCCTCTTCGGAGGAGGACACTATGGATCTTCATGGCCAGGTACCCCGTTCTAATTCTTCTTCTTCTTAATTGATGGTAGACACTAGTTAGGTAGTTTAGTTTAATTTTATTTCTTTATTGAGTCTTTTTCGAGTCATGGGGACACGACTCACTTTTGAGTTTGGGGTGGGGTTCGTTGCCTCATCCCAATTTTTTGTGATTTACATGCTTTCAATAAAATTAATCTTAGGGTTGCATGACTGTAGAGAATTTTAAATGCCCCCATCAAGCATGCTTTTTATGAATTAATGATAGAAAATAGTTGACTTTAGGAGTTAGTATGAAGCTGAACTTTAATTGCATGCAAGTATGAAGTAATTGATAGGAAAAATTAATGAACAATGCAAAAGAAGTAAACTTGTGCTTAAGGATAATAGGTGGTTTGTAGAACGTGAGATCTAAATGAGTAGAGAACCCACTTAGGTATGAACTAGAGGCAAATTGTGTAGATAGGAAAATGATAGAGGCAGTCCTTTGTTAGCCCTTTGAATCCTTTTTGGCTGTCTATCCCTGAATTAATTTTATCCTTCTTAGACAAATTCTTAGCCTTTAAGCCTTTCTTTTGTCGCCACATTATAAGCCAATTTCCCTTTAGATTGTTAGGCATGACCATATGACCCGCACTTGAATCACGATCCTGAGACTTCCTGTCTTGAGCTTGAGTTTGGGGTGGTGGGTCCACCATATGGGAATTTATTGGGTTCGGATTTTTGAGCTTATCAATTGTGCTCGGTTATATATTTTGATGATTCACAAATTTATTGTATTGTAACCCTTTGCCGGGGTAATAGTGAATGGAAAAGAAGCTATAAAGCTAAAATCATGAATAGGCATGAAGAAAAATAGCATGATATCTCAACATTAAAGAGAGAGTCATAGCTATACAAAAGAAAAAAATATATAAAGAAACAAAAAGTTATATGAAAAGAATATATATTTGGACCGGCAAAGTGGAAATTTTAGGTGAATCATCCTTAGTGCTTATTGGGTTAACTTGGGGACGCTAATTAAGCGCGTTAATTGGGTTGAGTGAGAACGTTATTTGAGTGTAAACTCAAGCTCTTGGACAGTCTTGTTGATGGTAAGTGAGGAGAGAGCCAAAAGCTCACTTCAAATTTACCAAATATACATACCATACCGTCCTTCAGCCTATGCTAAAACCATAAAGTCCTCGTGATTTCTAGATGCACGGTGAGTTAATAGCGATTATTCTAAATGGAACATTCAACACAAGTAAGGATCGAGGAACACCCTATAGCCACCATATTGAGATAAGTAATAAGCGTAACCTTCTAGCATTGTGAAATTAATTTTGAATTGATATTGTTTTGTATTTGATTTTGCATGATAAGTGTAGGTGTATATTAATTCCTAGATTAGACTATATGAAATTTGTTTTAAGCTTTGCTTTGGGATTATTTACTAGTTTCTACCTTCTGCATTCACCTAAAAGATCCTTGTTTATTTTTATTTTGCTTTGTCGGGACGACAAAGGTTTGAGTTTGGGGTCTTGATGTCTCCCGTTTTGTTCTAATAATTAGCCCCTTGGAGACATCCTTTTAGGTGAATAAATGACTTGTTTGATAGACTTTTAAGCTTATTTGATCATATTACACGTTCTCCCCTTGGAAATTAACTTATGGCAGAATCTGAGCTTTTGTCCGTAAATTTGACTATTTTTAATGCAAAGTTAATTGGTTTTTAAATTCCATGAACGACCAATCCAAGGAGGAGAAGTGATAATAAAGTCTTAGTGTATTTTAGAGTGTTAGGAAGTGATTTCTAGTCGAGTTTCTATTTTTAGAGTACACTTTCCTATTTTGATTTCTTGATTTATTGATTTATTCTTTTTAAGCATATGCGGTTTAATTATTTATTTAATGTGAAGCTTTTAAAGATAAATGGTAAATTACTTAGAGGCCAAGTCAAGATAAAGATGAAAGGAAAGAAGATTTACATGGAAATAAGAAGATTTGGTAAAGATTTATTTAAAGGAGGAAAAGATAAAGCTGCCTTTTGAAATCTGAAATCCAGCCACGTTTTAGGAATTAAATCATAATAAAAGATTGGCATGGATTCTGGACGAATGGTCTGCACCAATAGAAAGAGCTTTCCAAGACAAGCAGTTTCATATATTGGAACTTCTCAAACGGATAAGTATTGAAAAAGATATGATCAAATCAAATCAGCAGCAAATCTTACCTTTCCTAGAATTTAGAGCTACGAATTTGAGAGTCTTTGACTTGTCCTCCACTCCAAGCAAAATTCGACCTAGACTCCTCCAACACCTATAAATACACCCCTTAACCTCCTACTTTCACACACTTCAGAGAATTACACAAGAGGCTTAAGGTTTTCAAGTCAGAGCAAGAAGGCAAGGAGAAGCTAGTGCTGGAGGAGTCCTGTTCTTCCATCATCAGTCATCTTAACCTTTAGGTTCTTTATTTTCTTTCTGTAATTCGAAACTATGAATTCATTTATTTTAATTTTAGTTTTCCATTCCGTTATGAACTAATTTCTTAGTACTTGAGAATCGCTATATGGGTTGAACTTAATTCTGTTTAGTTTATGTTGTCTGAATTTGGGATTTAATAGTTTAAATTAGACTAGGTATTTTGTGTTGACTATTATTTTGTTTTAATCACTAATTTTGAAGTCATGAATCAAACTTAGCTCATAGTAATTAGGCTATTCCATATAGTGGCGTATGGATCACCTTGACGGGGGGTTTAATTACAGACTTAGATAATAGACGCATAGTATCCGTTATTGACCTTGACAGGCTTAACTAACTATGCAGCCAATGAGGTAAATTATTATTCATCTGAAAGTAGCTTATATTCACCCTGACGGGGTTTGTAATACCGTAGGATAGCTCTTAGGTCCACCCTGACGGGGGCTAGGAGATATTAGAGTCCTGACTAGCATAATAATACCAGTTTAGCCCTTAAACAGAAGCATGAATTAGATAGATTAGGTGAAACCCTTGCGAGGATCAAGTACTCTTTCTCATCTGAAGTTTCAAATCTCTTTTATTTGCTTTCTTTTAATTCAGTAGTTTATTTTCTTGCATCTTTTAATTTATAAAAACAAAACAAAAATCTTTATTTTATTTTCTGTTCAGCAATTACTCTTACTTTTTGATTAATACCTGAGTTGTGCCTAATCCGTCCCTGCGAACGAACTCGATTTATCGAATATTACTTGGACAACCGTACACTTGCGGTGATTGTGGTTCCTTTACTTTCGAATTAATTTAATAACACACCAGGACCCACCAGTGCCATAGCTGGTTTTTCTTCATCGATTCCATTTCTTCTCCCATTGCTTTTTGACATTCATTCTTAGCATGACATGAAAGTGTTTTATTAACTATTCCAAGATATTTGAATTGTGGTATTATCATAAATATTTGTCCTTTGATTTCAACCGCCCTTCTCATAGATTAAGATTCCTGAGAAATAGGATTACTAGATAATGAAATGGTTTCATCTGTGTCATGATGTAGAGGACTAATCGTCTCTATTTCTTGAGTATGTGTTACCTCATCGGGTGAAACATTTGTTTGCATATCATCTTCCTCAATATCAATTATTCATATAAAATTTTGTCAACCTTACCTCTGGTAGGAAAATCATTCTCTAGGAATGTAACATATCGTGTCTTAATTTCAGTAAGACCCCATCGTTATGTTCACCAATAAACGCATATCCTTTAAAGTGATCTGGGTATCTAACAAAGATACACTTCTTACCTCCTAGACTTAACTTCCCATATTAATGAAATAGATCGTGAACATAGGCTATTGACCCCAGGGTCGCAAGTATGACTGGTTAGCTTTCCTACATGTCCACAGTTAATAAGGAGTTGATAGAATAGTCTCTGTGGGTACTTGGTTAAAAATATAACCGGAGGTAATCAAGACATCTCCAAAATAAGGTATTGGAAGGTTAGCTTGTGCCATCATAGACCTAAGAATTTCCAAGAGTGTTCTATTCCTTCTTTCAAGCACACTATTACGTTATGATGTTATAGGAATTGTAAGTTGTCTTACTATACATTTATTCATCACACAGTTTCTTAAGCTGTTCACATAGATATTCACATCCACGATCAGTTATAAAGGTTTTCACCTTCCTCTCTAACTAATTTTCTACTTCATTGATAAATGTCATGTAATATTTCAATGCTTGTGAATCAGGTAGACATAACCAAACCTTCTGAAATGATCTATAAAAATGATAAAATAATGTTCACTAGTGTATTTTGAACACTAATTGGGCTACAAATTTCTGGATGAACTACTTTTAATGGATACGCTACTTATTTAGCCTTTCCATGAAAGAATAATTAAAGGTTTAAAAAGATAGAAGATTTAAAACATTTTTATGATTTAGTTGTTTTTTCGAATAAATGTTTACGCTATTTTGAGTTTTAAACTATTTAGAGTATTGCGATTTTGACTTGGGGTATACGGTTTATAATTTTTAGTTTATGAACTTGGTTCTACTTTGCAATAATTTTTTTTGTACTATGTGATTAGTAAACGTTGTATTTTAAATGTAGTATGTAAGGTGAAGCATTAATAGGTTTCATATTTGTTGGTCATAGTTATGAATAAAATACAAAAAAATTTGAACTAATTCTCTTTGGACATGGTTTTAGAGCTCTTGAATTAGAATTAATTCTTATATTTGTTGTTATGTTATGAAAGTAATGCGAATTTGATACAGTGTCGAGTAGTGAATCCTAGTTGGAAAGTGTCGCGATCATGGAAAACACGTGGCATAGAGAGTTTCGAATATTAGTAGAGCATTGCCATATGTGAATTTCAAAACGTCGCTAATGGTAATTTTATTTCATGAACACCCGGGGATCCATTTTCAATAAGATATGTTTGTGTAGAAATGCGATTATATATGATTATAAATGTGTATTACTAGATAAAATGAGAATCTTTTAAATTATAATATGTTTTTACATTGTATATTTTATGTTAGTCCAAAATGATTTTTATAACAGTTTTGTACTTTTGTATTTGTTTATATTCTTTCGTTTTCTAAACTTCTCTATTGTTTAGGCTATAATACTTATGTGGTTTTGTTTTTGTATCCAAATATAATATATGGTACAAACTATCATTATTATTGATAATATTACTCAAACAACCACCCAACTTCTATTTCTCAAACCCAAAATGTAATTGCACCTACAACTTATATAGTTGTTACTTCTTTCCCTCATAGCTGATAAAAAAACCTAAAGTTATCATAAGATCAACATGTTCGAATTATTTTACAAAAGGTATGAACAAAAATATAAAATACGGTATATGTAACTATTTTTGTATAGAATAATACCACTATATCTGCCAACAATGGTACTAAAAGTATTACAATGTCAAGAAATAGTGAAGGTATAAGAATAGATCCTTTTTTATATAATAAAATTATTAAATTTATAAAGGATTTATATATCAATTTTGATCACTTCTTCACGTGTTGGTTTGAGTATTATTTCTTTGAAAGGATTATTATTATATTATAACCGAGATTGAGTTTTTAACTTAAACCTTGGTTATCAAATATAGTACCTTAGATATCGAGGTTAAGTTTTTAACTTAAACCATGGTAAAAAGGGATTTCTAAATATGGAAAATAAATATTATGAACATTTATACCTAGCAAATAGATATAAGCCGATAAAATAAGACACTTATGCATCAATAATAAATTTTATAAAACATATCACTATTTTTTCTGCTTACCGCTTCGCAAACACCTATGTCCAACAAACCCATCCCCTTCCCGGTCATATAGAGATATACTTCGTTCCTACATAGTCGGCCAACTCCTTTTCTACATTTTAGATTTCATTGTTGCTAACTCATGTTAAATTATTCAACTTCCCTTTCTTGAAACTAATTTATACTCTTCCTTCAAAATGTGTTAAAGATGCATTATGCTGCAAATATTTTGTTGATCGATCCTCTCACTAGGCATCCTACTGCACTAATGTAATATTAACTTGTGTATTTTTATGGAAGTCATGGTGTAAATCACCTTTATCTCTAGCGGTTAATCATGTACTTCTAATTTGCAATCAACATTTTCTACAATCTAATATAAAGTTGTTATCCTTTTTACTCATATCTGTTTGTTGTGAATCGAGATTAATCTTTTTGATTTTATGACTGTACTACGTTGATGCCTTCTAACCGCCCTTTATGTTCTAAGGTGTACAATTTACAAAATTTAAGTTTTATATATTATTAAGACAATAGTGAAACTTGGGTCATTTTCATCCTCATAAGAAGTAGGTATTAGTTTCAATATACATATTCTTTGTTACTATAATTTTATATTAAATATCGATTTATTCTCCTTGTATTGTTTACGAAATTACGAAAGCTAATTTTGGGTTTTACTTGGTGGCTTCCTCAACGTGATTTGCTGAAGTCCAGGATGCTTTGTAACAATGGTATATTTCACGGAATAGTGGAAAGGTTGTATTGATATTGTCATTATGTTACATAAGTCTCCCGAATTTATCATGAAATATTTACAAACATTAAATATTCTTGTTTCTTTTTCCTGACTTAATTCAAATTGAAATCACGATGGACGGTTTACAAATTTGTGGAACCTATTGTCATATCATTTAACTCGGGGTAAGATTCAATCTTATGACTTCTTGTCATGGCATGAGTACTTTAGAAACTTGACCAACAATCATCTTTCCCTAAACCAAAAAAGTATACCATTTTTTTTATCGGTCCACTAACTTACTAAGGCCCAACATGGGATAATTAAGTAGAGCTATGAAACTATTACATTACAAGCATTTAAAAAGAAACATGGAATAAAAATTGGCCCACTACTGAAATTAGCCCAAGTTTAAAGTGGACTCAATCTTTTGTATTAAATCAAACGTTTTTTTCTTCTTGAACTGCTTCTTTTCTAGTTTAACATGAACCATACTAAAACAATTCTCCCACATTTGATCTTCTCTTTGCCCGCAATTTCTGTGCTCTCTTTCATTTCTCTCCCACCAAATACAATAAATATAAGTTGTGAGAAAAACACCCGCAATATTATTACTCTCATCACACAAGATCTGCAGCATAATTGCAATTAAATCTTCTAAATCCACTGGAGTGATTTTAATATCACAAGCTTTCAAGAGCTTGCACATAATTCTACTTGTGAAAGAACAATTAATAAACAAGTGACCAACCTCTTTTGAATTAGCTTTACAAAATATACATAGTGGGTTAACTTGTAATACCAAACTAATCATTCTTACTTTAGTAGGTAATCTATCCTGAACAGCTAGCCAAGCTACAAAGGAACACCTCGGAATGCACAATTTAGTCCATACAAGATTACACCACTTAACTTCATTTTTACTGATATATATTTTCAAAGAGTTTATTGAGATGAAACCTATTCTTAGTACTTTATGTCCAGCACTTAATGTCATTTTCTTGCTGCAGATTCATATTACTCATATAAGGTATTAATTTTCCCACACAAGGAGGTAGTCTCCACCTTTCTCTACCATAGCACCTATTAACAGTTCTATCATAGTTTATATTATACTTATCAAGTTCAATACCAAGAACTTCTTGTACACCCTATCATTCTAACCATTTATCCCAAATAATAAAGGTATTTTTACAATTTCTCACTTTATGAAAAATAAAATTAAAAGTAATGTACCTTATCTTCATTAGTTGTTTACAGATCCACGAATGGGCTTACTTGATATCTACCTTTGATAATGTTTTGATGCACCGACATACTCCACAAATTTTTTGATTGTGAGTACATTCTCCAAAAAGTAAATCATAGGCATACCTTATTTAGATCCTCAATGTTTGGTATTCCAAAACCACTTTGTTGTTTACCTAAGCATATATCTTTCCATGCAATGTTTGCTCCATAAACACCACCTGCATTACCCTTCCAAAGGAATATACTCATAGGTAAATAATATTGTAAATAATTACTATTTTACTATAATAAAGATGTAATGTATTTAAATTGATAAGAACTTTTTCAATTACAAAATAAAATATCATGAAAATTGATTTGGTTATCAAAATTAGTACCTTACATATCAATATTTTTTAACTTAAACCATGGTAAAAAGGGATTTCTAAATATGGAAAACTAATTTTATAAACATTTATACATAGAATATAGATATATTCCTATAAACAAAGACACTTATGTATCAATACTCAAATTTATAAGACATAGCACTATATTTTCCTCTCACCGCTTCCCAGTCACCTCTCTTAAACAAACACATTACTTTCCCGGTCATATAGGAGATATACTTAGTTCCTACATAGTCGGCCAACTTTTTTTCTACATTTTAGATTTCATTTTTGTTCTCTCATATTAAATAATTAAACTTCCCTTTCTTGAAACGGACTGATACTCTTCCATCAAACTGTGTTGCAGATGTATAATGCCTCAAATATATTCGTTGATTGATCCTCTCACTAGGCATCCTACCGCACTAAGGTAATATTCAGTTTGTGCATTTTTATGGAAGTCATGGCTTAAATCAGCTATATCTAGTGGTTAATGATTGTACTATTTTGATGATTTCTACCCCATCCCTATTTATGTTCTAAGGTGTACATTTCACAAAATTTAAATATAATATACTATCAAGATAATAGTGCAACTCGTTTCATTTTCAGCCTTATAAGAAGTAGGTATTAGTCTTTTTATAGTTCTTTACAATAGATATACTTTGTAAATTTAATTTCTTATTCTATATCGATTTATTTCCCTCGTATGGTGTATAAAATTATGATAGCTACTTTTGGGTTTTACTTGGTGGCATCCTCAACGTGATTTGCTGAAGTCTGTGATGCTTTGTCATAATTATATATTTCACTGATTAGTGGAAAGGTAGTAGTGCTATAGTGATTATGTCACATAAGTCTCCTAAGTTTATCATAAAAAAATTTATAAACACAAAATTTTCTTATTTCTTTTTCCTGACTTAATTAACGTTGAAATCACGATGGATGGTTTTCAAAATGTTGGAGTCTATTGTCAACTATGTTAGCCAATATTCTTCATTGATTCTCAAGCTATCTCATTGTCCTTTATTTCTCTATCTTTAGTTGGTGACTTCATTGGTGTCTAGGTTCTTTATTGTGTAAATGATGGTTGTGTGCTCCTTAGTTTTGGCCAATTTATAATCGGTTTGGGGTGATTTTTATTGGTATCTAATATGGCTTCCATTCCAGTTTAGTTAGGCATTTTCCTAAATTAGGCTTCCTTCTTAGGTTCTCTCCCATATGGACATGATGTATCGAGACATTATTAGTCCCCAAAGCTATTTTTCTTTGTCCTCTCAAATCATACTAACCCGTCCACATAACATAAGAATGTTATATATTCGACACTATAATTATTAATTTAATTGGTTTAGAAGGGCATTTATTTTGACACATTAACATAATATTAGGTGGACAGGGGAAAAGCCGCTTAAAACAACACTACATAAATGCTTAATTTAATATTTTACTCTCCACTTTCTTGAGTGACTCACTGGTTCATATTTCATAACTGTTCAAGACAAACAAGTCAATCAAACGTCAATTCTAATTATTCAAATTGAACACTTACAGGTAACTCAAACAATATATGGTCGCATATTAATTACATTTCTTTTTATTATCCATTTATGTAATTATTTAAAATATATAATATATAATTGATTCCTATTTTTTTAAATGGTATTATGATTTGTGTAAAGTAGATCTATAATCGATATGTTTTGTGTAAAATCAGTGGTGTTTGAAAAAATTTGGGTGAAACTGGTTTGTCAAGTTTAGATTAGATGAATGAAAAATTCTGATAAACTAATAAGCTTAACTGAGATTTTTTTGGGTAAATTGATTTTCCTCTTGTTAACTTGATCCCTATCTAAAATTAAATAGAAAAAGAACAATATAGAAACACACCATTGCTAAAGTGACCATTATATCTTATGTAAAGCTTAGTTATTTTCTTTAACTTAAGATTTGTATTTTATCTAGATGACATATAAAATATTGTTATGTGGTATTTCCATCTTCATATTTGTTATTTAGTGTTTTTGGATACAATGTAAGTTGAACTTTCATTAATCTATAATCAATGGTACATTCCTGATTGTTTTAATTATAAAGATCGGTGACAAAAAAAATATTAGAAATCCAAGTGTTGTATTCTATCATTTGTTTTTTTGTGATGCATTATATGATGTAATTAATTTATTCAGGAAAATGAACTGCAATGATGATCTAGAACTACGAAAGATGAACATCAAACAGTTAAAAAATAAAACCTACGCTCAAGATCTTGTTTCAATCCAAAAGGTGGAGGCTCTAATAGGTCTCAATGATACAGACGAAAGCATAAAGGTAAAAATATTATGATGGTTAGACTACTGCAACAATATTATTAAGTTATATTTTCTTGTAGGAGAAGCTCATGACTTCATTAGAATTACCCCTTGAGGTAAAAGTTGATAATACAATAGTAGGAGGGGAGAAAAAGATATTTGGTCTAGCACGTTTAAGCATACTCTTTTTACTAAAAAATGGTGATGGAATAGAGGTCGAGAACAACAGAATGATAGAAGGATTTAGAGTTAATATTGAGGAAAGAAAAAGAGGATATATTACGGTACAAAGATTAATGGTATGATACTTATATATAATTTTTTTTTCACTTTATCCAATAAAAAAGTCATGACTAATTTAATTTTAAATATTTTACAGGAAATAATTGTGTCAGAAGTTGAAAGGGTAATAAAGGTCAAAATGGAGAATTCACCTTTAGTAGAATTGAAGAGTATTGAAATTCATTTCATAACTTTTGTTAATAAAAATGAACATATTTTCGGACATAAATCCGACGAACAGAATAATAAAAATATATTTGAGATCCTTGAGCCTAGGATATATACAGTTGGCAACACAATGACTAGATCTCAGAAGTCGGCTGATACAAAAGCAGGAAAAAAGAAACGTGAAGAAAGGAGAGCAGACCCTAAGCCTAAATCAGAAAGCGTAATCAAAAACCCTGAAGCAAGTAATTATAATCCTTTTACCGTAAGAGAAACTGAAGCTTTAATCGATGGAGCTTATAAGTTTTACCAATATCATGATAAGTAAGTTGTTTAAATTCAAATTTTGTTGAGAAATAGTCAAACTCAACTTACTAATATTCTTCTATAGGTGGGTAAAGATTATGTTATGTCCTCCATTTAAGGAATTGTTAAAAGACAGGACAACAGGTGACTTGAAGGACAAAATGAGAAACATCATAAACTCATCAGGTCAGCCAGACGGAATTAGAATGAAAACACAAAATATCTCACCAGAATACTTATTAAAACTTAAAGAACTTGAAGAACTGATGAATGACAATAAGGCAAAAAAGGAAGAGATAAAAAATGCAAAAACTACGAAGAAGCGGAAGAAAACCGAGTAGAAAGTTAAACTTTCTTATAGTATATATTAGTCAAACATCAGTTTGAGAAATTCGTAACAAGAAGAAATTTCAATGATGCCTTTACTTTATCCATGTAACCATTACAAAATATTTCTACTAAGATTGAGAATTTTTGTCGAAAATTTCAAGATGTTATTATATTTCTTGGCTCTTGTTAGTTTTTATATGTTCCTTGATTTGTTATTTCAATAACAAAAGAAATATGAATTTCTCAAATCCCCCGAGTATAGTCATATATTAGAAGTATTAATTAAGGATGATTGAATGAGACAAATAAAAAAAAAAGTGTCTAAAACATAGTTTCCAGGTTTGTGTTATATGTGTCGAAAGCTAAAGATCAATGGTCAATTTTAGATTGGATTGGTAGAAAACTGAAGAATATTCTTTTATTTTTTTGGATGTGTGGAAAACTAAAGAATCGATGACCTCATTTTGAATCATAAGCATCTTATTAATCAACAATTTAGATATCATACCTTAAACATCGAGGATTGCTTATTCCTTTACACAAAAAAATAAAATATTTTAAAGAACTTATACTAAACTTTTGGGTATTTTGCATATTATCCAAGCATGCACTTCAATTTCAAATTTAGACAATTTTGTGTCCACTTATTTCTACTGGTGCATGAATTTTATCCACCACCTTAAAACCATCATATCATTAATATCACACAATAACCAATTTTGGAAGGGAGAATATTTTCTTTAAAAATGGAAGAAAAATATCAACTCGTCTTACTTCAACGTAAAAGATGTATTTTTTCACAACATGATGTACAAAACTGCATATTTGTTGTAATGTATACCCAACATAAAAATATGTAGATTCAAAATAGTGTATAATGAATGGTCACCATCATTTTCACAATTAACTTACAATAAAGAATTATTAGACTTATAGAGTGAACTTACCTCTAATTTTGTAGGCCAAATTCTTTTTGAATGAGGTGAATAAGGGTTTAACCGAGACAAGGAAAAATGTATCATGAATCTATATCTTTTTGAACTTTGGTAAAATCATAAATTCTCATTGTAGAATAACATTTTTATAAGTTCTGTTTATATAAAATCAGGCCACGAGTATTAGTCTAGTTCGGTTAATGAAATGTAAACAGAATTTCGCATCTTTCATAAGGGACTCCAAAAGCTGCATCATCTCTTATTCCGTAAACTGTATTCAAAGGCAAAGGGAAGCCCCCATGTGGTGCCCTACGTTCGTATATTGATGGTATAATATATTACATAACATGACCAATTGTTCAACCTTTTCAGCGTTTGTATGTCCTTCTAGGAGTAATCTATCTCCTCAAAAGCATAAGACATTACGTATCTCAATGTCCTTTTCACAGCTTTTTAATGCTCTTGCCATGGATTCGATTGAAAACGACTAACTAAACCTACTGCATAACATATGTCTTGTTTCGTACACATCATAATATACATAAGACTACCAATGGCAATAGCATATGGTACTATTGACATTTTCTAGTTTCTCTTATGGAGTACTAGAACACACATCAAGAATTAAGTTTATTCCCTTTGATACAAGAGTGTCAATGACATTGCACTTAGTCATACTAAAGCGTTCAAGTATATTTATGATGCGGGTTTCTTGAGACAAAGATAATAGTATTCAAGACCTATCTCTATGAATCTTAACACCAAGTATGTAATTTACTTCTTCCATATCTTTCATATCAAATTGAGAAGCTAGCTACTCCTTATTAGTTTTAATAAACTATTTATCATACCCAGGTAATAGGATGTAATCCACACATAGATATAAAATAACAAAATTTAAACGTTTAACATAAACACAATAGTCTTCACTTATCATCTGAAAACCATTGAAAGAAATGACTGCATAAAATCTCAAGGTGCCATAGCTGGTTTTTCTTCATCGATTCCATTTCTTCTCCCATTGCTTTTTGACATTCATTCTTAGCATGACATGAAAGTGTTTTATTAACTATTCCAAGATATTTGAATTGTGGTATTATCATAAATATTTGTCCTTTGATTTCAACCGCCCTTCTCATAGATTAAGATTCCTGAGAAATAGGATTACTAGATAATGAAATGGTTTCATCTGTGTCATGATGTAGAGGACTAATCGTCTCTATTTCTTGAGTATGTGTTACCTCATCGGGTGAAACATTTGTTTGCATATCATCTTCCTCAATATCAATTATTCATATAAAATTTTGTCAACCTTACCTCTGGTAGGAAAATCATTCTCTAGGAATGTAACATATCGTGTCTTAATTTCAGTAAGACCCCATCGTTATGTTCACCAATAAACGCATATCCTTTAAAGTGATCTGGGTATCTAACAAAGATACACTTCTTACCTCCTAGACTTAACTTCCCATATTAATGAAATAGATCGTGAACATAGGCTATTGACCCCAGGGTCGCAAGTATGACTGGTTAGCTTTCCTACATGTCCACAGTTAATAAGGAGTTGATAGAATAGTCTCTGTGGGTACTTGGTTAAAAATATAACCGGAGGTAATCAAGACATCTCCAAAATAAGGTATTGGAAGGTTAGCTTGTGCCATCATAGACCTAAGAATTTCCAAGAGTGTTCTATTCCTTCTTTCAAGCACACTATTACGTTATGATGTTATAGGAATTGTAAGTTGTCTTACTATACATTTATTCATCACACAGTTCCTTAAGCTGTTCACATAGATATTCACATCCACGATCAGTTATAAAGGTTTTCACCTTCCTCTCTAACTAATTTTCTACTTCATTGATAAATGTCATGTAATATTTCAATGCTTGTGAATCAGGTAGACATAACCAAACCTTCTGAAATGATCTATAAAAATGATAAAATAATGTTCACTAGTGTATTTTGAACACTAATTGGGCTACAAATTTCTGGATGAACTACTTTTAATGGATACGCTACTTATTTAGCCTTTCCATGAAAGAATAATTAAAGGTTTAAAAAGATAGAAGATTTAAAACATTTTTATGATTTAGTTGTTTTTTCGAATAAATGTTTACGCTATTTTGAGTTTTAAACTATTTAGAGTATTGCGATTTTGACTTGGGGTATACGGTTTATAATTTTTAGTTTATGAACTTGGTTCTACTTTGCAATAATTTTTTTTGTACTATGTGATTAGTAAACGTTGTATTTTAAATGTAGTATGTAAGGTGAAGCATTAATAGGTTTCATATTTGTTGGTCATAGTTATGAATAAAATACAAAAAAATTTGAACTAATTCTCTTTGGACATGGTTTTAGAGCTCTTGAATTAGAATTAATTCTTATATTTGTTGTTATGTTATGAAAGTAATGCGAATTTGATACAGTGTCGAGTAGTGAATCCTAGTTGGAAAGTGTCGCGATCATGGAAAACACGTGGCATAGAGAGTTTCGAATATTAGTAGAGCATTGCCATATGTGAATTTCAAAACGTCACTAATGGTAATTTTATTTCATGAACACCCGGGGATCCATTTTCAATAAGATATGTTTGTGTAGAAATGCGATTATATATGATTATAAATGTGTATTACTAGATAAAATGAGAATCTTTTAAATTATAATATGTTTTTACATTGTATATTTTATGTTAGTCCAAAATGATTTTTATAACAGTTTTGTACTTTTGTATTTGTTTATATTCTTTCGTTTTCTAAACTTCTCTATTGTTTAGGCTATAATACTTATGTGGTTTTGTTTTTGTATCCAAATATAATATATGGTACAAACTATCATTATTATTGATAATATTACTCAAACAACCACCCAACTTCTATTTCTCAAACCCAAAATGTAATTGCACCTACAACTTATATAGTTGTTACTTCTTTCCCTCATAGCTGATAAAAAAACCTAAAGTTATCATAAGATCAACATGTTCGAATTATTTTACAAAAGGTATGAACAAAAATATAAAATACGGTATATGTAACTATTTTTGTATAGAATAATACCACTATATCTGCCAACAATGGTACTAAAAGTATTACAATGTCAAGAAATAGTGAAGGTATAAGAATAGATCCTTTTTTATATAATAAAATTATTAAATTTATAAAGGATTTATATATCAATTTTGATCACTTCTTCACGTGTTGGTTTGAGTATTATTTCTTTGAAAGGATTATTATTATATTATAACCGAGATTGAGTTTTTAACTTAAACCTTGGTTATCAAATATAGTACCTTAGATATCGAGGTTAAGTTTTTAACTTAAACCATGGTAAAAAGGGATTTCTAAATATGGAAAATTAATATTATGAACATTTATACCTAGCAAATAGATATAAGCCGATAAAATAAGACACTTATGCATCAATAATAAATTTTATAAAACATATCACTATTTTTTCTGCTTACCGCTTCGCAAACACCTATGTCCAACAAACCCATCCCCTTCCCGGTCATATAGAGATATACTTCGTTCCTACATAGTCGGCCAACTCCTTTTCTACATTTTAGATTTCATTGTTGCTAACTCATGTTAAATTATTCAACTTCCCTTTCTTGAAACTAATTTATACTCTTCCTTCAAAATGTGTTAAAGATGCATTATGCTGCAAATATTTTGTTGATCGATCCTCTCACTAGGCATCCTACTGCACTAATGTAATATTAACTTGTGTATTTTTATGGAAGTCATGGTGTAAATCACCTTTATCTCTAGCGGTTAATCATGTACTTCTAATTTGCAATCAACATTTTCTACAATCTAATATAAAGTTGTTATCCTTTTTACTCATATCTGTTTGTTGTGAATCGAGATTAATCTTTTTGATTTTATGACTGTACTACGTTGATGCCTTCTAACCGCCCTTTATGTTCTAAGGTGTACAATTTACAAAATTTAAGTTTTATATATTATTAAGACAATAGTGAAACTTGGGTCATTTTCATCCTCATAAGAAGTAGGTATTAGTTTCAATATACATATTCTTTGTTACTATAATTTTATATTAAATATCGATTTATTCTCCTTGTATTGTTTACGAAATTACGAAAGCTAATTTTGGGTTTTACTTGGTGGCTTCCTCAACGTGATTTGCTGAAGTCCAGGATGCTTTGTAACAATGGTATATTTCACGGAATAGTGGAAAGGTTGTATTGATATTGTCATTATGTTACATAAGTCTCCCGAATTTATCATGAAATATTTACAAACATTAAATATTCTTGTTTCTTTTTCCTGACTTAATTCAAATTGAAATCACGATGGACGGTTTACAAATTTGTGGAACCTATTGTCATATCATTTAACTCGGGGTAAGATTCAATCTTATGACTTCTTGTCATGGCATGAGTACTTTAGAAACTTGACCAACAATCATCTTTCCCTAAACCAAAAAAGTATACCATTTTTTTTATCGGTCCACTAACTTACTAAGGCCCAACATGGGATAATTAAGTAGAGCTATGAAACTATTACATTACAAGCATTTAAAAAGAAACATGGAATAAAAATTGGCCCACTAGTGAAATTAGCCCAAGTTTAAAGTGGACTCAATCTTTTGTATTAAATCAAACGTTTTTTTCTTCTTGAACTGCTTCTTTTCTAGTTTAACATGAACCATACTAAAACAATTCTCCCACATTTGATCTTCTCTTTGCCCGCAATTTCTGTGCTCTCTTTCATTTCTCTCCCACCAAATACAATAAATATAAGTTGTGAGAAAAACACCCGCAATATTATTACTCTCATCACACAAGATCTGCAGCATAATTGCAATTAAATCTTCTAAATCCACTGGAGTGATTTTAATATCACAAGCTTTCAAGAGCTTGCACATAATTCTACTTGTGAAAGAACAATTAATAAACAAGTGACCAACCTCTTTTGAATTAGCTTTACAAAATATACATAGTGGGTTAACTTGTAATACCAAACTAATCATTCTTACTTTAGTAGGTAATCTATCCTGAACAGCTAGCCAAGCTACAAAGGAACACCTCGGAATGCACAATTTAGTCCATACAAGATTACACCACTTAACTTCATTTTTACTGATATATATTTTCAAAGAGTTTATTGAGATGAAACCTATTCTTAGTACTTTATGTCCAGCACTTAATGTCATTTTCTTGCTGCAGATTCATATTACTCATATAAGGTATTAATTTTCCCACACAAGGAGGTAGTCTCCACCTTTCTCTACCATAGCACCTATTAACAGTTCTATCATAGTTTATATTATACTTATCAAGTTCAATACCAAGAACTTCTTGTACACCCTATCATTCTAACCATTTATCCCAAATAATAAAGGTATTTTTACAATTTCTCACTTTATGAAAAATAAAATTAAAAGTAATGTACCTTATCTTCATTAGTTGTTTACAGATCCACGAATGGGCTTACTTGATATCTACCTTTGATAATGTTTTGATGCACCGACATACTCCACAAATTTTTTGATTGTGAGTACATTCTCCAAAAAGTAAATCATAGGCATACCTTATTTAGATCCTCAATGTTTGGTATTCCAAAACCACTTTGTTGTTTACCAAAGCATATATCTTTCCATGCAATGTTTGCTCCATAAACACCACCTGCATTACCCTTCCAAAGGAATATACTCATAGGTAAATAATATTGTAAATAATTACTATTTTACTATAATAAAGATGTAATGTATTTAAATTGATAAGAACTTTTTCAATTACAAAATAAAATATCATGAAAATTGATTTGGTTATCAAAATTAGTACCTTACATATCAATATTTTTTAACTTAAACCATGGTAAAAAGGGATTTCTAAATATGGAAAACTAATTTTATAAACATTTATACATAGAATATAGATATATTCCTATAAACAAAGACACTTATGTATCAATACTCAAATTTATAAGACATAGCACTATATTTTCCTCTCACCGCTTCCCAGTCACCTCTCTTAAACAAACACATTACTTTCCCGGTCATATAGGAGATATACTTAGTTCCTACATAGTCGGCCAACTTTTTTTCTACATTTTAGATTTCATTTTTGTTCTCTCATATTAAATAATTAAACTTCCCTTTCTTGAAACGGACTGATACTCTTCCATCAAACTGTGTTGCAGATGTATAATGCCTCAAATATATTCGTTGATTGATCCTCTCACTAGGCATCCTACCGCACTAAGGTAATATTCAGTTTGTGCATTTTTATGGAAGTCATGGCTTAAATCAGCTATATCTAGTGGTTAATGATTGTACTATTTTGATGATTTCTACCCCATCCCTATTTATGTTCTAAGGTGTACATTTCACAAAATTTAAATATAATATACTATCAAGATAATAGTGCAGCTCGTTTCATTTTCAGCCTTATAAGAAGTAGGTATTAGTCTTTTTATAGTTCTTTACAATAGATATACTTTGTAAATTTAATTTCTTATTCTATATCGATTTATTTCCCTCGTATGGTGTATAAAATTATGATAGCTACTTTTGGGTTTTACTTGGTGGCATCCTCAACGTGATTTGCTGAAGTCTGTGATGCTTTGTCATAATTATATATTTCACTGATTAGTGGAAAGGTAGTAGTGCTATAGTGATTATGTCACATAAGTCTCCTAAGTTTATCATAAAAAAATTTATAAACACAAAATTTTCTTATTTCTTTTTCCTGACTTAATTAACGTTGAAATCACGATGGATGGTTTTCAAAATGTTGGAGTCTATTGTCAACTATGTTAGCCAATATTCTTCATTGATTCTCAAGCTATCTCATTGTCCTTTATTTCTCTATCTTTAGTTGGTGACTTCATTGGTGTCTAGGTTCTTTATTGTGTAAATGATGGTTGTGTGCTCCTTAGTTTTGGCCAATTTATAATCGGTTTGGGGTGATTTTTATTGGTATCTAATATGGCTTCCATTCCAGTTTAGTTAGGCATTTTCCTAAATTAGGCTTCCTTCTTAGGTTCTCTCCCATATGGACATGATGTATCGAGACATTATTAGTCCCCAAAGCTATTTTTCTTTGTCCTCTCAAATCATACTAACCCGTCCACATAACATAAGAATGTTATATATTCGACACTATAATTATTAATTTAATTGGTTTAGAAGGGCATTTATTTTGACACATTAACATAATATTAGGTGGACAGGGGAAAAGCCGCTTAAAACAACACTACATAAATGCTTAATTTAATATTTTACTCTCCACTTTCTTGAGTGACTCACTGGTTCATATTTCATAACTGTTCAAGACAAACAAGTCAATCAAACGTCAATTCTAATTATTCAAATTGAACACTTACAGGTAACTCAAACAATATATGGTCGCATATTAATTACATTTCTTTTTATTATCCATTTATGTAATTATTTAAAATATATAATATATAATTGATTCCTATTTTTTTAAATGGTATTATGATTTGTGTAAAGTAGATCTATAATCGATATGTTTTGTGTAAAATCAGTGGTGTTTGAAAAAATTTGGGTGAAACTGGTTTGTCAAGTTTAGGTTAGATGAATGAAAAATTCTGATAAACTAATAAGCTTAACTGAGATTTTTTTGGGTAAATTGATTTTCCTCTTATTAACTTGATCCCTATCTAAAATTAAATAGAAAAAGAACAATATAGAAACACACCATTGCTAAAGTGACCATTATATCTTATGTAAAGCTTAGTTATTTTCTTTAACTTAAGATTTGTATTTTATCTAGATGACATATAAAATATTGTTATGTGGTATTTCCATCTTCATATTTGTTATTTAGTGTTTTTGGATACAATGTAAGTTGAACTTTCATTAATCTATAATCAATGGTACATTCCTGATTGTTTTAATTATAAAGATCGGTGACCAAAAAAATATTAGAAATCCAAGTGTTGTATTCTATCATTTGTTTTTTTGTGATGCATTATATGATGTAATTAATTTATTCAGGAAAATGAACTGCAATGATGATCTAGAACTACGAAAGATGAACATCAAACAGTTAAAAAATAAAACCTACACTCAAGATCTTGTTTCAATCCAAAAGGTGGAGGCTCTAATAGGTCTCAATGATACAGACGAAAGCATAAAGGTAAAAATATTATGATGGTTAGACTACTGCAACAATATTATTAAGTTATATTTTCTTGTAGGAGAAGCTCATGACTTCATTAGAATTACCCCTTGAGGTAAAAGTTGATAATACAATAGTAGGAGGGGAGAAAAAGATATTTGGTCTAGCACGTTTAAGCATACTCTTTTTACTAAAAAATGGTGATGGAATAGAGGTCGAGAACAACAGAATGATAGAAGGATTTAGAGTTAATATTGAGGAAAGAAAAAGAGGATATATTACGGTACAAAGATTAATGGTATGATACTTATATATAATTTTTTTTTTCACTTTATCCAATAAAAAAGTCATGACTAATTTAATTTTAAATATTTTACAGGAAATAATTGTGTCAGAAGTTGAAAGGGTAATAAAGGTCAAAATGGAGAATTCACCTTTAGTAGAATTGAAGAGTATTGAAATTCATTTCATAACTTTTGTTAATAAAAATGAACATATTTTCGGACATAAATCCGACGAACAGAATAATAAAAATATATTTGAGATCCTTGAGCCTAGGATATATACAGTTGGCAACACAATGACTAGATCTCAGAAGTCGGCTGATACAAAAGCAGGAAAAAAGAAACGTGAAGAAAGGAGAGCAGACCCTAAGCCTAAATCAGAAAGCGTAATCAAAAACCCTGAAGCAAGTAATTATAATCCTTTTACCGTAAGAGAAACTGAAGCTTTAATCGATGGAGCTTATAAGTTTTACCAATATCATGATAAGTAAGTTGTTTAAATTCAAATTTTGTTGAGAAATAGTCAAACTCAACTTACTAATATTCTTCTATAGGTGGGTAAAGATTATGTTATGTCCTCCATTTAAGGAATTGTTAAAAGACAGGACAACAGGTGACTTGAAGGACAAAATGAGAAACATCATAAACTCATCAGGTCAGCCAGACGGAATTAGAATGAAAACACAAAATATCTCACCAGAATACTTATTAAAACTTAAAGAACTTGAAGAACTGATGAATGACAATAAGGCAAAAAAGGAAGAGATAAAAAATGCAAAAACTACGAAGAAGCGGAAGAAAACCGAGTAGAAAGTTAAACTTTCTTATAGTATATATTAGTCAAACATCAGTTTGAGAAATTCGTAACAAGAAGAAATTTCAATGATGCCTTTACTTTATCCATGTAACCATTACAAAATATTTCTACTAAGATTGAGAATTTTTGTCGAAAATTTCAAGATGTTATTATATTTCTTGGCTCTTGTTAGTTTTTATATGTTCCTTGATTTGTTATTTCAATAACAAAAGAAATATGAATTTCTCAAATCCCCCGAGTATAGTCATATATTAGAAGTATTAATTAAGGATGATTGAATGAGACAAATAAAAAAAAAAGTGTCTAAAACATAGTTTCCAGGTTTGTGTTATATGTGTCGAAAGCTAAAGATCAATGGTCAATTTTAGATTGGATTGGTAGAAAACTGAAGAATATTCTTTTATTTTTTTGGATGTGTGGAAAACTAAAGAATCGATGACCTCATTTTGAATCATAAGCATCTTATTAATCAACAATTTAGATATCATACCTTAAACATCGAGGATTGCTTATTCCTTTACACAAAAAAATAAAATATTTTAAAGAACTTATACTAAACTTTTGGGTATTTTGCATATTATCCAAGCATGCACTTCAATTTCAAATTTAGACAATTTTGTGTCCACTTATTTCTACTGGTGCATGAATTTTATCCACCACCTTAAAACCATCATATCATTAATATCACACAATAACCAATTTTGGAAGGGAGAATATTTTCTTTAAAAATGGAAGAAAAATATCAACTCGTCTTACTTCAACGTAAAAGATGTATTTTTTCACAACATGATGTACAAAACTGCATATTTGTTGTAATGTATACCCAACATAAAAATATGTAGATTCAAAATAGTGTATAATGAATGGTCACCATCATTTTCACAATGAACTTACAATAAAGAATTATTAGACTTATAGAGTGAACTTACCTCTAATTTTGTAGGCCAAATTCTTTTTGAATGAGGTGAATAAGGGTTTAACCGAGACAAGGAAAAATGTATCATGAATCTATATCTTTTTGAACTTTGGTAAAATCATAAATTCTCATTGTAGAATAACATTTTTATAAGTTCTGTTTATATAAAATCAGGCCACGAGTATTAGTCTAGTTCGGTTAATGAAATGTAAACAGAATTTCGCATCTTTCATAAGGGACTCCAAAAGCTGCATCATCTCTTATTCCGTAAACTGTATTCAAAGGCAAAGGGAAGCCCCCATGTGGTGCCCTACGTTCGTATATTGATGGTATAATATATTACATAACATGACCAATTGTTCAACCTTTTCAGCGTTTGTATGTCCTTCTAGGAGTAATCTATCTCCTCAAAAGCATAAGACATTACGTATCTCAATGTCCTTTTCACAGCTTTTTAATGCTCTTGCCATGGATTCGATTGAAAACGACTAACTAAACCTACTGCATAACATATGTCTTGTTTCGTACACATCATAATATACATAAGACTACCAATGGCAATAGCATATGGTACTATTGACATTTTCTAGTTTCTCTTATGGAGTACTAGAACACACATCAAGAATTAAGTTTATTCCCTTTGATACAAGAGTGTCAATGACATTGCACTTAGTCATACTAAAGCGTTCAAGTATATTTATGATGCGGGTTTCTTGAGACAAAGATAATAGTATTCAAGACCTATCTCTATGAATCTTAACACCAAGTATGTAATTTACTTCTTCCATATCTTTCATATCAAATTGAGAAGCTAGCTACTCCTTATTAGTTTTAATAAACTATTTATCATACCCAGGTAATAGGATGTAATCCACACATAGATATAAAATAACAAAATTTAAACGTTTAACATAAACACAATAGTCTTCACTTATCATCTGAAAACCATTGAAAGAAATGACTGCATAAAATCTCAAGGTGCCATAGCTGGTTTTTCTTCATCGATTCCATTTCTTCTCCCATTGCTTTTTGACATTCATTCTTAGCATGACATGAAAGTGTTTTATTAACTATTCCAAGATATTTGAATTGTGGTATTATCATAAATATTTGTCCTTTGATTTCAACCGCCCTTCTCATAGATTAAGATTCCTGAGAAATAGGATTACTAGATAATGAAATGGTTTCATCTGTGTCATGATGTAGAGGACTAATCGTCTCTATTTCTTGAGTATGTGTTACCTCATCGGGTGAAACATTTGTTTGCATATCATCTTCCTCAATATCAATTATTCATATAAAATTTTGTCAACCTTACCTCTGGTAGGAAAATCATTCTCTAGGAATGTAACATATCGTGTCTTAATTTCAGTAAGACCCCATCGTTATGTTCACCAATAAACGCATATCCTTTAAAGTGATCTGGGTATCTAACAAAGATACACTTCTTACCTCCTAGACTTAACTTCCCATATTAATGAAATAGATCGTGAACATAGGCTATTGACCCCAGGGTCGCAAGTATGACTGGTTAGCTTTCCTACATGTCCACAGTTAATAAGGAGTTGATAGAATAGTCTCTGTGGGTACTTGGTTAAAAATATAACCGGAGGTAATCAAGACATCTCCAAAATAAGGTATTGGAAGGTTAGCTTGTGCCATCATAGACCTAAGAATTCCCAAGAGTGTTCTATTCCTTCTTTCAAGCACACTATTACGTTATGATGTTATAGGAATTGTAAGTTGTCTTACTATACATTTATTCATCACACAGTTCCTTAAGCTGTTCACATAGATATTCACATCCACGATCAGTTATAAAGGTTTTCACCTTCCTCTCTAACTAATTTTCTACTTCATTGATAAATGTCATGTAATATTTCAATGCTTGTGAATCAGGTAGACATAACCAAACCTTCTGAAATGATCTATAAAAATGATAAAATAATGTTCACTGGTGTATTTTGAACACTAATTGGGCTACAAATTTCTGGATGAACTACTTTTAATGGATACGCTACTTATTTAGCCTTTCCATGAAAGAATAATTAAAGGTTTAAAAAGATAGAAGATTTAAAACATTTTTATGATTTAGTTGTTTTTTCGAATAAATGTTTACGCTATTTTGAGTTTTAAACTATTTAGAGTATTGCGATTTTGACTTGGGGTATACGGTTTATAATTTTTAGTTTATGAACTTGGTTCTACTTTGCAATAATTTTTTTTGTACTATGTGATTAGTAAACGTTGTATTTTAAATGTAGTATGTAAGGTGAAGCATTAATAGGTTTCATATTTGTTGGTCATAGTTATGAATAAAATACAAAAAAAAATTGAACTAATTCTCTTTGGACATGGTTTTAGAGCTCTTGAATTAGAATTAATTCTTATATTTGTTGTTATGTTATGAAAGTAATGCGAATTTGATACAGTGTCGAGTAGTGAATCCTAGTTGGAAAGTGTCGCGATCATGGAAAACACGTGGCATAGAGAGTTTCGAATATTAGTAGAGCATTGCCATATGTGAATTTCAAAACGTCGCTAATGGTAATTTTATTTCATGAACACCCGGGGATCCATTTTCAATAAGATATGTTTGTGTAGAAATGCGATTATATATGATTATAAATGTGTATTACTAGATAAAATGAGAATCTTTTAAATTATAATATGTTTTTACATTGTATATTTTATGTTAGTCCAAAATGATTTTTATAACAGTTTTGTACTTTTGTATTTGTTTATATTCTTTCGTTTTCTAAACTTCTCTATTGTTTAGGCTATAATACTTATGTGGTTTTGTTTTTGTATCCAAATATAATATATGGTACAAACTATCATTATTATTGATAATATTACTCAAACAACCACCCAACTTCTATTTCTCAAACCCAAAATGTAATTGCACCTACAACTTATATAGTTGTTACTTCTTTCCCTCATAGCTGATAAAAAAACCTAAAGTTATCATAAGATCAACATGTTCGAATTATTTTACAAAAGGTATGAACAAAAATATAAAATACGGTATATGTAACTATTTTTGTATAGAATAATACCACTATATCTGCCAACAATGGTACTAAAAGTATTACAATGTCAAGAAATAGTGAAGGTATAAGAATAGATCCTTTTTTATATAATAAAATTATTAAATTTATAAAGGATTTATATATCAATTTTGATCACTTCTTCACGTGTTGGTTTGAGTATTATTTCTTTGAAAGGATTATTATTATATTATAACCGAGATTGAGTTTTTAACTTAAACCTTGGTTATCAAATATAGTACCTTAGATATCGAGGTTAAGTTTTTAACTTAAACCATGGTAAAAAGGGATTTCTAAATATGGAAAATTAATATTATGAACATTTATACCTAGCAAATAGATATAAGCCGATAAAATAAGACACTTATGCATCAATAATAAATTTTATAAAACATATCACTATTTTTTCTGCTTACCGCTTCGCAAACACCTATGTCTAACAAACCCATCCCCTTCCCGGTCATATAGAGATATACTTAGTTCCTACATAGTCGGCCAACTCCTTTTCTACATTTTAGATTTCATTGTTGCTAACTCATGTTAAATTATTCAACTTCCCTTTCTTGAAACTAATTGATACTCTTCCTTCAAAATGTGTTGAAGATGCATTATGCTGCAAATATTTTGTTGATCGATCCTCTCACTAGGCATCCTACTGCACTAATGTAACATTAACTTGTGTATTTTTATGGAAGTCGTGGTGTAAATCACCTTTATCTCTAGCGGTTAATCATGTACTTCTAATTTGCAATCAACATTTTCTACAACCTAATATAAAGTTGTTATCCTTTTTACTCATATCTGTTTATTATGAATCGAGATTAATCTTTTTGATTTTATGACTGTACTACGTTGATGCCTTCTAACCCCCCTTTATGTTCTAAGGTGTACAATTCACAAAATTTAAGTGTTATATATTATCAAGACAATAGTGAAACTCGGGTCATTTTCATCCTCATAAGAAGTAGGTATTACTTTCAATATATATATTCCTTGTTACTATAATTTTATATTATATATCGATTTATTCCTCTTGTATTGTTTACGAAATTAAGAAAGCTAATTTTGGGTTTTACTTTGTGGCTTCTTCAACTTGATTTGCTGAAGTCCATGATGCTTTGTAACAATGGTATATTTCACTGAATAGTGGAAAGGTTGTATTGCTATTGTCATTATGTTACATAAGTCTCCCGAATTTATCATGAAATATTTACAAACATTAAATATTCTTGTTTCTTTTTCCTGACTTAATTCAAATTGAAATCACGATGGACGGTTTACAAATTTGTGGAACCTATTGTAAAATCATTTAAGTCGGGGTAAGATTCAATCTTATGACTTCTTGTCATGGCATGAGTACTTTAGAAACTTGACCAAATATCATCTTTCCCTAAACCAAAAAAGTATACCATTTTTTTATCGGTAAATCAAATTTTATTAAAATTGGATCAACTTCAAATTTCCTTACATACTTTCTTTTAGCCCACTAACTTACTAAGGCCCAACATGGGATAAGTAAGTAGAGCTAAGAAACTATTACAAATAAAGACATTACAAGCATTTAAAAAAAACATGGAATAAAAATTGACCCACTAGTGAAATTAGCCCAAGTTTAAAGTGGAATCAATCTTTTGTATTAAATCTAACGCTTTTTTCTTCTTGAACGGCTTCTTTTGTAGTTTAACATGAACCACACTAAAAAAATTCTTCCACATTTGATCTTCACTTTGCACGCAATTTTCGTGCTCTCTTTCATTTCTCTCCCACAAAATACAATAAATATAAGTTGTGAGAAAAACACCTGGAATATTATTACTCTCATCACACGAAATATGAAGCATAATTGCAATTAAATCTACTAAATCCACTGGAGTGATTTTAATATCACAAGCTTTCAAGAGCTTGCACATAATTCTACTTGTGAAAGAACAATTAATAAACAAGTGACCAACCTCTTTTGAATTAGCTTTACAAAATATACATAGAGGGATAACTTGTAATACCCAACTAATCATTCTTACTTTAGTAGGTAATCTATCCTGAACAGCTAGCCAAGCTACAAAGGAACACCTTAGAATGCACAATTTAGTCCATACAAGATTGCACCACTTAACTTCATTTATACTGATATATATTTGCAAAGAGTTTTTTTGAAATGAAAACCTATTCTTAGTACTTAATGTCCAGCACTTAATGTCATTTTCTTGCTGCAGATTCATATTACTCATATAATGTATTAATTTTCCCACACAAGGTTGTAGTCTCCACCTTTCTCTACCATAGCACCTATTAACAGTTCTATCATAGTTTATATTATACTTATCAAGTTCAATACCAAGAACTTCTTGGCCACCCTTTCATTCTAATCATTTATCCCAAATAATAAAGGTATTTTTACAATTTCTCACTTTATGAAAAATAAAATTAAAAGTAATGTACCTTATCTTCATTAGTTGTTTACAGATCCAGGATGGGCTTACTTGATATCTAGACTACCTTTAATAATGTTTTGATGCACCGACATACTCCACAAATTTTTTGTTTGTGAGTACATTCTCCAAAAAGTAAATCATAGGCATACCTTATTTAGATCCTCAATGTTTGGTATTCCAAAACCACCCTGTTTTTTACCAGAGCATATATCTTACCATGCAATGTTTGCTCCATAAACACCACCTGCATTACCCTTCCAAAGGAATATACTCATATGTAAATAATATTATAAATAATTACTATTTTACTATTATAAAAATGTAATGTATTTAAATTGATAAGAACTTTTTCAATTACAAAATAAAATATCATGAAAATTGATTTGGTTATCAAATTTCGTACCTTACATGTCAAGATATTTTTTTTAACTTAAACCCTAGTAAAAAGGGATTTCTAAATATGGAAAATAAATTTTATAAACATTTATACATAGAAAATAGATATAATACTATAAAAAAAAGTCGCTTATGTATCAATACTCAAATTTATAAGACATATCACTATATTTTCTTCTCACCGCTTCCCAGTCACCTCTCTTAAACAAACACATTACTTTCCCGGTCATATAGGATATACACTTCGTTCCTACATAGTCGACCAACATTCTTTTCTACATTTTAGATTTCATTTTTTGTTCTCTCATGTTAAATAATTAAACTTCCCTTTCTTGAAACGGGCTGATACTCTTCCATCAAGCTGTGTTACAGATGTATTATGCCTCAAATATATTTGTTGATCAATCTTCTCACTAGGCATCCTACCGCACCAAGGTAATATTAAACTTGTGCATTTTTATGGAAGTCTGGTGGTCCTTTGTGTGTTTTAAAATAAATGAAAAAAGTAATTGAACCACAACCGCAAGTGTACGGTTGTCCCAAGTAATAACAGTGATAACAGATTCGTTCGCAGGGACGGTTGGTTAACTACAATGCTTATCAAGTAATGATTGGTTGCACTTAAGAAAGCAAAAAAGAGATATAATGATTGATTGGTTGTTTTGTATTAATTATAAGTAATGAAAGATTAAAGTAAAAATGCAAATAAATACTAAAACGCAAGTAAATAAAGGTAAGACGCAAATATGAGAAGGCAGTACTTGAGAAACGCAAGGGATCCTCCTAATTCTATTTTATAGCATATGTTGTTTAAGGGTTAAATTGGTCAATTAACATTGGTCTGGATTCTAAATTCCTTGTACCCCCGTCAGGGTGGACTACAAGGCTATTCTAGAGTGTCACTAGTCCCGTCAGGGTAAATATGATACACTTTCGAATGATTAAGTAAATTTACCACATTGGCCCAAAAATTAACTAAGCTCGTCAGAGTCAAATAGTTTCGATTTTAGATTGAGTAATTAAGTCCATACCTAAACCCTCCGTCAGGAGGATCCACACGCCACATATATGGAATAGCCAAGATACTAACACCTGTTCTTAGTTGATCACTCCAAAAACAGTAAATAATCTCAAATTACAGAAAAATGTAAAAGACCCAATTTAATTTAATTTATTAAAAACCCAAATTCAGACATATGAAACTCAACAGAATAGGGATCCACCCGTTATGCATTCTCAAGTACTATGACAAAATTAGCTCATACTAATTAAAGAAAATAAAAAATTAGAAGAAAGGGAACTCATAATGTTTTACAGAATTAAAAATAAAGAAAACCTAATTTCCGGAATTGGATTTGGCTGAGAATGGATATATAGACACTCTCCAGCTCTACAGCTGTCTTCTTCTTCCTTCGTTGAGTTCTCTCTGATGCTTCTGCTTATGAATAATAAGTTGTGTGAAAAATAGAAGTCAAAATCCCCTTTTATAATAACAAAAACGGATTAGGCCTTGGACTTAAGATTAAATCACTAATTAAAAGCCCAAGTACATTTTCTAAGCCCAAAATCCCGTAACTGCTGCACCACCTCCACTAAAACAGCTCTATCCGATTCCCTATAACTCCGATTGACCTGAAATCACTTGCTAAATTTCCGTAACTCGATAAGGAACATATTCTCTTCAAAGGTCAGTGGCTAAATAAACTCTTAAGTGCCTCGAAATCAGCAATCGTTGGCCTGTTTTCCAGATTTGCAGCTCCAAAATATAATTCTTTCGGGATTTGTCTTCAAGCTTTGACTCCATATCACGATCCTTGACTCTCTTCTCGGATTCCTTTCCTAGCTAATATTCAAAACCTACAAACTTTTCACTAAAATACACAATATTACGCGCAAAAGTTTAATAAATCAAAAATACTAGAAATAAAATAGAAATTCCAGATTATTGCATTTTTAACTCAAAAGTCTATCAAAATATTCAATTAAACATAAAAAATGATGTCTCCCAAGGGTCGAAAATAAGAATAATTAGGGAGACATCAAGACCCCCAACTCAAACATTTGTCGTCCTGACAAAGTAAAACAAAACAAAACAAAGGGGTAGATGGAAGCTAGCAAATACACCAAAAGCAATTCTTAAGATAAATCTCATATAGAAAACTCTAGAAACTAAAATACACATACATCTATAATGCAAAATCAAACACAAATAATCTCAATCATAAAATTAAAGTCGCAATGCTTGAAGATTACACTTGTACTCATCTCTGTATGATGGCTATAGGGTGTTCCTCTATCCTAAATCGCTTTGAACGCTCCACCTAGTATATTCCCTATCAACAGAATCATAAATTCACTATGCACTTAGGAATCACGAGGTCTTTATGGTTTAAATATTGGCTTAAGGATGGTTTGGATGTATATTTGGTAAATTTGAAGTGAGCTTTTGGCTCTCTCCTCACTTACCATCAACAAATGTCCTCGAGCTTGAGTTTACGCTCAAAAATGTTCTCGCTCACCCATTTACGCAACAATTTAGCGTCCCATGTCTACCCATTACAAATAAGATGATTTTCAGAAAAATTCCACTTTGCCGGATGTTTATTCTTTCATATTTTTCTTTTTCTTTTCTCTTCTTTTTTTTTCTTTTTTTGTACAGTTGCAAACCGGGTTCCCGGTTTTGCGAAACCGGGTTCCCGGTTTTTAGTGTATTGGATTTTCGAATTTTTATTTTTTTCTTTCTTTTTCATTTTTTTATCATTCCCGACAAAGGGTTACAAGTATATATCATCTGCAATTGTGCTACAATACGAAGCACATCAATCCCTACCCATTAAATTCCCCATAAGTGGAACCCACCACCCCAAACTCAAGCTCGAGACATGTCTCAGGATTGTGATTCAAGTGCGGGTGATATGGTCATGCCTAATAATCTAAGGGATAATGGCTTGTATCGTGGCTACAAAGAAAAGGCTAAAGGCTCAAAGTGGACTAAGACGGATAATAATTAATACAAGGGATATAAGGCTAAAAAGTCACAAATGGCTAACAAAGAAATGCCCCTAACATTTTCCTAAGTACATAGCTTGTCTTTAGTTCATATATAGGTGGGTTCTCTACTAATTAGGATTTCACGTTCTACACACCAAACATATTCCTTAAGTACAAGATTACTTCATTTGCATTGTTCATTAATTTTTCCTATCAATTACATATGTTTGCATGCAATTCTAAATGCGATTTATATCAATCCCTAAAGTCCACTATTTACTATCTTGTGGGGTCAAAGGTGTGATAAATAAATAGATGAATAATAGATAAATAAAGAGTCACACACCCTTGATAACCACGGAACTCACTGCAAGTATCACAGATCGTATGCAAGTTTTAATGATAAGTCAAGTTCGTTCGCAGGGATTGTATCCGTTAGATCAATTTATGTTTAACAAGCGTAGATGAATTTATATGCTTGGAATAAAATATGAAAAGATAAATAACTATCTAATGCAAATAAATAAATAAAACAAATAAACAAAACAGATAACTAAATATGAAAGTGAGTCAAATAGATTAGGATTACTACGTCTATTACTAAATTGTTGTTCTAACCTGTCACATTAAGCATTATATATTAACCAGGATTGCAACAACTACCTAGCCTTTTCTAGACCTAGGAGCAACCTCTCCACTACTAGGGATTCCTAAGTAATGTTTGGAGATTTAAATCAAACCTTAGTGGCTATCTAGTCACTCTAGACAATTATGTGGTGTGTCAATAACTAAGAATAATCCTAAGATTGATCAGATCTAGGAAATAGGTCAAAACACATAATACAATATACGCCAAGCTTAACCAATTAAAATAACAAATAGTATTTAAAGATCAAAATAATAATCCAACAATTAAAAGTAAACTTACAGAATAACAGCTTAGAAATATGGTTGAGAATAGATCTATAGCTAATTACTCTAAATATAGAGAAGGTGAGATGTAGAAGAGGGGTTGTCAGTCTCCAATCTTCTTCTTCTTGTCTTCTTCTATAGGTCAGCTTGCTTCTTGGATGAATAGCTTGATTCTAAGGATGAATATCTAACTAAAGGACTAAGCTATTGTTTAAAACTAAGAAAATATAAGTAAAGACTAAGCCTATACTTTGCAATTGAGCAAGGACTAGCAAGGACATGCAAGGACATGTTTACAATGATAAGAGGGTGTATTTATAGGTATCTTGGAAGCCCTAATTCGTTTTCTTGAAGGAGAAGTAAGTAGTGGACTCCAAGCCCAACTCAAATTCGTAACCCTAAAAACATGGAATCAGGTCCGATCTTCTTTTGGCTCTAATAGCTTCAATACTCATCCGTTTGACGCGTATGAGTACACCAAATTCATTGTCTCGGAAAGATCTTCGACTTTGCTCTTGACCGTTTCTCCAAATTCCACACCGTTTTTGAGATATAAACTGATTTGTGGTCGTAGGTACAGAAATTCAGGATTAAGGCAGGTTTTCCTTTTCCATGTTTTTAGTTTTTCTTTCCTTTATCTCCAATTACCATGCTAATCTTTTTCCATAAGTTGTTGTCTTTGACTTGGACTCTAATTAAGCTCCATAATTATTTTAAAGCTTCACACTAAATAAATAATTAAACCCAATATGCTCTAAAAATATTATTTTACTAAATCAAGACTCAAAATAGGAAAGTGTAACATTTCTCAAGAAAATCGACTATAATGACTTCTAAATCACTAAAAATTATGTCTCATCCTAATATAAATCTATCACAAATGAGGAGACATCAAGACCCCCAACTCAAAGTTGTATCGTCCCGATACAATAAAGATAAAAACAAAGGGAAGTCTCTAAATACACACCTAGGTCAATTAAGCACAGAAGACAGAAGATAGAAGAATATGGAGAATAGACTCGAAGCAACTACTCAAAAAATCTCATGTAATAATATTTAAAAACTACATACCTATACACTTCTCATATCCACAGTCAACACGGCTTGAATTCAAGATCAGATTAGTTTCGCAATGTAAGAAGGAGAGGAACTTTACTCAGTTCACCAAGGAAGCTATAGATTGTTCATCGAACTTCACTAGTGTCCAAAGATCCATTTAACTACTCTCTATTGGCTCAATCACTTCTCAATTACATAGCAAAGAATCAAAAGGTCTTTAAGGTTGTAATGTAGGCTTAGGGACGGTATGATAAGTATATTTGGATAATTTAGAGTGAGCCTTTGGCTCTCTCCTCACTAGCCATCAACGAATAGCCCTAGAGCTTGAGTTACTCTCATAAAACGTTTCTCACTCAACCCAATGATTTCTTTGATGCACAATTTAGCATCCACAATAACCCAATTAAAGCATAAGATGTTCACATAAAAATTCCACTTTGCCGGTCCGAATATATATATTTTTCTTTTTTCAAATCAATTTCTTTTCTATAGCTATGACTCTCTTTTTATGTTGAGATATCACGCTAATTTTCTCATATATATATTTTTATGCCCTTATTGGCAAAATTAGCTCGTAGCTTCTTTTTCATTCACTATTACCCCGACAAAGGGTTACAATACAATCTATGAATCATCATCAATATAAAGCACAAAGCACAATTAATAAGCTCAAAATCCCATCCCAATAATATTTCCCATAATGGTGGACCCACCACCCCAAACTCAAGCTCTAAAACAACTGCGTATGCATCGCGATTCGAGTGCGGGTCATATGGAAAAGTCCTATAATCTAAAGGGATATGGCTTATAACGTGTTTCAATAAAAAGATTTAGAAAGGCTAGAAGGGGCTGAGAAGGATATAGCATAAAAATAACATGGTGAGAAGGTATAAAAAGGTTTCAAGGGCTTCAATATGAAAGAACCGCCTTAATCACTTTCTACACCATGTAATTTAGTTATTTTCTTACCTTTAGCACTTTCATCAAATGGGTTTGTCAACTAGCTTGGATCTCACGGCCTACACACTTCTCAAGGTTCCCTGAGATCGAACATACTTTCTATCGCATTGCTAACTAATCTTTTCTTTACTATCAATGTGTGTTTTCCTGCAAATACTCAAAGCATACAAATAAAATAGCTCATTAACATATTACTTACTATCATTCACTCACTGAGCTTATGCTTTCAAGCTATTAAACACACTCTACATACATCTAAACCTTCTCATAAAAATTTAAATTTTACCTAAAAGAAACCATAAAACACAGAAAAATGGAGATGAGAGACAACGAATCCCCACACCCCCAACTCAAAAATGAGCCGTGTCCCCACGACTCGAAAAGACTCAAAAATAAAATAAAAGAAATTAAAATTTCCCAGATATTGCACATAAAGAAAAGGTAAGGAAGAAAGAAAACATACTCTTCGAGGCTATTTACCTCGCCTGATCAATACCCAGAATAGGGTGCAGTGCTTTCCATGTATGTAAATTTCTAGTATCACCAATTTCGCATTCCCTTACATCTTCTTATGCTCCATCCCAATCAATCACACTTTAGAAATCTCTTGTTTATCTTCTTCCAACTTTGCTCTTTGAATAATCTCTCATGTGACAGTTGTTCATTCAGGAATATGTTTTGAATACAGCTACTAGCGTCCCAGAAGCTTTTGTTCATCTTGGGTAGATGGATATTGATAGGAAGAGGTTATGGTGTTTTCTCTATGAAAGTTGAAACCTTTTTGCTCTTTGAATTCACCACAGCTAGCTTTCCTCTATTCTCTTGATCCGATTTACCTTGTAATTTATTCCCAAACTAGTACCCATCTCAATTGAAATCTTCTAGAGCTTACCCAATACCTTGCTTTGATTCTTCATATCCCTTACACTTGATAATATCTCTATTCTCTTCATCATCTCTTTTGACCCCCAACTCAAAGCTTTGAACACTCTTGAAATTTGTAACTCATGATCATAGGTGGAACAAGCTTTATTTTGGTTAGGAAATGTGTTAGGATGACAATTCTCCATGTGGGTATGATTGAATTAAGGTTTAGTGATGTGGGTTTACGGTTGAGAAGAAGATCTTGAAATTCATGGTTTTGATTCTTGGTTTCTAGGTGTTTTGATATGATTTGGGTGCTTGAATCTTCTTTGTAATGATGTAGGGAAGGATTTGGAAGAGAATTCATGGTGATTTGGTAGTGTTTTGATGATTGGTGAAGGTTTTTATGAGCTTCAATGGAGTTGGGAAAGTTTTGGGGAAGAAGGATAAGCTTAAGGTTTAATAAATTCGGAATTAAAAGCTTAATACATCCTTTATACACTCTCTGGCGGCTCGTGCGGACTACCCCTGCGGACCAGGGGGTGTACCGCGGTGTACACCGCGCCTTCTACGTCAAAAAACCCGTGGTAGGACCCCGTGGCACGTGTTTGTGCGGTGCATGGCACGGTATAAGGTCCGGTATACCGGACCCATCGGCTATATTTTTTTTCTTTTTTGTACACAACACGTGGCTGCTACCCGTGGCACGGGTTTTTACCCTGCGGTGCACCGCGGCTGAGGTCTGGTGTACCACACCTGGCAAAAACCTCCCCAACAGCTAGATCTCGAAAAGTTATGCAGTTTAGGCTCAAAGATCACCTGATTTCGACATCCGAGCGCAAAGATATGACTTGCCGAAATTTCTCCGTTCCGAAAAATTTTGCTCGCTTCCCTAACTCGATTTCTCCAATACCTAATAATCAAAAACACTAATACCTTTCTCAAATATGCAATATCAACTAAAATTAACTAAACTAAACATAAATTAAAAACGTAAAAGACATGAAAATTAAAAAACTACGGGTTGTCTCCCGTACAGCACTTTTGTTTAACGTCTTTCAAAGTTAGACGTGTTACCTCGATTAAGGCTTGCGTACATAACCTCCCCAACAACGGGTTAGGTTATGCTCATCTACTATCCGAAGTTTGTGACCCTTCTTAGCTTGTATCTCAATCCGTTTTGACGAAATAACTCTCGTAACTACAAACGGACCCATCCACGAATCCTTGAATCCCCGTGGTCTATTCTCTTGTTTGGGGGCTTTCCATGCAACCATGTAACCAACCCCAAACTCACTTTTGATTCTCTTTTTCACGGGTTTATTGTGGACTTAATTTTTAATTTCTTTTGTCACAACTCGGAGTGTCGGGGCTTTTTCTCTACGTGATTCCTCATACTTTTCATCCACCAAGTGGAATGTTTTAGATTCTTTTCCAACTCGGAAAGTCACGGTTCCCCTAGGAATATCAATTATGCTGTGACTTGTCGCCAAGAATGGGCGTCCAAGTATCAATGGAACATGTTGACCTGCAATGCTATCAAGGATAACAAAATCTGTAGGTATAGTTAAAGTACCTACTTGGACAAGCACGTCTTCAATGACTCCCCATGGTTTTATCGTTGAATTATCTAGGAGCAGCAAATCAATATCTTTTATGTTGGCATCTTTCATGCCTAACTCCTCGAACAGACTCTTGGGCATGATATTCCTTCCTGAACCCAAGTCACACATCGCCTTGGCCTTGAAATTACCACCTATATTAATGTGGAGATATAAAGCTCCAAAATCTTGCATCTTTTGTGGTAGTTTCTTCGGAATAGTTGTCAAGCTTTCTTTAGTATGGTCCCTATTCTCAATCTCAACTTCTACACTTTCACTCTTCTTAGACAGATATTCCTTGCAGTCTATCAGTGGTGTAGGCTCTTTATATGCGATTACGTCCTCTATGCATATCGTGCTTTGTTCTTCTAGCTCATTAAGTGGAACTTGTGGGGATTCCACTTCCTCCTCTTCTTGAAGGATGAACTCTTCAACAATATCGAACCAAACATCGATATCGATTTCAATGGCCTCATTAACTAGGCCAGTTTGCATGTATGGGACGTTGAGTATAGGAACAATGATTTCTTCTGGGCTTGACGTTTCAGATTTAGTATCACCACTAGGATATGTAATTCTTTGTAGATGAGGTGGTGATAGTAACGGATGCGCAGGTGGTGGTTCCACCTTACTTTCTTCTGTTTGCACCTCTTGTGCGGTTGTCTCTTCTTTATCGGTTTCTTTTTCTTCTTCCACATGCTTGAGTTCTGGTTCAACCTCCTTCGTACTTTGATCTTTAACAATTACTTCTTCTAAGCTAAGCTTGGTTGGTTCTTCTACGGTTGAAATTTCGAACCCAACATTGCTATAACCCAGTTTCTTATGTAATTCTTGTTGTAACTGTTCATTGATCGTAGTGAGGTCCGTTAATCTTTGCTCCATTGCTTGATATTTTCGGTGCATAGAACGTATTAAGGTTGTATTAGCATCTATGTTTTCCGCATGTTGCTCTTCCATATTTTCCAAATAACTTATACTTTCAAAAACTTGATGAGACGGAAGAGCTTGTCGAACCTGTTCTTCTATGATACTTCGGATTAACGGTGGAAACTCTTGCTGGAATTTTAGAGAAGCATTGGTCACTTGAGTGACTTGTGTCTCCAGGGCTTCCACTTTTTCAGCTAGCTCCTTGGATGTTTCATTGTTGAGCTGCGTAAAATTTTGAACCAGAATCAATAATTTATCCCTCATTTCGTTTACAGCTTCATTTTGTGGATTATGCATGGGTTGTGGTGGAGCTTGCAGTTGAGAGCTCAAACCTTCTTGATAAAAATTTTGACTTCGGGCCCCATGCATATTTGGTGCGTAATAATTCTCCATACCTAATAAACCTGAGAAGAGACTAAAAAGAAAACGCGTAAAACTGAAAACAAATAAAAACTCCTACACTAAATAAACACAAAATAGATTTAACTTAAAGATAAATCCCCGGCAGCGGCACCAAAAACTTGGTGGGGGCAAAGGTGTGATAAATAAATAGATGAATAATAGATAAATAAAGAGTCACACACCCTTGATAACCACAGAACTCACTGCAAGTATCACAGATCGTATGCAAGTTTTAATGATAAGTCAAGTTCGTTCGCAGGGATTGTATCCGTTAGATCAATTTATGTTTAACAAGCGTAGATGAATTTATATGCTTGGAATTAAATATGAAAAGATAAATAACTATCTAATGCAAATAAATAAATAAAACAAATAAACAAAACAGATAACTAAATATGAAAGTGAGTCAAATAGATTAGGATTACTACGTCTATTATTAAATTGTTATTCTAACCTGTCACATTAAGCATTATATATTAACCAGGATTGCAACAACTACCTAGCCTTTTCTAGACCTAGGAGAACCCTCTCCACTACTAGGGATTCCTAAGTAATGTTTGGAGATTTAAATCAAACCTTAGTGGCTATCTAGTCACTCTAGACGATTATGTGGTGTGTCAATAACTAAGAATAATCCTAAGATTGATCAGATCTAGGAAATAGGTCAAAACACATAATCTAATATACGCCAAGCTTAACCAATTAAAATAACAAATAGTATTTAAAGATCAAAATAATAATCCAACAATTAAAAGTAAACTTACAGAATAACAGCTAAGAAATATGGTTGAGAATAGATCTATAGCTAATTACTCTAAATATAGAGAAGGTGAGATGTAGAAGAGGGGTTGTCAGTCTCCAATCTTCTTCTTCTTGTCTTCTTCTATAGGTCAGCTTGCTTCTTGGATGAATAGCTTGATTCTAAGGATGAATATCTAACTAAAGGACTAAGCTATTGTTTAAAACTAAGAAAATATAAGTAAAGACTAAGCCTATACTTTGCAATTGAGCAAGGACTAGCAAGGACATGCAAGGACATGTTTACAATGATAAGAGGGTGTATTTATAGGTATCTTGGAAGCCCTAATTCGTTTTCTTGAAGGAGAAGTAAGTAGTGGACTCCAAGCCCAACTCAAATTCGTAACCCTAAAAACATGGAATCAGGTCCGATCTTCTTTTGGCTCTAACAGCTTCAATACGCATCCGTTTGACGCGTATGAGTACACCAAATTCATCGTCTCGGAAAGATCTTCGACTTTTCTCTTGACCGTTTCTCCAAATTCCACACCGTTTTTGAGATATAAACTGATTTGTGGTCGTAGGTACAGAAATTCAGGATTAAGGCAGGTTTTCCTTTTCCATGTTTTTAGCTTTTTTTTCCTTTATCTCCAATTACCATGCTAATATCTTTCCATAAGTTGTTGTCTTTGACTTGGACTCTAATTAATCTCCATAATTATCTTTAAAGCTTCACACTAAATAAACAATTAAACCCAATATGCTCTAAAAATATTATTTTACTAAATCAAGACTCAAAATAGGAAAGTGTAACATTTCTCAAGAAAATCGACTATAATGACTTCTAAATCACTAAAAATGATGTCTCATCCTAATATAAATCTATCACAAATGAGGAGACATCACTATCATAGATTTATCAAAAGTATGCTTAAAGGGATATTTAAAATTTTCTACAGTCAAACGCAACTCCGAAAATTCTTTTGTTGAAAGCAAATAAAGCAAATAACACAAAAAACTGGGATGAGGCAACGAACCCCACCCCAAACTCAAAACTGAGCCATGTCCCCACGACTCTAAAAAGACTCAAAACAAGTAAACTAATCTACACTAAGAAGGAAGGATTAGAAAACGTATCTTAACCAGCGCATGGCTGGTTACCGATGTTGCGTTCTGGACCTTTATCTTGCGTGAGAACATTATAAACCGCGTTTTGAAGTGTGTTCACGCCAAGGATTAAATTTCGAATAAGATCCAACTCTCTTGTAACGTTTCCTAAGGTAGCAATCCTCTTCACTTGATTCTCTTCCAACACCCTAAGTTTCGTTTCCGACTCAGGAACACTCTTTGCTTTCTTTGATGGAGGAGCTCTAGGAGTCTTCGTAGCTCGTGTTGCTTCATCATGGATATTCTGAATCATACGCAATGCCATGCTCACTCCAGCTGAAACACCGTCAATATCTGCGTTCCTACGCGAAATTTTTGCGTCTAGGCACAAAGTAGTGATGGTACAAGGAAACTTGAGATTTTGTTGTTTCATCAGGGCTCTCGCGAATTCCATGATGGTGTCATAAATAATTTTAGCAACGCTCATCGGTTTCTCCTCCATAACACACTTGATAAAAATTATATGTTCCTTCTTCAACTCGGATGTGTGTTTAATTCCAAAGAAAGTATGGATTATGAAACGAGACCAAACCTTCGCTCGAGGTGTCAAATTACTGCTGTAAAACTGTCCAGGATATCTTTCTCCTTCCGGAATTGGGCTAGCCCCATTAATAAGCATAGTTCCCCAAAGGGATTCATAATCGAAAGAAGGGTCATTAAGGGTGTCTTGGAACGGACATAATCCAGTAAAGTTGGGTAATTTCAAAGATTTCCAAATAACTTCAATAGAGAAAGGAACTACCTTTTTGCGAATTTCAATTGCTTCATGGGAAATAGCTAATCCTTCATAAAATTCTCGCACAAAAGTAGGAATAAACTCAAGTTTCCTTTCTCGCAATTCTTTCCAACCAAACTTGTCACAAGTCACAGCATATTCTTTGTGAGCACTACTCATAATACCCCTAGGAAAATCCGTCTCCTCACCAAACTTCAAAAATTCAATTTTTTCACGAACCTGAGCATTCAAAGAAGTATAAACCCTCTTTGGTTTGTGAGCAATCATCTTTCTTCGCGGGGGTTTCTTTTGAACTGGTACTTCCGGAACTTCTTGTTCGTTTTTATCCTCAATTTCTTTCTCAATCTCATCTTCATGTTCTTCCTCACTTTCTGGTTCATCAATTAATATTCTCTTCTGCCCTGTGATTTCTTTTCTCTTAGGAGCAAGCTTAACTTCTTCAATATTGCGTTTAGGACGCGAGTCAGGAATCTCAATGGCTTGTTCTTGAGTACCACCAATGGTGGTCTTCTTTCTAGGAGCAGTTCTTCGGACATCACCGGTTCTGTTAGTCATCTCATTCCACCCCAAACTCAAAACTTCAAATAGTGAGAAACTAGAGAAAAGTTTAGAACTTTGATGTTTTGAGGCTTAGGACTTGAAGAATAAGGTGGAATATGAGATGGGTGATGTTTAATTTGTGTGGGAGAAGAAAGAATTGGGTTTAATTTAAGGATTGGGTGAAGAAAAATCTTGGTGAAAAACTAAGGATTTGATGATATTTTGGAGAGGAGGTGGGTTGATTTTGTGTTTTTGTGATGAAAGAGGGTAAGATTTGATGATATTTAAAGGTTTTGATGATGATTTTCGGAGGTGGGAAGTGTGTGGGTGCGTTTTAGGTAAAAACTTGCAGAAGAGGCTAAAGAAACTAGGTTAAAAGAGGCAAAACTGCCTCTCACAGCGTGAAAACCGGGTTCCCGGTTTTTGAAATCCGGGTACCCGGTTCCGCGTCGATGTGTCGGCGCGGAAAATTACTTAATTGAATTTTTTTATTTACCTCAATACGCAAATTTTGGCTAGACCCCAAGACGCTGGGTTAGAACTTTTACCCTTCGAAACCGGATACCCGGTTTTGGTGAAACCAGGGGCCTCAGTTTGTGTCGACGGCGCGAACGAAGACGCGCCACAAGACGCAAGAAACGGCGGGAGTGGAAACGCTGGGTCAGACAGTTCGAAAATCTACAGCGCCAAAACCGGGTACCCGGTTTGTGCGTAACCGAGATCCCGGTTTCCGTCGATGGCGCGAGTCAACACGCGGCAAAAGGCAAGCTTCCAAGACGCTGGGTCAGAAAGTTTGAAAATTTCTGTTCTTGAAACCGCGTACCCGGTTTGCGAAAACCAGGGCCCCGGTTTGTGTCGATTTCGCGAACCAAGACGCGCCTTCTTGCGTGTGGGAGGTTGGTAACAGCTCCAAAACCGGGTTCCCGGTTTCTCCTGGACACCAACCTCTTTTTCTTCTAATTTTTCCCTTTCGACCCCAAACTCACGACCTTTTAACCCCCTAAAATCATCAAAAACAACTACCTTTCCTCATTTCTTAATAATAAACACTAAATTATCGAAAATCAAACTAATTTACAATACGAAAATTAAAACTCAAACTAATATAAAATGAACTGGCTTTTGTTTAACGTCGTTAAGCTCGACGGGTTACCTCACGCTTCTAAGGAGTCTCGAGGAGATACATGACCTCCCCGGGATGTGGATCTTCCAAGCGGTTGGTATCTTCACCTCCATGGTATATCTTTAATCGATGACCGTTCACCATGAAGGTGCGGTTCTCGAGTGGATGTTCTATTTCTATCGCCCCATGAGGTGTAAATTTGGTCACAATGTACGGACCCGACCACTTAGATCTTAACTTACCCGGATAATTGCTGAACTTTGAATTATATTTCAATACTTTTTGTCCCACTTCAAAGTTCTTCACACGAATCTGATTGTCATGCCATTTCTTCGTGTTTTCTTTATAAAGTTTAGCATTTTCATAGGCATTCAATCGAAATTCGTCAAGTTCGTTAAGCTTCATAATACGATTATCTCCGGTTAAGGTAGGATCTAAGTTCAACTGCGCAATTGCCCAATAGACACCCTTTTCAAGCTCTAGAGGTAAGTGACAAGCCTTACCATACACCATACGATACGGAGATGCACCAACTGGAGTCTTAAACGCAGTACGATAGGCCCACAACGCGTCATCTAACTTCATCAACCAATCTTTTCTTGTAGGACCAACGGTTTTCTCTAGGATTGACTTCACTTCACGATTCGAAACTTCAGCTTGACCATTGGATTGTGGATGATATGAAGTAGATACACGGTGTCTTACTCCATACTTCTCTAGAACAGTCTTCAAATACTTATTAACGCAATGAGATCCTCCATCGCTAATAATCACTCTAGGTGTACCATGTCTAGTGAAAATATGTGATTTCAAGAACTTAATCACCACTCGTGAATCATTGGTTGGTAAAGCCACAGCTTCTACCCATTTAGACACGTAATCAACAGCTAATAAGATGTAGAGGTTACCATTTGAAGGAACGAACGGACCCATAAAATCTATACCCCAAACATCGAATATTTCAACTTCTAACACATTATTACGTGGCATATCATCCCTCTTGGATATGTTTCTCGTAAACTGGCATCTCATACATCTCTTTACATAATCATGACAATCTTTTACAAGAGAAGGCCAGTAAAAACTGGATTGGAATACCTGAGCAGCAGTTCTATCTCCCTTGAAGTGTCCTCCGTAGAGTGAATCATGACATCCAGCTATAATTGCTTCTGTTTCTTCCTTGGCTACACATCTTCGTATCATTTGGTCAGCACATACTTTGTAGAGGAAAGGATCCTCCCAAAAGAATTGTCTAGCACGATGAGCTAACCTCTTTCTTTCTTGATAAGTGGATCCTTCAGAAAAAGAACCACTCACAACTAAATTCGCAATATCTGCATACCAAGGAGCTTCATAATCACGAACAACAAACAAATTCTCGTTAGGAAACTCTTCTCTAACTACTTCAGTTCCACCATTTATCTCTGAACCTTCAAGACTCGGTAGATGATCTGCAACCTGATTCTCACAACCCTTTCTATCCTTAATCTCTAAATCGAATTCTTGAAGCAATAAAACCCATCTGATTAACCTCGGTTTAGCATCCTTCTTTTCCATAAGATATCTAATCGCTGAGTGATCTGTATAAACAATAACTTTCGCTCCAAGAAGATAAGAGTGAAACTTATCGAATGAATACACAACTGCTAGCAACTCTTTCTCAGTAACTGTATAATTAACTTGAGCACCATTGAAAGTTTCACTAGCATAGTAAATCGAATGAAAAAACTTCTCTTTTCTTTGTCCCAATACAGGTCTCATACACAAATCACTCGCATCACACATAACTTGAAAAGGTAAACTCCAATCTGGAGGTAATACTATAGGAGCAGAAATAAGTTTTTCTTTGATTGCTTGAAAGGCCGCTAAACAAGCTTCATCAAAAAGAAATTTGGAATCCTTTTCAAGTAAGTTGCATAACGGTTTAGAAATCTTAGAAAAGTCTTTAATAAAATGCCTATAAAAGCCAGCATGGCCAAGAAAACTTCTTACCCTTTTAACAGAAACAGGAGGGGGAAGAGGTTTAATTACTTCTATCTTCGCTCTATCAACCTCTAATCCAGCACTTGAAACATTGTGACCCAGAACTATACCTTCGCGTACCATGAAATGACACTTCTCCCAGTTTAAGACCAAATCAGTTTCCTTACATCTGATTAACACTTTCTCCAAGTTATCTAAACATCTATCAAAATCATCACCAAACACGAAGAAATCATCCATAAAAACTTCAAGAAAATTATCGATCATATCCCAGAAGATGGCCATCATACATCTTTGAAAGGTAGCAGGTGCATTACACAACCCAAATGGCATTCTGCGATATGCAAAAGTACCAAAGGGACATGTAAATGTTGTTTTATGTTGATCTTCTGGAACCACGTAAATCTGATTATACCCAGAATAACCATCTACGAAACAGTTGTACTCTCGACCCGCCAATTTATCTAACATTTGATCAATGAAAGGAAGTGGAAAATTATCCTTTCTGGTGGCCTTGTTCAGTTTACGATAATCCATACAAACTCTCCATCCAACTACCGTTCTTGAAGGAATTGCTTCATTTTGATCATTAATAATTGTTGTGATTCCTCCTTTCTTCAGTACACACTGAACTGGGCTCACCCATTCACTACTCGAGGTAGGATAAAAAATCCCCGCGTCTAACAGCTTGATAATTTCCTTCTTCACTACTTCCTTCATAGCGAGCATTAATCTCCTTTGACCTTCAACTGAGCGTGCGTTTCGTCTTCAAGTATGATTTTGTGTTGACAATAGGAGGGACTAATGCCTTTGATGTCAACAATTGTCCAACCTATTGCCTCTTTGTTGGCTCTTAACACACGCAGCAGTTTATCTTCTTGAGGGCCTGTTAAATTAGCTGAAACAATAACAGGTAGAGTTTCATTAGTACCTAAATACGCATACCTCAAGTGTGCTGGTAATGGCTTTTCTTCCAATTCTGGAGGAGATTCAATTGAAGGCTTCTTTTTAGGAATAATCTCCCCCGGTTCTCTCACAGTTTCATAGGCAAGACGCATATACTTCGGATTCTCAGAATTAAGAGCTGCCACTGTTTCGGCAAGCTCTTCCATCATCTCAGGTAAGTCTAATGTCAAAGCGGCCTGCAAGATATCATCATAATTAAAACAATCAAATACCTCTTGCGATGCCTGCTCAACTACATCCATTCGAAAGCAATCTTCTTGAGAATCTGGAAACTTCATAGCTCGGAATAAATTAAATTTGACTTCCTCGTCTTGGATTCTCATCGTCAATTCACCGTTTTCTACATCAATCAATGTACGCCCCGTGGCTAGGAATGGTCTTCCCAAAATAATGGGGACATTCCTATCCGCGTCATATTCAAGTATAACGAAATCAACAGGAAATACTAACGTACTTGCCTTAACAAGGACATCTTCAATTCGGCCTTCTGGATGTGCAAGAGATCTGTCCGCCATTTGCAAGACCATAGAAGTAGGTCTTGCTTTTCCAATTTTTAGCTTATCAAAGATTGATTTGGGCATAAGATTTATGCTGGCACCCAAATCGCATAGTGCTTTACCTTTCCATTCTTCTCCAATCGATATCGGAATTGTGAAACTCCCAGGATCAAGTAACTTTGGAGGCAATTTACTTTGACAAATAGCACTACATTCTTTAGGAAGACCAATCATCTCATTATCACAGTATGGCCTTTTGTTAGTGAGGGCTCTCTTCAAAAATTTCGTGTACTTGGGAATATCTCGGATAGCTTCCAACAACGGAATGTTAATACTAAGGCCTCTCACTCTATTAAAGAACTTCTGAAAATCGGCCAAATCACCCTTTTTCTGAACTTGAGATGGAAACGGTGGAGGAGGGAGATTACTCATAACATCATCTTTCTTCTTTGGAATTTCACTCGGCCTCTCTATTTCTTCAACCTTAACATCTTTCTCTTTCTCACCCACATCCTTTTCTTTTCTTGGAACTTCTTTTCTTTCATAACAGGAAAAGTACGTGGAGGGAGATTCTTACCACTTCTGAGAGTAACAGCATTGCAATCTTCATGATGTCTCGGATTTTATGTGTCACTGGGGAGTTTCCCTCGTGGACGTTGATTGAGCTGTTTTGTGATTTGTTCCATCTGGTTTTGTAATAGTTTGAGACTTGCATCAGACACTTGTTGATTCTGCATAGCTTGCGTCTGGAGAGAAATTAAGCTCTCAATGGTTTTCTGAATGGTAATCACACCTTCTTTTGGATGGGCAGGTAAGGCTTTTTGGTTCATGGTTTCATTGTAAGTGTCTTGAGGAGCTTGTCTTTGCACATAATTTCCTTGATTCTGTCCTCCTTGATAATTATTGTGTGGTCTTGGGTTGAAATTGTTACCTTGGGGACGCGGCTGATACGCATATGTAGGATTCGCTGCCCCATTGGAATTTGAATATTGAAATCGAGGATGGTTTCTGTTAGGCTGATATCCATTACCACTTGAATTAAAGTTTCCTCTGTTGGAGACAAACATCACAGGCTCTTGATTATTTGGACAACTCTCCTTATCATGATCATTCATACCACAATACGAACACATATAAACTTCTTGTGCAGCTTGCACAACTACCTTCTTACCCGAAAATCCTTCTTTTACAGCTAAAGTGAGTTATTTTAATTGTTGCTCTATGGTGGTTTGAATTGTTCTCAAGGGTGGAGAACTTTTCTTCGATATTAACTTTATTCACTCTTCTAACTGGGGTTCTTACTGAATTCCATCCAACTTCATTTTTTACCGTTCTCTCTAGGATGAGTTTCGCATGAGCAGGTTGAACTTGTAAAAACCCAGCACCACATAGCAAATCTAAGTCTTTTCTTGAAGTCCCATCAAGACCTTTGTAGAAAAATTTTAGCTGATGTTGTTCTAAAAGGTCGTGATCGGGAACTCTATGTAAGCACATCTGAAATCTTGTCCAGCTTTTACACAAAGTTTCATCATATTCTTGACGGAACTGAGTTAATTCAAGTTGATCATCTAACCGCATGTTACTTGGGTAATACCTGTCAAAGAAAGCAGTTTCTAGTTGTTCCCAATTTGTTATCTTTGTAGGCTCCTGTGTATCGTGCCATTCACTCGCTTCATCAATAACGAAAAATCGAAACGCAGCAAAATAAATTTGTTCCCTTGAAATTCCTTGTGTGATGTAAAAATCACATATCTGCTTGAATTTTTGTACTGCTCGGAGGGGATCTTCTCCAGCTTTACCACGAAAATTTCCAAAACTTTGGAATTGAGCTAACATACCTGAATCTGGATGAAACCTGGGAACATCTATATCTGGAGCACCTACCCCTATAGCAGGAGCACGGAATGGGACTTCTTCTGGACCGTTAACAAACCAGGGATCTTGATTATTCGCCATTTCTTTTTCCTCTTTTTCTTGTTCTCTTCTTTTCTTATTTGCAAGTCTGATTAGCGAATCCGGATTATCAAGGATTTGAACTGGTGGTTCAAATCTGAGCCTTCTTCGCATACACCAAACCTTAAAAAATCTGAAAGAGAAGAACAAACAAAAAGCGTAAAACTGATAAAAATAAAAATAAATGCAACTATCACTAAAGGATAAACACCGTGGTCACACGCTACCGTCCCCGGCAGCGGTGCCAAAAACTTTGTGGTCCTTTGTGTGTTCTAAAATAAATGCAAAACGTAATTGAACCACAACCGCAAGTGTACGGTTGTCCCAAGTAAATAGTGATAATAGATTCGTTCGTAGGGACGGTTGGTTAACTACAATGCTTATCAAGTAATGATTGGTTTCACTTAAGAAAGCAAATAAGAGATATAATGATTGATTGGTTGTTTTGTATTAATTCTAAGTAATGAAAGATTAAAGTAAAAATGCAAATAAATACTAAAACGCAAGTAAATGAAGGTAAGACGCAAATATGAGAAGGCAGTACTTGAGAAACGCAAGGGATCCTCCTAATCCAATTTAATAGCATATGTTGTTTAAGGGTTAAATTGGTCAATTAACATTGGTCGGGATTCTAAATTCCTTGTACCCCCGTCAGGGTGGACTACAAGGCTATTCTAGAGTGTCACTAGTCCCATCAGGGTAAATATGATCCACTTTCGAATGATTAATTAAATTTACCACATTGGCCCTAAAATTAACTAAGCTCGTCAGAGTCAAATAGTTTCGATCTTAGATTGAGTAATTAAGTCCATACCTAAACCCTCCGTCAGGATGATCCACATGCCACATATGTGGAATAGCCTAGATACTAACACCTGTTCTTAGTTGATCACTCCAAAAACAGTTGATAATCTCAAATTACAGAAAAATGTAAAAGACCCAATTTAATTTAATTTATTAAAAACCCAAATTCAGACATATGAAATTCAACAGAATAGGGATTCACCCGTTATGCATTCTCAAGTACTACGACGAAATTAGCTCATACTAATTAAAAATAAAAGTAAATTAGAAGAAAGGGAACTCATAATGTTTTACAGAATTAAAAATAAAGAAAACCTAATTTCCGGAATTGGATTTGGCTGAGAATGAAGATATAGAGACTCTCCAGCTCTACAGCTGTCTTCTTCTTCCTTCTTTGACTTCTCTCTGATGCTTCTGCTTATGAATAATGAGTTGTGTGAAAAATAGAATTCAAAAAGCCCCTTTTATAGTAACACAAACGGATTAGAACTTGGACTTAAGATTAAATCACTAATTAAAAGCCCAAGTCCATTTTCTAAGCCCAAAATCCTGTAACTGCTGCACCACCTCCACTAAAACAGCTCTAGTCGATTCGTTATAACTCCGATTGACCTGAAATCACTTGCTAAATTTCCGTAACTCGATAAGGAACATATTTTTTCAAATTTCAGTGGCTAAATCAACTCTTAAGTGCCTCTAAATCAGCATTCGTTGGCCTGTTTTCCAGATTTGCAGCTCCAAAATATAATTCTTTCGGGATTTGTCTTCAAGCTTTGACTACATATCACGATCTTTGACTCTCTTCTCGGATTCCTTTCCTAGCTAATATTCAAAACCTACAAAATTTTCACTAAAATACACAAGATTACGCGCAAAAGTTTAATAAATCAAAAATACTAGAAATAAAATAGGAATTCCAGATTATTGCATTTTTAACTCAAAAGTCTATCAAAATATTCAATTAAACATAAAAAATGATGTCTCCCAAGGGTCGAAAATAAGAATAATTAGGGAGACATCAAAGTCACGGTTTCAATCAGGTATATCTAGTCGTTAATCGTGTACTTCTTATTTGCGTTAGGAAACCAAATATGGAGTTGTTATCCTTCTTACTCATATCTATTTGTTATGAATTAAGATTAAGCTTTTTGATTTCATGATTGTACTAATTTGATGATTTCTACCACATCCCTATTTATGTTCTAAGGTGTACATTTCACAAAATTTAAATATTATATATTATCAAGACAATAGTGCAACTCGTTTCATTTTCATCCTTATAACAAGTAGGTATTGGTCGTTTTATAGTTATTTACAATAGATATTATTTGTTAATTTAATTTCTTATTCTATATCGATTTATTTCTCGAGTATGGTGTATGAAATTATGATACCTACTTTTGGGTTTTACTTGGTGTCATCCTCAACGTGATTTGCCTAAGTCCATGATGCTTTGTCACAATGATATATTTCACTGATTAGTGGAAAGGTTGTTGTGCTTATAGTCATTATGTCACATAAGTCTCCTGAGTTTATCATAAAAAAATTATAAACATAAAATTTTCTTATTTATTTTTCCTGACTTAATTAACGTTGAAATCACGATGGAGGGTTTTCAAATTGTTGGAATCTGTTGTCAACTATGTTAGCCAACATTCTTCATTGATTCTCAAGCTATCTCTTTGTCCTTGATTTCTCTATCTTTAGTTGGTGACGTCATTGGTATCTAGGTTCTTTATTGTGTAAATGGTGGTTGTGTGCTCCCTAGTTCTAGCCAGTTTATAATCAGTTTGGGGTGATTTTAATTGGTATCTAATATGGCTTCAATTACAGTTTAGTTAGGCATTTTCCTAAATTAGGCTTCTTCATAGGTTCTCTCCCATATGGACATGATGTATTGAGACATTATTCTGCCCAAAGCTAGATTTTAAAGATATTTTTCTTTGTCCTCTCAAATCATACTAAATCATCCACATAACATAAGAATATTATATATTCGACACTGTAATTATTAATTTAACTGGTTTAGAAGGGCGTGTATTTTGACACATTAACATAATATTAGGTGGGTAGGTGAAAAGCCACTTAAAAAAACACTACATAAATGCTTAATTTAGTATTTTACTCTCCACTTACTTGCGTGACTCACTGGTTCATATTTCATAACTGTGCAAGACAAAAAAGTCAATTAGAATTCTTGGAATTGAAGACTTATAGGTAACTCAAACAATATATGGTCATATATTAATTACATTTCTTTTTATTATCCATTTACGTAATTATTTTAAAATATATAATATATAATTGATTCCTATTTTTTTAATGGTATTATGATTTGTGTAAAGTAGATCTATAATCGATATGTTCTGTGTAAATCAGTGGTGTTTGAAAAAATTTGGGTGAAATTGATTTGTCAAGTTCATATTAGATGAATGAAATATTCTGAGAAACCAATAATCTTAACTCGAGTTTTTTTGGGTAAATTGATTTTTCTCTTATTAACTTGATCCCTATTTAAAATTAAATAGAAAAAGATCGATATACAAACACACCATTGCTAAAGTGACCATTATATCTTATGTAAAGTTTAGTTATTTCCTTTAACATAAGATTTGTATTTCATTTTGATGACATATACAATATTGTTATGTGTTATTTCTATCTTCATATTTGTTGAGCCCGTTTGGGATTGATTATTTTGGTGCAAAATGCGCTTTTGATTAAAATTTAAATATTTGTAAAAAATATTAAAAAAATATTTGGACATCTAAAATCACTTTAAGTGATTATTTTAATAATCACTAATCTAGTGCTTTTCCTAAAAGTGATTTTTAGAGTCTAAAATATTACTATGGATCTAAAATCACTTTAAGTGATTATTTTAAAAAGCAATCTCAAACGAGCACTCAGTGTCTTCGGATACAATGTAAGTTGAACTTGCATTAATCTATAATCTATGGTACATTCCTGATTGTTTTAATTCTAGAGATCGGTGACCAAAAAAATATTAGAAATCAAGTGTTGTATTATATCATGTCCTTTTTGTGATGCATTATATGATGTAATTAATTTATTCAGGAAAATGAACTGCAATGATGATCTAAAACTACGAAAGATGAACATCAAACAGTTAAAAAATAAAACCTATGCTCAAGATCTTGTTTCAATCCAACAGGTGGAGGCTCTAATAGGTCTCAATGATACAAACGAAAGCATAAAGGTAAAAAAATGATGATGGTAAGACTACTACAACAATATTATTAAGTTATATTTTCTTGTACGAGAAGCTCATGGCTTCACAAGAATTACCCCATGAGGTAAAAGTTGATAATACAATACTAGGAGGGGAGAAAAAGATATTTGGTCTAGCACGTTTAAGCATACTCTTTTTACTAAAAAATGGTGATGGAGTAGAGGTTGAGAACAACAGAATGATAGAAGGATTTAGAGTTAATATCGAGGAAAGAAAAAGATGATATATTACGGTTAAAAGATTAATGGTACGATACTTATATATAATTTTTTATCACTCTATCCATTAAAAAAGTCATGACTAATTTAATTTTAAATATTTTACAGGAAATTATTGTATCAGAAGTTGAAAGGGTAATAAAGGTTAAAATGGAGAATTCACCTTTAGCGGAATTGAAGAGTATTGGAATTTATTTCATTACTTTTGTTAATAAAAATGAACATATTTTTGGACATAAATCTAACAAAACGAATAATAAAAATATATTTGAGATCCTTGAGACAAGGATATATACTGTTGGCAACACAATGACTAGATCTCAGAAGTCTGCTGATACAAAAGCAGGAAAAAAGAAACGTGAAGAAAGGAGAGCAGACCCTAAGCCTATATCAGAAAGAGTAATCAAAAACCCCGAAGAAAGGAATTATAATTCTTTCACCGTAAGAGAAAATGAAGCTTTAATCAATGGAAGTTATATGTTTTACCAATATCATGGTAAGTAAGTTGTTTAATTTCAAATTTGGTTGAGAAATAGTCAAACTCGACTTACTAATATTCTTCTATAGGTGGGAAAAGATTATGTTATGTCCTTCATTTAAGGAATTGTTAAAAGACATGACAACAGGTGACTTGAAAGACAAAATGAGTAACATCATAAGCTCATCAGGCCAGCCAGATGGAATTAGAATGAGAAAACAAAATATCTCACCAGAATACTTATTAAAACTTAAAGAACTCGGAGAACTGATGAATAACAATAAGGCAAAAAAAGAAGAGATAAAAAATGCAAAAACTACGAAGAAGCGGAAGAAAGCCTAGTAGGAAGTTAAACTTTCTTATAGTATATATTAGTCAAATATCAGTTTGTGAAATTCGTAACAAGAAGAAATTTCAATGATGCCTTTACTTTATCTATGTAACCATTACAAAATAATTCTACTAAGATTGAGAATTTTTGTCAAATATTTCAAGATGTTATTATATTTCTTGGCTCCTGTTAGTTTTTTATATGTTCCTTGATTTGTTATTTCTATAACAAAAGAAATATGAATTTCTCAAATCCCCGAGTATAGTCATATATTAGAAGTAGTAATTAAGGATGGTTAAATGAGACAAATAAAAAACAAAACGGTGTCTAAACATAGTTTCCAGTTTTGTGTATATGTGTCGAAAGCTAAAGATCAGTGGTCAATTTTAGATTGGATTTGTAGAAAACAGAAGAATATTGTTTTATTTTGTTGGATGTGTCGAAAACTAAAGAATGGATGACCTCATTTTAAATCATAAGCATCTTATTAATCCACAATTTAGATATCATACCTTAAACAGCGAGGATTGCTTATTCCTTTAAACAAAAACAATATTTTAAAGAACTTATACTAAACTTTTACGTATTTTGCACATTATCAAAGCATGTACTTCAATTTCAAATTTAGACAATTCTGTGTCCACTTGTTCCTACTGGTGCTTGAATTTTATCCACCACCTTAAAACCATCATATTATTAATATCACACAATAACCAATTTTGGAAGGGAAAATATTTTCTTTAAAAATGGTAGAAAAATATCAACTCGTCTTACTTCAACATAAAAGATGTATTTTTTCACAACATGATATACAAAACTGCATACTTGTTGTAATGTATACCCAACATGAAAATATGTAGATTAAAATAGTGTATAATACATGGTCACTATCATTTTCATAATGAATTTACAATAAAGAATTATTAGACTTATAAAGTGAACTTACCTCTAATTTCTAGGCCAAATTCTTTATGAATGAGGTGAATAAGGGTTCACCCGAGACAAGGAAAAATGTATCACGAATCTATATCTTTTTTAACCTTGGTAAAATCATAAATTCTCATTGTAGAATAACATTTTTATATGTTTTGTTTATATACAATCAGGCCACGAGTATTAGTCTAGTTCGGTTAAAGAAATGTAAACAGAATTTCACATCTTTCATAAGGGACTCTACAAGCTGCATCATCTCTTATTCCCCAAAATAGTATTCAAAGGAAAATGGAAGCCCCCATATGGTGCCCTACGTTCGTATAATGATGGTATAATATATTACATAACATGACCAATTGTTCAACCTTTTCTGCGTTTGTATATCCTTCTAGGAGTAATATATCTCCTCGAAAGAATAAGGCATTATGTATCTCAATGTCCTTTTCACGGCTTTTTAATGCTCTTGTCATGGGTTTGATTGAAAACGACTAACTAAACCTACTGCATAACATATGGCTGGTCTCGTACACATCATAACATACATAAGACTACCTATGGCAATAGCATATGGTACTGTTGACATTTTCTAGTTTCTCTTCTAGAGTACTAGGACACACGTCAAGAATTAAGTTTATTCCCTTGGCTACAAGAGTGTCAATGACATTGCACTTAGTCATACTAAAGCATTCAAATCTATTTATGATGTGAGTTTCATGAGACAAAGATAATAGTCTTCTTGACCTATCTTTATGAATCTTAACACCAGGTATGTAATTTACTTCATCCATATCTTTCATATAAAATTTAGAAGCTAGCTACTCCTTATTAGTTTTAATAAACTATTTATCATACCCAGGTAATAGGATGTCATCCACATATGGAGAAAAAATAAAGAAATTTTTCTTGAAACGTTTAACATAAACACAGTAGTTTTCACTTATCATCTGAATCCATTTGATGAAATGACTTCATAAAATCTCAAGTTCCCATACCTGGCTTTTCTTCATCGATTCCATTTCTTCTCCCATTGCTTTTTTACATTCATTCATAGCATGACGTGAAAGTGTTTTATTAATTATTAAATGATCTTTGTATTGTGGAGTTATCATAAATATTTTTCCTTCGATTTCAAACGTACTTCTCATAGGTAAAGAATCCTGAAGAAATAGGATTACTAGATAATGCAATGGTTTCATTTGTGTCAATGTGTAGAGGACGGATCGTCTGTATTTCTTGAGTATTTTTTACCTCATCAGGTGAAACATTTGTTTGTATATCATCTTCATCAATATCAATATCAATTAATTCACATAACATTTTGTCAACCTTACCTCTGGTAGGAAATTCATTCTCTAGGAAGGTGACATATCGTGACTTAATTTCAGTAAGACCCCATCGTTATGTTTACCAATTAAAGAATATCCTTTAAAGTGATTTGGGCATCTAATAAGAATACACTTATTTCCTCTTGGACCTAACTTCCCATATTAATGAAATAGATCATGAACATAGCCTGTCGACACCCAAGGTCTCCAGTATGACTGTTAATTTTCCTACCTATCCACAGTTAATAAGAAGTTGATGGAATAGTCTTTGTGGGTACTTGGTTAAGAATATAAACGGAGGTAATCAAGGAATCTCCAAAATAAGGTATTGGAAGGTTAGTTTGTTCCATCATAGACCTAAGAATTCCCAAGAGTGTTCTATTCCTTCTTTCAGGCACACCATTATGTTGTGATGTTCTAGGAATTGTAAGTTGTCTTACTATACTTTTATTCATCACATAGTTCCTTAAGCTGATCAGATAGATATTCTCATCCATGATCGGTTCCTGAAGGTTTTCACCTTCCTCTCTAACTAATTTTCTATTTCATTGGAAAATGTAATAAAATATTTAAATGCTTGTGAACCAGGTAGACATAACCAAACCTTCTGAAATCATCTATAAAAGTGATAAAATAATGTTCCCTAGTGTCGTTTGAACACTAACTGGGATACAAATGTCTAGATTAATTACTTGTAATGGGTACGCGGCTTATTTAGCCTTTCAATTAAAGAATTCTTAATGGTTTAAAAAGATAGAAGATTTAAAACATTTTTATGATTTAGTTGTTTCTCGAATAAACGTTCACGCTATTTTGAGTTTAGAATTATTTAGTGTATTTTGATTTTGACTTTGGGTATAGGGATAGTTTTTAGTTTATGAACTTGGTTCTACTTTGCAATAATTATTTCGTACTTTGTGATTATTAAATGTTGTATTTTAAATGTAGTATGTAAGGTGAAGCAACAAGAGATTTCATATTTGTTGTCATAGTTATGACTAAAAGACAAGAAATTTGGAACTAATTTTCTTTGGACACGGTTTTAGAGCTCTTGCATTAGAATTAATTCTTGTATTAGTTGTTATGTTATTTTATTGTGGTGTATTTGTATATGGCAACACATTTTCTTTTCAAATAATGGTTTTCATGGGCAATATACATAATATCCGATCAAGTGACTCAATACAAAAGAGAATTGTTTATTTCTAATATTTTATTACATTTTTGTGTGTACCTAACCCATACATGACGTACAATAGTTAAAATTTTGAATAAAAACATTGAGTGAGGTAAATATAAATTTATAAAAAAATATAATTAGCCAGAAGAAAGTTTTTCTACTGATACGTTTCTAATTAGACACATTTTATAGTGAAAAATTAATAAGATTATCAACGGAAAAGAAGTGATAGGAATGTTAAAATATTAAAGAACTGGAAATGAAAGTGATAATCGTATTTGGATTATACAAATATTAATAAAGTAAAATAATGTAATTGATTAAAGAACCAATTGTTTGGATTCAATTATAACAGAAAAATAAAATATTATTTTACAAAAAAATACTTTTGTACCCTTTTTGTGTTATTTAAAATATTATATATTAAAATTATAAGTTTAGTTGTGAAATTTTCAAAAGTAACCATTTCATTTCCTTTGAAATGACTCCAAAATAGGAGGATTAAATTATTGACATTTTAAAAGGAAAAGAAAGGATTGTGTAATCCATTGAATTACTTTCATTTAATTAAAAATAAAATTCGAACAAAAGAAATAAAAATTTCTTCATATCATTTCCTTTCCTTTAAATATTTGAATCCAAGTAATACATATAAGATTTCAAATTTCTTGGCCTTGAATATGACAAGATGGTAAAATAATTTTAAGTATTTTTATTTGGAGAATTGTTTATAGAACTTGAGTTGATGACAATTTCACTTCATTTTGATGGTTTTCAATAGACCATAGACATATTGACCCAATATGTATCTTTATAGCGAGTGAACTATGTGTGTGAGAGAGACAAGAATAGTTTTAAGGGTTATTGTGTGAACTTTAATCTTATGTGGCGTAAAATAGTGAATATTTTAAATATAGGCTAGATTGATATAAATAGATATATAATTTAAATATAAGGAATTATCTTATATTAAATTTATTTACTAATAATTTACCAATCAGGCTCCTTTATATTGAAGTGTTGTGTCTAGTACAAGGATATTGGTTTACGGTTTGATTATATTTATATTTGTATGTCTTTTATATGTTACTTGTTATTGCTGGTGATGTGTGGTAAAAAAAATATTCGGATATTATAAAAGTAATGCAAATTTGATACAGTGTCGAGTAGTGAATCCTAGTTGGCAAACGTGTGGCATAGAGAGTTTCAAATATTAGTAGAGCATTGCCATATGTGAATTTAAAAACGTCGCTAATGGTAATTTTATTTTATCTACACCCGGGAATCCATTTTAAATAAGATATGTTTGTGTAGAAATGCGATTATATATTATTATAAATGTTACTATATAAAATGAGTATCTTTTAAATTATAATATGTTTTCACATTGTATATTTTATGTTAATTCAAAATGATTTTTATAACAGTTTTGTACTTCTTTATGTTTATGTGCTTTCGCTTTCTAAACTTTTCTATTGTTTAGGCTATAGTAATTATGTGGTTTTGTTTTTGTATCCAAATATAAGATATGGTAAAATTTATCATTATTATTGATAATATTACTCAAACAACCACCCAACTTCTATTTCTCAAACCCAAAATGTAATTGCCCCTATAACTTATATAGTTACTTCTTCCCTTCATGGCTGATAAAAAAACCTAAAGTTATCATTAGATCAACATGTTCGAATTATTTTATAAAAAGTATGAACAAAAATATAAAATACAGTATATGTAACTATTTTTGTATAGTATAATACCACTATTTCTGCCAACAATGGTACTAAAAGCATTACAATGTCAAGAAATAGTTAAGGTATAACAATAGATCCATTTTTTTATATAATAAAATTATTAAATTTTTAAAGGATTTATATATCAAATTTTGATCACTTCTTCACGTGTTGGTTTGAGTATTATATATTTGAAAGGATTATCATTAAATTAAAACTGAGATTAAGTTTTTAACTTAAACCATGGTTATAAAATTTAGTACCTTACATATCGAGATTAAGTTTTTAACTTAAACCATGATAAAAAGGGATTTCTAAATATGGAAAATTAATATTATGAACAGTTATACCTAGAAAGTAGATATATTCCGATAAACTAAGACACTTATGCATCAATAATAAAATTTATAAAACATATCACTATTTTTAAACACCTCTGTCTAACAAACCCATCCCCTTCCAGGTCATATAGAGATATACTTCGTTCCTACATAGTCGGCCAACTCCTTTTCTACATTTTAGATTTCATTTTTGCTCTCTCATGTTAAATTATTCAACTTCCCTTTCTTAAAACTAATTGATACTCTTCCATAAATCAGCTTTATCTCTAGCGGTTAATCTTTTACTTCTAATTTGCAGTCAGCATTTTCTACAACCAAATATAGAGTTGTTATCCTTTTTACTCATACCAGTTTTTTATGAATCGAGATTAGTATATTTGATTTTATGACTGTACTACGTTGATGCCTTCTAACCCCCCCTTTATGTTCTAAGTTGTACATTTCACAAAATTTAAATGTTATATATTATCAAGAAAATAGTGAAAATCGTGTCATTTTCATCCTCATAAGAAGTAGGTATTAGTTTCAATATATACTATTTGTTACTATAATTTCATATTATATATCGATTTATTCCCCTCGTATGGTTTACAAAATTATGAAAGCTAATTTTGGGTTTTACTTGGTGGCTTCCTAAACGTGATATGATGAAGTCCATGATCCTTTGTAACAATGGTATATTTCACGAACTAGTGGAAATGTTGTATTGCTATTGTTATTATGTTTTATAAGTATCCCAAATTCATCATGAAATATTTAAAAACATAATATTTTCTTGTTTCTTTTTCCTGACTTAATTCAAATTGAAATCACTATGGACGGTTTACAAATTGGTGGAACCTATTGTCATTTCATTTAACTCGGGGTAAAATTCAATCTTATGACTTCTTTTCATGACATGATTACTTTAGAATATTGACCAACAATCATTTTTCCATAAACCAAAAAAGTATACAATTTATTTTTGTTCTGTAAATAAAATTTTATTAAAATCGGCTCAACTTTCAAATATCCTTACATACTTTCTTTTGGCCCACTAACTTACTAAGGCCCAACATGGGATAAGTAAATAAGCTGATAAACTATTACAAAGAAAGATATTACAAGCATTTAAAAAGAAACATGGAATAAAAATTGGCCCACTAGTGAAATTGGCCTAAGTTCAAAGTGGACTCAATCTTTGTAACTAAATCTAACGCTTTTTTCTTCTCGAACTTCTTCCTTTATAGTTTAACATGAACCATACTAAAAAAATTCTTCCTCATTTGATCTTCACTTTGCCCTCTATTTTCGTGCTCTCTTTCATTTCTCTCCCACCAAATACAATAAATATAAGTTGTGAGAAAAACACCTAAAATATTATTACTCCCATCACACAAAATCTGCAGCATACTTGCAGTTAAATCTTCTAAATCCACTAGAGTGATTATAATATCACAAGATTTTAAGAGCATGCACATAATTCTCCTTATGAAAGAATAGTTAATAAACAAGTGATCAACCTCTTCTGAATTAGCTTTACAGAATATACATAGACAGTTAACTTGTAATCCCCAACTAATCATTCTTACTTTAGTAGGCAATCTATCCTGAACAGCTAGCCAAGCTACAAAGGAGCACCTCGAAATGCACAATTTAGCCCATACAAGCTTGCACCACTTAACTTCATTTTTACTGATAGATATTTTTCAAAGACTTTTTTGAAATGAAAACCTATTCTTAGTACTTTTTGTCAAGCACTTAATGTCATTTTCTTGCTGCATATTCAAATTACTCAGATAAGGTAATAACTTGCCCACACAAGGAGGTAGTCTCCACCTTTCTCTACCATAGCAGCTACTAACATTTATATTACAGTTTATATTATACTTATCAAGTTCAATACCAAGAACGTATTGTACACCCTATCCTTCCAACCATTTATCCCAACTAATAAAGGTATTTTTACCATTTCTCACATTATGAAAAATAAAATTATAAGCAATGTACCTTATCTTCATTAGTTGTTTCCCAATTATGGGCTTGCTTCATATATAGACTCCAGATACATCTACCTTTAATAATGTTTTGATGCACCGACATACTCCACAAATTGTTTGTTTGTAGTACATTCTCCAAAAATTAAATAATTGGCATATCTTATTTAGATCCTCAATGTTTAGTATTCCCAAACCACCCTGTTTTTTACTATAGCCTATATCTTTCCACGCAATTTTTGCTCCATAAGCACCATCTGCATTACCATTCCAAAGGAAGCTACTCATAGGTAAATAATATTGTAAATAATTACCATTTTATTATTCTAAAAAGGTAATGTATTTAAACTGATAAGAACTTGTTCAATTATAAAATAACTTATCACCAAATTGATTTGGTTATCAAATTTAGTACCTTACATATCAAGATTAATTTCATAACTTAACCCATGGTAAAAAGGGATTTCTAAATATGGAAAATTAATTTTATGAACATTTATACATAGAAAATAGATATATTCCTATAAACAAAGACACTTATGTATCAATACTCAAATTTATAAAACATAGCACTATATTTTCTTCTCACCACTTCCTAGTCACCTCTCTTAAACAAACACATTACTTTCCCGGTCATATAGGAGATATATTTCGTTCCTTCATAGTCGGCCAACTCTTTTTCTACATTTTAGATTTTATTGTTGTTCTCTCATGTTAAATAATTAGACTTCCCTTTCTTGAAATAGATCGATACTCTTCCATCAAACTGTGTCACAGATGTATTATGCCTTAAATAGTTTTGTTGATCGATCCTCTAACTAGGCATCCTACCACACTAAGGTAATATTCAACTTGTGCATTTTTATGGAAGTCGTGGTTTAAATTAGCTTTATCTAGTGGTTAATCTTGTACTTCTTATTTACATTAGGAAACCAAATATTGAGTTGTTATCCTTTTTACTCATATTTGTTTGTTATGAATATCGATTAAGCTTTTTGATTTCATGAGTGTACTACTTTGATGCTTTCTACCACAACACCCATTTATGTTCCAAGGTGTACATTTCACAATATTTAAATAATATATACTATCAAGACAATAGTGCAACTCGTGTCATTTTCATCCTTATAAGAAGTAGGTATTAGTCCTTTTATAGTTCTTTACAATAGATATTCTTTGTTAATATAATTTCTTATTCTATATCGATTTATTTCCCTCATAGGGTATATGAAATTATGATAGCTACTTTTAGGTTTTACTTGGGGTTTCTTCAACGTGATTTGTCCGTGATCCTTTGTCACAATGGTATATTTCACTGATTAGTCGAAAGGTTGTAGTGTTTATAGTTATATCACATAAGTCTCCCAAGTTTATCATAAAATTCTATAAAGACAAAATTTTCTTATTTCTTTTTCCTGACTTAATTAACGTTGAAATCACGATGGATGGTTTTCCAATTGGTGGAATCTATTGTCCAATATATTAGCCAATATTCTTCATTGATTATCAATCTATCTCTTTGTCCTTGATTTCTCTATCTTTAGTTGGTGACGTCATTGGTGTCTAGGTTCTTTATGGTGTACATGTTGGTTGTGCGTCTCCCTAATTTTAGCCAATTCATAATCAGTTTGGGGTGATTTTGATTGGTATCTAATATGGCTTCCATTCCAGTTTAGTTAGGCATTTTCCTAAATTAGGTTTCATTCCTTGGTTCTCTCCCATATGGACATGATGTATTGAAACATTATTCGTGCCCAAGCTATTCTTTAAGATATTTTTCTTTGTCCTCTCAAATCATATTAACCCATCGACATAGAAGGGCTTGTATTTTGACACATTAATATTATATTAGGTGGCCAGGTGAAAAAATCGCTTAAAAACACTACATATATGCTTAATTTAGTATTTTACTCTCCACATACTCAGTGACTCACTAGTTCATATTTCATAATTGTTCGAGACAAACAAGTCAATCAAACTCCAATTCCAATTCTTCGAATTGAACACTTATAGGTAACTCAAACGATATATGGTCGCATATTAATTTACATTTCTTTTTATTATCGATTTATGTAATTATTTTAAAATATATAATATATATTTGATTCCTATTTTTTGAATGGTATTATGATTTGTGTAAAGTAGGTCTATAATCGATATGTTCTGTGTAAATCAGTTGTGTTTAAAAAAATCTGGGTGAAATTGATTTGTCAAGTTTAGGTTAGATGAATCAAAAGATTCTGATAAACCAATAAGCTTAACTCGAGTTTTTTTGGGTAAATTGATTTTCCTCTTTTTAACGTGATCCCTATCTAAAATTAAATAGAAAAAGATCAATATTCAAACACACCATTACTAAAGTGACCATATCTCCTTTTATAAAATATATTGCAAGTTATATCTTATGTAAGGTTTACTTATTTCCTTTTACATAAGATTTGTATTTCTTTTAGATGACATATATAATAATGTTATGTGTTATTTCTATCTTCATATGGTTATTTAGTATCTTTGGATATAATGTAAGTTGAACTTGCATTAATCTCTAATCTATGGTATATTCCTGATTGTTTTAATCTTAGAGATAGGTGACCAAAATAATATTAGAAATCCAAGTGTTGTATTCTGTCATGTGTTTTTTTGTGACGCGTTATATGATGTAATTAATTTATTAAGGAAAATGAACTTCAAAGATGATCTAAAACTACGAAAGATGAACATCAAAAAGTTAAAAAATAAAACCTACGTCCAAGATCTTGTTTCAATCCAAAAGGTGGATGCTCTAATAGGCCTCAATGATACAGACGAAAGCATAAACGTAAAAAAATCATGATGGTAAGACTACTGAAACAATATTATTAAGTTATATTTTCTTGTAGGAGAAGCTAATGGCTTCACTAGAATTACCCCTTGAGGTAAAAGTTGATAATACAATAGTAGGAGAGGAGAAAAAGATATTTGGTCTAGCACAGCGTACTCTTTTAACTAAAAAAATGGTGATGGAGTAGAGGTTGAGAACAACTGAATGATGGAAGGATTGAGAGTTAATATCGAGGAAATAAAAGAAGGATATATTACGGTACAAAGATTAATGGTACGATACTTATATATAATTTTTTTTCACTTTATCATTTAAAAAGTCATGACTAATTTAATTTTAAATATTTTACAGGAAATTATTTTATCAAAAGTTGAAAGGCTAATAAAGGTGAAAATTGAGAATTCGCCTTTAGCGGAATTGAAGAGTATTAAAATTTATTTCATAACTTTTGTTAATAAAAATGAACATATTTTTGGACATAAATCTGACGAACAGAATAATAAAACTATATTTGAGATCCTTGAGCCAAGGATATATACAGTTGGCAACACAATGACTAGATCTCAGAAGTCTGCTGATACAAAAGCAGGTAAAAAGAAACGTGAAGAAAGGAGAGCAGACCCTAAGCCTAGATCAGGAAGAGTAATCAAAAACCCTGAAGCAAGGAATTAGAGAAACTGAAGCTTTAATCAATGGAACTTATAAATTTTGTGGCAATTTTCAAGGTCATAGACGGGAGTTTATAAGTGACGTGTGTTGATAGGAGGCAGTTAGCTTATTGCCGCGAAAAGTGCCATTCTGTAACGCCGCCGCCTATTCAACCTTGCATTAACGGCAGTTGTCTCAAGACTGCAGTCTATGTATAGTACCCCTTTTTATTTATTATGCATTGACGGCATATATAAAACTACCGCCTTTATATATTATAGGATCTACATTTTGTATATTAATTAAATTAAAAATATAAATATTTAATATAAATAACAATTTTAAATTGTCCAGTATATAAAAACATATAATTCAATATATTTCAATATATATTGTTAATTTAAAACTAAAATTTATATTTAAACAAAAAAACACTTATATAAACCAAACTCTTTTATCAATATAACCAGAAATCAAATAAAATCAAAGTATGTTTCATCCTGACAAATAAATAAGCTTTACAATTGCACAAACACACTCTAAAACCCAAATTCATTCCTTCAAATCTTTACTTCCCAAATAAGCGGCATATTTAGACGCACGATCAAGAACATTCAAACCCAAAGAGCTCCCTAAGCAAAGTAATCACTATTAACCACAACATGCGATACCATGACAGCTGTCCTTCCTGTAAACCCAGCAGCTAAACTAGTAATAGCCGATACATGATATTGCTCATCTACATACTTAACCACACACGCAACTGAATTAATCTTGTCCGTTAATCCAACTCTCTTGCTAAATTCAGCTACTTTTAAACCCGCACTAGCCGAGACTTGATATGATGTCGAAAGCTTTAGCTTTTGTCAATGCATCTTTACTTAATATGTATCCCTTAGTGATCATTGTGTTGACCAGTTGTTGTGCAATTGTTACAGCTTCACCAGGGATGGAAATAAATTAATTCGCCTGTATAGCCTATTTAACCCAAAGTCAAATTTTTGAAGTGTAATATCATAATTTTATAATGGAATGCATATCGCTGAATTGTGATGCGTATCATCTAGATATGATCCCCAATGAGATACACAGATACTATGTTGTGCTATAGTTGCACCCTGAAATAGAATAAGAGACATATAGGGACCTATAGTGCAATTAACTGTAAGGAGATACAATGCAACTAACTTACACACAATAAGATTCTGTAAGATTTCTGTTTCCACTGCATAAACATTTCTAAACGTGATGTATACATTACATTGTGGTTGACCCGATCTGTGTTCATATCACGCATGTCTAAGAAACATTATTACAAACACTTGAGTAACAATGTATTTCAAAACCGTGCAAAAGTATTTGAGTACTATAAAATTACCCGAGAATTTTGAGATGCTCAATTTCACCACAATGAGAGAAAAAATCAAATAGATCTTTCTCTGTTTCTAAAGGAGAAAGTCCAGTAACTTACACGACATAAACACTTAGAATCGTTGTTGTAGATTGATAACTAATCTTTAGATATAAAAATTTAGCAAATGTAATATCAGAATTATTTAAAAAAGAACTAAAACTTGCTTTAAAACTAATGCGAAATCTAATTAACAATATTCTAAGTAATTAGACATAAAAAAAATTTCTCTCCTAGTGTAATTAATAAATTGCAATTCGCAAATCAACTAAAGTAAATGTAAGCATAATCATTCGTATTAATTAATAACACCTAAAGATAAATCAGAAAAAACAAAGAATACAAAGCTTTACGCACACAGAAACAACATAATCATGGCCTAACATGCCGGATTAAACTGTTTTACAACCAGATCGTCCCATGATTAATTCTTATTTGGATATTGACGTTTTTATGGCCCAAACATATACACTAGCAATATAAATAAATGTCACTAAGTTTTTACAAACCAGGAACTAAAAAGAAAGTTGTATTATTTTGGTGCCGGGAAAATGCTTTAGGATGATGTGCGAAGGCTCTCGGCTATATTCCTTCTTTGAGAGTGGTCTGGTATCATCACCATTATCTGATTAAAGTATAGTTATACGTATTTATTTGTCTTTTTTAATGGGTTAATGCCCAATAACCACCTGCCACCTTAGTCACTTGCCCATAAAAGGCACTTAAAGTAAATATACCTTAATGCCCTTAGCCCAATAACCACCTGCTACCTTAGCCACTTACCCATAAAAGGCACTTAAGGTAAATATACCTTAATGCTTACTGCTGTCTACTGCTGCTGCCAAGGGCGAGTAGTGGACTTGTGCAAGTACAATTTTTGTCAAGGGCGAGTAATGGGAGTGTTTCCCACAACTCGTGCAAATACACTTTTGTACTGTATGGGCTAATGTTGAGTAATGGGAGTGTTTCCCACAACTCGTGCAAGTACACTTTTGTACTGTATGGACTAATGTTGAGTAATGGGAGTGTTTCCCACAACTCGTGCAAGTACACTTTTGTACTGTATGGACTAATGTTGAGTAATGGGAGTGTTTCCCACAACTCGTGCAAGTACACTTTTGTACTGTATGAACTAATGTTGAGTAATGGGAATGTTTCCCACAACTCGTGCAAGTATACTTTTGTACTGTATGGGCTAATGTTGAGTAATGGGAGTGTTTCCCACAACTTGTGCAAGTACACTTTTGTACTTGTGCAAGTGCACTTTTGGACTTGTGGCAAATGTTGAGTACTGGGATAAATTCCCAGAACTCAGAAAACGCTAAGCAAGTACATTTTTGTACTTGTGGACTAAATATTGAGTTCTGAGAGAGATTCCCATTACTCATTTGAATTGTTTTTTTGTTCTAGTTTTTCAACGTTAATCAATCAACTTATTCTATACAAACTTTCGCACAATTCAATCATAATTTCTTTCTTTCCCAATACTCAAATATCATTTTTCAGTGGAGATGTCAATCTATCTTTGAATACAGCAAATGAATTGGATAAAAAGAAATAATGCAGGGACCAAAATGCAAATTGTTTCTTCTACATAAAAATTAGTTAGATTACAGCTATATCTAGTTAGACATGATTGTATATAAACTAGTTTTGTACATTGTAACTGTAACAAGAAATAAAACATCTCTTCTTCCTCTCTTATTCATTCTTCTTCTTATTCTTCTCTTTGTTTCTTTATTTTTCTTGCTAAATTCGTCATTAATGGGTGCTCTCATAATTCACAGTGTTTGTGTATATGCTGATGATTTAAACGAAAGAGAGAGAGCGGCTATCATAGTTATGTGTTTATGAACTCGTGGAGAGAGAGAGAGCGGCGGCGGTAGAAAAGGGTAGAATAGGATAAAAATTAAAAGAGGTGCCTTTTATGGGCAAAAGGAGAACGGCAGGGGTGAGGGGACATTAAATTTGATTTGAGGTGTTTCTTGGGCATTAATCCTTTTTTAATTTGGTCTATATAATTCTCTAATGCAACATTACTCTGCAATGACTTCAATAAAAGAGTTTTTTACCCAAGTGTATAAAAGAGTTGACTTATTGTTAGCTTTATTATAGTATTGTTTTCATGTAAGGTAATTTGACTAAGATGTGCTTATTTTGGACTATAGGAGTTTTTATATAACTATTATCATTTGGTTTGGTACTTATAAATATCATTGTTAAATCTCAAATACACGTGGCTGAGGCTCATGTGCATACTTGCTCAACTTTACTAAGCAATTACCAAACCAACGTGCATAATATACTCATAAGGCTTATACTACCCAATTTCTTGAGACCTATATTTCTGATAAAATTAATGTTTAATGAAGTGCAACTTGAAAACTTTATTAATATATTGGTGTGACAACATTGATAAATTTTAAGAATTATGCAAAAAATAAAATTTACCCATCATATTTAAGATTAACATTGAGAAAAAATTTCAGAAATTTTACTCAATAGGTTCACTTTAGAAGAAAACATAAATGAAATTTTTTGCCACAAATTTTGGAGAAAAGCTTCAATGAGAGCTACAAGAGTTCGATCTTCAGTCGTAAGATAGCAAAATTCGTGAGAAAGCAATTAATTTTTTCAAAATGCATAAATACAAACAATTTGATTATCATGTATAAATTGTCATATATCACAAATTAAGTAGCTATACATTATGAATTTTATAATTGAGTGTATGAAAAATACTATATTTACTAATTTAATCAATAATAGCAACACTCAAACCCTAAAAATCAATGATTTCAAATTTATTAAAAGATAGACTATTTTTTAAAAGTGGAAAAACACTTTAACATACCTCGAATGAGTAGTAATGAGTTTCCTAAAATGTTTGATGAACCATTACATTACCTGAGAAGCAATTCAAGGAGAATATATTTTGATTTGGAGAACTAGATGAGTCTGTTGTTTGGATTGGGAAGGGTTTTGGGTTAAAAAGATAATATAATATTTACTTAAGAGGCAAACCAAACAATTATATGAAAAATATGATGAGAAATTATTAAATAATTAATTATTTTTATATATTCTTTTATGTTGTTTTTTTTTTTGGTCGAATTAAAGCTTGAATATAAATACAATGTAACAAGTTACAAAAATCAACCTATCCCTAGAGGCTGAAAATCCGACAACAGTAGCTTAGCTAATTGAGGAGGGGGAAGAAAGTTCCAAATACTAAACAAAGAGCCCTTAAGCTTTTGTTTAGTAACCCAATCAGCACATCTATTTTTGGATCTCTTAGCAAAAGAGATTTTGAGATTACAAGCTAAGTTACAATTCATAATACAATTCACAAAAACCTTAGTGTTACAAAAAAAATTCCTACCAAAAACAGTTTGGTTAACAAGCTCCTTACAATCACTCTCTATTTCAACTTTGCCACGGGAGTAGCTAGCTGCCATCTCACAAGCTTCCACCATCCCTCTAGCCTCAGCTTCAATAGGAGAGTTTGCTGTAATAAGTTGTGCTCTTCCATCCATCATCTGCCCTTTTGAATCCCTAACAATACAAGCAATAGAAGCTTTTTTAGTTATGTTATTAAATGATGCATCGCAATTAATCTTTAAATTTCCAATACTAGGTGGTTCCCATCCTGTTAAACTTTTATAATTTCCATTCAAAACCACTGAATTGTTAAACAAACCATTCTTTTATGTTGTTTACAAATTAGATTTCTATTAAAAATAGTCAAACAGGCATATATCCTAATATTACTTTTTTATTATATTATATAATAAATTTTACAGTCTCTTATATATTAGTAATTTGATAAAAAAATATTTTATATTCATAGTTTTGTATAGATAAATTAATATAATTTTTTATTAATAAATCGACTATTCTTTTCTCTTTGGTAAAATAATATGTAATAAAAAGTGTTATAAAACATTTGAATCTCCAAAAAATAGAAATATGAATAAAATAATTTTATCACCAAATATTAACTATTTAAACTAATTATTTAGAAAAAATTAAAAATGTCTTGAAATTATAACAGGTGCTAAACATCGAAAAATAAATCTTCACTAATATCATCTTGCGTCCTATTTTTTCGTTTAAATTTTAACAATCATAAAAAGGGTCATTTTTTTTCAGACATGGTAACATTATCTTCGGTTCTGTTTTCGGTAATGTTTTCAATAATATTGTTTTCAGTTGAATACAACCCATATTTACCAATATCATACACATCCTGAGTTGTTACTCTAATCACAGTTTTCAATGGAGGATTCAAAGAATTTTTCAAGTAAAATGCTTGTTGAACCTGAGATGGTATAAAAAATGTCTCGTAGAGAATTCTATTTTTTAAATACTAATAGAGCCAAAAATGGAACGTGTTTATCATGTTATTTTTCTTCAAATCATAAATATTATTTATAACAAATTTTTAAAAATATATGACTATAGCAAGAGGTTTAATCATATGTGTCGCCTTTACTCCACCTAATTAACGTCAATTAGATGAGACTGCCACCTATATAAAGTACTTTTATATAATAGGTTACAGTTACTTAAAAATTCTATTTTTTAAATACTAATAGAGCCAAAATTGGAACGTGTTTATCATGTTATTTTTCTTCAAATCATAAATATTATTTATAACAAATTTTTAAAAATATATGACTATAGCAAGAGGTTTAATCATATGTGCCGCCTTTACTCCACCTAATTAACGTCAATTAGATGAGACTGCCACCTATATAAAGTACTTTTATATAATAGGTTGCAGTTAGTTAAAACTACCGCAAATTAAATGCCACAAATAGGTAAATTTTTAGTAGTGGTCAAATATCAGTTTGTGAAATTCGAAACAACAAGAAATTTCAATGATACCTTTACTTTATCTATGTTACCATTACAAAATAATTCTACTAAGATTGACAATTTTTGTCAAAAATTTCAAGATGTTATTATATTTCTTGGCACTTGTTAGTTTTATATGATCCTTGATTTGTTATTTCTATAGAAAAAGAAATATGAATTCCTCAAATCCCCCGAGTATAGTCATATATTAGAAGTAGTAATTAAGGATGATTGAATGTGACAAATAAAAAAACAAAACGTTGTCTAAAACATAGTTTCCAGTTTTGTGTTATATGTGGTGAAAGCTAAAGACCAGTGGTCAATTTTAGATTGAAGTTGTAGAAAACTGAAGAATAAACTTTTATTTCGTTGGATGTGTCTAAAACTAAAGAATCGATGACCTCATTTTGAATCATAAGCATCTTATTAATTTACAATTTATATATCATACCTTAAACGACGAGGATTACATATGCCTTTACACAAAAACAATAAAATATTTTAAAGAACATATACTAAACTTTCTGGTATTTTGCACATTATCCAAGCATGTACTTCAATTTCAAATTTAGACAATTATGTGTCCACTTATTCCTATTGGTGCATGCATTTTATCCGCCACCTCAAAACCATCATATTATTAATATCAAACAATAACCAATTTTGGAAGGGAAAATCTTTTCGTTAAAAATGGTAAAAAAAATATCAACTCGTCTTACTTCAACGTAAAAGATGTATTTTTTTCAAAATATGATATACAAAACTGCATATTTGTTGTAATGTATACCCAACATAGAAATATGTAGATTCAAAATAGTGTATAAAGCATGTTCACCATGATTTACATAATTAACTTACAATAAAAAATTATTAGACTTATAGAGTGAACTACCTCGAATTTCTAGGCCAAATTCTTTTTGGATGGGGTGAATAAGGGTTCAAACGAGACAAGAAAAAAATGTATCACGAATCTATATATTTTTGAACCTTGGTAAAATCATAAATTCTCATTGTAGAATAACATTTTTACAAGTTCTGTTTATATACAATTAGGCCACGAGTATTAGTCTAATTCGATTAATGAAATGTTAACAGAATTTCACATATTAAATAAGGGACTCCAAAAGCTGCATCATCTCTTATTCCTTGAACAATATTCAATGGAAAAGGGAATCCCCCATATGGTGCCCTACGTTCCTATAATGATGGTATAATATATTACATAACATGACCAATTGTTCAATCTTTTGAGTGTTTATATATCCTTCTAGGAGTAATCTATCTCCACGAAAGCATAAGGCATGATCATAAGTGTCTTTTACGTATCTCAATGTCCTTTCCACTGCTTTTTAATGCTCTTGTCATGGGTTCGATTGAAAACGACTAACTAAACCTATTTTTTAACATATGTCTGGTCTCGTACACATTATAACATACATAAGACTACCAATGGCAATAGCATATGGTACTATTGACATTTTCTATTTTCCCTTCTGGAGTACTAGGACACACATCAAGAATTAAATTTATCCCCTTTTCTACAAGAGTGTCAATGGCATTGCACTTAGACATACTAAAGCGTTCAAGTATATTTATGATGTGAGTTTCTTGAGACAAAGAAAATAGTCTTCTAGACCTATCTCTATGAATCTTAACACTAAGAATGTATTTTACTTCTCCAATATCTTTCATATCAAATTGAGAAGCTAGGTACTCCTTATTAGTTTTAATAAACTATTTATCATACACACGTAATAGGATGTCATACACATATAAAGATTAAATTATGAATTTTTTCTTGAAACCTTTAACATAAACATACTAGTCTTCACTTATCATCTCAGATCCATTTGATGAATTGATTTCATGAATTATTAAATTCCACTGTCTTGTGACTTTCTTAAGATCGTAGATTGATTTTAAACATCTACATAATTTATTCTCTAAGTTATTTGCAATGAAACTCGAGGGTTGTTCCATGAATATAACCTCTTCTAAAACTCCATTTAGAAATGCAGTTTAACATCCATTTGGTGCAACACCAGATTGAGATGCGCCACTATTGCTAAAATAAGACGTATTGAGGTAAATCTAACAACATGAGAAAAAAATTCCCCAAAACCTGTTCCTTCCCGTTGAGTGTAGTTTCGCTACTAAACGAGCTTTATACTTGTTAATAGAATTGTCAGGTTTCCTCTTTATCTTGAGAACCCATTTGTTCCCAATTTCCTTACGTCCTTTTGGAAGATCAACGAATTACCATACCTGGTTTTTCTTCATTGATTCCATTGTTTTTTGCCATTCATTCTTAGCATGACATGTAAGTGTTTTATTAACTATTCCAGGATCTTCGTCTTGTGGAACTATCATAAATATTTATCCTTCGATTTCAAATGCACTTCTCATAGGTTAAAAATCCTGAGAAATAGGATTACTAGATAATGCAATGGTTTCATCTGTCTCAAGATGTAGAGAACTATCTGTCTTTATTTCTTGAGTATGTGTTACCTCATCAAGTGAAACATTTGTTTGCATATCATCTTCCTCAATATCATTTAATTCACATAAAATTTGGTTAACCTTACCTCTGGTAGGAAAATCATTCTCTAGGAATGTGACATATCGTGACTTAATTTCAGTAAGACCCCATCGTTATGTTCACCAATAAACGCATATCATTTAAAGTGATCTGGGTATCAAATAAAATTACACTTCTTGCCTCTTGGACCTAACTTCCCATATTAATGAAATGTATCATGAACATAGCCTATCGACCCCCAGGGTCGCTAGTATAACGAGTTAGGTTTCCTACATGTCAACAGTTAATAAGGAGTTGGTGGAATAGTCTTTGTGGGTACTTGGTTAAGAATATAACCGAAGGTAATAAAGGCATCTCCAAAATAAGATATTCACATCCATGATCAGTTCTGAAGGTTTTCACCTTTCTCTCTAACTAATTTTCTACTTCATTGACAAATGTCATAAAACATTCCAATGCTTGTGAATCAGGTAGACATAACCAAACCTTCTGAAATCATCTATAAAAGTGATAAAATAATGTTCCCTAGTGTAGTTTGAACACTAATTGGGCTACAAATGTCTTGATGAATTACTTTAACGGGTACGGGACTTATTTAGCCTTTCCAAATGGTTTCCGTTTTGCTTTACTTGCTAGACAATTTTCACAAGGTGACAAGTTGACTTTAGTCAATGAACCTAGAAGGTTCTCCTTATCCAACAAATTCATATGGTCTTGTCAATATGACCTAGTCTAGCATGGCATACTCTTTCTTCTATGTTATAATTACTATAAGAAGTATTATTAGAAAAAAAGCTACTTACATAATAACTATTAAATGAGTTATCATCTTGTACAATTAAACCATGAGAAATAAAACTAGAACTGTAATAATTAGTATCATAATAGATATCTACTTGTTTGTTATGTATATGCATATTAAAAACTAATCCTAGAAGAACAGTAACCGAGAAAAAATATTGTCGAATGTCAGGTGCATAAAGTACATCATGCATATATATGGTCTGACCACCTCGCAAGTTCAACTTGCAAGTTGTTGTCTCCTACATATATCCACCTCGTTCCCTTTGGAATCCGACAAAATTCTACATATGCTTCTCAGTCTTTGGCTACATGGAGATTAATTTCGCAATGCCAGAAGGAGAGGATGATAACTTAGTTCAGGTTAATGGCTATAGGTTGTTCATATGTCCTAATATAGCATTCAATGGTCCACTTACCTACTACCTAATAGCTCAATTGTTTCTCCACCAAATAGTTGGAAATCCTAAGGTCTTTGTTTATAACGTGGCTTAGGGACGGTGTGGTATATTTGGATAATGAAAAGTGAGCTTTTGGCTCTCTCTTCACTAGCCATCAACGAATCTCCCTAGAGCTTGAGTTTTCACTCGAAGATGTTCTCACTCAACCCAATTTATTGATACTTTTGATGTGCATCCCCAATATATCCCAAATAAAACCTTCTATGATGATATACAAATTCCACTTTGCCGGTCCGAATATATATTCTTTTCATATCAATTTTTTTCTTTTGTATAGCTATGACTCTATTGATGGTTGAGATATCACGCTATTTTTCATATATATATTCTTTCTTTTTATGCCCTTGTTGGCAATTTTAGCTCGTAGCTTCTTTTTCACTCACTATTACCCTGGCAAAGGGTTACAATATTAACTTTTTCATCATCAATAAAATCACAATTACAATTTCCAAATCCCAATGTTCCCTTATGATGAAACCCACCACCCCAAACTCAAGCTCTAAAAACGACTTGTTACAGGTTTTGCGATTCGAGTGCGGGTCATATAAATTAGTCCTACAAACTAAGGGTATGGATTATAATGTGTTTCAATAAAAGGCTTTAGAAAGGCTTAGAGGGGCTAAGACGGATAAATAATAACAAATATCAAATAAAAGGGTGAGAAGGTATAAAAGGCTTCAAGTGGCTTCAATATGAAAGAACTGCCTTATTCACTTTTCTATCTACCGGATTTTGTTATTTTTTCACTAATAGTTCATAGATAAGCGGGTTTTCAAATAATTTCAAACCTCACGTTCTACAAACCAAATAACTCTTCCTAAGTTTCAACGTAACTTCTTAGCATTTCACATTAACTTTTCTGTCTTTTATTTCCTGTTTTCATTATGCATGCTAAACATATTTGCGACATCTTTCAAAAACATACTACTTACTATCATTGACCTAATTAAATCATGCTCAATTAGGTACATTGAACATATTCTATGCCTATTTCAACCCAAAAAAATTTAAATTTTATGAAAAAACAAAAAAGAAAATGAGGACAACGAATCCCTACCCAACTCAAAAATGAGCCATGTCCCCACGACTCGAAAAAGACTCAAGAAAAATAAAATTTAAAATTAGCATACATATTGCACATAGATAAATTGTAGGGAAGAAAGAAAACATACTCTTCGAGGCTATTACCTCGCCTTATCGACATCCAAGATAGGATTTTGCTGGATTTTCTTTAATTGCTCACGGAGTGTTATGATATACTCCTTTTCTTCTTTTGAATGTTGCATAATTACTCTCAAAACTTTAATGATCCAAACATTGTCAATATTGTTACTCATCTTAAACTCACGTGTTTCTTCTTCACCCAACTTCATATTCTCTTTCCGAACAAGACACGTGATCATAGTAGGATATTGCATTAAATTACGACATGGGAGAGATCGAAAAATCATATCACCTTCTTATAGATCAACTGTGCCACATCCTCTTCTTCTCCTCACATAATATAATTCAACAAAAAGAACGTCTTTAGAACGTCTTACCATTAACGTAGATCAACCCAATCTTTCCAAATCTCCACGAATCTTCTTGTATTCTCCTTTATCAACTTCTTCATCAAATACTTTCTCATAAGCAAAAGGTAGTTCCTTTAATTGTTTCTTCGGAGAAGCTATCAGGGCCCTTGAAGCTTTCTCTTATTCTTCGGGTGTAGGGTCTTCGATCTGTAGAGGTTGTGTTGTTTTCTTCACTAAAGTTAGAACCTTTTTGCCCATTGAATCAACACAGCATGCTAACCTCTCTTCTCTTGACTTGTTTTACCCTTTGAATTGGGACTAGGACTATTCTCACTTGATTTCTTCTCAATTAAATCCAATACCTTGCTTTTCTTCATCTCCCTTGTATTAGATAATGTTTATGTTCTCTTAATCATCTCAATTGACCCCCAACTCAAAGCTTTAACCACTCTTGAAATTTGAAACTCTTGATTATTGGTTGTACAAGCTTTATTTGGGTTAGGAAAGGTGATTTGATGATGATTCTCTATGTGGGTAAGATGGATTCTTCGTGGGTTGGTATGGATTTAAGAAATTGTAGGATGAATTTCTGAAATTTAAGCTTTTGATTCTTGGATTCAAGGTGTTTTGGTATGATTTGGGTGGATGAATCTTCTTTGTAATGACGTGGAGAAAGGATTGGATGTGTTTTTATGGTGATTGGGTAGTGTTTTGATCATTAGGGAAGGTTTGATAAAGCTTCCATGGAGTTGGGAGAGGTTTGGAGAAGAAGAGAGGCTTATGCATTGTTTGGATTCAGATTATCAAAGGAAAGGAAATGATAGGAATATAAAATATTAAAGGAAAGGAAAGGAAAGCGATAACCGTGTTTGGATTATAAAAATTTTAATAAAGGAAATGAAAGTAACTAATTAACGAATCACTTGTTTGGATTCACATTATTAAAGGAAAGGAAAGGATTATTTTACACAAAAATACTTTTATACCCTTTTCGTGTTATGTAAAAATATTATATATTAAAATTATAAGGTTAGTTGTGTCATTTAAAAAAATAATCATTTTCTTTCCTTTGAAATGACTCCAAAATGGGAGGATTAAATAATTGACGTTTTAAAGGAAAAGAAAGGATTCTACAATCCATTGAATTACTTTCCTTTAATTAAAAGTTGAATTCAAACAAAGGAAAGGAAAATTTATTCCTATCATTTCCTTTCATTTCCTTTAAAAAAAATGAATCCAAACAATACATTAAGGATTTGTAAATTCGGAATAATACCTAATATCCCTCTTTTATAAGCTTTAAAACACAACTTTCTCTCTCCAGAGGCGACCTCCGGTATACCGGGTATATGGTCCAGTATACCGGACCTTCTGCTCTTCGAAATTTTTTTTATCCTCGTCAAAAAACCCGAGCCTCCTACCCGTAATACGGGTTTTTGGTCCTGCGGTATACCGGGGTTATGGTCCGGTATACCGGACCGCTGGTCCAGATTTTTTTTCTTCTCGGCACAAAACCCGAGTCACCTACCCGTAATACGGGTTTTTCTCCGATGCAGTATACCGGGGCTGAGGTCCGGTATACCGGCCCGATGGTCAGAATTTTCCGAAAAACTTCGTTTTCTCCTCCCGAACTCAATTTTTCCAATACCTAAGCATCAAAAACACTAATACCTTTCTCAATGCAATATCATCTAAAAATACTAAACTAAACCTGAATTAAAAACCTAGACATGACTTAAAAACATACAAACATAAAAGAAACTACGGGTTGTCTTCCATATAGCACTTTTGTTAAACGTCTTTCAAAGTTAGACGCGTTACCTCGATTACGATTGACGAAATTTCCACCCCTTACCTCTAATTCCCACGAACTTTTCAACTCGATTCTTCATGATCATGGATGGTGCCATCCAAGATTTTGTGGGAGGTGGTGTTTCCGGTGGTAACTCTATTTTATTCGTAGCATTACACTCCTCTGGCAATCCATTCATTTTTTTAGTGTCTAAACTTCGTTTGTTAGACAGAATGTCCTTCATGAACTGACCATATTTTGACATTCTTGTGAGAGCTTCTACAAACGGGATGCTGATCTTAAACTCGTTCACCATGTCAAGGAACTTCTTGAATTCTTTTTCATTGTTTTGATTTCTGACATGTGACGGGAATGGTGGAGGAGGATATGTGTTGGTTACCACTAGGCTCTCTTTCTTTTCTGGTGTCTTCTCTGGGACACTTATTTGTTCAATTACCTCTTCCACCTTGTTTTCAATTGTTTCTTCAACCACTTTCTCAGTGATAGAGGTTGGTTCCGGTTCTACTCTAGGTGGAGGTAATTGTTTTCCACTTCTTAATTCAACTGCATGACAAACATTGTTTTCTGGAGCACTAGTATCACTTCGGAGTTGCCCTTTTGCAAAGATTTGAATTTTATTCACCATTTGTGACATTGTATGCTCGATATTCTTAAGCGCCTTGGATGAGTTTTGGCTTCTTTGCTCATTTTCTTCTATTATGTTCATTATCTTAGCCATGCTTGGATTCAAACTCGAAGGTTGCTCTTGTATGGTTTGCTGCATTGAATAAGAAAGTGGTTCTTGATAAGCTTCATTATAAATCGGCGCTTCTTGATAGATAGGTTGTGGAGGATAATAAGATTGTGGTCGCGGTTGATAATATGTCTGTTGATTTCCGACCCAATTGTAATTCTGTGGGGGCTGATAGTCAGCGTAATTTCCTTGAGATTGATAATAACCATCATAATAATGGTTTCTTTGATAAGGTATGAAGGAAATTGAAGCTGGATTATTCATGCAATATTCCCACGATTGATCTCTTGCTCCACAACTAGGACATGAAGGTGGGGTATGTACTAGATTTCTCTGAGCTAGTTTTCGCGCTTGTTCTCGTAATTCCTCAAGTTGTTGGTTTAACTCTTTGAGCTTTAGAGATTCTAAAGTCTCTTTTTGTTTCTCTGATTTAATTGGCCAACTTCTCTTGGTTTCAAGAACGTACTCCATAATTAGCTTATGTAGGATCTAATAATACGAAACTTCCCTTTCCTAAAAATCTGCTCTTGCCTGGAAAAAAAACTGTAAAACAAAAACTAAAAAGAAAATCGTAAAATAGAACTAACTAAAATATAAGCACTAGATAATTGCACAAGGACTAACGATGTAGTCCCCGGCAGCGGGGCCAAAAACTTGGTGTCGCCTAAGGTGTGATAAAATAATGTAATAAATAAGTGCAAATATACACCCTAAGCTGAGCACGGTTCTGCAAGTATACAGATCGTATGCAAGTTTTAATGAATAAGTAATATTCGTTCCTCGGAGACTACGAAGGTTAAGAAGAACTTATGCAAATTATTCAAGTGCAAATAATTAAGCTAGAATAATAATACACAAGATAAAGAAAGAAAGATAGATATTTATTTGGTTTTTGATAAAAGAAAATTAAACTAATAAACTAAAGACAGAAAATTAAATAAAAGAAAAGAAGATAGTATGAAAGTTTAGCTTGAGTAAATAGCATGTAATCCCCCACTAGTTTTACCGTTCTAAACATGTAAGGGTGAATTATGTAGTATTTCAATAATCGGTTCCAATTGCGCTAGGTAGTTTTAAATAGGGTTTACCTGTATCAATAAGGAGTCCTAAGCAAACTCTTCCTGCAATTGGTAAAATAGCAATACACTAAACCATGGTGATTATCTAGTTAGGTTGATTTGTCAGATCTAAACCTTATTCTAGACGTTATGTGTTAAACTTGTAATTAAACACCGTTGTCAATGGTGACCTAACTACTAGATGGTAATTCTATATGGCTGCAGTCCACAAGAACACAGAATATAAACCCAAACACATAAACAGAGAATAAAAACAATAATTCAATTTAAAACATAAAATTCCCAAATTAGATAGATGTCAATCAAAACTAGGGTTCATACATATATGCTAAAATTCAAGCTAAATAAAATTTAGTTCATACTAAGAAAAGAAAAGAAAAGAATTACAGAATTAAAGGTTGAAGAAGACATGATTGATGCACAGCTCCTTCCAGACTTCTCTTCTTGTGTTATAGCTTCTTCCTAACCTTAAGGTTTGGTCAAGGATGATTTTCTAATGTTAAGAGGCTGTATTTATAGTGTATAGGTTGACCTAATTCGTTTTCTTGAAGGAAAATGTAAATATGGGCTCCAAGCCCAACTCAAATTCGTAGCCCAAAAACATGCAATCAGCCCCGTTTTTGTTTTGATCCTAGCAGCTTCAATACTTATCCGTTTGATGCGTATGAGTAATCGAAATTCATCGTCTCGGAGAGATCTTCAACTTTGCTATTGACCGTTTCTCCAAATTCCTCACCGATTTTAAGATATAAGCTGATTTGTGGTCGTAGGTGCAGAAATTCAGATTTAAGGCAGCTTTTCCTTTTCCATGTTTTTAGCTTTTACTTCCTTATCTTCAATTCTCATGTTTATCTTCTTTCCTTTAGCTCTCTTTACCAACTTGGACTCTAATTAATTACCATATATCTCTAAAACTTCACACTAAATAAATAATTAAACCCAATATGCTCTAAAAAATAATAATTAATTAATTCAAGACCCAAAATAGGAAAGTGCACTAAATCAAGCTAAAATCGACCTATAAACTAATAAATATGCATAAAGTGATGTCTCAGAAGTAAATTTTAGTATCACAAATGAGGAGACATCAGATGGTAAAAAAACTTCTGGATATGGACTAAAAACTACATACCTTTGCGGAAAAAAACTGACCGTGCGACCATTATTTGGTGGCTAAATAGGGTACGAATAGAGCAAGTTTTAACATGAATCTTGGTGTGATAATAGTACATATATAAGGCATGAAAAAATTTCTTTATTGCAAAAGTCCCTATATTGCACTAGAGGTCCCTATATTATGCAAAACTTGCACTAGAGGTCCATACATTATGCAAAAAATTGCACTATACAACCCTATACTATGCATACATTACACTATACGTCCCAATAATATGAAAATTTAAATTATACGTTTTGATTTCGAAATAAATGAATATATTACACTATAAATCCCTGTATTATGTAAAACAACTATTTTATTAAGAAAAAATGCAATATTCATAAAAAAATAAGGGGGGACATAACAAAGGTAAGTAAGTAATATAATGTATTTATTTCTTACAGGGTGTAAATTTTACTTTTTTGCAAAAGTCAGAGGCTACTTACTTAAATTTACAATACAATACATAGGTGTCGATTTGAAGGGAAAACGTTGTTTGGAAGGTCAAAGAATTATTGAAACTGGACAAAAAACTGCTGGTTTTTGTGGAAAAAACTAATTGTGCAGCCATTTTCGGGTGGCTAAATGGGGTGCAAAAAGAGAAAATTTGAAACTAGATTTTGGAATGTTAATAGTATATATATAATAGATGATAGTACAAGTGTCGGCTTGGAGAAAAATGTTTTTTGGAAGATCAAAAAGTTTTTGGTATCGAACTAAAAACATCAGATGTTGTTGGATAAAAACTAATTGTGTGACCACTTTCGTGTGGCTAAATGGAGTGCAATAAGAGTGAATTTGAATCTGAAATTTGGCGTGTTAGTAGTACATATATAAGGATGATAGTACATGCGTTGTCTTGGAAAAAACTCTGTTTGAAAGGTCAAAAATCTTTTATAATTGTACTAATAAAATTTAGATTTTTTTTGGGGAAGGGAGGGGACTGATTGTGAGACAACTTTTGGGTGGCTAAATGGGGTGAGAACAGAGTTGGTTTGAAACTAAATTTTGGCGTGTTAATAGTACATATATAAAGGATGCTGGTACAGGGGTCAGTTTGGAGGAAAAACGTGTTTTAAAAGGTCAAAAAAGGCATTTCGAATTCATGATTTTTTTAATATAATTTTCAAAATTCCCGTAAACATTTTTTTGCAATATGTGTGGTTGGAAAATTAGTTTTTGGTGTTCATGTAATGCATAATTGCCAGCGTGATATATCTATCATATTTTTTAGAGTGATTTTATTATTATAGGTGCGTTATGCATATTTTCAAATGTATGTGTGTATGATTAATCCCTCTACAAAATAATATAAACGTAATTATATTTTTGTGCGACTTGTCCTACAAATCAATATAAGCCGAAATGTATATTGTGAAATTTATCCCATCAAATAAATAACATAAACCCAACGTAATTTTGTGAGATCTATTCCACATACTATAACAATATAAACCCATATATAGCTTTGTGGGATCTATCCCACCAAAATAATATAACCTCAAATACAGTTTGGTGAGATTTTTTCTCCATACAACATATTCTCAAATGCATTCGTATAAGATTTGTTCTACCAAATAATAATATAAACGCAAATGTAATTTAATGATATTTTTTCATCAAACAACAACATATACCTATATATAGTTTGGTGGAATTTCTTCCACCAAACAACAATATAAACTTACATACATTTCTTGGGATTTGTCCTCCTAAACAACAACATAATCAAAACTAGTTTGGTTGAATTGATCCATAGAATATAAACATATTCTCAGATGTATTTTTGTAAGATTTTCCACAAAACAAAAACTAAAATATAGTTTGGTGGGATTTTTCCACCAATCAACATATACTCAAATGCATATTTGTAAGATTTCTTCCACCAATAGCAACATAAAAGCAAATATAATTTTTCACTAAACAATATAAATCAAAATTATTTTGGTGGCATAAATTTCACAAAACAGTAACATAAACTCCCAAATATAGTTTGGTGGGATTTGATTCAGCAAACAACAAAATAATTCAAATGTATAAACGCGAAACTAGTTTGGTGAAAAATAAAAAATAAAGTATAATATAAATCGGTGGAATTTGTCTACCAAACAACATAAACCTCCAAATAATTTGGCAAGCTTTTTCCCACCAAATAACAATACAAATTTTGGTGTAAATTTTATTTGGTTGAAAAAATTTGACACAGAACTTTTTGGTACGAATTATATTTGGTGAGAAAAATATGACCGAAAAAAATTTGACTGAAAAAAATTTGACCAAATTTTTTTTAATGAGATAGACACATCTAAAAGGTATTATTATCTATTATCTCTTTTATACATGATTTTTACCGACATTATTATGTTACATGAATGTCTTATATTAATTGTCTCTTTTTGTATTATAATTTATATCAATACATAAAATTAAATATCAAAATTTTAAAAAAAAAAATCAAAAAATACCACATATGTAGATACAAACTCTCTCCAAAAATGTAGTATTTTTTATTTTTTCTATTAATTGTGAAAAGAAATAACTAACAGACTATAACAGTGGATGTGATTGATGTGATGGTCGATAAAAAATACAAGAGGTAGAATGATGATCGATGAAGAATGTACAAGATGGTTGTGGTGATCGACGAAAAATGACGGAAGTGGTGGTGATGACTGGATTATAAAATTAAAAAAAAATTATATTATTTAATAATTATTAAATGAAAAATATTTTCTTAATTTATTATTAAGTAAGAAATAGAAACCTTTTTCCAATTAATAAAAATAAATTTCGACCAAAAAAAGAATTTAATAAAAATAAATAAAAAATCTAAATTTATTATTAAATAAATATTTTTATTTTAAAATACTAGATACCCAAATTCAATTTGGAGAAAATGCAAGAGGAAAGATAACTTATCCTAACTTTAAAGTTTCTTTCACCAATTTTTACCTAACCCTCATTCTACTTTAAATTGTACAACAAACCTAACCGTTTGACAACAAAAGTTAACTCCACGAAACCTATCCATATAATAGACGGTCTAGCACAACAACTAACTGCAAATATAGTCCAAAAAGGCAAAACCACACTCTAGCAACAAATTATTAGTATGAGTTAATGTTCTGTCAGATATATTTATATAAGCCTATTTGAGAAAAATTAGGGTACTTTACGTTATGTCATTGTGAGAAGAATTTCCCTTAAAGGTGAATGAAAGAAAGTAGTAGAAGACAAAACAAATATAATTACGTCACTCAAGACTTGACTCTGTACAAGAAACAACACGAAATTAAAGAAAAATAAATAAACAAAGAAACACAGGAATAATCATATTTCCATAGACAACAAACGATTACACATCAAACAACTAATAACAAAATAGGGAGGGGAGAACAAACGATTTCAAGAGCCACTAAAATAAAATAAAACAAACAAGAAAAACACAAACTCTAAAAATGTAAATTTGGGTTCAAATTCACACACATGACACAACTATGTGGGGGCTACTTTTGAAAAAGACCACCCTCTCACTTCACATGCAATTCTTCTTTCACATTCATACCACATGTTATGTCATATCATACCATACCCCTCAAACTTGTTGTCTCCTCAAACCCTATTTTTTTTCCATCTAAAATAATTTTAAAATTTCACTCAAGACACCCAACTTTCGTCACATCTCTGCTTGATCTGTTATATTTCATGTGACTTTTCACTAGTTGTCCAGCTGCTATAGCAGACATTAACGATAACTCTCCAGCTAATACTGATCCCGCTACAATTGACGCTAATAGCCTCGCATTAGATCCCGGTGACTCTTTATTCGCTCCTTTCACTCCAAGTAAATTCAAACACGCTGATTGTGAAGCTAACTGTGTCCCACCCCCTATCGTTCCCACCTATAACAAACAATTAATCCCTCTATTAGATACCAAACCAGTTTTGTACTATTGTACTAAGGTGTTTGATATATTACCTCAATGGAAGGCATGGTAACGGAAATGTGAAGATCTTTTCCGTTATTGATAGCTTCCATCATAGTAATACAATGAGAGCTTTCAACGTTTTGTGCTGGATCTTGACCAGTAGCTATAAATATAGCGGAAACTATATTAGCTGCATGTGCGTTGAAACCACCTAAAGCACCAGCTATAGCTGAACCGGTTAAATTCTTTAACATATTAAGTTCTACTAAAGATGGGACGTTTGTTTTTAATACTTTTTGTACTACTTCTTCTGATATAACTGCTTCACATACAACTGATTTTCCTCTTCCTTCTATCCAATTTACTGCTGCTGGTTTCTTATCCGAACAGAAATTTCCTATAAAAAGTTAAATTATGTTAAAATATTGTAATAATTATGAATATTTTAAGAAAAACTAACCGGAAATTCCGATAACATCCATGTCTGGGAAATCACTTTGAAGGAAATCAAGTACGTTTTGAACACCTTTGGAAACCATGTTCATACCCATGGCATCACCTGTGCTACAAGTGAATCTGATATAAAGGTTTTTTCCAGCTATGGAGCTTTGGATACTTTGAAGTCTAGCGAATCGGCTTGATCTGTGTTAAATAAAGGTTAATTGATTTAATTGAGAAAAAAAAATGAAAGAATTAACTCATTCATCTGTTAAAATGGCATTATTAAGGGAAAGTTGCTGAATTGATATGACGTATAGTATACGTATGTTAGGATATTCAAAAAAATTGAATCAATTGCAAAAAAAATTAAACTTACTTGTTGAAAACAATAGCAAAAGTCTCGAAATTGTCACGATTTTCGAGGAAAAACTTTAAATCGGCAGCTCTTTTAGCGGATGGGAATCTGACAACAGGTGCTCTAGTCATACCATCTCTGAAGAGAATAGAGGTGGCGCCACCACAAGCATAAATAGCTTTACAACCTCTGTTAGTACTAGCAACTAAACAGCCTTCAGTGGTAGCCATTGGGACGGTGTATTCACAACCATTAAGTAATAAAGGACCCACAACCCCAACAGGTATTTGTATATACCCAATCGGCATCTCACAACACTGACCTAAAATGGAATCGTAATCGAAACCATTAAGGGGTAAATCAGTTAAAGACCTACCTGTAACCCTTTGAACAGCTTCACGACGAATTGAAGCAGCTTTAAAACAATCACCGAGTTTTGATTCAAGTGAATACGAAGGTATATCACCGGAAACAACCGCTTTAACGATCTCCTCGTCGTCAATGGAAGGAAGAGGGGTAGGTGGATCCATTAATTCAGGTTTTAAAGGTGTTGATGACCCTCTTCCGTTAGCGTTACCGTTACCGTTTCTATAACCTCCTACTCCTCGGCGTTCGTCGACGTCGTCAACGTCGACGTCAACGTCCCAAGAGTCGTGAGAAGCACGCGCTATAAAAGATTGAACAAAATCAATACCAAAAAAACCCAAAAGATAAATAAAGGAAGCGATAAGGGTAAGAATGGCAGCGAGTTCAGACAAGGTAAGAACGTGAAGAGGAATAGAGTTACGGATCTTATCACGCCAACGATGAAGAAGGTAATAAGCAACGGAGAAGAAAAGAGTAAAGAAAATGCCGTTTGTTAGGTAAAGTGGTAAAGGAAGAGCATCAGAAGCTTTAGGTACTGGAGAAGAAGAAGAAAACCGATGATTATCGACAACCACACGAGAACGAGAAGAATCTTTTGGGGTTCTCAGGCGGATATCCATTCCGGCGGAGGAGAGGGAAACGAGGGGAATTTGAGAGGAAATGATTCACTCTATTCTTCTTCACCTTCAATCACACAGAGGAAGACCGACAATTTCGGCTATTATATAATATTAATTACTCTTTTTTATTTGTTTATTATTTTTTATTATCAAAAACCCTGGGTGGGTAAGCATTATTGCAATTTTCAATTATTATATTCTATCTTATTGTCAATCATGACGCTAATGAGTCATGTGCTGTCAGTTTCCTTTTAACTCGTGGCCGTGTGGTTTTTGTGTTGTGTTGTTCGTTCCACTATACTCCACGGTTTACTATCTCAAATTTATTTTACTAATACTATATTTATTTAATGTTTAACTCTTTGTAACAAACAATTTGATTTAAGGACAAATTTTTCTTTTGGTTGGGTAAACGGTTATATTAAATAAGAAAAACACTATATATAAAAGGGGCAAGGTTCGACTCTTCTCCTTGAAAATGAGTAACCTAGTTCTGATTAAGTGGGATGAGGAGACATGTATATTTCCTATGCAAATAGTCGTGGTGCGCATAAGCTGGCCCGGATACCCATATATCAAAAAAAACTATATACAAGAAGTTACTTACCTAAATCCGAAAGTTTGATATAACAATAAGAACGAAAATAATTATCTTAGTTATATGATAATCTCTAACTATCATCTAAAAAAATGATGAATGAACAAAGAAAATAATTGAGAGGTGCTGAATAATGAGGTCTAAAAGAGTTTATATAGATGGTTAAAACGGTCTAATCTTTGGCTTAACTAATTAATTAAAAGCCCAAGTCTAATTGGTAATTCCCGAAACTGCTGTACACACTCCACTAAAACAGCCCTAACTTTTGCGTCTTACGTCCAAATCACCTAATTCTAGTCATCGATTCGCGTTAACTCAGAGGTGCAACTTTGTTCTCTTAATCTCCAGACCTGAATCAGTGCTGATGTGGCTCAAAATCAGCAATTAGTAACAGCTATCTAGATTTTCATATCTATTCGTCAACTCTTTCAGTGGTACTTTCTCTCATTTAACCTCTCCCTTTGATTTAAGACTTTAAACTTCACTTCTCCTCCTCATCTTGGTGATTCGTAGCATCCATGTACCTAAGAACTTTATACTAACAACAAACAAATTAACGCACAAAATCTCTAAAAATGCAAATAACATAATTCCAAGGGGTAAAGTGCAATATATTAAAATAAGCATAAAAGTCTATCTAACAAGTTCATTTCTACCTAAAATAATTTCTCATAAGGGCATATATTTATAACAAAACGGGAAACATCAAGACCTCAAACTCAAACCTTTGTCGTCCCGACAAAGTAAAATATAATAGAGGCCTCATGTAAGAAGCAACATGCAGAATTTAAATAATAAACCCAAAGCAAAACTCAAAATAAATTTCATATAGTATAACCTAATAATTAATGCACACTTACACCTATCATACAAAATCAAACACATAAATAATATCAATCCAAAATTAACTTCACAATTCTAGAAGATTACACTTTATACTTAGCTCGAGATGGTGGTTATATGGTGTTCATCAATCCTTACTTGCTTTGAACGCTCCACTTAACTTACTCCTTTTTAGCAAAAATATTATTCCACTATTGTACCTAGAAATCACAAGGTCTTTACGTTTTTAGCGTAGGCTTAGGGATGGTATGGTACATTTTGATAATGGAAAGTGAGTTTTTGGCTCTCTCCTCACTAACCTTCAACAAATTGTCCTGAACTTGAGTTTACACTCACATATGATCTCACTTACTTGACGCATAATTTAGCGTTCCCACATAAACCCAATCTTATCAATATAGTTATAATAAAAATATTCCTTTGTCGTTTGTTTTATTCTTTTCATTTATTTAATTTTTTTTATATGTACGTTAAACATGACATTCTTTTTAATGGGAATTGTCATGCTAATTCGTTTTTCTTTCTTTCTTTTTTTTCTTTTCTTTTTAGAAATCGGCAAAGGAATTTACAGTTAAATTGCATAATCATTCAAGCACGTCACAAATCTACCCAACAGATGTATAATAGATTCCTTCACCCTAAACTCAAGCTCAAGGACAACTAGTTTTAAGCAATCGTGATTCACGTGCAAGTCATATGGTATAGTCCTAACATCTAAAGGATAAGCTTATAATGTGGCTTCAAAAGAAAGGCTTAAAGGCTAAAAATTAGGTTTTTGAAGGATATAATTAATCATGGGTTAAAAAGCTAAAAAGGTCTCAAGTGGCTATCAAAGAACTGTCTTTATCATTTTCCTAGTTACATAGTTTCACTCCATTTTCACCTCTAGTTCATATTTAAGTGGGTTCTCTACTCATTTAGATTTTACATTCTACACACCACTCATTCTTACTAAGTATAAGTTTACTTCTTTTGCATTGTTCATTAATTTTTCCTATCAATCATCTGGTGTTTGCATGCATTCAAGGTGTGTTTTACATTAACTCTAAGGTCTATTATTTTCTATCATTAATTTACAAAAAACATGGTTACGGGGACATTCAACAAACTCTACAGTCAAATAATTCCTTAAACTAATTTTTATTTGATTTTAAATTTTTCAAAAAGCAGTAAAAACACATAACATATAAAATTGGGATGAGGCAACGGTACCCCAACCCCAAACTAAAAAAATGAGTCGTGTACCCACGACTCGAAAAGACTCTGTAAAGCAAATAAAAATAATATAGACCAATAGATAAGAAAAATGGAGAAGGAAACATATCTGGATCGGCTCTAAGCCGATTACATGTAGTATTGCGTTGAGGTTGTGAAATCTTCTTATTCACGATGTAAAGGTCATACACCGTGGAATTCTTCTTCAAAGTGCGTTTCATCAACTCGAACTCATGTATCCTTTAATTAATAATCTCCTCCTAGCCTTCTAACTCATCACCTCCTCTATGGAAATCTTCCCTCAAAACCCAACTTTCTTTTCTCTTCATGTTCTTTGTACCTTTTCAAACCTCCATGGTCATCTCCGATGCCCCAAACTCAAAGCTTCAAGAACTCTAAAAAAATTTGGATGATTTTTTGACTTTGGTGTTCTTTAAGGTAAATGGATATGAATTATGGTGTGTTTTGAGCTGGTCATAAATATTTCAAAGTTTGGGAAAGGTTTAATGGATAAAATTTAAGCTTTGGTGAAGGAAAAGATTTGGATTAAAATATGAATCTTTGGTGTTTTGGAAGGATTTATGATATGATTATATGTTTGGTTGATGTTTAGAGGGATGGGTTGATGATGTTTTGGTGTTTTGATGGTAGGTTGCAGGTGTTTGCAGAGCTTAGGTTCGTTATTCATGGTGTTTCATGTGTGGGAGGCTAAAGGAAAAGGAGGGGAAGTTTGTATAAGGATTAGGTCAATTTTCTGCCGACGTGACCGGGTTCCCGTTCAGAACTAACCGGGTATCGTTTATCTCTGTGTCGCAGATGCATTTTTCGCAACAATTTGTTGCGTATAAGTGGATATGGAATAGTAGCTAATCGGACGCTCGTTTGGAAGGAAGCAGATACTTTTTCACTTTCATACCTGTTTGGCCTAACTGCTCGATAGCTCTCAAAAAAATATGTGGTTTAGGCTCGAGAAAAAGTCAATTCCGACACCCGAGCACAAAGTTTAATCCTTCTGAAGTTGTCACCCTTTGAGCACAAAATGTATCTATTCACAAATCGGGTACCCGTTTGGTGACAAGCGGGCGCCTGTTTAGCTTATGTTTAACAACCTCTGTTCATCCCAAACTCAAGTTTTAACACCTGCAAAAATAAAAAACACTCTAACCTTTCTCATTTCTTACTAATATACACTAATCCACATCAAATTACTTTATTATACACTACGAATTTAAAAGATATAAAGCATTTTAAAACATGGATTGTCTCCCAAGAAGAACTTTAGTTCATTACGTCATTAATTTCGACGCGTTACCTTCCATGAAGATGGTATTGAGGCCTTTACGGTGTTCCTCCGCTTAAAACTCGCCTCTTCCTTGAATAATCGATCTTTTAAAGGAAGTGGGTAATTACCTCGTTTTGCCATCTTACTTTCACGACGAAACTCATTCTCCACCACATGATAGTAGATGACCGTTCCTAACAGTATAAGCTCATTTTTATTTTTCAATCTCGCGTTCATCTTTAAAATATGGTGGCTAGGTGCTCTTTTTTGGCGCTTTGGCACCTTACTTGTATAGCACATATTGATCATTGGTGGTAGTGAAGGTGATTCATTAGCTCTATTTTCATTCAAGATTCGTGATGTGTATGGTGATTAGTGAACTTTTTTTGTCGGAGATTCAACTTCTATCTTGTTGTGAACCTTGAATTCTTCACTTGACTCCTCAACCACTTCATATTCATCTTTGCGTTCAACCCATTCTTCCACTATTACCTCATCATCTTCTTGTTGTGGAATCTCTCTAACCTTTAACACCACTTCTTTTGGCGCGTATTCTTTCTCTTGATCATCTGCACACTCTATAGGAATAGCAATCTCAGTTTCAACTTCTAGGATTTGAGGTCATACTCTTTCTTCCACCATGCTAACAAGATTCTCAACCACATGGTGGTCTCCATTTACATTTGGCACGGTCTATCACTAATATCTTCTTTCAACACCTCCTCCTCAACTGCTTCTCCCGTTTGATCTATTTCATCCCTCGAATGGGTGGGATCTTGATAAGACTCGTTATGGGCCATGTGAAGACTTGAAAGTTGGTCAAGATATTTTTGTAGTTATTTCACTTTGGCCCTCTTTCCTCTATTGCCTTTTTTATTTGTTCTCTTGCAATTCTATCTTCCTCACATATGCGCACGATTTCTTTAAGTGATCTATCTATTTCAGAACTCTGCGGTGAAGGTGTAGGTTGCCCGCGGGTTGTTCCATTCATGCACTTGCTGATAGTGATAGGATGATTGTTGTTGATTGTTCCCGATCCATTTGTTGTTCCATCCTTTCTTTTGCGGGTGTTGATAAGGTTGTTGGTGTCGTCTAGGGTGTGATAAAAATAAGATAAATAATAAGTTAGAAAACAGCGCACTCTCACCCTAGACAGGCACATTATTGCAAGTATTACAGGACGTATGCAAGTTTTAATGATAAGAAAGTCCGTTCTCAGGGACTTAGTGTGTTAATCAAGTGGGTAAAAATAACGAGTAAGAAGTAAATAAATAAAAGACAGGAAAATAAAGAGAATAAAGTTCGAAATAATTAAATTAAACTAAAGAAAATAAAAGCAGTAAATTAATTACGAAGAAATATGAGATGAAAAGTATAGCTTAGGTTTTGCTAGTATGCACTAATCCTTCTAATTCTTTCTATCGAATCTAGTTAATAAGGGAGATAATTAGCTCTTAGATATTTAGTCAGGATTCTAAATTCCCATTCCTTAGACCTTGAGAGCGACTAAGGGGGCTACGGACACACCACGAGGCTGGTTTAAATAGGGTTATCAAGCGCTACCAAGGCCCTAAGCAATCAATTTCCGTACATGGTGATAGTGATTAAATTATACCCTAATGACTATCTAGTTAGAATTAGTGTTGTTAGGACCAATATCGACACTAGACGTTATGTGGTGTTTCAATAATTAGACACCCAGCTAAGGTGATCATCTAACTACTATTAAGGTAATCCTATACTCGTGCACTAGCAAGGAAAACAGTCATTAAATCAAAACACATAAACAAATATAAAGGTAAGCAACTTATATCAGATTAAAAACATGTAATTCCCAAAGAAACTTAGATAGAAAGAAATTAGAATTCATATATTATCCATGATGCAAAACCCAAGCTATGGGAGGTTTAGTTCATACCTGAAGGAAATAAACTAAAGGAAATAATAAAAGACATCATCTTGCTCTCTACAATAACTTTGAAGAATAAAACCTTAAAAACTAATTACTATGAGGCAAGTATGATTTACAAGTGATATAAGGGTGTATTTATAGGTGTTTAGAAGACCTAATTCGTTTTCTTGAAGGAGAAGGTAAGTAGTGGACTCCAAGCCCAACTCAAATTCGTAAATCTAAAACATGAAACCAGACCTGTTTTTGTTTTGGTCCTAGCAGTTTCAATACTCATCCGTTTGACGCGTATGAGTAGTCGAAATTCATCGTCTCGGAAAGATATTCAACTTTTCTCTTGACCGTTTCTCCAAATTCCACACTGATTTTGAGATATAAGCTGATTTGTGGTCGTAGGTGCAGAAATTCAGATTTAAGGCAGCTTTTCCTTTTCCATGTTTTTAGTTTTTATTTCCTTATCCCCAATTTCCATGCTTATCTCTTTCCATATCTTGTAGTCTTTGACTTGGACTCTAATTAATCTCCATAATTATCTTTAAAGCTTCACACCAAATAAATAATTAAACCCAATATGCTCTAAAAATATTATTTTACTAAATCAAGACTCAAAATAGGAAAGTGCACTATTTCTCAAGAAAAACGATTATTATGACCTCTAAATCACTATAAATGATGTCTCATCTTAACATATATCTATCACAAATAAGGAGACATCAGTTGTTGGTAGAAGTTACTACCCCATTGTTTTTGTCCCGAAGAGTCTTCCCAATAGTCAAATGGACCGGGATTTGGGTAATGTCCTACATACATCTTTGATTAAATCTCTTGATCATTACCCTATATAAAGAACCTATAAAAGAAAACAAAAACAAAGACCAATCGTAAAACAGAAAATAACAATTAAAACTACTTAAGGATTAACACAAGGGTCACACGCTGCATCCCCGGCAGCGGCGCAAAAACTTGGTGGGTCTTGGAGTGTGATAAAATTAAACAATAAATAAAGGATCCACAGACCGCAAGTGTACGGGTCGTTCAAGTTAGACGGGATTTTGTTCTTAGGGATTGAACATGTATAACTTAAGTGTTCAATGAATAAGTAGTAGTAATTGCAAGTATGGAAAATAAAAAATAAAAAATAAAAAATAAAAAATAAAATATAAAAGATATATTTATTTTGGTTTTCAAAGATTAAACTATTGGACGCAGTTAAATAAAACAACTAAGATTAACAAAATGAAAATAGATAATAAGTAAGAGATGTAAACGCAGATATGAGAGTAATACTTGATTCTCGCTAGGGATCCACCTAAGTTCATGCATTTAAGGTTTTATTTAAGGGACAAGTTGGTAATTCTATATTAGTCGGGACTCTACAATCTCCTAACCCATTGTTGGGTGGATTTAGGAGCTATCCTATGGTTACAAACCCCTCCTGGGTGATTATATCCACCTTCGGATGTTGAAGTCTCTTACCCAATTGGCTACGTGGTTAGTCAAGCTTGTCGGTCAATAACGGACACCACGTGTTTATTACCTAGGTCTGTAATTAAACCCACATGTCGGATGATCACTTGACACTAGTGAATAGCCTAATTACTCATACCTAATTCTAATTACTGGTTCAATTAAAATTAGTACATAAGCATGAAATAATGAACAATATGAAAAACCTAACTTGAATTAAATTAAGATAATTGATGTCTCCCTAATTGTTCTTATTTTCGACCCTTGGAAGACATCATTTTTGGTGTTTATTTAATTAATTTGATAGACTTTTGGACTAAATATGCAATAATCCAGAATTCCCTTTTTAATTCTAGCATTTTTAATTTATTAAACTTTTGCGCGTAATATTGGTATTTTTAGTGAAAAGTTTACAGGTTTTTGATGTTAGCTAGGAGAGGAATCCGAGGAGAAAGTCAAAGATCGTGAATTAGAGTCAAGACTTGAAGATAAATCCCGAAGATATTATTTTTTAGAGCTGAAAATCCATTTTCAAGGTCATAGATTGCTGATTTCGAGGTGCTTAAGCGATGATTTAGCCGCTGACCTTTGAAGAGAAAACATTCCTTATCGAGTTACGGAACTTTAGCAACTGGAATGAGGTCAATCGGAGTCATAACGCATCGGGAAAAGCCGTTTTAGTGAAGGTGTATCAGCAGTTACGGGATTTTGGGCTTAGAAATTGGGCTTGGATATTTAATTAGTATTTTATTTTCTGGTCAAGCCCTAGTCCGAATTTATGCTTATAAAAGGAGGTCTGGACTTCTATTTTCACACAATTCACATTCCACAAGATTAAACACCAGAGAGAAGCAACAGAAGGAAGAAAGAAGAAGCTGCAAGAGCTGGAGTGGGTCTATAGCTCCGTTCGTAGTCATTCCAATTCCGGAAATTAGGTTCTTTTTATATTTTAATTTTGTAAACAATATGAATTCCATTTCTTTTAATTTAGTTTTTAATTTTAATATGAGCTAAACTTTTCATAGTGCTTGAGAACAAACAATGGGTGAATCCCAATTTTATGAAATAACGAATGTTGAATTTGGGTTTATGCTAAATTAAATTAGATTGGGTCCATTACTCTTTTCGATAATTTGTGAGTATTTTAGAGTCGCGAACTAAGAACAGGTATTAGTATCTAAGCTATTCCACATATGTGGCGTGTGGATCATCCTAACGGAGGGTTTAGGTATAGAATTAATTATTCAATCTAGGATAAAAGCTATTGATTCTGACGAACTTAGCTAATTCTAGGGCCAATGAGGTAAAACACTTAATCATCCAACGGTGGATCATATTTACCCTGACGGGACTAGTGACACTTTAGGATCGGCTTATAGTCCACCCTGACGGGGGTATAAGGAATTTAGAATCCCGACCATTGTAATTGACCAATTTAGCCCTTAAACAACATAAGTTAGGAAATAAGATTTGGGAGGATCCTTGCGTTCTCAAGTACTACATCTCATATTGCGTTTTCACTCATTTTACTTGCGTCTTAGCTTTTACTTGCATTTTAATATTTGTCTTTCATTTATTTAGTCTTAATACGAAAACCAAACAAACATTTTATTATCTTTTATTTTCATAAGTGCATCAATCACTATTTGCTAGACATTGTGATCAACCATTCCGTCCTTGGAACGAATCCGTATTATCCTTATTACTACTTGGGACAACCGTACACTTGCGGTTGTGGTTCGATTAGCATTTGCATTTATTTTAGAACACACAAAGGACCACCAATAATCCCGAATCTGAAAATACTAAATTAAATAAACTAGGGCTTAACCCATTATACGATTCTCAAGTATAATAAAATTTAGCTCATACTGAAATTAAATACATAAAAGAAATTAATAGAATACATTTTCCCAAAAACAGAAATAAAACAAAGAACCTAAAAGGAGGAATGACTTGAGCTGTTGTTGGAAAAAAAGGATTCTCCAGCTCCTACTCTTACTTCCGCCTCTTGACGCTCTCTCTAAAGATGATTTAATTTGAAGAATAATTGAGAGGACTGAATAATGAGGTTTAAAAGGGCTTATATATATGGTGAAAACGGATTAGGTCTAATCTTGGGCTTAAATTGGTAATTAAAATCCCAAGTTTAATCGGTACTTCTTGTGTTGTACACATTCTACTAAAATAGCCTTATCTTTTGCGTCTTAAGTCCAAATCACCTGATTCCAGTCCTCAATTTGCACTAACTCAGTGGGGTAACTTCCTCCTTTGAATCTCTAGACTTGAATCAGTGCGGATGTGGCTCGAAATCAGCAATTAGTGACAGTTATCTAGATTTTCATATATTTTTGTCAACTCTGAGTGGTATTTTCTCCTTTTTGACCTCTCCTCTTGATCTAAGACTATAAACTTCACTTCTCCTCTTCATATTGGTGCTTCCTAGCATCCATGTACCTAAAACTTTATACGAAAAACAAACAAATTAATGCACAAAATCTCCAAAAATGCAAATAACATAATTCCATGGGGAAAAGTGCAATATATTAAAATAAGCATAATATTCTATCTAATAAGTTCAATTTATACCTAAAATGATGTCTCCTAAGGGCATATATTTATAACAAAATGGAAGACATCAAGTCTCCCAAGATAAGCCACCAGTCGTAAAAAATAGAAGTGTGATTAACAAGGTTTTTCCACAAATCTCTCCTTAATACTTTATCATTTAATCCATAAATAAAATAAGGGTAAAGGTTTAAAAATGTTACCTTGGACATTAATTTACAATGGATAGCTTTGGGCGTTTTAGCAAGAACCTCTACCTCGACTTTATCCGGGTCCCCAATCACAAGAATTTTTCCATGCTCGACAAGATCAAAGTGAAGGACAAATTTATCATTCCTCAAACATCTTCGGTAAGAATAATAATGTTGGATGGGGATGTAATTATAAGATGTAATTAACTAACTCAACAAAAGAGAGTATTTAGTTAATATATTATAGTAGTATTTTTCAATGGAAAAAAACTATTAGATTTAATATAAATGTATTAATAGTGTTTCAATTCTAACAAAACAACAAAGAGCTCTACCTTTTAGACTTTTTATTTTTTTTATATGATGTATAAACTAAACCAAACTTGTAAACAATAAGAATTACTAGTTAATTTGAAAGCTACAAAATCTACGCATCGTAATTTTAGGCACAATTAGTATACATCCCGCATATACTCACTATCGTTGAGGTAAAAAGCAAATAAAATATAAAAATACAAACCTTAATTTTTTGTGTATGTCTTCGTGAGAGGGGGCGAAACGCTTAAAAGCTTACTTATTCCCTGTTCTCCAAATAAAGTACAACGTAACCGTAAAAGAAATACGTATTACTTTTACTTTATAAATCATTCCATCTTTTTAAAGAATTTGAGAGAATTCAAGATTGTAATCATATCTCTTGGAATACAAAGTTATTTTTGAACATCACTTCAAACCACACAAGAAGTTTCACATTCAAAATATAAGTGCTTGTTGGTTTCAAAATTCTCAGCACACATACCACAAAGTGGATCTGACTCCATGTACACCGTTGAATCTTTAGTATGTAGCTTTCCTTGTAGGGTCATCCACACGGAGTTTTCATGTTTAGGGGTTAAACTTGGGTCTTAAATTATGTTTTCACAAGGCCTAGGCAAAATCCAACAGTGAAGACATCCCAAATTATGTTTTAATTTTTTTGGCTGAATATAACTAGCAAAATTTATTCTCGATTAAATCTCTTAATAATTTTCATTATTCTTATTAGTTAAAACTATTATCTCCAACAATTATATCATTATCCAACTCATTTTCTCAACAAAATGCGCAATTATTATAAAGGTTTTTTGCTTATAAGGTTCATAACCCGACAAATATAATTTAAAGATTCCAGCCCAAATTACTACATATATGGGATAAAAATACCCTCAATTGCACTAATAATAGATAATTGCTTCCATAATCAACACAACCAACTCTCAAGAAGCAAAAACCTAATAAGAAATAATTTTTAATGATGAAGACGAAGGTAAAACCTCTAACAAAAAATTATTTTCTGAAAAAAAATCCACCGCTAAAAGTCATAATATACCTAAGAGATCATCTTGAAACATTCAAAAAACATAAGATGATTAGTCGACGGAACTAGAATGCGAGAGCCCAATGAACGAGGGTAAAATCCCCGATGAAAAATACTTTTTCAATGAACACCACAGTTAAGGGAAATAGCTCACCTAGGCATACATCTCAGCATAACAAAAACCCCAGTTAACTAGTTGGGTTAGCTCAACTGGCCAGCGCATTGCTATTTCTTCTACACTTAAAGAGTGTAAAGTGAGAGGTACAGGGTTTAAATACCCTCCCTGAACATGGGTAACCTAGTTCTGATTTACTTGGGAATATGCATGGGGAGGCATGTATATCCTAGTGGATTATTCGTGGTACGCACAAGCTAGCCCGAACAACTCCCGTATAAAAAAAACCTGTGACGGTTCGACGGAACAAGAACGCAAAAGCCCCTTGCTAATAAAATTGACGATGTTATTATTTGGTGGATTGTGTAATGTTGGTAGGTGGGATGTATACCCGACTTGGTAGGATGGATTTCCAAGATAGTTTGTGTGTTATTATTAGGGGGTTTGTAAATCCCATTTGGTTGATTATTTAGCCATTTGGTAAGCTATGCGATTGAAAAATGAAAGAGACTCATCATCATTAAGTGGTGTGATGTCTCCCCCTTTTTTATGATTTAATATAAGTTGGAGACATTATTTTAGGTGTATTTAATAATTTAATTGTCGATTTTTATTTATATTATTATATTTTCCTATTTCTTGCATTGATTTGATTATTTATTATTTTTAGAGCATATTGGGTTTAATTGTTTGTTAAATGTGAAGCTTTAAAGATATATGGTAATTAATTAGATGCCAAATCAATTCTAAGAGATAAGGGAAAGAAGATAATGATGAAAGTTGGAGATATAGGAAGAAAATATAAAAAAGAAAAAGATAAAGTTGCCAAATAAATCTGAATTCCAGCAGCTACGTCCATTAAATTGATCATAACTCAAAAAAGGCTGGGAATTTGGAAGAATGGTCTGAAGAAAAGATATAGAGCTTTCCGAGACAATAAGTTTCGACATAAAGAGCGCGACATTCAGAGTTGTATTGAAGGAGTTACGACCAAAACAAAACAACAACAGTTTCTTACCTTTCCTATATTTTAGGGTTACAAATTTGATTTGGAAAAGAGTCCTATTACTTGCCCTCTACTCCAAGATTTCGAATGAGGGTTTAGTGTACCCTATAAATACACCCTCTAATTAGTAGAAACATATCCTTGGCCAATCCTTAAGCAAAAAAGAAGCCTACATCAAGAGAAGAGAAGTCTGGAAGGAGTTAAGCATCAAATTATTTCTTCACAAGCCTCCAAATTTGTAATTATTTTCTTTTCTCTTGTATGAACTAACTTAATTTAGTTTGATATTTAGCATATGGGTATGAACCCTAGACTTTTTTTACATCTATTTTGATTTGGGATACCATTGTATTTAAATTGAATTCATGTTTTATTCTCTATTTTATGTGCTTTGACTTATTGTATGTTTTCCTTGCTAGTGCACGAGTATAGGATTACCTTAATAGTAGTTAGATGGTCACCCAGAAGGGGTGTCTAATTATTGAAACATCACATAAACGTCTAGTGTGTGGTAGTGATCCTGACGGGATTTCCTAACTAGATAACCATTAGGGTATGATTTAACCACCGATCATCATTAGAAGGCCAGTCTCATTAAGGAACCTAGTGTCGTAGGAGCACCCTATTTAAGTCCCCTCGTGATTGTGAGGTCGCCACACTAGTCCACCATGACCGGGGTAGGGAGGAATTTAGAATCATGGTTATTGTAATTCTACATAATTCGCCCTTACATGATTAGAATAAACAAGTCTAGTGGGGATTACTTGCTATTTCTCAAGCTAAACTCTCATACTCTTTGCTTTTTTTATTTAATTTTCTGTCATTCACTTAGTAGTTTATTTTCTAGTTATAAAAACCAAACAAAAATTGTCTTTTATTTCTTACGTATTATTCTTCTAGCTTTTATATTTACACTTGATATTTGCATAAGTTCTCTCTAACTTTCGTAGTCTCTGAGGAACGAATTCTCTTATCATCATACGTCCTGTAATACTTGCAGTACCGTGTTAGGCTAGGGTGTCTATTTTTTCACTTATTTATATCATAATTTTATCACACCCTAGTCGACACCAAGTTTTTGGTGCCGCTGCCAGGGACTACATCGTTAGTCCTTGTGCATTTATTTAGTGCTTTTATTTCAGTTAGTTCTATTTTACGATTTTTCTTTTATTTTTTTCTTTATATATTTAAAGATGGAAAGCCCAAGGAGACTTGATCTTCCCATCTCATTCAGAGTGCAACCTAGAGGAATCCGCACTCCAGAGATCCAAGCCACTAAATTTTGACCAGATCCAGGCATGATAGCGCAATTTGCGAGTCATGAACAATTTAGTGGTGCTGCACAACAACATCCGGTCCGGTATGTCCAGAAATTCATACAAATCTGTGACACTTATAACATCAAGGGTGTTACATAGGAACAGATGTACTACATTATGTTCCAATTCTTTTTAACCGGAAGTGCAAGCGATTGGTATGACTCCCAACACCCCAATGTTATTCCAGACTGGGACAATATCCAAGCCAAATTCCTAGACCGGTTCTATCTGGTTAGTAGACGTTTAAAAGACATGTTGGAGATTGAACAATTTATGCAAGAAGAAGGGGAAAGTGTTGGTGAAGCATGGTTACATTTTAACGAGAAGAAGGCGGAAGCTAATATTATTATGAAGAGAGTTCTTGAGACCGAGAGAAGTTGTCCGTTAGAATCAGCAAAACAAGAAGAGACTTTAGAATCTCTAAAGTTCAAAGAACTAAACCAACAACTCAAGGAATTACAAGAACAAGCACGAACAATAGCTTAGGTAAATCTAGTACATGATATACCTTCATGTCCAGGTTGTGGAGCAAGAAATCATTCATGGGAGAGTTGTGCGAATAATCCAACGTCAATTTCCTTCTTATCTCATCAAAGAAACCGTTATTATACTGGTTATTATCATTCTCAAGAAAATTACACTAGTTATCAGTCCCCACATAATCAAAATTGCGTTTGAAATCAAGAGACATATTATGAAACTCGACCTCAATCTTATTATCCACCATAACCTATTTATCAACAAGTGCCTGAATATGATGATTATTATCAAGAACCACCTCCTTATTCAACGCAACAAGCTATACAAGAACAAACTTCGAGTTTGGATCCGAGTATAGTTGAACTTATGGGATTCATTGAAGAAAACATGAAGATAAGTCAGCAAAGACTCCAAACCCAATCAAAGGTAATTAAAAATCTCGAGCATACCCTTTCACAGATGGCGAGTACATTACTGAACATGCCAAAAGGGCAACTCCCAAGTGATACTATTGTTCCCGAAGATGATGCTTGTTATGCGGTTGAATTAAGAAGTGGAAAACAATTACCTCCGCCTAGAGTAGAATAAACTAAAACCAACCTCTATCCCTGAAAAAGTGGTTGAAGAAACAAATTAAGATAAGGTGGAAGGGGTAATTGAACTGAAGAGTGTCGCAGAGAAGACACCACAAAAGAAAGAGAGCTTAGTGGTATATATCATTATTTTATAATTAATTCGTGTACTATTCTTATACTATATCAAGTATGATATAAATATTCTCATATTAATTAATTTTTACTATATTTCATTTTCTTCTAAATTTATTATTGCTATATCAAGTATGATATAAATATTCTCATATTAATTAATTTTTACTATATTTCATTTTCTTCTAAATTTATTATTGCATACTAATATCATCTTACGTTAAATTGTATAAGAAAAAAATATTAATTAGAAGAAAAAATTAGGTAATCCTACTATTATTTATCTACTTAAATAGTAATTTATCTGTTCACTTTTATTTGTCCACTTTTACAGTGCCGAAAGATTGAAAAAAAGTATTTAATGTTTTCTTATTTTACATAATTATCTCTAATTAATATACATGGGTTATTTATTATAATACTTTCTTCTATATAATTAAGGGAAATATTGAAAAAAATATATAAAATTGTCTTAGTATTGAAATGAACAAAAAATATTAGATACCGTCTTTTATAAAATTAAACGAATTAAATTAAATAGAGAAAGTAATATTTTTATTTTTATTCCAAAAATGCATTTCCTTATTAAATTGATATTTTTTTCAAGAATCATATATATATATATATATATATATATATATATATATATATATATATATATATATATATATATATATATATATATATATATATATACTGGTCGGAAAGAACATAATATATTAAATTGATCAATATGTCTACATCAGAAAAATTCTTACATACATTAACAATTAAAATAATGCAAGATGACAAAACATGATGTGACATGTTGGCATCTCTGATGCTGACACGTGGTGTATAATGTTGAGATGAAGCAATCCGCACCGGACACGTGGTGTATTTTCGAAATTGCACATTAGTCCATATAAGTATATTACAATTATACTTTTAATTTATTTATATATGTTTTAAAAAAATAATAATATTTTATTCAAAATGCATTATTATTATATTCGCAGGGAGTATTTTTAAGCAAATAATATTATTCTATTTATTTTTGAATTATTGTATTACCGTTGTAGTATCATTACTTTATTACATTTTTTTTTATTTAATTCCAAAATTAAATATGATATGTTAATAAAAATTTGAAAATATATATATATATATATATATATATATATATATATATATATATATATATATATATATACATATATATATATATATATATAATGTTATATTCTAAATTTAAGTATTACTTTATTACATTTGTTCCTTTATTTAATTATGCAATTATGTATTACATTTAGTTCTTTTTAATATTAAGATATAGTTAAAATGTTATATTTTTGGTTATAATCTTTTTTCCAGAAATAAGAATCAAAGTACAATATCAATATTATAAAATAAAAAAAATTTGGTACATATCTTTTAACATAAGTAGTGGTCAGGATCATTTCTAACCCTACTTATCATTAATACAATTAATTATTCATTGTTTATTTTATTTTAAAAAAAATTATATTATAAAACAAAGATTTTTGCAACGTACAAATATTTTAACATAAGTGGTGGACATGATAATTTTTTGTCCCACTTATCATTAAGACCACTAATTATTTATTACTTGTAAAAAACTAATATTGGTCTATATTATAAATAAAGTTTTTTCAACTGTCTAGATCTTTTAAGATCTATATTATAAAACAAGGTTGTTTTTTCCGTCAGTACATATCTTTTAACATAAGTGGTAGCCAAGATCATTTCTGGCTTCACTTATCATTAAGACCATTAATTATTTGTTATTTTAAAAAAATCTATATTATAAAACAAAAAAATTCAACGGTGCATATAATTTTAACATAAGTGGTGGTCAGCATCATTCAGGCCCCACGTTTCATGAAGACCGTTAATTATTCATTACTTTTATAAAAAACTAACATTGATCTATATTATAAAACAAAGTTTTTTTCAACGGTTCAGATATTTTTACGTAAATGGTGGCCTACATCATTTCTAGCCCACTTATCATTAAGAGCATAAATGATTCATCACTTTATCTTAAGAAAACAAAAAAAAAACTAACACTAGTCAAATTAAACCACACGGTTATGTCCAAAAAAAATACGGTCCCACTCCAAAAAAGAAAAAAGAAAAAAGAAAAGTAAATTCTAGAATAACCCAATTAAACCTAATCTCATCACATTAACTCACCTTTCCACCCATGTTTCACTCATTTTTTCACCGCAGCTATCCTGCGCCGCTCGAGGACCATTCTCCACCGCTACCGATACGCCATCAACTATCGAAGAACTCAAATTAGAAAACTGTCCCCGCTACCCCATCAACAATCAAAGAACCCAAATTAAGGTAATGATTTAATTTTTTAACCTAATCTCATTAGTTTACAATCTGATTTAAGTGTAATTGTTTTATAGATTTTCACCTCTCCACCAAGCCACTATATAGAGTTTTGACAAAAAAAAAATTGAGTAATGATATGATATATAATAAGAGTAATGCTGGATCTCATCCTAAATCACATCACCCTTTTATCGCCCCTTATGTGGACCAATCATAAAATAAAGAGAAAATATTAAATCAGGATACAGAAATCATAATTTAAAGTCCACCTAGGAGGTGATAAAAAGGTGATGCGATTTGGGGTGATATTGATGTCTCCCTATTTGTTCTAAATATTAGCCCTCTAGAGACATCATTTTAGGTGAACTATTGACTTATTAGTTAGACTTTTATGCATATTTTTTCATATTACACTTTCTCCCTTTGGAATTAGACTATTTGCATTTTTAGAGCTTTTGTGCGTTAATTTGATTATTTTTAGTGCAAAGTTAGTATGTTCTTAAATTTCAATGCAAGGAGGAGAAGTGAGAATTAGAGTCTTAGCTTATTTTTAGTGTGTTAGGAAGTATTTTATTCGAGTTCGTAATTTTACAGTGCACTTTCCTATTTCTAGTCTTGAATTATTGATTTATTATTTTTTAAGGCATATGCGGTTTAATTATCTATTTAATGCGATTTATTTTTTCATTATGCGAAAAGTGCACCTTAGGTCCTTATATTATGCGAAAATTGAAAAGTAATTTTATATATTATGCGAAAATTGCACTTAGTTCCATATAGGATACAAAATAGTCTTATCTCTCTATGTTATGCGAAAATTGCACAGTAGGTCCCTATATTATGTGAAAATTGCATAGTAGGTCCTTGTATTATGCAAAAATTGCATAGTATGTCCCTATATTATGCAAAAATAGCACCTTAGAACCCTATATTATGCAGAATTTGCTCATATAGGTCCTTGTATTATGTAAAGTTGCACCTATAGGTCCTTGTATTACTCCACAAGTACCACAATCAACAAGATTTCACTACGATAATCAAATTACAACCAAAATTTAGCATACACTAATAGAATTTTGATAGAAAGCAATAATACTTTGCTATGGAGCACAAAAAATAATCTACTACGGAGATAGATACATAATTCAACTTAAACCCCAATTCCATATCATTACAAAACAAATATAAAAAAAATATAAAAATTGATTACATAATTCGGAATATATAAAGCAATTCATCATATATGATAATTATGCAAAAAAAAAAGATAAAACCCTAAATGCTAATTCTGCTATGTTCAAGTTAAAGGGAAAAAATTAGTTAAAAATCACAAAACACTTAATCGAGGCATAGATTTTTCCGAATTGCAATAATAAAACTATAAACCATCTAACTATAAACCAAAACCCCGCATGACCCTATATTTTTGCAAAAATACTTTAAAAACAAAAAGAAATTGTGAAATTTGGCCCCCCCCAAAAAGTCTATACTATAAAAATGGTCCCCCCAACAGAATCGGTCCCCCACAAATATCAGATAAACTTGGCTCCCTTACCCAAACCAACCCCATATCCAAAGATTAATTAACACAGAAATTCAGACTCATATAAAAGAAACCTAGTCTTTACCTTTTTTTCTCTGTCTTCGCCATTGTTTGATGTGGGGAAACTATTTGTTCGCAACTAACAACTTCGAACAATTGGAACAAGTTTTTTTCTCTTTTTTAATGGAGGATGAAGAACAAAGAATGGATTTATTTTCTGCATTTATCTTGATATAAACCCTACCCTTAACAACAATTCGACACTTGGAATTTTTATTTTAAGTAATTAAATGGGTAACTAAATACTGATGAATGTTTACTTTGGAACTGATATATTGTAACGAAACTAAAAAGAGATGAAAAAGAAAAACTTATTTAAACCAAATAAAAAACAAACACTATTTAGAAGAAATAAAAAATAAAAATTATACCAAATACGTATACTTATACTATTGACATATTGCATAATTACCTAATTTTTCCTGTATTTTATTGTATTTTAAAAAATCAAATTAATTTCTTATTTTATATCTAAAAAACTAAATTAGAATTAACTTTTAATTTATAGCAGAATAATTGTATTATAATCTTAAAAAGAATAGTTTAGGTATTTAATAATAGAATATAAGAAATTATTAATATATGAAAAACACCCATCTACCTCGTTTTGAAAAAAAAAAAAAACAATACCCTCTACCTCGTCCACTGGTGACAGATCACATATGACCCAGGACCCAGGTTTATGGAAAAAATTTCCTACCTAACACCGTAATCTTAGTCAAAAAGATTGAAAAAAGAAACTTGACAAGAAAAAAAAAAGTCAAAAATTTCGAAACTTGACAAAATTGTGCTGATGAAACCCAAGAAAAATTTGCTCTATGTTGGAAACTCAATTCACTGTATCTTTGTTTCTTCCTACAAAGATATACTTAATGAGAGCCTTCCGTCAAAAAATAAAAATAAAAATGAGAACCTCCACAATGTTAAATATTTACTATATACATGAGATTGATAGTTGGCCTAGTGGTTAGGTTACTCCGCAGAGACCAAGAGGTCCTGGGATCGAATCTCATTGGAGTCGAAATGACTCCGAGTCCAAAGTGGCTCTCCCATGTATCCAAAAAAAAAATTAATTTTCACCATACTGCTAAGTTAATTGATAAACACTAACAAAACAAATTGCCAAGATATATATCAATCCTGTCTAATATATATGAGCATGTTTGAAAGTACTTATTTTAGAATAAAAAATTGTTTTTAGAATAAAATTTAAAATTTAAAAAACTATTAAAAATAATTTTGAAATCAAAAATTTTTTTAAATATTTTTTTAAAAAGCACTTATTTGGTGCTTTGTATAAAGGGGGAATATTTATTTAAAGCCTCCACAACCTTATATTCCCAAATTAAAGCCCACCCCCAAACTACTAGTTACAACCTAACTAGTATATAGGAAAATACCCAAAAAACCCCTTCTATATACTACTCCAATCCATTCCACACAGTGAGAAACCAAAATCTAAAACAAAAGACCCATATAGGGATTGTTTTCTGAAAACCCTCCCCTCTATACTCTCTCTCTATCATCACTGCAGCCACCTTCCACCGAGCCACCTTCCACCGAGCCACCTTCCAGATCTGAGCTTCCACCACCACTACGTTGCAGTGCTTCCACCACCACTCCGCTGCAGGGCTCTCACTGGCCCTCCACCACGCAGTGAATCTGAGCCACCGAGCCACCATCTAACCTTCTTTCTCTCTCGCTGCCCCTGCAGTACCGCTGCTCCCTACCACTGCGAAGCCACCATGACAGCACCCTCCTCGAAGTAGCCACCAGATCCACCGTCCTCCCTCGTCGACGAAGCCACCAGAACCACCAGATCCACCGTTCTCCCACTGTCGCAGCACCCCATCACCATCAACGGCGCTGCACCATAGAACCGGCGAAGCCACCACGCACCACCATCGTTCTCCCACTGTCGCAGCACCCCACCACCATCAACGACGCTGCACCATAGAACCGGCGAAGCCACCACGCACCACCATCGTTCTCCCACTGTCGCAGCACCCCACCACCATCAATGACCTTCGCTCGTGCACCGGAAGACCACTGCTGCAGCTTCCAATCTCACCGCCACCACCAGATGCCGGATCCACCACGAACCAGTCCTCCAGATCTCGTCTTCGTCTTCCCACCACCACGCAGCATTCCTCCCTCTTCCCACCCACCACCAGCGACAGCAGTCGTACCTCCGACAGCATTCGCACGCTCAGTTAACTTTTTTTATTTTTTTTCTTTTTTTTCTTTTTGTTTCGTTTCTTTTCGTGAGTCCAGCCCACTTTTTTCTTTTTTTCTCTTATTGTTTTTGGTCCAGCCCATAGGGCTGTACCCAAGACCTCCATCCCTTGCTTTTTTTGGTTTTTTTTTTTTTTTAAATGTGTTTTGTCCAGCCAATGTGTTTCCTCCTGTCCAGCCAGTGTGTTTTCTTTGTGTCAATTTTATGTCCTACAGAAAAAAAAGTTAATTTATTAGGGCTAGGCACTATGGTCTAGACATTAGGGCCAGGCACTCGGGTCTGGACATTGTGGAGCAGTTTTTTGGGTTAGTTTTTACAAATTAAATGCTAATCTAGTTTGTTAATTTTGCAGGTGAAGATTAAACAATTATAAAACATTAATTAAACACTATTGTGAAACTTTTAAAACCTAAGACATGGACAATCCTTGACAAAACGGGTTTTGGTACAGCCCTATGGACATATACTTGGACAGCCTTTGACAAAAATGGGTTTGGGTACAGCCCTAATGTACAAAATTTGACATGCTATACATGGATATATACAAAAACACGAAATTATGTACAGCCCTAAGTGTTAAAAAGTCTGTACCTATGTGTACGGATCTACCCGCAAAGTAGAAATAATAAAAAACAAAGTACTGGAAAAAAAAGGAAAAGGGTAAAATTGAGAAAAATCCAACCAAATTTTAAAACTAGGCTTTATTTAGAACAATTTTGTAACTAGGCTTTAAAATGGGGTTGGGGTTGAATTTGGGCTGTTTTTTGAAGTTTCCTCTTGTATAAAAGTACTCTTCAAAATAAAAAAAAACTCTTAAAATGATAAAAGCACTTTTCCAAAATAACACTTTCAAACGGGCACTATATATAATATTAAATTTTAAAATAACTTATCTCTTAAAAAATAAGTATATAAGATAAGTTTATAATAGGATTGATTTATGAGGTATTTAAAATTATTTATATAGTTAATTCTTTTTAAAAAAAATCACAACAAATACTAAAATATTCTTAAAAAACAAAATTTACATGAATATAAAATAAATGGCAAAAAAATATAGACCATTGAGTTACTAAATATCAATACTATTCATTTTCAATCACTATTCACCAACCACCGCCGCACCGCCACCTAGTACATATTCAAAGATTTTACTAAGTACTCAGAGATACACTAAATATAAGTATCGTTTATCTTCGACTACTGCCAACACCGTCGCACAAGGAGTACTCAATATTATTTATCTCTGAAAATCACTGAGTATACTTAACAAATTTCTAAATAGGCTCATGAAAATTCTCTTAGTAATATCTAAGATATTATAAAGTATATTAAAAAATAATTAAATAAAAAAGGGGAGGGGGATGATGCACAAAATTTATTAAATGATCAAACAATATACTCAAGGCTAACTTAACTGCTACAAACGACTACTTGAATATTTTTCTTCCTTCTCCCTCCCTTAACCCTAAAATCTCAGGCCACCAGATCTCTTTCTTATTCCTTCCCATGCAGTTGTGAAGGGGGGCCTCACCCCCTCCCTCCGTTGTAGAACTTTCTTCCTTTCTATTTCCTTTTTATTATTCCCTTCTCCCTCAACGGTCTTATTAAGTCTTCTATTTAACCCTCCATATCCAAACCCTTTAGCAAAAATTCCAGTTAGATTTGATGGCAGAGTCTTAGATTTCATTACCTAATGTGGTCTACAAGTACGGAGTTGGGAAAATCGTCTACTAGAAGATTTACTCACGAGTTCAATGTTAACCCTCTTTATTTGCCTAGAGAAACGGCTGCCCCTAAATACTTGTTCTTCATCGTAGTGTTTATTCATCGCCAACATTTTTTTTTCATTTAACTGCTAATAAAACTCCACTCTCCCTTGCTTCTTTTGGTCTCTGTTGTCTGCTATACAAGTGTTAGTTAACTAAGGGGGTTGAGGATATGGCTAATGAATTTTTCCTCAATATAACAGATCTTTGTGCATCCTTGGTGAAAACTGGTAAGATTATTTCTAATTGATGGTTTCTTCACTTGTGCTCTTCCTTTTTAGCAACTTTGGTCGTTGAGGAATGCCTGATAGCTTTGTTCTCTATTGGTGATTAGTGTCGCCTAGGGTGTGATAAAAAATAGCCAGAAAACAATGCACTAATCACCCTAGACATGCACGGTACTGCAAGTATTACAGGACGTATGAAAGTTTTAATGATAAGTTAGATTCGTTCTCAGGGACTTAGTGTGTTACACGGATGAGCAAATAATTAGGAGTATCAATAATTAATTAAAAGACAGAAACTAAAGATGAATAATTGAGAGATGATTAATTAAACTAATTAAACTAATTAAAATAAAAGACAATAAAATAAATATGAGAAAATATGAGATGAGAGAGTATAACTTAGGTTTTGCTAGTATGTACTAATCCTTCTAATTATTTCTATCAATTTCAGTTAATAAGGGAAATAATAGCTCTTAGATACTTAGTCAGGATTCTAAATTCCTATTCCTTAGACCTTGAGAGCGACTAAGGGGGCTACGACACAACCACGAGGCAGTTTCAAATAGGGTTATCAAGCGCTACCAAGGCCCTAAGAAAACAATTCCTTCAATTGGTGATATGGTGATTAAAACAAACCCTAATGACTATCTAGTTAGGATCGATGTTGTCAAGACCAATAGCAGACACTAAACATTATGTGTTGTTCCAATAATTAGACACCCCTTCTGGGCGACCATCTAACTACTCTTAAGAAAGCCTAAAGTGTTCAGGTATAGGACATGCAATAATTCAAAACACATAAACAAATATATGGGTAAGCAGCTAATATCTGATTAAAACATATAATTCCCAAAGAAACTTAGATAGAAAGAAAATAGAATTCATAGATTATACATAATGCAAAACCCAAGCTATGGGAAAATTAGTTCATACTTGAAGGGAATAAACTAAAAGATTGAATAAAAGACTTCATCTTGCTCTCTACAATTACTCTAACGATATAAACCTTAAGGACTAATTTATGCGAGGCAAGATTATTTACAAGAGTTATAATGGTGTATTTATAGGTGTTTAGAAGACCTAATTCGTTTTCTTGGAGTGGAAGACAAGTAACTTGGACCTAGAGCCCAACTCAAATTCGTAACCCTAAAATATAGAAAAGGTAATAATCTGCCGCTTTTTTGTTTTGGCCATAACTGCTTCAATACTTATCAGTTTGATGCGTTCAAATAGCCGCAACTAGTCGTCTCGGAAAGCTCTTTAACTTTGCTTCATACCATTCTTCCAAATTCCTAGCCAATCTTGAGTTATGACCCCTTTTGTGGTCGTGGGTGCTGGAATTTAGATTTATTTGACAACTTTTTCCATATCTTAGCTTTTCTTTCCTTATCTCCAATTTCTGTGCATATCTTCTTTCATTTATCTCTTAGAATTGACTTGGCATATAATTAATCTCCATATATATCTTTAAAGCTTCACACTAAATAAATAACTAAACCCAATATGCTCTAAAAATAATAATTTATTAAATCAAGACTAGAAATAGAAAAGTGCAATATATCATGTGAAAATTGACTGAATGACTTCCTAAAACACTAAAAATGATGTCTCCACTTAATATTAAATCATCACAAATAGGGAGACATCAAGATCCCCAACTCAAAGTTGTATCGTCCCAATACAATAAAGATAAAAACAAAGGGAAGTCTCTAAATACACACCTAAGTCAATTAAGCACAATGGGAAAGGAGATAGCAGAATATATAGAATAGACATAAAGCAACTACTCAGAAAATTTCATGTAATAATATTTACAAACTACATACCTGTACACTTTTCATATCCACAGTCAACACAACTTGAATTCAAGTTTAGATTAGCTTCGCAATTTGTAAGAAGGAGAGGATCTTTAATCAGTTCACCAAGGAGGCTATAGATTGTTCATCGAACTTTACTAGTATCTAAAGATCCACTTAACTACTCTCTATTGACTCAATCACTTCTAGATTACGTAGCAAAGAATCAAAAGGTCTTTAAGGTTGTAATATTGGATTAGGGACGGTATGATAAGTATATTTAGATAATTTAGAGTGAGCTTTTGGCTCTCTCCTCACTAGCCATCAACGAAGTGTCCTAGAGCCTGAGTTACTCTCATAAAACATTTCTCACTCAACCCAATGATTTGATGCACAAAGTAGCATCCCAGATAACCCAAATAAAGCATAAAGATGTTCACACAAAATTTCCTCTTTGCTGGTCCAAATATATATATTCTTTTCAAATCAATTTTTTCTTTTGTATAGCTATGGCTCTCTTTTTGATGTTGAGATATCACACTATTTTTCTCATAGATTTATTTCTTTTCTTTTCATGCTTTTTAGCTTTTTTCATTTACTATTACCCCGGCAAAGGTTTACAATATAAACCTGTGAATAATAGAGCAAAATTAATAAGCTAAAAAATCCCAACCTAATAACAATTCCCATAATGGTGGACCCACCACCCCAAACTCAAACAATTGTCTATGCATCGCGATTTGAGTGCTGGTCATATGGAAAAGTCCTATAATATAAAGGGATATGGCTTATAATGTGGCTAATAAAAAGGCTTTAGAAAGGCCAGAAGGGGCTGAGAAGGATATAAAATAATAAATGGACAACAAGCTAAAAGGCAACAAGGGGCTTATGAAAGAACCGCCTTAATCACTTTCTAAACTATGCAATTTCGTTATTCTCTTACCTTTAGCACGTACATCAAATGGGTTTATCAACTAGCTTGGATCTCACGGCCTACAAACCACTCATGGCTCCCTGAGATTTAACATACTTTCTATCGCATTACTAACTAATCTTTTCTTTACTATCAATGTGTGTTTTCCTACAAATACTTCAAAGCATACAAAAAATAGCTCATAACATACTACTTTCTATCATCAACTTACTGAGCTTATGCTTTCAAATAATTAAACACACTCTACATCTAATTCCCATGTATCAAAAATTTTAATTTCTACCTAAACACAGAAAAATGGAGATGAGAGACAACGAATCCCCACACCCCCAACTCAAAAATGAGCCGTGTCCTTACGACTCGAAAAAGAAATTAAAATTAGTAGATAAAACATTTACAGAAATGGTAAGGAAGAAAGATAACATACTCTCGAGGCTATTGCCTCACATTATCGACACCCAAGATAGGATTTGCTGGATCTTTCTTTAATTGCTCAAGGAGTGTCATGATGTGTACTTGATTGCCTTTTATTTGTCTTTATGTATCATACAAATGTAAAAATCAATCCCGAACTCATATTTATTTCATATCAAACACTTTTTTACTCTCATAAAAATAATTTTGGTTGTTACTTCTATTTACCATTTTACCATCTTGATGTTTTCCTTTTCATTCCATCCCAACCCTATGATTTTGTGTGTTCCAGTTTTCACAAAATTACATTCCTAATTTCAAACCTGTGTTTCCTTATTTTTGTGATTTTATGTTATATCAATATACAAAATTATAATTTTTGTGTTACAATAATACATAAACACGGTGCTTATAAGACGAAGAAAAGAAAGAAGAAAAACGCTCTCTGAAGAATAACCTAAGAAAACTAGCCGTTACAATTGAAACTCCCTTCGATCCAACACCGGTCGCCCCGCCGAATAAAATGGGTATAGAAGCGCCACCACCACGTGCAGAGGACCAGGCAGAACCCATGACGATGGAGGCTGTCGCTGATCAGTTTGATAGGCTGGCCTTTCCGCCATTAACACATGAGGAGGTAAGCCCTTGAAACGTGCTCGAGCTTTGCCAGATCCAACTAAAAAAAATGAGCCGCAACAGACAGCATAGACACCAAGGGTGGGTGGTGCAACAATAAATAATCCGCCAAAGAAGACTACTAGATGGCATAGTGCTCTAACAGGTAAGAACATAGTCATCCCTCCTATTATTGATAATGCGGAAATCAAATTAGATAGAATTAGTGGAGTGGATGATGAATTCTTTGCTTCAATCAAATATGATACGTCAATAGATAATTGTGAATTCCCCCAAGTTCTAAGGTCTAGAGAAGAGATTATTGAAGGCATAAAGTTATGGAATAATACAATAGTTGTTAAGCTATTGGGTTATAAGGTGGGCTTCAATTATATTGCAATAAAATTACAACAAATTTGGAGCCCTTAGGGTATGATCGAACTGGTGGATGTGGGGTATGGTTATTTTATGGTAAAGTTTGCAATTAAAGAATATTGCGAATTCGAGTTAGATGGAGGTCCTTGGATGATATATGAATGTTATTTAATTGTTAGGAAATGGACTCCTAGCTTCAAACCACCTTGTTTCGATTGTTACGACTACGACCTGGTTGAAGATATCTAATGTTGGAATGCACAATTACACAGATCGTATACTAAGAAAGATGAGGGATCAAGTGGGTAAAACTGTACGTATTGACCCACTAAGGCTCGGCAGAAAGTGAACTATGCAAGAATTGCAGTTGAGTTAGATTTGTACAAACCCCTTACACCGAAGATTCATATAGGAGGGGAAGTGTGCCTAGTTGTGTATGAAGGTCTTCATATGATTTGCTTTGATTGTGGGAAGTTTGGTCACCAAAAAGAAAAGTGTGAAGGGAATAAACCTCAACAAACGCCGCAAGTTCCTGAGACTAATGTTGAACGAAATATAGCGAAACAAAAGAAGGATGTCACGAAAGAGGATACTTATGGGGATTGGATGACAAACAAAAAGAGAGGTCGGGTTAACAATAAGGGTCAAAATAATAGTTGCAGCTACGTAGGTAATACTCGCATAGGGACAAGCAGTGATTTGGGGGGGAGGTTTGGAACTCTCTTTATTGAGGAGGGAAAAGAATTTACACCTGAGTTGAATTTAGACCGTGGGGCCACAAGAAGGATGGAAAATAATATGGGTGTAAGAGATAAAAAGGTGAAAAATACGAGGTCTGTAGCGCGTGGCAAAGCACGTTCAGGTGGAGGACACAAAATCATCATAGCGCCAGACTTTGAGGTGCGAAAGCAGTTAACTTCGATTCTGGAAACGGAGATTGTTTCATCAAAGAAGGTTGGTGATAGGTTGCATGGTATGGAAATTGGAGAAAGTAGTAAAAGTGCTAAAGGTAAGGGCAAGGAAGTTGTAAATGGGATAGGGTCGAGTGGTGGGCAAATGGGTTCAGAACCTGTTACGTTTCAAGAGGGTAATGGAGGGGAGAATAGTTCTTGCATAGGTCTGTCACTGTCCGTGAAGGACCTACTAGCAGGTGCGACTGAAAATGTAACAGTGGGAAGGGGCGATTCCAGTGCTGGATCAGGAGGATTTGTTGCAAGGACCAGACTTGCAATTTCCGAAAATATGCAACAAGTAGTTGGTAATAATTGTGTCACTGTGACGCGAGGTGATGGAAGTAAGGGAACAGTTCATGATCAATGGGAGTTTACTAAGGCTTTCGAACAGGGCAGGCTCTTGGATTTTAATACCGAGAGAAGATTTGATTTACCAGTAAGCGCAAGAGCAGATCCTCCGGATCCAGGGGAGGTTGACTTAACTTCGGTTCCTGAGACGCCTTTGGGGAGATTTGATCAAGATGAGCAAATGGAGGATGAAAATGATGAAGCCGAAAGGGGAGGTCAGGTACACTCCTAAACCTCTTTGTTATTTATTTAATTGGTTTTTTTATGTATACAGAGGAAGCTATGAATGGTAACTGGGGAAGTTCTCCTTAAACGCCAAATATTCTTGTTTGGAATTGCGACGGAGCGGCAGCGAATTTTTTTTACAGAGTTGTCAAAGAAATGATACGTTTGCACCGAGTCTGGCTAACAGTAATAGTGGAGCCTCGGGTGAGTGGTACAACAACAAATGAGATTATTAAGAAGTTAGGGAAGGCGAATTCAGTGAGAGTTGAAGCTAGTAATTTTAAAGGGGGTATATGGCATCTTTGGGATGATTCGGAAATCGGGGTCCGGGTATTATCGGCAGGTAATTAGGTGATTAATATAGAGGTTTCAAAAGACAATTATGAGTCTTGGATCTTCTCATCTGTGTATGCCCGACCAAGAGCGTCAGATAGGGAACCATTGTGGGACGCCCTTAAACACGCGTTTAGCAATATTAGGAGTCCATGGCTTATCACTGAAGACTTTAATCAGGTAGGCGAGGAGATTGACAAGAGGGGAGAGGAACCAGGAGTAACTCGTCGCATGCTTAAATTTAAGGAATGGAGGAGCAATTGTGATTTGACAGATTTAGGATTTGAGGGACCGAGGTTCACCTGGTGTGATTCGTGGAATACAGGTCAACATATATTAAGAAGATTAGACCGAGCATATGCTAATACGGAGCTGCAAACTCTTTTTCCGCGTGTGAAGGTGGTGTACTTGGATAGGCGACATTCAGATCACGCGCCTATTTTGATTCATTTGTCTCCGAGGGATCAGTTGGGGCCGCCTTGAAGATTCCAATTCGAGTCACGTGGTGTGTACATGAAGATTTTAAAAGATTTGTAGAGGAAAAATGGGGAGTCCCAAATGGTGATATAGGTATCAGTTTGGAAAATATGAAACATCAAATATCCATTTGGAAGGGCACTGCTTTCGGTGATACATAAGAAGAAGAGGGTTCTTTTAGCTAGGCTTAAAGGGATACAATTGTCTTTGCAACATTCTTATAATTCTTTGCTAGTAGATTTGGGTAAAAGGCTTCAGAATGAATACTTGAGTATGTTAAAAGAGGAAGAACATTTTTGGTTTCAACGCTCGATAGAAAAGTGGATATGATTGAGTGATAGAAATACACGTTACTACCATCTTGCTAATATGAAGAAACGGAAAACAACACATATACTACGGTTAAAGTATTCGAATGGTAATTGGGTGGAGGAGAGTGTAGCACTAAAGGAGTTGGTTCGCAATTTCTTTACCAATATCTACTTTGAACCCGTTAAATTTGTGGGTCCTTTTGCCTTACCGCATGGTAAGAATTTGGGAAGATTAGAGAGGGATCTATTGGAAGAAGAGTTTACTGACGAAGAGATTAAAGTGGCAGTTTTTCAGTCCAATCCGAACAAGGCTCCTGGGAGTGATGGTATTTCAGCTTTATTCTATCAAAAGTGTTGGATAGGTACAAATATTTGCAAAATGGTAAGAGATTCGGTTCAGCTGGGTTTGTTATCGTCTATGCTAAATGGAACACTGGTACATTTGATTCCCAAAATACCGGATCCGGAGTTAGTGGGGCAGCTTAGGCCGATTAGTCTTATCAACAATCCGGTAAAGTTTATAATGAAAGCCATGGTAAATAGAGTCCGACCTTTGCTAGCTGAAAGGATTGGACCAAATCAGAGTAGCTTTCTTCCTGGTAGACCGACTATTGATAATGTGGTGCTCGTACAAGAAATTGATCATCGGATGCAAAAGGTTAGGTCGAAAATCGGGTGCATGGCAGTTAAGATCGACCTGGCGAAGGCGTATGATAAATTGAACTGGAGATTTATTGAAGACACTGTATCCTTCTTTGGGTTTCCGGAGTCTTAGGTTAGATTTATTATGTCGTTACTGGAGTCTAATACGGTGAAGGTGTTGTGGAATGTGGAACAGTTAGACGAATTTACCCCTCAGAGAGGCATCCGTCAGGGAGACCCTTTATCCCCTTATTTATTTATTTTGTGTATGGAAAGGTTATCTATGCTTACATAGGGACTTAGAGGGGATGGAGAATGGTTACCCATTCACCTTCACCGTCAAGGACCTCCGATCTCACATGTATTTTTTTGAAGATGATTTGCTACTTTTTGCCGAAGCAAGGGAGGCCAAGGTTGATCTCGTAAAAGAGGTGATGCGGGTATTCTCTAATGAAGCTGGACAAACAGTTAGTGAGGAGAAGTAACTGATTTATTTTTCATCAAATGTTACGAAAGAGAGGGCAATGAGGCTTGCTGAACGGAGTGGATTTACTCAAAGTGATACACTTGGAGTATACTTAGGCACACCGATAAGATCACAGATGCTACCACGAGGATTTTTCAGAGGGGTTACCTCTAAGATGCAAAGTAAACTCCCAAATTGGAAGGGACAAAATCTATCCTTGGCGGGACGAATTACACTTGCTCAATCCATGCTCTCAGCCATACCTACTTATATTATGCAAACAATGAGGCTTCTGATACATGTATGCGATGAGATAGACAAGATTATTAGGGATTTTATTTGGGTCTCTTCAGATGAAGGTCGAAAAATACATTGGTTAGCTTGGAATACATTATGCCTACCAAATAAGAAAGGTGGCCTGGGCTTAAGGAGTGCGCGAAAGTATAATAAATCGCTTCTAGCTAAATTGGGTTGGAAAATTCTCCGGAATGATCCAACACTTTGGGTTAGTGCGATTAAACAAAAAATATTTTCGGTTGGGGTTTTTAGGTCGCGAGGTTAAGCCTTCGGATTCGCGTATTTGCAAGAGTATATTAGCGGGTCGAGAAGTTTTGGAAATGGGGCCTTAGTGAGGTATATAGTGGAAATGAGATTATATACAAATGGAACTTGGAACCTCCAGGCTCCTTTTCGGTTAAATCTGCATATAATAGCTTGGATTTGGAGGGTGTTGGTTCGAGTTTCAAGTGGGAACTTATTTGGTCTCTTAAATGCCCGCAAAAAGTAAAAATTCTCTTGTGGCGCTCGGTGTGCGATCGTTTTCCAACATGTAAAAATCTCAGGATTCGTGGTGTGTTGGAAGAATCAATTTGCCGGAGATGTGGTCACGGAGAGGAGACGACTGCACATGTATTCAGGTATTGTACTGCATATGTTTCGATTTTTACCTCGTGTTTTGTAGGTGGTGCAGGTGGTGGACAGGTACGGGATCAAGGACAACTGCTGCTGGATAGTCCGGATTCTCCAGATCCGAGAATTCCAGCTGTAGCGAGGAGGAGTTCTTCAGCAGCACCTTTTAGGCGGGAACCTGCAGCAGGCCCGGTAGCAGCAGGTATGCAGAAGACTGAAGTGCGACAACAGAGTGGAGGAGATCATAGAAGCTGGGAACAGATGCGAGAGGGTGAGCAGTCAGCTCCTGGAATACAACAGCAACAACAAATGGGAACAGGAGCAGCAGTTCAGTCTAATCCGATACGAAACACATATGATGTCAAGTGGTTGTCCGATATGTTATCCAAAAAAGAGCGCATAAATGGTATTGAACGTATGATTATATTCGCGACATATATATGGAGTGTATGGGTTGATAGAAATGAACGGGTATTTAACCAATATGCAAAGAAGAAAACTAGTAGAGATTTAAAGGCAATTATTGGTAATTCGGCAAATAACTATGTTCATGCATCGGGTGAGGAGAGGGACGGTGGTTTGATTGTTTCGGCACAAAGTGTTCTTGTTAAATGAGCTAAACCGATTAGTGGTCTTAAGCTCAATGTGGACGGATCGTTTAACTTAGAGAGATTGGTAGCAGGAGTTGGTGGACTCTTCCGAAATAGTAATGGTGAGTACTTAGGTGGATTTGCGGGAAAATGTGTTGTACGTTCTCCCTTTGAAGCTGAAATCCTTGCATTACATTTTGGTTTACATATGGCGGAGTGTCGAGGGTTCTCCTCTCTTATCATTGAAACGGACTCGTGTGAGGATCAGACGCTAGTGAAGGGAGGTGTGAACTCAAGGGGGTTCTCAAGTGATATTGTGAATGCTTGTCGGGATATCCTTGCGTCTAAAGAACAGTTCGAACTAGTTTGGTGCTATAGAGAAGCAAATAGTTGCGCGGACTGGTTGGTGAAATGTTGTACAAACAATGAAGAGGGTCCAGTTCTGTTTAGAGATCCTCTGGATGGTCTTTGGAGCCTATTAACGAAAGATAGGTGTGGATGGGCTGTGCCTAGAGTCATATTAGATAGTTAATAAATAGGAAGATTTTTCTTCCGGTCTTTGAGACCTCCTTTGTAATAAAAAATAATAATACATAAACACTGACTTTGTTATTTTGTGTGTCAATGTAACACACCAAATCACAGACTTCCCTTTTCTAATTCCATTCAGACTATATGATTTTATGTATTCCAGTATTAAACAAAACAAAAGTTTGTGTCATACCTTTGTTTATTTTTTTGTGTTATATGAATACACAAAATTATAATTTATGTGTTATAGCAATACACAAAATTATAAATTTTGTGTTATCGTAATACACAAACACTGATTAAACTACAAAAATTGGTTAAAAGAAGTCTATTTAAATGACTGGACTAGAAGTCATCAAAACAAAAACATACCTTGTTTAAATACAAAACTAATCAGTTAAATGTAACAATTCTTTAACAAAATGAAGTCACGTGCATTAACTTTTAAAAAAACAAAAAAGATTTTTATTTTTATTGTTAAATTTACTAAATTTATTTAAGAGTATTCCTATTCGTTGGCATTTTTTTTTATATGCCTTCTTTTGTTATAGAAAAAGCTTAATCTTGATTATCATATACTTGAACATGTTCCTTATTATATTAACTCCTAATTTGTGTCACCATATTTTGAGTCCAATAAATGGTTAATGAATTTTAATGCACCAAGCCATCATATTTGACATTATATACACCTATAATCTAGAGCCACTATTGGTCAAGGCTCCTAATGTTTAGGATGTTTAGCTCTTATCTCCTATTCTATCTTTTTTATTGTTCTTTTAACATGGTATCAAAATCTATTATCATGTCACATTTGTCATTGTTACTCGTTATTACCACCATCCTCCCAACCACTAATCTTATAATCATCTTTTTCTAGTCGCCTTTTGGAAGCCATGTGATCCTTGAATGTCTCTAATTTGTGCTTTTGACTTAGTAACCCATTATTTAGGGGATTTCAGATCGTATCTTTCCCGATCTCTATTTTTATACCGGTATATTTAATTAAGAGATACTTCTTTGATCATCTCTCACCCAGGTTTTGAAGTTCATTCTTCCAAGTGTCAGCCCAGATCCAGACAATTAGAAACACAAAGATTAAAACGATTAAAAATAATCCATTATGCCAAACCAAGGCTAAACAACTTTATGGACATGACCTGAGGAGAAGCTTGTTAAATCATATTGCTCATCAGCCAATTTTGTCCTTGAACATTTTAATTTCTCAACCACTGTTTGCAGATAAATTCATGCGAGAAGCAATTATTGGAACTGAACTACTATTTCTCCCTATGTTGGCCCCACCAACTTAGATTGTGATACGCGGCCCACACTTCATAGTATAAGAGAAACCCCAGTTTTGGTTCCCAATTTCGTAGGAGATTGTAAGAATCATAGGATTAGAACCACGAATCCCATTTGCATTGTTACTATAACCTGGATTCCCAACAATATTCATACGATTTACCATCCCTGAATTACCAGATAACTACACAATAGACAATAAACACCACATAATCAACTATATATGTCTTCAGAATCTTTTAACTGCATTAATATCTAAGACAGAGTAGCTGGGAGATTATTTGATGAAAAATGTCCAGAAGGCTATTGGACCCCACTTGAAAGGACATCACTTTAGTTGGGAATATTGGAATCTCATGAATATTATGAAGAGTAATGATATATATCACCCCTTCACCCCTTTACCTCCTATGTGGAGCCTATGTGGAGGTTAAATGAAAGAGAGAGAAAAAAGTCATTCAAGAAAGAGAAACATTATAATTGGTTTTTGAAACCTCCACATAGGCTCCACATAGGAGGTGAAGGGGTGATATATGTAGCATTACTCTATTATGAAGTCCTTGAATACTTCCTGTAAAAAACGAAAAAAGAAGACTTGGTTTAAAAGTGTCTTATTGCGAGATTCATAGACATAAGACTCTAAAGAGTTTTCCGTTTCTTTAATTCGCTCAATTTTTACATCTTGCTGACTCAACTCGACTTCTTGCTCTCAAGTTTGGGAGAGCTCACTAGCTTTCATTCCTCCATAAATATTCTTTACATCCTGTTTCGTGTTTCCCTAAAATGAACCACGAACCAAACACCGCCGCTTCAATTGACTCCTAGAAAGAGCCAAAACAAATTTCGAGATGTAAACCTTGTAATTAACCTGGAATAAAGCTCAATCACAATGTCAAAATACTACCTAACTGATTCATGATTAATAATTTTAATCAAATTAAATTCTCCATATAAGAAGGGATAGTTTTTTGAATGGTACAGTATGACATGAGATAAATGATACATAAAGTAATATTGCAAAAATACATTGTATATAAATCGAGGAAATTATAAAATAGATCCTAACTTTTCAAAATGTTTTGATTAAAGTCCTAGTTGGCAAAAGTTATTTTTTAAGTCTCAATTTCATTTTGTCTGGTTGGATTTTTTACCTCTTTACCCCTGTTTTTATTGGGTACGGACCTAACCCGAGTTTATCGTGTTCTAAAATATAAAGTAATGGGTACGAATCCAATTCATTTTATTGCAATGGTTTTGTTAAGTTTTTTTTATGAAGTCTTTTTTTATAGTCATATGGGCCAGACCTATACCCTTCAAATTGTTTTTGGGCTGTACCCATTAAGCATAACTTTGTACCTATTAAGAATAACTAAAATAAACAAGTGAATTCTTTTTATTATGTTTTGTACTGCACAAATACCCTATATGGAGCTAGCCCATGCTACACAATACACTATATGGGTCTGGCCCATGACACATCTATATGGGCCTAGGGTTGTACCCATTTACAACAAAAAAAATAACTAACATCAGACTTGAGCCCAATGGGGCTGGACCCATTATCAAATTGAGCCCAATAGGGCTGGACCCAACAAACAGAAACGCGGTGGAGATGAAATCTTCTGATGGACCCAACATCGGCGGCGTGGTAGCGGTTTCGACGTGCAGCAGCGCTGCAGAGGAATCTGGTGAGATGAACAGATCTGAATGGAGAACTCTTCACGAACGGAGGACACTTCATGAACAGATCTGAACGGGGGACTCTTCACGAACAGATCTGGCGGTTTCGAGCAGCGCTGCAGAGGACTTCACGAACGGAGGGGAGGGTGATGGTATTCGACGTGCAGCAGCTCCAGCGAGTATCTGGATCTGGAGGGGAGGGCGCTAATGGTGAGATGAAGACAGATCTGGAGGGGAGTGTCTTCTCTGCGGCAACCGGTGTGCTTCAGCGCGGTGGTGTTGGTGCTGCAGATCCACGGCGGCGACGACGAAGCAGCAGATCCACGGTGTTGGCGGCGAAGCAGCAGATCCACGGCAGGAGAGCAGCGTCGGTGGTGGGGTGCAGGAGAGCAGCGTCTTAGTGGGGGTGGGGGTGGGTGGTAGTGGCTCGCCAGGAAGGGGGTGGTGGTGCTGCACGACGAGGTAGGGGTGGGGTTGGGTGGTAGTGGGTTCATGGTGGGGGTGGTAGAGAGAGAAGAGGTGGAGAGGGGTGGGATATTTTCCAGAACCTATAATGAGGTTTTGGATTGGGTTTGGGAGATGTCATTGTACGTGTATAGGGAGGGGAAGGTATTTTTGGATATTTGCTTCATTTAGTTGGCTTCCAACTAGCTCAACTATACAAGGATTTAAAATACAAACTAGAAGGTCCTTTGGGCCTTATAATATAAACACCCCATATAAATCAATCAATGTTGAACTGACTCAAGACAATTTGTGTCAAATGATAATTTTTTTGACAAAAAAAAGTGCCAAATCATAATTAATTCTATTTATTGATCTTCCATAACAGATTGTCTTAATCTTTTAATCTATTAATTACTAAAAGAAATATATAACCATCTCACCATTTTTCATTATAAACATAGTGTTATTTTGGAAGTGTTACTTTAAAAACACTTAAAAATAATTCTAGATATTTAAAAATATTTTAAACACTTTTAGAAAAAAAATACCGAATGTGTAATTCTTTAAAAAAACAATTAAATTAGTTTTAGATTCCAAAATTATTTTATTCTAAAATTGATTTTTTTAATTTAAAATAAGCACTTCTAAACGAGTTCATAGTCTTTTTCTCAAACTGAAAAAGAACCACCATCTTTAGATTCCTCTTGAACCCTTTTCAAATTAGATTCTACTTCCCTAGAAGATTTTCTCAGTTGGTATCCAAAAGATTCGATTCTACTAGTCCTTGTAACATTACTACTTCTTTTAAAATACTAACCTTTCCTATGACGATTCTTAAAATAATTATCTTGCAGATATGATGTTCTTCTCCAGCAACAGATTGGGTACGACGAGATTAGGAAGCGAACAACTACGAATTTGTTTTAAGCATTGATTTCGGCACCGAGTGTCACCATTGACACCGACCACCATAGTTTCTCAATCGTTTACACCGGTTAAACAGTGGTTATTGATGGGTCAGTTTATGGGTTGGATCAAATTTTGGAGGTTAGGGTGATGATATGGCAGAAGGAGAGGAGGGAATAGGTTGGGGTTAAGAGATTGTCGAGTTTGCTTGTCAAGAGTTTGTATAGATCACGGTGGTTGGGAGTGGTTCAATTTCTTTATCTTGGTATTGTTATGAGATTAACAGTGGAGTTATGTTTGAGAGAGGGTAAGGTATATTAGTCATTGCATGTTTTTTAAGTGTATATTATTTTTATAAATATGTTATTAACTGGGCATTATCCAAGTAATCAAAAACTTTTTGAGATCAAAATGTATTCAAGTTAAAAACTTTTATGATATAATGATAAAATAAAAAAATCATATAATATATATAGATCATTAATTTTTCTTATGTATAATTATATGCCAGGACAAAACATTAGATGATAAGTCAGTTATGAACAAATTGTTAAAGATATATTTATAAGTTCATTCATATATGAATTTTTATGTACTTTTACAATTCATTTTATCATAATCACATCAAAATATATCAAGTATTATAGTGTTAAGATAAAAAAAATTATACTTTAAATATAAATATAAATTTAAACAAGATTTTATTTTTTAACTATTTTTTTCGTCAAGCAACTAAAATATTTATGAGATATAACATATGACCTTTTTATGTTTTAATAGTCCTTCAATCTGTCCTCAAAGTTATCATTTTCCCTCACCGTTAACCTATGCCATAAATATCAATCATTTATTTTTGTTACAATCCATGTGGAAAGTATATTTAGGGTATTTTAGAAATATCAAGTTAATCACACACACAGACACACATATATATATATATATATATACACACACACACACACATACATACTAGGTGATAAGCCATAATAAAGCGTCGAGACTAATAACGCAAGATAAGGCTATAGACGAATATACACATTCTCAATAACCGAGTATATTCTCAATGTAAACCCCAAAATGAGGATAACAAAAAAAGTCTGCGCGGACACTATGGGACCTGATTGCCTATAGATACCCCATTCATACCTCTCCAAAAAGGGACTTACTATTATCTCAAAAATATACTTAAAACCTCCACAACTCTCTCTCTCTCTCTCTCTCTCTCTCTCTCTCTCTCTCTCTCTCTCTCTCTCTCTCTCTCTCTCTCCCCCCCCCTCTCTCCCTCTCTCCCCTCTCTCTCTCTCTCTCTCTCTCTCTCTCTCTCTCTCGTCATAAGAATACTCGATGTCACTAACTTGAGTGTCAGATTGTCATCGGGAGCAAAATTTCTTGTAGTCCTGATGTAGTGTTTGGTTTGAGGTATATTCAATCGCGTGCAGAGAAAGTCCTTCTATAATTAAGTCGAGACCTCGACCAACTACTTATTCTATCTAATTTCATACAAAAAGTATCCTAACCATCTCAAATGATTCTAATCTAATTAGACTTGTATAATCTTTCAATTGGCGTTGTCTATGTGAATCGAGGTTACATTCCCATTAATAAAACCTTTAGGAGCGCGCACCTCCAAAAGGGTGTCAACAATATGGGTTCTTGGGGAACAAAAATACTTTCACGTATTCAATATCCAGATTTTGAAGTCATGTGACTCTTAGGAATGACACCTGAGATGGCCAAAGCTGCATTGGTATTCGAATGTTGCTCTCTCTAGATCCACGAGGCTACGCCAGACTTATGAATAACTCTGACTTTCAAGGCTACGTCAATCTTATAAATAACTCTTCCTGCCGAACCTATGTTGGACTTGCGAATAACTCTAATTGTCGAGGCTATGTCAGACTTATAGAATAACTCTGACTGCTGAGACTACACCGGACTTGCAAATAACCCTAACTACCGGGCTACGCCAAATTTACATATAACTTTAGTTGTTGAGGCTACGTCGGACATACAAATAACCCTGTTTTGGAAGGCTATATTGACCTTGCGAATAACTCTAACTGCCGAGGCTACTTTGGACTTAAGAATGACTCTTATTGCCGAGGCTACGTCAAACTTACGAAAGAATAACTCTGGTTTCCACGAATATGTACGACTTACAAATGATTTTGATCGTCGAGGCTACATCGAACTTACGATTAACTCTAATCATTGAGGCTACGTCAATATTGAAAATAACTCTGGTTGATGAGAATACTTCGGTCTTTCGAATAACTCTTTTTGTCGAGGCTATGTCTAGCTCACGAATGATTCTGATTGTCGAGACTACATCGGACTTGCGAAGAAATCTGAGTGTCGAGGTGATGACTCCACTAATGTAATAGATTAATCTAGTCATGGAACATCATATGAGAGGTGTTTAGGATTTAGTTGAGGGATTTTCCCTATATATTGATGTTTACACTTTCTTATCTAATTTCGGTATTTATGTAACTTTTAGAGCTTTTGTGCGTAATTTGTGTGTTAAGTGTGTACTCTTAGGTAATTGAATGCTAAGATACTCCGATATGATGATAATAAGTCAAATAATTTATATTACCCCTAAGTAATGAAGAAAATGAAGATTTGACCACTTTGTGAAAGTAAAAGCAATAACCATCCAAATTTAGAATGTGAAGTTTCTACCCAAAATTAATGAAGATTATGGAGGATACTTTTGATTTCTAGCTAGAATTTGAAATTAGGAATGCCTAGGAATCGATGATTCGTGATTTGGAGATGAATTGAAAAATTTATAGAAGTTGCAGCCCCCATGGTTTAAAGCAGTCAACTCTTGAAGGAAAGCATTTTTGGGTTGGATTAGACCACTTAAAAGAAGCACACAACCCATTAAACATTTTCGGACCTATAAATATAAGACATTAAGATTAAAAAAGAATCCCAAATCATAGACACTTAGTAATAATCGCCTGGAGCAGAGAAGAGAAGAGGATAAGAAGCTTGGGAAGCAGTTCATGCCATTCCAACTCTATCCTTCATCATTTTTCAGCCTTTCATAGTGTATTTTGTTTTTTATTCGAAATAAGAATATTACATTATTAGTTGTTAGTTTTTATTATTTCATTATGCACTAGTTTATTCATAACTTGAGAACGACAATAATGTATGAACCCTAGTTTTATTGTATGCTTTTACTGAATTGGGAGATAACATATTTAATTTAATTTTCTTCTTTAATTGCTTTGTATTATGTATTCACCATATATCCTAGCCCTTTCTCTGTCCAAGTATAGTACTTCCCTTAGTAACTAGGACTGCAATCCTGACAGGGGGTTTAGTTATTGAGAACGATACATAATCATCTAGTGTGCGGTAGTTATCCTAACGGGGTTTCCTAGCTAGATAGTCAATATGGTTAGAAATTTATCCACCGATCATTGCATAGGGTAAGCTTACCCAAGTCCCTAGTAGTTTTGAATCAACCTACTAAGTTACTGTTGTGTTTTATTTGTATAAACCAGTAAAATAATATAAAAACTAATGCAATACAAAATAAAAGTAAATACATAAATAACTTTACTTGCCGAGGCTCGGATTGGACCCGATGTCTTTAAGGTATTAAGCCCAAATACTGTTGTCTACCTCTAGGATATTACGACAGAATTGTTCAAAAGAAACTGATACACGGATTCTTAAGAATTTCAACAAACTTAATAAAGCTGCTTATTTTCTATCTCTCTCTTAAAATTTTCTAATGCTTAATGCTTTAATCCGAGCTTGAGATCTCCTCGTTCGCCTTAGAAAGGATCATAATTAGCTTTTCGACCCTATTTTGGAAATTCCGCAAACAAACTTTGTCAACTCCACCTAGAGAAGCGAGAGGCCAAAGTTGTGGCTGCTCAGTTGTAGGATAAAAGTAAAAGATTGTAGAATTGGATGCAAGCAGCTACCTCTAATACTAATCGAACCTGGGAAGTAGCTAAATAGTGGGTATTTGTCTTGGATATTTATAAGAGACAAGTTAAGAGGTTATCCAAGCGCACACCCTCTCGGGCTCAGGTTATAAATTGTTATCTGGACTCGAGGGAATTTGCGGTGGAGAGGTGACTACAGTTGTCTTTTGCACGCACCAACGAAATGAGGGTTGTATATTATATGTTCGTCCAACATATTCAAATTTGTCATCCGTATCTGTTGGGTTTAATTAATGTTTGTTCTCTCTGTTCCCGAGAGTACTAATGTCTCCTCGTTGTGATACATTTTAATACTAATGAGACATTATTTTGGTTTCGTTTATTATTAAAATATATTTACTTAAAATATATTGAATTCTTAGCTATTATATGAGATTATTCGTGTTTTAGAGTAATTTGAGGTAGTTTTGTGTTTTATTGTGTATCTCTTATAGCATGGAGGAACCAAGGATGAAAAGTACAATATAAGGATTCAAGAATATAAGAAAATGCCCAATATGAGTGGAACAAGAACGTAACAAGATAAGAAGTTAAAAAGATCATTAGAAGTCAAAACACCTAATGTCTCCTCATTTGTGATAGATTTATGTTAAGATGAGACATCATTTTTAGTGATTTAGAAGTCTTTCTAATTGTTTTTTTTTAAGAAATAGTGCACTTTCCTATTTTGAGTCTTGATTTAGTAAAATAATATGTTTAGAGCATATTGGGTTTAATTATTTATTTAGTGTGGAGCTTTAAAGATAATTATGGAGATTAATTAGAGTCCAAGTCAAAGACTAAGAGATATGGAAAGAGATGAGCATGGTAATTGGAGATAAGGAAAGAAAAGCTAAGAACATGGAAAAGGAAAAGCTGCTTTAAATCTGAATTTCTGCACCTACGACCACAAATCAGCTTATATCTCAAAATCGGTGTGGAATTTGGAGAAACGGTCAAATGAAAAGTTGAAGATCTTTCCGAGAAGATGAATTTCGACTACTCATACGCGTCAAACGGATGAGTATTGAAACTGCTAGGACCAAAACAAAAACAGGTCTGATTTCATGTTTTAGGGTTACGAATTTGAGTTGGGCTTGGAGTCCACTACTTACCTTATTGGTGTCGCATAGGGTGTGATAAAAATAAGATAAATATAAGTCAGGAAACAACGCACTCTCACCCTAGACAGGCACAGTACTGCAAGTATTATAGGACGTATGCAAGTTTTAATGATAAGTTGAGTTTGTTCTCAGGGACTTAGTGTGTTGGACGGATGGGTAGTAATAACGAGTAAGAAGTAAATAATTAAAAGACAAGAAAATAAGGAGAGATAAATTAGAAATTAACTATTTAAACTAAGAAATTAAAGACAGTAAAATAAATACGAAGAAATATGAGATGAGAAGTATAGCTTAGGGTTTGCTAGTATGCACTAATCCTTCTAATTCTTTCTATCAAATCTAGTTAATAAGGGAGGTAATTAGCTCTTAGATACTTAGTCATGATTCTAAATTCCCATACCTTAGACCTTGAGAGATACTAAGGGGGCTACAGACACACCACGAGGCTGGTTCAAATAGGGTTATCCTACGCCACTAGGATCCTAAGCAATCAATTTCCGTACATGGTGATAGTGATTAAATTTTACCCTAATGACTATCTAGTTAGAATTAGTGTTGTCAGGACCAATATCGACACAAGACGTTATCTGGTGTTTCAATAATTAGACACCCAGCTAAGGTGATCATATAACTACTATTAAGGTAATCCTATACTCGTGCACTAGCAAGGAAAACAGTCATTAAATCAAAACACATAAACAAATATAAAGGTAAGCAGCTAATATCAGATTATAACATGTAATTCCCAAAGAAAATTAGATAGAAAGAAATTAGAATTTATAGATTATACATGATGGAAAACCCAAGCTATGGAAAGTTTAGTTCATACCTGAAGGAAATATACTAAAAGAAATAATAAAAGACATCATCTTGCTCTCTACAATAACTTGGAAAAATAAAACCTTAAGAACTAATTACTATGAGGCAAGGATGATTTACAAGTGATATAAGGGTGTATTTATAGGTGTTTAGAAGACCTAATTCGTTTTCTTGAAGGAGAAGGTAAGTAATGTACTCCAAGCCAAACTCAAATTTGTAACCCTAAAACATGAAATGAGACCCGTTTTTGTTTTGGTCCTAGCAGCTTCAATACTCATCCTTTTGACGCGTATGAGTAGTCGAAATTCATCGACTCGGAAAGATCTTCAACTTTGCTCTTGACCGTTTCTCCAAATTCCACACCGATCTTGAGATATAGGCTGATTTGTGGTCGTAGGTGCAAAAATTCATGATTAAGGCAGCTTTTCCTTTTCCATGTTTTTAGCTTTTGTTTCCTTATCTCCAATTTCCATGATTATATCTTTCCATATCTCTTAGTCTTTGACGTTGACTCTAATTAATCTCCATAATTATTTTTAAAGCTTCACACTAAATAAATAATTAAACCCAATATGCTCTAAAAATATTATTTTACTAAATCAAGACTCAAAATAGGAAAGTGCACTATTTCTCAAGAAAAACGATTAGAAAGACTTCTAAATCACTAAAAATGATGTTTCATATTAACAAAAATCTATCACAAATGAGGAGACATCAAGACCTCCAACTCAAAGTTGTATCGTCCCGATAAAATAAAGATAAAAACAAAGGGAAGTCTATAAATACACACCTAGGTAATTTTCAACACAATGGGAAGAACATAGCAGAATATAGAGAATATACATAAAGAAATTACTCAAAAAATTTCATGCAATAATATTCATAAACTACATACCTGTACACTTCTCATATCCATAATCAACACGGCTTGAATTCAAGATTAGATTAGTTTCGCAATGTAAGAAGGATTGGGACTTTACTCTGTTCACCATGGAAGTTATAGATTGTTCATCGAACTTCACTAGTATCCAAAGATCCACTTAACTACTCTCTAATGGCTCAATCACTTCTCGATTACATAGCAAAGAATCAAAAGGTCTTTAGGGTTGTAATTTAGGCTTAGGGACGGTATGATAGTATATTTGGATAACTTAGAGTGAGCTTTTGGCTCTCTCCCCACTAGCCATCAACGAATCGCCCTAGAGCTTGAGTTACTCTCATAAAACGTTTCTCACTCAACCCAATGAATTCTTTGATGCACAATTTAGCATCCCAAATAACCCAATTAAAGCATAAAATGTTCACATCAAAATTCCACTTTGCCGGTCCGAATATATATATTTTCTTTTCAAATCAATTTTTTCTTTTGCATAGTCATGACTCTCTTTTAATGTTGAGATATCATGCTATTTTTTCACACGTATATATATTTTTTTGTTTAATGCCCTTGTTGGCAAATTTAGCTCATAGCTTCTTTTTCATTCACTAGTACCTTGGCAAAGGGTTACAATAAAAATTCGTGAATCATCATCAATGCACAATTAATAAGCTCAAAAAAATCCCATCCCAATAACACTTCCCATAATGGTGGACCCACCACCCAAAATTCAAGCTCTAAAACAATTGTCATATGGAAAAGTCCTATAATCTAAAGGGATATTGGTTATAACGTGTTTCAATAAAAAGCTTTAGAAAGGCTAGAAGGGGCTGAGAAGGATATAACATATAAAATCGAATAACAAGGTGAGAAGGTATAAAAAGGTTTCAAGTGGCTTCAATATGAAAGAACTGCCTTAATCACTTTCTACACCATGTAATTTCGTTATTTTCTTACCTTTAGCACTTTCATCAAATAGGTTTGTCAACTAGCTTGGATCTCACGGCCTACACACTTCTCAAGGTTCCCTGAGATCGAACATACTTTCTATCGCATTGCTCACTAATCTTTTCTTTACCATCAATGTGTGTTTTCCTGAAATAATCAAAGCATACAAATAACATAGCTCATAAACATACTACTTTCTATCATTAACTCACTGAGCTTATGCTTTCAAGCTATTAAACACACTCTACATCTAAATCCCATGTATCAAAAATTTTAATTTCTACCTAAAAACAGAAAAATGGAGATGAGAGACAACGAATCCCCACACCCCCAACTAAAAAATGAGCCGTGTCCCCACGGCTCGAAAAAGACTCGAAAAAGAAATTAAAATCAGCAGATAAAAGCATTTACATAAATTGTAAGGACGAAAGAGAACATACTCTCGAGGCTATTGCCTCGCATTATCGATATCCAAGGTAGGATTTTCTTGATCTTTCGTTAATTTCTCAAGGAGTTTCATGATGTGCACTTGATTAGCGTTGATTTGTGCCACATCATTGGTTAAAGAAGTTTGAGCTGCTTCGAAATTGTTTAAACGCTCCTCCATCTTCTCTTGCCAACTTTGCTCCTTTTCTTCTTTCGAGACTTGTGTAGAAACCGCTCCTCTTAAGACTTTCATGATCCAAGCATTATCAATATAACTCTTCTTACACTCGAGTTTCTCTTCTTCACCCAATGTAACATTCGCTTTTCGCACAAGACACGTGATCATAGTAGGAAATTTAACATTATAGACTGATTTAGGAGAGACCGCATCACCTCCTCATAGATCAACAGTGCCACATCTACTTCTTTTCCTCTCAAAATACAATCCAACAGTAGAGCGTTCTTCTTAGTCACATCCAAAGTTCGTGTGTTTCCAAAGACATTAGGAATAAGGAAATTGTGCCAAACTCTCGCATCCGGTTGAAGATATTTGTAAGGCCAAGGTGCCTTCAATTCTCCCTTACGTGATTGCACTTTCTCCTTCTCTAAAACATGCTCAAAAAGTAATTCCTCATCAAATATTTTTCGTTTAGCAACCGCTTCACTATACTTGCAATATCCAATTAATTCTTAAACTTGAAGTGGTTTCTAATCTCCTCAACTGTGAAAGGAACTAACTTTCCTCTAATCGGAACACAACCTTTTCTATCTCGGCTAAAGAGGCCTAAATAGAATTCCAAAACTAACTCATGACATAATTCAGAACGTCTTACCATGAACGTAGACCAACCCAATTTTTCACCAAGCTTCAAGAATCTCTTATACTCTCCTGCACCAACTTCTTCATTGAATACTTTCTCATAAGCAAAAGGTAGTTCCTTTAATTGTTTTTCTGCAGAAGCTATCAAGGCCTTTGAAGCTTTCTCTTTATCCATGGGTGTAGGACCTTTGAAGGGAAGAGGTTGTGGTTTCTCCTTTGAATAAAAATAAAGCCTTTTGCCATTAGGATCAAACATAGCTAGCTTACCTCCATCTTCAACATCGATTTTACCCTTAGCTTTGGAACTAGAACTTTTTTTATTTGATTTCTTCCTAATTGAACCCAACACCTTGATTTTCTTCACCTCCCTCTTGTTAGATAATATTTCTGTTCTCTTAGTCATCTTCAATTGATCTCCATCTCAAAGCTTTAACAACTCTTGAAATTTGAACTTTTGAATTATTGGTTGAACAAGCTTGATTTGGTTTAGGGAAGGTGAATTGATGATGAATCTTTATGAGGGTAAGATGAATTCTTGATGGATTGGTATGGATTTAAGAAATTGTAGGATGAATTTTGAAAAAAAAATAAGCTTTTGATTCTTCAATTTCAATGTGTTTGGTGAGAATTGGGTGCTTGAATCTCCTTTGTAATGATGTGGAAAGAAAATTTGATGTGTTTTTGTGATGATTGGGTAGTGTTTTGATGATTGGTGAAGGTTTGAATGAGAATTAATGGAGTTGGGAGAGGTTTGGAGGAGAAAGAGAGGCTTAAGGATTAATAAATTCGGAATTATACCCACCTCTTGCTTCTTATAACCTAGAAACGAAATATTTTCTCTCTCTCCAGCGGCTACCTGCGGTATACCGGAACTGGGGCGCGGTATACCGCAACTTTTGTTCCTCGAAATTTTAATGCTCGGCAAAAAACACGAATCCTCTACCCGTGGTCACGGGTTTTTGGTCCTGTGGTATACCGGGGCTGAGGCGCGATATACCGGACTTGAAGTCCAGATTATTTTCTTCTTGGCAAAAAACCCGAGTCAATACCCGTGGTCTCGTGTTTTCTTCTCCACGGCATACCGGGGCTGAGGCGCGGTATACCGGACCTACGGTCTGAATTTTCCGAAAAATTTCATTTTCTCCTCCCAAACTCGATTTCTCCAATACCTAAGCATCAAAAACACTAATACCTTTCTCAAATATGCAATATCAACTAAAAACAACTAAACTAAACACAAACTAAAAACGTAAAAGACCTAAAAACTTAAAAACATTGCGGGTTGTCTCCCGTACAACACTTTTATTTAACGCCTTTCAAAGTTAGACGCGTTACCTCTATCAAGATTTGCGAATATAGCCTCCCCAACAACGAGTAGGCTATGAACGTCAACTAATCTGCGCTTGATCCACTTCTTGGGTCGAATTTCTATCACCTTGGCTGAAACAACCTTAGTGACAATTAATGGTCCCATCCACGAGTCTTTGAAACTATGTGGCCTATTCTCGCGTTTGTGAGCTTTCCATAGTAATTCCTGGCCAACCCCAAACTCAATGTTTGGCTAAGTATCCACAGGTTTTAAGTGGATCTTCTCAGGAGGGACTTTGTGATGTGAAAGGCTGTGGATGACAGGAACAGTGGGATCTAACTTCCTTGGTTTCTTCCCCAAGACATAGAAGGTCTCGGATACGTTCTTTGCATGAAAGGTTATGGTCCCTTCTTGGAAGTTAATGACACTTTGACTTGTGGCCATGAAAGGCCGTCCAAGTATGATTGGAACCTTCTTATCTGCATCAAACTCAAGTATAACAAAGTCAGTAGGGATGGAGATACTACCTGCTCGGACTAAGACGTCCTCCACTGTTCCCCATGTCTTGGTAACTGAGTTGTCAGCGAACTGCAACTTCACTTGAGCTTTCTCTGATTTCTGAAGTCCAAGTCTCTCGAACACGGACTTAGGCATAATATTCACACCAGAACCCACATCGTACATAGCTTTCACCTTGAGCATACCATTAATTTGAATAGGAAGGTTAAAACTTCTCGGATCTTTGAGCTTCATTGGTAACTCTCTTTCACTTCTTCTTGATACTCTCAGGTTCTCTCTTGGTGCTTCTACACTTGCTTCTTTCTTAGGAATAACTTGCGTAAAAACTTGTTGCGGTGTAAGCCCTTTATTCGCAATCTCAAGCATTTGGGCGTTGATATTTTCAAGAGTGTATGCCTCTACAAATGTCTTGAGTTCAGTGCCATACTTAGGATTTATATCGGGAATAGTTGATGACACTGTTTGAACAACAGGTGGAGATTCCACCTTCTCTTCTTCTTTCTCCTCTTGCACAGCAGGTGCAACTTCAACTTCAACTCTTGGTTCCTCCATGGAGGCTTCTTCTTCTTTCTCCTTAGCCAGCTTAGCTTGATAATCCATGACCGATCTAATCTCCTCTTGCATATCCTTCGGAAGCTGTATAAATTCGGATTTTTCTGAATCGTCCTCCACATCAACCTCAGAACATCAGATTCCACGGGGCTAGACTTGGTTGGTTCTTCTTCGGTACTCGGAACCTCCACGACACTAATGGCAGCATGTGGTACTTCCTTCTCTTCTTCTTTTCCAAGGCAAATATCCTTACAAGCTTCGAACCCAACATTGTCATCACCTCCTTCGATAGCCTTCAATTCTTTTCATTCCATTAAATTCGTTAGAACTTTGTTTAATTGTTCTACTTGAGTACCTAAAATCTGAATTGCGGCATCTTGTCCTCGTAACTTTTCATCCTGAGCGTTCATATTCGTGGTCAAACGGTACAATACTTTTACTAATTGTTGATTACCCATAGTTCCTTCTTGAGGATACTCTGGTAAAGCTTTTTTATCTAATGAATCGGTATAGGCATCTTGAACAGGTTATTGAGGGGGAGCAGGTTTATTCTGATATTGATTTTGGTACTGAACTCTTGGTTGGAAAAAGTTGTTCTGGGGGCGCGGTTGATAATGACCAGGATTAGCGGCCCCCTGTGGATTTGTATACTGCATACCCGGATGGTTTCGGTTACCAAATTGATAACCTCCTCGGTTGGATATGAAATAGACAGATTGTGGATTTCCTTCGCACTCTTACCAAGTATGATTATTAACCCCACATTGTTGACAACCTTGTGCTTCTTGTACTACGTTTGCTGCGGCTAAATTTCTCTACATCTCTAGCTTAAGTTCTTTGATTTGATTCTATAATGCGGATATTTTAGCTGAGTTTGCAGTTTCTGTATCTAAACGAAGCGTACCTCGGGGTTTTGCTACAAGAGCTCGCGTAGAAGGCCAACTCCTTTCTTGTTCAATAATATTTTCCAAAACTTCGGCAGCTTCATTATGGTTCATGGACACGAAATTTTCTTTTCCTATGTTATCCACCTTCTCTCTACCTTGATTGTTGAGACCTTCATAAAATATTGCTAACTGTAAAGAGGGGGTATAACCATGGAGCGGACATCTTGCTAACTTCTGTTGAAACCTTGTCCATGATTCTCCTACTATTTCTCCATCTTCTTGACAAAACCTTGCAAGCTCGCTTTGGTCTTTGAGTTTCATACTCTTTGGATAAATACGGTTAAGGAAAGCGGCTTGAAGTTCTGTCCATGAATTAATTCTCCCTGGTGGTTGCCTATCTAGCCACTGACCAGCTCTACCGGTCAGAAAGAACGAAAACATATGACAATATAGTTGCTCGCGTGTAATGCCTAGAGTAACATAAGCATCACAAATATGCATAAACTTCTGAATCGATCTTACCGGATCTTGAATTGCTGTACCACTGTAGAGTCCAAAAATTTGAAACTGACTAAGCATATCCGGATCGGGTGGAAATTTAATATTTTGGATCTCCGGAGGACGGTAACCTATTGGTTGAACATGAAACGGCACTCGGAGGCTAGGAAGGTCTTGTTCAACTCGGTTCTGATCAACATTGTTTTGGCGTTACCTCTTACTAGTGGATGTTGTCCTTGTTGTTGTACACCAGGTGGAATAAATGGTGGTGGTCCTCCTGGTGCATAGTATTGTAATCATTCTGGTGGGATTACAAGTGTTGGATCTAACTACTCTTGTACGCCTGCCATAGCTCTTCTTAAGGCTCTGTCCTCACGAACACGTTTATTATAGGATCTGAAACTCCTCACAGGCTCCGGTAACGGAGGCCAAGAATTAAACACTGTGAAACCTGAAAAAGACTAAAGCAAACCACAAGCGTAAATCCGGAAAAACAAAAACTAAACACTGAAAAATAAAAATTAATTAAAAACTACTACTCGAAATAGATAACCCACACGCTAACGAGACACAAGTCCCCGGCAGCGGCGCCAAAAATTTAGTGTCGCCTAGGGTGTGATAAAAATAAGATAAATATAAGTCAGGAAACAACGCACTCTCACCCTAGACAGGCACAGTACTGTAAGTATTACAGGATGTATGCAAGTTTTAATGATAAGTTGAGTTCGTTCTCAGGGACTTAGTGTGTTATACGGATGGGTAGTAATAACGAGTAAGAAGTAAATAATTATAAGACAAGAAAATAAGGAGAGATAAATTCGAAATTAACTAATTAAACTAAGAAATTAAAGACAGTAAAATAAATACGAATAAATATGAGATGAGAAGTATAGCTTAGGTTTTGCTAGTATGCACTAATCCTTCTAATTCTTTCTATCAAATCTAGTTAATAAGGGAGATAATCAGCTCTTCGATACTTAGTCAGGATTCTAAATTCCCATACCTTAGACCTTGAGAGCGACTAAGGGGGCTACAGACACACCACGAGGTTGGTTCAAATAGGGTTATCCTACGCCACTAGGATCCTAAGCAATCAATTTCCATACATGGTGATAGTGATTAAATTATACCCTAATGACTATCTAGTAAGAATTAGTGTTGTCAGGACCAATATCAACACTAGACGTTATATGGTGTTTCAATAATTAGACACCCAGCTAAGGTGATCATCTAACTACTATTAAGGTAATCTTATACTCGTGCACTAGCAAGGAAAACAATCATTAAATCAAAACACATAAACAAATATAAAGATAAGCAGCTAATATCAGATTAAAACATGTAATTCCTAAAGAAACTTAGATAGAAAGAAATTAGAATTCATAGATTATACATGATGCAAAACCCAAGCTATGGGAAGTTTAGTTCATACATGAAGGAAATAAACAAAAGGAAATAATAAAAGACATCATCTTGCTCTCTACAATAACTTGGAAGAATAAAACCTTAAGAACTAATTACTATGAGGCAAGGATGATTTAAAAGTGATAATTGCTAAATAAGTCCAAAACCCAACAAATCCTATCTTAAGAGGTCCAGCCTAAAAGTTTGGATTAATAAGGTCCAAAATATTTTTTTAGACTTATCATATACCTAATATAACCTTATAAATTATAATAAAAAAATTTAAATAATCAAAAAGTATTCAACCTGAAAACGTTAAACAATGGAACATAAATTCCTACTCATTTCTTCACCATCACATTAAAACAAAGAACAAAAAAAAAGTCTGCCACCGATCTCCACCATCTTCAACTTTCGATCTCCATCATCTTCAACCTTCGATCTCCACCATCTTCAACACAGAGCCCACCATCTTCAACAGAGAGCTCTTCGATCTCCGCCACCGATCTCTGCCATCTTCAACACGGAGCCCACCATCTTTAATCAACCCACCATCTTCACAATCGCCTTCCCATTTCTTCACACTCGCCTTCCACCAAAGCTCTTGCACAAGAAAAACGCGGTTAGGGACCATTTTCTTCCATCATCATCAACAATCAAAGAATCCAACAGAGAGCCCTTCGATCTCCGCCACCGATCTCCACCATCTTCAACACAGAGCCCACCATCTTCAATCAGCCCACCATTTTCAATCGGGCTTAACTATGCCATTAAAAATTGATCCCACAAGCCCACCATCTCAATCCTGCATCAAGGAACCGCCTCCACTCATGGACCACTCTCCTTTAAGCACAAGCCACTCACCGGAACAGGGAAACCGCAGCCATTCTCCACCATTTTCAATACAGGACTTGGCCCACCAATGAAACATAAAAACCTTCAAATAAAAACCATCTCTTCACAGGAACATTAGACCAAACAAACAAAAAAGAAATCTCTTCAAAGTCGCCTTCCCATTTCTTCACACTCGCCTTCCCACCAAAGCTCCTGCACAAGAAAAACGTCGTTAGGGACCATTCTCCTCCATCATCATCAACAATCAAAGAATCCAAATTAAGGTAAAAATTAATTTTTACCATTGAAACGTTTGAAAATTAATGTAGTTATTGTCCTAATCTCATCACTTTTACTGTACGAGAGTGATGAGAGTTGGAAACATTTTACTGTGTTATTTTTTTTATACAAATCCTACAATGATCATGACAGATTGGAACATTTTAATAGTGATGGGCTGTTAGTACCGCAATTCGCTCCCAGAATCAGACAATGTTATCGTTCTTAGTTAATGGGCTTGATGGGCTGTTACGTTTTACTCTATGAGTATTGATGGGCTGTTACTTGCCGGAGTCGACAGTGATGTGATGTTACTCAACGGATTCGACAGTGATAGGCGGTTACTCGTCGGAGTCGCGATAGGCTGTTCTCGGTCTTGGTTAATGAGATTGGTAAATGGGCTCGCCGCCTCCAATTAGGCTCAACCATTGCTGGCTCCCTCTTCTTCATTTTGCAACTCGGTGGACTATTTAATATTTTGCAAACTCTCCTAGTTTGGATTAAAAAATCCTTTAATTAAAGCTTGTAAGAAAATGGGCTGCATTTCTATAATTAAGGGTATTAAAGACCAAAAATATTATAGAAATGGGCTGGACCTGATTAAGAAAATTATTTTGGCAGTGGACTTTTTGAATTAATCACCTTATATTTTTTTAAAACATTCATTTGGCCCCCCCTAACTTTTAAAATTTATTTTATAAGACTATAAATTATTTTATTTATTAATTAAAAAGTTAATATCGAGACTTATATTGCAATATTTACACAATATAGGGACTTATAGTGCATTTTTGCAAAAATCAGAGCTTCAGGTCCGGTACACCGGACCTCAGCTCTGGTACACCGCAAGATCAAAAACCCGTGACCACGGGTTGGGGCCAAGCGTTTTTTGCCAAACATCAAAAATTTGGAGAGCTTCAGGTGCGGTACACCGGACCTCAGCTCCGGTACACCGCACCGCGCCGCTGGAGAGAGAATTAATTTCATTTTTAGGTTATAAAAGAAGGAGGATTGGTATTATTCCGAATTATTAAATCCTTAAGCCTCTCATTCTTCTCCAAACCTCTCCCAAATCCATTAAAGCTCATTCAAACCTTCCCCAAACATCAAAACACTACCCAATAATCATAAAAACACATCAAATCTTCTCTCCACATCATTACAAAGGAGATTCAATCACCCAATTCTCACCAAACACATTAGATTAAAGAATCAAAAGCTTAAAATTTCAAAATGCATCCTACAATTTCTTAAATCCATACCAATCCATCAAGAATTCATCTTACCCACATAGAGATTCATCATCAATTCACCTTTCCTAAACCAAATCAAGCTTGTACAACCAAAAATTCAAAAGCTCAAATTTCAAGAGTTGTTAAAGCTTTGAGTTGGGGGTTAATTGAGATGACTAAGAGAACGGAAACATTAGCTAACAAGAGGGAGATGAAAAAAAGCAAGTTATTGGGTTCAATTGAGAAGAAATCAAATAACAAAGGTTCTAGTTCCAAAGCTAAGGGTAAAATCGATGTTGAAGATGGAGATAAGCTAGCTATGTTTGATTCAATAGGAAAAAGGCTTTACTTTTACTCAAAGGAGAAAACACAACCTCTTCCCTTCAAAGATCCTACACCCATGGATAGAGAGAAAGATTCAAAGGCCTTGATAGCTTCTGCAGAAAAACAATTAAAGGAACTACCTTTTGCTTATGAGAAAGTATTCAATGAAGAAGTTGGTACAGGAGACTATAAGAGATTCTTGGAGCTTGGTGAATAATTGGGTTGATCCACGTTCATGGTAAGACGTTCTGAATTATGTCATGAGTTAGTTTTAGAATTCTATTTAGGCCTCTTTAGCCGAGATAGTAAAGGTTGTGTTCCGATTAGAGGAAAGTTAGTTCCTTTCACAGTTAATGAGATTAGAAACCACTTCAAGTTTAAGAAATTAATTGGACATTGGAAGTATAGTGAAGCTGTTGCTAAAGGAAAAATCTTTGATGAGGAATTACTTTTTGAGCATGTTTTAGACAAGGAGAAAGTGCAATCACATAAGGGACAATTGAAGGCACCTTGGCCTTACAAATATCTTCAACTGGATGCGAGAGTTTGGCACAATTTCCTTATTCCTAATATCTTTGGAAACACATGAACTTTGGACGTGACTAAGAAGAACGCTCTACTTTTGGATTGTATTTTGAGAGGAGAAGAAGTGGATGTGGCACAGTTGATCTATGAGGAGGTGATGCGATTTTTGGTCTCTCCTAAATCAGTTTATAATGTTAAATATCCTACTATGATCACGTGTCTTGTGCAAAAAGCGAATGTTACATTGGGTGAAGAAGAGAAACTCGAGTTTAAGAAGAGCTATATTGATAATGCTTGGATCATGAAAGTCTTAAGAGGAGCGGTTTCTATGCAAATCTTGAAAGAAGAAAAGGAGCAAAGTTGGCAAGTGAAGATGGAGGAACGTATAAACAATTTCGAAGCAACTCAAACTTCATTAGCCAGTGATGTGGCACAATCAAAGCGAATCAAGTGAACATCATGAAACTCCTTGAGCATTTAACGAAAGATCAAGCAAATCCTACCTTGGATGTCAATAATGCGAGGCAATAAACCTCGAGAGTATGTTCTCTTTCTTCCTTACCATTTCTGTAAATGCTTTTATATGCTAATTTTAATTTCTTTTTCGAGTCTTTTTCGTGTCGTGGGGACACGGCTCATTTTTGAATTGGAAGTGTGGGGATTCATTGTCTCCCATCTCTATTTTTCTGTTTTTAGGTAGAAATTAAAATTTTTGATACATGGGAATTAGATGTAGAGTGTGTTTAATATCTTGAAAGCATAAGCTCATTGAATTGATGTTAGTAAGTAGTATGTTGATGATGTCTCCCTAATTGTTCTTATTTTAGACCCTTGGGAGACATCATTTTTGGTGTTTATTTAATTAATTTGATAGACTTTTGTACTAAATATTCAATAATCCGGAATTACCTTTTTATTTCTAGCATTTTTAATTTATTAAACTTTTGCGCGTAATATTGGTATTTTTAGTGTAAAGTTTACAGGTTTTAGATGTTAGCTAGGAGAGGAATCCGAGGAGAAAGTCAAAGATCGTGAATTAGAGTCAAGACTTGAAGACAAATCCCGAAGATATTATTTTTAGAGCTGAAAATCCACTTTCCAGGCCATAGATTGCTGATTTCGAGATGCTTAAGCGATGATTTAGCCGCTGACCTTTGAAGAGAAATCATTCCTTATCGAGTTACGGAACTTTAGCAACTGGAATGAGGTCAATCGGAGTTGTAACGCATCGGGAAAAGCTGTTTTAGTGAAGGCCTATCATCAGTTACGGGATTTTGGGCTTAGAAAGTGGGCTTGGACATTTAATTAGGCTTTTATTTTCTGGTCCAAGCCCTAGTCCGAATTTTTACTTATAAAAGGAGGTCTGGACTTCTATTTTTCACACAATTCACATTCCACAAGATTAAACACCAGAGAGAAGCAACAGAAGGAAGAAAGAAGAAGCTACAAGAGCTGGAGTGGGTCTATAGCTCCGTTCGTAGTCATTCCAATTCCGGAAATTAGGTTCTTTTCGTATTTTAATTTTGTAAACAATATGAATTCCAATTATTTTAATTTAGTTTTTAATTTTAATATGAGCTAAGCTTTCATTAGTGCTTGAGAACAAAACAATGGGTGAATCTTGATTTTATTATTATAACGAATGTTGAATTTGGGTTTTTATTGAATTAAATTAAATTAGGGCTTTTACTCTTTTCGACAATTTGTGAATGTTTACTGATCTTAGAGTCTCGAACTAAAATTAGGTATTAGTATCTAAGCTATTCCATATATGTGGCGTATGGATCATCCTGACGGGGGGTTTAGGTACAGAAATAATTGTTCAATCTAGGATAAAAACTATTGATTCTGACGAACTTAGTTAATCCTAGGGCCAATGTGGTAATAAATCTTAATCATCCAACGGTGGATCATATTTACCCTGACGGGACTAGTGACACTTTAGGATCGCCTTATAGTCCACCCTGACGGGGGTATAAGGATATTAGAATCCCGACCATTGTAATTGACTGATTTAACCCTTAAACAACATAAGTTAGAAAGTAAAATTAGGAGGATCCTTGCGTTCTCAAGTACTACATCTCATATTGCGTTTTCACTTATTTTACTTGCGTCTTAGCTTTACTTGCATTTAATATTTGTCTTTCATTTATTTAGAATTAATAAACAAAACCAAACAAACAATTTATTGTCTTTTATTTTCATAAGTGCATAAATCACTACTTGCTAAACATTGTGATCAACCATCCGTCCTTGGAACGAATCTGTATTATCATACATACTACTTGGGACAACCGTACACTTGCGGTTGTGGTTCGATTAGCATTTACATTTATTTTTAGAACACACATAGAACCACCAAGTTTTTGGCGCCGCTGCCGGGGACGGTAGCGTGTGACCACGGTGTTTATCCTTTAGTGATAAGTGCATTTATTTTATTTTATCAGTTTTACGCTTTTTGTTTGTTAGCTTTTTCAGGTTTTTAGGTTTGGTGTATGCGAAGAAGGCTATTCAAGGATCTAGAGCCAGCACCTACGATCCTTAGTAATCCAGAATCGTTGATCAGACTTGCGAACAGAAGAAGAAGAGAACGAGAAGCTTTAGAAGTAGAAGAATTAAGTAACAGAATGGAGAATATCATTATTCAAGGTCAACAGAATGGACAAGGCCAGTTAGATGCAAATGGCCAACCTTTAGCTCCAGGCGTTATTCCTCAAGTTCAACCACTAAATCCTAATCCTCCAGTCCAGATAGTGATGAATCATGATCCGTGGTTCACTAATGGCCCTCCAGAAGTTCCATTCCGCGCTCCAGCTATAGGAGTAGGTGCTCCAGATATTAATGTTCCGAGATTCCGTCCAGATTCGGGTATGCTAGCTCAGTTCCAAAACTTTGGAAATTTTCGCGGAAGACCATCGGAAGATCCTCTTAGAGCGGTACAAAAATTTAAGCAGATATGTGATTCTTATATCACACAAGGGGTTTCAAGAGAACAGATGTATTTTGCTGCTTTCAAATTCTTTGTCATTGATGGAGCAAGTGAATGGCACGATACGCAAGATCCTACGAGGATTACTAATTGGGACCAATTAGAAATCGCTTTCTTTGACAGGTATTACCCAAGTAACATGAGGTTAGATGCTGAACTAGAATTGACACAATTCCGTCAAGAGTATGAGGAAACTGTGGGTAGGAGTTGGACAAGATTTCAGATGTGTTTGCGTAAAGTTCCTAATCATGGCTTTTCAGAACAACAACAGTTAAAGATCTACTATAGGGGCCTTGATGGAATTTCAAGAGAGAAATTGGATACGCTATGTGGAGCAGGTTTTCTTCAAGTTCAACCCGCTCATGCCAAGATCATTTTAGAGAGAACAGTCAAGAATGAAGTTGGGTGGAGCTCAGTAAGAACACCAGTCAAGGGAGTAAATAATGTTGACATTGAAGAGAAATTTGCTACGTTTGAGAATAAGATCCAGAATACTATAGAGCAACAATTGAAGCAGCTTACTCTAGCTGTGAAAGAAGGATTTTCGGGTAAGAAGGTAGCTGTGCATGCTGCACAAGAGGTTTATATGTGTTCAATTTGTAAGGTAGATGATCATGATGAGGAAAGTTGTCCGAATAACCAAGAATCAGTGAATTTTATGTCCAATAGAGGTAATTTCAATTCAAGTGGTAATGGATATCAGCCTAACAGAAACCATCCTGGGTTTCAATACTCAAATCCTAATGGGGCAGCCAATCCTACTTACGCGTATCAGCCGCGTCCTCAAGGCAACAACTATAATCCAAGACCACATAACAATCATCAAGGAGGACAGAATCAAAACAATTATGTGCAAAGACAAGCTCCTCAGAATACCTACGATGAGAATTTAAACCAGAAAGCTCTACCTGCCCATCCACAAGAAGGAGTAATTACCCTTCAGAAAACCGTTGAAAATTTGATTGCTCTTCAAACACAAGCTTTGGAACGTCAGAACGCAGCTGAAGCAAATATGAAGATTTTCCAGAATCAGCTAAGTCAAATTAATAAACAGTTGAATCAGCGTCCACAAGGGCAACTTCCTAGCGATACGGAAAATCCAACACAACATGAAGATTGCAAGGCTGTTACATTAAGAAGTGGTAAGAACCTTCCTCCACCTCCTTTTCCCGTTATGAAAGAGAAAGAAGTTCCAAGAAAAGAAAAGGAAGTGGGTGAGAAAGAGAAAGAGAATGAGAAAGATAGTGAGGTTGAAGAGATAGAAAGACCAAGAGAAATTCCGAAAAAGAGAGATGAAATTGTAAGCAATCGCCCTCCACCACCGTTTCCATCGCGAGTTCTGAAAAAGGGTGATATGGGTGATTTTCAGAAATTCTTCAATAGAGTGAGGGGTTTGAGTATTAATATTCCGTTACTTGAGGCAATTCGAGATATTCCTAAGTATACGAAGTTTTTGAAGAGGGCCCTCACTAATAAAAGGCCCTACTGTGATAATGAGATGATTGGCCTTCCTGAAGAGTGTAGTGCGATTTGCCAGAGCAAATTACCTCCGAAGTTAGTTGATCCGGGGAGTTTCACGATTCCCATATCGATTGGAGAAGAATGGAAGGGAAAGGCACTATGCGATTTGGGGGCAAGCATTAACTTGATGCCCAAGTCAGTCTTTGATAAGCTTAAAATTGGAAACGCAAGACCCACCTCTATGGTCTTGCAAATGGCGGACAGGTCTCTTGCTCATCCTGAAGGCCGTATTGAGGATGTCCTTGTTAAGGCAGGTACACTTATATTTCCTGTTGATTTCGTAATTCTTGAATACAATGCAGATAGAAATGTCCCCATTATTTTGGGTAGACCCTTCCTAGCTACAGGGAGGACATTGATCGATGTAGAGAATGGCGAATTAACAATGAGGATACAAGATGAGGAAGTGAAATTCAATGTATTTCGAGCCATGAAATTCCCAGATTCTCAGGAAGATTGCTTCAGAATGGATGTAGTAGAGCAAGCATCGCAAGAGGTATTTAATTGTTTAAATTTTGATGATATCTTGCAGGCTGCTTTGACATTAGATTCACCTGAGATGATGGAGGAGCTTACAGAAACAGTGGTAGCTCTCAATTCTGAAAATCCGAAATATAGGCGTCTTGCCTATGAACCTGTGAGAGAACCGGGGGAGATTATTCCTAAAAAGAAACCTTCAATTGAATCTCCTCCGGAGTTGGAAGAAAAACCATTGCCAGCACACTTGAGGTATGCTTATTTGGGTACTAATGAAACTCTACCTGTTATTGTTTCAGCTAATTTAACAGGTCCTCAAGAAGATAAACTGTTGCGTGTGTTAAGAGCCAACAAAGAAGCAATAGGTTGGACAATTGCAGATATCAAAGGCATCAGTCCATCCTATTGTCAACACAAAATCATACTAGAAGATGTTAATGCACGCTCAGTTGAAGGTCAGAGAAGATTAATACCAGCCATAAAGGATGTGGTGAAGAAGGAGGTGATTAAGCTTTTAGATGCGGGGATTATTTATCCCATTTCGAGTAGTGAATGGGTGAGTCCAGTTCAGTGTGTACCGAAGAAAGGAGGAATTACAACAGTTCTTAATGATAAAAATGAGGCGATTCCCTCAAGAACGGTAGTAGGTTGGAGAGTTTGCATGGATTACAGAAAGCTGAACAAGGCCACCAGAAAAGATCATTTCCCTTTGCCCTTCATTGATCAGATGTTAGACAAATTAGCCGGAAGAGAATATTATTGTTTCTTGGACGGTTACTCCGGGTACAATCAGATTTACGTGGCTCCAGAAGATCAACATAAGACTACCTTTACATGCCCATTTGGTACTTTTGCATATCGCAGAATGCCATTTGGATTGTGTAACGCTCCCGCTACTTTTCAAAGATGTATGATGGCCATCTTCTGGGACATGATAGATAATTTCCTTGAAGTGTTCATGGATGATTTCTCCGTGTTTGGTGATGATTTTGATATATGTCTGGATAACTTGGAGAAAGTGTTAGTGAGATGCAAGGAAACAGATTTGGTGCTCAACTGGGAGAAGTGTCACTTCATGGTTCGCGAAGGTATTGTTCTGGGTCACAAAGTTTCGAGTGTTGGTTTAGAAGTTGATAGAGCAAAGATAGAGGTAATTAAAACTCTTCCCCCTCCTGTTTCTGTTAAAGGGGTAAGGAGTTTTCTTGGCCATGCTGGCTTTTATAGGCGTTTTATTAAAGATTTTTCTAAGATTGCTAAACTGTTATGCAACTTACTCGAAAAGGATTGCAAATTCCTTTTTGATGAAGCTTGTTTAACGGCCTTCAAAGCAATCAAAGAAAAGCTTATTTCTGCTCCTATAGTGTTACCTCCAGATTGGAATTTACCGTTTGAGGTTATGTGTGATGCGAGTGATTTGTGTATGGGAGCTGTATTAGGACAGAGGAAAGAGAAGGTTTTTCATTCGATTTACTATGCTAGTAAAACTTTTAGTGGTGCTCAGATTAATTACACAGTTACAGAAAAAGAGTTGCTAGCAGTTGTATATTCGTTTGATAAATTTCGCTCTTATCTTCTTGGAGCGAAAGTTATTGTTTATACAGATCATTCCGCGATCAGATTCCTCATGGAGAAGAAAGATGCGAAACCAAGGTTAATCAGATGGGTGTTATTGCTTCAAGAGTTCGATTTAGAGATCAAAGATAGAAAGGGTTGTGAGAATCAGGTTGCAGATCATCTATCGCGCTTAGAGGGTTCAGAGATGAATGGTGGTACTGAAGCAGTTAGAGAGGAGTTTCCTGATGAGAGTTTATTCGTTGTTCGAGATTATGAAGCTCCTTGGTATGCAGATATTGCAAATTTAGTGGTGAGTGGTGTCTTTCCTGAAGGTTCTACTTATCAAGAAAGAAAGAGGTTAGCTCATCGTGCTAGACAATTCTTTTGGGAGGATCCGTTCCTCTATAAAGTTTGTGCTGACCAAATGATACGAAGATGTGTAGCAAGGGAAGAGACTCAAGCCATTATAGCTGGATGCCATGATTCATTATATGGAGGACATTTCAAAGGAGACAGAACTGCTGCAAAGGTATTTCAATCAGGTTTTTACTGGCCTTCTCTTATAAAAGATTGTCATGAATATGTTAAGAAATGTACGAGATGCCAGTTTACCGGAAACATATCTAAGAGGGATGAGATGCCGCGTAATAATGTGTTAGAGGTTGAGATATTCGATGTGTGGGGCATAGACTTTATGGGTCCCTTCGTTCCTTCAAATGGTAACCTCTATATCTTATTAGCTGTTGATTATGTATCTAAGTGGGTAGAAGCGGTGGCTTTACCTACTAATGATTCACGAGTGGTAATCAAGTTCTTGAAATCACATATTTTCACTAGACATGGTACACCTAGAGTGATTATTAGCGATGGAGGAACTCATTTCGTTAATAAATATCTGAAGACTATTCTAGAGAAATATGGAGTCAGACACCGTGTATCTACTGCGTATCATCCACAATCCAATGGTCAAGCTGAAGTTTCGAACCGTGAAGTCAAGTCAATCCTAGAGAAAACCGTTGGTCCTACAAGAAAAGATTGGTCAATGAAGTTAGATGATGCGTTGTGGGCCTATCGTACTGCGTTTAAGACTCCAGTTGGTGCATCTCCTTATCGTATGGTGTATGGTAAGGCTTGTCACTTACCTTTAGAGCTTGAAATGGGTGCCTATTGGGCAATTGCGCAGTTGAACTTAGATCCTATCTTAGCCGGAAAGAATCGTATGATGAAGCTTAATGAACTTGACGAATTCCGGTTGCATGCTTATGAAAATGCCAAACTTTACAAAGAAAACACAAAGAAATGGCATGACAATCGGATTCGTCCAAAGAACTTTGAAGTAGGGCAAAAAGTATTAAAGTATAATTCAAAGTTCAGCAATTTTCCGGGTAAGTTAAGATCTAAGTGGTCAGGTCCATACATAGTGACCAAAGTTACACCTCATGGGGCGATAGAAATAGAACATCCGCTAGAGAACCGTACCTTTATGGTTAACGGTCACAGATTAAAGATATACCATGGAGGTGAAGATACCAATCGCTCGGAAGATCCACATCCCGGGGAGGTCATGTATCTCCTCGAGAATCCTTAGAAGCGTGAGGTAACCCGTCGAGCTTAACGACGTTAAACAAAAGCCAATTACTTGTATATTAGCTGAGTTTTTACATTTTTGCAATTTAGATTAGTTTGATTTTCGTAATTTTATTGTTTTTATTAAGAAATGAGGAAGGGTAGTTGTTTTTGATGATTTCAGGGGTAAAAAGGACTTGAGTTTGGGGTCGATTTGGCGAAAACAGAAGAAAAATTGGTTGGATGTCCAGGAGAAACCGGGAACCCGCATTTGGCAAAACCGGGTACCCGGTTTTGGTGCTGTGACTTCTTAAAATCCCTGACCCAGCGTCTTGGTGACTTGCGTTTTCGTGCGTTTTGATTCGCGCCATCGACACAATCCGGGTACCCGCATTTGGCAGAACCGGGTACCCGGTTTCGGAGCTGTTGTCTTCAAATTTCTCTGGTCCAGCGTTTTGAGGTGCTGCGTTTTGGCGCGTTTTGACTCGCGCCATCGAGAAATTCCGGGAACCCGCATTCCACAGAACCGGGTACCCGGTTTCGGCGAGTAAAATCCCTGACCCCGCGTCTTGGGGTCCAGCGTTTTGGTGCGTTTCGAAAAAAAAAAAAAAAAAAAAAAAAAAAAAAAAAAAAGTCCACAATTAATTTTTCCGCGCCGTCACAGCGACGCGGAACCGGGAACCCGGTTTGCCAAAACCGGGAACCCGGTTTGAAAGCTGTGAGAGGCGGTTTTGAGGTGTTTTAACCTAGTTTTTTAGCCTCTTTTCCAAGTCTTTACCTAAAAACGCACCAATAGCCTCCCCACCTCCGAAATTCATCTACCAAAACACTATATATCATCAAATCCTACCCTCTTTCACCACAAAAACATAAGATCAACTCACCTCCTCTCCAAAATATCATCAAATCCTTAGTTTTTCCCAAGATTCTTCTTCACCCAATTCCTTAAATTAAACCCAATTCTTTCTTCTCCCATACAAATTAACCAAGACCCATCTCATATTTCACCTAGTTCTTAAATTCTTAAACCTCAAAACATCAAAATTCTTAACTTTTCCCTAAGTTTTTCATTATTTGAAGTTTTGAGTTTGGGGTGAAAAGAGATGACTAACAGAACCGGTGATTTCCGAAGAACTGCTCCTAGAAGAAAGACCACCATTGGTGGTTCTCAAGAACAAGCTATTGAGATTCCTGATTCGCGTCCTAAACGAAAAATTGACGAAGTTAAGCTTGATTCTAACAGAAAAGAAATCACAGGTCTAAAGAGAAGATTGATTGATGAGATTGAAAGTGAGAAGGAACCAGAAGAGGAAATTGCGAAGAACATTGAGAAAGAAACTGAACAAGAGATTCCGGAAGCACCCGTTACGAAACCTCCGCGTATGAAGATGTGGGCCCACAAGCCTAAGAGGGTTTACACTTGTTGGAATACTCAGGTTCGTGAAAGAATTGAATTTTTGAAATTTGGTGAGGAGACGAATTTTCCTAAGGGTATTATGAGTAGTGATTACAAGGAATATGCTGTGACATGTGCTAAGTTTGGTTGGAAGGCGTTACAAGAAAGGAAGCTTGAGTTTATTCCTACTTTTGTGCGAGAATTTTACGAAGGTTTAGCTACCTCCCATGATGCCATTGATATCCGCAAAAAGGTAGTTCCTTTCTCTATTGAACGTATTCGGAAATCATTGAAACTACCCAACTTTTCTGGAACATGCCCCTTCCAAGAAACTCTTAATGACCCTTCTTTTGATTTTGAATCCCTTTGGGGGACCGTGCTTGTTAATGGGACTAGCCCAATTCCTGAAGGTGAAAGGTATCCTGGACAGTTTTACAGCAGTAGTTTGACACCTCGTGCTAAGGTTTGGTCTCGTTTCATAATACCCACTTTCTTTGGTATTAAACACACTTCCGAGTTGAAGAAAGAGCACATATTTGTTATTAAGTGTATTTTGGAGGAGAGACCATTTGATGTTGCTAAGATCATTTATGATACAATCACGGAGTTCGCGAAATCACCAATGAAACAACAAAATCTGAAGTTTCCTTGTACTATTACTCAGTTGTGTCTAGACGCAAAGATTCCGCGTAAGGACGCAGATATTGATACTGTTTCAGTTGGTGTGAGTATAGCTTTGAGCACAATCAAGAACATCCATGAAGAAGCAACGCGAACTACAAGAAGTCCTAGAACTCCTCAATCAAAGAAAGCGAAAACTGTACCTGAGTTGGAATCGAAGATTCAGGTGTTGGAAGAGAATCAGGAGAGGATGATTGCTACCTTGGGAAACGTTACAAAAGAATTGGACCTGCTTCGAAATTTAATCCTAGGCGTAAATACACTTCAAAACGCGATTTATGATGCTGTTACGCGAGATAAAGGTCCAGAATGCAACACCGATAACCAGCCTCGCGCTGGTTAAGATACGTTTTTTTAAACTTTCCTCTTAGTGTATATTAGTTTAAATGCTTTATTGAGTCTTTTCGAGTCGTGGGGACACGACTCATTTTTGAGTTTGGGGTGGGGTTCGTTACCTCATCCCAGTTTTTATGTGTTATTTGCTTTATTTGCTTTCAATAAAAGAATTTTCGGAGTTGCGTTGGACTATAGAAATTTTTAAATATCCCTTTAAGCATACTTTTGATAAATCTATGATAGTAAATAGTGGACTTTAGGGATTGATATAAAACGCACTTACAATTGCATGCGAACATAGGTAATTGATAGGAAAAATTAATTAACAATGCAAATGAAGTAAGCTTGTACTCAAGGAATATGTTTGGTGTGTAGAACGTGAAATCCTAATTAGTAGAGAACCCACCTAGATATGAACTAAAGACAAGCTATGTACTTAGGAAAATGATAGGGGCAGTTCTTTGTTAGCCATTTGTGCCTTTTTAGCCTTCTATCCCTTGTATTAATTATTATCCGTCTTAGCCCACTTTGAGCCTTTAGCCTTTTCTTTGTAGCCACGATATAAGCCATTATCCCTTAGATTATTAGGCATGACCATATGACCCGCACTTGAATCACAATCCTGAGACATGTCTCGAGCTTGAGTTTGGGGTGGTGGGACCACATATGGGGAATTAAATGGGTAGGGATCGATGTGCTTTGTATTGTAGCACAATTGCAGATGATATATACTTGTAACCCTTTGCCGGGAATGAAGAAAAATGAAAAAGAAAGAAAAAATGAAAAATTTTGAAAAATCATACAGTAGGAACCGGGAACCCGGATTCGTCAAAACCGGGTACCCGGTTTGCTTCTGTACAAAAAAAAAAAAAGAAAAAAAAAGAAAAAAAAAGAAAAAAAAAAAAGAAAAAAAAAATATGAATGAATAAAACATCCGGCAAAGTGGAATTTTCTGAAAATCATCTTATTTATAGTGGGTAGACATGGGACGCTAAATTGTTGCGTATATGGGTGAGTGAGAACATCTTTTTGAGCGTTAACTCAAGCTCGAGGACATTGTTGATGGTAAGTGAGGAGAGAGCCAAAAGCTCACTTCAAATTTACCAAATATACATCCATACCGTCCTTAAGCCATTATTATAACCGTAAAGACCTCGTGATTCCTAAGTGCATAGTGAATTTATAATTCTGTTGATAGGGAATACATTTGGTGGAGCGTTCAAAGCGAGTTAGGATTAATGACCACCCTATAGCCATCATACAGAGATGAGTACAAGTGTAACCTTCAAGCATTGCGACTTTAATTTTATGATTGAGATTATTTACGTTTGATGTTGCATGATTAGTGTATGTGTATATTAGTTTCTAGAGTTTGCTATATGAGATTTATTTTGAGAATTGCTTTAGGGTTTACTTGCTAGCTTCTATGTGTTTATACGTTTACTTCTACCCCTTTGTTTTGTTTTACTTTGTCGGGACGACAAAGGTTTGAGTTGGGGGTCTTGATGTCTCCCTAATTGTTCTTATTTTAGACCCTTGGGAGACATCATTTTTGGTGTTTATTTAATTAATTTGATAGACTTTTGTACTAAATATTCAATAATCCGGAATTACCTTTTTATTTCTAGCATTTTTAATTTATTAAACTTTTGCGCGTAATATTGGTATTTTTAGTGTAAAGTTTACAGGTTTTAGATGTTAGCTAGGAGAGGAATCCGAGGAGAAAGTCAAAGATCGTGAATTAGAGTCAAGACTTGAAGACAAATCCCGAAGATATTATTTTTAGAGCTGAAAATCCACTTTCCAGGCCATAGATTGCTGATTTCGAGATGCTTAAGCGATGATTTAGCCGCTGACCTTTGAAGAGAAATCATTCCTTATCGAGTTACGGAACTTTAGCAACTGGAATGAGGTCAATCGGAGTTGTAACGCATCGGGAAAAGCTGTTTTAGTGAAGGCCTATCATCAGTTACGGGATTTTGGGCTTGAAAGTGGGCTTGGACATTTAATTAGGCTTTTATTTTCTGGTCCAAGCCCTAGTCCGAATTTTTACTTATAAAAGGAGGTCTGGACTTCTATTTTTCACACAATTCACATTCCACAAGATTAAACACCAGAGAGAAGCAACAGAAGGAAGAAAGAAGAAGCTACAAGAGCTGGAGTGGGTCTATAGCTCCGTTCGTAGTCATTCCAATTCCGGAAATTAGGTTCTTTTCGTATTTTAATTTTGTAAACAATATGAATTCCAATTATTTTAATTTAGTTTTTAATTTTAATATGAGCTAAGCTTTCATTAGTGCTTGAGAACAAAACAATGGGTGAATCTTGATTTTATTATTATAACGAATGTTGAATTTGGGTTTTTATTGAATTAAATTAAATTAGGGCTTTTACTCTTTTCGACAATTTGTGAATGTTTACTGATCTTAGAGTCGCGAACTAAAATTAGGTATTAGTATCTAAGCTATTCCATATATGTGGCGTATGGATCATCCTGACGGGGGGTTTAGGTACAGAAATAATTGTTCAATCTAGGATAAAAACTATTGATTCTGACGAACTTAGTTAATCCTAGGGCCAATGTGGTAATAAATCTTAATCATCCAACGGTGGATCATATTTACCCTGACGGGACTAGTGACACTTTAGGATCGCCTTATAGTCCACCCTGACGGGGGTATAAGGATATTAGAATCCCGACCATTGTAATTGACTGATTTAACCCTTAAACAACATAAGTTAGAAAGTAAAATTAGGAGGATCCTTGCGTTCTCAAGTACTACATCTCATATTGCGTTTTCACTTATTTTACTTGCGTCTTAGCTTTACTTGCATTTAATATTTGTCTTTCATTTATTTAGAATTAATAAACAAAACCAAACAAACAATTTATTGTCTTTTATTTTCATAAGTGCATAAATCACTACTTGCTAAACATTGTGATCAACCATCCGTCCTTGGAACGAATCTGTATTATCATACATACTACTTGGGACAACCGTACACTTGCGGTTGTGGTTCGATTAGCATTTACATTTATTTTAGAACACACAAAGAACCACCAGTTGATGAGCTATTGTATTTTGTATGCTTTGAGTATTTGCAGGAAAACACACCTTGATAGTAAAGAAAATATTAGTGAGCAATTCGATAGAAACTATGTTCTATCTCAGGGAACCTTGAGAAGTGTGTAGGCCGTGAGATCCAAGCTAGTTGACAAAACCATTTGATGAAAGTGCTAAAGGTAAGAAAATAACGAAATTGCATGGTGTAGAAAGTGAGTAAGGCAGTTCTTTCATATTGAATCCACTTGAAGCCTTTTCATACCTTCTCACCTTGTTATTTGATTTTATATGATATATCCTTCTCAGCCCCTTCTAGCCTTTCTAAAGCCTTTTTATTTAGCCTTATAAGCCATATCTCTTTAGATTATAGGACTTTTCCATATGACCCGCACTCGAATCGCGATGCATGGACAGTTGTTTTAGAGCTTGAGTTTGGGGTGGTGGGTCCACCATTATGGGAATTGTTATTGGGATGGGATTTTTGAGCTTATTAATTGTGCTCTGTTCTTTATATTGATGATGATTCACAGGATTTTTATTGTAACCCTTTGCCAGGGTAATAGTGAATGAAAAAAAGCTACGAGCTAAATTTGCCAACAAGGGCATAAAAAGAATATATATATATATATATATATATATATATATATATATATATATGAAAAAATAGCGTGATATCGCAACATTAAAAAGAGATTCATAGCTGTACAAAAGAAATTGATTCGAAAAGAAAATATATATATTCAGACCGGCAAAGTGGAATTCTTCAGTGAACATCTTATGCTTTAATTGGGTTATTGGGGATGCTAAATTGTGCATCAAAGAATTCAGTAGGTTGAGTGAGAAACGTTTTATGAGAGTAACTCAAGCTCTAGGGCGATTCGTTGATGGCTAGTGAGGAGAGAGCTAAAAGCTCACTCTAAATTATCCAAATATACTATCATACCGTTCCTAAGCCTAAATTACAACCTTAAAGACCTTTTGATTCTTTGCTATGTAATTGAGAAGTGATTGAGCCATTAGAGAGTAGTTAAGTGGATCTTTGAATACTAGTGAAGTTCGATGAACAATCTATAGCTTTCTTAGCAAACTGAGTAAAGTCCCAATCCTTCTTACATTGCGAAACTAATCTGATCTTGAATTCAAACCGTGTTAACTATGGATATGAGAAGTGTACAGGTATGTAGTTTATGAATATTATTGCATGAAATTTTCTGAGTAATTGCTTTATGTCTATTCTATATATTCTGCTATGTTCTTCCCATTATGTTGAAAATTACCTAGGTGTGTATTTATAGACTTCCCTTTGTGTTTATCTTTATTGTATCGGGAACGATACAACTTTGAGTTGGGGGTCTTGATGTCTCCTCATTTGTGATAGATTTATGTTAAGACTAGACATCATTTTTAGTGATTTAGAAGTCTTTCTAATTGTTTTTCTTGAGAAATAATGCACTTTCCTATTTTGAGTCTTGATTTAGTAAAATAATATTTTTAGAGCATATTGGGTTTAATTATTTATTTAGTGTGAAGCTTTAAAAATAATTATGGAGATTAATTAGAGTCCAAGTCAAAGACTATGGAAAGAGATAAGCATGGTAATTGGAGATAAGAAGGAAAAGCTAAGAACATGGAAAAGGAAAAGCTGCATTAAATCTGAATTTCTGCACCTACGACCACAAATCAGCTTATATCTCAGAATCTGTGTATAATTTCGAGAAACGGTCAAGAGAAAAGTTGAAGATCTTTCTGAGACGATGAATTTCGACTACTCATACGAGTCAAACGGATGACTACTGAAGCTACTAGGGCCAATACAAAAACGGGTCTGATTTCATGTTTTAGGGTTACGAATTTGAGTTGGGCTTGGAGTCCACTACTTACCTTCTCCTTCAAGAAAACTAATTAGGTATTCTAAACACCTATAAATACACCCTTATATCTTGTGTAAATCACCCTTGCCTCATAGTAATTAGTTCTTAAGGTTTTATTCATCAGAGTTATTGTAGAGAGCAAGATGATGTCTTTTATTATTTCCTTTAGTTTATTTCCTTCAGGTATGAACTAAACTTCCCATAGCTTGGGTTTTGCATCATGTATAAACTATCAATTCTAATTTCTTTCTATCTAAGTTTCTTTGGGAATTACATGTTTTAATCTGATATTAGCTGCTTACCTTTATATTTGTTTATGTGTTTTGATTTAATGACTGTTTTCCTTGTGGTGCGCAACGTTTAGGATTACCTTAATAGTAGTTAGATGATCGCCTTAGCTGGGTGTCTAATTATTGAAACACCACATAACGTCTAGTGTCGATATTGGTCTTGACAACACTAATTCTAACTAGATAGTCATTAGGGTATAATTTAATCACTATCACCATGTATGGAAATTGATTGCTTGGGGCCTTGGTAGCGATTGTAAACCCTATTTGAACCAGCCTCGTTGTGTGTCCGTAGCCCCCTTAGTCGCTCTCAAGGTCTAAGGTATGGGGATTTAGAATCCTGACTAAATATCTAAGAGCTAATTATCTCCCTTATTAACTAGATGTAATAGAAAGAATTAGAAGGATTCGTGCATACTAGCAAACCTAAGCTATACTTCTCATCTCATATTTCTTCGTATTTATTTTATTGTCTTCAATTTCCTTAGTTTAATTTAATTATCTCATTCTCTTTTTATTTCCTGTCTTTTAATTAATTACTTCTTACTCGTTATTTCTACCCATCCTATTAACACACTAAGTCCCTGAGAACGAACTCAACTTATCATTAAAACTTGCATTCGTCCTGTAATACTTGCAGTACTATGCCTGTCTAGGGTGAGAGTGCGTTGTTTTCTGACTTATTATTTATCTTATTTTATCACACCCTAGGCGACACCAACACCAAATATGTAAAGTGGATTTGACAACTTTCAAAGATCATAAAAGATAATTAGTAACTAATTAGACCATGGTTTGTATCTTAAAAGCTAAATATTGGAGTTTAGGATGCATGCAAAGAAACACAGACCAATTCAGAGTTGAAACGAGTAAGTTATGGACGTTGTGCCAAGAAGATTTGAGCAACCCAAATTTAACAAAAGAAGTCCATGGGCCACTTTTGACCTATTTTTATGGTCTCATGACATAAAAATACGAATTTACTAGTATATAATAGTAGTTTTACATCCTTTTAAATACGACGTTCACTACACCTTTCATTCATTCAATAGTCATAACTTGGGGAGTAACTTGAGAAGAGTAAGACGACAACACAATATTTCTCTCTGGTATAATTATTCTTCTCTTGAAATCTAAATTATGTATTTTTTTCTTATCGCATGAACTAAAAATATTATAGCTTGAGATTGCATATGTATGAACCCTAAATCATGATTTTAATATTTCACTTCTAATGTGAATTTGTTATTGTTTAAATGAACGTGTTATTCCCATTTAATATAATCTTGTTAATTGTGTGAATCTATTCTTTTGTCCAATTAGTAGGTTAGTATAGAATTTTGACTATTATCCGGAATGAGGGTTGGGTTTTGGAGCATAGTTTAAATTCATTTGATGTATTATTGAACAAGGGATCTTCACTAGTAAAATAGTCAACATGGTTAAAGTTTATAGTCCTAATACTTTATAGTGTCACAAAGTAGAGAGGTCGCTAGAGTACTAAGGGCACCCGTATCTACCCGGGAGAAATTTAGGTGGATAATCGAATCCCGATTATCGGTTCATACCAAATTTGCCCTTGAGTCAAGAGAATGTCTAAAAAATGTTTCGTGGGGATTACAAGCAATACACGAATATAAACTCATCTATCTTATCTTCATAAATTACTTCTTTACTCTTTTTTCTTTTAGTCTTAGTAGTGAATAAAATCCAAAAACCAATTATATATTTTTTCCCTTTTTAGTTAAGTTTTTGACAATAGATATGTAGAATCGAACATGTTAGCACTACGAGTGAGCATGGTTCTGTTCGTCTCGGTGTTTGGTCAAAACCGGAACCGAAACGAATATTTCAGTTTTTATAATTTAATAACCAAACCGGGTGGTTCGTATTGGTTCCACATTCGGTTTTTGGTTCCGAAATGGTTCGTTTCGGTTCGTTTCGAATTCAGATGCTTGGTCAATAATATTTTCACCGCATTTCTTGAAATACATTGTCCAATAGAGACTAATATTCCAATATAATTATGCTACTATTACTTGTCCATGTGTGCTAAAAATATATCAATTAAATATAGGATTAATGCCCAAGAAACACCTCAAATCAAATTTAATGCCCCCTCACCCCTGCCGTTCTCCTTTTGCCCATAAAAGGCACCTCTTTTAATTTTTATCCTATTCTACCCCTTTCTACCGCCGCCGCTCTCTCTCTCTCTCTCTCTCTCTCTCTCTCTCCACGAGTTCATAAACAAATAACTATGATAGCCGCTCTCTCTCTTTCGTTTAAATCATCAGCATATACACAAACACTGTGAATTATGAGAGCACCCATTAATGACGAATTTAGCAAGAAAAATAAAGAAACAGAGAGAAGAATAAGAAGAAGAATGAATAAGAGAGGAAGAAGAGATGTTTTATTTCTTGTTACAGTTACAATGTACAAAACTAGTTTATATACAATCATGTCTAACTAGATATAGCTGTAATCTAACTAATTTTTATGTAGAAGAAACAATTTGCATTTTGGTCCCTGCATTATTTCTTTTTATCCAATTCATTTGCTGTATTCAAAGATAGATTGACATCTCCACTGAAACATGATATTTGAGTATTGGGAAAGTAAGAAATTATGATTGAATTGTGCGAAAGTTTGTATAGAATAAGTTGATTGATTAACGTTGAAAAACTAGAAGAAAAAAACAATTCAAATCAGTAATGGGAATCTCTCCCAGAACTCAATATTTAGTCCACAAGCACAAAAATGTACTTGCTTAGCGTTTTCTGAGTTCTGGGAATTTATCCCAGTACTCAACATTTGCCACAAGTCCAAAAGTGCACTTGCACAAGTACAAAAGTGGGCTTTCACAAGTACAATCCGAGTTCTGAGTAATGGGAATCTATCCCAGAACTCAATATTTAGTTCACAAGTACAAAAATGTACTTGCTTAGCGTTTTCTGAGTTCTGGGAATTTATCCCAGTACTCAACATTTGCCACAAGTCCAAAAGTGCACTTGCACAAGTACAAAAGTGGGCTTGCACAAGTACAATCCGAGTTCTGAGTAATGGGAATCTATCCCAGAACTCAACATTTAGTCCACAAGTACAAAAGTGGACCTGCTTAGCCTTTTCCGAGTTCTGAGTAATGGGAATCTATCCCAGAACTCAACATTTAGTCCACAAGTACAAAAATGTACTTGCTTAGCTTTGAATAGAAAATTTGAAGATTTGAAGGAATGTGGAAAAGTTTTATTACTTCAGCTTGAATCTTCTCTCGAGTAATCTTACAATCGATGTCTACATGCTTTGTGCGTTCGTGATGTACAGAATTTGTAGACATAGCAACAACAGACTTGTGGAAGAGATCGTTGGCCACAGCGCTGTTAAAGAAAAACAAATTTGTGGTGAGTGGGAGAATCGGCCGGCAGCGCTGTTGAAGAAGAGCAAATAAGGGACAAGGGTATTTTTGTATTTTGCAGCAAGGTGCCTTTTATAGTCAAAGGTGTAAGGTGGCAGGTGTTTAATGGGTATTAACCCTTAAATATAAACATATAATCTAACAACACTTATCTTAATTTACAACACTACAATAAATTTAAATCTATTACTTCTTACAATCAAGATTTATAAAATTAATCAAGTAATGAATAATTATAATTTTAAGTGATATAAAAAAAAATTCTCACTAATAGCACCATCGAATAGTAAAACTAAAATCTCACGTAGATGATAATTTCTCAACAAAAGTTTCTCCCACATAATTCTTATAAAAAAAGTTAAAGCATTCCCTATATTTTCCTTCGTTAATTAGTTCGGTTATTGTTCGGTTTGTTTGGTTTGGTTTTTGCTTAGTAAACCAAACCGAACCAAAAAATTCGTTTTTTGAAAAATTAAAAACCAAACTATTTGGTTATTCGATTTTTAAATTTTTTAGTTTGATTTTTTTGGTTTGGTTTTTTTGGTTTGGTTTTGTTTTTTAGTTCTCATTTAGTCACCATGTTAGCCCGCCACTTTTTTTAATATGGAAAAAACCTTATGCCGCTAGAAGGTGTATAGTCCCACCTTGATAATCGAGTAAAAAATCCCATAGGCGGAATTTATAGAATAGCTAGCTGAACGAATAAGATATCATTTGAACAAAAAAGAATAAGATATCGAATTTTCTTCAAGTCTATCCCCAATCCCCATGACCCATCCCCATGCATGGGAACTGTCTAATAGCCGTGATAAAGAATTGTCTAATAGACGTAGTATAGGATAATTTTGCTAACAAAGCAGACATAGCTACTACTCTGTTTACAAAGCAGACATAGTATAGGATAATTTCTTACTCCGAATTATAATTGGCAACCCAACACATAAGGTTACGTGAAGATATTTCTAAAAAATATAAAGTAGATTTCTCAAGGAATCAAAAGTGATTCGAGGTATCCTTGAGTACCTGATATTTTAAAAGATGATTTCATTGCTTTAGTAAGCACGATAAAACAATAAAAATTATCAAGGCCTATATCCAGTAGAGGACTAGCTCAGAGTTGGATAACTGATAATCTCCTAAGATTCTCCAATAAATTGATCTTGTTTAAATATCAAGCTATAGAATAGAAGTATATATCTGATATCCACCCATACGCTTGAATAAATTATCAAATAGAAGTATTTGTACCTCATGTACTGCAGATAATAAGAATAGCATGTCCATCTCAATGAAACCATAATCAACAAAACACATAGGATAGCGTGGATAATTTCCAAAAGAAAGCTATAGAAATTCTTGAATAAAATAGTACATCTACGAGATACCATACAATAACATCCCGCCAATCTAAAATAGACTACCCCTAAAATAAGCATAATCATATCTTTCAAATAGTTAATAGAATAAGAGATAAACACAAACCAGTATATGCTAGAAAACGCGAAGGGCCTTATAAAATTAGGATACAGGGGAAAGCTGAGACCCTTAGAAACGAGTAAGGAATCGCATTGCATGATCGTGATAATACTATGATAGAACATTAATATGAAAGGGATTAGAGATGAAATACTAGTGGAGGTAAGTCTGCATGTGTCTAGAAAATAACGAAGGACGTTTAACACCATAAACCATAAGAGCAGTTCGAAGGAAAATAAAAACCATTAAGAAACTGATAAAACACTTGAAAAACTGTCCCAAAGAGACTTACCCAAATAAAATAATGGAGTAGCTAGTCAGAAACCTATGAACAACATATGATTGCATGCAAACATAGAAGCTAGGGGAGAGAGTACCCGATAATTGATAAACAGGGAGAAGGGAAGCCAAGGCCAACACGAGCTTCCCGTGAAAATAAAAGAGAAACGCCATTATCCGTATCGGAGTGCAACAAGTCGAGATAATCGGAGGTATTAATCATTCGAGGTGTCAAAGAAAACAACAACAAAATTAAATTCTTGAAAGATTAAAAGCGATTGAAAAGAAGGAAAATCCAGAAGAGAAGTCTTGATCCTGTTGACTTTCTAATGATGCTACGACCAAAAAGAAAAAATAGGTATATCTAATTATAAATTTTGTAATTTTAATTTATTGTAATAGTTGTAATATTACATTTTGAAATATACTTTTATTAAATTTATTTTACTCGATTCAGTAATAATATTGTTAGTTTTTCACCTAACACTTTTTCTCCCATGATTCCACCAGTTTGAAGAGATGCAGTTTTGATCTGCGGAGCCCACATATTGATGCGCCAATTCACTTTCTCCTGCCTGCATTTCTAGGTCGTAGTTTTGCTTCTCCAGGAGTATTTTTCTTCTCATAAATTTGTATTCTAATTTAATGTTGTAAAAATGGCCAACGCCCCCAGGTGTAAGGAGGATTTACCTACCAATCACTGATGAGGTCAGCACTTTCATCCGCTTTAAGTCTTTCCTACTCAATCCAGTTCTTGTTCTTTTTAACTTCGCGTTCACTATTGATATATTCCTGGTGGTAACACTAAATGGACAATGAAACTAAATTATGTGAGTATACTGTCATCAAGGCCAATAATTTTTCTTTTACATTTTCCCTTTAAATACTCATAAAGATGCATTGAACAAATATAACTTGTGATTTTACTACATTTTATCTTATAGTGGAAGAATCAAATTGCAGTATCAATGGCAACAGTTAAACTGATCGGCCAGAGGGAAAGACCATTTGTTGGCCGAGTTGAAATTGCATTGAAATGGAAAGGTGTCGAATACGAATTTCTACAAGAAAATTTGCCCAGCAGAAGTCCACTGCTTCTTAAATACAGTCTTGTTCACAAGAAAATACCTATACTTGTTCACAATGAAAATCCAGTTATTGAGTCTCTTGTGATAGTTGAATACTACGACGAAACATGGAAAGACAATCCTATCTTGTCTCAAGATCCTCATCAAAGAGCTATGGCACGATTCTGGGCTAAATTCATCGATGATAAGGTATATTTTAAATTGTTAATTCTGTCTTTTACTAAAACTAGCTAGTCTATGAAACAAAGCCAAACATATCATTTAATTTTTTTTGTTTTTAGTGCGTGCCAGCCAGCAATAAGGAAGTCTTTTTGGTCCAAAGGTGAAAAACAAGAAAAGGCGAGGGTGAAAGCAGTTGAGGCATTGGATATTATCAACTATCATCAACTCAAGGATAAGAAATTCTTTGGCGGAGATAATATTGGGCAGGCGGATATTGCTGCAAATTACTTAGCCCTTTGGGTTGGAGTTGAAGAACAAGTTTCGGGTAATAAGTTGATTACAAAAGAGAAATTTCCAAATTTTTGTGAATGGATTGAAGTGTACGTTAAGTGCAGCATTATCGAGGAAAATCTACCTGATAAGGAAAAACTACAAGATTTTCTGCAAGCTTGTTACGGAGCCCAATTGAACTGAAGTTGCAGAGTGAGAAGAAAGTGTGTTTTGTGTTACAAGTCAGTTACAAACAGTTCTTTCTCAGTTTCCTTTTTATTAGCCATGTATCACTTCCTTTAATAAGTTTAAAAATAAACATGAGAATTTGATATAGAATAATGGAGGGAAGTTGGATATAAATCTATAACAAAACATTTGTGATATCATCCAATAATTTTTTTTTCTTCTTAGATTCCTCCACGATAAACGCCAATTCTGACAATTTTAAGGGTAAATATCTTATGTAGGTGTTAGTCATATATTGTTATAATAAAAGGTTCAAGTATTACTAATCGGAAATGAAAAGGGTTTTCTTCTAAATCACTATGATTTAGAGTCTATCTCACCGTTTTGCTCTTGTTCTTCCTTCTTCTCGATGAAAAAACACTTTCACCTTACACTAGGGTATTTCACCGGCCGATTTAGATTCGAAAGATGCATAAAAACCCGTTCTTGAGATCGCCGCTAAAGAACCACCGGATTTTAAGATCCTCACGACTTGGGCAAACTCGGATATAGACTCACGCTACCCCATGACTTACCGGAGAATGGCACTCTTGGATCTAGGTGGTGGTTAGGGTGTGATAATAACTATATAAATATTAAAATAACTAAACACCCTAGCCCACTACGTTATTCACGACAAATATCACAGACCGTATGCAAGTTTAGTTGATAAATACAATATGTTAGCATGGATTAAGCAAGTTAGCTAGGACTAATGCAAATATAAAGTGAAAATAAAAGAAGTTAGAAGAATGATACGCTAAAAGACTCTGAAATATATTTTTGGTTTTATGACTCTAATAATCAACAAAATAAACTAAACACAGGAAAATAAATAAGAGAAGAGAGATAGTATGAGAGTTTAGCTAGAGATAGCAAGTATTTCCCACTAGCCTTGTTTTATAATTATTATCTAAGGGAGAATTATGTGATACCCAATAACCAGAATTCTGTATTCCTCCCAACGCCCTTGCGGGTGGACTTAGGAGGCGACCTAACAATTACCAAGGGACTTGGGTGAGGGACCCTGCGCGTGATAGGTGGTTCTCAAACCCTGGTGACTATCTAGTTAGGCAAGCACTTCAGGATAACTACCACACAATACACGTTTATGTGGTGTTTCAATAATTGGACACCTCTTCCGGGTGACCATCTAACTACTATGGTAATTTTATATGTTGCGCACCGCAAGAACTACATAATATATATCAAAGCACATAAAAACAGAGTTATCACTACTAGTATCAGTTAGATGTAAATGGACATCCCAAATTAAAATAGATATAAAACAAGTCTAAGGTTCATACACACATGCTAATCTCAAGCTAAATAGAATTAGTTCACACTAGAGAAAGAAATAAAATAAATTACAAAGGTGAAGGGTTGGAATGGTATTAACAACTTCCAACTCCTTCTTGACTTCTTGTCACTTGCTTCTATGTTGATTAAGGGTTGATTAGGAACAACAAGGATGATTTCTCTAATGTAGAAATATATATATATATATATATATATATATATATATATATATATATATATATATAGGCATTTGGTCTAAATATGGAGTAATCCCCAAGTTTAGGAGTCCTAATCTTACAAAAATTAGTATTCCTAAATCATAGGACAAGATAAACCTTTGCATATTTTGATTTGGTCATATCTCCTTCATCACTTATTGAAGTTTAGTGTACAACACGTCAAAACGACCGTGATAAAAAGACCAGTCAATTGGTCGAAGGCTCCTCCAAATTCTTGACCGACTTCCTGCAATAATTTAATTAGTGAACGTTTTTCCAGCATGGTAAATGTGTTTACTTTTAAAATATATCCAAACTTTTCCTTTTTTTTTATCAATAAATCAAACTTTTATTAATATAAGCTCATACATCAAGTCACATTACAAACTAGACTAAATAAATAGTCCAACTTTAACTACTCGGCCTACTAACTATTACAAAGGAAGCCCATTACATTTAAAATTTCATTAATAACATTACAAAAGCAATCGCATCAAATTAAGGCCCAAATAACTAAATGGACTCTATCTTTTCAACGAGACATTTAGCTTCTTTACTCTTGTAATTACTCCTTCCAATTTTCACATGGACAAGACTATAAATTCTTTTCCAAATATGATCTTCATTCAAACAGTTACCTCCATGATCCCTTTCGTTTCTTTCCCACCATATACAGTAAATATATGTGGTAATAAAGGTCCCAACTATATCAATTAATTCCATATTTGATGTATCCTTAACAATTTTCACCAAATCTACCAAATCTGCAGGTATAATATTTATACTGCACAGATCAAGTAATCTTACCAGAATTCGTTTTGTAAAGGAGCAAGTGACAAATATGTGATTGACATCTTCAATACTCTCACTACAGAAACAGCACAATGAGCTAACTTGTAAACCCCAACTCATTAGTCTGGCTTTAGTTGCTAATCTGTCTTGAAAACACAATCAAGCTATAAAGGCACACCTAGGTATACAATTCTTAGTCCATACAACTTTCCACCATTCTACTTCATCCTTATCCTCTTTAATCTGCGCAAGAGATTTCTTGAATGAAAATCCTTTCATTGAGCTCTCTTTCCACACAATTATGTCCTCACCTTTAGTAAGTTTAATATTACTAATATGAGGAAGTAATTTGCCAACTCGAGGAGGGAGTCTCCATCTATTACCACCATAGAAAGCTGCAACTATTGTATTACTATTGCTATCATCATTACTTATCTCAATCTCTAGTATTTTTTGTGGACTATTACCATTCAACCATTTATCCCATATTAAGAAAGTATTTTTTCCATTTTTGACATTATGAGAAATGATCTTGTAAGAAATATACCTTATTTTCAGCATTTGCTTCCAAATCCAGGTGTGAGCCTGTTTAACATCCAAACTCCAAATGCACTTTCCCTTAATTATATTTTGATGAACCCATAAGCTCCACAAGTTGAGTTTTTACGAGTACATTCTCCAAAAAGTAGCAAGGAGGCACACTTTGTTAATATCTTCAATATTAGGAATTCCAAGGCACCCATTTTCTTTACTCGAGCATATATTCCTCCATGAGACTTTTGCCCCCATAGCTCCATCAAGAGTACCCTTCCATAGAAAACTGTCCATTTTTTGATTAAGTTTATATATCACCTGCTTAGGGAGTAAAAAGACCCTGCACCAGAATAATATTTTACTGATGAGAACACTTTTAATAAGGTTAACTCTCCCTGCATAGGACAGTATCTTTGATGACCATATACTTATACTGCTGCAGATATTCTCAACTAATTTATTACCATCAGATACTGATAGTTTTTTTGAATTCAGTGGGACCCCCAATTATCAAATTAGAAGTTTCCCTATTTTGATATTCTTCAAAAATACCTTGCATAATTTGTGAACTAGTACCACCAAAATAGAGTTCACACTTGCTATAATTGATAACTTCTGTACTAAACTAGGCTAGTGGGGACTACTTGCTAGTTATTGCAACCACATATTTGCATAACTTCTATACTACACGAATCGAGTCTTCTCCAGCTACTCCATGAATGTTTCCAAAGTTTTGGAATTGAGCTAGCATACCCGAATCGGGTCTGTATCGTACGACATTAATAACTGGAGGACCAACATCAAGAGCAAGAGCACGATATGGAATTTGTTCATGATCTTGTACGAACCATGGATCATAAAAGACTTGAGGTTGAGCTTGTCCTCTAGGTGGAGGAGGGTTTTCTTCTACTTCCACCCGAGGAGGATTGAGATTGTTGACATTGTTGTTGTTTACATTAGCCATTTCTTTTTCTCTTGTTAGTCTTTTTTCCTTCTCTCTTTTGTTTTTATACCTAAATAATCTCCCAGGATTTGAGAGCCTACACTAAACACGTAAGACCTGAGAAAGAAAAAAAAACAAAAAGCATAAAACTGAAAAAATAAAATAAATTAACAATTAAAATACTATGGATTAACACCGGCGGTCACAAGCTACTGTCCCAAGCAGCGACACAAAAAGCTTGGTGGGTCCTGGGGTGTTACAAAATTACGCAATAAAAATAGAGGATCCACAGGCCGCAAGTGTACGGTTGTTCAAGTAATACTCTGATAATTGCGTTTCATTCATAGGGACGGATAGTTATAACACAGGTATTAATCAACTAAGTAGATGTAACTGCTAAAACTGAAAAAGTAAAATATGAAGGTATTTGCTTGATTTTGCATTATAACTGAGGATGCAATAAAATAAAGTATTAAAATGCTTAACTGAAATGAAATACTGAAAGTAAATATATGTAGACGCAGAGATGAGAGATGTACTTGAGTCTCGCAAGGGATCCACCTAAGTTAACATAATCAATGTTTCTGTTAAGGGCTAAGCCGGTATTATACTAGTCGAGACTCTAATATATCTTAGCCCCCTGTCGGGTTGACCTAGGAGCTATCCTATGGTAAGACAAACCCCTCTAAGGTAGTAAGTTTACTTACGGACGTGAAGATCTTTACCTCTTTGGCTATGTGATTAGTCAAGCCTGTCAGTCAATAACACACATCACACGAATATTACCTATTTCTGTAATCAAGCGCACCCTGTCGGATGATCACTTAGCCACAAAAGCGAATAGCCCAATTACTAAAACCTATTTCTAGTTGTATGGAAAAGAAATAGTAAATAAGCATAAAATAATATCCAGTAAAAATTACCAAAGTTGAAATTAAATAATGAAATCCCAAATTCGTAAAACAAGAATTACATAAACTAGGGTTTCAACCCAAAAGTGTCATTTTCAAGTACTAAGAAATTTAGCTCATATTCAAATTAAAAAATGAAAATAAATAAAAATAATTCATCAATCTCAATTACAGAAAAGAAATAAATAACCTAAGGATTGGATTGGCTGTTGTTGGAAGAATGAAAGTCCTCCAACTCTAACTTTCTCCTCTACCTTCTTGCTCTGACATGAAAATAATGAAGCGTAGAATTGAATTATATGAACTATGTGTAAAAAGGAGGTCCAAAAGACTATTTATAAAGCTCTAATTCGGATAGGGCTTTTACTTAAGAATAATAAGTCAAAACATAAAAAGCCCAAGTCCGGAATCTCGTAACTATTGTACATCCTGTAGTAAAACCGTCATAACTTTTTTGTCTCACGTCCAAATCACCTGATTCTAGTCCTCAAATCTTCCAAACTCAAAGGCGCAACTTTCTCTTTTAGATCTCCGGGCTTGAATCATTGCTGAAGTGACTCCAAGTCAGCAATTAGAGACAGCTTTCCGAATTTTCAGCTCATTAAGTCAACTCTTCGGGTAATCTTTTATTGCTTTTGACCTCTCTGCTTGATCTAAGCCTTTAATTGTTACTTATCTTCCTCATCGTGGTGCTCCAAAGCATCCTTGTACCTAAAAACTTTATACTAAAAAGAAACAATTTAACGTACAAAAGCTCTAACAATGAAATATCATAATTTCACGGGAAGAAAATGCAATATAATGGAATAATCATAAAATTCTATCAAAAAAGTCTAATATTCACCTAAAATGATGTCTCCTAAGGTCATATATTTAGAACAAAACGGGAGACATCAATAACTTCTTTTCTCACTACTTCTTTCAATACCGACATAAGTCTTTTTTTCCCTCAGCTAATCGTGCCTTCTAACTTCAAGAATGATTTTGTATTGGCAAATGATAGGACTAATGTCTTTGATGTCATCAATAGTCCATCCAATTTCCTCTTTATTAGCTCGAAGCACACGCAACAATGTTTCCTCTTGAGGTCATGTCAAGTTAGCGGAAACAATACCAGGTATTGTATTATATGCAGCTAAATAAGCATACCTCAAATGGGAAGGTAGGGGTTTCTCTTCAATATTCAGAGGATATTGAATATAAGGTTCCTTTCTTGGCTCAATATTCTTCTAGCCTCAAATTTGTTCATAACCTTTACTTCTTGGCTTTCGACTTTCTAAATATTGAGCCGCCACAACCTTGGCTAGATCTTCATGTAACTCAGGAAAATTAAGTGTCAAAGTGGACTAAAAAATATCATTAAAACTAATTTCACCATATGCTTCTGGTGTGATGTGATCGATAATGTCCACATGGAAGGAATCGTCCCTAGAAGAGGTAAATTTCATCGCATTGAAACATTAAATTTGATCTCTTCATCATGTACTCACGTGATTAATTCTCCATTTTCTACATCAATCAAAGTACGCCTTGTGGCTAAGAATGGGCGCCCCAAGATTATTGCCACATTCTTATCCGCTTCATAGTCAAGAATAATGAAATCACATGCAAATATAAATTTACCTACCTTGACGAGTACATAATCTATCTTTCCCTCGGTTAGGGAGATAAAACTATCTGCCATTTGCAAGACCACAATAGTAGATTTCGTGCTCCCAAGCTTCAATTTCTGAAACAACGACCTAGGAATGAGATTGACACTTGTACCCATGTAGCATAAATCTCTCTCGGTCCATTCTTCACCAATGGATATAGGAATATCAAAACTTCCGGAATCCTTCAACTTCGATGGCATATTTCTCGTGAAAATTTCACTACACTCCTACGGTAAACCAACCATTTCCCGTACAAGGTACTTCCTTTTTTTTGAAAAAATATCGTTGATGAACTTCAATTACTTGGGCATTCTTTTGATTGCTTCAACAAAAGACAAGTTGATTTATAACCTTTACACCATGTCAACAAACTTCTTGATATATTTTTCATCGCTCTTATTTTGAACACGTGAAGGGAATGGTGGAGGAGGCCTATTTAAAATAAAAACTACCTATTTCTTCTTCTTTTGTTCCTTCGGTGCCTTTTCAACATTCTCTTTAACGATCATCAACTAACTTTTTTCTTCAACAACATCTTTTACCTCTTTTGTCTTGGAAGTAAACTCTTTATCTTTCATAACGGGAAGGTGTGGGTAGTTGCTTCCCACTCCTTTGCACAATCACGTTACAATCTTCAATATTTTGTGGATTTTCGTATTTCTAGGAAGTTGACCTTGAGTCTGCATATTCAATTGGTTAGTAATTTGAGAAACTTGGTTTTTGAGAAATTTCAATGCCATGGAATTCTCCTTTATCCTCTCGTTGTTGGAATTCCATGTCTCTTGTTTTGACTTCAACTTCTCTTTCATCATTAACATATATAAACTTAATGCTTGTTGAAGAACATTAGAGGTGCCTTCTTATAGATGTGATGTACGTGCTTTTTGGGTAAGACTTTCAATGTAAGCATCTTGCATGGGATTTTGACCTCCTTGGTATCAATTTTAAGGTCGAGATTGAAAGTTGTTTCATTGGGGGAGTTGTTGATGATTTCCTTGATTGATCGTCCGTTAGGATTTGAACACTGGAATCCTGGATGATTACAATGTGGTTGACCATATCCTTGACAAACCAAAAAATGATTACCTCGATCAAATACAAAAAACATGGATTTTGGATTTCTTTGGAACTGTTCCAAAATATGATCATCAACTCCATAATTTGAACATCCATAAGACTCGTCTACAAATTTCACCCATGTTTGTCTACTTTGGAATACTTCTCTGACATCCAATGTCAATTGTTTCACCTAACTTTCCAATGTAGAAAACTTGGCTTTAATTGCGGTTTCACTAGCAACATGTAACGTACCTCTTAGTTCTTGCGATGTTGGCCAAATTCTTTCGATGTCTATTATTTTCTCCACACAAATTGCAGCTGGAATTATTTTCATTGATTAAAAACACCACCACAGAGATTAACGAATGTTAACCTTATATCTCATCAAGAACCTCGTAAAACATAGATAACAACCTCAAATAAATGTACCCATCAAAGGGCACCTTGTCAATATATGTTGGAACCTCGTCCATGTGTCTCATAGACTTTTGCTAGCTTCTTATTTGAAATTAACAAGCTCTACTTGATGTTTCAACTTCATACTTTGCGGATAGAAACGGTCCAAAAACCTCACTTGCAGTGCAACCCATGTCAGGGTTGTCTCGGATTATTAATGATCAAGCCACTCACTTGCACCCCCGGTCTAAAAGAACTGGAACATGATATAATATAATTTCATACACCAAACGGGATCCTTTGATACGCAAAGGTGCCAAACGAACAAATGAAAGTCGTTTTGTGTTGATCAAGTGGATCCACACAAATATGATTATAACCTGAATAGCCATCAAGGAAACAATAGTACTATTTTCCTGCAAGCTTATCTAATATATGATCAATGAACGGTAACTAAAAGTGATCTTTTTTCGTGGGTTTGCTGAGCTTGCGGTAATCCATGTATACTCTCCACCCCACAACTGTTCTAGATAGAATGTCTTCATTTTTATCATTAAGGATGGTAGTCATACCTCATTTCTTTCAAACACACTGCACTGGATTAACCCACTCATTATTTCAAATCCAAAAGAAAATTCCTGCATCTAAGTACTTGATCACCTTCTTCCTTACCACCCCCTTTATTGCGGGAATGGGTCTTCTTTGCCCCTCAATAGAACACAAACTTTGTTCTACATTGTGTGTTCTTTAGCTTCCTTCAATAAACTACAAGTTGATTTGTAATCTTTTCACCATTTTAGCAAACTTCTTGAAATCTTTTTCATCGCTCTTATTTTGAACACGTGAAGGGAAAGGCGGAGGAGGTCTATTTTTATTCAAAGCTACCTTTTTCTTCTTTTTGTTCCTCTAGTACATTTTCAACATTCTCATTGAAGATAACCGACTCACTCGTTTCTTCAACAACATCTTTTACCTCTTTTGGGATGGAATTCAACTCTTTATTTTTTATAACAGGGAAATAAGGGCCAAAGTAGGATCTGCTGGTGATGTGGTCCACTTTAATTAAACACAAATCAGATGGAGTCCTTGGATTCAAGGAATTCTATGAGAATAATCTTGCTTTGCTTGCTTCTAATGCTTGAAAAATATTTTTAAAACCGGATTAAGTTGTTTTCAAAACTTCAAAGGTAAATACTTTCCAAATTGTGATTTTTTAGAAGAAAAAGTAGGAAATATGTGTTCTTGGGGGTTTAGACGTCTCATCATAGGTAGAGATGTCTTTGTGGACGATATTATTTGGCATATTGGAAAGGGTGAAAGATTGAACATTTAGAATTATGGTTGGATTCCAGACACTTTGAATCTCTCTAGTTCAGATGGGACAAACTTACAATGGGTGAGTGAACTTTTGAATGATCAAGGTATAGGTTGAAATATTAATGTACTTGAATCTATATTTAATCCAAAATTCATTGCAACCATCTTTGGAACTCATATCTATCCTTTACAAGATGACGTTTCAGTTTGGACTAACTCCATTTTAAGAAGTGTAACTATCAAAGAGGTATATTACCAAGTTAGGAAGGAACCCCAAGAAATGGAGGAAAAATAAGGGATAAAGGTCAATCTTCACTTACTAAACCCAAGATTGTTTATGGTTTCATTTGGAATCTTAGAGGAGCGCCAAAAGTAAGGATTTTTTATGGAGGGCATGTAAAGATGGTCTTCCAACAAATGAGAATAGACTCAAAGGGAAATATCACAAGATGATCAATGTGATATGTGTAAGGGATCAATTGAAACTAATGAACATATTGTGTTACAATGTGATTGGTCTAGAGCAGTTTGGCTAACTTCAACATCGAATTTTTAATCTCTTAGTGGCTCTACAAATTGTATATTCTAATGGGTTGTTTTTCTTATGGATATATCAAACTTAGAGCCCAAGAGAGCTCTTTTATAGCTAAGTTAGTAGCAAATTTGTCTAGGTTTATCTGGAAGGAAAGGAATTTCTTTGTGTTTAAATGCAAGTTACAAGATCCCTATTAACAATGGAAAATGCGGTTAACGCCAATGATATATACATTATTGCAAATAGCAAGAACTCTGAGGTCTTTAGTGTTAATTAAACTAGTACAACAACTAAACCATTATTGATTATGAATAATGCTTCAAGCAATTCAATTACACATTTAACTAAAACTAGATGGATCCCACCATCAGTTGGTGAAATCAAAATCAACACTGATGCAGCTTTTGATGTTATTAATGCTAAATCTGACGTGTCTATATTGTTAGGGATCATAGTGGAAAGTTTTTGGATGGGAATACTAGATGCATGGCCTTATCACCTTTGGAGGGTCAAGGCATTACAAGTCTATCAAGATTTCCGGAATGGCTACACATTTCCAGCTGGATTTATTTCAAATGAGAGTGATAGTACCTTAGTTATTACTCTTCTGAATTGTAATAAGGTTAAAACTCCTCAATGTATCAAACATTTGATTAGGGTTATCTGAAAGTGTAGTAACACTCATAATATTTAGTTTTCTCTAGTAAATAGGGGGAAAACTTAGTAGTAGATTGGGTAGCCAAACAAAAGCTCAAAGACATATTGGTTGTCTTAAAATGGAAACATTCACCCCAATTAGCTAAGCTTGTTTTAATGACCATTATGCTAAGGGAATTGCATGACTTTTGATCTGGTTTTCAATATATTGTTATTCGACTAAAAAAGAGAATGTTACTAACCTTGTTCGTATTCCTAGACAAGAATCCCACCTCAGGGAAAAGATTTAGGCCTATAACTTGTGGTAATATTCTTTACAAAGCTATTTCTAAATTTATTGCTAATAGGATGAAAAACTGATTTAGAGGTTTAATATTGTATAATAAAGCATCTTTTGTGGGAGGTAGAAGCACTTATGATAACATTTTGGTTGCTCAGAGTGTTGTCCAAGGTCATGATAGAAAGAATATTAGTCAAACGTTTACTTTGAATCTTGTTTTGCAAAAATTTTATGACACTATCAACTGGAATTTCTTGTTGAACTATGGGGTTTCATGACAAATTAATTGGATAAATAAATATATGCATTACTACTTCTATGTTTTATTTATGATATTAATGGTTTCTTACAAGTTCGAAGTGGTTTAAGGCAAGGAGATCCTCTATATCCTTACCTTTTTTTGATATGTATGCAAGTGTTTACTTTAATCTTGGATCAAATGGTGAAACATAACTCGTTTACCTATCATTCTAAGTGTACTAAAATGCAGCTGAGTCATCTAATATTTGCAGATGATTGTTTAATTTTTCTTGATAGTGATAAAGTTTCTGCTAGTATGCTTAAAGACGATTTAGATTTATTTCCTAGACTCTCAGGTTTAAAAATCAGTCATGAGAAGGGTGAACTCTATTTTGGAGGTAACAACAGGGGTTTAATTATGGATCTTAGTGATGTTTTGAATTCCAATTGTGGGGATTTTCCTGTTAGGTACCTTGGTGCTCCTCTAACAACTAAGGGACCTAATAGCATTATGTGCAACACTTTAATCAATATTATTGTGAGTAATGCTGATAATTGGATGCATAAACACCTCACTTTTGCAGGAAGAGGTCACTTAATCAAGAGCGTTTTGCAGAGTAAAGCTAGATTCTGGTTTTCAATTATGTTTTTACCGATTGGAGTAGTGAGAAAGAATGAAGCTATGTCTAGTCGGTTTCTTTGGATATGTAATATTGATAATTGTCATGGTGCTAGGTTTATTGGGATAAGTAATGTAAAAGTAAATAAGAGGGTGATTTGGGAATTTCTAGATTGCCGCATATAAATCAAGTAGCTATTTTGAAGTCTTTTTAGAGAATGTATGGTAATAAAAACAACATATTTTCTAAGTGGGTTTACTCAAATTGGTTGTACAATAAAATTATATGGAGCATTTAATATAATAATGATTTGCCTTGGACTTGAAGAGCTATGCTAAATGTTAGGAGTATTACTTATGAGTACATTGATCATAGTATGGTATTGGTAAGAATACTTATATGTTAACGATTAGATGGATTGATGGTAAGAGTGTGAAGGATATTTATCTGGGGATAGTATTTCATTAGGTAACTATAATATCAATCGAAAAGTTGTTGAATATTATACATGTGATAGACGGAGAGTTTTTGAAAGTTTGAATGGGATTATGTAGTTCATTACAAAGTATAAGCTTGAAGAGAATGAAGACAAAATTAGATGGGTTGATAAATGGTTTAAAACTAAGGACATTATGATCAACTTGATAGGGAATACACAGAAGGTTAAATGGTATAAGATTATGTGGAATAAATGGATCCAACCAAAACATAGTTTCTATGGTTGGCTTATTTGCATGAGTAGATTAAACACAAAAGATAATTTGCTTGATGGGGGATGATTGTGAATGAAGACTGATTTTGTGTGGTATGGAGCTGGAGTATAGGAGTAATCTGTTTATAGGGTGTAGTTTCACACATTCTATTTGGAGTGAGATTTGTATGCTTAATAATTGTACTATTAGTTGTACTAATTGGGATGAGAGACTGAGTTTTATGAAAGAGTTCAAGAGTAATTTTTTTGAGTGATACTGTCTATAGCTTGAGTTTTTTAGCTTCGTTTACAATATTTGGGATGACATAAACAAGAAATTATCCAAGAATTCACTTTAAACTGATATTTTTAGCAAGATTAAGGAGGATATTAGAGTTAGCTTACAGAATAGAAGGAGGTTTAGTAATTATGCAATGAATAGAAGATTAAATGAGAAGTGGAATTTGCATAGAAATTTGGTTTCTAACACATGATATTGAGGCTTTGTGTGACGGATTTGTTCTTGAAGAGTGTTTTTGGTACTTGTGCTTTTGCAGCTTAAGGATGAAAATGTATTCTTTATTTCATAGGGACTTGTGTTGCAAATTTGTGGGATTGTGTGTAGTATATTGATGATGAGAGTTTGTTGGAGGTGTGGAGGAGAAGCTAGGAGAATCTTGGACCTAGGTGCAGTTGTGGCTTTTCCTAGTTTTGGCTTATTTCCTTATTTAAAAGTTTCTATTTTTGGAAAGTTTCAATTTTTGGAATTTTTCCTTTTTTGGTTGTTTTACAATTGTTTTTAATCAGATGATCGTGTAGGTTTCGCTTAGTAAATGTTGTTCAGATTTTTTTGTGTGCCTAGTTTGACTTTTTGAGTCAAAAAGTCAAACTAGGGATTTGATTTGTACAAGTTTTAATTGATGATATAAGATGTTTATTGATTCAAAAAAACCAGCATTGCCACATCTTATCCTAAACTTTCAAATGACACTATGGGCGTCTAACTATGATTTTACTCTCAATATTCACTAGTTTATAATAGTCAAGCTTCGGACCCTCCTTAATAATACTTTCAAATAGATTATTCTAAGGAGTGTTTAGTTCACGCAACACTTTATGAACAACATGACTTGAATACGCATGATTAGTAATTCAACAACATTGTTGTTAGTTTAACTAATTATATGGTTTGAATAGAAAGATTCTTTCTTATATCTATCTTCTCAGTATGTAGTACTAGTTGATTACCCCATCCATAACACAAATTAGGACTATTATTGGAGTTAGTACGGGTAATATTAATAGCCTTACTAGAGTGAAGAAATTCATTTACTGATACTTTTTAATGATTAATCCTCCTATTCTGATTAGGGGAAAAGTATTAGGTAAAAATAAAAAATAGGAACTAATTTTGATAAGAATGGATAAAATGCTTATGATAAAAATGGATTTAGATGCCTCAACCTGCTCTATTCTTCCTCTCTCTAGAATTTCTTAAAATTTATTTAATTCCTTGATGTTTGCTTCACTCCTCCACCATTGGCCGATACGATCCACCTCGCACTCCTATCCGCCACCTTCACTTACACTCCATGGTTCAAAATTTGTGTTTTTCTCTAATTTCGGCACTTCTTTTCCTTTTTAGCATTTTCTTCTTTCAAAACTTCTTTTTCCGGTTCTACTCCATTTTTTAGTTAATCATGTTTTGGATAATCATTAATATTCAATGGTTTGTCGACCATTAAATTAGACTTATCCACTTTATTTAGTTGATTCCCTCGACGCGCTACTTTTACAACCCTACTTTTTTAACACCACACACTCTTTTTCACTTTTCCGACAAAATATGCTTCTTCTTTCTTTTTGTGGCAACTTTGTAACCTTTTCAGAAATCAACCTTGGATCAATTATTATCTTCTTGATTATTGCACAAAATCTCTTGATTTAAGTTTTTTCTCCATATTTCTTCGATTTTCTTTTTCATTTTTCTAGGTCATTTCTGCTTCTTTTTTAGTCATTTTTTTGCGTTGATCTACTTCTATGTGTCTTTCATGCCTCGACGTGGAAAAAAAATATTCAGTTCAAGTTTCAAAAATTGATAAAACGTTCCTAAAACTCCTAAAGCTTCTAAATATGTCCATATCTCTCATGTGCTCAAAGTGAGTAATAATATTACTTTGGGAAAGGAGAAGAAAAATGTTGGTCCAGTGAGTAAAATGATGGTTCAAAATCAAAAAATGTTTTGGGAATGGATGTTACATCAAAACCAGGTGCTAAAGTGAATATACAAGGTTTGGTAATGTTTTAAAGAGTGATAAAAATGTAATCTCCTTTGAAGAGATCATTGATAAAGGTCATAACGCTGGATTAAAAGTAGTAGAGAGAGGGAATGGCTGAGAACTGGGTGTGACTCTGAACTCCCTCAAGAGAATGAAATTCAATGAGTCTATTCAGGTGTTTAACTTCAGTTGTGGAACATAAGAGGCTAGTGAGAGCTCTTCTCTACAAACTGAAAGTGCCTATGTGAGAAAAATTGTATTTTTAGGAAATTATTGTATTAATAAGGGTGTATATGTTAATTTAGGGGTGCACACATGTCGGGTAACCGACCCATTGACCTCTTGTAGTCCACCAACCCCATTGTCGGTTTGGATTTTATTGAATACTAAAAACAAACCAGAACTATTTTCTTTAACTAGTTTGGTTTTATTTGATGCTTTCAGAATCGGTTGATATGGGTATTCAATGAGTCTATTCAGGTATTTTAAATTCAGTTGTGGAACATAAGAGGCTAGTGAGAGCTCTTCTCTACAAACTGAAAGTGCCTATGTGAGAAAAATTGTATTTTTAGGAAATTATTGTATTAATAAGGGTGTATATGTTAATTTAGGGGTGCACACATATCGGGTAACTGACCCATTGACCTCTTGTTTTCAACCAACCCCATTGTCGGTTTGGATTTTATTGAACCCTAAAAACAAACCAGAACTATTTTCTTTAATTGGTTTGGTTTTATTTGATAGTTTCAGAATTGGTTGATATGTGTACGGTTTGTATTTGGTTTGGCCTATTTTCTTTAATTGGTTTAATCTCTAGCTAAAAGTTATTATTACAAAATTGGATATATAACCCAATATAGTATAAATTTATATCATACTATAGATGCATTTTACAACATTAAAATTGTAACAAAAATCTACTCTTGAAAGTTCATACAAAAAGTAGTCTTAGTTAAGTAACTTTTGCAAAAAAATTTAAAACATGTTAATACAATATATCATTTTGAAATTAAGGTAATAAAATTATAATAGAACATCATATATATATATATATATATATATATATATATATATATATATATATATATATATATATATATATTTCAAAAATGTCATAGATCTAAGATCTAAATAAAGGTAAAAAAAATTATAAAAGAAAATCATATTTATATATTAGGTAAAAAATCTCATATATTTAAGATCTATATATACAAAACCTAGATAAAAAAAGATAAATCTATAAAAATCTATATATACATATTATTTACTAAATATATAAATATATAAATCTGTAATATCTAATATATTATAGATAAATATAGGTATATTATTTCAGAAAAAAATATTTATTCTATTACTTATTATGTACAAAAAATATAAATGTGTATATAATCCAATATCTAAGTAAAAAATATATATGTAAAAAAAGATAATTTTATATACTATTTATACAACAATATAAATCTATCATATAAGACTAAATCTATGTTGATCAAATATCAAAAATGAATTATAATATATATTATAGCAAAATAATGTTATAAATTTGTATTATGTAGTATTAATTATAGATAAAGAAGGGCCGGAGAAGAAAAATGAGTTGAGAGTTTGAATATTTTAAAGAGAGGGTTTAGAAATATTTGAGAGTTGAGAGAGTAACTTGAGAGGATGAGAGAAATTAAGTTTTATTTGAATAAAAGAATTCATATATGGGTTAGATATGGGATGGTCTAGTAGCAGTTTTATTGGGGTTTTTGAGTAAAAGTAAAAAATCTATTGTTGGACTATGATTGCGGATCCGGTAGGGTACCCATGGATTGGACATCTCCCAACCCGATGTCTGACCCATATCCACAAAAAATATGTTTTTTGGCCCAATAAAACCCATTGACCAAATTAATACCTGGATTTCGGGTAGGATTGGGTCGATTTCATCGGGTTTGCGGATTTTATGGGCGGGTTGTGCAACCCTAGTGTATGAAGGATAGTTGCACTCAAAAGGAAGAGAAGAAGGGAATTTAATCTGAGCTCTTTGCAAGCAACACATTTCCTTCCTAAGATAGTTGATGGTAAATTGATGTTAAAACCTCCTGAAAAAGTCATTGAATAAGGTGCAATGCTTTGGAAACATTGCCTTGTAGGGAATTTTTTTGAATATCCCACCTTTTCACATGGACAAAAATATGGTGAATGATTCAAGGTATTAATAGACGTGGAGGAATCGACTGGAGAATCCGTCACATGATCTCCGAGGCATGGAGATGGATAGGATGATTCCCGGACTGGAAAGTTAATCATATAAGTAGGAAACTCAATGAGATAGCGGATGTCCTGGCAAAAATCACTAGACTTAATTTAGACGTATCTAATTGTCCTACTAGGCCGTTAGTAGAATTTTATACTTCTATTAATAACGTATATTCGAATTGTACCAGACATCTATATTAGTTAATTTTATTGACCAAAAAAAAGAGACTGGGGATATAATTAGAGGTGAAGATCAAATTAAAACAGAAGTTGTGAATTACTATATACAAATATTATAGGGAAGGAGGATGAGCAAGAAGAATTTGTCTCAAAAGAACTCTTAAAGGAGGAACTTAAGTGTGAAGTTGCTAACAAAATGGTGGACGAAATTAACAATAGTGAAATCAAAGAAGCAATATTCTCTATTGATGAAAACAAATATCAAGGCCTAATGATGTCTCAAGTGCATACTACAAGTATTCTTGGATGGTAGTGGGCAGAGATTTTTATGATGCTATCAAATTAAAGAAGGTCAATACAACAAGACTTGTTTAAAAACCTAAAGTCAAGACCCCAACCTCTCCTAAAAATTTTAGGCATATAGCATGATGCAATATTCTATATAAATGGATGACTAAACTTGTAGCAAACGGAATGAAAGATAGATTACCTACTTTGATATCTCGGAATCAAACAACTTTAGCTTAGGTAAGATGAACTTATGATAATATGCTAGTTGCATAAAGTATTTCTCACGGTTATGATAGAAAAGGATTGATTTCTAGATGCACCCTGAATTTAGATATACATGAATTATTTGACACAGTTAACTAGAGTTTCTTGCTAAATATACTCAAATTAATTGAATTTCATAATAAATTCATCTTGTGGATTAAGATGTTCATATCTACACCTACCTTCTCTTTGAGTATCAATTAAAAAATAATTGGATTAGGAAAGGAAATACTATTTATCTTTACCTTTTTGTCATATGTACACAAGTCTTTAATGCGATGTTGGAACATGTGGCTACTAATCAAGTTTTCTCCTATCGTAAGTGCTTTAAATTAATCTCAATCATCCCATCTTTGCAGATGATTACTTAATTTCCTTTAATGGGGACAAAAACTTTGCAACTATATTTAAAAAAAGATCTTGACTTGTTTTCCAGTCTTTTAGGGTTGAGGATTAGTCATGAGAAAAGTGAGTTATATAGTGGAGGTGGCGATGAAGATTTTCACAATAATTTGGGTGATGTTATGTAACTTATATATGTAAATATTTTTGTTAGATACCATGGGTACTCCCTTTACTACTAGGGGACCAAATAATGGTGATTATACTACACTGATAAACAATATATGTGGGAGCATTGATGGATAGCTGCGTAAGCATTTAAATTTTGCTGGAAGGATGCATTAGTTAAAGGTCGTCTTACAAACCAAAGCAAGATTTTGGTGTGTAGTCAAGATTCCTGCGTGCAAAGTATTGAGAGCATATTGAGTAGATTCATTTAGGAAGGTAACACTGAAAACTATAGTGGGACCAAATAATGGTGATTTTACTACATTGATAAACAATATATGTGGGAGCATTGATGGATAGCTGCGTAAGCATTTAAATTTTGTTGGAAGGATGCATTAGTTTAAGGTCGTCTTCCAAACCAAAGCAAGATTTTGGTGTGTAGTCAAGATTACTGCGTGTAAAGTATTGAGAGCATATTGAGTAGATTCATTTGGGAAGGTAACACTGAAAACTATAGTGGTGCTAATGCTTTTTTGGAAATCTTATGTAAGAGATTCGGTCATCCGAAGTCTTAATCTAATTAATCAAGGGGCTATATTTAAATGATTTTTTAGAATGTATGGTGATAGTGATAATATAAGGTCTAAGTGGGTTAATTCAAACTGGTTAAATAATTATTGCATATGAAATTGCTTATAAACCAGCTTAACTCCTTAGGCCTGGAGAAAAATGTAAAATATTAGGTAAGTAACTTAAAATTTTATTGAGCACAAGGTGGTAAATGGAAAAACAACATATTTTTTAATTGATATATGGGTCAATGGGAAAGTCTAAAAATTTGTGCCCCAATATGGTTCTTTATAAAGGTAACAATAACAAACATAGATTTGTTGCAAGTTTTGTGCATATAGTAAAATACAGGTTGCCTTATGAGTTAAGAGATACAACGAAACATATCAAAAGCATTAATGTGAAGTATGAAGATGACATTATTCTTTGGAAAATTGGTAATAAAGAGCGATTCTAAACTATATTAACTACAAATGAGCTGATGGGTGATGATCAAACTTTTTTTTATCAACATATCATTTTATTTCATGATTGGCACTAACACTAATTTTACATTTTCAAAGTAGAATCAAATATATTGGGAAATATACTACATTAAATAAGTAATTAATTATAAAGGCTCTAAAAATAGCAACTACATTCACTAACAAGCGAATAAAGCCCATTAAATCCATTATTCTGCAATTCTCCTTCCTCTTAAGCTGCTAAAGATTTTACGTTTGAACTTTATATCGACAAAGCATTGAATTCCGTTTCATACTTGTTCCTTAGTCATCAAATTATCTCCATTAGTCCTTGAGTTTTTTCTCATTCCACGTTATATAAACATAACTAGTAAAGCAAGCACCAACAATAATACTAATCTTCTTACTAGAACATTCTGTCACAATGAATTTAGTATCTTTATCCCAATTATGTGGCTTGATATTGATCTCGCAATTCCTCAATACTTTCTTTAAAATTCTATTAGAAAAGGAGCAGGTAATGAACATATGGTCTCTATCCTCCTTATAGAGATAACAGAATACACAATGGGTTTATGTTGATACCCTAATGTATCTTTCTATCTTTAGTAGCAAGTATATTATGACAATCTATTGGTGTCTCCTAGTGTGTTCTAAATAAACACACCTAAAAAGGCAAGACACGTACCGCAAGTGTACGTGTCGTCCAAGTAATATCCGGTAAACGGGATTTCGATCTCAGGGACGGATTAGGTATGATTCAAAGTGTTATGCAATAAATGGAACTAGTTGCTTGAATGAAAATTAAAAGTAAAAGAAATAGATTTTTATTCGATTTTTGATTAAAGGACTAAAGTGCAATAAAGTAAATATTAAACTAAAATTAAACTAATGCAAGAAATTAAATATGAAGAGACTAAAAGATGAGAGAATAGTACTTGAGTCACGCTAGGTTTCACCGAAATAAACTTAATCAATGCTTCTTCTAAGGGACAAACTAGTAACTAGTAATAGTCGGGATTCTAGATTCTCCTAACCCCGTCAGGGTGGACTTAGGAGCTATTCTCAGGTGTTACAAAACCCGTCAGGGCGATCATAATCCACCTTCGAATGTCAGGTTCTCTACCCAATTGGCTATAAGATTAACTAAGTCCGTCAGGATCAATAATTTCTATCTTACGTTTATTACCTATGTCAGTAATTAAACCCCCCGTCAAGATGATCCAATCGCCACTAATTGGAATAGCTTAATTACTCAAACCTATGTCTAATTGGCCAAATTAAATATAGTGAAATTAACTTACGATAACAAACAATACTAAATTACTCAATTTGAATTAAACTATAAATATCCCAAATCAAAAAGCATTCATTAAATAAATTAAGGTTCAACCTTTATAGCGATTCTCAAGCACTTAAGAAGTTTAACTCATAACGGAAAATAAAACTAAAACAAATAAATTAAAAGACATAATGTTTTACAGAAAGAAATAAATAAAACCTAATGAAGAGATTGGGTTTGGCTTGAATTGGAGATATAGACAGTCTCCAGCTCTAGCTTTCTTCCTTCCTGCTTGCTCTGACTTGAATCCTTAAGCCTCTTTGATAATTATATGAAGTGTGTGTAAAAGAGGAGGCTAAGGGGTTTATTTATAGGTGTTAGGAGCCTCTAGGTCGAATTTACTTGGAGTGGAGGACAAATCAAGGACTCTCAAATTCGTAGCTCTAAAAGATAAGATTCTGCTGATTTGATTTGGTCATATCTTTTTCAATACTTATCCGTTTGAGAAGTTCCAATATATGAAACTGCTTGTCTTGGAAAGCTCTTTCTATTGGTGCAGACTATTCGTCCAGAATCCTAGCCAATCTTTTATTATGATTTAATCTCTAAAACGTGGCTGAATTTCAGATTTCAAAAGGCAGTTTTATCTTTTCCCCCTTTGAATAAATCTTTCCTAAATCTTCTTATTTCCATGTAAATCTTCTTTCCTTTCATCTTTATCTTGACTTGGCCTCTAAATAATTACCATTTATCTTTTAAAGCTTCACATTAAATAAATAATTAAACCGCATATGCTTAAAAAGAATAATTCAATAAATCAAGATAACGAAATAGGAAAGTGCACTCTAAAAATAGAAACTCGAGTAAAAATTATTCCTAACACTCTAAAATACACTAAGACTTTATTCTCACTTCCCCACCTTGGATTGGTCTTTCATGAAATTCAAGAACCTATTTAACTTTGCATTAAAAATAGTCAAATTAACGCACAAAAGCTCAGAAAATGCAAATAGTTAAATTCCAAGGGGGAAATGTGCAATATGGCAAATTATGCATGAAAGTCTAGCTAATGAGTCATTAATTCAACTAAAATGATGTCTCCAGAGGGCTAATAATTAGAACAAACAGGGAGACATCATCTATCCAAGAGATAAGAGAACACCTAGGAATAGTGCTTCTTGCCCATATCAGTTTGTACCATATCACAAAATTATCTTCTTGCCTCAGTTTCAGAAAAGTTTTACTAAAGGAAAACCTGTCTTTGATACTAGCACTCCATATGATAATATCATTACTTGTAGACTATACACGATAATTTAGATGAGCATTAATTCCTTTAAGTACTAGAGGAAAATGCACCCATTGACTCCATAAGTTCTTACTATTTTTTGTACATTCTCCAAAATGTGTAGAAGTCGCATACTTTATTGATGTTTCCAGTTTGAGGAATACCAAGCCCACCATTTCTTTTACTCAAGCAAAAACTAGACTAAGCATTTTTTTCACCCTAAGATTAATCTAAATTTCCTATCCGTATGAAGCTAGCAATTTTCTGATTAATCTTATATATTACTTATTTAGGTAGCACAAAAATTCTACACCAAAACAACACTTTACTAATCAATACTACCTTGATAAAATCAATAATGCCTACATAGATAAGCATTTTATAAATCAAGTGTGATATACTTTGACAAATTTTCTCTACAAGAATGTTACCATCACTTACACTTAGCTTTCTCAAGTTCGAGGGGATCCCCAATTATCTTAATGGCATTTTACCTATTCTAAGCCCCCAACGCTTGAGCATTTTTTGCATGTATATCCATTCTAGTGCTCCAAAATATATTTAACTTTTATCCTTGTTCATACTGAGTCTAGAATTCTTGAAAATAAATGTAGTCCTTCTTTGATATTATAAGAAGATTTGATGTCATCACTAAGGATCAAAGATATCATCTACAAAGATGATATCATTTTCTTTATGAAGTCCTACACTTTGGATGAAAGGTGAAGCTTCCCTTTTCACATATTAATTGAAATACTTGAATACACTTGCATACATAGAGAGAACAAGTATGGGGACAAGGGATCTCCTTGTCTTAATCCTCTCTCCACAGAAAAAATATCCACATGTGCCCATTGACCATAGAGTAAGTATGAGTATACACACATACTGTTATCCACTTAACAAAATCTGAAGGAACCTCGAAGGCATATAAAGTTTTGAGTAGATATTCCCAATCAACACTATCATAGACTTTTCTTGAGGTGATGTTGTTCTTCTCATAAACTAATACAATATCTTGAGAAAAAAGTATATTATCACTGATAAATCTTTCACCAATGTAAGTAGCTTGATTCATGACTATATCATTAAGCACTCTTTTCAGCCTTCTAGAAATTTGTTTAGATAGAGCCTTATATGTTTGGTTAACACAAGAAATATGCCTGAATTTCTTCACATTAGAATGCTTCTTTTCCTTAGGAACGAGTCATATATTAGTAGCATTAACTTGTTTAAGCATTTCACCTGAAGTCAAAGATTATGTGATTGCTCTGTAGAAATCATCAACCACTATACTCCACGCTTTCTTGAAGATACGTAATATCCACCCATCAGGTCTAGGACATTTATACTCTTTAATGGATGATAAATATTGTTTAATTTCTTCTTTTGTAACAGGGCTTTGAAGCATAGAATATTGTTCACCACTCAGGGAAGAGTTGACAATTATTCTTAAAACACCAATTGGGCAATACTCCAGAGTATCATCTTTTTACCAATATAATTCATATAAAATATAACAAAATCTTCCTTTATATACTATAGAGAATCAATCATACTTCCATCCTCAAGTGTTAATGTTGAGACATTATTTCTGGAGATTCCACTTCTAATCATCTAATAGTAGTATGCAGAGCTGTAGTCACTATCATTCACCCCAAGTGACTCTTGATTTTATTTTTAAATACTTCATGCTCAATCATAGTGAAATTTTCAAGATCATTATGTAATTTTCTCTTCCATAAGAACATGATTATCAAGATTATCGTTCATGATCTTGACTTGAATTTTTTCAAGTTGTTTTCTAATATCATAAATCTAGTAAGATTCTCTCCTAAAATACTTGTTATTCAACTCTTTCATAGTTTTTAAACTTCCTTGAGCTTCATACAAAGTTGAAACATGTGATTTCTACTAACCTCAGTCTTCCACACATTCTCAGCTATAAAGTCTTTATGATCAGCCCAGATGTTGAAGAATTTTTAAAAACTTGGTATCTTCGTCTTACATAAAGTAACTCTAAAATCACAATGATCAGATGTAGATAGAGGCATGACCATGACACTAGATTATACATGATCAATCTGATGTCTCCTCATTTGTGATAGATTTATATTAGGATGAGACATCATTTATAGTGATTTAGAAGTCATAATAGTCGATTTTCTTGAGAAATAGTGCACTTTCCTATTTTGAGTCTTGATTTAGTAAAATAATATTTTTAGAGCATATTGGGTTTAATTATTTATTTAGTTTGAATCTTTAAAGATAATTATGGAGATTAATTAGAGTCCAAGTCAAAGACTACAAGATATGGAAAGAGATAAGCATGGTAATTGGAGATCAAGGAAAGAAAAGCTAAAAACATGGAAAAGGAAAACCTGCCTTAATCCTGAATTTCTGCACCTACGACCACAAATCAGCTTATATCTCAAAATCGGTGAGGAATTTGGAGAAACGGTCAAGAGCAAAGTTGAAGATCTTTCCGAGACGATAAATTTGGTATATTCATAAACATCAAACGGACATAAATCGAGGCTGCTAGGACCAAAAGAAAAACGGGCCTGATTGCATATTTTTAGGGTTACGAATTTGAGTTGGGCTTGGAGTCCATTACTTAACCTCTCCTTCAAGAAAACGAATTAGGTCTTCTAAACACCTATAAATACACCCTTATATCACTTGTAAATCATCCTTGCCTCATAGTAATTAGTTCTTAAGGTTTTATTCTTCCAAGTTATTGTCGAGAGCAAGATGATGTCTTTCATTATTTCTTTTAGTTATTTCCTTCAGGTATGAACTAATTTTCCCACAGCTTGAGTTTTGCATCATGTATAATCTATGAATTCTAATTCCTTTCTATCTAAGTTTCTTTGGGAATTACATGTTTTAATCTGATATTCGTTGCTTACCTTTATATTTGTTTATGTGTTTTGATTTAATGATTGTTTTCCTTGCGGTGCGCAACGTTTAGGATTACCTTAATAGTAGTAAGATGATCACCTTAGATGGGTGTCTAATTATTGAAACAATACATAACGTCTAGTGTCGATATTAGTCCTGACAAAACTGATTCTAACTAGATAGTCATTAGGGTATAATTTAACCACTATCACCATGTATGGAAATTGATTGCTTAGGGCCTTAGTAGCGCTTGATAACCCTATTTGAACCAGCCTCGTGGTGTGTCCGTAGCCCCCTTAGTCGCTCTCAAGGTCTAAGGAATGGGAATTTAGAATCCTGACTAAATATACAAGAGCTAATATTCTCCCTTATTAACTAGATCTAATAGAAAGAATTAGAAGGATTAGGGCATACTAGCAAAACCTAAGCTATATCTCTCATCTCATATTCTTCATATTTTATTTTATTGTCTTTATTTTTCTAGTTTTAATTAGTTAATTTCGAATTCTATTCCTTAATTTTCTTTCTTTTAATTAATTATTGCTTACTCGTTATTGCTACCCATTCGACTAGCACACTAAGTCCCTGAGAACGAACTCAACTTATCAACTAAAACTTGCATACATCATGTAATACTTGCAGTACTGTGCCTGTCTAGGGTGATAGTGCGTAGTTTTCTAGACTTAATTTCATCTTATTTTTATCACACCCTAGGCGACACCAAGTTTTTGGCGTCGCTGCCGGGGACTTGTGTCTCGTTAGCGTGTGGGTTATCTATTTTGAGTACTAGTTTTTTATTTTTATTTTTATTTTTCAGTTTTTAGTTTTTGTTTTTCCTGATTTACGCTTGTGGTTTGCTTTAGTCTTTTTCAGGTTTCACAGTGCTTAATTCTTGGCCTCCGTTATCGGAGCCTGAGAGGAGCTTCAAACCTTATAACAAACGTGTTCGTGAGGAAAGAGCCTTGAGAAGAATTATGGCAGGCGTACAAGGTCAGTTAGATCCACCACTTGGAGTCCCACCTGGAGGATTACCAAGAGGACCACCACCACCACCTATTCCACCTGGTGTGCAACAACCACAAGGACGAGGTAATGGGAAAAATCGAGTTGAACAAGACCTCCCTGGTCGACACGTTCCATTCCATGTTCAACCAATAGGTTACCGTCCTCCAGAGATCCAGAACATTAAATTTAGACCCGATCCGGGTATGCTCATTCAATTTCAAAGTCATTGACTCTACAGTGGTACATCAGTTCAAGATCCGGTAAGGTCGATTCAGAAGTTTATGCAGATTTGTGATGCTTATGTTACTCCAGGCATCACACGCGAGCAACTGTATTGTCATATGTTTTCGTTCTTCTTGACCGGTAGAGCTAGTGAGTGGCTAGATAGACAGCCACCTGGGACAATCAATTCATGGATAGAACTTCAAGCCGCATTCTTTAACCGTTTTTATCCGAAGAGTATGAGACTCAAAGATCAGAGCGAGCTTGCAAGATTTTGTCAAGAAGATGGAGAAACAGTAGGAGAATCATGGACAAGGTTTCAACATAAATTAGCTAGATGTCCGCTCCATGGTTATACCCCCTCTTTACAACTTGCTATATTCTGTTGTGTTTTATTTGTATAAACCAGTAAAACAATATAGAAACTAATGCAGAAATAAAATAAAAGTATATATAAATAAACAACTTTACTTGTCGAGGCTCGGATTGGATCCGATGTCTTTAAGGTATTTAGGCCACGTACCGGTGTCTTACGTTTGTTGGCTTCAACCTCCAGGATACAACGACAAAAACTATTCAAAAGAAACTGACACACGAATTCTTAAGAATTTCGACGAACTTAATAATGCTGCTTCTTTCTATCTCTCTCTTATAATTTTAATGCTTTGAAAAATGAATGTATGAAAATGTTTGAGTTGGCCAACTATTTATAGAAGATGAAAAGGTGGATTTGGCAAAAGAGTTGTGATGGTTCATTTGAAAATACGTTATATTAAAAGACACAACGTTTAGTTTAGTATAGAAGTCCAAAACATAAGCTGGTCCAGATGGTATGAAAGTCTGGCCCAAAAGCCCACTAGTTTGGAGGCCCAGATTCAAAGCCCAGCAGTACCTTTTTTTTTTTCTTTTGTTTTGCTTTGCTTCATAACCAAAAGAAAAATAAAATAAATAACATGTATTATTATTTATTTTAATCTCTTTTTTTTTCTTTTAATTTCTTCAAATTCTATGACTCAATTTCTCATTCAACTTCAAATGATTTTTTTTTACCAGATGAATGTATTACGTTAATTAATATTCGAATCATTTCTTTAAATTGAGTCACCCACTGTCATCGTAAACATGGTCATCCCTTGGGTAAAAATCTCATTTGACCAACAATCCCCACATGAATGGAAATTGACTAACCACCTTAAAAAAAAATTATGCAAAAGAATGCTAAACACGAGAGAGAGCGAGAGAGAAGCGTAGAAGAATACTACATCGAGAAAGGTAGCTTTTGGCCTTGAACCTTCTGTAGTAAGAGCTATCGGATTTACTTGCTAACTAGTGAACGTGATGTCTTGAACTATTCAGCTTTTGTGTAAACCAAGACAATAGAAATTACATAGTATACTTAGAAACATTATTTGGTTCTCACGGTTGTGTCCATTTACGGCCCTGGACAACTCCTGGTATTTCATGAATAACCGTCGGAGAATTTCGCCATTACAAATTATCGTAGGGCGGCCCTACCCATGTTATTCATATAGGTGGTCTCTTGTCGAGAGTATTCTGCATTACTCTATCTTATGTTAGAAGATACAAGAACCATTAAAAGTTTAACTTATCCTTCAATTTTACATGTAGCACTGTTTAATTTTGTTCTCCTAAGAATGGTTTAGGGAGGTTTCCCCACAGTGCATCGCACCAAATTGCAGTTTCATGATTCAGTTTTCCCTTTGAACCTAGATTGTGGGATCTCCACTCTGCTAGGTAGGGTTCCCATCATGGCAACTCAGCTTTCGTAGGCTTAAGACCCATTCTCCTTGACAACACTCGCACTTGCTCTCTTTGTAGACCTTTGGTCAGTGGATCCGCTATATTATCCTTTGATCGAACATAATCAATTGTGATAATTCCGTTTGAGAGCAATTGTCTAACGGTATTGTGTCTACGACGTATGTGTCTAGACTTACCGTTATACATTTCGTTTAGTGCCCTACCAATGGCACTTTGACTATCGCAATGTATGCAGATAGCTGACACAGGCTTTGGCCAATTAGGAATATCCTCTAGGAAATTCCGAAGCCACTCGGCTTCTTCAGCAGCTTTGTCTAAAGCTATAAACTCAGATTCCATAGTTGATCTGGCTATGCACGTTTGCTTAGTGGATTTCCAAGACACAGCTGCTCCTCCTAACATGTAGACAAATCCACTTGTGGATTTTGAGTCGGTGGAGTCTGATATCCAGTTTGCATCACTGTATCCTTCTAGTACAGCTGGATATCCTGTGTACAACAACCCTTCGTTCATAGTGTATCTAAGATACCTTAGAACTCTTACAATAGCAATCCAGTGGTTCTTCCCCGGATTATTTGTAAACCTACTTAGCTTGCTTACTGCATGTGCTATATCTGGCCTAGTGCAGTTCGTTAAGTACATGAGACTCCCAATAATCCGAGAGTACTCCAACTGGTTGATCATATCACCAGTGTTCTTAGCAAGATGTAAATTTACATCAACTGGTGTCTTGGCGATATTTGTGTCGCCATTACTAAATTTGTTTAATACTTTCTCAATATAGTGTGACTGAGATAGTATAATACCTTCAGATGTTCGGAGAATCTTGATACCCAAAATAACATCCGCAAGGCCTAAATCTTTCATGTCAAACTTACTTGAAAGCATCCTTTTGGTGAATTTAATCATATCATTGTTACTTCCAATGATTAACATATCATCCACATATAAACAGACAATGACATATCCAGTCTCATTTTGTTTTACATAAACGCATTTGTCACATTCATTTATCTTGAAATCATTCGAAATCATGAATCTATCAAATTTGTCATGCCATTGCTTCGGTGCCTGTTTTAAACCATATAGAGATTTAACAAGCTTACATACTTGCTTCTCCTTACCTGGAACTAGGTAACCCTCAGGTTGTTCCATATATATCTCTTCATTTAGTTCTCCATTTAGGAAGGCAGTTTTTACATCCATCTGATGTATTTCGAGCTTGTATATTGAAGCTATAGCGATTAACATTCGAATGGATGATATTCTCGTGACTGGAGAATAAGTATCAAAATAATCAAGTCCTTCTTTTTGACTATAACCTTTTACAACAAGGCGAGCCTTGTATTTTTCAATAGACCCATCGATCTTTAGTTTCTTCTTGAATATCCATTTGCATCCAAGTGGTTTATTCCCAGGAGGGAGATCCACTAGTTCCCATGTATGGTTTTGCATAATGGAATCTATCTCGCTATTTACCGCTTCTTTCCAGTATGGGGCGTCAGGGTTTGACATAGCCTCCTTGAATGTTTGCGGTTCGTCATCTAGCATGTAAGATAGAAAGTCAGGACCAAAAGATGTAGAGGTTCTAATCCGCTTACTTCTTCTTGGTTCTCCTTCATTTGGCAATGATTCTTGATCTTGCTTTTCAGTTGGCAATGATTCTTGATCTTACTTTTCTTCAATTTCATCACGTGTTCTTTTTAAGGAACCAGATTCTGGTGTGGTCTTGTACGGAAATGTTGTTTCAAAGAAATGTGCGTTTCTTGATTCAATCACTGTATTAACGTTAATGTCAACATGACAAGATTTGTGTACAAGGAATCTATATGCAGCACTGTTGTGAGCATATCCAATAAAGACGCAATCGATGGTCTTTGGTCCTATATTGACCATTTTAGGAGCAGGAATTGCTACCTTTGCCAAGCATCCCCACACTTTTAAGTATTTGAAGGAAGGTGGTTTTCCTTTCCATAATTCGTAAGGAGTTTTATTTACCTTCTTGTGTGGTACCTTGTTGAGGATGTGATTTGCGGTGAGTAAAGCCTCTCCCCACAAGTTTTGTGGTAACCCTGAGTTAATCAACAAGGCATTCATCATTTCCTTCAACGTGTGGTTCTTACGTTCAGCAATCCCGTTTTGTTGAGGCGAGTAGGGGGCCGTGGTTTGATGGATGATTCCATGTTTAGCGCAAAACTCTTCAAAAGGAAACACATATTCTCCTCCCCTATCTGTTCTAAGATTCTTAATCTTTTTATTTAGTTGATTCTCAACTTCAGTTTTGTATTGCATAAATGCTTCTAAGGCCTCATCCTTACTTCGAAGCAAGTATATTTGACAATACCTTGTGCAATCGTCAATGAAAGTTATGAAATACTTTTTACCACTTCTAGTTTGCACAAATTTCAAGTCACATATGTCACTGTGAATTAACTCTAAAGGTGTCGAAGTCCTTTCTATAGACTTAAATGAGGTTTTTGTTAATTTTGACTCAACGCATACTTCACATTCCTTTTGAGAATTGAAATTCACATTAGGTAATAACCCAACGTTTACTAACTTATTTATTGAACCGAAATTAACATGTCCTAATCTATCATGCCATAAGTTAGGTGAGTCAAGCATATAAACACAATCAGAATTTTCATTCATTTCTTTATCGGTTACAATTTTTGTAGGTACTACGGTCATTACATTCATCTTAAACAGACCGTCACATAGGTACCCTTTTCCTACATACATTTCGTTCTTAGTTAATACAAACTTATCAGCTACAAATACAAGTTTAAACCCAGCCTTGCTAAGTAAGGAACCAGAAACTAAGTTCTTGCTAATGTCTGGAACATGGAGGACATTGTTCAAGGTCAACTCTTTCCCGGAGGTCATCTTTAGTACAATCTTTCCAGTACCTTGAACCTTTGAGGTGGCGGAATTTCCCATATATAGGATTTCTTCATTTGTAGCTTTTTTGTAGGTTTGGAACACAGATTTGTCTGAGCACACATGTCGGGTTGCTCCAGTGTCTATCAACCACGTTCGTGGGTTGCTGACGAGGTTGACTTCTGAGACTGTTGCCGCCAGATCCAAATCGTCAATACCCTGAGATATCTCAGTCACATATGACTGACCACCCTTAACTTTCTTTTGGTTTCCTTGTGCCTTTTTGTTTCGACAGTCTTTTGCACGATGTCGATGCTTTCCACAGTTGTGACAATCCCCGTTGAATTTCACCTTTTTATTGTTTTCATTATTTGACTGCCCTTGCCTCTTGCGCTTGTTGTTTTGGTTGGTCCTCCCTTGTTCTACAACATTTGCCTTGGCTTCATATGATCGAGGGTTAGTTGCCTTTTTAGCCATTCGATTGTCTTCCTCGATTCTTAACCTTACAATTAGATCTTCAAGACTTATCTGTTTGCGTTTATGCTTGAGGTAATTCTTGAAATCTTTATACAACGGGGGTAGCTTTTCCACAAGAGCACCAACTTGGAAAGGCTCTACCAGATTCATACCTTCAGCACTCAACTCATGAAGGATCAACTGGTACTGTTGTACTTGAGACATTAATGATATTGAATCCACCATTTTGAAATCAAGGAACTTACCGATCACAAATTTCTTTGTGCCGGCATCTTCAGTCTTGTATTTCTTCTCAAGAGACTCCCATAATTGCTTGGAAGTTGGCATGGTGCTATACACATTATATAAGGATTTATCCAAACAGTTTAGAATGTAATTCTTACATAGGAAATCAGCATGTTGCCAAGCATCTACTGCATTATATGTCTCACTATTTGGATTGGATCCCATTTCTGGTGGATCTTCCTTTAGAAATTTTGCCAAGCTTAGAGTTGTCAGGTAGAACAACATCTTTTGCTGCCACCTCTTAAAGTCAGAACCATTGAACTTTTCTGGCCTATCGACTGGTCCAATGGGTGTTGGTGCGGGTACACGAACTTCTGTTCTTGAGTTATTACCCGTCTCAGGTTGCCTTTCACTTTGTCCAGTATTTTTCTCCATATTCTATATGAAGCAGAATTCTGACGTTAGTAAGTGAGTAATTTTCTAGTATGTATACACAAGCCTAGAAATCAGAATAAGAGAAAGGAAATAGAATGTAACAATTCCGTTCTGTATACACAGACCCAGATATTATTGCAAAAGTAAAGTTTATAAAACGAAAAAGAAAACGTTTTCTGGTTTATACAACGTGAAACATAAATACCTTAAATTGTTGTGTTTTATTTGTATAAACCAGTAAAACAATATAGAAACTAATGCAGAAATAAAATAAAAGTATATATAAATAAACAACTTTACTTGTCGAGGCTCGGATTGGATCCGATGTCTTTAAGGTATTTAGGCCACGTACCGGTGTCTTACGTTTGTTGGCTTCAACCTCCAGGATACAACGACAAAAACTATTCAAAAGAAACTGACACACGAATTCTTAAGAATTTCGACGAACTTAATAATGCTGCTTCTTTCTATCTCTCTCTTATAATTTTAATGCTTTGAAAAATGAATGTATGAAAATGTTTGAGTTGGCCAACTATTTATAGAAGATGAAAAGGTGGATTTGGCAAAAGAGTTGTGATGGTTCATTTGAAGATACGTTATATTAAAAGACACAACGTTTAGTTTAGTATAGAAGTCCAAAACATAAGCTGGTCCAGATGGTATGAAAGTCTGGCCCAAAAGCCCACTAGTTTGGAGGCCCAGATTCAAAGCCCAGCAGTACCTTTTTTTTTTTTTCTTTTGTTTTGCTTTGCTTCATAACCAAAAGAAAAATAAAATAAATAACATGTATTATTATTTATTTTAATCTCTTTTTTTTTTCTTTTAATTTCTTCAAATTCTATGACTCAATTTCTCATTCAACTTCAAATGATTTTTTTTTACCAGATGAATGTATTACGTTAATTAATATTCGAATCATTTCTTTAAATTGAGTCACCCACTGTCATCGTAAACATGGTCATCCCTTGGGTAAAAATCTCATTTGACCAACATATTCTATGAAGATCTTAATGATAAAGGTAGAGAGAAGGTGGATAACATCGGAAAGGGTAATTTTGTGTCCATGAATCATAATGAAGCATCCGAGGTTTTGGAGAATATTATTGAACAAGAAAGGAGTTGGCCTTCTACGCGAGCTCCTGTAGCAAAGACCCGAGGTACGCTTCATTTAGACGCGGAAACTGCAAACTCAGCTCAAATGTCCGCATTAGAAAATCAAATCAAAGAGCTTAAGCTAGAGATGCAGAAGAATTTAGCCGCAGCAAACGTAGTACAAGAAGCACAAGGTTGTCAACAATGTGGGGTCAATAATCATACATGGGAAGAGCGCGAAGCAAATCCACAATCTGTGTACTTCATATCCAACCAAAGAGGTTATCAATTTGGTAACCGAAACCATCCGGGTATGCAATATTTAAATCCACAGGGGGCCGCTAACCCTGGTCATTTATCAACCATGCCCCCAGAACAACTTTTTCCAACCAAGAGGTCAGTATCAAAATTAACATCAAAATAGACCTGCTCCCCCTCAACAACCTGTTCAAGATGCCTATACCGATACATTAGACCAGAAAGCTTTACCACAGTATCCTCAAGAAGGATCTATGGATAATCAACAGTTAGTAAGAGTCTTGGACCGTTTGACCACGAATATGAACACTCAGGAAGAGAAGTTACAAGGAAAAGATGCCGCAATTCAGATTTTAGGTACTCAAGTAGAACAGTTGAACAAAGTTCTAACAAATTTAATGGAACAAAAACAATTAAAGGCAATCGAAGGAGGTGATGACAATGTTGGGTTCGAAGCTTGTAAGGCTATTTGCCTTGAAATTGAAGAAGAAAAGAAGGAAGTACCACATGCTGCCATTAGTGCCGTGGAGGTTCCGAGTACCGAAGAAGAACCAACCAAGTCTAGCCCCGTGGAATCTGACTGTTCTGAGGTTTATGTGGAGGACGATTCAGAGAAAGCCGAATTTATACAGCTTCAGAAGGATATGCAAGAAGAGATTCGATCGGTAATGGATTATCAAGCTGAGCTGGCTAAAGAGAAAGAGAAAGAAGCCTCAAAAGAGGAATCAAAAGTTGAAGATGAAGTTGCACCTGCTGTGCAAGAAGAGAAAGAAGAAGAGAAGGTGGAACCTCCACCTGTTATTCAACTAGTGTCACCAACTATTCCTGATACAAATCCTAAGGATGACACTGAGCTCAAGACATTTGTAGAGGCGTATACACCTGAAAATATCAACGCCCAGATGCTTGAGATTGCGAAGAAAGGACTTACACCGCAACAAGTTCTTATGCAAGTTATTCCTGAGAAAGAGGTGAGTGTAGAGATCCCAAGAGAGAACCTCAGAGTTTCAAGAAGAAGTGAACGAGAGCTACCAACAAAGCTTAAAGATCCGGGAAGTTTCAACCTTCATATTCAAATTAATGGTATGCTCAAGGTGAAAGCTATGTACGATGTGGGTTCTGGTGTGAATATTATGCCTAAGTCCGTGTTCGAGAGACTTGGACTTCAGAAATCAGAGAAAACTCAAGTGAAGTTGCAGTTCGCTGACAATTCAGTTACCAGGACATGGGGAACAGTGGAGGACGTCTTAGTCCGTGCAGGTAGTATCGCCATCCCTACTGACTTTGTTATACTTGAGTTTGATGCAGATAAGCAGGTTCCAATCATACTTGGACGGCCTTTCATGGCCACAAGTCAAAGTGTCATCAACTTCCAAGAAGGGACCATTACCCTTCATGCAAAGAATGTATCCGAGACCTTCTATGTCTTGGGTAAGAAACCGAGGAAGTTAGATCCCACCGTTCCTGTCATCCACATCCTTTCACATCACAAAGTCCCTCCTGAGAAGATCCACTTAAAGCCTGTGGATACTGAGCCAAACATTGAGTTTGGGGTTGGCCATGAAGTACTATGGAAAGCTCACAAACGCGATAATAGGCGACGAAGTTTCAAAGACTCGTGGATGGGACCATTCATTGTCACTAAGGTTGTTTCAGCCAAGGTGATAGAAATCCGACCCAAGAAGGGGATCAAGCGCAGATTAGTTGACGTTCATAGCCTAACTCGCTGTTGGGGAGGCTATATTCGCAAATCTTGATAGAGGTAACGCGTCTAACTTTGAAAGACGTTAAATAAAAGTGCTGTACGGGAGACAACCCGCAAATTTTTTAAGTTTTTATGTCTTTTACGTTTTTAGTTTATGTTTAGTTTAGTTTTTTTTAGTTGATATTGCATATTTGAGAAAGGTATTAGTGTTTTTGATGCTTAGGTATTGGAGAAATCGAGTTCGGGAGGAGAAAACAAAATTTTTCGGAAAATTCTGACCATCGGGCCGGTATACCGGACCTCATCCCCGGTATACCGCAGAGAGGAAAAACCCGTGTCACGGGTAGGTGCCTCGGGTTTTGTGCCGAGAAGAAAAAAAATCTGGACGATAGGTCCTGTATACCGGACCATATCCCGGGTATACCGCGGGATCAAAAACCCGTGTCACGGGTATGAGGCGCGTGTTTATTGACGAGACGAAAAATTTTGGAACAACAGAAGTTCCGGTATACCGGAGGATATGCCCGGTATACCGCAGCGCGCCGCTGGAGAGAGAAAAGTGCGGATTGGAGCTTATAAAAGAGGGATAATGCTTATTATTCCGAATTTACAAAACCTCAAGCCTCTCTTTCTTCTCCAAACCTCTCCCAACTCCAATAAACCTCATATAAACCTTCACCAATCATCAAAACACTACCCAATCATTAAGAAAAACACATCAAATCTTCTCTCCACCTCATTACAAAGGAGATTCAAGCACCCAATTCTCACCAAACATATTCAAATTGAAGAATCAAGAGCTCAAATTTTCAAAATTCATCCTACAATTTCTAAAATCCAAGCCAATCCATCAAGAATTACCTTACCCACATAGAGATTCATCATCAATTCATCTTTCCTAAACCAAATCAAGCTTGTTCAACCAAAAATTCACAAGTTCAAATTTCAAGAGTTGTTAAAGCTTTGAGTTGGGGGTCAATTGAGGATGACTAATAGAACAGAAATATTAGCTAACAAGAGGGAGGTGAAGAAAAGCAAGGTATTGGGTTCAATTGAGAAGAAATCAAATAACAAAGGTTCTAGTTCTAAAGAAAAGGGTAAAAACGATGTTGAAGATGGAGGTAAGCTAGCTATGTTTGATCGTAATGCTAAAAGGCTCTACTTTTATTCAGAGGAGAAAACACAACTTCCACCTTTCAAAGGTCCTACACCCAAGGAAAAAGAGGAAGCTTCAAAGGTCTTGAAAGCTTCTGTAGAGAAAAAATTAAAAGATCTACCTTTTGCTTATGAGAGAGTATTCAAGGAAGAAGATGGTACAGGAGAATACAAGAAATTCTTAGAGCTTGGTCGAAATTGGGTTGGTCTACATTCATGGTAAGACGTTCTGAATTATGTCATGAGTTAGTTTTGGAATTCTATTTAGGCCTCTTTAGCCGAGATAGTAAAGGTTGTGTTCCGATTAGAGGAAAGTTTGTTCCTTTCACAGTAAATGAGATTAGAAACCACTTCAAGTTTAAGAAATTAATTGGATATTGCAAGTATGATGAAGCGGTTGCTAAACGAAAAATCTTTTATGAGGAATTACTTTTTGAGCATGTTTTAGACAAGGAGAAAGTGCAATCACATAATGGAGAATTGAAGGCACCTTGGCCTTACAAATATCTTCAACCGGATGCGAGAGTTTGGCACAATTTCCTTATTCCTAATGTCTTTGGAAACACACAAACTTTGGATGTGACTAAAAAGAACGCTCTACTTTTGGATTGTATTTTGAGAGGAGAAGAAGTAGATGTGGCACAGTTGATCTATGAGGAGGTGATACGATTTTCGGTCTCTCCCAAATCAGTTTATAATGTTAAATTTCCTACTATGATCACGTGTCTTGTGCGAAAAGCGAATGTTGCATTGGGTGAAAAAGAGAAACTCGAGTTTAAGGAAAGTTATATTGATAATGCTTGGATCAAAGATGTCTTTCGAAAAGCGGGTTCTACGCAAATCTCGAAAGAAGAAAAGGAGCAAAGTTGGAAAGAGAAGATGGATGAGTGTTTAAACAAATTCGAAGCAGCTCAAACTTCTTTAGTCAATGATGTGGCACAAATCAACGCTAATCAAGTGCACATCATGAAACTCCTTGAGCAATTAACGAAGGATCGAGCAAATCCGACCTTGGATGTCAATAATGTGAGGCAATAAGCCTCGAGAGTATGTTCTCTTTCTTCCTTACCATTTCTGTAAATGTTTTTATCTGCTAATTTTAATTTCTGTTTCGAGTTGTGGGGACACGTTTCATTTTTGAGTTAGGGGTGTGGGGATTCGGTGTCTCTCATCTCCATTTTTTTGTTTTTAGGTAGAAATTAAAAATTTTGATACATGGGAATTAGATGTAGAGTGTTTTTAATAGCTTAAAAGCATAAGCTCAGTGAATCGATGATAGTAAGTACTATGTTATTTGTATGCTTTGAGTATTTGCTGGAAAACACACGTTGATAGTAAAGAAAAGATTAGTGAGCAATGCGATAGAAAGTATGTTCAATCTCAGGGAACCTTGAGAAGTGTGTAGGCCGTGAGATCCAAGCTAGTTGACAAAACCCATTTGATGAACGTGCTAAAGGTAAGAGAATAACGAAATTACATAGTGTAGAAAGTGATTAAGGCGGTTCTTTCATATTTGAAGCCACTTGAAGCCTTTTTATACCTTCTCACCTTGTTATTTTGATTTTATATGCTATATCTTCTCAGCCCCTTCTAGCCTTTCTAAAGCTTTTTATTGAAACAAATTATAAGCCATATCCCTTTAGATTATAGGACTTTTCCATATGACCCGCACTCGAATCGCGATGCATAGACAGATGTTTTAGAGCTTGAGTTTGGGGTGGTGGGTCCACCATTATGGGAATTGTTATTGGGATAGGATTTTTGAGCTTGTTAATTGTGCTATGTTCTTTATATTGATGATGATTCACAGATTTTTATTGTAACCCTTTGCCGGGTTAATAGTGAATGAAAAAGAAGCTACGAGCTAAATTTGCCAACAAGGGCATTAAAAGAAAAATATATATATGAGAAAAATTAGCGTGATATCTCAACATTACAAGAGAGTCATAGCTATAGAAAAGAAATTGATTTGAAAAGAAAATGTATATATATATATATTCGGACCGGCAAAGTGGAATTTTTATGTGAACATCTTATGCTTTAATTGGGTTATTGGGGATGCTAAATTGTGCATCAAGGAATTCATTGGGTTGAGTGAGAAACGTTTTATGAGAGTAACTCAAGCTCTAGGGCGATTCGTTGATGGCTAGTGAGGGGAGAGCCAAAAGCTCACTCTAAAGTATCCAAATATACTATCAGACCATCCCTAAGCCTAAATTACAACCTTAAAGACCTTTTAAATTCTTTGCTATGTAATTGAGAAGTGATTGAGCCATTGGAGAGTAGTTAAGTGGATCTTTGAATACTAGTGAAGTTCGATGAACAATCTATAGTTTTCTTGGGGAACTGAGTAAAGTCCCAATCCTTCTTACATTGCGAAACTAATCTGATCTTGAATTCAAGCCGTGTTGACTGTGGATATGAGAAGTGTACAGGTATGTAGTTTATGAATATTATTGCATGAAATTTTCTGAGTTGTTGTTTCATGTCTATTCTATATATTCTGCTATGTTCTTCCCATTGTGTTGAAAATTCCATAAGTGTGTATTTATAGACTTGCATTTGTTTTTATCTTTATTGTATCGGGACGATACAACTTTGAGTTGGGGGTCTTGATGTCTCCTCATTTATGATAGATTTATATTAGGATGAGACATCATTTTCAATGATTTAGAAGTCATAATAGTCGATTTTCTTGAGAAATAGTGCACTTTCCTATTTTGAGTCTTGATTTAGTAAATTTATATTTTTAGAGCATATTGGATTTAATTATTTATTTAGTGTGAAACTTTAAATATAATTATGGAGATTAATTAGAGTACAAGTCAAAGAGTACAAGATATGGAAAGAGATAAGCATGGTAATTGGAGATAAAGGAAAGAAAAGCTAAAAACATGGAAAAGGAAAACCTGCCTTAATCCTGAATTTCTGCACCTACGAGCACAAATCAGCTTATATCTCAAAATCGGTGAGGAATTTGGAGAAACGGTCAAGAGAAAAGTTGAATATCTTTCCGAGACTATGAATTTGGTATATTCATACGCATCAAACGGACAAATATCGAAGCTGCTAGGAACAAAGAAAAACGGGCCTGATTGCATGTTTTTAGGGTTACGAATTTGAGTTGGGCTTGGAGTCCATTACTTAACCTCTCCTTCAAGAAAACGAATTAGGTCTTCTAAACACCTATAAATACACCCTTATATCACTTGTAAATCATCCTTGCCTCATAGTAATTAGTTCTTAAGGTTTTATTCTTCCAAGTTATTGTAGAGAGCAAGATGATGTCTTTCATTATTTCTTTTAGTTTATTTCCTTCAAGTATGAACTAATTTTCCCATAGCTTGGGTTTTGCATCATGTATAATCTATGAATTCTAATTTCTTTCTATCTAAGTTTCTTTGGGAATTACATGTTTTAATCTTATATTAGCTGCTTACCTTTATATTTGTTTATGTGTTTTGATTTAATGACTGTTTTCCTTGCGGTGCACAACGTTTAGGATTACCTTAATAGTAGTTAGATGATCACCTTAGATGGGTGTCTAATTATTGAAACACCACATAACGTCTATTGTCGATATTAGTCCTGACAAAACTGATTCTAACTAGATAGTCATTAGGGTATAATTTAACCACTATCACCATGTATGAAAATTGATTGCTTAGGGCCTTGGTAGCGCTTGATAACCCTATTTGAACCAGCCTCGTGGTGTGTTCATAGCCCCCTTAGTCGCTCTCAAGGTCTAAGGAATGGGAAGTTATAATCCTGACTAAATATACAAGAGCTAGTATTCTCCCTTATTAACTAGATCCAATAGAAAGAATTAAAAGGATTAGTGCATACTAGCAAAACCTAAGCTATATCTCTCATCTCATATTCTTCGTATTTTATTTTATTGTCTTTATTTTCCTAGTTTTAATTAGTTAATTTCGAATTCTATTCCTTAATTTTCTGTCTTTTAATTAATTATTGCTTACTCGTTATTGCTACCCATTCAACTAGCACACTAAGTCCCTGAGAACGAACTCAACTTATCAACTAAAACTTGCATACGTCATGTAATACTTGCAGTACTGTGCCTGCCTAGGGTGAGAGTGCGTAGTTTTCTAGACTTAATTTCATCTTATTTTTAGCACTTAATCATTGTACCCTAAAATTTAATTTAATTACAGTTTGAAAAACAATTATTTCTTAATTATTCAAAACTATGCAGAATATTTAATAAAACTTAAAAATTAAATATAAACAAATTATAAAAAAGAAGAAGGTTATGAATCTTAATTAGTTGGAATCAATGACCAAACTGTGAAATACAAAAAATTGAGATTTGAATTGATAAAGAACGATGAAAAGAATAAGATGAAATAATTATAAAATAGTTTATGAAAAAAATTACCTCAATAGTTGTTTTTGGATAGACTTTAAAAAATCTCTACGTATGCATAAAGATTTGTAGAAGACTTGTTTATATATATTTCAGCCTCTAAACTCCTACAAAGTTCAATGACTTGAAGAGTCCAATGACTTTTGAATACCTTAAAATTTTAATGGATTTAAAAAAGTCCTAACTGAACACATCTAGATTTTAAAAAAGTTTTTTAAATTCTAATTGAATACCCCAAGATTTTAATAGACTTTTTAAAATCGTGATTGAATGCCCTGGACTTTTAAAGTCCAAAAAAATCCAACAGACTCCCAATTGAATACACCCCCCTTAATGATTTTGAGAAGCTCTCATTAGTCTATGTAAAACGACTACCTCCATGTTGATATTCAAATAAGTTTGACTCATCAATACATTCAGTGAATCTCATAGAACTTTTTGTTAATATATCATAATTTAATTTGTCATCGATCTTTGAAATTTCATTGACATCACTAAGGCAACATAAACTTTGGTTATCATATTTTTTGCTCCAATTAACAATATAGTCCCATAATATGTCTCTTTCCTCATAATCATTGTTTGCATATACATAGCACACTATGAATTTGGTGCCACAACCAATCATTTTGACCTAAATCATCATAACTTGAAAGGTTTCTATAAGAGCCTCAACTTTAATACATGACTTATCCCAAGGTATCCAAATTCGACAAGTCTTTATTATAATTATGCAACCACCCTAACTGAGAGGAGTGTGGACTAGTTATACTTAAGTTTATATCATATTTAACTTTAGTATCCAAAAGTCCTATAAGTTTGATACTATTACTTAAAAATGAAATTATTTACATCTTTTTGTCTAAGAAGCTTGTTAAGGCCTCTCAAGTTCCACATAATAATATGAATAAATCAAGGGGTATATTTATTCCTTGATCGACTTTGTCAATATAAAAGCAATAAGTCCTCCTCTAACTTATTCTTTGGTGTAGGGATATTGACCTCATTATTTCTCGAAACAGAGCATTCTCTTGCTTCATGTTATACTTTCTAATTTTTATTCTTCTGTAATACAATTCTCCATGTATTATATTCTTTATATTGTTCCTTCCCTTTGTTCTTATCGATGTGATTCTTTTAGATAACTTCAGTTGATTTTTTTACTGTTCAAACTTTAGTAACATTTAGGCATTTTATTTCATGATGACCAATATTATTCTATTTGAGGCATACAATTGGTTTCCAATCATATGTGACAACAACTTCTTGCAATTCACTTGAACCCTCATCAACGTATACTTTCTCAAGTAGTATTTCTTTAGCCTCAACCGCAACACAAACGTGAGCATAACCAATGTTTGTTCTTGATTCAACATACATCACTAGAAACATAGCTTATACCTTCTTTTGTCCACAAATCCATAGGAATGTTGTATAGTTTAATCCAAATAGGAATCTTACTCATATTTAATTTTTTGAATTGCATACAAATCTTCCACGGTCTAAGTAGTAGAGGGATGCCATTAACATGCCAAAGTTGTTCAAGAGCTTTGTTACAATATAATTCATTTTCAAATTTGAAGATTAACATACCCTTACCACTCTATTTGACTTCAACTAAGTCAAAATTCATCCATTGAAACTTTACAAAATTACTTATGGTGTAAAACTGTGGAGAACTATCCATGAATTGGCTGACTATGCAATAATTACATTGTTTAGCAGCTTCATCTAGTGCATGAGTAGCAGGTTAAATTATTTTCTTACCATAATGAAAAATAGGCTCATGATTTGTAAGCTACAGTAACTCCTTATAACTACCTTCAAACAGTTTTGACCATGTAGTCTTTGTTTTAGTTGATTCCTCTACATTGCATTTGACTAACAGAACTCCTTCATCTACTTTGCTTCCAAAGTTGTCAAACTGAGGAAAATTTAGCGTGTCACGTTAAGAATTCATATTATCTACTACTTTAGTAGTAGATCTACTATATGTAATTGACATTTTGAGCATGTTTACTCTCGTCTCCTATTATCATATATGGATAGTTCACTGAAGTAGCGGTAAGTATTAACTTAGTAATTTCTCAAAACTTGTCTTTTGACTCTTTGAGATTTGATTAGTCAATCATTTGAAGAATTATGTTTAGCCACTTTTCTAGTATTTTCCATGTTAAAAGGATAAGAAAATAAAAAAGAACAAAAAAAGTATGGTGATGAGGAGAAAGAGTATACGCGAAAAATAGAAAATGAGAAAGAAGAGGATAAGGTGAGGAAAAATAGGAAGGTTTATGAAAAGACGTTGATATTATTGTTAGATCTCATGAGTTCATGGGAACAACATTAAATTAGGAAAGAGAAAAGGCAAAAAGTTGAAAAGAAATGGAATGTTTTGGTGTGGAATTTTTTAAAAAGTTGGAAAGAGAAAGTGGGACACTAAAAACACATGAAAATAAAAGTTTTGACGGGCATAAGAAAGTGTTGTTTAAATTTGCTCAGCCTAAGCATTACTTTTGTTCTTGGCTAATTTGTTTGAACATGATAAAAACCAATGATATGATAATAAATTAGGGAATGCATGTTAATGATAAGTGTGTTTTATGTGATGTAGAGTCAGAATACAAAGATTGAATATTTTTCCATTGTTTTTCACTAAAAGTATTTTGTTGGAATACTACAAACTTAATGGGGTTCAGAGCAAAGGCAACAATTGGCTCGAAAAAAGTTAATTAGATATGTATTAAGTCTAAAGATACATTTCTTAAAATTTGGTTATTATCTTAAGCTTCCTTCAATTTATTTATAACATTTGAACCTGTATGAATAAAAGAGTCTTCAGTAACCAAAAAATGGATCAATAGGAGATTGTGGAACTTATCAAAAGAGATATTCAGATACGACTATGGGGTAAAAGAAAACTTTCAAGCTCTATGGGGAATAGGATTGTTCATAGGAGATAGGGGCTAAATAGAGTAATTTTTTCTGATACATGAGACTAGTAATTTAGTTTGATTGTGAGGTTGTGAAGTTTGCAATGAGGTGTATTATTGAAAGGTCTTACATGCAAAGTTGATGATGATATTTATGCTTTGAAAGGTTTTTAAACTTTGGTTAATTTTTGGGTCTTGGTGTCTTGGCATATAGTCCCTCCTTTAGGATTGTTTTTCATATGACAAATAATTAGTTAAAGACATTCTTAAACTTACCTAAATATATTAACTCTTCTTTTCATATCTTCACCTAAAACACTCTTGAATCTATTTTTCAATCTTATTAAGTCTTTGTGTACTATGTGATTATATGTGTGTGTATCTGCTTAAACTTCCTAGAACTCAATTACTTGTCTTGAGTTATAATGATCATAGGCTTATGAGTTGGAAACCTTTTCTAAAATCACAACTCACATATAGGAAATATTTGTGCACAAAGATGAACTCGAATACTTGCCATTCACACAACTTGTTCATCTCCTTATATGTTATTACACTGTACTTGATAATATTCTTTGTGATTATGTTTACACACCTCATTTGATATATTTTATTGTGTAAATGATTACTTGTCTAGAGTTGTACTAAACCCATATTGTATCATTTTTCCTTCTGCAATTCATATGAAGAATCAAGAAGCTAAGGAAATGAACTACTCTCTTCAGCTCAAATTGACAAGATAAAATTGCATAACATTTTAAAAATGTTATCTGTTGTAAGATAAAAAAATGGAATAACATTTTTCCTTAAAGCCATGCGAACCTAGAACCAACCAGCCACTTTGTCACATTTTGGCCGACACACCTTATTAAAACAGATATCCGTTTTAGACAAAAAATGGTATGAAATTTTCCACTTCAACGATGTCGTTTCAAGGGAGGCTTTGTAATCGGGCCAGAGTCGTTGGGGGAAAAACGGATCCCCGTTTTTCTTAAAATGGTATACAATTTTTCTCTATTTTTAATGACCTTCAAGGAGTCATTGGAACTCAACTTACACTATATATATATATATATATATATATATATATATATATATATATATATATATATATATATATATATATATATATGCATCACAAAACTCACCTTTAGAAGCAACAATTTCATTGTACATCATTCCACACTTCAAGAAAGAATTCACAACCTTATTCTTGCTTTTTCATATGAAAAACTCAAGACTTGTGAATTATCTGTATCCTTCTCAAAGATACCATTTCAAATTCAAGAGGAAGATCAAACCAAAATCTTCAAATTCATTTCCCACTATCAAATATGAGTTCATCTCAAGCTATAACTTTCATATCTAACTCTTCTAGGACTTCACAATTTCAATGTTAGATTAAATCATCAAGGAGCAACCCCACATTGGTCCTTATTGTATTCATCCATCCCCAAGATTTTGTAACACTTCTACTATATTAGGATATAACTTAGTTTAGCTAGAATTTAGAGAAGGGGGAGGAGGCTTCCACTATTGAAAGTGGTTGACTTTTGTGTAGAAGAGCGTTATTTAGGTTTTGTAATCGGGTTGTGACTTAGCCTACAAAAGTCTTTGAATTCTTAGGTTGTATTTTGGCTAGAAAAACCTTGGCGTAAAGGTTTATATCTCACCTTTAAGAGATAGGAGTAGTTTAGTGGAGAATCTTGCAAATCCTACGGGATGACCCTAACTAGTGGATGTAGGGAAACAAACCACTCTAAATTCCCTGCACAACTTCTTTCCTTCATCTTTTACATATCACGTGCATTTACTTCAATTAATTTCTTACCTTCCTGATGTCTCCCATTTTGTGATAGAAAAATCCCCTTAGGAGACATCATTTTAGGTTTAAATGGTACTTATTTACTAGATTTATCATCGTATTTTGCTTTTACTTGAGAATAATAAGTCAAAACATAAAAAGCCCAAGTCCGGAATCTCGTAACTATTGTACATCCTGTAATAAAACCATCGTAACTTTTGTGTCTCACGTCCAAATCACCTGATTCTAGTCCTCAAATCTTCCTGAAGTGACTCAAATGTGAAACTTTCTATTTTAGATCTCCAGGCTTGAATCATTGCTGAAGTGACTCTAAGTCAGCAATTAGAGACAGCTTTCCGAATTTTGAGCTCTTTAAGTCAACTCTTCGGGTAATCTTTTCTTGCTTTTGACCTCTCCGCTTGATCTAAGCCTTTAATTGTTACTTATAGTCCTCATCGTGGTGCTCCAAAGCATCCATGTACCTAAAAACTTTATACTTATCATAATTTCACGGGGAGAAAATGCAATATAATGGAATAATCATAAAATTCTATAAAAAAGTCTAATATTCACCTAAAATGATGTCTCCTAAGGTCATATATTTAGAACAAAACGGGAGACATCAATAACTTCTTTTCTCACTACTTCTTTCAATACCGACATAAGTCTCTTTTTCCCCTCAGCTAATCGTGCCTTCTCATCTTCAAGAATGGTTTTGTATTGGCAAATGATAGGACTAATGTATTTGATGTCATCAATAGTCCATCAAATTTCCTCTTTATTAGCTCGAAGCACACGCAACAATGTTTCCTCTTGAGGTCATGTCAAGTTAGCGGAAACAATACCAGGTTTTGTATTATATGCAGCTAAATAAGCATACCTCAAATGGGAAGGTAGGGGTTTCTCTTCAAGATTCAGAGGATATTCAATATATGGTTCATTTCTTGGCTCAATCTCCTTCTAGCCTCAAATTTGTTCATAACCTTTACTTCTTGGCTTTCGACTTTCTAAATATTGAGCCGCCACAACCTTGGCTAAATCTTCATGTAACTCGGGAAAATCAAGTGTCAAAGTGGACTAAAAAATATCATTAAAACTAATTTCACCATATGCTTCTGGTGTGATGTGATCAATAATGTCCATATGGAAGGAATCGTCCCTAGAAGAGGTAAATTTCATCGCATTGAAAACATTAAATTTGATCTCTTCATCATGTACTCACGTGATTAATTCTCCATTTTCTACATCAATCAAAGTACGCCTTGTGGCTAAGAATGGGCGCCCCAAGATTATTGCCACATTCTTATCCGCTTAATAGTTAAGAATAATGAAATCACATGCATATATAAATTTACCTGCCTTGACGAGTACATCCTCTATCTTTCCCTCGGTTAGGGAGATAAAACTATCTGCCATTTGCAAGACCACAGTAGTAGATTTCGTGCTCCCAATCTTCAATTTATGAAACAACGACCTATGAATGAGATTGACACTCGTACCCATATAGCATAAATCTCTCTCGGTCCATTCTTCACTAATGGATATAGGAATATCAAAACTTCCGGAATCCTTCAACTTCGGTGGCATATTTCTCTGGAAAATTTCACTACACTCCTACGGTAAACCAACCATTTCCCGTACAAGATACTTTCTTTTTTTTGAAAAAACATCTTTGATGAACTTCAATTACTTGGGCATTCTTTTGATTGCTTCAACAAAAGACAAGTTGATTTGTAACCTTTACACCATGTCAACAAACTTCTTGATATATTTGTCATCGCTCTTTTTTTGAACACGTTAAGGGAATGGTGGAGGAGGCCTATTTAAAGTTAAAACTACCTATTTCTTCTTCTTTTGTTCCTTCGGTGCCTTTTCAACATTCTCGTTAACGATCATCGACTCACTTTTTTCTTCAACAACATCTTTTACCTCTTTTGTCTTGGAAGTCAACTCTTTATCTTTCATAACGGGAAGGTGGGGGTAGTTGCTTCCCACTTGATGTCTCCTCATTTGTGATAGTAAAATACACTCTTGAGACATCATTTTAGGCTTATTTATTAGTTTATAGGTTGATTTTAGCTTAATTTAATGCACTTTCCTATTTTGGGTCTTGATTTGTAGAATTATTATTTTTAGAGCATATTGGGTTTAATTGTTTATTTAGTGTGAAGCTTTAAAGATAATTATGGAGATTAATTAGAGTCCAAGTCAAAGATTACAACTTATGGAAAGAGATATGCATGGAAATTGGAGATAGAAGGAAACTGAGTTCAAATAGGAAAAGGAAAAGCTGCCTAAATCTGGGATTCTGCAGTACACGACCAAAGATTGGTGTTTTTACCTAATAAAGAGGCCGAATTTGGTAAATTACTTCTAAGGGGCCTACATAATTCTGTTGCGATTCTTTTGGTATCTTATAGAGCAAAATCCGACCAATAACAAAGAAGTTATGACCAAAACAACGTAGCAGTGTTTATCTTACGAATTTGGGTTGGGCCAGGAGCCCATTACTTGAAGTTATCTCCAAGAAACGAATTAGGTCAACCTCTAACCTATAAATACAGCCTCTTAACACTCTTAAATCATCCTTGGCCAGACCCTAAGGCCAAGAGGAAGCTGCAACACAAGAGAAGAAGTCTGGAGGGAGCTGTGCAACAACTATGTCTCCTTCAACCTCTTATTTTGTAATTCTTTCTTCTTCTTTTCTTTGTATGAACTAATTCTCTTAGCTTAGGTTTTGCATATGTATAATCTATGAATTCTAGTTCTTCTATCTAAGTTCTTTGGGAATTATATGTTTTAATCTGATATTAGCTACTTACCCTTATATTTGATTATGTGTTTTGATTTAATGACTGTTTTCCTTGCTAGTGCACGAGTATAGGATTACCTTAATAGTAGTTAGATGGTCACCTTGTAAGGGTGTTTAACTATTGAACCACCACATAACGTCTAGTGTCGATAGCAGTTCTGACAAAACATACTTCTAACTAGATAGTCATTAAGGTTTGTTTTAACCACCATATCACCAAGATTGCAGTATTTGCTTAGGGCCTTAGTGGCGTTTGATAACCCTATTTTAAATCACTTCTTGGTTGTGCCGTTGCCCCCTTAGTCGCTCTCAAGGTCTAAGGTAGTGGAATTTAGAATCCTGACTAAGTATACCAAGAGCTAATATTCTCCCTTATGAATTAGATCTAATAGATAGAATTAGAAGGATTAGTGCATACTAGTAAAACCTAAGTTATATCGTTCATACTATCTTCTTTTCTTTTCTGTTATTTATTTTCTGTCTTTAATTTAGTAGTTTAGTTTTCTTATTAAAAACCAAATAAATATCTATCTTTCTCTTCTTTCTACTTGCGTATTATTATCTATCTTTAATATCTGCACTTGATAATTTGCATAAGTTCTCTCTAACTTTCGTTAGTCCCTGAGGAACGAATCTTCTTATCATTAAAACTTGCATACGTCCTGTAATACTTGCAGTACAGTGTTAGTTTAGGGTGTGTATTTGCACTTATTTTATACATCTTTTTATCACACCTTAGGCCACACCAAGTTTTTGGCGCCGCTGCCGGGGACTACATCGTTAGTCCTTGTGCAATTATCTTGTGCTTTTATTTTAGTTAGTTCTATTTTACGCTTTTCTTTTTAGTTTTTGTTTTACAGATTTTTTTTAGGCGAGAGCAGATTTATTAGGAGATAAAGGTTTCGTGCTATTAGATCCTGAAGAAGCTAATTCAAGATGGAATCTCTAAAGCTCAAGGAGTTAAGCCAACAACTTGAGGAATTACGAGAACAATCGCGAAAACTAGCTCAGAGGAATCTAGTACATGCCTCACCTTCATGTCCTAGTTGTGGAGCAAGAGATCACTCGTGGGGACATTGCATGAACAATCCAGCCTCAATTTCCTTCATGCCTTATCAAAGAGACCATTATTATGATGGTTATTATCAATCTCAAGGAAATTACGCTGACTATCAACCCCCACAGAGTTACAATTGGGTCGGAGATCAACAGAATTATAATCATAATAATCATTATTATGATGATTATTATCAACCACGGCCACAATCTTACTATACTCCACAACCTATCTATCAAGAAGCGCCGATTTATAATGAAGCTTATCAAGAACCACATCCTTATTCAATGCAGCAAACCATACAAGAACAACCTCCGAGTTTGAATTCAAGCATGGCTAAGATGATGAATCTAATTGAAAAGATAGAGAATAACCAGCAAAGAATCCAAAACTCAGATGATGCGATTGACAAACTTATGCAGACAATGTCACAAATGGTGGAAAAAACTAAAATCCTTGCAGAAAGGCAACTCCGAAGTGACACTACTGCTCCACAAAACAAAGTTTGTCATGCAGTTGAATTAGGAAGTGGAAAACAACTACCTCCAACAAGACCAGAACCAGAACCAGTCCCTATTCCAGATCAGAGGGGGGAAGAAGCAACAGAAGATAAGGTCGAAGAGGTAGTTGAACAAGAACGTGTCCAAGAGAAGACACCAGAAAAGAAAGAGAGCCCGGTGGTAACCAACACATGTCCTCCTCCACCATTCCCGTCACGTGTCAGAAAGGACAATTACTTAGAATTCAAGAAGTTCGTTGACATGGTGAACAAGTTAAAAATCAGCATACCGTTTGTAGAAGCTCTCACAAGAATGTCAAGATACGGTCAATTCATGAAGGACATTCTTTCTAACAAACGAGGATTCGAAGTTAAAGAGATGAATGGATTACTAGAGGAGTGTAATGCTACACTTGGAATTGAGTTACCACCTATTCCCACGACATCTTGGATGGAACCATCCATGATCATTAAGAATCGAGCTGAAAAGTTCGTGGGAATTAAAGGCAAAGGGTGGAAATTTCGTCATCCTTAATCGAGGTAACACGTCTAACTTTGAAAGACGTTAAACAAAAGTGCTGTACGGGAGACAACCCGTAATTTCTTTTATGTTTTTACGTTTTTAGTTTTTAATTTATATTTAGTTTAGTTAATTTTAGTTGATATTGCATATTTGAGAAAGGTATTAGTGTTTTTGATGATTAGGTATTGGAGAAATCGAGTTAGGGAAGCGAGCAAAATTTTTTGGACAGAAACTTCGGCAAGCCATATCTTTGCGCTCGGATATCGGAATCAGGTGATTTTTTAGCCTAAACTGCATAACTTTTCGAGATCTAGCTGCTGGGGAGGTTTTTGCCACGTGCGGTACACCGGACCTCAGCCGCGGTGCACCGCGTGGTCAAAAACCCGTACTACGGGTTGCTACCGCGGGTTTTATCCAGAAACGAAAAAAAAAAATAGCTGATGGGTCCGGTATACCGGACCCTATACCGCGCCATGCACCGCACAAACACGTGCCACGGGGTCCTACCACGGGTTTTTTGACGTAGGAGGCGCGGTATACCCCGCGGTACACCCCATGGTCCGCAGGGGTAGTCCGCAGCGCCGCAAGAAAGAGAAAAACCTACGGGATTTGATTATAAAGGAGGTATTAAGCTTTTAGTTTCGAATTTTATAAACCCAAACCCTCTTTTTCTTCTCCACAACTCTCCTAACTCCATTAAAACTCATCAAAACCTTCCCCAATCATCAAAACACTACCCAATCACCATGAAAACACATCCAATTCATTCTCCACATCATTACAAAGAAGATTCAACCACCTATATCATCCCAAAACACCTTGAATCCAAGAATCAAAAGCTTAAGTTTCAGAATTTCATCCTACAATTTCTTAAATCCAAGCCAATCCATGAAGAATCCATCTTACCCACATAGAGAATCATCATCCAATCACCTTTCCTAACCCAAATTAAGCTTGTACAACCAATAATCATGAGTTTCAAATTTCAAGAGTGGTTAAAGCTTTGAGTTGGGGGTCAATTGAGATGATTAAGAGAACATGAACATTATCTACTGAAAGGGTGATGAAGAAATCAAGGTAGTGGATCTAATTGAGAAGAAATCAAGTGAGACAAGTCCTAGTTCCAATTCAATGGGTAAAACAAGTCAAGAGAAGAGAGGTTAGCATGCTGTGTTGATTCAATGAGCAAAAAGGTTCTATCTTTAGTGAAGAAGACAACACAACCTCTCTAGATCAAAGACCCTACACCCGAAGAAAAAGAGAAAGCTTCAATGGCCATGATAGCTTCTCCGAAGAAACAATTAAAGGAACTACCTTTTTCTTATGAGAAAGTATTTGAAGAAGAAGTTGAAGGTGAATACATGAAGGTTCATGGAGATTTGGAATGCTTTGGGTTGTTTGTGAATTGTCTTTTATGAGGAGAAGAAGAAGATGTGGCACAGTTGATCTATGAGGAGGTGATACGAATTTTCGATCTCTCCCATGACGTTATTTAATGCAATATCCTATTATGATCACGTGTCTTGAACGAAAAGCGAGTAAGAAGTTGGGTGAAGAAGATACATTAGATTTAATCCGAGTATCGTCTAGGCGAGGTAAAAGCCTCGAAGAGTATGTTTTCTTTCTTCCCTACCATTTCTTTATGTGCAATTTGTATGCTAATTTTAAATTTTATTTTTCTTGAGTCTTTTTCGAGTCGTGGGGACACGGCTCATTTTTGAGTTGGGGGTGGGGATTCGTTGTCCTCATCTTCCTTTTTGTTTTTTTCATAAAATTTAAAATTTTTGGGTTGAATTAGGCATAGAATATCTTTGAATGTACCTATTTGAGCATGATTTTATTAGGTCAATGATAGTAAGTAGTATGTTTTTGAAAGATGTCATAAGTTTGTTTAGATGCATGCATGAAAACAGGAAATAAAGGATAGAAAAGTTAATGAGCAATGCTAAGAAGTATGTTGAAACTTAGGAATAATTATTTGGTGTGTAGAACGTGAGGTTTAAAATTAGTTGAAAACCCACTTGTCTATGAACTATTAGTGAAAAAGTAACAAAATCTAGTAGTTAGAAAAATGAATAAGGCAGTTCTTTCATGATTAAAACACTTGAAGCCTTTTATACCTTCTCACCCTTTTGTTTGATTATTTGTATTTATCCGTCTTAGCCCCTCTGAGCCTTTCTAAAGCCTTTATTGAAACACATTATAATCCTTACCCTAGTTTTTAGGACTTATCTATATGACCCGCACTCGAATCGCAAAACCTGAGACAACTCGTTTTAGAGCTTGAGTTTGGGGTGGTGGGTTTCATCATTCGGAAACGTTGGGATTTGGAATTATCTTTGTGATTTTATTGATGATGAAATTGTTATTATTGTAACACTTTGCCGGGGTAATAGTGAATGAAAAAGAAGCTACGAGCTAATTTTGCCAACAAGGGCATAAAAAGAAAAAGAATATATATATGAAAAAAGAAAATAGTGTGATATCTCAACATCAAAAAGAGAGTCAGAACTATACAAAAAAAAAGAAAAAAATTGTTATGAAAAGAATATATATTCGGACCGGCAAAGTGGATTTTATATCATCAAAGGTTTTATTTGGATTTATTGGGGATGCACATCAAAAGCATCAATAAATTGGGTTGAGTGAGAAACATCTTCGAGTGAAAACTCAAGCTCTAGGGCGATTCGTTGATGGCTAGTGAGGAGAGAGCCAAAAGCTCACTTTTCATTATCCAAATATACCACACCCGTCCTTAAGCCAAGTTATAACCAAGACCTTAGGATTTCTAACTACTAGATGGAGCAACAATTGAGCTATTAGGTAGTAGGTAAGTGGACCATTGGACGCTGTATTTGGGACCTATGAACAACCTATAGCCATTAACCTGAACTAAGTTATCATCCTCACCTTCTGGCATTGCGAAATTAATCTGGACTTGAATTTATGGATTGTTGATTACAAGTATATTAAGCATAGTTGTGCATTATTTCTTAAGCATTACTACATGAGACTTTTTAGATATTTCGCTCTAGGATCATTCATTGTGTTCTGTTCTTATTCTCCTCCTACTTCTTCTTCTTGACTACCCTACTGTTCTTTACTTTTATTGTATCGGGACGATACAACTTTGAGTTGGGGGTCTTGATGTCTCCTCATTTGTGATAGTAAAATACACTCTTGAGACATCATTTTAGGCTTATTTATTAGTTTATAGGTTGATTTTAGCTTAATTTAATGCACTTTCCTATTTTGGGTCTTGATTTGTAGAATTATTATTTTTAGAGCATATTGGGTTTAATTGTTTATTTAGTGTGAAGCTTTAAAGATAATTATGGAGATTAATTAGAGTCCAAGTCAAAGATTACAACTTATGGAAAGAGATATGCATGGAAATTGGAGATAGAAGGAAACTGAGTTCAAATAGGAAAAGGAAAAGCTGCCTAAATCTGGGATTCTGCAGTACACGACCAAAGATTGGTGTTTTTACCTAATAAAGAGGCCGAATTTGGTAAATTACTTCTAAGGGGCCTACATAATTCTGTTGCGATTCTTTTGGTATCTTATAGAGCAAAATCCGACCAATAACAAAGAAGTTATGACCAAAACAACGCAGCAGTGTTTATCTTACGAATTTGGGTTGGGCCAGGAGCCCATTACTTGAAGTTATCTCCAAGAAACGAATTAGGTCAACCTCTAACCTATAAATACAGCCTCTTAACACTCTTAAATCATCCTTGGCCAGACCCTAAGGCCAAGAGGAAGCTGCAACACAAGAGAAGAAGTCTGGAGGGAGCTGTGCAACAACTATGTCTCCTTCAACCTCTTATTTTGTAATTCTTTCTTCTTCTTTTCTTTGTATGAACTAATTCTCTTAGCTTAGGTTTTGCATATGTATAATCTATGAATTCTAGTTCTTCTATCTAAGTTCTTTGGGAATTATATGTTTTAATCTGATATTAGCTACTTACCCTTATATTTGATTATGTGTTTTGATTTAATGACTGTTTTCCTTGCTAGTGCACGAGTATAGGATTACCTTAATAGTAGTTAGATGGTCACCTTGTAAGGGTGTTTAACTATTGAACCACCACATAACGTCTAGTGTCGATAGCAGTTCTGACAAAACATACTTCTAACTAGATAGTCATTAAGGTTTGTTTTAACCACCATATCACCAAGATTGCAGTATTTGCTTAGGGCCTTAGTGGCGTTTGATAACCCTATTTTAAATCACTTCTTGGTTGTGCCGTTGCCCCCTTAGTCGCTCTCAAGGTCTAAGGTAGTGGAATTTAGAATCCTGACTAAGTATACCAAGAGCTAATATTCTCCCTTATGAATTAGATCTAATAGATAGAATTAGAAGGATTAGTGCATACTAGTAAAACCTAAGTTATATCGTTCATACTATCTTCTTTTCTTTTCTGTTATTTATTTTCTGTCTTTAATTTAGTAGTTTAGTTTTCTTATTAAAAACCAAATAAATATCTATCTTTCTCTTCTTTCTACTTGCGTATTATTATCTATCTTTAATATCTGCACTTGATAATTTGCATAAGTTCTCTCTAACTTTCGTTAGTCCCTGAGGAACGAATCTTCTTATCATTAAAACTTGCATACGTCCTGTAATACTTGCAGTACAGTGTTAGTTTAGGGTGTGTATTTGCACTTATTTTATACATCTTTTTATCACACCTTAGGCCACACCACCACTCCTTTGCACAATCACGTTACAATCTTCAATATTTTGCGGATTTTCGTATTGCTAGGAAGTTGACCTTGAGTCTGCATATTCAATTGGTTGGTAATTTGAGAAACTTGGTTTTTGAGAAATTATAATGCCATGGAATTCTCCTTTATCCTCTCGTTGTTGGAATTCCATGTCTCTTGTTTTGACTTCAAGTTCTCTTTCATCATTAACATATATAAACTTAATGCTTGTTAAAGAACATTAGAGGTGCCTTCTTATAGATGTGATGTAAGTGCTTTTTGGGTAAGACTTTCAATGTAAGCATCTTGCATGGGATTTTGATCTCCTTGGTATCAATTTTAAGGTCGAGATTGAAAGTTGTTTCATTGGGGGAGTTGTTGATGATTTCCTTGATTGATCGTCCGTTAGGATTTGAACACTGGAATCCTGGATGATTACAATGTGGTTGACCATATCCTTGACAAACCGAAAAAATGATTACCTCGATCAAATACAAAAAAAAATGGATTTTGGATTTCTTTGGAACTGTTCCCAAATATGATCATCAACTCCATAATTTGAACATCCATAAGACTCGTCTACAAATTTCACCTATGTTTGTCTACTTTGGAATACTTCTCTGACATCCAATGTCAATTGTTTCACCTGACTTTCCAATGTAGAAAACTTGGCTTCAATCGTGGTTTCACTAGCAACATGTAACGTACCTCTTAGTTTTCGCGATGTCGGCTAAATTCTTTCGATGTATATTATTTTCTCCATACAATTTGCAGCTGGAATAAGTTTCATTGATTAAAAACACCACCACAGAGATTAATGAATGTTAACCTTATATTTCATCAAGCACCTCGTAAAACATAGATAACAGCCTCAAATAAATGTACCCATCAAGAGGGCACCTTGTCAATATATGTTGGAACCTCGTCCATGTGTCTCCTAGACTTTAACTAGCTTCTTATTTGAAATTAACAAGCTCTACTTGATGTTTCAACTTCATACTTTGCAGATAGAAACGGTCCAAAAACCTCACTTATAGTGCAACCCATGTCAGGGTTGTCTCGGATTATTAATGATCAAGCTACTCACTTGCACCCCCGGTCTAAAAGAACTGGAACATGAAATAATATAATTTAATACACCAAACGGGATCCTTTGATACGCAAAGGTGCCAAACGAACAAGTGAAAGTCGTTTTGTGTTGATCAAGTGGATCCACACAAATATGATTATAACCTGAATAGCCATCAAGGAAACAATAGTACTCTTTTCCTGCAAGCTTATCTAATATCTGATCAATGAACGGTAACTAAAAGTGATATTTTTTTGTGGGTTTGTTGAGCTTGCGGTAATCCATGTATACTCTCCACCCCACAACTGTTCTAGATAGAATGGCTTCATTGTTATCATTAAGGATGGTAGTCATACCTCATTTTTTCTAACACACTGCACTGAATTAACCCACTCATTATTTCAAATCAAAAAGAAATTTCATGCATCTAAGTACTTGATCACCTTCTTCCTTACCACCCCCTTTATTGCGGGAATGGGTCTTCTTTGCCCCTCAATAGAACGCAAACTTTGTTCTTCATTGTGAGTTCTTTTGCTTCCTTCAATAAACTACAAGTTGATTTGTAACCTTTTCACCATTTTAGCAAACTTCTTGAAATCTTTTTCATCGCTCTTATTTTGAACACGTGAAGGGAAAGGCGGAGGAGGTCTATTTTCATTAAAAACTACCTTTTTCTTCTTCTTTTGTTCCTCTGGTACATTTTCAACATTCTCATTAAAGATAACTGACTCACTTGTTTCTTCAACAACATCTTTTACCTCTTTTGGGATGGAATTCAACTCTTTATCTTTTGTAACAGGGAAATAAGGGCCAAAGTAGGATCTGCTGGTGATGTGGTCCACTTTAATTAAACACAAATCAGATGGAGGCCTTGGATTCAAGGAATTCTATGAGAATAATCTTGCTTTGCTTGCTTCTAATGCTTGAAAAATATTTTTAAAACCGGATTCAGTTGTTTTCAAAACTTCAAAGGTAAATACTTTCCAAATTGTGATTTTTTGGAAGAAAAAGTAGGAAATATGTGTTCCTGGGGGTTTAGAAGTCTCATCACAGGTAGAGATGTCTTTGTGGACGATATTATTTGGCATATTGGAAAGGGTGAAAGATTGAACATTTAGAATTATGGTTGGATTCCAGACACTTTGGATCTCTCTAGTTCAGATGGGACAAACTTACAATGGGTGAGTGAACTTTGGAATGATCAAGGTATAGGTTGAAATCTTAATGTACTTGAATCTATATTTAATCCAAAATTCATTGCAACCATCTTTGGAACTCATATCTATCCTTTACAAGATGACGTTTCAGTTTGGACTAACTCCATTTTAAGAAGTGTAACTATCAAAGAGGTATATTACCAAGTTAGGAAGGAAACCCAAGAAATGGAGGAAAAATAAGGGATAAAGGTCAATCTTCACTTACTAAACCCAAGATTGTTTATGGTTTCATTTGGAATCTTAGAGGAGCGCCAAAAGTAAGGACTTTTTATGGAGGGCATGTAAAGATGGTCTTCCAACAAATGAGAATAGACTCAAAGGGAAATATCACAAGATGATCAATGTGATATATGTAAGGGATCTATTGAAACTAATGAACATATTGTGTTCCAATGTGATTGGTCTAGAGCAGTTTGGCTAGCTTCATGATGTCTCCTCATTTGTGATAATAAAATATATTCATGAGACATCATTTTAGGCTTATTTATTAGTTTATAGGTTGATTTTAGCTTAGTTTAGTGCACTTTCCTATTTTGAGTCTTGATTTAGTAACATAATATTTTTAGAGCATATTGGGTTTAATTGTTTATTTAGTGTGAAGCTTTAAAGATAATTATGGAGATTAATTAGAGGCCAAGTCAAAGACTACAACTTATGGAAAGAGATTTACATGGAAATTGGAGACAAGGAAACAAAGGCTAAAAATTAGGAATAGGAAAAGCTGCCTAAATCTGAGATTCTGCTGCACACGCCTAAAGAAGTGATGATTGCTCCTACAAGGAAGCCGATTTTGGAAGATTTCTTTTATAACGACGTAGATAATTCTGTGACGATTCTTTTCGTATATTATGGAGCAAAAACCGACCAATAACGAAGAAGATATACTCACAACAGTCCATCAGTGTTTATCTTTATTTCCTTACGAATTTGAGTTGGGCTTGGAGTCCATTACTTAGACTTATCTCCAAGAAACGAATTAGGTCAACCTATACACTATAAATACAGCCTCTTAACACTCTTAAATCATCCTTGGTGAAACCTTAAGCCAAGAGGAAGCTTACAACACAAGAGAGAAGTCTGGAAGGAGCTGTTCATCAACAATGTCCTCTTCTACCTTTAAATTTGTAATTTCTTTCTTATCTTTCATGAACTAAATTTCTTTAGCTTGAGTTTTAGCATATATGTATGAACCCTAGTTTTGATTGACATCTATCTAATTTGGATCTTAATATTTTAAATTGAATTATAGTTTTTATTCTCTGTATATGTGTTTGGATTTATATTATGTGGTCTTGTGGACTGCAGCCATTTAGAATTACCATCTAGTAGTTAGGTCACCGTTGACAACGGTGTTTAATTGCATGTTTAGCACATAACGTCTAGTATTCAGTTTAGATCTGACAAATCAACCTAACTAGATAATCACTATGGTTTAGTTCTTGTGACTATTTACCAATTACAGGAAAAGTTTGCTTATGAAGCCTTATTGACACAGGTAAATCCTATTTTAAACTACCGATAGCGAATTGGAACCGATTAGGGAAATACTACATAATTCACCCTTACATGTTTAGAACGGCAAAACTAGTGGGGATTACATGCTAGTGACTCAAGCTATATTCTCATATTACTCTCTTTCGTATTTAAATTTCTGTCTTTAATTTCTTAGTTTTAATTTAGTTAATTAGAAAATCAAACAAAAATCTATTTGTCTTTACTTTTATCTGCATTTAGTTGTTCTAGCTTTAATTATTTACACTTGATATTTGTATAAGATTCCTCTAACATTCGTAGTCTCTGTGGAACGAATCTTAATCATTTAACTAAAACTTGCTTACGATCTGTATACTTGCAGAACCGTGTCAGTCTAGGGTGTTTATCTGCACTTATTTATATCTTATATTATCACACCCTAGGCCCACCACTTCAACATCGAATTTTTAATCTCTTAGTGGCTCTACAAATTGTATATTCTAGTGGGTTGTTTTTCTTATGGATATATCAAACTTAGAGCCCAAGAGAGCTCTTTCATAGCTAAATTAGCAGCAAATTTGTCTAGGTTTATCTGGAAGGAAAGGAATTTCTTTGTGTTTAAATGCAAGTTACAAGACCCCTATTAACAATGGAAAATGCGGTTAACGCCAATGATATATACATTATTGCAAATAGCAAGAACTTTGAGGTCTCTAGTGTTAATTAAACTAGTACAACAACTAAACCATTATTGATTATGAATAATGCTTCAAGCAATTCAGTTACACATTTAACTAAAACTAGATGGATCCCACCATCAGTTGGTGAAATCAAAATCAACACTGATGCAGCTTTTGATGTTATTAATTCTAAATTTGATGTGTCTATATTGTTAGGGATCATAGTGGAAAGTTTTTGGATGGGAATAGTAGATGCATGGCCTTATCACCTTTGGAGGGTCAAGGCATTACAAGTCTATCAAGATTTCCAGAATGGCTACACATTTCCAGCTGGATTTGTTTCAAATGAAAGTGATAGTACCTTAGTTATTACTCCTCTGAATTGTAATAAGGTTAAAACTCCTCAATGTATCAAACATTTGATTAGGGTTATCTGAAAGTGTAGTAACACTCATAATATTTAGTTTTTTCTAGTAAATAGGGGGAAAACTTAGTAGTAGATTTGGCAGCCAAACAAAAACTCAAAGACATATTGGTTGTCTTAAAATGGAAACATTCACCCCAATTAGCTAAGCTTGTTTTTAATGTCCATTATGCCAAGGGGATTGCGTGACTTTTGATCTGGTTTTCAATATATTGTTATTCGACTAAAAAAGAGAATGTTACTAACCTTGTTCGTATTCCTAGACAAGAATTCCACCTCAGGGAAAAGATTTAGGCCTATAACTTGTGGTAATATTCTTTACAAAGCTATTTCTAAATTTATTGCTAATAGGATGAAAAACTGATTTAGAGGTTTAATATTGTATAGTAAAGCAACTTTTGTGGGAGGTAGAAGCACTTCTGGTAACATTTTGGTTGCTCAGTGTGTTGTCCAAGGTCATGATAGAAAGAATATTAGTCAAAGGTTTACTTTGAATCTTGATTTGCAAAAATCTTATGACACTATCAACTGGAATTTCTTGTCGAACTATGGGGTTTCATGACAAATTTATTGGATAAATAAAGATATGCATTACTTCTTCTATGTTTTATTTATGATATTAATGGTTTCTTACAAGTTCGAAGTGGTTTAAGGCAAGGAGATCCTCTATATCCTTACCTTTTTTTTGATATGTATGCAAGTGTTTACTTTTATCTTGGATCAAATGGTGTAACATAACTCGTTTACCAATCATCCTAAGTGTACTAAAATACAGCTGAGTCATCTTATATTTGCAGATGATTGTTTAATTTTTCTTGATAGTGATAAAGTTTCTGCTAGTAGGCTTAAAGATGGTTTAGATTTATTTCCTAGACTCTCAGGTTTAAAAATCAGTCATGAGAAGGGTGAACTCTATTTTGGAGGTAACAACAGGGGTTTAATTATGGATCTTAGTGATGTTTTGAATTCCAAGTGTGGGTATTTTACTGTTAGGTACCTTGGTGCTCCTCTAACAACTAAGGGACCTAATAGCATTATGTGCAACACTTTAATCAATATTATTGTGAGTAGTGTTGATAATTGGATGCATAAACACCTCACTTTTACAGGAAGAGGTCACTTAATCAAGAGCGTTTTGCAGAGTAAAGCTAGATTCTGGTATTCAATTACGTTTTTACCGATTGGAGTAGTGAGAAAGAATGAAGCTATGTTTAGTCGGTTTCTTTGGATATGTAATATTGATAATTGTCATGGTGCTAGGTTTATTGGGATGAGTAATGTAAAAGTAAATAAGAGGGTGGTTTGGGAATTTCTAGATTGCCGCATATAAATCAAGTAGCTATTTTGAAGTCTTTTTAGAGAATGTATGGTAATAAAAACAACATATTTTCTAAGTGGGTTTACTCTAATTGGTTGTACAATAAAATTATATGGAGCATTTAATATAATAATGATTTGCCTTGGACTTGGAGAGCTATGCTAAATGTTAGGAGTATTACTTATGAGTACATTGATCATAGTATGGTAACGATAAGAATACTTATATCTTAACTATTAGATTGATTGATGGTAAGAGTGTGAAGGAGATTTATCTGGGGATAGTATTTCATTAGGTAACTATAATATCAATAGAAAAGTTGTTGAATATTATATATGTGATAGACAAAGAGTTTTTGACAGTTTGAATGGGATTATGTAGTTCATTACAAAGTATAAGCTTGAAGAGAAATAAGACAAAATTAGATGGGTTGATAAAGGGTTTAAAACTAAGGAGATTATGATCAACTTGATAGGGAATACACAGAAGGTTCAATGGTATAAGATTATGTGGAATAAATGGATCCAACCAAAACATAGTTTCTATGGTTGGCTTATTTGCTAGAGTAGATTAAACACAAAAGATAATTTGCTAGATGGGGGATAATTGTGAATGAAGACTGATTTTGTGTGGTATGGAGCTGAAGTATAGGAGTAATCTGTTTGTAGGGTGTAGTTTCACACATTCTATTTGGAGTGAGATTTGTATGCTTAATAATTGTACTATTAGTTGTACTAATTGAGATGAGAGACTGAGTTTTATGAAAGAGTTCAAGAGTAATTTTTTTGAGTGATACTGTCTATAGCTTGAGTTTTTTGAGCTTCGTTTACAATATTTGGGATGACATAAACAAGAAATTATCCAAGAATTCACTTTGTTGTAAACTGATATTTTTAGCAAGATTAAGGAGGATATTAAAGCTAGCTTACAGAATAGAAGGAGGTTTAGTAATTATGCAATGAATAGAAGATTAAATGAGAAGTGGAATTTGCATAGAACTTTGGTTTCTAACACATGATATTGAGGCTTTGTGTGACGGATTTGTTCTTGAAGAGTGTTTTTGGTACTTGTGCTTTTGTAGCTTAAGGATGAAGATGTATTCTTTATTTCATAGGGACTTGTGTTGCAAATTTTGGGATTGTGTGTAGTATATTGATGATGAGAGTTTGTTGGAGGTGTGGAGGAGAAGCTAGGAGAATCTTGGACCTAGGTGCAACTGTGGCTTTTCCTTGTTTTGGCTTGTTTCCTTTTTTAAAAGTTTCTATTTTTGGAAGTTTTCCTTTTTAGGTTGTTTTCCAATTGTTATTAATTAGATGATCGAGTAGGTTTCTCTTAGTAAATGTTGTATAGATTTTTTTGTGTTCCTAGTTTGACTCTTTGAGTCAAAAAGTCAAACTAGGGCTTTGATTTGTACACGTTTTAATTGATGATATAAAATGTTTGTTGATCCAAAAAAACCAGCATTGCCACATCTTATCCTAAACTTTCAAAAGACACTATGGGTGTCTAACTATGATTTTACCCTCAATATTCACTATTTTATACTAGTTAAGCTTCGGACCCTCCTTAATAATACTTTTAAATAGATTATTCTAAGGAGTGTTTAGTTCACGCAACACTTTATGAACAACATGACTTGAATACGCATGATTAGTAATTCAACAACATTGTTGTTAGTTTAACTAATTATATGGTTTGAATAGAAATATTCTTTCCTATATCTATCTTCTCAGTACGTAGTATTGATTGATTACCCCATCCATAACACAAATTAGGACTATTATTATTGGAGTTAGTATGGGTAATATTAATAGCCTTACTAGAGTGAAGAAATTCATTTACTGATACTTTTTAATGATTAATCCTCCTATTCTGACTAGGGGAAAAATATTAGGTAAAAATAAAAAATAGGAACTAATTTTGATAAGAATGGAGAAAATGCTTATAATAAAAATGGATTCAGATGCCTCAACCTGCTCTATTCTTCCTCTCTCTAGAATTTCTTAAAATTTATTTAATTCCTTGATGTTTGCTTCACTCCTCCACCATTGGCCGATACGATCCACCTCGCACTCCCATCCGCCACCTTCACCTACACTCCATGGTTCAAAATTTGTGTTTTTCTCTAATTTCGGCACTTCTTTTCCTTTTTAGCATTTTCTTCTTTCAAAACTTCTTTTTCCGGTTCTACTCCATTTTTAGTTAATCATGTTTTGGATAATCATTAATATTAAATGGTTTGTCGACCATTAAATTAGACTTATCCACTTTATATAGTTGATTCCCTCGACGCGCTACTTTTACAGCCCTTTTTCACTTTTTTAACACCACACATTCTTTTTCACTTTTCCGACAAAATATGCTTCTTCTTTCTTTTTGTGGAAACTTTGTAACCTTTTCAGAAATCAACCTTGGATCAAGTATTATCTTCTTGATTCTTGCAGAAAATTCCTTGATTTAAGTTTTTTCTCCATATTTCTTAATCCACCTCGCACTCCCATCCGCCACCTTCACCTACACTCCATGGTTCAAAATTTGTGTTTTTCTCTTATTTCGGCACTTCTTTTCCTTTTTAGCATTTTCTTCTTTGAAAACTTCTTTTTCCGGTTCTACTCCATTTTTAGTTAATCATGTTTTGGATAATCATTAATATTCAATGGTTTGTCGACCATTAAATTAGACTTATCCAGTTTATTTAGTTGATTCCCACGACGCGCTACTTTTACAGCCCTTTTTCACTTTTTTAACACCACACATTCTTTTTCACTTTTCCGAAAAAATATGCTTCTTCTTTCTTTTTGTGGCAACTTTGTAACCTTTTCAGAAATCAACCTTGGATCAAGTATTATCTTCTTGATTCTTGCACAAAATCTCTTGATTTAAGTTTTTTCTCCATATTTCTTCCATTTTCTTTTTCATTTTTCTAGGTCATTGCTGCTTCTTTCTTAGTCACATCTACTTCTATGTGTCTTTCATGCCTCGACGTGGAAAAAAATATTCAGGTCAAGATTCAAAAATTGATAAAACGTTCCTAAAACTCCTAAAGCTTCTAAATATGTGCATATCTCTCATGTGCTCAAAGTGAGTAATAATATTACTTTGGGAAAGGAGAAGAAAAATGTTGGTCCAGTGAGTAAAATGATGGTTCAAAATCAGTATATGTTTTGGCAATGGATGTTACATCAAAACCAGGTGCTGGAGTGAATATACAAGGTTTGGTAATGTTTTAAAGAGTGATAAAAATGTAATTTCCTTTGAAGAGATCGTTGATGGAGGTCATAACGCTAGATCAAAAGTAGTAGAGAGAGGGAATGGCTGAGAACTGGGTGAGACTCTGAACTCCCTCAAGAGACTGAAATTCAATGAGTCTATTTAGGTGTTTAACTTCAGTTGTGGAACATAAGAGGCTAGTGAGAGCTCTTCTCTACAAACTGAAAGTGCCTATGTGAGAAAAATTGTATTTTTAGGAAATTATTGTATTAATAAGGGTGTATATGTTAATTTAGAGGTGCACACATGTCGGATAACCGACCCATTGACCTCTTGTAGTCAACCAACCCCATTGTCGGTTTGGATTTTATTGAACCCTAAAAACAAACCAAAACTGTTTTCTTTAATTGGTTTGGTTTTAATTTGATGGTTTCAAAATCGGTTGATATGGGTATTCAATCAGTCTATTCAGGTGTTTAACTTCAGTTGTGGAACATAAGAGGCTAGTGAGAGCTCTTCTCTACAAACTGAAAGTGCCTATGTGAGAAAAATTGTATTTTTAGGAAATTATTGTATTAATAAGGGTGTATATGTTAATTTAGGGGTGCACACATGTCGGGTAACCAGCCCATTGACTTCTTGTAGTCAACCAACCCCATTGTCGGTTTGGATTTTATTGAACCCTAAAAACAAACCAGAACTATTTTCTTTAATTGGTTTGGTTTTATTTGATGGTTTCAGAATAGGTTGATATGGGTACGGTTTGGTTTTGGTTTGGCCTATTTTCTTTAATTGGTTTAATGAATCTCTAGCTAAAAGTTATTATTACAAAATTAGATATATAACCCAATATAGTATAAATTTATATCATAATATAGATGCATTTTACAACATTAAAATTGTAACAAAAATCTACTCTTGAAAGTTCATACAAAAAGTAGTCTTAGTTACGTAACTTTTGCAAAAAAATTTAAAACATGTGAAAACAATATATCATTTTGAAAATTAAGGTAAGAAAATTATAATATTTTTATATATATATATATATATATATATATATATATATATTTCAAAAATTTCATAGATCTAAGATCTAAACAAAAGGTAAAAAAATTATAAAAGAAAATCATATTTATATATTAGGTAAAAAATCTCATATATTTGAGATCTATATATACAAAACTTAGATAAAACACTAAAAGATATAGTAGCATTAGCGGGGAAGCTATTGCTGCAACAACTAAAATTGCCTCTAATGATATTTTTAGCGGCAATATTTGCCGCTAAAGATAAAGTTAATAGAGGCAAAAACAAATAATTTGCTACTAAAGGTATCTTTAGCGAGAAACTTATAGAGGCGATATATAACGAACTATTAGCGGCAAAATTAAGATTTTTAGTGTTAAACTTTTTGCCGCTAAAGATACTGTTTCTTGTAGTGAAAAAAGATAAATCTATAAAAATCTATATATACATATTATTTACTAAATATATAAATCTGTAATATCTAATATATTATAGATAAATATAGGTATATTATTTCAGAAAAAATATTTATTCTATTACTTATTATGTACGAAAAATATAAATGTGTATATAATCCAATATCTAAGTAAAAAATGTATATGTAAAAAAAGATAATTTTATATATTATTTATATAACAATATAAATCTATCATATAAGACTAAATCTATGTTGATAAAATATCAAAAATGAATTATAATATATATTATTGCAAAATAATGTTATAAATTTGTATTATGTAGTATTAATTATAGATAAAGAAGGGTTGAAGAAGAAAAATGAGTTGAGAGTTTGAATATTTTAAAGAGAGGGTTTAGAAATATTTGAGAGTTGAGAGAGTAACTTGAGAGGATGACATTGTTGATAGGATGAGAGAAATGAAGTTGTATTTGAATAAAAGAATTTATATATGGGTTAGATATGGGCTGGTCTAGTAGCAGTTTTATTGGGGTTTTTGTGTAAAAGTAAAAAATCTATTGTTGGACTATGATTGCGGATCCGGTAGGGTACCCATGGATTGGACTTCTCCCAAACCGAAGTCTGTCCCATATCCACAAAAAAAATCTTTTTTGGCCCAATAAAACCCATTGACCAATTAATACCGGGATTTCGGGTAGGGTTGGGTCGATTTCATCGGGTTTGCGGTTTTTATGGGCTGGTTGTGCAGCCCTAGTGTATGAAGGATAGTTGCACTCAAAAGGAAGAGAAGAAGGGCATTTAAGCTGAGCTCTTTGCAAGCAACATATTTCCTTCCTAAGATAGTTGATGGTAAATTGATGTTAAAACCTCCTGAAAAAGTCATTGAACAAGGTGCAATGCTTTGGAAACATTGCCTTGTAGGGAATTTTTTTTGAATATCCCACCTTTTCACATGGACAAAAATATGGTGAATGATATAAAATAAATAGATATTATATCATTTGTTTCATTTTTAAATTAAAGAATACTGCAATAAAGTCTTAAAATAGGTTTGGCATTTGGGATGGAGAATAATGTTACTTAGGAAATAGAAGCCTAACATGAGTCTTGATAAATTAGATTCATCTAATATTCCTTTTTGGATAAAATTGAGGAGATTTCCTCTTTATATTTGGACCTATAATGGTCTAGGATATATTAAATGTGTTGTATGGATCCCAATTTAGATGGACCCTATCACTGTCACAAGAAATAGGCTCATCTTTACAAGGATTTCTGTTGAAGTTGACATTTCCAAATATCTAATTCATGAAATCCTAATTTATTTAGGGGAAGAAGGAATCAAATAAGTAGAAGTACCTTATTATTGGATGTCTCTAAGATTTAAAATTTGCAAGGATTTGGGTCATATAAGAAAAAGTCTGACAACCCTAAACATATATGAAGATAAAAACAAGAAAATATGGTGGATAAAGAAAAAGTTATAAATAAATTTCCTAATAAAGAGGAATGGGTTGTTGTGAAACCAAAATATTATAACAAAATCTACTCTTCTCAAAGGAAGATATACAATAAAAATAATGATAAAGGTATTAGTTCTCCTAATATGCAGTTAATACGTTATACTGATGTTTCAATGCACTTGAGTTAGCAAGTGAAAACCTTGAGGAAACTATAAACATGTTTATAACTCCATCATTGAGGGTGACCCCAAAAGTACCACCTTCTTTATGATAATCACATTATGGAATGTAAGGGGGTTTAACAAGATCTTCGAGCAAAAGTAAGTGGTTAAATGTGTAATAAATGGACATATGGATATTACTGATTTATTATAAACCAAGATGACAATTGATATATGAAAAGTTTTGCAAATTTCATCTTCCTAGTTGGGGCTCTATCACTAAACATGAACATGCCTAGAGGAAGTGTTTGTAAAAGGTGGAATAAGGAAGTTTCCGAGGTGGCTTGTATAGATAAGAATGCTCAAGTTAATTTATGTGAAGCAAAAAATATAAGGAGTAATAGAATATTCTTTATGACAATGATTTATGTAGATGATGGTGTAACTATTATGATATATTTGAGGCTATCATGAAAGATTAAAAAACAAGGTAGGATATGAACCTTGGTTCTGGAAGGTGATTTTAATAAATTCTAAGTTGTGATGAGAAAAGTGACTGCCATGCTTTTCATAATAACTCATAATTTGAAGAATGCATTAATTAAGTTTATTTTTTTGAGCATAAAAGCACAATATGCTTCCACACATGGACAAAGAGGGGGCTTGACGGATTTGTTTCTAACAAGTTTGATAGAATCTTTGCATATAATAAGTGGTTTAACAACGTTATCTCTTCTGTTGAAGTATTTTCTCAAGAAATGGGCGATTCAGGAAATTCTAGAAAAAACGAAATTCACCATGAAATACCTCTTTAATGATAAAATAGAAAAGGGGCAAGGAAATAAAATTAGAAATAAGGAACAAAGCAAGGAGGAGGATAATGATAATTCAGTACTACATGATGATGCCGATATGATTTGGCTATGTGACGCTTCACACACTAAAAATTGGGAACCGACAAGTATGGTGTCAATTGCAATTAACAAAGAAGGAGAAGTCGGAGATGTTGTTAAAAAGAAGGGTAGAGTCAATAGTAGTCTAGAAGGTGAGATGTGGGCGGTCTTATTAGCAATGAGATCGGCTACAAATCTTGGAATTAAGAGTAGCTCTTTCTACTCTGATAACCTTGAGGTGATTCAAGGTATTAATAGACATGGAGGAATCGACTGGAGGATCCGTCCCATGATCTCCGAGGCATGGAGATGGATAGGATGATTCCCGGACTGGAAAGTTAATCATATAAGTAGGAAACTCAATGAGATAGCGGATGTCCTGGCAAAAAGCACTAGACTTAATTTAGACATATCTAATTGTCCTACTAGGTCGTTAGTAGAGTTTTATGCTTCTATTAATAACGTATATTCGAATTGTACCAGACATCTATATTAGTTAATTTTATTGACCAAAAAAAAAGACTGGGGATATAATTAGAGGTGAAGATCAAATTAAGACAGAAGTTGTGAATTACTATATACAAATATTATAGGGAAGGAGGATGAGCAAGAAGAATTTGTCTCAAAAGAACTCTTAAAGGAGGAACTTAAGTGTGAAGTTTCTAACAAAATGGTAGACGAAATTAAAAATAGTGAAATCAAAGAAGCAATATTCTCTATTGATGAAAATAAATATCAAGGCCTAATGATTTCTCAAGTGCATACTACAAGTATTCTTGGATGGTAGTGCGCAGAGATTTTTATGATGCTATCAAATTAAAGAAGGTCAATACAACAAGACTTGTTTAAAAAACTTCAAGACCCCAACCTCTCCTAAAAGATTTAGGCATACAGCATGATGCAGTATTCTGTATAAATGGATGACTAAACTTGTAGCAAACGGAATGAAAGATAGATTACCAACTTTGATATCTCGGAATCAAAAAACTATAGCTTAGGTAAGATGAACTTATGATAATATGCTAGTTGCACAAAGTATTTCTCACGGTTATGATAGAAAAGGATTGATTTCTAGATGCACCCTGAATTTAGATATACATGAATTATTTGACACAGTTAACTAGAGTTTCTTGCTAAATATACTCAAATTAATTGAATTTCATAATAAATTCATCTTGTGGATTAAGATGTTCATATCTACACCTACCTTCTCTTTGAGTATCAATTAAAAATAATTGGATTAGGAAAGGAAATACTATTTATCTTTACCTTTTTGTCATATGTATGCAAGTCTTTAATGCGACGTTAGAATATGTGGCTACTAATCAAGTTTTCTCCTATCATCGTAAGTGCTTTAAATTAATCTCAATCATCCCATCTTTGCAGATGATTACTTAATTTCCTTTAATGGGGACAAAAAATCTGCAAATATATTTAAAAAAGATCTTGACTTGTTTTCCAGTCTTTTAGGGTTGAGGATTAGTCATGAGAAAAGTGAGTTATATAGTGGAGGTGGCGATGAAGATTTTCACAATAATTTGGGTGATGTTTTGTAATTTATATATGTAAATATTTTTGTTAGATATTATGGGTACTCCCTTTACTACTAGGGGACCAAATAATGGTGATTTTACTACATTGATAAACAATATATGTGGGAGCATTAATGGATAGCTGCGTAAGCATTTAAATTTTGTTGGAAGGATGCATTAGTTAAAGGTCGTCTTACAAACCAAAGCAAGATTTTGGTGTGTAGTCAAGATTCCTGCGTGCAAAGTATTGAGAGCATATTGAGTAGATTCATTTGGGAAGGTAACACTGAAAACTATAGTGGTGCTACTACTAGGGGACCAAATAATGGTGATTTTACTACATTGATAAACAATATATGTGGGAGCATTGATGGATAGCTGCGTAAGCATTTAAATTTTGTTGTAAGGATACATTAGTTAAAGGTCGTCTTACAAACCAAAGCAAGATTTTGGTGTGTAGTCAAGATTTCTGCGTGCAAAGTATTGAGAGCATATTGAGTAGATTCATTTGGGAAGGTAACACTGAAAACTATAGTGGTGCTAATGCTTTTTTGGAAATCTTATGTAAGAGATTCGGTCATCCGAAGTCTTAATCTAATTAATCAAGAGGCTATACTTAAATGATTTTGTAGAATGTATGGTGATAGTGATAATATAAGGTCTAAGTGGGTTAATTCAAACTGGTTAAATAATTATTGCATATGAAATTGCATATATACCAACTTAATTCCTTAGGTCTGGAGAAAAATGTAAAATATGAGGTAAGCAACTTATAATTTTATTGAGCACAAGGTGGTAAATGGAAAAACAACATATTTTGTAATTGATATATGGGTCAATGGGAAAGTCTAAAAGATTTGTTCCCCAATATGGTTCTTTCGAAAGGTAACTATAACAAACATAGATTTGTTGCAAGTTTTGTGCATATAGTAAAATACATGTTGCCTTATGAGTTAAGAGATACAATGAAACATATCAAAAGCATTAATGTGAAGTATGAAGATGACATTCTTCTTTGGCAAATTGGTAATAAAGAGCGATTCTAAACTATATTAACTACAAATGAGCTGATGGGTGATGATCGAACTTTTTTTATCAACATATCATTTTATTTCATGATTGGCACTAACGCTAATTTTACATTTTCAAAGTAGATTCAAATATATTGGGAAATATACTACATTAAATAAGTAACTAATTATAAAGGCTCTAAAAATAACAACTATAAAGCCCATTAAATCCATTATTCTGCAATTCTCCTTCCTCTTAAGCTGCTAAAGATTTTACGTTTGAACTTTATATCGACAAAGCATTGAATTTCGTTGAATACTTGTTCCTTAATCATCAAATTATCTCTATTAGTCCTTGAGTTTTTTCTTATTCCACTTTACATAAACATATCTAGTAAAGCAAGCACCAACAATAATACTAATCTTCTTACTAGAACATTCCGTCACAATGAATTTAGTATCTTTATCCCAATTATGTGGCTTGATATTGATCTCGCAATTCCTCAATACTTTCTTCAAAATTCTATTAGAAAAGGAGCAGGTAATGAACATATGGTCTCTATCCTCCTTACAGAGATAACAGAATACACAATGGGTTCATGTTGATACCCTAATGTATCTTTCTATCTTTAGTAGCAAGTATATTATGACAATCTATCCAAGAGATAAGAGAACACCTAGGAATAGTGCTTTTTGCCCATATCAGTTTGTACCATATCACAAAATTATCTTCTTGCCTCAGTTTCAGAAAAGTTTTACTAAAGGAAAACTTGTCTTTGATACTAGCACTACATATGATAATATCATTACTTGTAGACTACACACGATAATTTAGATGAGCATTAATTCCTTTAAGTACTAGAGGAAAATGTCATTTATTTTCAACTATACACTCAGCTACAGAGTTGTTGCACTAAATCCAGTCCTCTTGAACCTATATGCTAAATTTAATAAATATTGAGATTATTTATATATCTACCCCACAAAATATATGTAAATCTACTCTTTTTTAATGTGTGTGATATAAACTTGAAAGCACAATCTCTTATATTTGTTTATTTATTCCATATCCATGCAAGGTCTTTTTTTATTTTTAGTCCCCAAATGCATTTATCTTTGATCAAATTAGTATGCACCCATTGACTCCATAAGTTCTTACTATTTTTTGTACATTCTCTAAAATGTGTAGAAGTCGCATACTTTATTGATGTTTCCAGTTTGTGGAATACCAAGCCCACCATTTTTTTTACTCAAGAAAACACTAGAGTAAGCATTTTTTTTCACCCTAAGATTAATTTAAATTTCCTTTCCGTATGAAGCTAGCAATTTTCTGATTAATCTTATATATTACTTATTTAGGTAGCACAAAAATTCTACACCAAAACAACACTTTACTAATCAATACAACCTTGATCAAATCAATAATGCCTACATAGATAAGCATTTTATAAATCAAGTGTGATATACTTTGACAAATTTTCCCTACAAGAATGTTACCATCACTTACACTTAGCTTTCTCAAGTTCGAGGGGATCCCCAATTATCTTAATGGCATTTTACCTATTCTAAGCCCCCAACACTTGAGCATTTTTTGCATGTATATCCATTCTTGTGCTCCAAAATATATTTAACTTTTATCCTTGTTCATACTGAGTCTGGAATTCTTGAAAATAAATGTAGTCCTTCTTTGATATTATAAGCAGATTTGATGTCATCACTAAGGATCAATAAGAGATCATCTGCAAAGATTATATGATTTTCTTTTTGAAGCACCACACTTTGGATGAAAGGTGAAGCTTCCCTTTTCACATATTAATTGAAATACTTGAAAACCCTTGCATACATAGAGAGAACAAGTATGGGGACAAGGGATCTCCTTGTCTTAATCCTCTCTCCATAGAAAAAATATCCACATGTGTCCATTGACCATAGAGTAAGTAGGAGTGTACACACATACTGTTATCCACTTAACAAAATCTGAAGGAACCTCGAAGGCATATAAAGTTTTGAGTAGATATTCCCAATCAACACTATCATAGACTTTTCTTGAGGTGATGTTGTTCTTCTCATAAACTAATACAATATCTTGAGAAAAAAGTTTATTATCACTGATAAATCTTTCACCAATGTAAGTAGCTTGATTCATGACTATATCATTAAGCACTCTTTTCAGCCTTCTAGAAATTTGTTTAGATAGAGCCTTATATGTTTGGTTAACACAAGAAATATGCCTGAATATCTTCACACTAGAATGCTTCTTTTCCTTAGGAATGAGTCATATATTAGTAGCATTCACTTGTTTAAGCATTTCACCTGAAGTCAAATATTATGTGATTGCTCTGTAGAAATCATCAACCACTATACTCCACGCTTTCTTGAAGAAACGTAATATCCACCCATCAGGTCTAGCATATTTATACTCTTTAATGGAGGATAAATATTGTTTAATTTCTTGTTTTGTAATAGGGCTTTGAAGCATAGAATATTGTTCATCACTCAGGGAAAAGTTGACAATTATTCTTAAAACACCAATTGGGCAATATTCCTGAGTATCATCTTTTTACCAATATAATTCATATAAAATATCACAAAATCTTCCTTTATATACTACAGAGAATCAATCATACTTCCATCCTCAAGTGTTAATGTTGAGACATTATTTCTGGAGATTCCACTTCTAATCATCTAATAGTAGTATGCAGAGCTGAAGTCACTATCATTCACCCCAAGTGACTCTTGATATTATTTTTTAATACTTCATGCTCAATCATACTGAAATTTTTTAAGATCATTATGTAAGTTTTCTCTTCCATAAGAACATGATTATCAAGATTATCGTTCATGATCTTGACTAGAATTTTTCAAGTTGTGTTCTAATATCATAAATCTAGTAAGATTCTCTCCTAAAATACTTGTTATTCAACTCTTTCATATTTTTTAAATTTCCTTGAGCTTCATACAAAGTTGAAACATGTGATTTCTACTAACCTCAGTCTTCCACACATTCTCAGCTGTAAAGTCTTTATGATCAGCCCAGATGTTGAAGAATTTTAAAAAACTTGGTATCTTCGTCTTACATAAAGTAACTCTTAATTCACAATGATCAAATGTAGATGGAGGCATGACCATGACACACGATTATACATGATCAATCCAATAGCTATTTGTGAAAACTCTATCAATTTTGCATACCCTTAATGATTTTGAGAAGCTCTCATTAGTCTATGTAAAGTGACTACCTCCATGTTGATATTCAAATAAGTTTGACTCATCTATAAATTCAGTGAATCTCTTAGAACTTTTTTTTAATATATCATAATTTAATTTGTCATCGATCTTTGGAATTTCATTGACATCACTAAGGCAACATAAACTTTGGTTATCATATTTTTTTATCCAATTAACAATATAGTCCCATAATATGCCTCTTTCCTCATAATCATTGCTTGCATATACATAGCACACTATGAATTTGGTGCCACAACCAATCATTTTGACCTAAATCATCATAACTTGAAAGGTTTCTATAAGAGCCTCAACTTTAATACATGACTTATCCCAAATTCGACCAGTCTTTATTATAATTATGCAACCACCCTAACTGAGAGAAGTGTGGACTAGTTATACTTAAGTTTATATCATATTTAACTTTAGTTTCCAAAAGTCCTATAAGATTGATACTATTACTTAAAAATGAAATTATTTACATCTTTTTGTCTAAGAAGCTTGTTAAGGCCTCTCAAGTTCCACATAATAATATGAATAAATCAAGGGGTATATTAATTCCTTGATCGCCTTTGTCAATATAAAAGCAATAAGTCCTCCTCTACCTTATTCTTTGGTGTAGGGATATTGAATTCATTATTTCTCAAAACAGAGCATTCTCTTGCTTCATTTTATACTTTCTGATTTTTATTCTTCTGTAATACAATTCTCCACGTATTATATTCTTTAGATTGTTCCTTCCCTTTGTTCTTATCGATGTGATTCTTTTAGATAACTTCGGTTGATTTTTTTACTATTCAAACTTTAATAACATTTAGGCATTTTATTTCATGATGACCAATACTATTCTATTTGAGGCATACAATTGGTTTCCAATCATATGTGACAACAACTTCTTGCAATTCACTTGAACCCTCATCAACATATACTTTCTCAAGTAGTTTTCTTTAGCCTCAACCGCAACACAAACGTGAGCATAACCAATACTTGTTCTAGATTCAACATACATCACTATAAACATAGCTTATACCTTCTTTTGTCCACAAATACATAGGAATGTTGTATAGTTTATCCAAATAGGAATCTTACTCATATTTAATTATTCGAATTGCATACAAATCTTCCACGGTCTAAGTAGTAGAGGGGTGCCATTAACATGCCAAAGTTGTTCAAGAGCTTTGTTACAATATAATTCATTTTCAAATTTGAAGATTAACATACCCTTACCACTCTATTTGACTTCAACTCAGTCAAAATTCATCCATTGAAACTTTACAAAATTACTTATCGTGTAAAACTGTGGAGAACTATCCATGAATTGGCTGACTATGCAATAATTACATTGTTTAGCAGCTTCATCTAGTACATGAGTAGGAGGTTAAATTATTTTCTTACCATCATGAAAAATAGGCTCATGATTTGTAAGCTGCAATAACTCCTTATAACTACCTTCAAACAGTTTTGACCATGTAGTGTTTGATTTAGTTGATTCCTCTACATTGCATTTGACTAACATAACTCCTTCATCTACCTTGCTTCTAAAGTTGTCAAACTGAGGAAAATTTAGCGTGTCATGTTTAGCATTCATATTATCTACTACTTTAGTAGTAGATCTACTATATGTAATTGACATTTTGAGCATGTTTACTCTCGTCTCCTATTATCATATATGGATAGTTCACTGAAGTAGCGGTAAGTATTAACTTAGTAATTTCTCAAAACTTGTCTTTTGACTCTTTGAGATTTGATTTGTCAATCATTTGAAGAATTATGTTTAGCCACTTTTCTAGTATTTTTCATGTTAAAAGGATAAGAAAATAAAAAAGAACAAAAATAGTATGGTGATGAGGAGAAAGAGTATACGCGAAAAATAGAAAATAAGAAAGAAGAGGATAAGGTGAGGAAAAATAGGAAGGTTTATGAAAAGACGTTGATATTATTGTTAGATCTCATGAGTTCATGGGAACAACATCAAATTAGGAAAGAGAAAAGGAAAAAAGTTGAAAAGAAATGGAATGTTTTGGTGTGGAATTTTTGAAAAAGTTGGAAAGAGAAAGTGGGACACTAAAAACATATGAAAATAAAAGTTTTGACAGGCATAAGAAAGTGTTATTTAAATTTTCTCAGCCTAAGCATTACTTTTGTTCTTGGCTAATTTGTTTGAACATGATAAAAACCAATGATAGGATAATAAATTAGAGAATGCATGTTAATGATAAGTGTGTTTTATGTGATGTAGAGTCTGAATACAAATATTAAATATTTTTCATTGTTTTTCAGTAAAAGTATTTTGTTGGAATACTGCAAACTTAATGGGGTTCAGAGCAAAGGCAGCAATTGGCTCGAAAAAAGTTAATTAGATATGTATTAAGTGTAAAGATACATTTCTTAGAATTTGGTTATTATCTTAAGCTTCCTTCAATTTATTTATAACATTTGGACCTGTAGGAATAAAAGAGTCTCCAGTTCCAAAAAATGGATCAAAAGGAGATTGTGGAACTTATCAAAAGAGATATTCAGATGCGACTATGGGGTAAAAGAAAAATTTCAAGCTCTATGGGGAATAGGATTGTTCATAGGAGATAGGGGTTAAATAGAGTAATTTTTTTCTGATACATGAGACTAGTAATTTGGTTTGATTGTGAGGTTGTGAAGTTTGCAATGAGTTGTATTATTGAAATGTCTTACATGCAAAGTTGATGATGATATTTAAGCTTTGAAAGGTTTTTTAACTTTGGTTAATTTTTGAGTCTTGGTGTCTTGGCATATAGTCCCTCCTTTAGGATTGTTTTTCATATGACAAATCATTAGATAATGACATGCTTAAAGTTACCTAAATATATTAACTCTTCTTTGCATATATTCACCTAAAACACTCTTGAATCTATCTTTCAATCTTATTAAGTCTTTGTGTACTATTTGATTATATGTGAGTGTATCTGCTTAAACTTCCTAGAACTCAATTACTTGTCTTAAGTTATAATGATCATAGGCTTATGAGTTGGAAACCTTTTCTAAGATCACAACTCACATATAGGAGATATTTGTGCACAAAGATGAACTCGAATACTTGCCATTCACACAACTTGTTCATCTCTTTAAATGTTATTACACTGTACTTGATAATATTCTTTGTGATTATCTTTACACGCCTCATTTGATATATTTTATTGTGTAAATGATTACTTGTCTTGAGTTGTACTAACCCCATATTGTAGCATTTTTCCTTCTACAATTCATATGAAGAATCAAGAAGCTAAGGAAATGAACTACTCTCTTCAGCTCAACTCGACAAGATAAAATTGGATAACATTTTAAAAAGGTTACCCGTTAAGATGAAAAATGGAATAACATTTTTCCTTAAAGCCATGCGAACCCAGAACCTACCAGCCACTTTGTCACATTTTGGCCGACACACCTTATTAAAACGGATATCCGTTTTAGAAAAAAAATGATATGAAATTTTCCACTTCAACGATGTCGTTTCAAGGGAGGCTTTGTAATCGGGTTAGAGTCGTTGGGGGAAAACCGGATCCCCGTTTTTCCTAAAATGGTATACAATTTTTCTATATTTTTAATGACCTTCAAGGATTCATTGGAACTCAATATATATATATATATGCATCACAAAACTCACCTTTAGAAGCACCAATTTCATTGTACATCATTCCACACTTCAAGAGAGAATTCACAACCTTATTCTTGCTTTTTCATATGAAAAACTCAAGACTTGTGAATTATTTGTATCCTCCTCAAAGCTACCATTTCAAATTCAAGAGGAAGATCAAACCAAAATCATCAACTTCATTTCCCACCATCAAAGATGAGTTCATCTCAAGCTATAACTTTCATATCTAACTCTTCTAGGACTTTACAATTTCAATGTTAGATTAAATTATCAAGGAGCAGCCCCACATTGGTCCTTATTGTATTCATCCATCCCCAAGATTTTGTAACAATTCTTCTATATTAGGACATAACTTAGTTTAGCTAGAACTTAGAGAAGGGGGAGGAGGCGTCCACTATTGAAAGTGGTTGACTTTTGTGTAGAAGAGCGTGATGTAGGTTTTGTAATCGGGTTGTGACTTAGCCTACAAAAGTCTTTGAATTCTTAGGTTGTATTTTGGCTAGAAAAACCTTGGCGTAAAGGTTTATATCTCGCCATTAAGAGATAGGAGTAGTTTAGTGGAGAATCTTGCAAATCCTATGGGAAGACCCTAACTAGTGGATGTAGGGAAACAAACCACTCTAAATGCCCTGCACAACTTCTTTCCTTCATCTTTTACATATCACGTGCATTTACTATAGTTAATTTCTTACCGTCCTGATGTCTCCCATTTTGTGATAGAAAAATCCCCTTAGGAGACATCATTTTAGGTTTAAATGGGGCTTATATACTAGATTTATCATCGTATTTTGCTATAATGCACTTTCTTAATTCATTTTAGAGTTATTTTTTATTTTAGATCTTTTGTGCGTTAATTCGTGTGTTTAATGTAAAGTTCTTAGGTATATAGGCACTAGGAGGTACCAATATGAAGATAATAAGTGAATATTCAAGTGCAAGAACAAGGAAAAGCGTTGAAAGAGCGAAAAAATCACTTTAGTGAAGGCGGAGGAGTTTTAGAAAGAGTGAAGTCTTCACTTGTTTCCATTCCTGGGCTAATCGGTTCAGAATCAGACTTAGTGGTTCAAATGAAAGTGTCGGCCTTGGAGTCAGTGAAATTTGAGAAGTGAGATTAGTGTATTTGGACTTACGATGTAAGAGTTACGGCCTTTTTACTGAATTGGTGCAATGCAGTTACGAATTAATTAAAACGGATTTGGGTCTTTTAATCACTAACTCAAGCCCATATGGGCCAAATCCGTTTTAGACCTCTATGTAAGGCTATTAGACCTCATTAATCAGTACACTTCATATTATATCATATTTTAAGAGGGATAAAAAGCTACGACGCTTGGAAGCAAAGGAGTAGAAGCTGGAGAAGAAGGCTAACAACATCCTTCCTCGACCAAAGCTCAAATTATTCCACCCCTTAGGTGAATCACAGTTTATTTTTTTTAGGAGTTATGATTTAATTTAATTTTATTAGTTTTATTTCTTTAGTTATGAGCTAAACACTTAATACTTGAGAATCGTATTTAGGGGATGAACCCTAGTTTTCTAATTTAAAGTCTTTTGTAGTTTCGACTGTCTTAATTTAAATAAAGTCGAGTATTTCATATTGATTTTATTCTTGTTCTTGTTTAACATTGTTAGTTTGGCCAATTAGTGATAGGTTTTAGTATTTAGGCCATTCGTAGTGGTGCGACCATTCAGAAGGGGGGGTTTAAATACTGAACTAGAATATAGACGTTTGGTGTACGTTATTGAACCTGACAGCCTTAACTAACTACATAGCCAATTGGGTTTATATTATAATATTTTGAAAGTACCTTTAGTGTCGCTCTGATGAGGTCATTAATACCATAGAATAGCTTCTTATCTGCCTTGACGGGATTTAGGAAGAATTTAGAATCCCGACTAATATCAAATACCGACTTTTCCCTCAAACAATAACTTAAGATTGCTAACTTTGGTGATTCCCTAGCGAGACTCAAGTATGCCTCTCATATTTAAGTAATCTTCTTTAGTTAATTTAGTTTTACTTCTTGAAATAGTTATTAATCACTCAAAAACAAAATAAATATCTCATTTTATTGTTATTGCAATTACTTCTACTATTCGAATTAAACACTTAGTCATAAACTAGTATTACATCTGGAGATGATAATCCCAAAATACATATCTATTACTTGGAACAACCCTTACACTTGCGGTTAGTTACTCATATTATTTAGTTTTGATTTATATCACACACTAGGAGCCACCAAGTTTTTGGCGCCGCTGTTGGGGATCGCAGTGTTAAGTTTTTGTGTTTATTTCTTTTAGTAGAGTAATTGCTTCTTTTTTATGCTTGTCTTGTGTTTTTGTCTTTTTCAGATCATTTAGGTTTGGTGCATGGTCTTGGATCCTAAGACAATACCTCAAAACTACATGAAAAGAGTGTGTGTGTGTGTGTGTGTGTATGTGTGTGTGAGAGAGAGAGAGAGATAGAGGTGCAATACAGAATCAGTTGATATGGAAAATAACAGAGTAGACCCTGAAATTCAAAGAGAAGGGGAAGATGCCCAAGTCCAACGATCTGTGGTTCTTGCAGGTTCCTGAGCACAACTATTTCGATTACCTACGCTAAGACGACCCTCCAAATATTCAATTTTCTAGATTCAAACCCGACTCGAGTATTTTCGAATCAATTCTGAGACTTCGGTAATATTCGAGAAAGGATTGGTGAAGATGCAGTCAAAGCCGTGCAAAAGTTCATACAAATATGCGATGCGTACATCACGCAGGGTGTGACGCGAGAACATATGTATCTAGTGATGTTTTAGGTTTTCCTTGTTGAAGCTTCAAGCGATTAGTTTGATCAACAACCACTTGGGATGAATTGCAAACAACGTTCTTTGATCGCTACTATCCAAGAAATGTGAGGTTGAATACACAACTAGATTTGACAACATTCCGTCAAGCGCGAGATGAGTTAGTAGTATCATGTTGGACAGGATTTTAGTTATGTTTAAGGAGAGTTTCATGGCTACTTAGAAGATCAACAACTGCCATGTTTTGTAAAGGCCTTGAGAGTTATATCTTTTTGTGTGGAGGAGGATTCTTGATGGTGATGCCGGACCATGTGACAGCAATATTAAGCGGAATTGTGAAGAATGAGATAGGGGTGGCAACCATGAGAAGACCAATTTGAAGTTCCGAGAGAGGTACATTACTGATAGGCAGTGACACCGCAATAGATGCAAAGCTATCTCTAATGAAAGAAGAACTTGAGACCACATTTGAGCAACAAATGCAACATCTTACTTTAGATGTTAAGGAAAGATTTATGGTTAGAAGAGCTTATGTGAACGTGGCACAAGGACGTATGGGTGTTTAAATTATGGAGTGAATGATCATGAATATGGTTGTTGTCAAAGAAATCCAGAGTCAGCAATGTTCGTATCTAACAGAGGTAATTATAATTTGAATGGTCAAGGCTATGGTCAACAAAATTGAAACCATCCGGGTTTCCAATACTCAAATTCGAACAGGGCTGCAAATCCGAGTCACGCATATCAACCGCGACCCAAAAGAAAAAATTACCAACCATGGCCGAAAAAATCAACACCACATTGGACAAAACAATGGAAAACAAGCACCACAACAACGCGTGCACGATTCCTACGCCAAGAGCCTCAACCAAAAAGCCTTACCTGACCATCCTCAAGAAGGTTCAAAGAGTGATATACATCAGACATTGCAAACACTTTTGTCCATGACACAAAATAATTATCTAGAGCAGCAAGCTACCAATGCAAGGATGAACAAACAACCAGTTGCGTTAAAAATCCTGGAAAATCAAGTGTCTCAAATGGAAAAATAGATAAATCAGCGTCCCCAAGGGAAACTCCAAGTGACACAGAGATTCCTCGACAGATTGAAGATTGTAAGGCAATTGCTCTTAGAAGTGGGAAGCAATTGCCACCACCTCCTTTCCCGATTATGAAAGAAAATGATACAACTGTCACCCGAAGGAAGTACATGATGTGGTCGAGAAAGAAGGGAAATATTCTATAGTTGAATAGGTGGTTGATGATGTGAGTAAATAGGTATCTAGGGAGCCTAGAAAGGCTACGAAGGAGCAAACAAATAAAGATCTAGTCATGAATGACGATCGCCCTCCTCCTCCCTTTCCATCACGTGTCCAAAAGAAGAAAATGATAGAAAGTACAAGAAGTTCATAGACATGGTGAGAAAACTACATATCAATTCTTCATTTTGGAAGTCATCTAAAATATGCCAAAATATCTAAAATTCATGAAGGATGTTCCCTCCAACAAACTCAAATACTTTAAGGGAGAGATGATTGGTTTGCCGAGGGAGTGTAGTGCAATATGTCAAAGTAATTTTTCTTTGAAGTTAGAAGATCCCGGAAGTTTCAATATTCCTATATCCATTGGTAAAGATTGGACCGGGAAGGCTCTACGTGACTTAGGTTCGAGTATCAATCCCATGCCTAGGCCAGTGTTGACAAATTTGAGGATTGGGGATGCAAAACCTACTATCATGGTCATACAAATGGCTGATAGATCCTTAGCCCATCTTGAGGGAAAGCTTGAGGATGTGTTCATCAAAGTAGGTAATTTTATATTTCTGTGTGATTTCATTATTCTTGATTACGACGCGGATAGGAATGTCCCCATCATCTTGGGAAGACCATTCTAACGACGGGGCGTACTTTGATTGATGTAGAGAATGGTGAACTAATCGTGCGAGTGCAAGACGAGGAGGCAAAGTTCAATGTGTTCAAGTCGATGAAGTTACCTATTTCTTTAGGAGAGTGTTTTTTCTTGGATGCCATCAAACATGAAGAAAAGAGCCAATCAAGGTAGTAGCGACCTTAAGATCGGAGGAGAAAGAGCTAATGAAGAAACCACCAATTAAAGCTCCTCTAGATCTCAAAGAGATCCCACACCTTGCTCATGCGAAGAAGAGAACTGAGAAACGTGCTAAGAAGGTTCTAAAAGGACCATTGAGAGGAAACAAAGAATGAGGAGTTCATAGTAGGCGAAGAAGTCGTATTAAAAAAGCCTGATCTCCCAGAGAAAGCACGTAAGCCCAAGAGTTCTTGGATGGGACCATTCATAGTCAGAAGGATTTTTCTAAAAAGAGGGTAGAAGTGAAAGCTAAGAAATGTAAATCCCGCAAAGTACATTAAATAACCTCACTCACTGCTGGGGAGGTCATGTTAGAAAGAAATTATCATTGAGGTAACATTCAAGCTCGTTAAACAAAATCTTTCTTAAGTGTATAGTATAATATTATTATGTTTATTAGTGTAACTTTATAAAGAAATGAGAAGGGTTGGACTGCTTTTGATGTTTACAGGTGTTGATCTTTGAGTTTGGGGCTAGAAATGTGAGAAACACAGTAGTTGCGCGTGTAAGTGGTCTTTTGCAAATACACGGACTGGCTACCCATCCCTGTGACCGGATGCCAGTCAATGAACCGAAAAAAGCTCCTGGAATTTCCTCACTTAGACGCACATGTAATGTGTGTCAGCGAGAATAATTATTCGCGATCGGCTACCGGGCTCTACGACCGGCATATTCCGGTCAACGTTTTGACTTACAACGCTATGCTCCTGGAATTTGACCAACTAGACGCAATTCATTCGTGCGTCAACGACAATCGTCACTCGCAACCGGCTACTCGGCCCTATGAATAGTATGCCGGTCCAATTCTCGACAAGTCCCTGAGAAATTATGCCTCAGACACAATTAACTAGTGCGAATGCTGAAAAGAAAAAAAAAACTTTCCAACCGGCTAGCCAGCACTATGATCGGTATGCCTGCCGAGTCGGCGGAATTTGACCTAAACCTTATAGAAACCTTCTCTTCTCTTTTCCTTTAGCCTCTCACACAAGAAAACCCATTAATTATGATCCTAAGCTCCATAAATACCTACAATCCACCACCAAAACACCAAAACACCATCAATTCTTCCCTCTAAACCAATCCAAATACCTAACCATATCAAAAATCATTCCAAAAAACCAAGAAATTCCACTATAATCCAAAAACATATCTTCACCAAAAGCTACAGGTTTTCTATTAAACCTCTCCAAAACATTGAAATATTGATAACCCACCTCATAAAGCACTATAATATGTATCAATACACCTTGATAAACATCAAAAGTCACAAATTTCATCCAAAACTTTTGGGAATTCTTCAAGTTTTGAGTTTGGGGTTATTCTAAATGACTAAGAGAACCGATTTCTTATGTTATAATCGTAAGATGAGCACTATTTCAGCAAAGTAAAGAGTTCTCTTGGGGCAACCCCAGAGAAAGCAATTGAGATTCCGGATTCGAGTTCAAAGCTGAAGGTTGGAGAAGTTAAGAAGAACATGAACTAGAAAATAAAACCCAAGTGGGGTAACACATGAAAAGCCTAAATTGGAAGAGGATAAAGTTGAAGAACCAATTGTTAGTGAACCCGTCAGTGAACAATGGTTTGTTAGGAGAAAGACAATGGCCACAAATACTAAGAGAGGGTTCTTGAGTTGGAAAGATCAAGTTCGTGAGATAATAGCTTATTTGAGGTTTGGTGTTAAAAAAGGGTTTCCGATAGACATAACGATGAAGAGTTCAAAGAGTATGTCGTGACATGCGATAAGTCTAGGTGGAAAGAACTGAGAAAGAGAGATCTCTTTTATGCTCCGGCCATGGTTCGTGAATTTTATAAAGAGTTGGCCTTTGCGAGTGGATCGGCGATTGAAGTTAGGAGGAAGATTGATCCTTTCTCAGTAGAGCTTATTCGTTAGTTATTCAAATTACCAAACTTAAAGGGTCCATGCAAATGCCATGAAGTGATTAGTGATGAGATATTCGAGTGGAAATCGTTGTACAACCAAGTGTTGATTCGTGGTTGAGAAGCCATTCCCGAAGGTGAGAGATATCAAGGTCAGGTATTAAGTAGAGACTTGCTACCACGCGCTAGAGTATGGTCATTTTTCATTGTTCCCACATTCTTTGGAAACACCCATATTTCCGAGGTCACACGAGAGCAACTAACATTCATTAAGTGTATACTAGAGAAGAAAGAAATCGATGTAGCTCGTGTCATCTATGGTCATATCTTGACTTTTGCGAAATCTCATACTACTCAACGCAACCTCATGCACACTTTCTATGATCTGTTTGAAATAAAAAGTGTCATACATGGATGTTGAGAAAGAATCATAGGAACAAGGAGAAGATCTCACAGATATATCGATATCGAACTTTCATAACGAGACCGCGAAAATGGGTATGATTTTAGATAAACCCTTTAAGGAAGAGAGAAGTTATAGGCCTCCAATAAGAAAGGTGAAAGTTTTCAAAGAGAATGATGTGATGGAGAGGTTATGAAGATTAGAGGTTAAACAAGAGGATTTGATCGAGCAATGAGAACTATGACAAGAGAGTTCGAGTCAATGAAACATACCTTAGACAAGATAGATTCAAGAATATATGATATTTACAACTTGACTAAGAAGAATGCCCAACCTCGACGTGATAATGTAAGCGACCGACCTAGTGTCGATATAGATATGTTTCCTCAATCATTCTTATTTAGTAGTGTACATAAATTTATTTGCTTTATAGAGTCTTTTTTAGTCATGGGGGCACGTCTCATTTTTGAGTTTGGGGTGGGGTACTCGGTGTCCTTATTCCTAGTTTATGTGTTACATGTTTTATCGCTTTCTAAAAATTGAAAATCAAATAAATATTAGTTTAGGTAATGATTTGGGTGTAGATTCTTTTGAATGGCCCCAAAAGTGATCTTTTTGAGAATTAATGGTAGAAAATAGTAGACCTTAGAGTTAGTGCATAACGCGCTTGAATGCATGCAAACACTAGAGTGTAGATAGGGAAAATTAACAAACAATGAAAAAGAAATAAGCTTGAACTTAGTAAGAATGAGTGGTGTGTTAAAGATGAGACCTAACCTAATTGAGAACCCACTTAATTATGAACTAGAGGTGAGAATGGAGTGACACTACCTAGCTAGGAATTTGATAGGTGCAGTTCTTGATAGCCATTTAAGCCATTTAGCTTTCTAATATAATATTAATGTTATATCCTTGTTAGCCCTATTTTTAAGCCTTAAAGTCTTTCTTTTTTCTCCACGATATAAGCCATATCCCTTAGTTTACAAGACTTTCCATATGACCAGCACTTGAATTGCAACCCTGAGACTTGTTATCTCTAGAGCTTGAGTTTAGGGTGGTAGGTTTCATCATGAGAGATTACATTGGGTGGGAGTTATATGTATTTATATTTTGCGCGAATGATGATGTATTAATTGTAACCCTTTGCCGGGGTCTTTGAAAAAAAAAAGATAGAGAAAATAAGAGACATGACAAATCACCTCGAAATGGGTGTCATGGGTTTCTTACAAAAAGAATAATGAATAAATTGGAAAAAATAAATAAAAATAAAGTAACTGGCAAAGTGGAAAGTTTTGGAATCATCTTGAAAAATTATTGGGTTTAGTTGGGGACGCTAAATTAGTGCGTCAAGTGGGTTGAGTGAGAACATATTCAAGTGTAAACTAAATCTCTAGGACAATATATTGATGGTTAGTCAGGAGAGAGCCAAAAGCTCATTTCATATTTTCCAAATATACATATCACACCATCCCTAAGCCTACGCTACAACCTTAAAGGCCTTGTGATTCTTAGGTTGTAGTGGAATAACAGTTTTTCTAATAAGGAGTAAGCTAAGTGGAGCGTTCAAAAGAAAGTAAGGATCGATTAACACCCTATAGCCACCATCTCAAGCTAAGTATTGAGGGTAACCTATTAGCATTGTGAAGTTAATTCAAAATTGAAATAATCTATGTGTTTGATTTTGTAGGATAGGTGTATGTGTGCATTAGTTCTTAGGTTGTACTATACGAGATTTATTTTAAGTTTTGCTTTGGTATTATTCTTTAGATTTTGCATTTGCTTCATAACTTAGATCTCTAATTTTGTACTTACTTTGTCCATACGACAAAGCTTGAGTTGGGGGTCTCCTAGATTAAGTTGATTGCTTCAACTTATTTCTGTAAGTGTTTATCCTTATTCCTAGTAATCTGACTTCAATATTCTAACTAGGTTAAATATAATTTCCCCCTTACTTGCCTTAACTTATATTCTTTTTATGTTTGCAATCCTAGTTCCTATCATTATGTGACAGAATAATTTCTAGGATTTGCCATCTCTTTAAAACTTGCATTATAGGTTCTGCATTGTTACCTCTTAAGTTTGTACATCTTGAGTTTATTTCTTAAGTTCTTTCCCTAATCTTTAGGTTTAGTAATCCCGTAAAAATTAAATTGGCATTAATCAAATACTAGTTCTATTCGCCCCCTTCTGGGACTATACTTGGTGGGATTCAAAAGTGGGTTGATGGTGTTTGTTAAGTACTAGACTGAAGAGTGAAATTGGGCTAATATCTTGGACCTAGTATAGATTCGTGTAATTGGACCTAACTTTTATTTCTTTTTCTTATATCATAATGATGGTGTTATAGGTTTATCTTCGACCTAACTCTTTTATTGCTAGCAATGGTCGTATAGGTTGCTCTTGTTTTTAGCGTGTTATTTGAGTCAAATATGACTAGAAATTTATTGCAAAATTTGACTTTCATGAAATGCAATACTTATTTAGCAAAAAAAATTTGAAACTTTTTGAAATCGAAACCCTCAACGAAAAGTAGAAAAAAAAAAAAAATTCAATTCAGATAAACACATTTAACCATCAATGAATATTTGCTTCGGGATTATAAAAACTTGACTAGAAAGCTTGTAAAATTTATTAGCATTTAAGTGCGAACTGTCAGGCATTAATGGTGAAAAAAGACTGTAAAAGAACATGGAAATTCTAGTCAAATTAAAAAATTAAAAATAATATAACAATTTATTTAAAATACTTATAAATATGAAATTATTAGTACAAACGTCACTGTTTATAACTACAAATTTTAATCTAAATACGATAAAATAATGATGAAAAACTGTGAAAAAAATAACTAAAGAGAAAAAAATATATTGATAAAAGTTTTTTTTATTAACCTAAATTACATTACTTTTTTATTATCTCTTATATAAATTTTAAGTGGGTCATACAACTAATATTTATTTTATTTTATTACTAATTTATTTAAAAATATTTTTATAATTTAAAATAATACGTGGTATTATCTTCCTTTTTAAAACCTTTTGACTCACTATACTTAAATTTTATACGCTATAATAAATTTTTTTGAGTAAATGAAATTTATTCCCATACTTTTGTAATATAGCCAGCTAATGCATTCAATATAAGCGAGTACAACGACTAATTTCGAAAAGAAAAAAAGTAAATCTGACCTATAGGATGATGACAACGAATTTTAATCTAAATACGATAAAATGATGATGAAAAACTATGAAAAAAATAACTAAAGAGAAAAAAATATATTGATAAAAGTTTTTTTTATTAACCTAAATTACATTACTTTTTTATTATCTCTTATATAAATTTTAAGTGGGTCATACAACTAATATTTATTTTATTTTATTACTAATTTATTTAAAAATATTTTTAAAATAATACGTGGTATTATCTTCCTTTTTAAAACATTTTGACTCACTATACTTAAATTTTATACGGTATAATAAATTTTTTTTGAGTAAATGAAATTTATTCCCATACTTTTATAATATAGCCAGCTAATGCATTCAATATAAGCGAGTACAACGACAAATTTCGGAAAAAAAAAGTAAATCTGACCTATAGGATGATGACAACGAATTTTAATCTAAATACGATAAAATGATGATGAAAAACTATGAAAAAAATAACTAAAGAGAAAAAAACTATATTGATAAAAGTTTTTTTTATTAACCTAAATTACATTACTTTTTTATTATCTCTTATATAAATTTTAAGTGGGTCATACAACTAATATTTATTTTATTTTATTACTGATTTATTTAAAAATATTTTTAAAATAATATAATTTATAATAATACGTGGTATTATCTTCCTTTTTAAAACCTTTTGACTCACTATACTTAAATTTTATACGGTATAATAAATTTTTTTTGAGTAAATAAAATTTATTCCCATACTTTTATAATATAGCCAGCTAATGCATTCAATATAAGCAAGTACAACGACAAATTTCGAGAAAAAAAGTAAATCTGACCTATAAGATGATGACAACGAATTTTAATCTAAATACGATAAAATGATGATGAAAAACTATGAAAAAAATAACTAAAGAGAAAAAAATATATTGATAAAAGTTTTTTTTATTAACCTAAATTACATTACTTTTTTATTATCTCTTATATAAATTTAAGTGGGTCATACAACTAATATTTATTTTATTTTATTACTGATTTATTTAAAAATATTTTTAAAATAATATAATTTAAAATAATATAATTTAAAATAATACGTGGTATTATCTTCCTTTTTAAAACCTTTTGACTCACTATACTTAAATTTTATACGGTATAATAAATTTTTTTTGAGTAAATAAAATTTATTCCCATACTTTTATAATATAGCCAGCTAATGCATTCAATATAAGCAAGTACAACGACAAATTTCGAGAAAAAAAGTAAATCTGACCTATAAGATGATGACAACGAATTTTAATCTAAATACGATAAAATGATGATGAAAAACTATGAAAAAAATAACTAAAGAGAAAAAAATATATTGATAAAAGTTTTTTTTATTAACCTAAATTACATTACTTTTTTATTATCTCTTATATAAATTTTAAGTGGGTCATACAACTAATATTTATTTTATTTTATTACTGATTTATTTTAAAATATTTTTAAAATAATATAATTTAAAATAATACGTGGTATTATCTTCCTTTTTAAAACCTTTTGACTCACTATACTTAAATTTTATACGGTATAAAAATTTTTTTTTAAGTAAATGAAATTTATTCCCATACTTTTATAATATAGCCAGCTAATGCATTTAATATAAGCGAGTACAACGACAAATTTCGAAAAAAAAAGTAAATCTGACCTATAGGATGATGACAACGAATTAAGAAATAAATACGACCTATAAGATGATGACAGACAATTTAAGAAATAAATCACCACCAAAAAGAAAATTAAGAAAAAAAAACTTTCAAATTTTAAAAAAAATAATTATTTACTACTATATTAGGTTTTAACTTTTACATCCCTATTAAAATTGCAATATAATCCTTTTCTAGTCAAATATTGCAATAAAGACCAGAAAACAACAAAGTCACGAAAAAGTTGAATTGAAACTTCCCCCTCCCTCGTGAAATTAAATCTATTATAAATACCCCTTTCACATGATAAAATGATACCACCAAATATTTACAAAAACATAAAATCTTTTTCTTCACCCTAAGTTTTTCTTCCCTGAATTTCTCGCAGTTTAATCGATTTTTCTCAATTTGTTGGTAAGCAATTTCGAGTTTTGCCAATATTTGTTAATTTTCTTATTTTTCGTCGGAAATTAAGGTATTTTTATATACCAGTAATTATTTTTTCGCTTTAATTTCGAAAAAGAAAAATGGAAACTGATTTTTGTAAATATTCTATGAGATATCCCTGAGCTTTGTTCTTGTTGGATCCGCAGAAAGTTTGTTAAAAGTACAGAATTGAAGTGTTTTAAAGCAAAGTTTGCTGCTTCTTTTACAGTCTCTGCACTGATCACTTGTCACTCTTTCTGATTTATTAAATTTTTTAATTACAGAAAAAGTTTTTATTTTGTTTAAAGTACATGAGGTTTAGTCAAATTCTGGAACCCAATTTTAGTAAAATGCCTGCGTTTTCTCGTTTAGGGTTATACTGAAACGAATGGGTGCTTAAATTTGCTATTAACTTTGCTATTATTGTTCATTTTCTTTTACTAGAATTTTGATGTATGAAGTGTCAAATATTCTTCTTTTTCTTTTTTACTAAATGAAGTAATGTTTTGATCCTTTTCGTTTCTTTCACAATTCACTAAAACTGGTTGGTATTTGATCATTTGATTATTTTTTTAATTTTTGGTTTCAGTTAAGGGTAATTTTGGAAATTCTAATCATTTTATGTTGTCAGGTATGGATAACCTCAACCGAGACGGACTTCACCAATCATTTGAAGCAGTGCAACAGCCTCAACCACCGGCACCACTTAACCCACAGCCGCCACTTCACCCAGAGCCACTTCACCCACCGGTTGTTACTTTCCCCTCTTACCATCTCGACTCGACAGCCGCAGAGGATTGCTACATCCCTTCTCCACTCTCCTCCACCTCCCCTATTTACTCCCCAATTTACTCCCCATTCCAGGTGGCCGGTGGCGGCAGTGACAGCTCTCCGTTTCAGTCTATCGGAGGCGGGGTCGACTCGGCTTTTCAGCCTGTTGGTGGTGTCAATGTCACCTCCGCTTTCCAGATGGACAATATTGGTGGCGGATCCTCTTATCAGAGTGCAAGCATTGGAGAAGAGGCACAATTTCAGCTAGCTATTGGTGGCAACACTACCTCCTTCCAAGCTGCCACCAATGTTGGTGCTGATAACTCTTACTTGGCTGTTGGTGGTGGTCGTAGCCACCCCATACAAAAGGTTGAGCCCTCCGCCTCTCTCGCACTTCCAAAGAAGAGAGGAAGACCAAGGAAATACCATAACAACACAAACATTCCGTTGACAACCGGAGTAGTGCAATCGCCACCATCTCAGGCGGCAGCCGATGGACTTAACTCCGCTCGACCGGCAAAAAGGGGAAGAGGCCGACCACGTGGTTCAGGCACTGGCATAAGGCAACGCCACCCATACCATGACCAAATGGAGCAACTTGAAGGTTTGGGTAAGTTAATTCGACATTAAACTTTCAAACTTTTCTTTTTTATTTTTAATAAATAAACTTTTTCTTTTGCTTTTTGACCATGTCCTGGTAGATTGTTGGGATGGTAATATTTTATAATTCTTTAATTATGTTTTGTTGACCATAGAAATCTCAAAATTTTTGTTAGATTTTATGTTTTCAAAATATGATATTGCATTTCTCTGTGGGTTCAACCTGTCAACATTTTATCTAGATCTTCATAGATCCAATTCTTTTTGAACTTCTTCTCGATAGGGTTATAAATTTTAATCAAAATATCAAAGATTTAAATAAGGCTTGTGTTCAATTAGTCTTACATTTTGTTGTGTGTGTAAAATTTGAATGAGATTTTTTTATTAAGGTAAGTAGTCAAAACTTTGTTATCTAAGGTTACATTTTGTTGAATTTGAAGTGGATCTAAAGCTTACTATTTCTTTCCAGGAACAATGGGGTACGCTTTCACCCCGCATGTATTCCATGTCCAAGCTGGAGAGGTAACCTAAAACTCTACTTCTTTATTATCATAACATTTATAATTATTTAAATTTTGAGACTTGTTAGTTTGAATTTTTCATTTATGATTTGTGATGATTTTCATGTACTCAGGACCTTGCTGCCAAAATAATGGCGTTTGCGAAACATGGGCCGAAAGACATCGTTGTGTTATCAGCAACCGGCTCAGTTTCACAAGCGACTGTCCGTGTTTCCGGGGGAACGGTCACACATGAAGTTAGTATTTGCTGAAGAATAAGTTATATACAAAATATTGATGTGTTATTCAACTAATATGAATTTTTTATTGATATGTAGGGTGTGTTTGATATAGTGGCGCTTAGTGGGTCCTTCATATTGAGGGACGTTGATGGCCAGCCAAGCAGAACTGGTGGTTTATGCATCACACTATGCAATGAAGAAGGCAAGTTCTCTGGTGGTGGGGTGGCTGGGTTGGTGATAGCAAGCTCGCATGTACAGGTTTGTTTCTCATACTTGTCATTTTTATTTCATTTTTGGGTCAAAACACTTCACTAAAATTGGTTTTTGTACAGATATCGTGTGCAAGTTTTATCTCTGAAACAAAAAAGGAAGTCAAACGTGCCGCAGCTGCGGCGATGGTGAATGCCTCTGGTGGTGACAGAGGAGAAGGAGGAGAAGGTGGTGGTATGGTGAATGCCTCTGGTGGTGACAGAGGAGAAGGAGGAGAAGGTGGTGGTAGCTCTCAAGCAACCGAGAGTGAATCTTCTGGTGGAGGTCCGCCACCAATACTAAGGAGAGTGACTGGCATGCCTGGGTTAGGCATGCCATGGAACTGATTTTGTTAACCCCCGAGCTATGGATCTTGCTGAGCAGCTCGGGGTTTTTTTTATGTATTTTTTAGTTTATAAAACCACACTAATTGTAGTATTTATCTTTTTGCATGCATGAGTTGTAGTGTTTATCATGTTAGTTTTTGGATGGTAGTTTGACTTTTGGTGGTACTTCTGTTGTTGTTCAATGGGTGTTTTTATAAAAGGAAGTTACAAAATTTTGAAAAATTGAAGTGTTAGAATTTTTTTTTTTAATAATATTGTTTGATGTTTAATTAAACCCTTGATAGGGTATACGAGTAATCCTCCTATTTCAGTTTGCTAAATCTCCTCCCATAATGGGGAGAGAGAAACTAAAGTTGTTGAATCTGAAGCTTCTAACAGGTGGCAGTAGCATATACGGAAAGTAAATTATTCCATCAAAAATCAGATCTTAGATCAGTTCGACTCAGCTCTCCGTATCTTATTTCGATTTGCATACCCTGTTGTTTATCACTACTTTCTAGATTTTGTATCAACTTTCTTGCTTTTTCCTTCACACAGTCAACAATTAAAATATAGAAACTTTATAAACCATCCGCCCTATGTGTTATCAAGTGATAAGTGAATAAACAATTGAATAAAATATATTTTAATATAATCAAACTTTAAAATATAGAAACTTTATAAACCATCCGCCCTATGTGTTATCAAGTGATAAGTGAATAAACAATTGAATAAATATATTTTAATATAATCAAACTTTATAAATAGTCAGTCTTATTATTGAATCATATTGAGGCCTCAAGTGCAAACAATTTGGTTATAAAATCAAATAATCTTAGAGATTATTACTCAAGGGGTCTTGACCACACCACCCCGGGATCTAACAAGACCGGTTGGATTAACTCTTCTAACTAAAGGCCACAAATAAAAATTAACACTACAAGCCAAAATCTAAATTACTTTTTAACCCTTCTTTATTTTTCTAGACTATATATATTAAGTTAATCAGCAATATTGTAAAAAACCTAATCCCTATTTTCTTTTATCTTTCTCTCTCCTCTCTCTTCCTTTCTTTCTCTCTCTCACGAATCACTTTGACTTTTCCCTGCAAAACACCTCCGTCAATAACCACCGCCCAAGTCAGGTCACGGCCATGGAGCGTTCAACCTGTGATGTGTCCCTCTCTCTTCTCTCGTTTTGCTGTCGGAGCTTCTCAAACTTGCAGCGGAGAAGAAGCCATCGGTGGAGATAGTTGCAGCGTTCTTCTGCCTCCTCGTCAATCCTGCTTCTCCGATCTACTGGTGGCGGACTAGGTGGTGGTGGATTGCTTCGTGGCTGCGACCTCCATGGCCACCTCAGGCGACTGGATCTGGGATCGAGCATTCATGAAGGCTCCAACAGCCATGGTGTTGGAACCTCTGTACATTGTAATACATATTTATTAGCCATATTCGGTAAAAGCAGAACCCAAATAAAATCAAATGAGATATAGAAGCCATGATAGAGTCAACGGCACATGGTGTATAAGCACCAAAAGCACTATTTGTTTCATGTGCCCATATTCCACCTTCCACAAGCCTGCAGTACCATACTCAAATCCCATTTCTGGTCACAGCTTGGTTTAGCAAGGGTGGGACTCAATTATAATTTAAAGCATTATTACTTAAAATCGATTAAGCCCCACTTATAAATTGATCTCAACTCGATTGAGAAAAAAGGAAAGAAAAGAATCTGAATCTTTGTTTAAGAAAGAAACAAAGAATGATGTCTAAGTTGTTTTTTTTCTTTTTTTTCCTTGTAATTATGATTTAATAATTTAATTTTTGTAATATAAAATTGAATTTTGTATTAAACTCCATACTTTTGTCTAAATGCTCAGCACTTTTACTGATTATACGAGAAATGCTCAGCACTTTTACTGATTATACGAGAAATGCTCAGCACTTTTATTGATTAAATGAGCATGCTTAGCACTTTTATTGATTAAACGAGCATGCTCAGTATATTTACTCAATAAAAAAATTCGAATAATCAGCAAATTTTTCTGATACTCAGTACTTTTTTCATGCTCAGTACTTTTTTCACGCTCAGTACTTTATGCTCAGTACTTTTCCATGCTCAGTACTTTATGCTCAGTACTTTTTCCATGCTCAGTACTTTATTGCTCAGTACTTTATGCTCAGTACTTTTCCATGCTCAGTACTTTATGCTCAGTACTTTTTCCATGCTCAGTACTTTATTGCTCAGTACTTTATGCTCAGTACTTTGTACTCAGTACTTTTATGCTCAGTACTTTATCCGGCGGTGGTCGGTGGTGGTCGGTGGTCGGTGGTGGTCGGTGGTGGTCGGTGGGCGGAGGTCGGAGCTGGAATTATTAATAGTTAATGACAGAGGAGAGAGAAAAATTGATAAAGGAGGAGAGAGAATGGAGGAGAGAGAGTAATAGTAATGTAGGAGAGAGAAGAATCTATTTTTTTGTCTTATATACACTATAACGGTAGTAAAGGTATTTATCAATTTTGAGACCCCTTGGGTAATTCACCCATAATCTTATTAGTTGGCCCAATATTTTACCGAATTATATTAAACTTCTAACTTAGTGCAAACAAACAAGACTACAAACAGGACTTTATAACCATTGATGAATAAAAAAAAGCTAGCAGGATGGCCTTGTATGTACCTTATAATTTAGAAAGATATTTCCGGAGCTTCCTCTCATGTATGAGTAACCATCTCCACCTGTAATTCAACACTCTTGCAAAACAAATATGTTAGTTATCAGAATAAACATATCATGTATATAATATTCATGTCTTTACTTTGTGAATTGTTAATACAAGAAATGGTGCAAAAATTTCTTATCTCCACGAAAGAATTATCAACGTAATAATCTATCAAGTTGTCTTATTTGACTAAAAAAGGATAACCTATCAAAGAAATGGTTAAGATGTGACAATGATAAAAACGCTGAGAAAGAGAGGAGAGGAGTCTGATGAGTGGAGAGAAGAGGAGGGTGAGGAGGGAAGAAAATGACTGTAATGAAATTAAAGGTTTTTCTATTATATATATAGAGAGAGACATCAGAAAAAAGATGGTAATAGAACAAATGAAAAGCGAATCTTGATCGTTTGGTATGCTGCTAATTCTTAGGTGGTGGTAAACTCTTTACTTTTGTTTATGGTTTCTGCTTTTTCTTTTGCTTTTTCTTTACAAGGAAATAAAATATATGCATGAGAATTGAGAAACAAGAAAACAAGGACTTTTATTATGGCTTGTGATAAATTCAAGCTTCAAAAGGTATCTTTTGTTTGCCCAAACATAGAAAGCGATGTCATTATTTAAGCATATTTCCATATGATTAGCTTTGACGGGTCCGTCAAACTTTCATTTTTTTGGACGGTAAAATATACTGTGTGTGTATATATATATTTATATATATATTTATATATATATTTATATATATATATATATACTAGGTATTGCCTGTGCCTAAAGTCACTTCGGAAAAAAAAATCAATCAATCGTCAATTTTTCTTATTTTAAGTTGGCACGTTGAGAAGTTAAGATATAATATAAAATGCACCAAGATCGTGTATTAAATCGAATGTTTCACTTAATCCCGTAATTACCAAATAACGTATCACGTTCACAATATGCTTTAAAAGTTATTATAAGCATGATAAATAAAAAAAATTAAGATTATTACACATATTGAATATGAAACACAAATAATCATAACATCAGTGTATAATTTATCAAACATACAGGCAATACTTTAAAAAAACAAACTATTCAACATTTTAACAGAACTGAAATGTTTCACTCATACATCGTCAAATATTAACTGGAATACAAAGAAGTCATAACTCTAGAAAAGGAATCTGTGGCAACGTACACATATCATCCCATTGGAGAAACCTGAAAATACATAATATTAATTATATTAAAATGAGACGAACATTAATATACACTTAATCACTAATCGCATACCTTTAGGATACACTAAATCAAAATTTCTGGGTACACAATATTAGCCGTGGTTTGATCATTTTCAGGAAGAAGCAAACTTGTGCGATCATAACTCGTGCATCTAGATAAAGCAACATACAATTGACCATGACTGAATACAGGAATGCGCAAATCGATTCCAACAAATTTCACAGATTGACCTTGTGATTTATTGATTGTCATGGCATAACATAAACAAACGGGAAACTGCCTCCTGGTCATCTTTAAAGGTATATCTGAAGAAGAAGGCGTCAAAGATATTCTTGGAATGAATACGGCTTATTCATCAAAAGGTCGAAAGGAGTAAGACATTGTGTTGATATGAGGTATATCAAACACTTGATTAACTATGAAAAAACTCCCTAAACCTATTACTTTGAGAAATTCTATTAATAGTTTTCGGAAGTTGATGGAAACATGTCGTCCATGATGGTGTCATACATCATGGTTAATTCCACGTCATCAAGTAAACTTTCGAGTTCTGATAAACTGACCATCGTACTGAGTCGTGGAAGTATACTTGTCACAGGCCAATTAGATGAAAGCGTCGAAACAATCACGTATAACAAAGCGGGCAAATCTAAAGGATTGTTATCTTCCTTAAAGGCGTTATATCGTAATTCTTTTCTTTCTATGTGTGTGTACACATCGTGTGTTGAAATCATTGGTGCACTAACGAACTCATACCACCTAAGATAACTTTCATAAACTTCGCCAGACTCATCATAGACATCCAATGACATTTCTATCCTTTTGATTGTTTCCATTTCTTATTTGTTTTAAGCCTGCAAAAAGTTATCCTATTAGTTTATTTTACCTAAATTCTTTGATTTATTAATCCTGTAGTTAAATTTGTAGAAATGACTTTTGTTAAATTTTTAGGGGCTTGAGATAGAGAAGAATAGAAAGAAGAAAAAGTAGATTTTAATCTAATAGTTAAGACTGTACAGTTTGAAGCATTATAGCTTTTCTTAAAACAAAAATATTAATTATTTATTTTCTTTGTATGCAAATCATACAATGAAGTCATTTTATTTGTATGCAAAAATAGATTATCAGTTGAGTACTTTTTAAATTTGATGAATCTCAGAGATTATTAATGGTTATAAAGTAGAGATGTTGGCCTTTTGTGTTAAGCAAGGGACTATTTTTGACATTACAATCTAGGCAAGTTTGTCTATATATATGAAAGGTTACGTTCAAGTCTTTTCAAATATCTATTGCCCATTTAAAAAAAAATTACTTTTCTGTATTCCGACACAATGAGCTTGGTTTTCATAACTATTACGATTTCATAACTATATGCGAATTTTTAACTAATAAAAAACTTAATGCAATTTATAAACTAAATGCGAATGTATAAAGTATTATAACGAAAAACGAAAGATAAATGTACATTAAAAATTACTAACCTTAGTTCGAACGTTTAAAGGTTTGAGAAATAGGAAGTTCGAAATTATTTTAGTGATTTAGAAAAGAAGGATGGTTTATAAATGAAGTTGGTATCTATTATATAGATGAAAAATTGGTTTTAAGAAAATGTAAGGTACAAAAATAAAGGAAAGTATCAATTTAATAAAACGTTAGAACTATTTTAGTCAGGTTTTGACTAATATATTTTCGTAAAATAGTTTGAGTCAAAACTTATATATAGATAACTAATTTTTAAAAAGGTAAATGTATCAAGAAATCTGTCCTAAATGATAAAATGCAGGAAATTTAATATAGGCGTGATTACGAAATTAAAGGGAAAGTATCAGGTTAATAAAACGATGCATATATTTTAGTCAAAATAGTTTAAGTCAAAACTTATATATAGATAACTAATTATAAAAATGGTAAATGTATCAAAAAAATGTATCCTAAATGATTAAATGCAGGGAATTTAATATATGCATGATTTTCACAGTTTGATTTGTGCTCCTTGATTACGGAGCCATGATTTCTGTTCCAAATTGAGTGATATTTCTCCACACGGATATTTTCTGCATGAAATTCTAAAAACAATTAGTCAGCTAAATTTAATCATTCGCAATATAATTAAAAATACACTACACGCTCTTATTTTATTCAAAAAATACACTACAATGCTCGATATAGTACCTTCGTTTTTGGTGCCCAAGAGTTTAGTAATCTTCTGGTTTGAACTCACAGAAATTTCCAGGTTCCTCTACAAAACGTTAAAAGAAAATTAAAAAAATTTAGAAACAGTTAGGAATTAAAGAAACATGAGGGACTTAAAAACAAAGAAAGAAAATTGTTAGGGACTAAAAGAAAATACCTCGCTAGTTCTTGAGGCGGATAACCGATTGCTCTTTGAGATGGACTTGACACCTAAGCCATGAAAAATCATTGTATGTGAAAATTTATAGTCCTACAGTAAAAATTAAATATACAATTAACAATTTTTAATAAAAAATAAAGATTACAGTTTTTACAGACGTGAGGGGAAGCAGCAAATGATGCATTAGCGAACAGTTTTTAATTTTCTTCATGCAATTTCTGCAAAAAAAATGAAATATTAAGAGATTTAACTTACAAAAATTAGATCTTGGAATAAATTATGGGATTAATTACACATACATTAAATATTCCATTGGAGAGAAATGTTTCAGCTAATACTCTTCATTCTTCATCATTTTCAGATCCTGAGCCATGACCTTTTAATAACACAGAAGCTCCTGTTTCATTCATAATGTGATTTATATATTGATCCTGCAATTTACAAAAAACACCCAAACAGGAACAGAAAAGGATCTCTCCAAAATATTGGGCCCACACATCAGTAAATTTTTAAATAATCACACAATGTATTTTAACTGAGACGGGCCACATACACTTGGTCCACTCATACACGCTGGAATATTCAAGTATGGATCAGCTTCGATACCCAAATACACACTTACTTAACATATGATCAGCCTATTTTTAAATTTAAAAAAAATACATTAATTTTTTTGTCTTTTCATATAGTATATATATATACCTTGTGTTCATTGATTATTCCAGAGTTGTGTTTTAGCATTTCTTCGACCATTAAAGCTGTAGAATCAACTGCTTTGATACGTTCAATTGTTGTTTCGAGCTGAGGTAAAGAAATTAAACTTAAAATTATGTCCTTAAATTGCAATTTATAACAAACTTACATGTGATCACACCTGAGAGACATTAAGAACTCTTGCTTTATGATGTAAAGAAGATTTTATTCTAGTCATAGAAGGGCACTTCCATAAACATAACTGGTTTTGACAATCACTTCTCCTCCCAAAACCATGAGCACTTAGAATCTCTTGATGATGATTGTTCCATAGTAGCCCACATATCTGTTTTTCCACACAAATAAACCCAAAAATTAATTAACAAAAATGATTAAGTAATAAGTATGTTTGTTAAGATTGAGACTTACCTGAGCTTTTGTCTCAATAGTGTTGATGCATGTTCCTTTTTTAATGTTCCATAACTTAATACATCCATCATCTGTACCTCCACCAGATGCTAAAACATCGAAATTATATGGACACCAAGCAAGAGCTTTAACTGCAGCTTTATGGTCATCCAATTTTAACACATGATGCATTGAGCTCATCTTTAATGCACCCCATATATAAACTATGTTATCATTCCACCACTTTCTAACAAATTTCCTGTTCTTGACCATTTTAAGCCACACACTTCCTTTTTATGTACTTTCATACTCGAGATCAAACTGTTCCGTGCTCGAACTGGAAGATATTTAAACAAATAATAAGTAATAAGTAAATGTAATTCTACTCACCATCGTGATTAATAATGGTTTTATCGTAGCCTCCTGATGTCAATATGTTACCATTACATGCAATACATCCTACTCTTTTCTTGTTATGTTCATCTAAACATCTAATCTGCATCATCAATATATTGTGAAGATAAATAATCAATCTCTGATATTTATATGATATAATATGATGGAAAATTAACATGTCAATAAAAATGTACGATCTTGGAGGTTTGAGCATCCCAGATGTGTAAATTGGAACGCATATGTCCAACTGCAATCATATTAGCATCCTGAGACCAAGCTACACTTGTGGGATCATCATTATCATCTTCTTTTTCTGATAGCTTGTGAATTTTTCCATTAGCAGCATTCCATAGGTAAAATACACTACCTAAAGCTATACCAAGAATGTTGTTTTTTCCCAAATCCATGATGTTAACGTAGTAATCATACTTAATATTTGGGACGTCCAAAATTTTACTTTCTTTCTGCAAAACATATATAACAGTTGAGTGAGTGAGTTCAGACATTTAATATATTATATTCGATAAAAGCTAGAATTTAAAACCCCTACCTGGGGTAAATGTCGATATTGCGTAGAGGAATAATTGATTTCTTCATCGATATCGCGTCTCAACATTTCATCAATAAGACGTGTTGATATGCTGCTTGATTTTGGACTTCCTCTGAAAACCATCATCTTAAATGGTCTTCCTTTAATATCCAACGTCATATTATCCTTTAACTTTTTCCTATACTCCTATAAAACAATAATACAAAAAATTACTCATAACCTAGTAATGGCTACCAATGCATATCAGATATATCAGATTACATACAGCTATTAGAGAATTAACCAAATTATTTCACTATGTATTGTTTCGAGCTGAGGTAAAGAAATTAAACTTAAAATTATGTCCTTAAATTGCAATTTATAACAAACTTACATGTGATCCAGCGGAAATGTGAAGATAAAGGGGCTTTTCACCATCATTAGATGCATTTTGTGGTCTATATATTCCCCTGAAATGATTATTTCACTATGTAATTTGAGTATTACCATTTAAACTTTTGAGAAAATTCTTAAACTTACCTAGTTATTAACACAGCACCTGTGCAATTTTGAATCTACGAACAATAATTGGTAGTTTAGTTTTATATATTTCGAAAAGGATCCAAAGAAATAGAGCAGTAAAAAGTAAAAACTAACCATATGAATTTTAAATTTGAATCTTACCTTGATTACTGCTTTGATTGAAGGATGTTGACGGAAGAAGGTAAGATGTTGTATTTAATGGCTGATACAACATATGGGAGTTGTTGTGTGGATGAAGAGCAGCTGAGGGGTTATTCAGTGAGTGGCCTGAGGGCTTCGAATCCGTGATGGTTGAGAATGGTCTTCGAGCGGTGGTGGCGAGCGGTGGTGGAGAATGGTCTTCGAGCGGCGGTGGTGGAGAATGGTCTTCAAGCGGTGGTTGAGAATGGTCTTCGAGCGGTGGTTGAGAATGGTGTAGAATGGTCTTCAGCGGCGGTGATGTGTAGCTGTGGTAAAGAGAGGTTGAGAATGGTGTAGAATGGTCTTCAGCGGCGGTGATGTGTAGCGGTGGTAAAGAGAAGTGGAGAGCGGCTCTGTGGAGAAGATTAGTGAGCTAGGGTTCGAGAGGAGAGTGAAATGAGGGTTTTGGTTTTTTTTTATCGTGTTGTGTATTAAAAAATTAAAAAATAAAAAGTGGGGCCAGAATCGATCCTGGCCACCACTTATGTTTTGCCAGAATCGATCCTGGCCACCACTTATGTTTTGCCAGAATCGATCCTGGCCACCACTTATGTTTTCCCAGAATCGATCCTGGCCACCACTTAAGTGGGTAAATCAGGACCGTAGGAAAAACTTCGAAATATAATATAGATATATATATTCATGTATGTCTTTTTCATAATAGTAATATGTTAAAGTCGAACTGAAATTACAGTCTCGTCATGTATATATGAGATACCAAAATTTCAGGAGATGTGCCACATCAAAATATGCTAGTTGTCAACTTAGGAGCAACAATCATTTTTGGAGGCGATGGAATTTTTCTCGAGATTAGGAATTGACTAATAACCGAAGAATGATATAGCGATACTAAATGAACAAAAAAAATCAAATCGGAATTACATCTAAAGAATTCTCATCTTTTTAGGTAGTGTTGTTCTCAAACCAGGGCTACATCTCCATATCTTGTCAAAATCCATTTGCATTGATTAATTAACGGACGCGTGTTAGCCTAAAAGATAGATTTTGATTTATGTGTTGGTGACAATACATTGCATATTGGGTATACTTAATCTTACAAGAAATGTCAAGCTTAGTATAAACCATGCAGATTCTATAAAGCATGAAAAAAATGAGGAAATAGGGTTAACAGACCCTGAGGAGGTGAAACAAGAAGTGATGAAGTAGACCAGTTGAAGAAGACGAAAGAAGAGATGAATTCCAACCATCTGATTCAGGAATCAAACAGAGTGCCAAAAGACATTCGGGATTGAAGACTCATATATGAAGAAGTCTATACCTCCAAAGATTGAGAAGACGAAGTTTCAATACTTTTTCGAGAATGAAGGCTAAGAAGAGAAGAAAAGCGGCGTCCAAAGTGAAGAAAGGCAAATTGTTGAAGTTCACCCGAAGTGAGCAAATACAAGTTAAAGACTGGAGAAGAAGAAATGCTAGATTCTCGATTTGCATAGTCATAAGATTTGAAAACTCGAATCCAAGAAAATAATATATGGAGAAAAAGATGGGTATTTGAGGAGAGAAAGATAACTACTAGAGAGGACATAGACAGAAAAAAAGTCGTTAGTGTACTATTTGTCTGGAGTCGTCAGATCCACGTCATCATCCATCCCACCCAAAGATTCTAGATGTATGGAAATTTGATACTCAGCCAACCGAGAGCTGATACATGGACAAGCTTGTTGAGAAGATTTTTCCTATATATGGAGGCATTGAGAACTTCCAAAATTTGCTCTTCTCTACTCCAAATTTGAATGCTTTTCAAAACTATCTTTCAAGAGAGACTCAAAGTAATCAATAATCCAAATATCTATATTCTGTTGTAAATTTTAGCTCATTTTTTTACATACTCATTGAAAAGTATAGAGGCTAGGATAGGTAGATTAGATTTAATCATTAAACCAGGCTTTTCTCTTGGTCTATTGAAGAAGCGTGATCTTCCATAGACTAGACAAAAGTGGTTTAGAGATTGTGTGGTGTAGACATACAAATTTCAAGGATTCATGGAGTGTGAGGTGGTATAGTGTAAGTGGAATTTTTTCACTCGTTTTTGTCTGGTGATACACAAGTGGAAGACTTCATGTGCTTTTAAAGTGGTATATCGTGAGTGGATATTATCCACTTGATTTACTTGTGTTAATGATAACACAACTGTTTCTTTGAAGGATATTTTGAATAGGTTGAAAAGGTTTGCACTCTTACCTTAAAGAGGAATAAGGAGCTCTAGTGAAGGAGTTTGGAATCCTAACGGTGTATATACCTTAGGTGGTGAACTAACACTAGGGAGTCGAACCACCCTAAAATCATCACTTGCCTTCTCTTCCATGACACTTTAATTGTTTTATTTTATAAGCCTAGACTTTTGAATTCTTAGTACTTGTCGAATTGTTTCCTTCGATCCTTAGCTAGTATCCATTTATTATATATATACAATAAGAGTTGTATTGAGTAGTTCACTCTTGAGTTCCTTTAGCAACTCTATTTAAAACCCTTAAAGTTTTGATTTTTAGATATAATTGAAGAAACTAATATGTATTAGATTGTTAATTCCAGATTGGTCCTATTTACATCCTATTTAGGTATATATGTTGGTTTTCAATTGGTAACCTTACCTAGAGCACTGTTACATGGAATCTAATCAATAAGAAGGTAAAATTACTACTATGTTTGTAGGCACAAATTGTCTTCACTAGAAGAAGAGGATTGAGATATATTTGAGTGGTCTTGATTATGCCTAGTGGAAAATCACTCAGAATGGTCCATTCATTCCTTATAGACATGTTGTAGCAAAGATCTTAAAGATGGATGTAGAGCTCACACAGGAGCATCTAGCAAAGATCATGAAGAACAACAAAACCCTAAACACACTCATATGTGGTTTGAGATCTTTGGAGTACAGGCGATTTAGCAAGCGAAAGACGACACAAGAGATCTGGAATCCTTTAGAGCTATTGTGTCAAGGAAATCCGGTTGTTGAATAGAAAAATATTGGTCTTTATGTGACATAATATGAGATATTCAAAATGGAGACGGGAGAGAACTTGAACAAAATTCATCAAACAAATATCACTCTTGTCCCATGATGTCTCCATTTATGTGATATAATAATCTAGTCATGAGACATCATTTTAGGGGTAATTAGTGCTTAATTGAAGGTTTTTTTTCTACATATTGATGTTTTACACTTTCTTGTCTAGTTCGGTACTTATGTTATTTCTATAGATTTTGCACGTAATTTTGTGTGTTAAATATGTAGCTCTTAGATACTTGAAAGATAGGACACACCGAGATGATAATAATAAGTGAAGAAATTAAGATTCTCATAGTTATGGCAAAAAAGGAAGATCCGACCATATTTAGAAAGTGAAAGCTTGAGCCGGCCAGATTCGGAAAGTTCATTTTTCGAGGTGCCATGCAAGATTGAAAATAATTCTGGAAGAGCCATTAGATACCCAGCTAGTATTTGAAGTCAGGAACGCGTAGGATTTGACAGTTTGTGATTCAAAGGTGAAACGAAGAAGTTATGCTAATTTCCTCTATCGTGCTTTGAACTAGTCCACACGTAAGTAAAACGTTTTTGGAGGGGGGATTTATCACTTAAAACAATCCCATGACCCATAAAACATTTTTTTTGAACCTATATATACCACAAATTAACATTTTAGGAGAGTCATTAGTCAGTTTTTAAGAGTAATAGAAGAGAGAAACAACTAGAGAAAGAGAGAAGAAAAGAAGAAAGAGTTAGGAAGCAGTTCATGCCATTCCAACCCTTCCGTTTATTAGTTGTCATCAATTAGTATAGTACTCTTATTGTGTGTTATTTTTTGAACATGAATATGATATTATTAGTTGTTAGTTTCATTTTTCATAGTACGAACTAGTTCTATTTAGCATGAGAATAGCATATGGGTATGAACCCTAGACTTCTTTTAGGTTTTCACTGAATTTGGGAGTTACCTTTAAATGAATTGTTTTGGATTGCTCTGTATTTTGTAGTTGACCTAGGTTTGTAGTCCTTTCTATGTGCAAGTATAGGGCTTCACCTTTAGTAATTAGGATTGTCACCATGGTGGAGGGTTCAATTATAGAAAACAACACATAATCGTCTAGTGTGCGGTAGTGATCCTGACGCGCTTTCCTAACTAGATAGTCAATACGATTAGATTTAACCACCGACCATTGTCTAGGGCATCCTTACCCAAGTACCCTAGTTGTGTTGAGGTTTCCTCCTAAGCTACCCTAACATAAGTTAGGAGGAATTTAGAATACCGGCTATTTCTTATACATCACACAATTCTCCCTTAGTTGGAAAAATGTAAGATTAGGTTATGGGGGATTACTTGTTTATTCTCGAGATCCTTCGTTAATTTTTTAGTGTCTTTAATTTGAGTCTTAGTTAATTAATTATTATTTGCATTATAGTCTTAATCAAAACCTAACAAATATTTTACTGTCTTTGCATATTTACTCATTCAACTCGTTCCATTACATTTTCTAAGAACACTAATCCCAAATTAATATTCGTAGTTCCTGAGGTAGAAATTTGTTTTACTTACTTATTACTTGCAAATGACCCGTGCACTTATAGGAACTTTATCTTTGTTCTCTAGAGGTGTGTGTTCTTTTCTATCATTATTTTATCACACCTTTGGAGACGGCATCCTCAAAGGAGAATTCCAAGAAAAGATCTTGTGTTCTAACTGATTATATCAATATTGGCGGAATGGATGAAGAAAGTTCTGGGACATATCATCTCTCCAGCAAAATCGAATTTTGTTAAAGGAATGGTCATTTTGGATAACATTATTCTTTCTCATGAGGTGTTCAGTAAGAACCGTAAGTTTAGTAGACATTATGCAGTAATCGAATTGGATATGGCTAAGGCTTATGAGAATGTGAGATGGGATTTTTTGGAAATGATTGTGAGGAAACTTGGCTTTCAAGATGTGTGGCTTGGATAGATAATGAAATGTGTCACTACGGTGCATTACCAACTCTCCTTTAATGAATAACCACTTAGTTTAATTACTCTTATATATATTATAAGGAAAGGGGACCCTATCTCCCCCTCTATATTCTGCCTCATTACAGAGGCTCTAGTGGACTTATCAACTTCAAAATCAGAAATAGGACGTCGAAGGTATTAAGTTGGACCGAGGTTTTGATGTCTCCCATTTTGGTCTATTTACAGGCCATTAGGATACATTATTTTAGGTGATTAATTGACTCGTTTGATTGACTTTTAAGCTTATTTTTTTATATCGCGTTTTCTTCCCTTGGATTTGTATTATTTGCGTTTTAGAGCTTTTGAGCATTAATTTGTTTGTTTATGACCATAAAAACCTTAGGATTTCTAACTACTGCATTGAGGAACAATTGAACAATTAAGAAATAAATAGGTGGACCATTGGATACTATATTAGGACCTATGATCACCCTATAGTTGTTAACACAAACTGAGTTAAAGACCTCTCCTTCTGGCATTGCGAAGTTAATCTAAAGTATAATTTATGGATTGTTGATTATGTGTATATTAAGCCTGTGTGTGCATTATTTATTTAACATTACTACATGAAATATTTTAAGATATTTCTCTATGATCAATCACTACCTTCTATTCTTCTTCTTGTTCTTCCATTTTAGACTACCCTACTGTTCTTATCTTTATTATATCGGAACGATACAACTTTGAGTTAGCGGTCTTGATGTTTCCATATTTTTGATATATTACTTTATACTTAAGACATCATTTTAGGGGTATTTATAAATTAATTTCGTGATTTTTCCCTATTTATTCATACTTTAACTTTCATGTCTAGTTTTATGTGTTTTGCTATTTTGTGAGCTTGGTGTTATTTGTGTAGAACTTAGGTATATGGAAGTTATTACACCTATGGAAACTGATTTGAAGTGGAAAAGTAAAGGAAATCCCTTAGTCAAAGTCACAAAGGAAGAGTTTGGATATATTTGGAAAGTAAAGAAGCTGCCAAAACTGCAGATGCGTCCACAAATTAAATTGCTATCGAAATTCGGCCAGGAATTAGGAGGACTCTTTTATACGAGAAGATAGATCTTTTAATTGTGGTTGTTTCCATATAAAGAAAATTAAAATACGATAAGTAACGAAGGAGATATGACCAAAACAAAATTTGCAAAGGTTTATCCTGTCCTACAAGTTAGGAATATGAATTTTGGTAAGATCAGGACTCCTTAACTTGGGGATTACTCCATATTTTGACCCAAAGGCTTATATATACCCATTCCTAATCATCCTGGAATCCTTTTTCAGTCTTTAATCAATATTGTACCAAGAAATTTATCAGGAGCAAGAAGACAAGAAGGAGTTGGAATATATTCATGCCATTCCAACCCTTCACCCTGGTAATTTATTTTCTTTCTTTCTCTAGTATGAACTAATTATATTTAGTTTGATATTAGCATAATGGTATGAACCCTAGACTTTTTTATATCTATTTTAATTTGGGATGTCCTTTTACATTTAATTGAAATTAGTAGTGATATCTCTGTCTTTATGCGCTTTGATGTATTGACTATAGTTCTTACAGTTTCAAATGCGTAGGATTACCATTGTAGTTAGATGGTCATCCGGAAGGGGTGTCTAGTTATTGAAACACCACATAAACGTCTAGTGTATGGTAGTGATCTTGACGGCCTTTCCTGCCTAGATAGTCACTAGTGTTTGAGATTAACCACCGATCATTGCATAGGGTCCCCTTACCCAAGTCCCCTTGTAATTGTTAGGTCGCCACCTAAATCCACCTGGAAGGGGGTTAGGAGGAATATAGAATCCTGTCTATTTTATATCGCACAATTATTCCTTACATAAATAAGTCATAATACAAGGCTAGTGGGGATTACTTCGAGCTAAACTCTCATACTACTTCTTCCTTTCTATTTATTTTTCATGTCCTTATCTTATTTAGTTACTTGTTTAGAGTCATAAAACCAAACAAATATTTCAGAGTCTTTTAGCCTATCATTCTTCTAACTTCTTTTATTTGCACTTTATATTTGCATTAGTCCTAGCTAACTTTTGTAGTCCCTGTGAACGAATTCTACTTATCAATTAAACTTGCATACGATCTGTGATACTTGCAGTGAGTAACGTAGTGGGCTAGGGACTATGTTTCAAAATGGAAGATGAAGCTTTGACATTTTTTCTAACGAACAAGAATCATTGTTGATATGAGAGAAAGAAAGAGACACAAGAGAAAAAAAGGAAGAAAGGGAGATTAGAAAAATGAGAGGCGGAAGTCAAAATGAGGTGAGGCTTTATCTTTTAGGGGTATATTTAGAACTAGAGGCGGGCATGTCGGTCACTCACGGGTTTGGGTTGGATAATTTCTGGGATGACCCACGTTTTACTAAACATATATAATATTGGCCTATTTATCTGACAGTAGAAAAAAGAATAATTAGTAGATCTACCAGAGGGGGTTGTCGGTTTGGGCCCAAAAAAATCAATTATGCTCAACCCTAGGGGCTAACATCAACTTGATGTTAAAAAAGTGTTTGATTCATTAGGCGTGGGTGTTTCTTAACCTACCCTAGTCCTTCTACAATTGGTTGACAAGACGACTGCTTTTCTGTTAGATATAACGGAAGATGTTCTAATCATTTTGAGAATCCTAATACAAGGTCGAATCTGAAGTGTCAAACATCCTTTTGCATCCATTCTTAGCCATGGGGAATGTGAAGATTTATGTTTGTTGTTGCTAGGTAAAAACGAAAATTAGTGTTGTTGAGATATTGTGCATCACCGAAAATATAGGCAAGCGCTATTCGAGGAGTTTCTCCTTTATGAAGAGTTTCTTTACACAAGATAGGTTGAGAGTATTCAAGAAGAGCGTATCTAAGAAGTTTTGGGTGGATGCAAGGTGATCTGGTGACCTCCCACGCCCAAGACTAAGACAAAAAATTAGGAGGCCTCTAAAGATATCAAACATTTTGACTTAAAACAAAGTGCTCTTTGGAGACATCCCAAGCCTTTCCTTTATATTTTTTTCTAGTATAGTTTATCACATTCTTAGTACAACTTCTTATTGTGTAGTTTGATGATACAAGAATTGAAATTGGTAGTTTGATGTATAGTGTGTAGGTTGAATGAATATTGATGACATCCTAGTTGCGATCGAATGACATACTGAGTTGAGAGTTGATTTGAAAAACTTTAAGTTTGGGGGTAGATAATTGCAGGTTAAATCAGGGTGTAAAGACAAAAACTAAAAGTAAAGCTAATCAAGCCGAAATTCTGATTTTCTCTAGAACGAGACAAAACATGGTATAACGTTTGTGAATGGCTCACGCGGAGGAAAAAAGTCTCTAGAGTACGCTATCTGGATAAGAAATATGTTCATTGGATTAGGGCAAAACAAATTTAAGTTGTGCTACGTTACAAACACGCATATAAAGAATATTGGCTTGAGACACTTTTTAATCTTCTTTCAATGTTCGACACATCACTTTTAAACTAAAATTATTGTTAAGTATCTTGAAAGTATTATTTTAATATATAAATCATTTTTTTAACTAGGTCTTTAAATAATATCAATTTTGGGGATTAAAAATATTTCAAAGAAACAAAGCTTTTCTTATTGTCAAATAAGCAGGGGCGCTGTGTACCGCACAAAAGCACGGTATACCGCATGCACATCTTATCAAATACGCAACATTACACTACCTGCAAAATATACGAGCCCTACCTCGCAAAACTTCTTATAAAACTGAACATAATTGCGGTATACCGCAGATACCTGTTGTACACTGCATGAAGCGTTCTTTAGGCCCAGAATAGTGCAACATGTATAATATTTGTTAAGATTTTCTATACACTTGTTAGGTACATGTGTGATCGTTTTGGACTATTTTCAACTATAAAATGGAGCTCATTCAAGGTAGCAATTACACCTTCCATCTACCAATATTAAAATAATTTCATTATGATCATTCAAGGGGGTTTCAAGAGCTATTCAAAGTCATATTTTATTCACTACAAGCTATATAGTCATATTTTATATCACCACTTCAACACTTATTCTTCCTCTTAATTCTATCCGTTGTAATAGATTAGGAGAGTGTGTGAGTATAGAGAGTATACTTGGTTCCTTGTGATTGTGATAGAACAAGAGTTTGCTTCCATTTTATGAAGTAGTTGTAAAGGGTATTGTGTTCTCACCCCCATTTGAAGAGACACAAAGATTCGTGGAGAATCTTGCAAATCCTAAAGTGGACACCTTACGTAGTGGAACATGTACAATGAACCACTTTATATCGTTGTGTATCTCTCTTTCCTTTCACTTTTTATTTTCTGCATTGTATATGTTTGGATATATGCTCATATGAATATCGTATCTCTTATTATCTATTACTTTATCGTCTAAGTTATGGTCATCTAGATAGCTACAATTATAGGATTTAAATTAGATTTTAATTTTTTTTTACTTGACTTAGTTGATTAATTTTCATAGTCAATTCTTATATATAAATCTTAACAAGTAAGAAAGTAAACTACCTTAAGCAGCGTTTTCAACTGTTATGACTGAGAGCTAGGGAGAACAATCCCTCTAATTCTAAAGCAAGCAGGGGAGCTAGACTCGCTCGATTGAAAGGAACGAAGTAGCTTGAAGGCATCCCCACAAAGTGGCAATTACTCGCTCTTACTCTAGTTCTTTTATTCTTGTCTCGAACGTTATTCTTAAAAATCTTGCTCTAAAAGGCTCGTGTCTTTCCATTATTTTGGGTAGCTTGTTGGCAATCATTATAATTGGTATATTTTTCTTCTTCTTGAAGACCCTGGAATATTTTGAGTCTAGCCTGCATTCCTGCCTATCAAGATCCCATATCGCCTTAGACTGTTATTTAGCGCCCAACGGGAGACCAAGATAGGAGGATGGGAGGCAGCCCACCTTGCACCTCACTAACCAGACTTCCACCCACCCTTTCTCCTTGCCTTTGCAGGGTGGTGTCGCTCTCTAAATGTTGGGTCTACTGTTGCTGAAACTACTTGTTCAAGGTAAACCATAGGAACTACTGCATCTGGCTCTGCCACTGATGGATCATATGCTGCTCTAGCCTCTGCTGCTAGCTCTAACTAATAAGTTTTATCTCTATTTGCAAGCAGGGCCTGGAAGAGAGATGATGTTGGTATTCGAGCTAAAGCTCATTGAAGAACTTCTTATATTGGCACTAGAGCAACTAGCTGATGTTAAGCATTTCAAACTACGGATACTTGCATTCTAACTAATACAAACATTGAAGAATTGCTAGTACTTCTAATGCATGGAATTTATGTTAAATGAAAATTCTCTATTATTTAAAGTGTTAAAAGGGAAGTATTTTCCTCAAACTTCTTTTCTGGCAAGCAACTTTAAGTAGTAATTGCTCTTGGGGTTGGAGAAGTTCAATTAAAGGAAAAAGGTGTTTAAAAATAAAATATTTTGGTCTATTGGATCAGGCAAAAAGGTGAGAATTTGGAAGGACTCTTGGATCCCTTAATCTCCTTGTTTGACTAGACCAACTGACTGTAACTATAATCTTGTTTTTGAGTTAATTCTACCTGATTTTAAAAGGTGGAAAAAAGAAATTATCCAACCAGAATTGCAGCAACCATTTGCGAGTTATATTTGCCCTCCTTTAATTGCGATGATTCTCCTTCATGGAAGCATTCTATGTATGGAGATGCGGTAGTTAAATAGGCATATAACAAAATTTGGAGGGCTCAACTGGAATTGGATAAAATTAAAGATAATAAAAATGGCAAATTCATCTTTTTTACTGGATATTAAGGATTGGAACCTGATTTGGAAAATTTCAGTGGTTGCAACAAATGAAAACAGATTCAAAAGAAGAGTTATTGAAAATTCTTTGTGTGATATTTGTGGAGAAATAGATGAAACAGTAGAGAATATTCCGTTTCACTATTCCTGGGCTAGAGCTGTATGGCTAGCTAGTCCCCCTTGTTTCAATTCACACTCAGAACTCTCTTTTAATATTCAGAAATGGATATAATTTATAAGGCTAGCCAATACAGAAATGAAGGATTATGATCGTGATTTAACTGAGCTCGGCTTTATGATTGTCTGGTTCATTTGGAAGGCAAGAAATGAATTTATTTTCAAAGGATTAGTCTCTGACCCTATTCTTGTTTTACAGAATACTATTAAAGCCAATGATGAGTACAACTTTGCAAATTAAGTACAATTCTGAGGCTAAGAATCACAACCAAATTTTTTTCAATGATTCGGAAGAATTGAATAATATACATTCTGATATGAATGTAGAGGCAGGTTATCAAAGTGGTAACCAACTAAAATGGATACCATCTAATGAGGGATGCTATAAGACAAATTATGATACTTCAGTCAATTTAAAATCTAACTTAGCTGCTTTTGTGTGTGGCTTGAGGGACTCAACAGGTAGAATGATTGAAGGAATGGCTAAGAAGGTTACCGTCAACTCTATAGCTGAAGCTGAATGGAGAGGCATTCTATCACCTTGTGAAATGGCTTCTAAATATCCTACTGGAACTGTAGTTATAGAGAATGATAATTTTTGTATAATTAATCAAGTTAACACTAAATGTAAAATATCTAGTGTAACTAAAATACTTGTTAGGAACATCATTTTTTGTATAGACTTAGGATCTCTTTTGTTAAGAGATTAAGAAACAAGGTTGCGGATTGGGTGGCTAAACAAAAATTAAGGGAGTTTTATTTAGTCTTTGGGATGCATTTCCCCGTTCCCAATTAGCTAGACTTCTTGAGCAAAGAATTTGACCATTTTGGTATAGGATGAGGCTTTTGTTGTAATCTTGAAACTTTGTTTAATTTATCTATTATTAATTTCGAAAAAACAAAAACAAAAAAACATAATTTTACAAAATTGAGTACTAACAATTTCAAAGTGATCGAACAAAAAAAAACTTGTAAGGAAAAGAAATTACAAACGTGAAGCCCAATCTTGGGTGAATCGGTTACCCAAATCTTATTCGGGTCTTTTCTTCTTCTCTACATGTAAGTTGCTGTCTCTCACTTGTAAATTCGACTTCATGTTTTTGGCTTATTTAATTATTTTATATTTATTGATTTGTCCATTGAAGAAGGAGATGACATTCGTTTTTCTAATTCTTACTTAATTTCCCTACGCCGTCCCTGTATGTAGTAGAACTAATTCGAGTTTTAATTTCTGAAATTTGTAGTAGAACTAATTCGATTTTGCCCTTTTCCTTTATAGAGTAGGACTAATCCAAACAAATAGTCAAACCCATGTTCAGAGTTTTGTAATTATGAATAATTTCTTTAATTTCAACTTCGACACATTATGTTAATTTCTTTTCATGATGTGTAGTACAAAAGGTGTATAAAGATGGGCGACTTAAATACAGAGAATAATGTGAAGAGAATCATTGATGGGTCATGTGTGATGCCTCTTTTACGTGTACCTGGAGTTGAAGAATCTAGTTCAAAGTCATCAATTGTGTTGACCGGAACAGCATTAAAAGCTACAACTGGACCACCAATTGGAGCATTAGACATTGGTGAGAATAAATCTGCTTACTATTTTCGCATTGCTTTACCTGGAGTCAAGAAAGATCCTGGTTAGTTTTTTTCATCTCACTAATTTGCATTCAATATGTATTTCATTTAGTTATTATTATATAGTTGGGAATATCAATATTTGTTATGCAGGGGAATTTAGTTGTGAGATTGAACGTGATGGAAGAGTACATATTGAAGGTGTGACATTAACTGGTGGAGAAAGTGTTTCAAGATGTTGTAGAGTTTTTGAAATGAAAACTCAGCTTTTATGCCCTCCTGGACCTTTTACTCTCTCTTTTACACTACCTGGACCTGTTGATCCAAGGCTGTTTTCACCTTGCTTTAGGTCTGATGGCATATTTGAAGGTGTAGTGGCCAAATATGAGCAGTAGCTTTGATCTGAGTTGTTTTGCTTTCTTTAGGCATGTAAATAGAAAAAAATATCAGTTAAATGTTAGAATTTCTTTAGGTGGATGCCCTTTCTAAAATTTTAATTCCTACATTTTTGCGTAATTTTGGTAATTGGAATGTTAGAATCGCTGTAGATCTTTTGGATTTTAAAATTGATAATTTCAACGATGATGATGAACATTGAACTTTTTTTTTTGTTCAAAGTATGAATATTGAACACATGGCCCTCATACTAGATGGTATTGTCAAAGCACTTGTTGGAGAAATTGCAAGCTGTTTGGAGCAAGATCATTTGTAAGTTTGTTCTGAAAATCCACTTCGTATCCTCAATTGCAAAATATGTAATCGTTGAAAATGAGTTATTATCTGATATTTTTTTGTTTCAGTTGATGCTTCCTTTATTCTTTTTATATAAATTTGGTGAGAAGTTGATAGATTTTCGTTAAACAAATAATTTAAACCGTACGAACCAACAATTAAAGAAAGGGTAAATGATATATAGGGTTTTGGAGACTGATCTTTTGTTGTATAAGGAATGGGCGAATAGAGATTACCAATGAGGGTAGGCTTCATGGTTAACCGAGACTATACGCTTCAAAACTTAGTTTCTTTTGGTGTTTCAATAGCAATCTAAATTTTCAGTATCCATTCCTTACATCTATTCAATGTTATAAACCTTCAATTTATTATAGATTATACATAATTTCATTGTTCTATTTGTTTTAAATATATATTTTCATGATCTTTTGTTTTATAGCATATGTTTATATTACATAACATACATAATGCATATAATTACACTATTTTACTACTTTATAATACATGATTGCTAGGCTTATAACACATAACATACAAATGTATAAGTACACAATTACTTCAATACTTGAATAAAAATAAAATATAATTATTCAAACACAAAAATAATGAATGATAACACATCATATATTTATACTAAATTAATAGATTATCTTAAATTATTGAAAAGATTCTTAAAAATTGAATCAAGTGCCTAAATTATTGAGGATTAAATAAACCATAACTAATTTATATGTGATATTTTTACTCTTAGGATCAAAATAGTGTTAAAATTTGTGTATAAATTTTTTAGGTAAAATATAGGATAGAAAAATAGGTTAAAATAAATAATGTTTTTATTTAAGTTGAAGGGTGGGCTAAGCCCACCAAATGTATACACAGCTCCGCTACGGGTGGGAATCTTGCTTCCTCAAAGGGACCTCTAGTATGATCAAATACTAAAATACTTTTTCATATAAACAAAAATCACTAAAAGACAAAAGAAAATGACAAGATTATTAATTCAATGATATCAACTTGTTGAGTATTGGCACTGTTCATTTCCGACCACCACTACCGACCATCGCCGGAAAAAACATAGAGTATTGGAAAAAACATGGAATATAGGAAAAATATAGAGTATCGGAAAAGATATAGAGTACCGCAAAAAATATAGAGTATCGTAATTAAAACAGCGAGTATCGTAATAAAAACATAGAGTAATATAAAAAAAACAGAGTTCTCTATTAAAAATACCGAGTACTAAAATGAAAAATACAGAGTATTACATTAATTCTATTAACTAACTTAAAAAAACTATACCTATTACATATTCTAAATACAAAATACTAAATACTACTAAGTATTGAGGTTTTAAAAAAAAATCAAGCAAACAAACTACTCGCTCGTCTTCACCAGCGAGCACAAGAAAACCGACGCCACTCTACACCGCCGGCACTCTAAATTGACGCCGCTCCAAACCACCATCAGCAACCCAAACAAAACAACACCACTTGATTTCGAAGGCCATGAAGAAGCTTCGCGCTTCGAGTTTGATCTTTCCAACCGGATCTTCGCTGCCAGAGGTTCGCATCCAGATCTTCTCTACCGGAAGCAAAAAGAGCTCGAGGTGAGAAAATCTTGGTTCACTGCTCACCTCCGATCTGCAAGCTTCACGAACGCAACCTTTGGTATCTCCGAATTGGAAGCTGCATGGCTTACGAACATGGATGGTTCACTACTCACTTAGGACCTGCAAGCTTCGACCACCTGAGAAGAACTCTGTCTTCACCTTGGATCTACGAGCAGCGAGACACGATTTGCAAGTAGCGAGCTAGTAGCGATCTCCAACACTTTGAATGGAGATGGATCTGTGCGAGAGTTGTGGCGGCGATCGATTTGTGTGGGATAGTTGTGGCAGCGTTGGCCATTGTCGCTTAGAGATCTCGTTCGAAGCACAACTTATGTTGTAGATCTCGGTTTTGCGGCCTGGGTGGTCGACTGGGGCCTAGCGCCTAGGCGGGATTACACAACTCCTAGGCGGAATTATACAGTTTTGAATCCCGCTGTATAATTTTGTATATTTAGTAATATATATATTTAGTAATTATAGCAATTTTAACTATTTAAGTCATAAAATTCATTAATAACATTATAGTAAATATAAAGGTACTAAAAATTGTGTTATAATACCAATTAAAGAATTCTCGAGAATAAAAAAAATTACAAGGACTATGCGGGCATGTTTTACTATTATCCGTCGCCTAGGCGACCATTTTTTGCCATTAATCGGTGCCTAGATGGGCTAGGCGCCTATTCCACGGCTTTATGAAAAAACGCCTAAAATTCTAACTGGGCGTAAGCGGCTGAGGGGAGAGTTGACACCTAGGCGGTGCCTAGGAGGAGAGATCTACATCATAGAGCATAGCTCACCTTCGTGAAGCTGATGTGAACAGAGAGGCTTCTTCTTCGAGTGACGCCGGTTTTTATGCTCCGGAGAAGAAGAGTCAGGCGGCGGATCTCAAGGAGAGATTGTATTTAGTGTTTGGTTCGTGTTGTTAGTTTCAAGAGAGAGAGAGTGATAGAAAGAACAAAAAAGGAACTAGGTTTGAATAATAAAATATTATGTATAGGATAACAAAAAAATTAACGGGAGTAAAAATGTAATTAGAATTTTGGATTATAGTGTAAAATCTTATTTGAGATCTTTAATAAGAAGAGAAGGTAAGTGATGTCTCCTTAAATGTTCTTATTTTCGACCCTTAGGAGACATCATTTTTGGTGTTTATTTAATCATTTCGATAGACTTTTGGACTAAATATGCAATAATATGATTTTTCTCTTTTAATTCTAGCATTTTTGATTTATTAAGCTTTTGCGCGTAATATTGGTATTTTTAGTGAATATTTTACAGGTTTAAGATGTTAGCTAGAAGAGGAATCCGAGGAGAAAGTCAAAGATCAAAAGATAGAGTCAAGACTTGAAAAGAAATCCCGAAGATATTATTTTTAGAGCTGAAAATCCATTTTCCAGGCCATAGATTGCTGATTTCGAGGTGCTTAAGCGATGATCTAGCTGTTGACCTTTGAAGAGAAATCATTCCTTATCGAATTACGGAACTTTAGCAACTGGAATGAGGTCAATCGGAGTTGTAACGCATCGGGAAAAGCTGTTTTAGTGAAGGTATATCAGCAGTTACGGGATTTTGGGCTAAGTTAGTGGACTTGGGCCTTTTATATTTCATTTAATTAAAAGCCTAGGTCCAAGTCCGAATTTCCACCTATAAAATCAGCCCTTGACTTCTATTTTACACACAATTCACATTCTGCAAGATTAAAAACACCAGAGAGAAGCAACTGAAGGAAGGAGAAGAAGCTACAAGAGCTGGAGAGGGTCTATATCTCCGTTCGTAGTCATTCCGATTCCGGAAATTAGGTTCTTTTATCTTTTTAATTCTGTAAACAATATGAATTCCTTTATTTTTAATTTCGTATTTCATTTTAATATGAGCTAAGTTTTATTTAGTGCTTGAGAACAAACAATGGGTGAATCCCAATTCCTATTAATTAACGAATATTGAATTTGGGTTTTTAATAAATTAAACTAAATTAGGGCTTTTACTCTTTTCAATAAATTGAGATTATTTTACTGTTTTTAGCGTCATGAACTAGGAACAAGTGTTAGTATTTAGGCTATTCCAATAAGTGGCAATTGGATCATCCTGACGGGGGGTTTAAATACGGAACTATTTATTCAATCTAGGATAGAAGTTAATGATTCTGACGAGCTTAGCTAATCCTAGGGCCAATGAGGTAATAACACTTAATCATCCAACGGTGGATCATATTTACCCTGACGGGACTAGTGACACTTTAGGATCGCCTTATAGTCCACCCTGACGGGGGTATAAGGATATTAGAATCCCGACCATTGTAATTGACTAATTTAGCCCTTAAACAACATAAGTTAAGAAATAGGATAGGGAGGATCCTTGCGTTCTCAAGTGCTACTTCTCATATCGCGTTTTACATCAAATTACTTGCGTTTTAGCTTTTATTTGCATTTTAATATTTGTCTTTCATTCATTAGTTTTAATAACAAAAACCAAACAAACATATATTTGTCTTTTATTTTCATAAGTGCATCAATCACTATTTGCTAGACATTGTGATCAACCATTCCGTCCTTGGAACGAATCTGATTTATCAGAATTACTACTTGGGACAACCGTACACTTGCGGTTGTGGTTCAATTATTTATTGCATTATTTTTAGAACACACAAAGGACCACCAAGTTTTTGGCGCCGCTGCCGGGGACGGTAGCGTGTGACCACGGTGTTTATCCTTTAGTGATAAGTGCATTTTTATTTTATCAGTTTTACGCTTTTTGTTTAGTTTCTTTTCAGGTTTTTAGGTTTGGTGTATGCGAAGAAGGCTATTCAAGGATCTAGAGCCAACACCTCCGATCCTTAGTAATCCAGAATCGTTGATCGGACTTGCAAACAAGAGAAGAAGAGAACGAGAAGCTTTAGAGGTAGAAGAGTTAAGTAACAGAATGGCAGACATCAATCTTCAAAATAATCAACAGAATAATGGACAAGGCCAGCTAGATGCAAATGGCCAACCTTTAGCTCCGGGCGTTATTCCTCCAGTTCAACCACTAAATCCCAATGCTCCAGTCCAGATAGTGATGAATCATGATCCGTGGTTTACTAATGGTCCTCCAGAAGTTCCATTCCGTGCTCCAGCTATAGGAGTAGGTGCTCCAGATATTAATGTTCCACGTTTTCGTCCAGATTCGGGTATGTTAGCTCAGTTCCAGAATTTTGGTAATTTTCGTGGTAGACCAGCAGAAGATCCTCTCAGGGCAGTACAGAAATTCAAACAGATATGTGATTCTTACATCACACAAGGGGTCTCAAGGGAACAGATGTATTTTGCTGCTTTTAAGTTCTTTGTTACTGAGGGAGCAAGTGAATGGCACGATACGCAAGATCCTACGAAGATCACCAATTGGGACCAATTAGAAATTGCGTTCTTTGACAGGTATTACCCAAGTAACATGAGGTTAGATGCTGAATTAGAATTGACGCATTTCCGTCAAGAATATGAAGAAACTTTGGGTAAGAGTTGGACAAGATTTCAGATGTGTTTACGAAAAGTTCCCAATCATGGGTATTCAGAACAACAACAGCTTAAGATCTTTTATAGAGGCCTTGATGGGAAGTCAAGAGAGAAGTTGGATACGCTATGTGGTGCAGGTTTTCTTCAAGTTCAACCCGCTCATGCTAAAATTATCTTAGAGAGAACAGTCAAGAATGAAGTTGGGTGGAATTCAGTAAGAGCACCGGTTAAGGGAGTGAATAATGTTGATATGGAAGAGAAATTTGCTACGTTTGAAAACAAGATTCAGAGTACTATTGAGCAACAATTGAAACAGCTTACTTTAGCTGTGAAAGAAGGATTTTCGGGTAAGAAGGTAGCTGTGCATGCTGCACAAGAGGTTTATATGTGTTCGATTTGTCAGGTAGATGATCATGATGAGGAAAGTTGTCCAAATAACCAAGAATCCGTGATGTTCATGTCCAACAGAGGTAACTTCAATTCAAGTGGTAATGGATATCAGCCTAACAGAAACCATCCTGGGTTTCAATACTCAAATCCTAATGGGGCAGCCAATCCTACCTACGCATATCAGCCGCGTCCCCAAGGTAATAACTATAATCCAAGACCACACAACAATTATCAAGGAGGACAGAATCAGGGAAATTATGTACAAAGGCAAGCTCCTCAGAATACTCCTCAGAATACATACGATGAAACTTTAAACCAAAAAGCCTTACCTGCCCATCCACAAGAAGGAGTAGTTACCCTTCAGAAAACCGTTGAAAATTTGATTGCTCTTCAAACACAAGCCTTAGAACGTCAGAACGCAGCTGAAGCGAATATGAAGATTTTCCAGAATCAGCTAAGCCAAATTAATAAACAGCTAAATCAGCGCCCACAAGGGCAACTTCCTAGCGATACTGAGAATCCGAAGATACGCGAAGATTGTAATGCTGTTACATTGAGAAGTGGTAAGAACCTTCCTCCCCCTCCTTTTCCCATTATGAAAGAGAAAGAAGTACCAAGGAAAGAAAAGGAAGTGGTGGAGAAAGAGAAAGAAAATGAGAAAGATAATGAGGTTGAAGAAATAGTGAGACCAAGAGAAGTTCCGAAAAAGAAAGATGATATGGTGATTAATCGCCCTCCACCACCGTTCCCATCGCGAGTTCAGAAAAAGGGTGATTTGGGTGATTTTCAGAAATTCTTTAATAGAGTGAAAGGTCTAAGTATTAATATTCCGTTACTAGAGGCAATTCGAGATATTCCGAAGTATACGAAGTTTTTGAAGAGGGCCCTCACTAACAAAAGGCCCTATTGTGATAACGAGATGATTGGTCTTCCAGAAGAGTGTAGCGCGATTTGTCAAAGTAAATTACCTCCGAAGTTGGTTGATCCGGGGAGTTTCACGATTCCCATATCAATTGGGGAAGAATGGAAAGGAAAGGCGCTATGTGACTTGGGAGCTAGCATCAATTTGATGCCCAAGTCGATATTTGATAAGCTAAAAATTGGAAACGCAAGACCCACTTCTATGGTCTTGCAAATGGCGGACAGGTCTCTTGCGCATCCTGAAGGCCGCATTGAGGATGTCCTTGTTAAGGCAGGTACACTTATATTTCCTGTTGATTTTGTAATCCTTGAATACAATGCAGATAGAAATGTCCCCATTATTTTGGGTAGACCATTCCTAGCTACAGGGAGAACATTGATCGATGTAGAAAATGGAGAATTAACAATGAGGATACAAGATGAAGAAGTGAAATTCAATGTATTTCGAGCTATGAAATTCCCAGATTCTCAGGAAGATTGCTTCAGAATGGATGTAGTAGAGCAAGCATCGCAAGAGGTATTTAATTGTTTAAATTTTGATGATATCTTGCAGGCTGCTTTAACATTAGATTCACCTGAGATGATGGAGGAGCTTACTGAAACAATAGCAGCTCTAAATTCTGAAAATCCGAGGTATAGGCGTCCTGCCTATGAACCTGTGAGAGAACCGGGGGAGATTGTTCCTAAAAAGAAGCCTTCAATTGAATCTCCTCCGGAATTGGAAGAAAAACCATTGCCAGCACACTTGAGGTACGCGTATTTAGGTACTAATGAAACTCTACCTGTTATTGTTTCAGCTAATTTAACAGGTCCTCAAGAAGATAAATTGTTGCGTGTGTTGAGAGCCAACAAAGAAGCAATAGGTTGGACAATTGCTGATATAAAAGGCATTAGTCCATCCTATTGTCAACATAAAATCATACTTGAAGATGCTAACGCACGCTCAGTTGAAGGTCAAAGAAGATTAATGCCCGCTATGAAGGATGTGGTGAAGAAAGAGGTGATTAAACTTTTAGATGCGGGGATTATTTATCCCATTTCAAGTAGCGAATGGGTGAGTCCGGTTCAGTGTGTACCGAAGAAGGGAGGGATGACAACAGTTCTTAATGATAAAAATGAAGCGATTCCTTCAAGAACGGTAGTTGGATGGAGAGTTTGCATGGATTATAGAAAGCTGAACAAGGCCACCAGAAAAGATCATTTCCCTTTGCCCTTCATAGATCAGATGTTAGACAAATTAGCCGGAAGAGAGTACTATTGCTTCTTGGATGGTTATTCTGGGTATAATCAAATTTACGTGGCTCCAGAAGATCAACATAAAACAACATTTACATGCCCCTTTGGTACTTTTGCATATCGTAGAATGCCATTTGGGTTGTGTAATGCTCCTGCTACTTTTCAAAGATGCATGATGGCCATCTTCTGGGATATGATCGATAACTTTCTTGAAGTGTTTATGGATGATTTCTCTGTATTTGGTGATGATTTTGATAAGTGCTTAGACAATTTGGAGAAAGTGTTAATCAGATGCAAGGAAACAGATTTGGTCTTAAACTGGGAGAAATGTCATTTCATGGTTCGCGAAGGTATTGTTCTGGGTCACAAAATTTCGAATGTTGGATTGGAAGTCGATAGAGCGAAGATTGAGGTAATTAAAACTCTTCCCCCTCCTGTTTCTGTTAAAGGGGTAAGAAGTTTTCTAGGCCATGCTGGCTTTTATAGGCGATTTATCAAAGATTTTTCTAAGAGTGCGAAACCGTTATGCAACTTACTTGAAAAGGATTCCAAATTCCTTTTTGATGAAGCTTGTTTAGCGGCTTTCAAAGCAATTAAAGAAAAGCTTATTTCTGCTCCTATAGTAGTGCCTCCAGATTGGAATTTACCGTTTGAGGTTATGTGTGATGCGAGTGATTTATGTATGGGAGCTGTATTAGGACAAAGAAAAGAGAAAGTTTTTCATTCGATTTATTATGCTAGTAAAACTTTTAATGGTGCTCAGATCAATTATACAGTTACAGAGAAGGAGTTGCTAGCGGTTGTGTATTCATTCGACAAATTTCGCTCTTATCTTCTTGGAGCGAAAGTTATTGTCTATACAGATCATTCAGCGATTCGATATCTTATGGAGAAGAAGGATGCTAAACCAAGGTTAATCAGATGGGTTTTATTGCTTCAAGAGTTTGATTTAGAGATCAAGGATAGAAAAGGGTGCGAGAATCAGGTTGCAGATCATCTATCGAGGTTAGAAGGTTCAGAGTTGAATAGTGGTACTGAAGCAGTTAGAGAGGAATTTCCTGATGAGAATTTATTCGAAGTTCGCGATTATGAAGCCCCTTGGTATGCAGACATTGCAAACTTAGTGGTAAGTGGTTCCTTTCCTGAAGGGTCAACTTATCAAGAAAGAAAAAGATTAGCTCACCGTGCAAGACAGTTCTTTTGGGAGGATCCGTTCCTTTACAAAGTGTGTGCTGATCAGATGGTAAGAAGATGCGTAGCCAAGGAAGAAATTGAGGCGATTATAGCTGGGTGTCATGATTCACCTTACGGTGGACATTTCAAAGGAGATCGAACTGCTGCTAAGGTATTACAATCAGGTTTCTATTGGCCCTCTATTATAAAAGATTGTCATGAATATACTAAAAGATGTAATAGATGCCAATTTACCGGAAACATATCCAAGAGGGATGAGATGCCACGTAATAATGTATTAGAAGTTGAAATATTTGATGTTTGGGGTATAGATTTTATGGGTCCGTTCGTTCCTTCAAATGGTAACCTCTACATCTTACTAGCTGTTGATTACGTGTCTAAGTGGGTAGAAGCAGTGGCTTTACCTACCAATGATTCTAGAGTGGTGATTAAGTTCTTAAAATCACATATTTTCACTAGACATGGAACTCCAAGGGTGATTATTAGCGATGGAGGTACTCATTTCGTTAATAAGTATTTGAAGACTGTTCTAGAGAAATATGGAGTCAGACATCGTGTGTCTACCGCTTATCATCCACAAGCCAATGGTCAAGCCGAAGTATCAAATCGTGAGGTAAAAACTATTTTAGAGAAAACCGTTGGTCCTACAAGAAAAGATTGGTCTATGAAATTAGATGATGCACTTTGGGCATATCGAACTGCTTTCAAAACCCCAGTAGGTGCTTCTCCGTATCGAATGGTTTATGGTAAGGCTTGTCACTTACCTCTTGAACTTGAAATGGGTGCCTATTGGGCTATTGCAAAGTTAAATTTAGATCCTACGCTAGCTGGTGAGAATCGAATGATGAAACTTAATGAGCTTGATGAATTTAGATTACATGCTTATGAAAATGCTAAACTTTACAAAGAAAACACTAAGAGATGGCATGATAATCGAATTCGAGAGAAGAACTTTGTAGTGGGACAAAGAGTGTTGAAATATAATTCGAAGTTCAGTAATTATCCGGGGAAATTAAGATCGAAGTGGTCGGGTCCTTACATTGTAACCAAGGTTACACCTCATGGAGCTATAGAGATAGAACATCCACTTGAGAACCGTACATTCATGGTGAACGGTCATCGTTTAAAAATTTATCATGGAGGAGAGGACACCGATCGTGCAAAAGACCCACATCCCGGAGAGGTCATGTACCTCCTCGAAGCTCCTTAGAAGCACGAGGTAACCCGTCGAGCTTAACGACGTTAAACAAAAGCCAATTTCTTGTATATTAGTTTACGTATTTCAATTTCCGTAGTATAAATTAGTTAAGGTTTTCGTTTATTTTAGTTTTATTTTTAAGAAATGAGGAAGGGTGTTTGTTTTTGATGATTTCAGGGGTATAATGGTCATGAGTTTGGGGTCGAACGATGGGAAAAACGAAAAAAATTGAAGTCCACAGCAGGTTTGACCGGCTAGCCGGCGAGCTGGCCGGCATACCGGCCAAACGAGCAGATAGACCCCAACTCCCTGACCACTGCGTCAGCGACAACGCAGCAATGCTGCGTCTCCATTCGCGCCAGCGAGAAAGCACCGGCATGCCGGCGAATCCGCCGGCTAGCCGGCCAACGAGGAAGAATGTTCTGGTCCTTGCGTCAGCGATGACGCAAGGTTGCTGCGTCATCAAATGCGCCATCGAGATTTCACAGGCATACCGGCGAATCCGCCGGCTAGCCGGTCAAGGATTTCAAATTCCCTGACCATTGCGTCAGCGACGACGCAATGCACTTGCGTTTTGAGGTAAAAAAAAAAAAAAAAAAAAAAAAAAAAAAAAAAAAAAAAAAAAAAAAAAAAAAAAATTTCGCCGCCCTCTCGGCCGGCATACCGGCGGATCGGCCGGTATACCGGCGAATCCGAAGGCATACCGGCCAGCTGTTACGAGAGGCGGTTTTAACTTCATTAAACCTAGTTTTTTGCCTCTTTTCCAAGCCAAACCTTATAATCCGAATTCTTGCCTCCACCTACTCCGAAAATCATCAACAAACAGCTATAAAATCATCAAATCAAGCCTTCTATCATCACAAAAACACAAAATCAACTCACATCCTCTCCAAAACATCATCAAATTTCACCTTTTCTCCAAAAATTTCCTCTTCACAACCTTGAAATTAAACCCAATTCTTTCCAAATCTCTCTCTAATAACCTTAACCCATCTCATATAACACCTAGTTCTTCAAGTTTTAAGCCTCAAAACATCAAATTTCAAAGCTTTTCTCTAGCTTTTTCTCTATTTGAAGTTTTGAGTTTGGGGTGAAACGAGATGACTAACAGAACCGATTCCATGTGTAACTATCGAAGAAACATACCAAGAAACAGGAACACTGTTGGAGCTAGCCCAGACCAAGCAATTGAGATTCCGGATTCGCGATCCAAAAAGACTGTCCAAAACCAAATTGCTCCGAAACGAAAAGAGAATCCGAGTAAGGCTAATCCGAAAAAGAGCAGGTTAATTGATGAGAGTGATGAAGAAAGTGAGGAAGAAGTTGAAGAAGAGGTTAAAGAAACTGAACTAGTACTTCCCGAAGAACCAGTGCAACAACCGAAAGCTCCGCGTAGGAAAGCTTGGGCTCACAAGCCTAAGAGAGTCTTCGTTCCGTGGGAAACTCAAGTTCGTGATCGAATTGAATTTTTGAAGTTTGGTGAGGAGATGAATCTTCCTAAAGGTATTATGACTAGTGCTTATAAAGATTATGGTGTTACTTGTGATAAATTGGGTTGGAAGGAATTGAGAGAAAGGAAGCTTGAGTATATTCCTACCTTGGTGCGAGATTTTTATGAAGGAATCGCCTTCTCAAAAGAAGCTGTTATAATTCGCAAAAAGGTAGTTCCTTTCTCCGTTGAGCTTATTCGTAAATCATTAAAACTACCCGAGTTTTCCGGAATATGTCCGTTTCAAGAATCTCTTAAAAAGCTTTCGTTTGATTATGAATCCCTTTGGGGGAAAGTGATTGTTGATGGGGCCCACCCAATTCCCGAAGGAGAGAGATATCCTGGACAGATGTATAGTAGTAACTTGCTACCATGCGCTAAGATTTGGTCACGTTTCATAATACCTACCTTCTTCGGAGTTAAACACATATCGGAAGTGAAGAAGGAGCATCTTTTGTTCATTAAATGTATTATTGAGGAGAAACCCATGGATGTTGCTCGTGTGATATATGATACCATCATGGAATTTGCTAGAATTCCTACTTCACAACAAAATCTCAAATTTCCTTGTACCGTCACTACTTTGTGTTTAGACGCAAAGGTTCCGCGTAAAGACGCAGAGATGGATCGTGTTGTAGTATGTGAGAGCATGGGTTTAACCTTGATCAAGAATATTCATGATGAGGTGGTTAAAGCAACAAGGAATCCTAGAGCTCCTCCAAAGAAGAAGATGCATACAACTGATGAGTTGGAAGCTAAAGTGAAGGTGTTAGAAGAGAACCAAGTGAAGATGATTGCGTCTTTAGGAAACGTTACAAAAGAGTTAGAACTTCTCCGAAACATGTTAATGGGGGTGAGCACAATTCAACACGCCACCTATGGTATTCTTACACAGGAGAAAGTTCGTGGACGCAACACCGATAACCAGCCTCGTGCTGGTTAAGATACGTTTTCTATCCCTTTCGCGTTTTAGTTAGTTTAGTTTATTTTTATTGTGTTGAGTCTTTTCGAGTCGTGGGGACACGACTCATTTTTGAGTTTGGGGTGGGGTTCGTTGCCTCATCCCAATTTTTTATGTGTTATATGTTTTATTTGCTTTCAATAAAAATAATTTTCGGAGTTGCGTTTGACTATAGAAGATTTTAAATGTCCCTTTAAGCATACTTTTGATAAATCTATGATAGTAAATAGTGGACTTTAGGGACTGATATAGAACGCACTTACAATTGCATGCGAACATAGGTAATTGATAGGAAAAATTAATGAACAATGCAAATGAAGTAAGCTTGTACTTAAGGAATATGTTTGGTGTGTAGAACGTGAAATCTTAATTAGTAGAGAACCCACCTAGATATGAACTAAAGACAAGCTATGTACTTAAGAAAATGATAGGGGCAGTTCTTTGTTAAGCCATTTGAAACCTTTTAGCTTGCTATCCCTTATTATAATTTTATCCATCTTAGCCCAATTTTGAGCCTTAAGCCTTTTCTTTTGTAGCCACGATATAAGCCCATTATCCTTTAGATTATTAGGCATGACCAAATGACCCGCACTTGAATCACAACCCTGAGACTTGTCTCGAGCTTGAGTTTGGGGTGGAGGGTCCACATTTTGGGAATTTACATTGGGAAGGGATTATATGTGTTTGTATTGAGGCACAAAATGTAGATGATATTATTATTTGTAACCCTTTGCCGGGATTTGAAAAAAAAAAAAAAAAAAAGAGAAAAAGAAAAAGAAAATTATAAGAGACATGACTTTTCACATCAAAATGATGGTCATGGGTATCTTGTACAAAAAAAAGAAAATAAAAGAAAGAAAGAATAAAATAAACCGGCAAAGTGGAATATTTTTGGAAATCATCTTAGATTTATTTGGGTTAACATTGGGGACGCAACTTTAGCGCGTCAAATGGGTGAGTGAGAACATTTTTGAGCGTAACTCAAGCTCGAGGACATGTGGATGGTAAGTGAGGAGAGAGCCAAAAGCTCACTTCAAATTTACCAAATATATATCCATACCGTCCTTAAGCCAATATTAAAACCATAAAGACCTCTTGATTCTTAAGTACATAGTGAATTTACACTTCTGTTGATAGGGAATATTTAGGTGGAACATTCAAAGCGATTTATGATTAATGACCACCCTATAGCCATCATACAGATATGAGTACAAGTGTAACCTTCAAGCATTGCAACTTTAATTTTATGATTGAGATTATTTATGTTTGATTTTGCATGATTAGTGTATGTATATGTTAGTTTTTAAAGTTTTGCTATATGAGATTCATCTTAAGAATTGCTTTAGGTTTATTTGCTAAGCTTCTATTTGTTCTTGCGTTTACTTCTACCCCTTGTTTTGTTTTGTTTTGCTTTGTCGGGACGACAAAGGTTTGAGTTGGGGGTCTTGATGTCTCCTTAAATGTTCTTATTTTCGACCCTTAGGAGACATCATTTTTGGTGTTTATTTAATCATTTCGATAGACTTTTGGACTAAATATGCAATAATATGATTTTTCTCTTTTAATTCTAGCATTTTTGATTTATTAAGCTTTTGCGCGTAATATTGGTATTTTTAGTGAATATTTTACAGGTTTAAGATGTTAGCTAGAAGAGGAATCCGAGGAGAAAGTCAAAGATCAAAAGATAGAGTCAAGACTTGAAAAGAAATCCCGAAGATATTATTTTTAGAGCTGAAAATCCATTTTCCAGGCCATAGATTGCTGATTTCGAGGTGCTTAAGCGATGATCTAGCTGTTGACCTTTGAAGAGAAATCATTCCTTATCGAATTACGGAACTTTAGCAACTGGAATGAGGTCAATCGGAGTTGTAACGCATCGGGAAAAGCTGTTTTAGTGAAGGTATATCAGCAGTTACGGGATTTTGGGCTAAGTTAGTGGACTTGGGCCTTTTATATTTCATTTAATTAAAAGCCTAGGTCCAAGTCCGAATTTCCACCTATAAAATCAGCCCTTGACTTCTATTTTACACACAATTCACATTCTGCAAGATTAAAAACACCAGAGAGAAGCAACTGAAGGAAGGAGAAGAAGCTACAAGAGCTGGAGAGGGTCTATATCTCCGTTCGTAGTCATTCCGATTCCGGAAATTAGGTTCTTTTATCTTTTTAATTCTGTAAACAATATGAATTCCTTTATTTTTAATTTCGTATTTCATTTTAATATGAGCTAAGTTTTATTTAGTGCTTGAGAACAAACAATGGGTGAATCCCAATTCCTATTAATTAACGAATATTGAATTTGGGTTTTTAATAAATTAAACTAAATTAGGGCTTTTACTCTTTTCAATAAATTGAGATTATTTTACTGTTTTTAGCGTCATGAACTAGGAACAAGTGTTAGTATTTAGGCTATTCCAATAAGTGGCAATTGGATCATCCTGACGGGGGGTTTAAATACGGAACTATTTATTCAATCTAGGATAGAAGTTAATGATTCTGACGAGCTTAGCTAATCCTAGGGCCAATGAGGTAATAACACTTAATCATCCAACGGTGGATCATATTTACCCTGACGGGACTAGTGACACTTTAGGATCGCCTTATAGTCCACCCTGACGGGGGTATAAGGATATTAGAATCCCGACCATTGTAATTGACTAATTTAGCCCTTAAACAACATAAGTTAAGAAATAGGATAGGGAGGATCCTTGCGTTCTCAAGTGCTACTTCTCATATCGCGTTTTACATCAAATTACTTGCGTTTTAGCTTTTATTTGCATTTTAATATTTGTCTTTCATTCATTAGTTTTAATAACAAAAACCAAACAAACATATATTTGTCTTTTATTTTCATAAGTGCATCAATCACTATTTGCTAGACATTGTGATCAACCATTCCGTCCTTGGAACGAATCTGATTTATCAGAATTACTACTTGGGACAACCGTACACTTGCGGTTGTGGTTCAATTATTTATTGCATTATTTTTAGAACACACAAAGGACCACCAGTAAGTAGGGTTGGGAAAGGAATATGGGGTATTTTCAAGTCCCAGTGGATAAAAATTTCTAAAAGAAACAAATGAATATAAACACACAAATAAAATGAATGAGAATGAATATAAGTCCAAATATTAACAATCCTAACTCACCAGCATCTAGGATCTTCCAACAATATTGCTAAAGAAACAAAATGGCTAGATATTCAAAGACAAAGAAGAGGAGTATAATCCCAAAAATTAAAGCATGGTTTAAAGCTAAAATTAATAGTTATTATCGATGCTAGAGACGATATTTGCATCATATCTCTTATCTAGACCAAAAAATGTAGTCCACCTGGATCAAACACACAGTTTTGCACTAGTTGTAGCTAATGCCAAGTCAAGTTGAGGTCTGGTTAACCATCCCTAAGTAAAGAACTCATGACTAGGAAGAAATAGGCACAACCCAATGTCGTGTTATTCTCACAAAATCCAAACAAATTACTCATTCATCCAACATAATAACCTAAGTACCTAACTACAAAACTAAACAAGGCTGAAAAAAACTGAAAATAATAATAACTAGACATATGGTCCAGAGAAACACATACACGAGATCATTTGACAAATAATCTACAACAGTAAAAATCATCAATGACATAATTTCCAGCAACCATCAATAGGAAAAATTTCCAAACACATTAGGCGCTTAAGCGTTCCTCGAATATATTGTTGAAATTACTTCCTAGCCCCGATCGTCTTATAATAAATTGAAAACAAGTGTTTATTGTACACGATAATATTTATCTCTACAGTATTAATTAAAAAGATTGTTTTCTTGAATCTATGGCAAGTATTTATGATTATGGTATTTATCTATATAATTTAAAGGTGGCTCGTTGAATTGTTAAGAACTAGATATTATATGGAGTTATGATAATGAGAATCTAGCTCATAAGACTTAATCTAAACTTGTTCTTAATTGTAGGATTATCGAGTTAGGACCTCGATTATTTGGATAGATTAATATGTAGCTAACGAGTACTTTTATTGGATAAATAAAGGTAGTTCTCGTTTATCGAGTTAGGTGCATAGATAATTCCCATAAAGATGTGCTTATCGAACCGACTAAAGCAAGAGATTCCTAATGGTTAATTATCTTGAACTATCAAGCGGGTTAATCTCTATAAGGAATTTATGCTTGTAATCCTTTTACCTGAGATCACGGCTATACTTGTGTAAGTGCTTGTTATGTTTAGATATTGGATTACTAGTGTGTCAAAAGGCTAGTCGAAAGGATATTGAACATAGCTAAGTATATGTGTTCCTAGGGATGAGTCAAGATGGAATCTATTAACTATAAGTAAAGAGTTTGAGATTTATGATGTCATAATATTATAACTATTGTATCAAATCCTTGGCCAAGGTGATAGAGTAAATGAAGAAATGAGTTTCTTAGGTCATTTGTCGATTGTCGATCGTCGATAATCGACGTGTAACATAGTTGATTGTCTAATGGGATTTGACTATTCTACCATATCTCAAGATAAGCTGGACCTATAAAGATACATGGATTACGTACATGATCTTTTACTGGGCTCTTCGTACAATGTTACTTCACATTATGTGGTTGTTGAGGAGTGTTGTTAGACGCCAACCTCGATTAGTTGTTAATTGGTTTAATTACTACTGATTTAACGATAAACCCATGTAGTAGCACACTAATGAGTACATTGATCTTGTTTAATATTAATAATTATATTTATTATTGGATGATAAATAATTATGTTATATAAACTTAAAATATGTGTATGTTAATTTGCTAGTATAAATTAATATATTTAATATTGAATTTGACTTAAACTAAAGAGATTAAAAGAGAGAAAAAGAAATTTGGACTTGGATAGTCCAAGTCTTGACCCGTGAGTCAAAAGCTCAGTTGGTCATAATAAATAAAAAAAGACTACTAGGGTTTTGGTGATTTTTAGAAGATCAGAAAATTAGTTTTCAGAAAAGAAACATATGTTATCTTCTATTCTCTACGTACTGTTCTACTAACGTGTTAGGCAGTAGCATTGAGTCCAAGACTCCTTTCAAGCCAAAAGTGTTTGATCGAAAGTTCAATGTGGAAAGCGTGGAGGTTTCATACTTTTGAAACTTGGCTCCTTCTCCTAATTCGATAGCAAAGCTATAAGGTACAAAATCGAAACCCGATTTTAATTTCTAACTGCACTAGATTGGTTATAGGATTGCAATATATATTTATTTTTCGGCTGTGTATATTTGATATAACATGTATTGCAATTCTTTCAATTGGTATCAGAGCCAATAGTTGTGATTTAGGATTCGAGGTATTAATATTATTTGATAATATTTTATTTCAATTTAAAGGTTATTATATGTGATATGATAATTTTTAGTAGACTTATTATAATTTTATTGTTAAACATTATTTTTTTGATATCTGAGTATTTTACCGAAAGAAAAAGGTGTTTTATTTATTTATTGTTGTTTGCGATTGTTCATTGTGATGAGTTGGTGTATATAATAAATATTCCATTAAAGTTCTGAACAAAAAAAATTTAGCAAAATATTTTTGATTCTTTTCTTTTAGTTTGATGCACAACTTTTTGCAATAATTTTATTGTTCAAGGAAAATAATGATAGTCAAAAGTTCGAACTAAGTAACTAGAGGTTTGATACCACGTTAACTCAAATAAAAAATTTAATTGTTAGAAGAAGGTGGATAAAATAAGTGATATTCTAACAATATCTTTGTCATGTTTGGTTTGCAAAAACATTTTCTGTTTCTGTTTTCAGAATATATTTTCAAAAAATGATTTTCGTTTTCTTTTCAAAAAAATTAGAAAATATGGAAAACGTCGATTTTACATTCTCCAATACAGGCGTGTTTTCATTTAATTTTCTAGAAAACTATTTTCATTTTCTCTAGCCAAACACGTTTTCATTAATATTTTGAAAAATAGAGAAAATGAAAACAGAAAATACACATTATTTTCATGAAACAAACGGGGCCACATTCTCTCTCTTACAAAAAATGCTCTATAAACTAAGTTCCTTTACCCTGACAATGGCCAAAATCAACATCTTTTTTATCTGGATCCTTGTATTTTGTTACAATCATTCTCTTTTGTTTATCTAATAACTACCTAAATAACAATATAGAGGCTTTTCTTGTTAGAATTTATACTATCTCAAGGCTTCAATCAAACATGCAATATGATCAATACTCTTTTTGGGTTTGGGCTTCATTCCTTTATCAATAATTGATAATCATTTGGTCTTTACAACCATCTATGCACACATGCAATTAATTTTGGAAGCCATTTGATTTCTCTTCTTCTCTAATAGGAAAAAAAAAGATTGTTGGCCTAGAAAAATAAGCCCTTTGCAAATTTCTTATCTAGCCTTATTTTAACAAGTTTGATGGCCTGACCATGGTGGATTTAAGTCTTTTCCTGTTTCTTTTCACTTCTATTTCGGGTTTTAGTGACCTTTCTTCAATTCCGATTTTTGTTTCTTACTTCTCCTTCTTTTTGGAAGTTCTGTATATATATATATATATATATATATATATATATATATATATATATATATCTTTACTTTGGATTTGAATTTTTCTTCATCAAGTATCACATGCAGTGGATGTTTAATGTAACTAGTCTTTCCTTCTTGGGTTTGTTTATCTTTTATATACTAAAATCATTAAATTTTTTGGGTTTCAGACATATGCATTAACTTCACCTTTTCTTTTGACCAATCAAAGCTTCGGTATCTTACTTTGTTGACTTCACCTGCTTTGTGGTAACACGAAAGAAATTTTTCTTGTAGTTTCTAGAAGATTTCGTTTTATTCTATGTTGCTGATTTAACCTATATTCACCACTTTTGTAATCAAGTTGTTTTTCTTATTCTTAGAAGATCAAGGTTAGTATCTCTCTTGACTCTCTTCAATTCAGGAAAATGTTCCTCAGGTTTTGATTAAGGATGGCGGCCGATCCTCTGATACGGTAGAAAATGATGGATAGTATGATTATATGGAACTATCATGGGGCTAGGGCTCCCTTGACGAAAAAGTCTTTTAAAGCAGTGGTTGGTAAAAATAAAGCTTATTTTGTGTGTCTTCTTGAAACTAGATTAAGACGGAAGGATTTTAGACCGTGTTCGCATTTTAAAAATTTCAATAATCATCATATAGTAGACCCTAGGGGAAGAGATTTTAGGTCTGGGGGCATACTATTGTTAAGGAAGGATTCCATATCTATTTCGATTAAGTTTTTTTTGTCTTAATTATGTATTCGCTGAAATTAATGAATCTAGTAATCTTATTCATGGTACCTTATATGTGTTTATGCTCCTAATAATAATGAAGATCGAGTTAAATAATCTTTCATGGTACCTTATATGTGTTTATGCTCCTAATAATAATGAAGATCGAGTTAAATAATCTTTCATGGTACCTTATATGTGTTTATGCTCCTAATAATAATGAAGACCGAGTTAAATTATTGCAAACACCATCGGAAAAGATTAGCAAACTTGATAAACATCATCTTATTATTTTCTGAGAAACAAGGGAGAAAGACAGCTAATCTTGACCGTATTTTAAGATTTAATGAATTTATTAATCAAAATCATCTTATTGACTTACCAAGTAAGGGATGTCATTACACGTGGTCTAATCATCGTAGTTCGGAGGATAATGTTAAAGAAAGATTGGATAGAGCTTTAGCGTCTATGGATTGGTGTGCTACTTTCCCTAATTCTATTGTGAGAGTTCCACCAGCTTTGGGGTCGGATCATTCTCCTTTAATTCTCTTTCGTGACATGAATAAAGGGAAGAGTGATAAATATTTTATGTTCGAAACTAGATGGCTTGAACATATTCAGTATAAAGAGATTATTAAAGAGAGTTGGAATTGTAAACGGAATTGTGATAGTGTCTCAAAATTCTGCAATAAAAGGGATGTTGCTTGCTTAGCACTTAAAGGTTGGAGTAAAACTACGTTCTTTAATAATAGGAGGAAAATAGAGGAGTTAAAGGAAGAAATTAAAATAATTAATAATGAGCCGATGTTAGAAGAAAATAAAGCAAAAGAAAATAGTAATAAGGAATATATTGAGGAACTATGGAGAATTGAAGAAACATATTGGGAAGATAGAGCTTTGGATTTGACAATAAAAAAAGGGGATAAACTACCAAATATTTCTTTGCTAAAACAATGAAGAGAAGGAAAATTAATAGAATTTGTACCATTAAATAAGGATGAAGAATGGATGGATGACCCGAAAGAAATTAATGAGATAATTCAAGATTATTATATTCATTTATTTAAAAATAATGGTACTTCGAATCCGAATGATATTACTCAATATATACCTTCTAAAGTGACTCTTGAGATGAATGAATTGCTTATTAGTTCTCCTAGTATGGATGAAATTAAAAATGCTGCTTTTAGTATGTCTGGAATGAAGGCTCCTGGTCCGGATGGTCATCTTGGGAAGTTTTATCATGAATTCTGGGAGATTATTAAGGATGACATCTTTAGAATTGTTTAAGTTTTTTTCGATTCGAATCTGGATATTAGCAAGATTAATGATTATGTTATCACGTTAGTTCCAAAAGGCTCCTCACAAGAATTTATTAAGGATTATAGACCTATCTCGTGTGCTAATTTTACAAAATTAATAGTTAAATTTTTTCCTCTCGATTACAGCCTATTATGGATAATATTATCTCTCCAACCCAATCTGCTTTTATTAAGGGTCGTAATATTCAAGATAATATAATTGTGGCTTAGGAAGTAGCATATTTTTTAATACAAAAAGGAAATCAAAGAGATTTTATGGTGCGGTTAAAATTGATATAGAAAAGGCATACGACCGAGTTAACTGGAACTTTTTGTACAAAACATTACGGGCGCTAGGTTTTTGTGAAAAATGGATTAGTTGGGTGCAAAATTGTATATCTTCAATATCATTTCAAGTTAAAGTAAATGGACAGCGATTGAAGAAATTTAAGCCAGAACAAGGGCTTAGACAGGGTGATCCTCTATCACCACTATTATTTTCACTGCTTGCTGAGAGCTTAATAAGCCTTATTATTTTTCATTGTAGAGAAGGATCAATTAAAGGCGTGACAATTACTAGATCGATTGATGCATTATTCTTTATTAATCTTAATTCGACGGAGATAGAGATTTTTCAGAGTCTAATTACTGAGTATTATAATGCTTCAGGACAAAGAGTTAACCTCCGTAAGTCAGCTATCTTATTTTGCAAAAATACGCCTGAATCATTGAAAATAGAAATTTCATGGAGACTGAATATTGGAATTACTAAAGATCGGGGTAAGTATTTAGGGTTACCATTAACCTTAAAAGAGCTAAAAGTGAGAATCTTAATTATAGTAAAGATAGACTTTTACCTAAATCTGCTAGCTGGGTGGCGTCTTTATTATCAGAAGGTGGGAAAGAAGTTCTTATGAATGCAGCTTTACAGACAGTACCAAATTATGCTATGATGATTTTTGAGTTCCCAAAGATCCTGTGTAAAAAACTATCAAGTATTGTGGCAAGTTTTTAGTGGGATCCTGGGAATAGGAAGAAAATACATTGGGTTAATTGGAAAAAACTAACGAGATCCAAGAAGACAGAGGGATTGGGATTTAGAGAATTTTATAAAATGAATAATGCTATGTTAGCTAATCAAGTGTGGAGACTTCTTAATAACCATGATTCTTTTGCTTCCAAAATACTCAAAGCAATCTATTTTCCGAATTGTAATATGTGGATACTAAACTTACAAAAAGAAGATCGTGGAGTTGGGCGAGCATATTAAAGGACTTCAATTTCCGGAAAAGACATATGATTTGGCAAATTGGTAATGAAAGGAATATCAATATTTGGAATTATGGTTGGCTTAGTAAAGGTATTTATTTGGAATAACCTAGTGATTGTGAAATTAATCACATATATAAGCTTTTTGATAATTCAGATGTTGGATGGAATAATGAGCTTATTGGGAACCTCTTTCAACATGATGTTGCTCAATTTATTATTAAAATAGTAAGATGTCAGACTGAGGATGGTGATAAAGCTATTTGGCCATATAGTAAAAATATGGAGTATTCAACTAAATCAGGATATCGCACTCTTGTTAGTAATGAAGATCTTGAAACTCAAACATCTATTGTGGGGAAAGTCAACGATAATAATGTCTGGGATATCATATGGAAGACTAATATCCCGGCGCGTATAAAAAAAATTTGTTGGAGAATTTGTAATAATGTCGTGTTAGTTAAAACTAATCTAAGAAGGAAGAAATGTATTAATAATGATATATGTAAATGGTGTGAGATAGAAAAAGAAGATGTCAATCATTTAATTCTCAAATGACCACTTATTATGAATGTTTGCGCGGTATCTCCCCTTCAAATCAAGATTGATAAGAATTGTAATGGTTCTTTTTCAGAGTGGATTATGAAGATCATTAAAAATTATTCTGAGAATGGGTGGGAGACTAAACAAGTCACGACTTATATTATGATTATAATGTGGAACTTGTGGAAAGAAAGAATGAAGTGTTTTCATGAAGGTGTTAGTTGGAACGTTAGCAATATCTTGAATAAATCAAAGGAATTAGTTACTAGGTTATTTGGTTCACACAATGAATGGAAGCAATATGAAAATATGCAAAGTAATTATGTTGAGAATAATCAAGTCAACAACCCAACAATTGATGACGATGCTGATTTAATATGGATGTGTGGTGCTTCATTCACGAAGAATACAGAATCTGCTGCTATTGTCGCAATTGGTATTGACAAAGATGGAACCATCTCTAGAAAGTTAATATTCGCTATAAAATTAATAAAGTTATCGAAGGAGAAGTTTGGGCTTTAATTATGGTCATGAGGTTAAGTAAGGACCTCATTAGTCAGAGAATTTTGTTTTACTCTGACAATCTTGAGTTAGTTCAAGGAATTTTGGGTAAGACCGGGCTCCATTGGAGTCTTACACCTATTCTTTTGGAAGTTAAGAAATTGTTAGGTCAAGGTTCCGTATGGAATGTCACCCATATTGATAGAAGGTTTAATTATACTGTGGATAATCTGGCAAAGTGCACGAGAAGGAATTTGGATTTATCTAACTGGAAGGATCATTCACTAATTGCATCGGATATGTTTTTAGTTAATATGTGTAATAGTGGTAGGTAATGACTATTTCGGTAACTTGTAGACAAGAAAAAAACATTAGATTTAACTATGATGTCATTAAAATAAATTATTTATACGTGTATTACATAATTAGAGTTTTAACATGATTATCTTATAATCATGTTTTTTAAATTGTTTTTTTGATTAAAATATAAAATGTTGTATATAAAGTATATATTTTAATGAGTGTTTTTTTCTAATTCTAACTTTCACGATTTGATCGATAGAAATTAAGGATTTATTTTAAAAAAATTATTTAGCAGCGTCTAATTAATTAAACTAATCAATCTGATTGATCGGGGTATTTGTTAAGTAAGTATCCAGTTGTTTTCCGCTTGCCGTTGTGAACGTCGTTTCCACTCTAAAACTTGGGATTATGAATTTTAAATTATTCTCCCTTGACTGTCAAAATTTATCGAGTTTATAAAAACGATACGTAAAAGTTTTCGTGAGACCTGTCCATTGCAAGTAGAGTTTGTAGTTTGTTAAGTTTACAAGTTTTGATCTGATTACTAAATAAACTTATAGTTCGAGTACAAACTATACAAATTCTGGAATGTTTATTAATATGAGTAACTTATTGATTTCACAATTTTAGTCTGGACTAACCAGAGGATGTGAGATTGATGATATTCAATTATATGATGAATTAACTCAACAAAACTATATATAAACGACCTGACTACCAAGGGGCTAAATAATTTTAAGTCTCTTATTTTATATGATAAAACAGGTAATGTATTACATTTAATTATGTATGAGAAACAACCTGAAAACCAGGTGGGTCATTTGTGTTTTAAAATATTCTTTTTTTAACTTTAATTATGCATGAGAAATGACCTTACTACCACAGGCTTATTCATGTTTTAAAGTTCTCAATTATATATCTCTTAGATAATAGTCTATATATTTGTTGGTTATATAATAGTGTTATTAAAGTGTTATTCCTATTTCCTACCTATGATTATTTGATATTCTTTCTAAATCACTTCTCGAATCATTTGCTAGTTGGTTCAGAAATATTTTAAGAATTGTGATTGCAACTTGAGAGTCTTTTTATGCACATAAGACTCGTGATATGATTAATAAGATATTGACTAAGTATTTCTTGAGGATGCATATGACGCATATGATGCATGTCTAAAGTACGAACTTAGTATTGGTACTAAGTGTATATTCTTTTATCTGTTAGTTATGACTCCAAGACATTTTAAGTATGATATTTCCATGAATCCTAAATATTTTTAGAAGATGTATATGTGACTTCGTATGACCCAGTGTTCTAAAAGTTGCAAGACGTTAGGCGGGCGGTCGACCACCTTCGAGCGCCTAAAGGACTAGGCGAGCGCCTAGGCAGAACCTAGGCGTTTTCTTACTAGGCAGTTTTTATTTTTATTTAAATAATTTTTTGGGTTTATATAATTTTTAAAATAGATTTATATAATTTTTGTGATGAAAAATATAATTTTTTAATTTTTTGTATTAAAAAATGGATTTTTATTTTTTAGTTCCGGATCGCCTAGGTGCCGCCTAAACCCGCCTAGGACCTTCTGGGACCGCCTGGAGGCTGCCTGGGCCATTTCTGAAAGTTACACTACCTTCTAGCGCCTAGGCGCAGGCTAGGCCGATTTTTAGAACACCGGTATGACTATTAGATGACAATTATCTAATACCAAGAAACAAGGTAAGGTTATTAATGAAAATTGTTTTCGTAATTTATTTAACTTCTGCTTATTACACAAATGGGTATTTTGGATACTTGTATTGTGTAGAAATATGTAATATGTTGCATACTATAATGATTAATAGAATACAAAAAATAGAAGAAGTTATTAATTTCAATTTTAGTAATGGAGCAATTCTTTTAAGATGCATACGGCAAAACATATTGTAAGAAAGTTATAATTTTGTTCGTCAACTTGTGTTCAAACAAAATAGTCATTTGATCATAAGATGGCTATGGTGTATTAATGTAGTATAAAATGACCAATATAGTCTTTAATGGTGATGAATTACACCTTATTGTATAATTACAATATGGTGATTATAGTTGCCTAAATTAACTGCGTGAAAGTGTTATAGTTGTTTTTGGTCATAAACTAAAATAGATAATCGTACCAATCAAACCTTATCTTTGGCGTTATAGACTAAGTCATAAACTATGATAAAATAGTAACTAGTTTCACAAGGAAGCTTTCCTTGGAAATATAATTTTGAATCATATGAAACTAGTGAGACTTATCTCAATAAAGTGTGACTAAATCTCATTTTGATGAAAATAGAGATAGTGTAAATGAGTTCTTATGTCTACTTCATATTGATGTATTTGGTCAATCCAAACTTTAGTGAAAGATGGATATTCTTACTTCACCTCCTTCACTGACTATATATTAGATATATATGTGTTTACCAAATAAAACATTAATGTTAATTATTTGAAATGTTCGAACTACTATTCAGTGAATTTAAAGCAAGTATATAAGAGTATAAAGGAAGTAAGATATTAACCTGTAGAGGTAAAAATCTTAACAATTTATTTATCGATTATCTATGACAAATTTAAATTTTCTCTCAGTGAACATATCCTAAAATTCCAAGGTTTAATGGAGTGTATGAAAAGAGAAATTGTATTTCATTAAATATTGTGTGATTTAAGATAAGATTCACTAATCATTGAGCATTCTTATGGTTTTATGTTTTAAAGTCAACTACACAGTTAATGAACTATCAAATCCCACTAAACATTCGATAAAATTTATATGTAATATGGAGATGACATAAATCAAACCTCAAACCATAGAAGTTTGAATTTGTTAAATTTATACTAACCGACTTATGACGGTTGAACTTGAGTTGAGATCTTTCGAATATAGATTTGTTGGATACCCAAAGAAAAATGACATGGTAATATTTTTACACCATTTTGATCACAAAGAGTTTGTTGTAATATGTACAACCTTTCCAGATTTGTTGGGTACAATTCGTCTTTCAGGTCTATATTTGTGTAATTTTTAGTTTGTATGTCAGATTAATGAACGCAATTGTAATATTTGGTATTTGATATTTTTTCACGCGCACAAAAAATTTGAAGAACACATAAAACTTTGGGATGATATCTCAAACTGGAATTACATTAACCTTAACATCCCCGAGCTCATTGTTGGAGATTTCAATGACATTTCCACCACTTTGAGAAACAAGGAGTAAGAAATGCTAATAACTCTCACATTATCGCATTTAATGAATTCATCTCGAATAATGGTCTCCTGGATCTTCCCCAAAAAATTTGTTTCTTCACTTGGTATAACTATAGATAATATGTTCATGATGTTAAAAAAAAGTCTTGATCGGGGTTCTTTGCAACCAACTTTAGCTCAACCTCTTTTTGAAAGATCTACCCCCAGTTCTACCAGTTATCGGTTCAGACCACTCTCCACTTCTTATTGATTGAAAGCCATCCTTTTCTCCTTCAATTTTTTTTGGCTTGAGCAGTTTTGGGTTGATGAGCCTACTTGTAATGGCATGGTCAAATTTTCTTGGGGAGAATATCGAAAGGTCTTGAGGGAACGTGTCATATGTTTAAGAAATGAGTGATCACTAACTCTTTCTCTCATTGGAGAAAGAAAACTTCTAAGAACTTCTCACCACTAGTAAAAGGTATCCGATCGAGATTTGGTTCCCTACAAAATATATATGTTTCATTTAAGGTGCTTGAGGAGATGAAATCGATCTCCCTTTCTCTTGACGGTATCTACACTTAAGTGGATATTTTCTGGAAATCAAGAAAGAAAGATAAATGGGTTGTTGAAGGGTACATATTTACTACCTACTATTATGCTTCGGTTTCCTATAAATGAAACCAAAATCGCATCACTCAGATCCTCAACTCAAATGATATATCTGGGACCAGATGGTCGCCTGGGATATTTATATCAATGATACTGGAACATTATTAAGCTTGATGTGTCGGATATGTTCTTCTCCTTTTTTAGTGGGAAATTGGATGTTAGTAAACTTAATAAAACCATCATCACTGGTTTTGAAAGGCGATATTCAAATGAAGGTTGGTGATTTCAGACTTATCTCTTATGAATAGCTTGATTATAAGATCATTGCTTCGGTGCTTGTTGAAAGATTGAATCCTTATATGCATTATCTCATCTCTCCTACTAAATCATTATCTATAAAGGGAAAGGAAATCTAGGATAACATCATTTTGGCACACGAGATCTACTAAATTTTTAGGATAATTAGAACACTATGTTGCGGTCAAATCGAACATGGAAAAGTATTATGTACATGACAGATGGGGTTCTTGAGCTTGTGTTGGTCAAACTTGGTTTTCATTAGACTTGGATAATATGGATTATGAGTTGTGTCTCAATAGTTCACTACCAAATAGCTATTGATTAGGAATACTTCTCCTTCAAACGATATTAGACAAGCTAATCCTCTATCTCCATACCTCTTTTGCCTCATCACTGAAGCTTTAGTTGGACACGTCGATTTGAAGATTATAGAAGGTAACATTAAAGGTATCAAACTAAATAGGGAATGCCACCCCCATCCCTCTTTCTCACTTTTTGTTCATTGATGACTCCCTATTTTTGGTAAGCCTGAACGATTTGGAAACTGAAGCCTTTCAAAAGGTCATAAAACTCTATTGTAGGGGCCTATGACAAGGAAACCCTCAGTAAGTCCAACATTATATTATTAAGGTTACCTTTACCTTAGTGGCTAATCAAATGACAAGCTACCTAGGAATCCAACAAGCGGAATGAATCGGAAAATACCTCGGTATCCCGATAAACTACACTAGAATCAAAGTTGTCACATTATAGTTGGTTAAATATATATTGGTCAAAAAGGAAAGTGGATGGAATAAAAACTTCTCTCCAACGGTGGGAAAGAAATTCCGATCATGTCAGTTTTACAGTCAATCACGACTACACTATGTACATCCTTCGTTTTCCTAAAACTTTTTGTAAACAACTTTCCAGAGTTGTCTCGGATTCTTGGTGGGGATCAGGCATTATGCGATGCATACATTGGAAGTCTTGGAACAAAATTTAAACATCCAAATAATAGGGGGCCTTTGATTTTTGGGATCTTAAGTATATGAACCTTGCCTTGCTAGGCTCCACGACATGGCATCTCCTTCATAATGAGGACTCGTTTGCATTTAAGGTGTCTATTTTTTACTCGGATTTTTTTTGGAAATATAAAACAAAGTCGGTAAAATCCTGGGAATGAACAAGCATCATAGCAGGGCGTGTCTTGAAGAAAAGGTGTATTATGCAAATTGATAATAGCGAAAGCACTAAAATCTGGAAGGACAAATCGTTGCCAGCACTTATACCCATTTCAAATCTTAACCGTTGTAATTTTGAATTGGTTAAAGACCTGATCAAGAGTGATGGTTCATGACAGAAGATTCCACTTATTCACAACACTATTCATCACATGGAAACTAGATTTATTTGCAAGATACCCCCATATGCCCCTGATGAAGCTGACAAACTGATATAGGTCCATCCCAAGAAACAATCAGGCTATCATGTCATTTATTCTTTTAAGCAGTTGTGAATTCCGATATTTCATCCTCAGGTGTATCTAGGAACTAAAAAAATTGGAATACCGTGTGACATGCAAAATCACCAACAAAAATTCGAGTATTTATTTGGAAATGTTGTTATGAAGGCATCCCTTGTGGGGCTACACTTTACAATAGAAATCGTATTGGTCTCCTAGATATAGCTTCTACAATGACCCCATGAAAACTATTGAACATATTTTCTTCACATGCCTAATGAGTGTTGAAGTTTGCGATGAAACAACCACGAGCCACGAAAAGACTTAGTAATGGTCCATGGGATTTTAAATTCGAGATCATGCACATCATTAAAAGAGGATCCATGAAGGACGGATCACAAATATTTCAACAACCTTCACCTTCCTCACAATCTGGTGTATTTGGACGACAAGGATGAAATGCATGTTTGAAGGGACAAAATAGAATGCCTAGATGATTACGCTCCTTGGGAAAAAACAAATGGATAATCTCCATGGGCAAAAAACAAGCTCCCAATGATTAATTCGAGACATGTATATCACACGACTTGGAGTTCGTCAACTCTGACATCAATTTTTTGTGATGCCTCTTCAAGACCGACGAGGTAATTACGGGGATTGCTACAACTAGTTTTGACAAGGATAATGTACCACTTAGCTGTAAGAGAAACAAGGCTTGGTATAGCTCGTTTATTGAAGGGAAAGATATTACGGTACTCTTAGCTTGTAATCAAGTAACTCCCACCAAGGATAGGAGTATTAAGATGGACACTGACTACGATATCACCCAAGGCCTTAAAAACACATCTGAATTTTGCTAGAAAGTCCAACCTCTTATGCAAAAGATTGCAACAGATTAAGGGTCTTATCTTTTTGAGATCCATATGCATGTTTCTATAAATAGAAATTAGGAGGCCGACTTACTAGCTAGAGGTTTTAGGCGTAACCTACTTCTAGTTAACGGTTCATCGATTCATATCCCCTCATGACAGTCGGAGGAACTGGACCCAAACTTATACTTTCACTTTACAATATGCTTTTGAAAAAAAAAAAAAAAAAACATAGAAAATTTGATTTAGTGATTAAAAAAAAAATAGGGGAACTTTTACTATAAGCATAAACTTTAGGGAGTTTCTAATATTTGTTTTCCTCTTCCTCTCCGCTTATTTTTTTATTATATATATAAATTAAAATAGACCACACGAGAACAATGCTAGGAAACTGGAAGAGTTCGACAGTTATTCCTCGGCGTGGGTAATTTTTCTAAAATTGATTCCTTTATGAAATTTTATTTTTAACTCTTAATAAACCCTTAGTCTCTTGATTTTATCGATCGGAAAAGACATTTTCGGTTTCGAATTTTGGCGAATAAATGCAACATATATAAGATTTTATAGTATTTTTAGTTATTGTATAAAAGCTACTATCACATTTTATGCGTTTCTGTTCTCATATTAACATAAATTCCGCAAGCGTACAATGTATTTGCCTCCATTCATATTATAACATAAGAACAATTGAATGTATATGTAGGTGTATCTGCTTTTATAAATTGCTAGAAGTATATGCTACTTTTTTGAAACACAAGGGTATGTTTATCTATTTCGCTAACATAGGGACCAACTGTATTTTTAAATTAGTTAATTTCTCAATTGCTTTTTGAAACATGCAGGAACTATGAAATTCGAAGAACACCCACAATCTTTGCTATTGAAACCATCAGTTATTTTCACAGGAACTGCAAAAGAAGGTCCAGTTGGACCACCTCTTGGATTAGTAGATATAGGAGTAGCGGAAAATGCGTACCTCTTTCGTGTTGCCCTTCCAGGTGTAAGGTGTCATAACTGTAAGTTCTTAATCTCGTTATTTCTCCATCTTGATATATGCCTTCCAAGTGTATGATTAAATGTGTGATAAAACAGGTGAGTTACAGTTTGATATACAAGTGAATGGGAGAGTAGACATAGAAGGAGTAGTAGCGGAAAGTGAGTTTTTGAAAAGTACATGTAAGGTGTATGAAATGAAAAACCAACAACTTTGTCAATCTGGGCCGTTCACTATATCTTTCAGTTTACCTGGACCTGTGGATCCTAGGTTATGTTCTCCATTTTTTAGAGCCGATGGTATATTAGAAGTTGTTGTACTAAAACATAGAATACCATGTGTTTCACCTCAAGGGTTCTTTGAGAAATGGGAGGATTCATAGTGCTTCTTCATTTCCTATGTAACTTGTAGAAACAGTGTAACGAACAATCCTGATAGTGCTTTTGTAAAGTGGGATATTAAAAAATTATGGGATTTAGTAGGGAATTAATGATATTATTAGTGATATATTTTCTTGTGTGTTCACGTGTTTGTGCATCTTCTGTGTTAAAAACAACTACAAGTTGTCTATGAAGGAGTTTTTTATTATTTTAGTAAAATACAAGAAAAATTGCTGGGCCGTTTTGCACGTTATTTTGCCTCTTGTTAGATTACAACGATAGTACGTGAACAAATTGAATATCAATTGCACGTATTAGGATCTACAGGTCCTTTATTATATACCATAGCATGTTTTTTAGGCAATTCTTGATTCTACTCTTGTACAGGGGATCCATATAAAGACTCATTGACTTTGAATAAAAAAATAAATTAAAATGTCACATCTGAATCTGGTTCAGATGTTTGTCTTTTCAAAATTCATGTATAGTTTGAAAAAGTAAACAGTTTTCCTTTCAAAAATTGATTAATTTGACTAAAATTTAAAATGAACATCTCACTTTTGTCAATCACATTAAAAAACTATATATTTCTTATGTAAAGTTATAGATTAGGTGAAACAACAACGTGAACATGGTAGCAACTACTTATCCAAAAAAAATATCTAAAAAGTCATCGCTTGATCTTCATAAAATTTCATTTCTATCATCCTGTAATGATCCTTCAACAACAACAATTTTTGAAAAATGACGCTAAAAGTCCTATACGCGCTCGACTCTGCGCGAACACAATTCTATCACTTCAAAGCAATTATAATCGCCGGGATGGGTTTATTTTCCGATGCTTACGATTTATTTTGTATCCCACCAATCATGACACTTATCGGGCGCATATATTACGCTAACGATACAGGAAATCAAGAAAAGCTTTATGAAGTACCGGCAGTTATAACATCTATAATGATCGCTACGGGATTAATAGGCACTGTTGTGGGTCAGCTCGTGTTTGGCCGGTTAGGTGATCTTGTCGGGAGAAGAAAAGTGTACGGTTTCTCACTTATGCTCATGGTTTTGACCTCAATAGCGTGTGGATTCTCGATATGCAAGACTAGAACTTGTGTTATGCTAAGCCTTGGATTTTTTAGGTTCTTGCTTGGTGTTGGGATAGGGGGGGATTACCCTTTATCAGCTACTATTATGTCGGAGTTTGCTAATAAGAAGACACGTGGATGGTTTATTACAGCGGTTTTTTCAATGCAGGGTTTTGGAATTCTGATGAGTTCTGTTGTTACGATGATTGTTTGTGCTATATTTGACCGTGCGTCAAATGTACGACCAGGGAAGGATACACCTGAGGTGGCGGATTTGGCTTGGAGATTTATACTAATGATTGGTGCAATACCGGCTGCTATGACTTATTACTGGCGTATGATGATGCCCGAGACTCCTAGGTACATACTTCTATCTACCATTTTCTTTCGTATCATAACTTTTCGAGACGATATGATATTTTAAATGCATATACCGTGCTTTGATTTTGTTTTGATCATGGTTGACACTAAACAGATACACGGCTTTAGTGGAGAAAAATGTGTTACAAGCAGCTTTGGACATGGAAAAAGTGTTGGATGTTCCGATAAGTGAAATTACTGAGGAGATGATAAGTGAATTTACAAGAAGTTCACCTTCTTATACTCTTTTTTCGAAGGAATTCTTTCGACTCCATGGCCGTGATCTTTTTGCTTGCTCTATTTCATGGTTTCTTGTTGATATAATCTTCTATAGTAGCAATCTATTTCAATCCCAGATTTACAAACATTTTCTACCTAAGAAGAGCGAAGTAAATGCTTATCAAGAAGCCTTTCATGTTGCAAGGCTTCAAGCAATTATTGCTATATGCTCAACCATTCCTGGGTATTTCGCGACTATGTTTTTCATTGATCGGATTGGGAGAGTTAAAATACAAATGATGGGTTTCTTTTTCATGGCAATTGGGTTATTCGCTATAGGGATTCCATATTACAAACATTGGGATAATCATACAAATGTTGGCTTTATGTTTCTATATGGCCTTACGTTCTTCTTTGCAAATTTTGGACCAAACACCACAAGTTTTATTGTTCCTGCAGAGCTTTTCCCGGCTCGATTTAGAGCAACATGCCATGGAATTTCAGGGGCTGTTGGAAAGGTGGGGGCCATCATTGGCTCGGTTGGGTTCTTTTGGGCTTCGCATAATCACAAAGAGAGTGGTTATACTCAAGGGATAGGAATGACAGCCTCATTGGTAACCCTTGGTGGTGTTTCTTTACTTGGAATGTTAACTACTTATCTCTTTACACGAGAAACGATGGGGAGATCTCTCGAGGAGAATGAGAGTGAAGATGAATATACTGGTGTAATTTTCTTGCGAGGTTTCCCCAGTTCTTGTGCTAAAATACAATGATATGACAATCGTAGCGGCTCACTTTTAAGGTAATTTTCGACTAATAAAGAAACCACCCACCATCTCAAGATCAATGTCATCCCAGTTCATCTTTTTTTATCTTTCTCTCATTTGTACCTAATTAGCTTTGCTTCAAGATTCTTTTCTTTCTTTTTTCTTTGAAAACCTGCTTGAATTATTGCAGGAGATGATCGTGCTAGACTACTTTATTTTTTCTTAAAGGCCTACATTAAGTAGATGTCTTGTACTAATGTTAGTTTGTAAAATAGATACTGTAATTGCAATAGTAAAAAAAACACGAACAAAAATTACAGTATCTAAGTAAAGAATTTTTCTAAAGGAATAGGTTGAATAATAGTATTTCCTATGTAATGACTCTTATTTCTAATTAAATTTAAATTTCTGACAAAAAATTAAAATCTAAGTAAAGATACGAAACACAAATATATAGCTTCTTGTGGTGTGCATAATCCATTACCTTAAAAATGATGGCGCTACAATCTTGGTATTAACCATTTTTCACCAGATGTTTTCCAAAATAAAACCACTACGTCCTCCTATCATGTGTACCCACAACTAGAAGGACAGAGTTTGCCTAAACACCTCTCACTATGTATATTTGCATATTGCTCGAGCGAAATATGCAAATATGCTCATGTTGCGCTTGATATGCTCATGTGGGGAATGAACAAGGATAAAAGACCCTAGAATACATACAATCAGGCATACATCCTACTAAAATGCTTACACAAAATGAGACACCATAGGGTTATTATAATTATAAATAGAGATTTAGTGTTTGATTAGCCTACATTTCCTTGTAAACCTATATATGTTATTCCAAGTAATGATACGTGTTGTCTCCCTAAGTGCGTGATATAAAATCAACACCAAGGAGGCCCCGCAAATGTATGGATCGCCAAGTAATATTGAAATAAGTAAATCATCGTTTTTTTAGAGATTTGCGAATTAATTTGTAACTCTAGTTTATGATTAGTAAATCGTTGGTTGTATAAAATACTAAAAGAAAATATATTTATTGGGGTTTTGTCTTAATATTACTAACAATCTAAGAATTAAGACTTAAAACTAGATTAATTAAGAAAAATAAACTAAGGTTGTGAACTGGGGGAGTGAAACATAACTCGAGATACTCATACTCACCAGTAGTCTAGACAGAGACTTGATTGTAAACCTAAGGGTAAAATAGGTAGTTGTTGCTAATCGGGATTAAGTTGTACACCCTAAGTCTCTTCCGATTAAGTAACGTTTGCTATTTAATACTCAGAGCTTCTTGTGACTGAACCTACAATATTATCTAACGATTAAGTCTATTTTACCCTCACGTGATTGCCTAATTAGTTTAGCTCTTCCGAGTCTTCAAATTTAGAAGGCGTAATTATGCTAGTTCAACTACTAAACCCCTCTCTCGGGTGCACTTTAATATCTAACAAACTCTAGATATGTAGCAATTATACAAGAATTTAGAAATAGGCATGCACATAATTACAACAAGAAGCCCTATTTTATTTAAATTAGATATCACAAATTCATACAAAAAGATCTAAATTAAAGACTAGGGTTCATAATTAAGAGTATCTTAATCTACTAAGGAATTAGTCACGCTAAAATAAAGGAAAATAAAAAGTAAAAGAATCATAATTAAAGACAGAATGGAAAAAGAATGAAAATTACACTAATGATTATGAAAAGGGTGTGAAATAAGGTGTTGTAAAAGGACTCCTTACTCCTTGTCTTTATCTCCAAGTTTCTAGCTTTAAAATATGATAAGTGACATGTTTTGGTGGTCTAATTAAGTGTGTGTATATATATATATATATATATATATATATATATATATATATATATATATATATATATATATATATATATATATATGTGTGTGCTCTAGAAAATGTTTTTATTGATAATAGTCAACTTAAGTGAGTCTTAAGTGACCAAATGGACTCTTCTATATCTGGAAAATTTTAGGCCTCTTCGTAAAATTGGCATAACTTTCACATCACAACTCAGAATTGAATGCCCCTAAACCACGTGTCCTAGAGTATAAGATCTACCTAGTGTATAAATTTAATAAAATAATTCCATACCAATTATTTTTTTATGATTTATACAAGTCAATTGAAGTATTTTGCTAAGACTTCTTGGTGAGCTTAAACTGGACATCTTGGCTCATTTTGTGACTTGACCGGGGATCCTTCTTCACTTTTCGGCCTCTTGGCTTCCTCTTGGGTTCCAATAACATCCATGTATCTAGGAGGTCTACACTCTACACACAAATTACCTAAAAATGCTCCAAATATATACAAATCCAAGATTAAACCATTAGATCAAAATACAACAATTATTAGGGATAAATCCCACAATTATGCACTAAACCTCTATCAGATAAAGTCTCGATACTATATTAATTCATCACAAAGGAGACATAAAAATCCGCAACTTAAGGTTTTATCGTCCCGACAAAATAAGTACTAACCTAAGGTCTCAAATCCCCAAGAAGTCTATATGAGCAAGCAAGTAATAATTTCAAAAATAATGTACAACGGGTCTCATAAAGGGTTACCTAACAAATAATTTATCCACACACTACTTATACAGATAATAAACATGTTAAAGTTTCAAGAAGGATTAGTTTAGCAATGCACGAAGGGACACTAAAATACCTCGCTCAAAGTGGTGGATATTGGGTGATCCTCGATCCTTCCATGTCGTCTAGTGATCTACTTACTAAATTATTTTCCTCTAATTCATCACTTAATCACATATCTAAGAATCTCAAGATCTTTTTGGTTTTAGGGTGGCTTAGGGTCGGTATGATATAATATGGTAACTAACCATCTAAGAGCTTGAGTTTACACTTAAATATGTACTCACTCATATCCTTTTTGATACATCAATCTTAGCATCCCCAATTTTTTCAAAACCAACTTCTTTTTAATGTTCAACAATTCTCTTGAGCTATTCTTCATTTCAACTATTTTTCTTTCAATTTGTAAGTCAAACACAAGTCTTTTTTATTTATTTATGTAAGAAATCATGTTGACTTATTTTCATTTAATTTTTCTCTTTTTTCATAATCAAGTGCATCAAATGTATACCTGTACAAGAAAGAAACCTCCCAAATGTATATTCCAAAACCAAAAATACTCACCACCGCAAACATAAGCTCGAAGAACACTAGTCCTAAGGTATTGTGACTCGAGGGCAGTTCATATGGTAAAGTTCTATACACTAAGGGGAAAGGCTTATAATAGTTGCTACAAAAAATATAATTGAAGTATCAAAGGGGCTAAGAATGATATAAAAGTTCTTTGGACATAAAGGTAAAATGATAAGTGGCTTATGAAAGAACCACCTTGGTCGTTTTCCTAGCTGTGCGATCGCGTTAACTTATTTATATCCAAATTACAAGTAAGGTACCTTTTTAAATAGGTTAGATCTCACATTTTACACACCTACTCAGTTCTCGCTTAGTTCATATGCCCTTATATGCATCTTTCTCTAATACTCTTTCCACGCTTCACACTTAAGGCATAAATTACATAAAAAGTGCTTCAAATATATAAATCCAAGATTAAACCATTAAATCAAAATATAGCAATTATTAGGGATAAATCCCACAATTATGCACTAAACCCCAAATTAAATAATTTCTAGATACAAATTTGTCTATTTTTGTGATAGATTAATCCACTCACGTGACATTATTTTTGGAGTTTATTGGACCTTAGTGAAGGATTTTTCCCTAATATTTGCTATATTGCACTTTTGTCTCTCTTGTTTTTGTCACATTGCTATTTATAGAGCTTTTATGCCTTAATTGTGTGTTAAGTGTGTATATTTTAGGTACATGACTAATAAAAGGTGACACGGTGAAGAATATAAGTAAAAAAGTCAAGATAAACCCCAAACCAAGGCAAAAATTGAGCCTAGAGTCACGTTGGGAAGTTAGAGCGTTTGTCGAAAAAAACTTAACGTCATATTGTTCCAGCCACCATGATTAATTGGCCAAAATTTGGACATGGTTCCTTTTTACTTAGAAAGAGCTTGACAGTGATGCGTGGGAAGGGACGAAAGTCAATTCAAAGTTGAGATGAATAAGTTATGTCATTTGCTTCCACCGTGACTCGAACTAGTCTAGTTTTACCTAAGAACTAGTTGGGCCCTTCTAAACCTAATTAAGTGAGTTAAAGGGGGACAAAACATTTTTTAGCTCCTATATAAATCATTTAGTAGCTCCTAATTCACACACAAATCTATACACTTCATATTTTATCAATTTTTCAAGGGGCGCAAGAGCATAAGAGGAGAAAAAAAGAAGGGGTTTTCCACAAAACCCAACGATTCTTCCCTAACCATTCATCAAATCATCCCTTCTTTAAGAGTTACTATCATTTATTTTTTCTTTTTCTTTTAATTATGATTTTGTCTTTAGTTTTTATTAGTTTTATTTATTTTAGTATGAATTAAACCCTTATTGTTTGAGGTTGTTTATGTAAGAACTTATGTTTAACTAGTATATCTTATTGACTTTGGGATGAATGTTTAATTTAGATTGATGTTTATTTTATTTCATTGACTATACACGTTTATAACACTACCTATATTCTGGCCAAATAGTGGGTATCCCTTGTAGTTAAGCTAACACCCGGGAAAGGGGTTTAATTGCGGACATAGTGTATAGACGTATAGTGTGCGGTACTGAACCGAGAGGTCTTGCTTAGCTAGATAGTCAATAGGGTTAGAATTATTACACTAAGACATTGCCTAAAATGTCCTTACCCAAGTCCCCTAGTAGTTTTGAGATTGCCTTATAAGCTACCGACATGAATTAGAAGGAATTTTGAGTCCCGGCTAATGCGAATTTACCAACTCACCCTTATTAATTAAAAAATTAAACTAGCGGCATAGGAGACTACTAGAAAAACCTCAAGAAACTCTCTCATCCTTTAGTTCATCTATTAATTAGTAATTAATTTATTTTATATTAGCTTATAATTTTGTCTCGATTATTTTTTAGTCTTCAAATATTGAAAACCAAATAAATATTTCATTACGTTTTTGCCATTTTATTTCCTATTTCAAAATCCACATTTTTACACTATTGAAGCACAATTATCTACAGTGATAGTCCCATGTAGAGACAATAATACCTCATACTTATCTTTATTACTTGTCAACAACCCGTACACTTGCGGGAAGCGGCTTCTAGAGTTTAGGTGTATTTCATCACACTCTGGGATGTGGCAAATACTATATTAATTCATCACAAAAGGCGAGACGTCACTACGCCTAAAACTGGTAATACTACTATGGGAGTCTAAATAGAGGTGGATCCTTATAGGTATACTAATTCCAACATAATAAGATGACATCCAAGATGATCCTCTACCCGTTCAATATCATGTTATAAATATTGAGCACTATGATGGTCTTGGACACTTGTAACAGTCAAAACAAGAAAGTTTAGAGAATTATCGTCTTGCAAGAGTAGTTAAAGAACAAAGGAAAAATTGATATAATGTATTCTTATGTGGATTTTGTTCATTTAGTCCTCACTTTTATTGTTGATCTTAAGAGTAGTGAGCTTACTACTTACATTAAAGTGTTAGAGGCTAATGTTGGTAAAAATTGGTTGAATCTATGTAAAATGAAATGTTGTCTTTAAAACAAAAGAATACTTAAAGTTTAGTGTAAAACCCATATGATCAAAATTATTGAATGTATATGGTTATTTAGACTAAAATAATTTAAGTCTGATCCATATACACATAAACCTAGGTTAGGCATCCTAAAAAGAAAAGGATAAATTTCAATAAAATATTCTCCCTAATTATAAAAATTCAAGAACTACTATATTGATATTTTATATGGTTGTATGTTTTATTTATAATTTTGAACAACTAATATAAAAACTATATTTTTTGCATGGAAAATCAGATTAGGCCAATTATGAAGGGTTTGTCAATGATAAATGATTTGATTATGTATGTTTATTGGAAATTCTCTTTATAGATTAAAATAGTCTCCAAGGAAGTGGTATAAAAGATTTGATACTTCAGTATAAAGTATTAGTTTTACAAAAAGTGAATTTGCTAACTCCATTTAAATGACATAACATGAGGTAAAACCAAATTAGAATTCAAATATGTCATGTAAATGGCCTAATTTGGTTAGTGAATCCTAAAACGAAAAACCTATATAAGTTTTTAATTTTAACCAAACCACTTTCTCTATTCTCTTTCTTATCTTTACTCTCGTTTCTCTCTAGAACAAAAAACAAAAAGAAATCTCTTCACACTCATATCTCACCATTCTCCACCAAGTTGCTCTTCTCCACAAGAAAACTGCCACCGCTGTACAAGAATACCGTTGCCGCCTGCACAAGAAAACCGCTGTTGCATACACAAGAAAACTGCCTCCTCATCAAACCGGCTTGCGAAAAACCCAAATGAAGGTAAAACATTGAATCCTTTTTAATCCAATCTTTCAGTTTTATCTTGTTTCATTGTTCTTTTAACATAAACAAAACGTTTCATTGTTTTTCAACATTTACCTTTTTTTTTCTTTTTGCATTATGAAAAGTGCTCAGTTGTGTGTGACATGGGTCCGAAGAGATTTACTTTCCTTTTAGTTATGTTTTTTTTCAATGCCAGTGTGAATGCTAAGTGCGAATCGATGTGTGTGAAGAGATTTACTTTTTTTAATGCTAGTGTGAACGTTGTGTGTGAAGTGATTTACTTTTTTTCCCAATGTGAGTCTAAACCTTAAGTGTGAAAAGATTTATCTTTTGTTTTTTGTTCCAATGCGAGTCTGAAGGGATGTGTTTTAAATTTTATCTTACTGTACTGAATTTTTTGATTTGTTTTTGCAGTAAATATCCGTTTGACGCAACCAAAAATAGTCTAACATAACCTAAAAAGATGATTCTATACTTTGAATTGGGTACCCACCTAGTAGATCTGAATAGGTACATACCAGTGGATATGAATGGGTACGTACCCATTAGATCTGAATGGGTACGTGCAGTGGATCTGAATGTGTACGTACCCAGTGATCTGTATGGGTACACAATGCGAGTGTGATATTTGGTTGCTCCAGTTTGAACGTTTACTTTTTCTTTTCTATATTTGTTATGAAAATAAGTATTGGGTATGTATCCAAGTGGGTAGAGTTCTACTTGGTTATGAACTATTTGTAACTAGCTTGAAAATCTTGTTATACTTTACTATACCTACTCACCTTATACTCTGAAGTGGGTACATTCCCAGCTGGGTATATACTTAACACGGACATGGACCTTGACAAAAATCATTTGAGTTTATACCCAAGTTCTATTAAGGACCTATCATGCAATTATATAAAAATTATTGTATAACAATCATAAAACCATTTGGGTTTATACCTAAATGCTAGTAGGAACTTATAATGCAATTATATAAAAAATGATTTCATAACACTTATTAAACAGATATGGGTACGTACCCAACTTGAAAATGGGTAAGTACCCAGATAGAATTATAACCTAAGCAAGTATTCAGTAAAGACACACCGACATGGGTACGTACCCATATAGAATGTTATACGTGTTGTGGAATGAATTAGAGTTACAGTTATTGGGTACATAGCCAACCAGATAATTTACAAAAGAGAGTACAAACATTCATTGGGTACGTATCTAACGAGTTAATTACAATAATGACGTAAATAAAGAAACCAAAATCGGCTTTTTTTCTTTCTAATAAAAAAAGGTATAATAGTAAAATGATCAAACCAACAAATTAGATGTAAGATTTTAATAACTTTTTTTGAAAATAAACTTTGATAAGTAATATAAGTGTTTCATGTCTTTGTATGTATATTCCTCTTGTTTTATAGGTACATTGAGCTATGATAGTGTTTTGAGAAGAAATTATGCTATATATTGTGATGATGGATGAAGTGGATTCAAGTGTGAACTTGAAGGTAGAGTTTTTTGGTATTTGAAACCCAAACTTGAATGTCTTAAGGCCCAAATCAATTCATAAATTGACTCAGTCATAGGCTAAGTACAATGGACACCCCATTCTAGCGAAAATCTAGAATTAGGGGTTGAAAATGAAAAAAAAAAGCTCAAATAGGTTCTCTACAATTGGGTACCCTACATTTTGGATTTCTTAGCCACATCTAGCAATCCTTATTCAATTTTGCTACATATTTTTTCCTTTTTGATTTTAATTAAATTATGTTGTACATTTTTTATTTATATTCAAATTAAAAAAAAAGATAATACATTATTATATCTTTAATACTATATATGTAAATTTATATTAAATAAAATAATTTTTTTAAAACTAATAATCAAATAGATTAAAAAACAATTATCATTAAAAAAAATTCTTTACAAAAATCTAATAATCAAAATTAATTGAAAAAAAATCATACAATTATAAATTATTAAATAGTTTTTGCATAAACTTAATTTTGTTTGATTATTTCGTTAAATACCATTAAATAAAAAAATTAATATGATAATAGAATTTATAAAAAAATAGATATCATTTATTATACATGAAAAGCAAATATATTTATTTTTAAAAAAAGGTTAATGCTCAATAAACTCCTGCAGCTTTATCCACTATCCCGTAAAAGACACGGTCTTTTTTAAAAAACAGTGAGTTATGGGAAGTTTTTCAAAACTCAAAATTTGAGTTCTAGAAAGCTTCTCATAACTCAAACGACTATTTTTATGGGCAGAAAAAAGAAAAAGCAAAATGTATGGTGTCTTTTATGGGTAAAAAAATAATGGTTGAGGTGAGAGAGAATTAATTCTAACTTGAGGTGTTTCTTGGATATTAACCCTTTAAAAAATTTGTATTAAAATTAAACAATTGAAATAAAAAAGAAATTACTAATAATTATAATTTTTTTTAATATTTTATAACAAGTTAAGAAATAAACATATGAATTAAAAATTCAATAATAATTTAAAAAATTAATAAATTAATTATAAAATATATATTAAAATAAAGATATAATAGAATTTTAAAAATTAGATTGACAAAATTAGGAAACGGTTGGAGTAACCTTAGTTTAGAGAATTGTTATTTGATAGAACGAACGTATTTGACCCCAATTCTGGTGATAAATGTATTTACGATTAGACTTAGCCTTATACTTACTTAAAAAGACGTTCTGGGTCCAAGGCAACCAAGTAAACCACTTCTATGCAAACCTTGATAAATGATGTGTTCTTACTTTTTTTTTGTTTTAGTTATTCTACTCATCCTTCATTTAATTTTTTTGGTGCAATCTGTAATATAACTCGATTTCACGTTAAAAAGTTGCAACAGTATTAAATAATTTACACTTGCAAGCAACAAAAGAGATGAACTTTTAATGGATTACCGAACATCAAATATCAAACATCATTTCCAAGCTTTCATTGTTACATTAACATGAGGACATTTGTAAAAGACTTTCACTCACTTCACACATGACTCATATAGGCCGTTTTGAAAAATTTACATTAGTCGATCTAGCACGATCATCTCCTGCGATACTTCACTCAAGTTTCAAAGAAAAAGAGAAAGAAAGAATTTCGAAGCAAAGCCAATTATGTACAAAGCAAAGTTAGAGACAGAAGATGAATTTGAATGACATTGATACTGAGAGGGTTGTTCATTCTAAGTCGAAGATAAATCATTATCATTTGATTATGGTTGTGCACAAGAATTTGTAAAACCTCGCAAGAAACATACGCCAGTATATTCATCTTCACTCTCATTCTCCTCAAGGGATCTCCCCATCGTTTCTCGTGTGAAGAGATAAGTAGTTACCATTCCAAGTAAAGAAACACCACCAAGAATTACCAATGAGGCTGTCATTCCTATCCCTTTAGTATAACCATTCTCTTTGCGATTATGAGAAGCCCATAAGAACCCGACCGAGCCGATAATGGCCCCCACCTTTCCAGCAGCCCCTGAAATTCCATAGCAGGTTGTTCTGAATCGAGCCGGGAAAAGCTCTGCAGGCACTATAAAAGTAGTGGTGTTTGGTCCAAAATTCGCAAAAAAGAATGTGAGACCATACAGAAACATGAAGCCTACATTTGTGTGATCATCCCAGTGCATGTAATATGGTATCCCTATCGCGAATAAGGCAATTGCCATGAAAAAGAAACCCATCATTTGGATTTTGACTCTTCCAATTCGATCAATAAAAAACACAGTGGCGAAATACCCTGGAATTGTCGAACATATAGCGATAATTGCTTGGAGCCGTGCAACATGAAGGGCTTCCTGATACGCGTTTACTTTGTTTCTCTTAGGTAGAAAATGTGTGTAAATCTGGGATTGAAAGAGATTGCTACTATAAAATACAACATCAACTAGAAACCATGAAATAGAGCAAGCAAAGAGATCACGTCCATGGCGACGAAAAAATTCCTTTGAGAAAAGGGAATAAGTAGGTGGGCTGCTTGTAAGTTCACTTATCATCTCCTCTGCAATTTCAGTTATCGGTACGTGCAGAACTTTTTCCATGTCCATGGCTGCTTGTAACAAATTCTGCTCCACCAAAGCAGTATATCTGTTTAGTGTCAACCAAGATGCACCAAAAATTAGTACTACTTCTGATAAGCAATAAGACAAAACAGCTCACAACAATAAACATGCACACATATACACACGATTATATCTTGTTCACTAAATGACAAATACAGTTAGGAGAGAATATTGTAGCATTGTACAGCTGTGATCACACCATATGTGATCCAGCTTCTCTATATATACAAACATGATGTAACTCTCTTCATTATCTAATATAATACAAAAACATTTTATTCTCTTCTCTTATCTAATCTAATATGGTATCAAGAGCCAAATGAGATTTTTTTTTTTTTTTTTTCGAAGCTTCAGTCATCTGCCATTAAAGGCAAAGCTTCTCATAATCTCAGCTCTTTCGATCCTTGCTTCCGCATATATCAATGGCGTCGTCTGCGTCTTCTTCGTCTACGCCTAATATTAGCTCCAGCTCGTCCATTCCTGCTGGTCTTTTACTCCTTCGTCAAAATTGGAGTAGTTTGATTCAAGTTAAACTTGATTCATCCAATTATGTGCTTTGGCGAGCCCAATTAGAGGCTGTGCTTGAAGCTCATGGATACTTAGGTCATGTTAATGGTTCTGTTCAGCAACCACAATCATCCGATCCTTCTTACTCCACATGGGTTATTGAGGATCAACAACTTAAGGTATCTCTACTTTCTTCAATGATACCATCGATTCTTTCTCAAGTTGTTAAGCTTGTTCATGCGTATGATGTATGGTTAAAATTGGAAGAAATCTTTGTTTCACAATGTAGAACTCATATTCATCAATTAAAGATGAAATTATGTAATATTCAAAAAGGTACTCGTGGTATGGCTGAGTATTTAGCTGATATTCAGTCTATATGTGATGGTCTTGATACAGCTTCTTCCTCTCTTCCATTGGAGGACATTATTATGTATACTCTAAAAGGTTTACCTCAGGAGTATAATCAATTTAAATCTAGCATTAGGATTACTAATGCTCATTCTACAACTATCAGTTTTCACTCGTTGGGAAGCTTGTTAGTATCTGAAGAACTTCACATGAAGATGTGTGAAACTCATGATAACTCTGTCTCTTCACACACAGCCTTATTATCTGCTGCTCAATCTGTTTCTTTTGGTAGAGGATCTAATAATAGAGGTCGTGGTAGAGGTCGATCTCGTGGTGGATTTACTACTCCTGTGGTTGGCTCTCAATCTCAGTCAAACAGTGGTAATTCTAATTCCTCCTCTGTACCTACATGTCAAATTTGCTGCAGGTATGGTCACTCAGCAATTGATTGCTGGTCTAGAGCTGATTTTGCAGCTTTTCCCTCACCAAAGGCACAGAGAAATCTTGTTCTAGCTGCTCAGTCTCAACCTACACCTTCATATAATCCTGAGCAATGGTATTTAGACTCGGGTGCTAACAATCATGTTACATCTGACCTCTCTTTGCTTCAACAGTCTGCTCCTTATCAAGGTACTAATGCTGTTGCAGTTGGTAGTGGCCAGTCATTGGATATTGCTAACATAGGTCATAGTAAGTTCCTTCTTTCCAATTCTTCTTTTAACCTTAACTCTATCTTACATGTTCCCTTAATATCTTCAAACTTATTATCTATCTCTCAACTCACTAAGGACAATAATTGTTATATTGTTCTTACATCTTCATCTGTGTCTGTGTTTGATTCACTTACTCATTCTATGATATTTCAGGGCCCCTCTGAGAATGGTTTATATCCCATTACTCTTGGCTCTTCCTCATCCTGTCTCAAGTCCTCTCAGTCTCATTCTCTGCCTAAATGCTTGTCTTCTCAGTTGGTTTCTTCTCCAAGTCAGCTTTGGCATTACAGATTGGGCCACCCCTCTTCTCATACTTCTAGTACTTTATCTTCCTTGTTAAAAGTTAAGTTAGATTTCAATGGTGTAAACTGTAATCCTTGTGCTATATCAAAAGCACATAAACTACCTTTTCAATTATCAAATTCAAAATCAGCTTCACCATTTCATTTGATACATACAGATGTTTGGGGACCTTCCCCTGTATCTTCTTGTTCTAATTATAAGTATTATCTTGTTTTGGTTGATGATTTTACTCGTTTTACATGGGTTTATCCACTTTTGCTTAAATCAGATGTATGTTCTGTGTTTATATCATTTTACAACTTGATTCTCACTCAATTTCAAACCAAAATTCGTGTTTTGCGTTCAGATAATTGTGGAGAATTCATTAGTCATAATCTTCAATCTTTTCTTTCTACTCATGGTATTATACACCAAACTACTTGTCCTCACACTCCTGAGCAAAATGGAGTAGCTGAACGAAAACATAGGCATTTAATCGAAACAACTCGTGCACTCTTAGCTCATAGTTTTGTTCCTCATAAATTTTGGTTAGAAGCTTTAGCTACAGCTGTGTACTTGATTAATTTAATGCCTACCCCAGTGTTATCTAATATCTCTCCCTATCAAAACCTCTATAAGTCTTTTCCTTCTTATTCTCATTTAAAAATTTTCGGTTGTTTGTGTTTTCCTTGGCTAAAGCCATATTCTCCAAACAAGTTATCTCCTCAATCTGAAGCTTGTGTATTCTTGGGGTACTGTAATACTACTAAAGGGTATAAATGTTATTCTATGGTGTCTAAAAAGATTCACATTTCTAGACATGTTGTCTTTAATGAGTCAATCTTCCCTTTTCAGTCCTCTACTACTTCTTCTATATCTTCAAATGATTCTACATATACTAATTTTGTGGACATTTTTCATATTAATCCACTAAGTTTATCAAAACCTTTTACAACTCCTCTTGAGTGTACTTCTAGCTCTGTTGATAATGAGTCTCCAAATACATCAACTTCTACTCCTTCACAACCTATACCACCTACTTCTCCACCTTCATCTCCTCCCCAACCTCCTCAACATAAACATCATATGATTACTAGGAGACAAACAGGTCATCTAAAACCCTCTTATAAATGTCAATCTACTGTCTCTTACTCTTGTGATATAGAACCTACCTCCTTTAAAGAAGCTATTAAAATTCCTTGTTGGCAATTAGCAATGACTGAAGAATATAATGCTCTCTTGCAACAGCAGACTTGGGAGTTAGTACCACCACCTTTGGGTAGAGATCCTATCACCTGTAAATGGGTGTTTAAGATCAAACGCAAGAGTGATGGGTCTATTGCTCGCTATAAGGCCAGGTTAGTTGCTCGTGGGTTTCTTCAAGAGTATGGTATTGACTATACTGAGACATTTAGTCCAGTAATTAAACATCAAACAATACGTATAATTTTATCCCTCGCCATGTCTAAAGATTGGCATATACATCAATTAGATGTTTCAAATGCTTTTCTTCATGGTGAGTTACTTGAGGAGGTGTATATGACTCAACCAGCTGGATTCGTTGATAAAGAACGTTCTTCTTATGTTTGCAAACTTAAGAGGTCTTTATACGGTCTTAAACAAGCTCCACGAGCTTGGAATACTTTACTTACTTCGTTTCTTGAAGCTCAAGGTTTTATTGTCTGCACAGCTGATACATCTATGTTTATACGACAGCATTGTGGTGCTTTAACCATTGTCCTTGTTTATGTTGATGATTTGATTATTACTGGTGGTGATTCAAGTGGAATTTTATCAGTTATATCTGCTTTGAAAGCCCGTTTCGACATGAAAGATCTTGGTTATTTAACTTATTTTCTTGGGTTGGATATTACTCGGTCACCTGATCATCTTACTGTCTCACAGTCGAACTATGCTTCTACTATATTATCAAAGGCAGGCATGAGTGATTGTAAGTCCTCACCTGTCCCAACATTAAATAAATACTCCGTTAAAACTGAACATGGACTTCTTCCCTATGAGGATCCATTTCTTTTTCGGAGCCTTACAGGTGCCTTACAATATTTAACGATTACACGACCAGATATTGCGTTTGGTGTAAATCAAATTTGCCAGGCTATGCATAATCCCACTAATGCGGATTTTGAAGCTTTAAAGAAGCTCCTTCGCTATATTAAAGGCACATTACATTTTGGTTTAGTCTTTACTCGTTCTTCTTCTAATCTTAGAGCTTTTTCGGACTCTGATTGGGCGAGTAATTCAGTTGATCGACGTTCTATTACCGGCTATTGTATATTTCTTGGTGATAATCTTATTTCATGGGGTTCTAAAAAGCAATCAACTGTTTCTAGGAGTTCAACTGAAGCCGAATATCGTGCATTAGCCTATGTATCTGCTGAGTTGAAATGGATTACCTATTTATTCAAAAGTTTAGGTATTCAAATCCCTACTCCATCAATTGCTTGTGATAATCTATCAGCTATTGCACTTGCTACTAATCCGGTTTTTCATTCGAGAACTCGTCATATAGATGTTGATTTTCACTTCGTTCGAGAACAGGTTAAGTCTAAGGATCTTGTTCTTCATCATGTGCCTTCTAATCTTCAGGTAGCAGATGTATTTACTAAAGGCCTTGCTTCTGCTGTATTTTCTTCACTGATTATCAAGCTTCCACTCCTTCAGCGCCTCAGCTTGAGGGGGGATGATAAGCAATAAGACAAAACAGCTCACAACAATAAACATGCACACATATACACACGATTATATCTTGTTCACTAAATGACAAATACAGTTAGGAGAGAATATTGTAGCATTGTACAGCTGTGATCACACCATATGTGATCCAGCTTCTCTATATATACAAACATGATGTAACTCTCTTCATTATCTAATATAATACAAAAACATTTTATTCTCTTCTCTTATCTAATCTAATAACTTCATGTTTTCTAAAGGCTAGATTAGAAATGATATGGTAAGGAGATTGTACCTGGGAGTCTCAGGCATCATCATACGCCAGTAATAAGTCATAGCAGCTGGTATTGCACCGATCATTAGTATAAATCTCCAGGCCAAATCCGCCACCTCAGGTGTTTCCTTCCCAGGTCGTACGTTTGACGCACGGTCAAATATAGCACAAACCACCATGGTAACAATAGAGCTCATCAAAATTCCAAAACCCTGCATGGAAAATACAGCTGCAATGAACGATCCACGTGTCTTCTTATTAGCAAACTCTGACATGATTGTAGCGGATAAAGGGTAATCTCCCCCTATCCCAACACCGAGCAAGAACCTGAAAAATCCAAGGCTAAGCATAACACATGTTCTAGACCTGCATATTGAGAAGCCACACCCGATTGAGGTCAAAATCATGAGCATGAGTGATAACCCGTAGACTTTTCTTCTCCCAACAAGGTCACCCATCCGTCCAAATACAAGTTGACCAACAACAGTGCCTAATAGTCCCGTGGCGATCATTATAGATGTTATAACTGCTGGCACTTCATAAAATTTTTCTTGATCTTCTGTCTCGTTAGCATAATATATGCGGCCAATAAGTGTCATGATCGGTGGGATACAAAATAAGTCGTAAGCATCGGTAAACAAACCCATCCCAGCAATTATAATTGCTTTGAAGTGATAGTATTGTGTATGCGCAGAGTCGAGCGCATATAGGACTTTTGGCGCCATCTTTCAAATTTTGATGTTTGGAGGAAGAGGAGTTTTTGTTGTTGCTTGAAGGATCATTACAGCGTTGGATCCTGGAAAAGAGATAGGAATTTCCATGAAGAAGACAAGCGATGACTTTTTAGACCAGTAAAATATTTTGAGCTAAAATGATTCCAACGTTAGATGCGAATATCAGATGATCATATATATTAGTTAGTTATTTAAACAATGTTTCTTTTTCAGTTGAAGATTTTTTATTCTTTCCGATAATGTTTAATCCCAAGACGTCACAACCTTGCAACTCGCAACGATTTCAGTTGAAATTGTCAACGATAGTGACTTGTATGGTTTGTAGTTGTACCAAGGTTTCCTATTTGAGGAACACTAAGGATCTCTTTTTATATACAGTAGTAGCAACCATGTTTACGGCTAAGATCATAAGCTTCATGTTGTTGCTTTACCAAACCAATAATTCTACATTGAAAAAATACACTTTTTTAGTCCCATGTGAAGAAAAGAAATAAGATTTGATATTGTTTTTTTTTTTGGACGACGATTTGATATTGTTTTTTCCATTCTTTTGTGTTACACTCTCAATAATGTCCCTTTATTTATATAAAAAACTAAAATAGATGAATATGTGTGTAACTTATATTTTTTTTCCAATAGCTTTCACTAAAAAAACTAATAAAGTTAGCCTATCATCGAAGATGAGGAGTCAGCTTTACAAGTTCAACTAATTTAGAAAAGGGATAGGAAACCTATCTACGCTTAAACTATTAACACACAACATTTTTAGCTAACCAATCAGCAACCACGTTGTTTTTTCTCGAAGTGAAAGAGAAGATTGGGTTACATAATTCAGAAATATAGTAAATACTACGAATTACATTAGAAATATTAGGATTAACTAAATAAAGACAGGAAACAAGAGGTTGCATGATTGTTTTGCAGTCGTTTTTTATCACGTATCTTTTGTCTTTACTTAGCCCATAAGCATGCTTTCAAGATTTCTAGTACTTCGACTTACAAAGAACTACCCGTTCTAATCTTCCACAAAATATATTTAATAGTTGTCTCTCTATGATTCCTGATAGCACATGAAATAGAAACTTTATTAATTTTGTAGGAGGCATCACAGTTTATTTTGTACCTATTAGTTTTCTTATTCTTACTATGTAAGTTATAATAAGATCTACTACTATTCTAATTTAATATTAAAAGTTAAAACTTATTTCTTTACTGACCTATAACTTATTTTTCCACTAAATCATAACTTATCTCTCCACCAACTCAATAAAATAGAGATTGTACGGATTCCAATTTATTTTATTTGTTCTACTTTATTTTATTTTATTCTTTTTTATTTGTAATTTATTCCAACAATGCCTCCCGTAAATTAGATTTGCTCTTCATTGCAGAAGTATCAATATTTTTTGAGAAATGCGGTCCTCCGTGTGGTTTCGTAAACACATCAACAAGTTGATCTTCACCTTCAAAATATTGTAGATGGATTTCTTCTTCATTGAAAAGTTCTCTTAAAAAATAAATCAGAGTTAAATGTGTTTTGTTCTTCCATGCAAGATGGACCCTTTGAAATTGAAATAGTTGAACTAGTATCACAATACAACATAGTAGTATCTTTTTGTTTGAACTTAAGCTCTCTAGAATTCCTCTTATCCACATTATTTGACATTCTGCTAAGCTAAAGAAGCTACGATATACTCTGTTTCGGTAGTGCAATGGGCCACAATTGGTTGTTTTTTCGAACTCCATGGAAATGCTCCACTTCCGAGATTAAAGACATAGCCAGAAGTACTTCAAGAGTCATCGATACTCCCTCTAAAATCACTATCTGCATAACCAATGAGTTTGATAGGAACATTTTCTTCATATAAAATTCCATAATGGGTTGTTCCTTTGACATATCGCAAAATCCTTTTAGCCGTTTCCCAGTGATTTGTATAAGGTTTCTCCATAAGCTTCTTATCAAACTTACCGCAAACATAATATCTGGTCGATTGGCTGTAAGATACATCAAGTTTTCTATGAAGCTTCGAAATATTTTTGTATCAACAAATTTGTTTTCTCCTTTTTTCTTGACTACAAACCTGTGATGCAAGGGGTTGAAACAGGATTTGAGTTCTCTGTCTTGAATTTCTTTAAGATTTTAGTTGCATATTTTTCTTGAGAAATAAAAATTCCTTCATTTGATTGTTGCACATTAGTGCCAAGAAAATGATGCAATTCTCTCAAATCGGTCATTTCAAACTCACCCATCATATAAACTTTAAAAGCGTGCAACATCTTCAAATCGTTATCTATCAAGATAAGATCGTCAACATAGAGAATAACAATCGTAAATCCACCCTTAGATTTTCTTTTGATATAAATGTTATGCTAAAAAGATATCGTTCATAGAAAAATTTAAAAAAATAATTATTCGTTCTATCATACCATGCACGGGGTGATTGCTTCAATCCCTACAACATCTTTTTGAGTTTGTAAACTTTGTCTTCTTATCCTTTCTTATCAAATCCAAGAGGATGCTCAAGATAAATTTCTTGTTGAAGAAATCTGTTCAAGAAGGCTGATTTGAAATTCATTTGATATAATTTCCAACCACCTTGCGCAGGAAGAGAAATAACTAATCGAATTGTATCAAGTCTTGTATCAGGAGCAAATACTTTATTGAAGTCGTAACCTTCTTCTTTTTTGTATCCTTTTGCAACTAATCTTACTTTATGTTTGTTGATAGAGCCGTCAAGGTTGGTCTTTGTTTTGAAAATTCATTTCACGCCAATTGGAGACTTATGAGAAGGTAAATTTGTGAGCTCCCAAGTTTCATTTTTTTCAGTTGAGTTGATTTCTTCCTTCATAGCTTGGATCCACTTCTCTTTTTTTGAGACTTCTTCATAAGAAATTGGATCCTCTCCAGCGAAAATTCAAAGAATTTTTTTTTTGCTTCATGCACATCTTCTGTTTCATCATAAATATCTCGCAAACTTCTTGTTGTACTTTGAGGAGACGGTGAACCTTCAAGAAAATCACTTTCTTCATCATCAAGATTCTGCCAAATTAGTGAATCCAAAAATTTTGAAAAATCATAAGAAGCCTTTTCTTCAAAACTAACATCCAGAATTATTACGATTTTCTTTGTTTGAGGATTATAAAGCTTGTAAGCTTTAGGCCTTTCACAATATCCAATGAAAATTCAATTTTCTGATTTATCATCAAGTTTGGTTTTCAAAGCATTTGGAATATGTGAATATGCAAGACAATCAAAAGTTTTAAAATAAATTGCATTTGGCTTCTTACCATACCATGCCTCGTTAGGAGTATAATTTTCCAAACCTTTTGTTGGTGATCGATTGCTCAAGTAAACGACACAAGAAACCGTTTCAGCCCAAAACTCCGATGACATTTTTTCTTTTTCATCATGCATCGAACCATATCCATGATTGTTCTATATTTTGTTCTGCGACTCTATTTTGTTGTGGAGTATACCACGCCGTCAATTCATAGAGAATGACATTTTGTTGACAAAATTCTTCAAAGGGAGAGGACAAATACTCGCCACCATGATCACTTCTCAATTTATTTATTTTTAAAAACAAAATAATTTTCAACTTGAGATTTGAACTCTTTGAGACATACATAGGATTCCGATTTTTGTTCTATAAAATACACTTAAACTTTTGTAAAATCATCAATAAATAACAAGAAATTTGATAACCACCCAAGGAAGGGACTCGCATTGGCCAGTAAATATCACTATGAATGAGTTCCAATGGTGAATTTGATTTCTAAATTTACTTGGATGTAAATGGCTCATGGTGTTGCTTCCCTATTTGACACTATTGGCACACTTCATTGATAAAATTGATATTTGGTGATCTTGAACAATTTCTTTATTTGACAACTCCTTCAAACTTTGGAAATTGAGGTGTCTGAATCTGTCAGGCCATAGCTTGGGCGTTTCTTCATTAACTGTTTGATAAAAATAAATATTGAGCGTATTAAGTTTGAGAGGAAATAAATTATTCGAATTCAACCTAATATTTGCAACAATTTAATTCTCTTTTTTCATGATGCAAGTGTTGTCAACAAATAAAATATCGAAACCTTTTTTACTAACTGACCAATGATGTCTCCCTATTTGTGATAAATTAATCTAGGTTGGAGACATCATTTTATGTGTATTTAATAATCTAATTGTCGATTTATATTCATATTTGTATATTTTCCTATTTCTTGTCTTGATTTGATGATTTATTATTTTTATAGTATATTTGGCTTAATTTTTATATAATTGTGAAGTTTTAAATTAATTAGATTCCAAATCAATTCTAAGAGATAAGAGAAAGAAGATAATGATGGAAATTGGAGATAAAGAAAGTAAAAGATAAATTAGGAAAGATAAAGTTGCCAAGTAACTCAGAATTTCAGCAGCTATATCTATTAAATTGATCATAACTCAAATAAGGCTGGGAATTTGGAAGAATGGTCTAAAGCAAAAATGTAGAGCTTTCTGAGAAAATCAGCTTCGATATAAAGAACGCGTCAATTGGAGCAATATTGAAGAAGTTACAGCCAGAACAAGACAGCAGCAGTTTATTACCTTTTCTATATTTTAGGGTTACGAATTTGAATTGGAAAAGAGTCCTATTACTTGCCCTCTACTCCAAGAATCCGAACTAGGGTTTGATATACCCTAAAAATACACCCTCTATTCAGTAGAAACACATCCTTGGCCAATCCTTAAGCCAAGAAGAAGCCTACATCAAGAGAAGAGAAGTCTGGAAGGAGCTGAGCATCAAATTATGCCTTCACAAGCCTTCAAATTTGTAATTGTTTTCTTTTCTTTCTCTAGTATGAACTAATTCTATTTTAGCTTGAGATTTATCATATGGGTATGAACCCTAGACTTGTTTACATCTATTTCAATTTAGGATGATATATATTTAAATGAATGACTATCTTGTTCTCTGATTTATGTGCTTTGATTTATTGTCTGTTTTCCTTGCGGTTGCAAACATATAGGATTACCTTAATAGTAGTTAGATGGTCAACCGGAAAGGGTGTCTAATTATTGAAACACCACAGAAACGTCTAGTGTGCAGTAGTGATCCTAACGGACTTGCCTAACTAGATAACCATTAGGGTTTGATTTAACCACCGATCATCATTAGAAGGCCAGCCTCATCTAAGAACCTAGTGGCGTAGGGGCACCTTAGTTAAGTTCTCTCATGATTGTGAGGTCGCCACCTAAGTCCACCCGGAAGGGGGTTAGGAGGAATTTAGAATCCTGGTTATTGCAATTCTACAAAATTCTCCCTAACATGGGTAGAATAAACAAGGCTAGTGGGGATCACTTGCTATATCTCGAGCTAAACTCTCATACTATCTTCTTTCCTTATTTAATTTTCTGTCTTTATTTTACGTAGTTAATTTTCTATTTGCAAAAACCAAACAAAAGTTATTGTCTTTTATTTCTTGCGTATTATTATTCTAGCTTTCTTAATTGCACTTAATATTTGCATAAGTTCTCTCTAACTTTCGTAGTGTCTGAGGAACGAATCTTATTTATCATTAAACTTGCATACGACCTGTGATACTTGCAGTGAGTAACGTGTTTAGCCTAAGGTGATTATTTGCACTATTTTTATCTATAATTTTATCACACCTTAGGCGACACCAAGCTTTTGGCGCCGCTGCCGGGGACTACATCGTTGGTCCTTGTGCATTTATTTAGTGCTTTTATTTTAGTTAGTTCTATTTTACGCTTTTTTTAGTTTTGTCTTTACAGATTTTACAGATGGTAAACGCGAGGAAACTTAATCTTCCCATCTCATTCAGAGTGCAACCCAGAGGAATCCACACTCCAGAAATCCAAGCCACTAAATTTCTATCAGACTCATGCATGATAGCGCAATTTGTGAGTCATGGACAATTTAGCGATGCTGCACATCAAGATCCGGTTCGTTGTGTCTAGAGATTCATGCAGATTTGTGACGCCTATATCTTCAAAGGCGTTACACAGGAACAGATGTACTACGTTATGTTCCAATTCTTTTTAACCGGAAGTGCAAGCGATTGGTTCCATTTTCCAACATCCCGAATCTATTCCAGACTGAGACAAACTCCAAGCCAAATTCCTAGACTGATTCTATTCGGTTAGTAGACATTTAAAAGATATGTTGGAGTTTGAACAATTTATGCAAGAAGAAGGGGAAAGTGTTGGTGAAGCATGGTTACGTTTTAACGAGAAGAAAGAGACGTGTCCATTCCATGCCTTCTCGCCCGAATATAATTTAACCATGTTCTATGGAGGACTCAATGACAAGTCCAAGGCAAGAGTAGATTCGTTAGGAGATGGAAGTTTCGTATTATTAAATCCTGAAGAAGGTAATAATACTATTATGGAAAGAGTTCTTGATACCGATAGAAGTTGGTCGATTGAATCAGAAAAACAAGAAGATACTTTAAAATCTCTAAAGATCAAAGATATAAACCAACATCTCAAGGAATTAGAAGAACAAGCACGATCAATAGCTCAGGTAAATCTAGTACATACTTTACCTTCATGTCTGGGTTGTGGAGCAAGAAATCATTCGTGGGAAAGTTGTATGAATAATCCAGCTTCGATTTCTGTCGTATTTCATCAAAGAAACCGTTACTCTAATGGTTATTATCAGCCTCAAGGGAATTACACTATTTATCAATCCCCACGTAATCAGAATTGGGTCAAAAACCAAGGTACTTATTATCAAACTCGACCTCAAAATTATTATCAGCCACAACCTATCTATAAACAAGTGCTAAAGTATGAAAAATATTATCAAGAACCACCTCCATACTCAACGCAACAAGCTACAGAAGAGCAACCTTCGAGTTTGGATCCAAGTATAGTTGAACTTATGGGATTATTTGAAGAAAACATGAAGATAAGTAAACAAAGACTCCAAACCCTGTCAAAGGTAATTAAAAATCTCGAGCATACCCTTTCATAGATGGCGAGTACACTTCAGAACAGCTCAAAAGGGCAAATCCCAAGTGATACGAATGCTCCTCAAGATGATGCTTGTCATGCGGTTGAATTAAGAAGTGGAAAACAATTACCTCCACCTAGAGTAGAAGAAAAAGAACCAACCCCTACTCCTAAAGAGGTGGTTGAAGAAACAGTTGAAGATAAAGTCGAAGAGGTAATTGAACAAAAGAGTGTCCCAGAGAAGGCACCAGAAAAGAAGAAGAGCTCAGTGGTAAACAATACACGTCCTCCTCCACCATTCCAATCACATGTCAAAAACAAGAACAATGAAGAAGAATTCAAGAAGTTCCTTGACATGGTGAGCAAGTTAGATATTAACATACCGTTTGTAGAAGCTCTCAAGAGAATGCCAAAATATCTTAAATTCATGAAAGACATTCTCTCTAACAAACGAAGCTTAGAAACTGAGGAGATGAATGGATTGTCAGAGGAGTGTAATGCTATATATCAAATCAAGTTACCACCAGACGCACCTACACCCAGGAACTCTTGGATGGGATCATACATGGCTACAAAGAATAGATCTGAGAAGTTTATGGGAACGAAAGGCAAGGGATTCAAATTTAGCATGCCAGATATTAATGAATTTACTAATTGCTGGGCAGGTGATGTTCATACATGATCACCGAAGTAACACGACGAACTAAAAGAAGTTAAACATAAGTGCTCTTAGAGGACACCCCCTTGTTTTAATTGCTTTTTAGTTATTTTATGTTTCATAGTGTATAGTTCTAAGTTAGTGTATATTATTAATGTGTTTACAAGCTAATAGGAGAGAAAGATAGTGAGTTATATGTGTAGGAATTATGTTTGGGGTCGAAAAGATGGAAAAAATTGGAAAAAATCAGACCATCCTTCCGGTACACCGCACGAGAGGCCCGGTGTACCGCAACTCCAAAACAGTAGCGACAGATCTTGAACACGGTTCATTGCTGAGAGAAGGGAGAAAACTGTGTCGACATTCACCGCAGGTTTCTTCAGGCGTACCGCATGCGGAAAAAAAGAAAAAATAACTGTCGCGATGGTCATGGATACGGTTCACAGCCGAGGCATGTTAGTAAAACCGTATCGCAAATTCGCGACCACGGTTCAAAAAAACAATAAATTTCAAAAGGCCATAACTTTGTGCTAGGAGGTCGGAATTCACTTTTTTCAAGAGCCTAGATCGCATATTTTTTTGAGATCTATCCAATGGAGTGAAGAAAACCTGATTTTTAGGTAAAATAAAAATGATTTTCAGATCCAAACCCTATAATACACCTTGAAGCTTGATTAAACCATCACACAACATCATCAAATCATCAAGCTTTCAAGAGTTCTTCAACAATAGTCAAGAATACCTTCTTCTATAATTTCTAAACATTCATCCAAGCAACAAACTCAAGCCACACCAATCTTTCATAAATTTATTCTATCCTATGTGTAACTTGTGTTGTGGGTTAATCAAAGATGACAAACAGCACGGATGCTATGGATTATAGGAGGAAGTGTTCAATCTTAGGGAAGAACAAGAAATTGCCTGGAGCCACAAAAGAAAAGGCCATTGACCTTGATGAGCCTATTGAAAAAAAAAGCCAAAGATAGAGGCACCAGCACAACCACTACGAAGGAAATTAACAGCTAGAATGAGTGTACTACCAAGGCCTAAAGCAAAGACACCAATCTAAGATCAAAGTTCTTCGTCAAATCTTAAAGGAAATTCAGAGAATATATCCACACCACCAACATGGGCAGTTAAATTGATGGAAGAAATTGGTAATCTAAGAAGAGAAATCAACGCCTGCTGGGATGAAATTTCAAGGATTAATCAGGTAATAAACGAAGTAACAGAAGACTTGGATATTGATAATTATTCTTCGTCGGAAGACAATTAGATAGATCTTTATGGCTAGTTACCCGTTATAATTCTTCTTCTTAATTGCTTGTATGCATTAGTTTAGTTTATTTTTAAATTTTATTGCTTTATTGAGTCTTTTTCGAGTCGTGGGGACACGGCTCACTTTTGAGTTGGGGGTGGGGATTTGTTGTCCTCATCTTCCTTTTTGTTTCGCATAAAATTTAAATTTTTTAGGTTTGAATTGGCATAGAATATATTGAATGTATTTATTGAGCATGTTCTAATTAAGTCAATGATAGTAAGTAGTATGTTTTTGAACGGTGTCACAAATATGTTTAGTATGCATGTATGAAAACAGGATGTAAAAGATAGAAAAGATTAACGAGCACTGCGTAAGAATTCAAGATGAAACTTAGGGAGAGTTATTTGGTGTGTAGAGCGTGAGGTTTGAAATTAGTTGAAAACCCGCTTGTCTATGAACTAATAGTGAAAAAGTAACGAAATATGGTAGTTAGAAAAGTGAATAAGGAAGTTCTTTCATATTTGAAGCCACTTGAAGCCTTTTTAGCTTTCTCACCCTTTTATTTGATTATATTTATGTATCTGTCTTGACCCCTCTGAGCCTTTCTAAAGCCTTTTATTTCACCACATTACAATCCATACCCCTTAGTTTATAGGACTTATCCATATGACCCGCACTCGAATCGCAAAACCTGAGACAAGTCATTTTTAGAGCTTGAGTTTGGGGTGGTGGGTTTCATCATTGGGAACATCGGGTTTGGGAAATTGTATTTGTAATATTATTGATGATGAAAGTTATTATTGTAACCCGTTGTCGGGGTAAGAGTAAATGTAAAAAGCTGAAAAGCATGAAAAGAAAATATTATATGAGAAAAAATAGTGTGATATCTCAACATCTAAAAGAGAGTCATAGCTATACAAAATAAAAAAGAGATATATGAAAAGATTGAAAATATTTGGACCGGCAAAGTGGAATTGTTATATCATCATAAAAAGGTTTTACTTGGGTTAATTGGGGATGCAATTCAAGGCATCAAATATTGGGTAGAGTGAGAACATCTTCGAGTAGAAAACTCAAGCTCTAGGGAGATTCTTTGATGGAATGTGAGGAGAGAGCAAAAATCTCCCTTTTCATTATCCAAATATACCACATCGTCCCTATGCCACGTTATAACCATAAAGACCTTAGGATTTCTAGCTGTTGATGTCTCCCTTTTTTTCCTAAATATATTCCCTTAGGAGACATCATTTTAGGTATAAATTGGACTTATTAGATAGACTTTTGTACTTATTTCTTCATATTATAGTTTCTCCTCTTGGAATTATGTTATTTGCATTTTAGAGCTTTTATGCGTTAATTTGTTTGTTTTTAGTATAAAGTTCTAAGGTTCATGGATGCTATCGAGCACCAAGATAAGGAGGAGAATCAAGAATTAAAGTCTTAGATCAAGTAGAGAAGTCAAAGGCGAGAAAAGATATCCCGAAGAGTTGACTAGGAAAGCTGCAAATCTGGAAGACTGATGTTAATTACTGATTTCGAGCTACTTAGACTTGGATTCAACCTCTGAGTTGTGAAGAAGATTTATTCCTTATTGAGTTATGAAGATTTAGCAACTTGAATGGGTGGATTTGGATTTGATATGCAAAAGTTACGGCCGATTTACTAACATATGTACACCAGTTACGGGAATTACCAATTGGACTTGGGCTTTTAATTACTTCATTAATCCTAGGATTAGACCTAATCCATTTTCACCATCATATATAAGCCCTCTTAGACCTCATTATTCAGCACCTCTCACATTTTCTTCAATTTACAACATCCTTAGAGAGAGTCAAAACCACCTCTCACTTAAACTTCAATTTAAATTATCTTTAGAAAGAGGAAAAAGGCAGAACGCTTGGAAGAAGCAAAAGCAGATTCCAATTCCTATGTGACGCTAACTCAGAGGTGCACATTTTTCATGTGAACCACCAAGTCTAAATCTGCACCATTTGGGCTCAGATAATTTAATAAGTGACCACTTCTCAATCTAAAATTTCTTCTCCTTCACTAAAGTGGTGTCTTTTGTTCTCTTAGCACTTTCTTTTGCTCTTGGACTTTAAACTTCCCTTCTTCTCTTTATCTTAGTGCCTTCTAGAATCCATGTACCTAAGACCTTCACACTGAACAAGCAAATTAACGTACAAAATCTCTAAAAGTCTTAATATTATATTTCCGAAGGAATAAAAGGCATTATTGCATATTAAGCCAATAAATAAACTACCTAAGTCCAATATCTACCTAAAGTGATGTCTCCGAAGGGTATTTATCTCTCACAAAAAGGGATACATCAGGATTTTCTATCACAAAATAAGAGACATCAACTAGCCCTTAATGTAGCAAGCGTTGTGTGATGACATAATAGTACTCTCATTTTTATTTTCAAACTTTAAAATAAACCTTCCCATCAACACACCAAAACCTAAAACCGGGTAGTAAATATAGTTAATATCTGTAATAAGATCTAATAATACAAAAACAAGAGTAACGATGATTGTGATTGGCAATCAATAAGATCCCTAGATAAATGTAATCTAGGACCAACACTGAAGTCAAAGAAATCCTTTAAGAATTTAAGATCTATAAGTTTACAGAAAAACTTTACCTTAACGAGATTTAAAACGTTTATAGAAAACTCAATCAGATCTAGCTGAAGAAACCAAAGAAATTTTACTCTAAAAATATTTTTTCCTAAATCTGCTAAAGAATAAAACTCAAGAACCCCAAAAGATTATATATAACAACTTTCATGACACCAAAAAACCAAATTAGGCTTTGATACCATCGTTATACATAGTTAATTGTATTATTTTGGTTGAAAAAATTTAGATCGCAAGTTGAATATTAGATTTAATCACCAGAAAACAAAAGACAAGAAACAGGACAAAAAAGTAAATAACACAAGGTTTTTATCGTGGTTCAGAAGATATACCTACGTCTGCACTGGAGCATTTGAAAGAGATACTTGATGCATTATGAATATGGATTACACCTTCAAAATCATTCTCAATCAACTATTACAGTGGTCGACTCAAACCCTAACATTTCAAGTATGAAACCGTAGATAAGATCGAGAGTTATATAGCCCAATATATGAAAGGAAGCAACTAACACAATTTAACACAATCTAACACTTATTCACAATTAATATAGCATAAGATTGAAATTTACTGAAGAAACTCTAGTTTCACTGAAGATAGGTCGAGAGGGAAGATGTAAAGAAGAAGTATGAATAATGTTGACCAATTTTGACTTCACATTATATATATGGAGCTGAATTAGGTATATAATTTGAACCATCCAACTGTATAAAATATGGTTGAAAGCCAACCACGTATAAGTCGGTGAAAGAAAACGTCATTAATTACAAAAATAGCCTTAAAAACAAGATGTGGCCAAAAGATCTGAAAGAAATGAAAAAAAAATCATGTCACCCATGATGGGAAAGACATGAGCGTACAGGGAAGTTCTCTTTGATAACTTTCCACTTAAATGGTGGAGGGAGTGGAGAAAGTGTGAGAGTGGTTTATTAACATGCAATAAACCAACTCTCCAACTCTATAAATAGAGCCTATCTTTCTCACAAAAACATAACACAGTCAACAATTCACAAGCGTACAATTTTTTTCTCTCCAAATCAATAATACACATTAAATACTTCTAAGACATTTAGGTGGTGAAAACAAAGAGTTTAGTTCTAGTAATTAAACTTATGACCATATAGCAAAATCGATTCATTCATTCCAATTCAATCAAGTACAAGAAGGCTGAATTCTGGACTCTTCATTTCAATCTGCTGCGTATAAGGTTTGTCTGATAAACCTTCCTTTTATATTCAAATGTAACAATTGGTATCAGAGCATGTTACCTAATTGAGTATATGGATGCAGATTATTTTTTTAGCATTATTTTCTGTTGAATAAAAAAAATTGATGTGTTAGGTTGATCTAAGGAAATGTGGTCTATTTTTTTTGCCTTTGAGCCCATCTAATATTTTGACCCTATACTAATAATTATTGAAAGGCCCATCCGAATTAATTTTTTTTGGCCCTGATTTAATTTTTTTGGATTATTTTTGTTTGGATCGAATATATTAATTTTTTTATTTTGGGCCGTACATATTATTTTTGGGCTTAGCTGAATTGGATTGTTTTTTTAATATTGGACCGAATTTTATTTGGAGTTTTGTCTGCCGCGACTGTTCTATACAACTGTTGTTACATATAAAGAATATATGATGAGTTTATATTAAATTTCGGAAATGTATTAATTTTTAATTTAAAAAGGTGATGATTTATTTGTTCTTAATTTTTTCTATATAGAGAAAAATGGTGATTACACGATCCCGGGGATTACGAGCATCTAGAGTCGACCTGTTGATGAACTATAGGACTGACCACAAGAACATAAAGAATACCAATAATCTGAAATTGGTTTACACCTTCAAAGAGCCTGAGTCAGATGGACAAAGGAAAGATTTGAATAAAAAAATAACGACACTTCGAAATTACATGAATATTGTAAACGATATGATACAAGGTGTCATCAAATATGCCTATCACATGAATGAGGATGACAAGGTTGATGCCCTACTCAGGAATTTGCCAAAATACTTGAGGAAAGATCTCCTCGATTTATGGAGGAATGTGAATCCCGAAAATTATGTGGATATGAGAACAAGAACATATGGTTGGATAGTATATGCCTTCACTGAATCTCAAATGTGGTATCATTTTAAAAGGCCTACAAGTTTTTCCAAATGTCCTTGTGAGATGAATTCGCCTACTAAGTATGATCCTATACATCTCTATATAAAAGAGGGTTTTGAAAACGAGATACGAATGATTGTCATATATTAGTTAGAGTTTTTCGTTAGGTAGTTTATTTGGTAGTTCGTTTCAATTGTTAGTTTTTGATTTTATTTGCTTATCGAACTTGTATTTTCATTATGTATGATTTAAACTTGTTTATTTGATTTAAGTGTATTAGTTGTTTATTTCATACATTTTCGCTCTAGTTATGTCGGAGTAAGTGGGAGTTCTAGTGGAACTTATTTTGAAGTTAATGAAATTAATGAATGGTTAAGACGAACAAAATATGGTGATTCATGATTAGGAACATAGTGAACTTTCTTTATCACTTATTTTGTTATCTTTCTTGTTCATTATATTTGCATTAATAGCATTGGGTAGTTAATAATTCTATGTATGCTAATGAAAAATCTCTTACATTATAAGAAAATGACAACCATAATTTATGATCTTAAAGGAGACATAATGAATGGTGAGAACTATACTATTGGTAAACTCAAAATACATTATGTTCTAGAGGAACAAGATATTCTTGAGGTTATTAACAATGTCAAGGCTCAGCATGAGGACGGAAACACAGCTCAAAACAAAAGGGACATGGAGGCTTATGAGAAGTGAAAAAAATATATTCCACTGCAAGAGGCATCTTGATAAGTTCCATGTATGACGATCTTGTCCATTAGTGTCAATAATACCCCACTGCTCACGAGATATGGAACACTCTTAATGAAAAGTACAAGGGTACGACTATGACTAAGTTGAGTCAAATTGATCATTAAGTTTGACACTTACAAGAAGAAGCCTAATCAAACCAAGCATCTTTGGAAGATGTATAATATAATTAGGGAACTTAGACTGCAGATCATAATCTTACTGATGAACACCAGGTTCAAGCTATGATCCGATCTCTTTAAGATAAGTGGGAGCATTTGAAGATAAACTTGACTCAAAATGACCATATCATAGCTTTTGATGATGTTTCTCATCATGTGACGTTGGAAGATGAACGTCTTAATTCAATTAAGTCTCAGGGCCAGACTTATATATTGCTGAGTCAAGTTCCCACAAAGGTTTTGGCATTAAGTGCAAGAACAATGGGAAGAAAAACAAAAATAAGCATGCTTCCAAGAAGAACAAGAATGGTGGTAACAACGTTTTTTTAAGAAAGATGAGAGTAAATTAAAATGCTATAATTGTGACAAGATGGGTCACTTCGCTCGCGAATGAGGATAAAGATAGCAGTATCGTTTACTTCATATAACTTTACATATGTTACCAGTACTGTTTGCTAGTTGATTCTAATTCTTTGTGGACTGTGGATTCAGAAGTGACAGGCCATGTAGCCTAAGACCAAGAGGCATATATAGAGTACCATCTAATTCCAGAGGAAACGTGATGGATATGATGTAGGATACAACCACAAGGTTGAAGTCAACATATTTGACACTTTCAAGTTGAAATTGTGAGGTGGTCAAACTTTATAACTAGATAATGCACTTTACGCACCTGAAATTCGAAGGAATTTGGTCTTGGTCATTGTTCTTCAAGGATTAGGTTTTAATATGAATTTTCGTAACAATCAAGTAGACATCTATCATGACTCTAAGTATTAAGTTTTTGGTTTTATTTCTCATGTTTTAGTAGTACTAGATGATGATAACTCATTTAAGTTGTTATGTAAGTAGTTGATTTTCTACTAATACTTCTTCTAATAGTTTTAACGTAGTAGAAAGTGTATGGAATGCTAGACTAGGTCATATTGGACAAGACCATATGAATTTGTTGGTTAAGGCGATTTTGTTTTGGGTTCATTGACTAAAGTCACTTGCCAACTTGTGAAAATTGTCTAGCAGATAAAGCAAAGAGAAACCATTTTAAGGCTAAATGAGTCGAGTACCCATTGCAAATAATTCATTCAGACGTCTGTGACCCAATATATGTTCAAAATGGACGTGGGGAACATTATTTCATCATTTTTATAGATTATATCACTAGGTTTGATTATGTCTACCTGATTTTTCATAAATTTGTAGCATTGAAATTTTCTTATGACATATTTTAATGAAGTAGAAAATTAGTTAGAGAGGAAGATGAAAACCTTAATCACGTGAATATCTATTGGATCAGTTGAAAGAACTGTGTGATGGAAAAGAAAGAACTCTCCTAGAAATGGTTAGATCTATGATGACACAAGCAAATATTCCAATATCTTATTTGGGAGATGCCTTGCTTACCGCTAGTTATATACCTAACCAAATACCCATAAACACTGTTCCATCGAACTCCTTAGAGCATGACCAATGGGGTCTCTATTTTAGGTCTTTAAATCTATATTTGAAGACCTAATTTGAAGACCCGTTGTTAAATTTAGGTCTTTAAATTAATGGCAACATCAATGGTAGCTTTAAATTAAGTTTATATAATAATATATTATTTTATTTTATATGAGTAAATTAATATAAAATTAATAATTTTTTACTGAAATAATAATATGTTTTTTTATAAATATTTTGATATAAAAATTAAATTTGAATATATATTTTTTATATTTAAAAATTAATTGAATAATTAAAAAATTATATATTTGATTGTTTTTATTATATATAAATATATAGTAATATTATAATTTTTTTATATTAATACTAGACACTTTTTGATTCATTTGACAAAAAGTTAAATATGTATATATGTATTCAAATTTGACAAAATATATAAAGATCAAGTCTCTATCTTCATATTTGACTAGTCTTTATAAACACCATTGGTGTTGATTTTTCAACTAATTTTATTTTTGGGTCTCCAAATGTAACATTTGAAGACCCCATTGGTCTTGCTCTTATGAACTACTTGTGAACCTAGGGTCGACAGACTATGTTCATGATCTATCATAAATATGGGAAGTTAGGTTTAAGAGGCAAGAAGTGTATGTTTATTAGATACCCAGATCACTCTAAAGGATATGTGTTTATTGGTGAACATAACGATGGGGGTCGTACTGAAATTGAGTCACGAGATGTTACATTCTTAGTGAATGATTTTCCCAGCAGAGGTGAAGTTGACATAAATTCCATTTTATGTGAATTAAATGAGATTCAGGAAGATGATATGTAAACAAATGTGACACCTGATGAGGTAACACATACTAAAGAAATAGAGAAGGACACTCATCTAAATCTTGAGACGGAAGAAACCATTGCATCATCTAGTAATCCTATTTCTCAAAGATTCTCAACTTAAGAGAAGTGCTAAAGGTTAAGTTCCTCGTCGTCGATTTGAAATCGAAGGAGAAGTCTTTATGATAACTCCACAAGACGAAGAAGAACCTCGATCAGTTAATGAAGCATTCTCATGTCTTACTAAGAATGAATGGAAGAAGAAATGGAGTCGATGAAGAAAAACCAGGTATCGGAACTGGTTAATCTCCCGAAAAGACGTAAGGTGATTGGGAATAGATGGGCTCTCAAAATAAAGAGGAAACCTGACAATTCCATTGACAGGTATAAAGCTTGCTTGGTAGCGAAAGGCTATACTCAACGGGAAGGAATAGATTTTTGAGCAAACTTTTTCTCCTATTGTTAGATTTACCTCAATACGTCTTATTTTAGCTATTGTGGCGCATCTCTATATGGAGTTGCACAAAAATGGATGTTAGAACTACATTTCTAAATAGAGATTTAGAGGAGGTTATTTTCATGGAACAACCCTCGGGTTTCGTTGCAAAATATCAAGAGAATAAATTATGTAGATTGTTAAAATTAATCTATGATCTTAAGCAAGCCTCGAGACAATGGAATTTGAGATTTCATGAAGTCATTTCATCAAATGGATTTGAGGTGATAAGTGAAAACCACTGAGTTTATGATTAATGTTCCAAGTTATTTTTTGTAATCTTATCTCTATATGTGGATTGCATCCTATTAACAGGGGATGATAAAGAGTTTATTCAAGCTAATAAGGAGTAGCTAGTCTCTCAATTTGATGCGAAAGATATGGGAGAAGCAAATTATATTCTTGGTGTTAAGATTAATAGATATAGGTCTAGAGGACTACTATCTTTGTCTCAAGAACCTTACATCATGAATATAATTGAGCGCTTTTGTATGACTAAGTGCAATGCCATTGAAACTCATGTAGAAAATGGAATAAACTTAACTCTCGACATGTGTCCTAGTACTTCAGAAGAGAAACATAAAATGCATACAATGTCATATTCAAGTGTTATGGATAGTCTTATATATGTTATGATGTGAACTAGACCAGACATATGTTATGTGGTAGATTTAGTTAGTCATTTTCAATCAAACCCAGGACAAGAGAATTTGAAAGCTGTGAAAATGATATTGATATATCTAAAAGGCACTACGGATCATGCCTTATGCTTTCGAGGAAATAGATTACACCTAGAAGGATATATTACGCTATTTGGGATAGTGATATATATGGGCGTAAATCTACTATTGAATAATTGTGCAATTTCTTTAAGTAGCAAAAAACAAACCTGTATAATTTTTGTCCATAATGGAAGCTGAGTTTGTAGCATGCTCAGATTTAGTTCATGAAGCTGTTTGGTAATGAATTTTTTTTTTGAAAATTTAGTGTTCACAAGCGATAGTGGGAGTCCTGTTACTATATATTGTGATAGTCAAGCTGAAAAGGCTTGTGTGAAAGCTCCTACATATCACAGTATGACCAAACACATTGATATAAAATATAACGTTGTTAAAGATATTATTGCACAAAAGGATGTTGATTGAGAATACATACACACACGCAATATGTTTGCTGGTCCATTCACAAAGGATATCTAAAGGGATATATTTATGGATATGTTCGATCTATATGATTAAGCAAGATATAATGTATGAATATTGTAAGTTGATGTGCTTTCATGTAAATATTTTCATTAGCATGTTTATTTAACTGTTTCTTTTAATAATATCATGTTTGATATATATTATAATGTGTGTGTTTTTTGAAGTATGTATGTCCTATAGAATGAGATTGGCCCTATCACACGGGTAATCGCCTTTGGCACAAGAAGTGTGCAAAGATGAGACTAAATCATAGTAGTGAAGAACCCTTAAGATAACTTGAGTTAAGATAGTCGCCTTAACTAAGTGTTAAGATGAGATCATAAACATGGATAAAACATGTTAAGCTTATATTATAGTCGAAGTATAATCTCACTATCTACTTAGTCTATAAGAGCCAGATATGAGTTGCTTGATTGATTTCATAGAATGGTTGACCGATCGAAGAACTCATCTTAGGCAATGAGGCTTGTCTAATTATATATCTGTATGGTAGTTTTAAAATTGTGACATACAATTGGAGTTATAGGAATAATACCATACCACGTGTGTCATACCACGTGTGCTTTCGACCAGAAAGAAGTGAAGAGTCGATCCCTATCTCTTCATTGTGTGATGCCTTTAAAATTGTGCCCTTATTACTTTTGACTATATCTTGATATTTTGATTAGGTGTTTGCTACTTTAAACATACTACCAATAATCATGAATGATTCCGTCTAATGGGGTATGTTTGAGAAAACAGCCTAATCAATGTAAAAGGATCTAAGTGTAAAGGGAAGACTAAAATTGTGTATCACAGTGTGTGCTTGCAGATACCAATCGTGTAAGTCAATTTGGACTATGACATGATAGTGAGACACATGAAGTTATGTCAGTGAACTCTTTTGATCACATAAAACGATGTGATATAAATTGAATGGGGCCAGAGTTACTGAAATATGATACAATAAATTATTAGTTTGGGGTACTACAAGATACGTAAGGAATGAGGTTTCATTTGAGCAACTATGTACCCTAACAGGTTATTAGTAACGTATGCTCGTATGCTTGTCGATCGCACGACCTATTTTGTCAAGTATGATAAATTATTCTAGAAATGTGTATATGAGAAGATTTGAGAAATATTGATGTATGGTGCATTATAATGCATATACCTAAAGGGAATGATTGTAACTCCATCATGTGCGAGTGGGAGAATGAAAGAAGTAATTTTTTTTCATGTCACCCATGACGGGAAAGACATGAACGTACCGGGAAGTTATCTTTGATAACTTTCCACTTAGATGGTGGAGGAAGTGGAGAAAGTGGGAGAGTGGTTTATTAACAAGCAATAAACCAACTCTCCAACTCTATAAATTGAGTCTCTCTTTCTCACAAAAACATAACACAGTCAACAACGCGTACAATTCTTTTCTCTCCAAATCAATAATACACATTAAATACTTCTGAGACATTTAGGTGGTGAAAACAAAGAGTTTAGTTCTAGTAATTAAACTTACGACCATATAGTAAAAGCAATTCATTCATTCCAATTCAATCAAGTACAAGAAGACTGAATTCTGGTCTTTTCATTTCAATCCGCTGCGTATAAAGTTTGTCTGATAAACCTTCCTTTTATATTAAGTGTAACAAGATCAATACCAAATAATACAAGCCTATATGAAACCAATGTATTGGACTTTATAATACAACAACTACCTTGAACAAGAAGTATTCTTTTTTATGTTTTGCTATAATCATTTTTATATTTTTGTTATAAATGTATCATTCACACTTATTTTGTTGGTTTTCTTAACTTGTGTATGAAAGAATCAAAAGAATTAAAATTTTTAGTAACAAAATTTCTTTAACCAAAATTATATGGTTCTTACTCAATAAAATTTTATAAATATATTCTTTTTTTCCCAAATAATATAAAGATGAAGGTATGTCAAAAAGAATTTTACAACCAAGATACATTTTATTGATGTTCAGAAAGCTTATAACTTCCTTAATTAAGACTTTGTGATTAATAATATGCTTGTTTATATCTCTAGTGATAAATTTGTTAAATGGATTGATATGTGCATATTTAGCATCATGATTTCTTATCGGTCTAAGACTAAATCCAATGGGAACCCAATTCTAGCTAAAAGCTAGAATTGGGTATTGACTTCACACTTTTTTATCTCCAACAGGATCAATAGAACATGGAAAGCTAGATTTGAACCCCAATTGATATTTCCATTCTCGCTAGATGTATTGATGCATACAACTTTAGCCACATTTTTTTTTAATTTTTATTTATTTTAGTTGCATACTAAATACAAGGATGTTGGTCCTTTCCTTTAATTTTTTTTGTGTTCATTGGATATGCTAAATGAAGGATGCTTTTCTTTTTCTTTAAATTTCTTCATTCATTTTATTATAAAAAATTTAGTTACAATTTTTTTCTCTTAATTCATTTTGCATACTTTTAGCATTTATATATTTTCTTTTTTAATTTCACATTAAAATTAAAACATTAGTTATATATTATTTTTAAATTATTTTGCAAGTTAAAGCTTTGTTTTTTATTCAAAACTATTTTTTTAGTTATTTCTTTTCCAACCATTTTTTTAATTTACTTTCTATATTAAGTATCATTTTTAATTTTTAAAAGAAAAAAATCATAAATTTTAATGTTTTCAAAAAAATAAAAAATAATATGTTTCTACAAATTATAAATATAGAGAAAAAACAATTATAAATATAATTATAATTAGTATATAAAAAATAAATTTTGTAAAATATATAAATGAATAAATATTATTAAAATTAAGAAACTATTAAAATAAATTTTACAAACCCAGTTTTTTTAGTTATTTTTTTCTAATCATTTTTTAATTCATCTTAAATATCAAATTTTATTTGTAATCTATTTAAGAAAAACATAAATTATGATATTTTCAATAAAATTAAGAGATAATTACACCTAGGGTCTTGACCACACCCCCCTCTTCAAGATGGGGACCCGGCCTAGAGTCTTTTCTTACTAAAGACCTCAGCAACTTTTTAACACATGAACCCCAAAACTCCAATTACTAGACTACCCCTCTTTTGTTTTCTCCCCCTATATATACCATTTATTACATTTATTATCTCATTATTCTCACCCCCCCCCTCCTCACCTATTTCTCTCTCCTCCCCTATCTCCCAAACCGCCACCACCACCTCCATAACATAACCCCGCCATCAACCACCACCGCCAGATGAAGCACCAAAATAACACCATCCTCGCCGGATCTCTTCACTGCAGCATCACCACGCCGGAAAGCTTCGAAGCAGCAACTCATTTTGACAACACCACCTCCATCGAGCTTCGAACCAGCAAATGAGGAGGCCGTGACTTGCTCCGGCGAGCTCGAACGAGGAGGAGAAGCCATGGCTGCGGATCTCAGTTAGCTCGCGAAGAAGGAGAAGCGCATCGGAGTGGTGGCGCGAGGGGTGCGAGGAGGCCGTGACTTGCTCCGGCGAGCTCGAACGAGGAGGAGAAGCCATGGCTGCGGATCTCAGTTAGCTCGCGAAGAAGGAGAAGCGCATCGGAGTGGTGGCGCGAGGGGTGCGAGAAGCTGTCAAGACCACTGAGTTTGTTCGCCGGAGGTTGTTCGCAATGTTGTTCGCCGGAGGTTGTTCGCAGTGTTGTTCGCTGCAATGGTGAAGATGAGCTGGAGAAGATGAGCTCGCAACAATGGTGGTGCTCGTCGTTTCCTTTTTTTTTTTAAATTTCAGATCTAGATCTGGTTTGACCAGATCTGGTCAAACAAGATATTAATTAATTTTCTTATTTTTTAATTGTATATTCATTTGTAATTGTTTAAATTTGTGCAATAAAGGTGAATAAAGTTTTTTTGACTAGTTATGCTTTGTTTTTTAATAATACTCATCAATTTGACGGAGTACTCGTCAAATTTACGGAGTACTCATCATATTTCTCGGAGTACTCATCAAATTATTCAGAGTACTCATTACAATTATTCGGACTACTCACCAAAATATATAGAGTACTCATTAAAATATATAGAGTATTTAATCAATTTATAGAGTACTCTCAGTTTTTTTCGATACTCTAAGTTTTTTTCCGATACTCTCAGTTTTTCCCGATACTCTCAGTTTTTTCCGGTGACTGGTGGTCGGAGGTCGGTGGGCGGAGGTCGGTGGTAGGTGGGTAGGTGGTAGGTGGGTAGGTGGTAGGTGGGTAGTGGTAGAGGAGAGAGAAATAGTGACATCACACTTTTTTATCTTTTAGTGGCAGTAGGGGTAAGAAAGACAATTGTCAAAATTGAGGTCCCTAAGAAGAATGGCATTCAAGAAACTACTCTATAAAGAAGACAATTAGTCTCCAAGACCCTATATATAATTCACCCTAAAATTAAATAATCTATAAATTATAAATGTGTAAAAATAATTATAAATATAAGAGTAAATAGCACTTTTGCCCCCTGCGTTTATACCCGATTGACAGGTTGCCCCCTAACCTTTGAAATGCGACTCGTTTCCCCTTAAGTTTTAATTTCGTGCCCCATTACCCCCTGACTGTGTGTTCCGTCCATTTTGGCCGTTAAAAGTGACGTGGCATTTCCATGTCACATTTTTTTTAATCCAACTGTTAATTAATCATTTAATTAAGATTAAAGTAAGGGTAAAATAGGTTTTTTATAATAGTTTTAATATTATTAAATAAAAATGATATAATAACACCCCCCACCCCCACCCCACCGCACCCCCTACCCCCCCTCCCCTTCTTCTTCTTCCCCGATGACCTGCAACTCCTATTCTTAAAAAAAAAAATCAATATCTTGTTCGAGTGAGCAGCAACCATGGCAACAGAGAAGAAAACAGCAGCAACAAAAGCCATGGCCGACCTCCTCTCTCTCTCACTCCTTCGCCTCCCCCTCGTCCAAGTAAGTCTATAATATTCACATAATGCTCTATCTTAGGTTCGATTTTGTACTCCATCATTAACTGAAATAGCTTCAATCCTTCATCCACAAAACCAGAATGATTACAAGAAGATATTATAGTCAGAAATGTCACATCATCTGGTTTAATATCTAAATCTCGCATCTCATTAAACAATTGTATCGCTTTATCACACTCACCATGTGTTCCATACCCAGAAACCATAGAATTCCATGTTACCACGTTTCTTTCAAACATGTTGTGAAATAAACGCTGAGCATATTTTAAGCTACCACATTTAACATACATATCGAGTAAAGTATTCTCCATTTGAATATCATTTGAAATACCATTTGAAATAAGGTGTCTAATATAATAGCAATGAACTGCTTTTCCTTTAACTAATACAGCCATTGATGAAACTGCTACTAAAGCATTAGTAATCGAAACTGAATCTGGATAAAATAGGGGGAGGCGAAGGAGTGAGAGAGAGGAGGTCGGTGGGGAGGGGGAGGGGGAGGCGAAGGAGTGAGAGAGAGGAGGTCGGCCATGGCTTTTGTTGCTGCTGTTTTCTTCTCTGTTGCCATGGTTGCTGCTCACTCGAACAAGATATTGATTTTTTTTTTTTAAGAATAGGAGTTGCAGGTCATCGGGGAAGAAGAAGGGGAAGAAGAAGAAGGGGAGGGGGGTAGGGGTGCGGTGCGGTGGGGGTGGGGGGTGTTATTATATCATTTTTATTTAATAATATTAAAACTATTATAAAAAATATATTTTACCTTTACTTTAATCTTAATTAAATGATTAATTAACATCTGGATTAAAAAAATGTGACATGGAAATGCCACGTCACTTTTAACGCCAAAATGGACGGAACACACAGTCAGGGGGTAACGGGGCACGAAATTAAAACTTAAGGGGCAACGAGACGCATTTTAAAGGTTAGGGGGAAACCTGTCAATCGGGTATAAACGCAGGGGGCAAAAGTGATATTTACTCTAAATATAATTATAATTAGTACATAAAAAATAACTTTTATAAAATATATAAATAAAGAATTTTTTATTAAAATTAAACAATTAAAATTAAGTTTGAATATAAAATTTTAAAATTGATAGTTGAAATAGGGGAGCTGTTGGGGCAAAGTTGTTATCGAAAGTTAGATATTTATAAGAAAGTGATGTTTGACTTCCAATTCTAGCTAAAATTGTAGGAGAGCTGTTGGACTTAGCCTAAGTGGTAAGATTTTTTTTCTTCTAGGGATTAAGGTAGTGTGATTCTTTGTTTGCTTACCTCTTTATATGAAACTGCTATATTTGACAAGTTTGCATTACCCTAATGGGTTTAGTTTACACCCCAAATGCGAATTTATGAACTTGACTCATTTATTGTTGTTTATGGCCTACTATTTTTCAAAGCGAATCTTAGCACTGCAAATCTTAAATTGCCAATTCAACCAAAAATCCGAACCGTTAGAAAAAAAATATTCTATTAATGAGATTTTATATCTCCAACAGCAAAACCTGTCAAATGTGGTATATACCTATTTTAAGATTGTAAGGGTTAAAGATACTAGGCAAAAGAGAGTTATACTTTGGTGGCTCTAGTGCTGATTATAATTTTAATATTTGTGGCACTTTGGGTGTAAAGGATGGGTCTTAAACTGTTAGGTGTTTGGGTGTTCCTAACCAATTGGAAACACAATGAAAAAAATTTAAATTTAGAGGATGTTCAGATTGTTGGATGTATTTAAGCAAAGTTTAATCACTGCAGGATATATACGTCCAGCCGTCTGGGTTGTACATTGAGTAGTGATACTGATAAGGGTTTAATTAATATTTTTTAGTTGTTTTATTTTGATTTCTTGAATGATGTAGTTTTATGTTATGTAGTTGGTTTGGTATGTTTTGTGTATTTCTATTGTTTAATTTGGGGTAGTGGCTATTCATATGTTACAAATTAGGGGCCTTTATTATAAGACTTTTTTTTTTTTTTTTGCATACATGAGAGAGCCACTTTGGACTCGGAGTAAATGACTCCAATGAGATTCGATCCCAGGACCTCTTGGTCTCTGCGGAGTAACCTAACCACTAGGCTAATTATCTATCTCTAAGACTTTCTTTTTAATACATTAGCTATTTTGACTCGGGTGATTAAAATTTGTTCTCAAGATCTTGATCACTACAGAATAGCTATCAATCTCAAGACTTTTGAGTTGATACAATTTACTTGCTTAGAAGAAAAACAACAACAATGAGACTTGTAAAGAAAAATTCTTCAAGAAATATCATTAATTAACAAAGTAATTTCAAACACAAAGAAGGAAAATAAGATTTATTCTTCAGAGTTTAGATGGATGTTGAAAATAACAATAAAGAGGAAGTGGTTGCTCGAAAAGAGAAGAGAGATCACTTAGTTTTGGTGGGATATGAAGCCATTTTGTTAATGCCACAAAGTCCTTCAGCTTTCCCAGTGTTTCTCTTCATCTTTATGAAACCTTTCTCTCCCCATTTTGGTCCCCATGAGTTCTTGACAATGATGTAGTCTGATCCCTTTGTCGATCCATATCCAACAGCTGTCACTCCATGATCAAGGTCAGTTCCACAATGTCCATCAAACACACCCTACAAATATCAATACACACGTTGAATCATATAGCTACGAGGAAGAAGAGAGAAAACATGCACGAGCCTTGAGCCTTACCCCTTTGTAGAATTGGAAATCTCTACCAGATGCATCAATGGCTACACTTAATGGCTGGTGTGCTAATGCCTTTAACAGACTCTGTTCATCATGTGCCGGTACATCATGGTAGCCATTGATTGTCACCACCTCGGATTCATCCTGAACCCACACACACAAGATGTTAACTAGAATCTAGGATTTATTAGTATTAAGTCGGATGATAAATTTACAAATTTACCCTCTTCTCATCGCAAGTGCCTTCCACCATGATGTAAGGGTAGTCGTCTTCCTTATGAAGGCCACCATTGGAGACAATAAAGGAAAATGCATAATCCATTAGTCCTCCATTGCACCCATTGTTAAAGCTTGTGTCACAATCAATCAGCTCTTGTTCAGATAAGGTGGTTAAATTTCCTGTCACAATTTGGTTTATTCCTTCAACTGCAGCTACTGTTGAAAATGCCCAGCAACTCCCTGTATTTGGTAACCTAGTATTAGGGCATTATAGTCAATAAAGAATTTATAATACGAGGACAGGAAAGTTTAACGTACCACATTGACCCTGGTTCTTGACAGGAGTAACAGCTCCTTTCTTTCTCCAATCAACAGATTTTGGCAAATCAACAACATCTCTATAACTAAATTCTTCAGAAGATTTAGTGGTCCTTGTCTCATCAACCTTAAGACCTAGATACATATTCTTGAATTCATCATGGCTCAAATCAGTAAACTCATTCAAACCAAGCCAGTAATTACTGATTTCCTTATTCCTATCATCAATGTGTTTTAGATTGTCTTTGAAAATCTCAAACCTATGTAACTTTTCTTCAATACTCTCGTATATTTTACCATGTTTCTCAATCCAGTTTTCAAAGAGGTTGATGAGCTTATCAATGCATGTTAAATCATCTGGTGAGTAACCGACTATTGACATATCGTTGGCTGATGCAATACGGGAAACAAATGAGGTTAAAAATAGAAGAAACAACAATCTTGCAAATGTTGAGAGAGCCATTGCTGATTTCTACAGGTGGACTTTACTAAGAAAGAATAGGAAAACTTGATGAGAAATGAGATAAGTAAGGGGTGGTATTTATACGATATTTATGATCATTGTTTACAAAGATTATGCAATACATTTGTTGCTTTCAAGTAAAGTAGTCAGTATTTCTTACATGAAAAAGCACGCTTAGACTTTAAGCTTGGTTCATCAGTTCAGCAGCCTTTAATTTAAAGCATGTTGTCAAATGCTGTACCTTATGATGCTATGCCATGAATGAGTAAAAAAATTGAGTCCGAGGAGGGGGACCCGTAAATTTTATAGGTGATATAAAATAGAGCCAATTAGAGGTAAATGCCTATTAAAGAAATTATTTAAAAAAAGGTGCCTCCAAAAAAACATTTTGGAGAAAACAGCCTCTTCCAAAACTACCCCCTAACTAACCATTTAAAAAAAAAAAAAAAAAAAAGCGTGTATATATCTTTTGTTTAAAAAAGAAAAAAAAAAAAAAAACAAAAAGAAACCGTCTCTCAACTCATATACAAACAAACTGCACACAAACAAACAAAACACAAAACTGCACACACACACACACTGCGAGTGAGGGAGAGAGACTCACCGGCGACTAAGGGCGACTCAGGCGCGACTCAACACAGCGACTCAACACCGGCAACGACAAACAAAACAACAACAAACTAGTAAGTACTTCTAAAAACCTAAAAATCGATGTTATTGTGTGATTTTTGAGTGAAATTTTTGATTCCGACTGTGTTAATGAATGATTCACAAACAAAAACAAAACAAATTTACAAATCATGTTGAATTTAAATGATTTTTGCATGATTAATGTTTGATTAAGATATACGGTGTTTATATATAGCGATTTTGTTAGTTTCTAGGGTTTATAATACGATTTTAGGATGAATGTAGTAGAATAATGTGATTAACATAAAGAGACAATGAAATGCAGTGATTAAAGATGATTAAAATGTGCAACAGGGACCTATAGTGCAATTATACTCAAAATATTTGAGGTATTAGTGTAAAATATAGATAAAACAGGGTCTGAGACTAAATTATTGAGTAAATATTGTGAAGATTATAGACAAAATGTATAGTTTAGGGACCTTATAGTGTAATTAGTGCATAATATGGAAATCTGGAAACTGTTTTTAGTAAGTGTACTAAACATGGAATTCCATGTTTAATACAGTTATCAGAACATGGAATTCCATGTTTTGGTAACTGCATAAAACATGGAATTCCATGTTTAGTACACTTACTAAACATGGAATTAACTCAAATTCAGGAATACTAATTTGTTTTCTTGTGCTTGTGTAAAAACAGGAGAAAATGGCACCAAGAAGAAACATGAATAATGAAGAAGTAGATGAAGTAGAAGAAGGGAGAAAAACAAGAACTTTTAAAGAAACATACAAGTCGAATTTAACTGTACTTGTAAAGTTACTAAGTGAACCACAATTTAAAGAACATCACATAGAATGGTGCAAGGAAACACCATTCTATGAATTGATAAATGGATTATACAAGTTAATGAAAAGAAAAGAAAATTTTATACTTAGGAAAGGGGATATTATAACACAAGAAATAATTAAGTGCTACTCAAGACAGAAAAAGGGGTTCGTATTAGGAGAAAGAGTAATAAAACTTAAAAGAGAAGATGTAGCTGTTGTAATGGGAATCAAAGGTGGAGAGGAAGAATTCCCTAGTCTATCAAATGAAGAAGCTGGTGAATTAACGGAATGGCATGTCAAATACTTTGGAGATAACAAAAGGGTGAAAACAACAGATATAAAAGACGTGTTGAAGAATATGATGGAAGATATTCCAGATGTGGAGGGAGAAGGTGAAGATGAAAAGAAGGAAAGAAAAGAAAGAGTGGAGAAAGAAAGGATGGCAGATTTTCCTCTGTTAATGACACTTTTCATAATGGGGAATGTAATGTACTCAAATAAAGGAACTGTAATCAAGAAAAGAGATATTAGGACAATCGAAATGATAAAAGACAAGATGACAGAATATGATTGGACAGGAAGACTTATAGATTTGCTAGAGGAATCCTTGGAAATCTATAGTAGGACAAATCCGAAGAAAGTAATAGGATGCGTAACAGTTCTAGTGGTAAGAAACAAGACTAATCTAAAAATACATATATATATATAAGTTTATAAAGTGTACTAATATTATACTTTCTTATGTTGCACAGGCTTGGTTTTATGAATATACATCTTTGGGAACTAAATTAAGACAAAATGCTTGGCCAAGAATTCTGAGATGGAAGCTAGATGATAGAGACAGAAAGTATAAATCGTCAAAAATTGACAAACTAAGAAAAAAAGAGGTAAACTAAACATAAAGATTTACATATATATAAATTAAACAGTTAACTAAAACTGTACATATCTTCCACAGGTTAGAAAGAAGATAGTCATAAGCGATGAGGAAAAAGAAAAACTTGGGTTAAAAAAAGAGAATGAAGAAGAAGAAGAAGATGACGATAGTGTCGTATCTGTGACACAAAGAGATTCAGAAGATGAGGAAGAGGAAGAGGAGAAGGAGGAGGAGGAAGAAGAAAAAGGTAAAAAAAAAAAAATGCATTAGGTTAAGTTTTATAAAACATGGAATTCCATGTTTCAAACATGGAATTCCATGTTTCATTCAGTTTCGTACTGTATATAACATGGAATTCCATGTTTGAACATGGAATTCCATGTTCATTCAGTTTCGTACTGTATAAAACATGGAATTCCATGTTTCAAACATGGAATTCCATGTTATATACAGTACGAAACTGGGGATTCCATGTTTTGTGCAGTTAAGTTTTAGTCTTATAACTAATTTTTTTTTTGGTTTTGATGGTTGCAGATGAAGAAGAAGAAGAAGAAGAAGATACAACTGTAAAAGATTTACATGATGAATTAGATGGGGCTTACAAGAGACAGCACATTCTAGAAAAGGAGAAATCCAAGCTGGAGAAACAGTTAAAAGAAATAAACGAAAAGGAGAATAAGAAAATAAAGAAGCTGGAAGAATCAAACAAAAAACTGAAAGATCGAGTAAACGAACTAGAGACGGAGAACACGGAGCTTCACGTGCAAATAGTAGAAAAAGATTCAATAATCAAAAAGCTTAAGGAAGAAAAGGAGGTGGACCACTATGTAGAGCGCGCAGTGGACTATGGAATGTACATGGACACGCCTCCAGAGAAAAACAGTGGACAGGACAGAGAGGGAGGAGTAGAAACAGAGAAAGAAAACGAGCCACCGGTGAATATGGAAACCGACAAAGAAAACGAGCCGGGAGTGAATATCGAACCCGCGACTGAGGTGAACAAGGAAGCCAATAGTGAGGCAAATATGGGGACTGAGGTGGTAACTCAAAAGGAGCAAGAAAGTGGAAAAGAAGCAAATCCCGAGGTGCCAGCTGGAGAAACCGTACAGAATGATGAAGAAAAAGAAAAAACACCAACTGCCCAGGATGAAGAAGAAGTTCAAATAACGGGAGAAAAAGCAGAGGGTGTAAAAATAAGTTCAATGGTAACAAGGGTGAAGAGAAATCCAAGAAATGCAAAGAAGAAACTCGAATCGGACTTCACGACACAGAAAACAAAAAGAAGAAAGGTGAGCAAAAACATAGAATTCGAGATAGAGAATACATCGAAGAAAGTAGAAAATGAGAATGAGCAGAGAATGAAAAAACGTCAAGATAAAGGAAAGACAAAAGTAGATGAAGGAAAAGTCGATGAAGGAAAAGATAATGAAGAGGAGAAAAGGTGGGGGAAGGTTGTATATGGAAGAAAAAGGAATCAAAAGAAGAATACTTATGAATTCATAGAAAAGAGACATGTAAAAAAAGTAAACGATATTTTAGAACAACAAAAGGACAAATTGTAAGATTTTAACTTCTATTCTATACTTATTTTAATCTTTTATGTATTAACAATTGAATATATATATATTTTTTTGCAGGTGTGCTGTGTGGGGAGAAAACATGACTATACCAGTAACAATTGAAGACATGGAAGCAATAGCAGAAGAAAAGGCGATCGATATAAGCGTAAGTAGGAAAAAGTTATAACTGTAATAAACATGGAATTCCATGTTTATTACAGTTATCAGAACATGGAATTCCATGTTTTGATAACTGTGCTAAACATGGAATTCCATGTTTATTACATTTCCTAAAACAGTATACATATAAAAAACATGGAATTCCATGTTTATTACAGTTATCAGAACATGGAATTCCATGTTTTGAAAACTGTATAAAACATGGAAATCCATGTTTATTACACTTACAAAAAATGTATAACACATGGAAATCTAATGTTTATTACAGGTTATAGAAGCATACTTGACTCTGATACAGCATGAATTTGATAAGAAAGAAAAACACGAGACAACTATGGACAATATATTTATCGTGGAGTACAAAGTTGCACACATGACAACAGAAACAATGGTAAGCAAAAATTATTTTCACTACTGAATATATATAAACGATTAATGAAAATTGTTCAATATATGTAGGATTTCGTTAACGGAAATGACCCCGAGATAATGGAAAAACAAGTGAAGAAGTTGTTTTTAAATGCTGTTGAAAATATCGAAGGTGATAACGTGAGTGTACTCATTCCTATACAAACGGTGGAGGACGAGGATAATGTAAAAGATTCACACTGGTCACTCTTAGTGTTTGAACTCCACGAGTTCCCGGAAAACAAATGGAGACACTACAACCCGGGAAAGGGACTTAAAAATCAATCCTTAGCCGACAAATGCAGAAAAAACGCTGAAAAAGTCTTCCACTATCTTGATATGGGGCCTGGACCAGATTCCGAGAACCAGACTCAACTAGAGTTGAAGGAGATGAATTGCCCACAAATGGCTGAAGGAAGCAAAAACAGTGGAGTTTATATTTGCATGTACGCGGAGGACATGTACAACACAGCTAAAATTAGGGAGACATTCGAAGAGAATGAAGCTGAGAAGTTCCGTGCAAGGATGTATATGCAATTCTTAGACAACGAATATCAAAGAATTAGTTATTCAGACACTTGAAAAATGTTTAAACTACTATGTTTTTAATTATTTTAGGTTTGTTTAAAGATTCTAATGTTTAAAATGAATTGTAATGAATTCTTAGTTTATTAATTTGTTATGAATTGTAATGAATTCTAATATTGAAAAAATTCTTAGTATTATATGTTTGTCAATTACTTTATTATAATGTTTCGATACAAACAGGTTACTTGAACAAGGAAAAAATTTCAATGGAATTCCATGTTTTTCAACTGCACAAAACATGGAATTCCATGTTTTTCAACTGCATAAAACATGGAATTCCATGTTTTTCAACTGCATAAAACATGGAATTTCATGTTTTGAAAAATGTAAACCTGCAAGAAAAACAACTTAAGCTAGTGAGCTAAAAATGATATACTAAAACATAATCACTATAAAAAAACAATATAAAAAATTTCAATGGAATTCCATGTTTTTCAACTGCACAAAACATGGAATTCCATGTTTTGAATCTGTATGAAACATGGAATTCCATGTTTTTCAACTGCATAAAACATGGAATTTCATGTTTTGAAAAATGTAAACCTGCAAAGAAAAACAAGTTAAGCTAATGAGCTAAAAATGATATACTAAAACATAATCACTATAAAAAAACAATATAAAACACAAAAAAGTATAAGATCAAAAATTATTCAAACCATAACTACAGAATCTGTAAAAATGATAAACAATTCAATTTAAAAAAAATTATTAAAAGGAATGTAATGATCGTAAAAAATAAAACAAAAATCATATAGCAGCTCGGCAAGTTTTGGCATTATGATGTCCTAGTGTGTGACAACGTCCGCAGGTAATCATCTTAGGTTCGTGCTCAAATTCTCCACGAGACTTGAAACGTTTCGTTTTGGGTCGGCCAGGAGGAACCTTGACGATTGGAGGCTGCACATAAACATCGTTGGGCCCGAGGGGTGGTGAAGGTGGAGCAAACGTGGAAAAAGCAGGAACGTTCCGAGAGTAGCATTCCTTGTATAATGCGGTCTGATAATACCTCTCGATATACTCTAAACGGTGAGCTGGATCTACCGATTTTTGCAAAACAGCGACGGCATGTGAACAAGGGAAACCGTGAAACTGCCAATCCCCACACGTGCACGAGCATCTATGAAGATCAACAACATGAGAAGGGTCCGAAACAACTTGATACAGTTGTCCTGATTGACGACAAACTGTCCAAGAACGAGATTTGTTAAAATGTTGTTTGTAGACAAGCTCCGCCTCGGGTACAAGTGTTGTGCTCCACTTCGAAGACTCTAAAAGCCTTTCTGAAAAGATACGCATTACCCAAAGCCGGATTTGATCGATTAGCTCCATAATTGGTAGTTCGTCCCACTGCTCACGCTTCAATCTCGAGTTCACTGATTCGGCAGCGTTTGAAGTCATCTCCCCGTAACGCTTGTGGTGTCGCCTAGGGTGTGATAAAAATAAGATCAATTTAAGTATGGAAAACTATGCACTCTCACCCTAGACAGGCACAGTACTGCAAGTATTACAGGACGTATGCAAGTTTTAATGATAAGTAGAGTTCGTTCTCAGGGACTTAAGTGTGTTAAACGCGTAGGAACAGATAACGAGTAAAAGTAAATAACTAGAAGACAGTAAATAAATATTTGGTTTTTCGAATTTATGAATTAAAACTAAATTAAAACTATGAAAATAAAGACAATAAAGTAAAAGATTAAGAATATGAGATGAGAAGTATAGCTTAGGTTTTGCTAGTATGCACTAATCCTTCTAATTCTATCTATAAATCTAGTTCATAAGGGAGAATATTAGCTCTTGGTAATACTTAGTCAGGATTCTAAATTCCACTACCTTAGACCTTGAGAGCGACTAAGGGGGCTACGTCACAACCAAGAAGTGATTTAAAATAGGGTTATCAAACGCCACTAAGGCCCTAAGCAAATACTGCAAGTCTTGGTGATACTGTGGTTAAAACAAACCTTAATGACTATCTAGTTAGAAGTATGTTTTGTCAGAACTGCTATCGACACTAGACATTATGTGGTGGTTCAATAGTTAAACACCCTTACAAGGTGACCATCTAACTACTCTTAAAACAATCCTAAAGTGATCAATTCTAGGAAAGACAATAAATCAAAACACATAAGCAAATATAAAGTAAGAAGCTAATATCAGATTAAAACATATAATTCCCCAAAGAAACTTAGATAGAAGAATTAGAATTCATAGATTATACATATGCAAAACCCAAGCTATGGGAGGTTTAGTTCATACCTGAAGGAAATAAACTAAAAGAAATAATAAAAGACATCATCTTGCTCTCTACAATAAACTGGAAGAATAAAACCTTAAGAACTAATTACTATGAGGCAAGGATGATTTACAAGTGATATAAGGGTGTATTTATAGGTGTTTAGAAGACCTAATTCGTTTTCTTGAGGAAGAGTTAAGGTAATGGACTTCTAGCCCAACTCAAATTCGTATGGAAATAAAGATAAACACTGCTGCGTTGTTTTGGTCATAACTTCTTTATTATTGGTCCGATTTTGCTCCACAAGATACCAAAAGAATCGCAACAGAATTATCTAGACCCTTTAGGAGTAATCTACCAAATTCGGCCTCTTTATTAGGTAAAAACGCCTATCTTTGCAGTATCCCAGATTTAGGCAGCTTTTCCTTTTCCATCTTTTTAGCAATTCTTTCCTTATCTCCAATTACCATGCATATCTCTTTCCATAAGTTGTTGTCTTTGACTTGGACTCTAATTAAGCTCCATAATTATCTTTAAAGCTACACACTAAATAAACAATTAAACCCAATATGCTCTAAAAACATTAATTCTATAAATCAAGACACAAAATAGGAAAGTGCACTAAAACTCAAGAAAATCGACATTATTGACTTCTAAAACACTAAAAATGATGTCTCATCTTAACATAAATCTATCACAAATGAGGAGACATCAAGACCCCCAACTCAAAGTTGTATCGTCCCGATACAATAAAAGATAAAAACATAGGGAAGTCTAGAAATACACACTTTATAAAATTCTCAACACAAGGGAAAAGCATAGCAGAATATATAGAATAAACCTAAAGCACATAACTCAGAAAATTTCATGCAATAATATTCATAAACTACATACCTGTACACTTCTCATATCCACAGTCAACACGGCTTGAATTCAAGATTAGATTAGTTTCGCAATGTAAGAAGGATTGGGACCTTACTCAGTTCCCCTTGAGAGCTATAGATTGTTCATCAAACCTCACTAGTATCCAAGAATCCACTTAACTAATCTCTAATGGCTCAATCACTTCTCAATTACATAACAAAGAATCACAAGGTCTTTAAGGTTGTAATGTAGGCTTAGGGACGGTATGATAGTATATTTGGATAATTTGGAGTGAGCTTTTGGCTCTCTCCTCACTAGCCATCAACGAATCGCCCTAGAGCTTGAGTTACTCTCATAAACGTTTCTCACTCAACCCAATGAATTCCTTGATGCACAATTTAGCATCCCCAATAACCCAATTAAAGCTTAAGATGTTCACATAAAAATCCACTTTGCCGGTCCGAATATATATATTTTCTTTTCCTTTCAAATCAATTCTCTTTTCTATAGCTATGACTCTCTTTTAATGTTGAGATATCACGCTAATTTTCTCATATATATTTTTTCTCTTTTAATGCCCTTGTTGGCAATATTAGCTCGAAGCTTCTTTTTCATTCACTATTACCCCGGCAAAGGGTTACAATACAATGTTGTGAAACATCCTCAATATAAAGCACAAAGCACAATTAATAAGCTCAAAAATCCCAACATAATAACTCCCATAATGGTGGACCCACCACCCCAAACTCAAGCTCTAAAACAACTGTCTAAGCATCGCGATTCGAGTGCGGGTCATATGTAAAAGTCCTAAAAATCTAAAGGATATGGCTTATAATGTGTTTCAATAAAAAGGCTTTAGAAAGGCTAGAAGGGGCTAAGAAGGATATACTTTTAAACTCAAAAATCACAAGGTGAGAAGGTATAAAAAGGCTTCAAAGGCTTAAAAATATGAAAGAACCGCCTTGATCACTTTCTACACTATGTAATTCAGAAAATTTCTTACCTTTAGCACTTTCATCAAATGGTTTTTCAACTAGCTTGGATCTCACGGCCTACACACTTTCAAGGTTCCCTGAGATCGAACATACTTTCTATCGCATTGCTCACTAATCTTTTCTTTACTATCAACGTGTGTTTTCCTGCAAATACTCAAAGCATACACATACATAGCTCATAAACATATCACTTACTATCATTAATCTACTGAGCTCATGCTTTCAAGCTATTAAACACACTCTACATCTAATTCCCATGCATCAAAAATTTTAATTTCACCCAAAAACAGAAAAATGGAGATGAGAGACAACGAATCCCCACACCCCCAACTCAAAAATGAGCCGTGTCCCCACGACTCGAAAAAAAAGACTCGAAAACAGAAATTAAAATTAGCAGATAGACATATTTACAGAAATGGTAAGGAAGAAAGAGAACATACTCTCGAGGCTATTGCCTCGCATCATTGACATCCAAGGTTGGAATTGCTGGATCTTTCGTTAATTGCTCAAGGAGTTTCATGATGTGCACTTGATTAGCATTGATTTGTGCCACATCATTGACTAAAGAAGTTTGAGCTGCTTCAAATTTCGTTAAACGCTCCTCCATCTTCTCTTGCCAAGATTGCTCCTTTTCTTCCTTCGAGACTTGAGTAGAACCCGCTCTTCGAAGGCTTTCTTTGATCCAAGCATTATCAATATAACTCGTCTTAAACTCGAGTTTCTCTTCTTCACCCAATACTACATTCGCTTTTCGCACAAGACACGTGATCATAGTTGGAAATTTAACGTTATAAACCGATTTAGGAGAGACCGAGAATCGTATCACCTCCTCATAGATCAACTGTGCCACATCAACTTCTTCTCCTCTCAAAATACAGTCCAACAGTAGCGCGTTCTTCATAGTCACCTCCAAAGTTCGTGTGTTTCCAAAGACATTAGGGATAAGGAAATTGTGCCAAATTCTAGCATCTGCTTGAAGATATTTGTAAGGCCAAGGTGCCTTCAATTCTCCCGTATGTAATTGCACTTTCTCTTTGTCTAAAACATGCTCAAAAAGTAATTCCTTATCAAAGATTTTTCGTTTAGCAACTGCTTCCTCAAATTTGCAACAACCTTTCGGATTCTGAAACTTGAAGTGGTTCCTAATCTCCTCAACTGTGAAAGGAACTAACTTTCCTCTAATCGGAACACAATCACTATCTCGGCTAAAGAGGCCTAGATAGAACTCCAAAACTAATTCAGGACATAATTCAGAACGGCTTACCATGAACGTAGACCAACCCAACTTCTCACCAAGCTCAAAGAATCTCTTGTATTCTCCATCTCTAATTTCTTCCTTGAATACTTTCTCATAGGCAAAAGGTAGTTCTTTTAATTGTTTCTCTGCAGAAATCTTCAAGGCCTTTGAAGTATCCACTTTCTCTATAGGTATAGGATTTTGTTGAGGTTGTGTTCTTTCCTTTGCATAAAAATAAAGCTTTTTACCATTACTATCATACGAAGGTTTCCCACTTTTCAATTTATCTTTACCCTTTGATTCAGAACTAGCTCCTTTGTCAATTGATTTCTTCTTGTTTAAATCCAATCCCTTGTTACTCTTCACCTCCCTCTTACTAGATAAGATTGATGTTCTATTAGTCATCTTCAATTAACCCCCAACTCAAAGCTTTAGCAACCCTTGAAAATTAAACTCTTGAATTAATGGATGAACAAGCTTGATTTGTCCTAGGATGGGTGAATTGGTGATGAATCTCTATGTGGGTGAGGATGATTTGTAATGGGTAGGCTTGGATTTTAGAAATTGTGTGATGAATTTGTGAAATTTGGCTCTTTGATTCTTCAATTTGAATGAATTTGGTGATGATTGGTAGCTTGATTCTCTCTTGTAATGATGTGGAGAGAAGGTTTGATGTGTTTTCCTTGATGATTGGGTAGTGTTTTGGTGATTGGTGAAGGTTTTGATGAGCTTCAATGGAGTTAGGAGAGTTGTGGAGAAGAAAGAGAGGGTTGAGGTTTAATAAATTCGGAATAATAGGCTTAATACCTCCTTTATAACTCAATCCCGTAACTTTCTCTCTCCTCTGGCGGCGCTGCGGACTACCCCTGCGGACCATGGGGTGCACCGCAGGGTAGTCCGTGACATCTGATGCTCGAAAATTTTTGCTCACTGACCTAAACCCGTGGTAGGACCCCGTGGTACGGGTTTTTGGCTTGCGGACTAGGGTCCGGTGTACCGCGGGGTACACCGCGGCTTCTGTAGCTGCTCCGTCAAAATACCCGTGGTAGTCAACCCGTGGTACGGGTTTCTGGGGCGCGGACCATGGCACGGTGCACCGCGGGGTAGTCCGTGGAAATTTTTCGTGTTTCTGACCTAAACCCGCGGTAGCAACCCGTGGTACGGGTTTTTGACCTCGCGGACCATCCCTGCGGACCATGGGGTAGTCCGTGAGGGTAGTCCGCGGGGTGCTTTCTTGCGCTCCAAAAATTTTCCTCGCGTTCCCTAACTTGATTTCTCCGATTCCTACACACCAAAAACACTAATACCTTTCTCAAATATGCATTATCAACTAAAAACAACTAAAATAAACTTAAACTAAGAATGTAAAAGACATGAAAACATAAAAAAAAAACTTCGGGTTGTCTCCCGAGCAGCACTTTTGTTTAACGTCTTTCAAAGTTAGACGTGTTACCTCTGTCAAGATTTGCGAATATAGCCTCCCCAACAACGAGTAAGGCTATGAACGTCAACTAATCTGCGCTTGACCCCTGTTTTGGGGCGAATTTCTATCACCTTGGCTGAAACAACCTTAGTGACAATGAATGGTCCCATCCACGAGTCTTTGAAACTTCGTGGCCTGTTCTCGCGTTTGTGGGCTTTCCATAGGACTTCATGGCCAACCCCAAACTCAATGTTTGGCTCAGTATCCACAGGTTTTAAGTGGATCTCCTCAGGAGGGACTTTGTGATGTGAAAGGCTGTGGATGATAGGCACGGTGGGATCCAACTTCCTTGGTTTTTTACCCAAGACATAGAAGGTCTCGGATACATTTTTAGCCTGAAGGGTGATGGTCCCATCTTGGAAGTTGATCACACTTTGACTTGTGGCCATGAAGGGTCGTCCAAGTATGATCGGAACCTGCTTATCTGCATCAAACTCAAGAATAACAAAGTCAGTAGGGATGGCGATATTACCTGCACGGACTAAGACGTCCTCCACTGTTCCCCACGTCCTCTTCACTGAGTTGTCAGCAAACTGCAACTTCACTGGAGTTTTCTCTGATTTTTGAAGTCCAAGTCTCTCGAACACGGACTTAGGCATAAGATTCACACCAGAACCCACATCGTACATTGCTTTCACCTTGAGCCTACCATGCAATTGAATAGGAAGGTTGAAACTTCCCGGATCTTTAAGCTTAGTGGGTAGCTCTTTCTCACTTCTTCTCGAAACCCTCAGGTTCTCTCTTGGGATCTCTACACTCGCCTCTTTCTCAGGAATAACTTGCGTAAAAACTTGTTGCGGTGTAAGTCCTCTCTTTGCAATCTCAAGCATCTGGGCGTTGATATTTTCAGGTTGGTACGCCTCTACAAATGTCTTGAGAACAGTGTCATCTTTAGGAATTGTATCAGGAATGGTTGATGACACTGGTTGAACACTAGGTGGCGATTCCACCTTCTCTTCTTCTTTCTCCTTTAGCACAGCAGGTGCCACTTCTTCGTTCGATTCTTCTTTTGAGGCTTCTTCCTCTTTCTCTCTCGCTAACTCCGCTGCATACTCTACCATCGATCGCATCTCCTCTTGCACCTTTTTCAGTAGCTCTATGAACTCGTCTCTCTCTTCATCGCTTTCCAGATGATAAACTTCTAGACAGTCGGACTCCTCGGGGTTAGACTCGGTTGGCTCTTCTTCAATACTGGGAACTTCCACGGCACTAATGGCAGCATGTGGTGCTTCCTCCTTTTCTTTTTCGATTTCAAGGCATATAGCCTTGCAAGCTTCGAACCCAACATTGTTTTCACCTCCTTCGATTGCCTTTACCTCCTTTTGTTCTGTTAGATGCTTGTTTATTTGGGCTAATTGAGTACTTAGCATCTGAAGTATGGCATCGTGTCCTCGGACTTTTTCCTCTTGAGCGTTTACAGTTGTGTTCAAACGTTCTAGAGCTTGTACTATCTGTGTATTGTCCATAGATCCTTCTTGCGGATACTGAGGTAAAGCTTTTTGATCTAAAGTATCGGTATAGGTGTCTTGAGCAGGTTGTTGTGGAGGAGTAGGTCGATTCTGATATTGGTTTTGGTACTGACCTCTCTGTTGGTAAGAGTTGTTCTGGGGTCGCGATTGATATTGACTAGGATTAGCGGCCCCTTGTGGATTTGAATACTGCATACCCGGATGGTTGCGGTTGCCCCATCGGTTAGATATAAAGTAAACAGATTGCGGATTTGTTTCGCACTCTTCCCATGAATGATCGTTAACTCCACATTGTTGACAACCTTGTGCCTCTTGAACTACCTTTGTAGCAGCTAAATTCTTCTCCATCGCGATTCTCAGCTCCTTGATTTGATTTTCTAACGAGGATATTTGAGCTGAGTTCGCGGTTTCTGCATCTAAACGAAGCGTTCCTCGGGTCTTTGCTGCAGAAGCTCGCGTTGAAGGCCAACTTCTTTCTTGTTCCATAATATTTTCTAACACCTCGGAAGCTTCATTGTGATTCATGGACACAAAATTACCCTTTCCAATGTTATCCACCTTGTCTCTACCCTTGTCATCAAGACCTTCATAGAATATAGCAAGTTGTAGAGCAGGTGTATAACCATGGAGCGGACATCTAGCTAATTTTTGTTGAAACCTTGTCCATGCTTCTCCCACTGTTTCTCCATCTTCTTGAGAAAATCTTGCAAGCTCGGTTTGATCTTTAAGTCTCATGCTCTTCGGATAAAATCGGTTAAAGAATGCGGCTTGAAGCTCTCTCCAAGAGTGAATGGTTCCATGTGGTTGTCTTTCTAGCCAATCGCTAGCTCTTCCGGTCAAGAAAAACGAAAACATATGACAATACAGTTGCTCGCGTGTAATGCCAGGAGTAATGTAGGCATCACAAATCTGCATAAACTTCTGAATCGCTTTTACCGGATCTTGAATTGCAGTACCAGTATAGAGTCCGAAACTTTGAAATTGACTAAGCATACCCGGATCGGGTCTAAATTTGATATTCGGAATCTCAGGAGGGCGGTAACCGATGGGTTGAACATGGAATGGTATGTTAAGGCCAGGTAGATCTTGTTCAACTCGGTTTTGTTGATTATTCTGCCCATTACCTTCTCCTACTGGCAGTTGTACACCAGGTGGAACAAACGCAGGAGGTCCTCCTGGTGCAAAGTAAACTAACTCCGGATCATTGTCTTGAATGTCTGCCATAGTTCTTCTCAAGGCTCTTTCCTTACGAATTCTTTTGTTATAAGCTCTGAAGCTCCTCTCAGGCTCCGGTAAGGGAGGCCAAGAATTAAACACTGTGAAAACCTGAAAAGGACTAAAGCAAACCAAAGCGTAAATCTGGAAAAATAAAAACTAAAACTAAACTAAAACTGAAAAGTAAAAACTAATTAAAAACTAAAACTCGAAATAGATAACCCACACGCTAACGAGACACAAGTCCCCGGCAGCGGCGCCAAAAACTTGGTGTCGCCTAGGGTGTGATAAAAATAAGATCAATTTAAGTATGGAAAACTATGCACTCTCACCCTAGACAGGCACAGTACTGCAAGTATTACAGGACGTATGCAAGTTTTAATGATAAGTAGAGTTCGTTCTCAGGGACTTAAGTGTGTTAAACGCGTAGGAACAGATAACGAGTAAAAGTAAATAACTAGAAGACAGTAAATAAATATTTGGTTTTTCGAATTTATGAATTAAAACTAAATTAAAACTATGAAAATAAAGACAATAAAGTAAAAGATTAAGAATATGAGATGAGAAGTATAGCTTAGGTTTTGCTAGTATGCACTAATCCTTCTAATTCTATCTATAAATCTAGTTCATAAGGGAGAATATTAGCTCTTGGTAATACTTAGTCAGGATTCTAAATTCCACTACCTTAGACCTTGAGAGCGACTAAGGGGGCTACGTCACAACCAAGAAGTGATTTAAAATAGGGTTATCAAACGCCACTAAGGCCCTAAGCAAATACTGCAAGTCTTGGTGATACTGTGGTTAAAACAAACCTTAATGACTATCTAGTTAGAAGTATGTTTTGTCAGAACTGCTATCGACACTAGACATTATGTGGTGGTTCAATAGTTAAACACCCTTACAAGGTGACCATCTAACTACTCTTAAAACAATCCTAAAGTGATCAATTCTAGGAAAGACAATAAATCAAAACACATAAGCAAATATAAAGTAAGAAGCTAATATCAGATTAAAACATATAATTCCCCAAAGAAACTTAGATAGAAGAATTAGAATTCATAGATTATACATATGCAAAACCCAAGCTATGGGAGGTTTAGTTCATACCTGAAGGAAATAAACTAAAAGAAATAATAAAAGACATCATCTTGCTCTCTACAATAAACTGGAAGAATAAAACCTTAAGAACTAATTACTATGAGGCAAGGATGATTTACAAGTGATATAAGGGTGTATTTATAGGTGTTTAGAAGACCTAATTCGTTTTCTTGAGGAAGAGTTAAGGTAATGGACTTCTAGCCCAACTCAAATTCGTATGGAAATAAAGATAAACACTGCTGCGTTGTTTTGGTCATAACTTCTTTATTATTGGTCCGATTTTGCTCCACAAGATACCAAAAGAATCGCAACAGAATTATCTAGACCCTTTAGGAGTAATCTACCAAATTCGGCCTCTTTATTAGGTAAAAACGCCTATCTTTGCAGTATCCCAGATTTAGGCAGCTTTTCCTTTTCCATCTTTTTAGCAATTCTTTCCTTATCTCCAATTACCATGCATATCTCTTTCCATAAGTTGTTGTCTTTGACTTGGACTCTAATTAAGCTCCATAATTATCTTTAAAGCTACACACTAAATAAACAATTAAACCCAATATGCTCTAAAAACATTAATTCTATAAATCAAGACACAAAATAGGAAAGTGCACTAAAACTCAAGAAAATCGACATTATTGACTTCTAAAACACTAAAAATGATGTCTCATCTTAACATAAATCTATCACAAATGAGGAGACATCAGCTTGCCCTGGAAAAAAGCATTGGAAAAGTTTTCTTTGGGCAAATTATTCATGAAAGTACGACCAACGGCTTTCCCTTCACGGATGAAAACTTCAAAAGCTATGTCGAATTCTGCAGCGTTTGGAGCATGGGCTACCCTGTTTAACAAAGTAATCATAGCCTCCCTGTATGGACCCAAGCCTCTACCTTTTATCGAGTCCCGAAGATTGTTTCTCAAATGAAACAAACAGAAAGAATGAAAACCATCGGGAAACACTTCCCTCACGGATGTTATGATACCTTGAAAACGGTCCGAGATGAACGTGATTCGACGATCGTCGACCAAAGGTCTAAGAAACCTCAAAAAATAATTCCAGTTTATGGTGTCCTCGCCTCGGACCACTGCAAATGCAACGGGGAAAATACCTACATTGGGATAATCAAACAAAACACAATCAAAATCATAAAAAAAAAAAAAAGAAAAAAGGAAACAGAAAAATTTCAATGAATTCCATGTTTCAAAACATGGAATTCCATGTTTCAAAACATGGAATTCCATGTTTTGTGCAGTTTAAAAAACATGTAATTCCATGTTACTACAGCTAGAATACATGAAAGCTCCAGGATTTAATTTCTGTATTAAACATGGAATTCCATGTTTGGGAACTGTATAAAACATGGAATTCCATGTTTAATACAGTTTCTAAACATGGAATTCCATGTTTAATACACAAACAAACTCTAAAAAACAGGGGGGAACAGAGAAGGAAATCAAAGTTAACTAACCTTTGTTGGCGTCCTTTGCAGTTGCAACTAGAAGATGTCCCTTATACTTGGAGTTCAAATGTGTACCGTCTATAAAAAGCATTGGACGGCAAGATTTAAAACCGTAAATACAACCACCAAATGCAACAAAGCATCGCTCAAATGTGGAAGTGACTGGATCATACTCGTAATGAACTTGTGTGGATGGATCCGCTGATTTCAACTTATCTAAATAAGATCGTAATCGATGGAACGAAGAAGACAAGTCGCCATGAACTTCGTCCTTGGCTTTTTTTAGACTATGATGAGCAATCGCGTAAGATATATCGAATCCGTAATTGAATTTCAAATCCCTGATAATATCTTTCGGAACGATATCAGGCTTAGCCCTAACGTCTTCAACAACCAAATCAGAAATCACGTTACAATTAATAACCTTGCTAACCGTAGACTTCATAACCGCACCACAGTTGTGCTCGTTTATTAACGTACGTATGTAGAAAAAGCCGTTGCTACGTTCACGAGAGGCGTAAACTTTCCAAGGACATCCGTTGGTTTTGAAACCTTTGCAATGAACCGAGCATTTATACATGTAATTGTGAGTAAAGTAATACGTAAAACCTACTTCGCTCGCAAATTTGGCAAGGGCATTACGAAATTCAGCAACTCCCCCATAAAAGCATTGACCTACGTGACTTATTAGTTGACTCCAATGGTTGCTTTTCAGAACCAAGTCTTTATGAGCACCAAAGGTATGCTCCTTTGGATCGTGGAAAGAAATGACCTTTTTAGAAGAAGAAGAAGAAGAATCCAGAACGGTGATAGCCGAGCAAGAAATAGACTGAGAGGCATCGTTTTCACGATCGTCGGTAACGTAAATATCCATACGTTGCAAAGTAGTCTCGCTAACCAAAAATTGCATGTTGGAAAAGTCTTCTTCGCTCTTCAACAAACAGTTGGTGTCATCTCCCACTGAATATACTAGATGCGTGGAACTCAAAACAAGGGAAGGCCATTTAGACAACACGTAATCGAAAACAGAATCGAGAGTCGGGAAAAGATCAAACGAACGCATAGAACGTTGAGAACCGTACCGAACTACAGCCATAACCATCTGCATAAAAACAATTCATGACATAAGTACTAGAATACAGTAAAACAAACAAAGGAAGAACCAGAAAAAGGGGGGGAAATTTCTGTGGATTTGTAAAATTCCATGTTTTTTACATGGAATTCCATGTTTTGTACAGTATGAAACTGTATCAAACATGGAATTCCATGTTTAAAACAATGAATTCTAGACTGTACAAAGCGCGACACAGAATTCCATGTTTTAAACATGGAATTCCATGTTTCCTACAGTTTCATACTGTACAAAACATGGAATTCCATGTAAAAAACATGGAATTCTGCAACTGCATAAACCTGTTAACAGAATTACAACTCAATTACACAAATATACTGCGAGTAACCCAGTTTAAACACATAATTTAGCTGTATAGAAGCAACAAATGAACAAAGTGAAGAATTTAACACAGAATCTACAGAAAAGTAAGCAAAAAATGAAGAAATGAAGAATGTAAAAACATTTTCATAACAAAAAGAGCTTAAACACAACAATTTGCTAAAATCAAAGCAAAATATGAGCAAAACTAAGAATATAAACACAAAATCAACACAAAAACAAGCAATTCGAAAAGAAAAAGCTTCAAAACAGTGTAATTGGTAAAAGTTGTAAAATGTGAATGAAAATGCTTTAAAAACAGAGAATACATACACATTTATACGTATATCTATAAACTAAAACCTGCAAATCAGCAAAACAACAAAAATGAAATCAAAAATTCAAAAAAAAAAAGAGAAGATGAAACAGAGCCGAGAGAGAGAGGGAGCATGAGAGGTAGAGGAGATGTTAGATTACCTTTTGGAGAAGAAGAAACAATCGATTAATGTTTGTGAGTTAGATTGGTGAGTGTGATTGAGATGCGTGAGCTTGAGTTTCTTAGCTTAGCAATGGAGAATCGGTTAGAGGAGAGAGAAGGTGAGAGAGAAAGTGAGAGAGAGAATCTATGTGTGAGTGTGTGATAATAATTAGGGAATTAATTACCTAGTTTATAATATAAGGAGTATTTATATGGGGTAAAAAGGGAAAAAAGATAATTAAGGGGATTTTTTCTCTAATTACTTAATTAACAAGGCATTTATCTCTAAATAAAAAAGTTAGAGGCTTAAAAAAATTAGTAGCCTCATTAAGGAGGCATTTTTCTCCAATTACCCCTATAAAATAAGACATATATTAATAGTAATTTTTATTTTTTATGGGTGGTTCGGACCAGCTTGGGCGCACCATGATTAATTTAATGACAATATAAGTCTCCTTATGCATAATTCCAGGTAAATAAAAACTAGGTTACCCATGTTCAGAGAGGAGTTCGAACCTTGTAGCTCTTACTTTAAATCCATTATGGAGCATTCGAACCATGTCCCTCCTCTCAACCTTGTACATCTTACTTTATAAACCCGTTAGGAAGAGCATTCGAACCATGTAGTTCAAAAAAATAGCAAGACAACTTATAAGTAAACCAAATTTGATGCTATAAAAATTACAAAAATTATTTTAATGTATAAAAGATAAAGACAAACCCGAAATTCATTTCATTTTCCTTATTTTCTTCTCATCTCCTGTTTTTTTTTTTTTTTGCATCGTCATTGCTCCTTCCACGCTCTACAGTGTCACTATAATTTCACTCGCACGTGATGAGATAAATCTCAATATCATAACTTATACAATTACACAAAAATCACTATTGTAATATAAAATAAACCTGACATACTCGCCCACGGGGTGATAGAGCGTGAAAATGTTCAATAAAGATATGTGAATGGTAGAATTTTGATATTTATCTGTGATGGTACTTGAGTTGGATGTATGCCTTCGGCCAAATCAGGATCACAGAGTGGTGTGCCTAGTCAAGTTAGTATTGGACCGAGGATTGAAAGTATATATGAATTTAGATATAACTGTATTAATGAATAATAAAAGTATGTATCATCTCTTTTAGGCAATACACAGGTATTTATAGATAACAAAAACACATTATACATGTTTGGGATTTTGTCATGTTTAGTTTACGGGATAAAATCGGAAGTCACTAACATTGCGGTTTATTATGCTAGTTTATTGTATAGATTGGCTATCAATAGCTATCCTCGGGTCGAGGCGAATTGTCAAAATATTTTCATAAGATCGACCGAGGCTTTGGTTTAGGCGACATTCACGTCGTAGAATGGTCGAACCTAGCAATACCCCCATTGAATTTGAGGGATCATGTCAGACTACTTTGGCGAGATTGATGAAGAGTTCACCTAATTCCTACACTACGCTAACGTGGATGCCGGTTACGGCTGGTTACATTTTGTGCTATTGTAGGACACATGTTCACTTGATATTGGCCATGTGGTCATGAGTGTCTTGATGTTCGCAAGGGGTCACGATCGTTGTCGTGCAAGACGCGAGGCGTAGAGTCATTATGAAGGTGAACCAACATTATATCCCTATATAGATGTTATTCCTACCATTTGTATTTCCTCACAACATTTAATTTTCTTCGTATCTTTTATGTTTTGCACCTTCTATTCGAGAGGCTCTCATTATAATGCAGATCAGCCAAGAATTATCAACACGCTTATCGAGTTATTTTTTCCTAGTATCTTATAATTATTTATTTTATGTCTCTAAGTGATAGTTCGGCGGGACAATCTAAAGTTTTTGGCAAGAGGGAGCCCTCAGGTGCTTACCTTTCGCCTTTGGCCGATGCATATGTCCAATCGGTAGGCTTGGATCCTGATGTCACGATAGGGTTTTTCTGACAATCCCTGAGAATGTTACTCTGGAGGTCAGCTGGACCTCCTCTTTAAGAAATAGTGAATCATCTACTATGTTTGTGTCTTCAAGTGATAACTCTCTCTTTAAACCCTAAAACCTTCTAAAGTATATGGAGTGAATCCTTGGGTAACTTTCTCTCACAAATTTTGGGGTCGACTAGAGAGTGCACGAGCTCAGCTTCTCCAAATTTACAAAGGTTATAAAGAAGGTGATATTTCTGTCAAGGTGGAGATCAAATACCCTACCATTGATGAGTGATCTTGTCGTTCATTTTAGGGTGATATAGATGTTTACACTCTTACTCTTGACATAGGGTTGTGGATATTTTTCGGACCTTTTGTTACGAATATTCTGAAGAGTTATGAATTGTGTCCTATACAACTTACAAAAGAACGCTTGGTCCAACATTGTTAGTTTTTATGTAGGGTGTATGACTCTCTTGGGCCTCACTCCCTCGGTCGAATTATTTTGCTAAATATATCAGTTAATAGAATGTAAATGTCAGACTGAGGCAGGGTGGTATCAGTTGACTCATCGGGCTAAGAACGGTCATCGAACAACCAAGGATTTTTCTTCGATTCATAGGTGATGGCATAAAACTAGATTTTTGTGATGAAAGGGGAAGGTTGTGTGGTCGGTGAAGACCTCTTCGTGGATCGGTGTCGATGATTGGTGTTATCAAATTATGGAGCACAATAATATCCCGATTTGCTGTCAACATCTTCAAATAATACGCTCTTCAATCCAGAGATGAGACTCGAGGGTAAAACATCAAGTAAATTTGGTCGGTTGTCTGCTTCCTTATTTTATATTTTTGAATTTTTAGGATCTCGATATTATGGCCATATTTGATTTGGAAATGTAACCTCAATTTTCCCCAATAACAATGACTCGTAAAGAATTATGTTGCGGGGTTGGAAGGGATAGACCCGACCCCTCAACTTCCATTTATATTGACTACTCCCTTCGATGTTCCTACAAATCCCTTTCCTAAGTGTGGAGGCATTGAGATGTAAACCATATTATTCCTTTAGTCAACGATATAGTGGTTGATCATTAAAAGACAACTACATATTTTGTCGTTCATAATATTTGTTGTTATTAGACCGGACCAGGGGTCGAGAGGGAATAAACTACTCTTTGTAGATCTGAGTGTGCCACTATATCGAAACTTTTTCTTGATTTGCCATTGTTAATACTCAAATGACTAACTATGTATTTTGTTTTATTTTAAAGCATGATATCCCAAGACGAGCTACTACTTCAGATGCAGGTAATGATTCCAAGAAAAATAGTATTTGCGGTACTTTAGGGAAACCATCCTGGTTTGCGGGAGTCCCAGTTCCAGTTTTCCACAGTTTGTCAGAAAATTACAACCCTTAAGGGTAAGGAGACTATTTGATCAGGTACTTTGGGTTTAAACCAAAAAGTAGAACAATCTACAAGATGAGCTCCTCGTATGACACCCAACCATTGAGCGCCAAGTCGTGGATAAGGTGAGTTATGACGTTACTCCTTTTGAACCTGTTGGTGCTACTCCTTTTAGAATTTTGTATCCTCCTCCTACACTTGTTCTTAGTAAGCGGATAGATATGTCCACAGCGTGTCGATTCTTAAGTATCTCTTTGCTTGGTAGTCATGCTTGAGAGTATATACTTCCTTTTAGGGGAGAGCATGGGTCGGTTTTACCCGGTTTTGAGGTTAGGGTAAACCAAGGGTAATATATTTCGGTTTAAGGAATTCTTTGGGTAACCCAAGGGTAGGGTAAAAACAAAATTACCCTCGGGTTACTTCGGGTTACCCTTCGGTTACCTTCGGTTTATCCGCGTTAATCAACATTAGTCAAACTTTTTTAACAATTGAAAAACTTTAAAAAAATGACAAAATATCATTATACTTCTAAAGATCAAAGTTACAATTTTGACATTACAAATCAAGAAGTCGTGAATCGAATAGTTCAAAATAAGTTACAATCAATTACACTCCAAAGTACAGTGTTTTACATTACATAACTTTAACAAAAACCGATATTTTGTTTGAATATCAAAAGTGTAGGTTGATCGGGGACTTGGTCGAGACCTTTAGAATATCCGAGAAGTCAACTGGAAGACTTCTCTAACATGCATGTTTTGTAAATTATTTTATTACACGGTTTTTCGGTTTGGGTAACCTTAACCCAATAGCTTGGGTAATATATAGGTAAAATATATGAACCCGAAAAATCAAAAGGTAACCCAATGGGTAAGGTTGGCTCGGGTAAAATTAGCGCATATTTTGGGTCGGGTTGGTTAAAATTAACTCGGTTTTTCGGTTTTGGTAAAATTTTGCTCTCCCTTACTTCCTTTTCTTGAGCATTTTTTGTCATGTTAATCATCTCTGGTTTTTTTTTCAATTTGGCACCAAGAGAAAGTTCATGACTTCCTTCGCACCAAGAGGTTGAGTTCTACAAAGGTCTCCCATTTGCATAACGAGGAGTACGCCACTCAGTGGAAGGTGAGTGTAGTATGGTTAAGGTTTAAGAAGGATATGGACTAGGTAAGCATGTTATCGGTGGTCCATGGCAGGTCGAGTGTAGAATCTGCGAGTTGACTAAACTTTATGAGATTACTCAGGATGAGACAACCAAGGAAAACATTGTTTTTAGGAATTTCGTAAGCAGTTAAGCTCAGCGATATATTTTGGTCGGCCAACTAGTGGCTTCGGCTGTTGTTGACTGCAAGACTCGAATCAATTCGATATTGATACAGAGACCTTATGCACCCTTATGTGGGACATTACTAAAAGGAGCAGATATATTGCCTGTGCTTGGGACATGTCAGCGCTTCATCCAAATTGTCGATTTAATGAACAAGCACACTTTACCCGTCCCTCCTGCACCATAATCTGCCTCTGACTTGACAGTTACCCTAAGCACAAAAATATGAATTCCTTTTTCTTCCTCGGGCCTAAGATACCCTGCAATAATTTTGTTTAACAGTAAGAATAAAATGCAATATTTTGAGCTTGAAGATGTTTTTGATGATGATGTCAGTGTCCACGAGACCGCGAATCAAGTTCATGTCGTACAAAATACTCTTATTGGCCCAACTATTTCAATGACCAATCAAACTGTCAACAAACTTTTAAGTTGTATTTCTTCAAACTATTTTTGTTTTTTTGGATGATTGTATAAGGACTTAATGCCAAATAATATTATTTTTGTTTTCATTTTGACTACTTTAACTTTGGGCTCGAGGCCAAACTTATCAGGGGTAGCTCGAGGGCTATCCCTACTTTTTTGGCATGAATGTTTATACTTGTTCCTTTTCTTATGCTCTTAATATTTGGGTCGCTCGGGAAAGATTCTTTTTTAATGGTTTTGTCATGCTTGCTTTTACTTTTTAGGTTCATCAATTGAGATTTCTAAGATTTTTTTTGCTTTGGGTATCCGAGCTTTGAAGAGGATGTTTGGACCACTCACATAATCGGATTGGATAGCTTTCTCAATATCTCTTATTCTTAGTGTAAAACCTTGTTGTAAATACTGTACTATGTCGACGTTTGATCGAGCCTAATAGATTCAAGCATAGTTTTACCTTGTATATGTACTATCTTTTATGTAATATGAAAATATGATTATATATCTTTTTTGTCAATATCTCAACTTAATTGATTGAACTGGACTGGTTTTATTCAATCAAATGATAAGAAGTATACAATAACTGTTAACGTCATTTTTGAAGTAAGAAATAAGTTTACATACCATTCCATATCCTTTTTGAATTTCAAAGGGTTCTTTCAAATTTCTTGTCGATTTTCTGCAACATCAAGAATACTATTCGTTTTTATAGCTAGACAGATGACTTTTACTATCCAAATCTATCCAAAGTTTCCTTTTTCAACATGACTAAGGGATTTTATTGTTTTTTTCACTTCTTATCATCATCACAAGGTGTATTAGCTTCCAAATACCCAAGTGCTACACAAATGACACGCAAAAGCTTTAAAAATAGCAGAACACCTAAAACTAGACAAGAAAGTGTAAATCATGAATAAATGCGGGGAAATCCTGAAACTAAGTAATAAATACTCCTAAAATGATGTCTGTGACTAGATTATTGGTGGTCCTTTGTGTGTTCTAAAATAATTGCAAAAAGTAAATCGAACCACAACCGCAAGTGTACGGTTGTCCCAAGTAGTATATCTGATAATACAGATTCGTTCCAAGGACGGAATGGTTGATCACAATGTCTAACAAATAGTGATTGATGCACTTATGAAAATAAAAGACAATAATATGTTTGTTTGGTTTTTGTTATAAGACTAAGTAAATGAAAGACAAATATTAAAATGCAAGTAGAAGTTAAGACGCAAGTAAAATGATGTAAAACGCAATATGAGATGTAGCACTTGAGAACGCAAGGATCCTCCCTATCCTATTTCTTAACTTATGTTGTTTAAGGGCTAAATTGGTCAATTACAATGGTCGGGATTCTAAATTCCTTATACCCCCGTCAGGGTGGACTATAAGGCAATCCTAGGGTGTCACTAGTCCCGTCAGGGTAAATATGATCCACCTTTAGATGTTTAAGTTTTATTACCTCATTGGCCCTAGAATTAGCTAAGTTCGTCAGAATCAATAGCTTCTATCCTAGATTCGAATAAATGGTTCTGTATTTAAACCCTCCGTCAGGATGATCCAATTGCCACTAATTGGAATAGCCTAAATACTGACACCTGTTCTTAGTTAGCTACTCCAAAAACAGTAAAATAATCTCAATTTATTGAAAAGAGTAAAAGCCCTAATTTAGTTTAATTCAATAAAAACCCAAATTCAACATTCGTTAATTAATAAGATTGGGATTCACCCATTGTTTGTTCTCAAGCACTATCAATTGTTTAGCTCATATTAAAAAGAAATACTAAAATAACAATAAAGGAATTCATATTTGATTACAAAATTAAAATTGAAAGAACCTAATTTCCGGAATTGGAATGACTACGAACGGAGCTATAGACCCACTCCAGCTCTTGTAGCTTCTTCTCTCTTCCTTCTGTTGCTTCTCTCTGGTGTTTAATCTTGTGGAATGTGAATTGTGTGTAAAATAGAAGTCCAGACCTCCTTTTATAAGCATAAATTCGGACTAGGGCTTGGACCAGAAAATAAAAGACTAATTAAATGTCCAAGCCCAATTTCTAAGCCCAAAATCCCGTAACTGCTGATACACCCTCACTAAAACGGCTTTTCCCGATGCGTTATAACACCGATTGACCTCATTTCAGTTGCTAAAGTTCCGTAACTCGATAAGGAATGATTTCTCTTCAAAGGTCAACAGCTAGATCATCGCTTAAGCACCTCGAAATCAGCAATCTATGGCCTGGAAAATGGATTTTCAGCTCTAAAAATAATATCTTCGGGATTTGTCTTCAAGTCTTGACTCTAATTCACGATCTTTGACCTTCTCCTCGGATTCCTCTCCTAGCTAACATCTAAAACCTGTAAACTTTACACTAAAAATACCAATATTACGCGCAAAAGTTTAATAAATTAAAAATGCTAGAAATAAAAAGGGAATTCCGGATTATTGCATATTTAGTACAAAAGTCTATCAAATTAATTAAATAAACACCAAAAATGATGTCTCCTAAGGGTCTAAAATAAGAACAATTAGGGAGACATCAAGACCCCCAACTCAAACCTTTGTCGTCCCGACAAAGTAAAACAAAACAAAGGGGTAGAAGTAAGCGTATAAACAAGTAGAAGCTAGCAAATAAACCCTAAAGCAATTCTCAAAATAAATCTCATATAGCAAACTCTAGAAACTAATATACACATACACTAATCATGCAACATCAAACATAAATAATCTCAATCATAAAATTAAAGTCGCAATGCTTGAAGGTTACACTTGTACTCATCTCTGTATGATGGCTATAGGGTGGTCATTAATCCTAACTCGCTTTGAAGGCTCAACCTAGTATATTCCCTATTAACAGAATCATAAATTCACTATGCACTTAGGAATCACGAGGTCTTCGGTTATAATATTGGCTTAAGGACGGGTGTGGATGTATATTTGGTAAATTTGAAGTGAGCTTGTGGCTCTCTCCTCACTTACCATCAACAATGTCCTCGAGCTTGAGTTAACGCTCAAAAGATGTTCTCACTCACCCATATATGCAACAATTTAGCGTCCCATGTCTACCCACTATAAACAAGATGATTTTCACAAAAAATTCCACTTTGCCGGATGTTTTATTCATATGTATTTTTCTTTTCTTTTTCTCTTTTTTTTTTCTTTTTTTTTTGTGCAGAAGCAAACCGGGTTCCCGGTTTTGACGAATCCGGGTTCCCGGTTCCTACTGTATGATTTTTCAAATTTTTTCATTTTTTCTTTCTTTTTCATTTTTCTTCATTCCCGGCAAAGGGTTACAAGTATATATCATCTGCAATTGTGCTACAATACAAAGCATATCGATCCCTACCCATTTAATTCCCCATATGTGGTCCTACCACCCCAAACTCAAGCTCGAGACATGTCTCAGGATTGTGATTCAAGTGCGGGTCATATGGTCATGCCTAATAATCTAAGGGATAATGGCTTATATCGTGGCTACAAAGAAAAGGCTAAGGCTCAAAGTGGGCTAAGACGGATAATAATTAATACAAGGGATAGAAGGCTAAAAAGGCACAAATGGCTAACAAAGAACTGCCCCTATCATTTTCCTAAGTACATAGCTTGTCTTTAGTTCATATCTAGGTGGGTTCTCTACTAATTAGGATTTCACGTTCTACACACCAAACATATTCCTTGAGTACAAGCTTACTTCATTTGCATTGTTAATTAATTTTTCCTATCGATTACCTATGTTCGCATGCAATTGTAAGTGCGTTTTATATCAATCCCTAAAGTCCACTATTTACTATCATAGATTCATCAAAAGTATGCTTAAAGGGATATTTAAAAATTTCTACAGTCAAACGCAACTCCGAAAATTCTTTTATTGAAAGCAAATAAAGCAAATAACACATAAAAACTGGGATGAGGCAACGAACCCCACCCCAAACTCAAAAATGAGTCGTGTCCCCACGACTCGAAAAGACTCAAAGCAATAAAATAATATACACTACATGAGAAGGGATAGAAAACGTATCTTAACCAGCGCGAGGCTGGTTGTCGGTGTTGCGTCCCTGAACTTTATCTCGCGTCTAGACATCGGAAGTTGTGCATTAAACAAATAAAGTTCAGCTCGTTTGTAACGTTTCCCAAAATATCAATCATCGCATCCCGATTCTCTTCCAACACCTTGATTTTCGATTCCAACCCATCGTCAGATCATTTGCCTCCTCACTTTCAGGTTCCTCAATCACTTCCCTCTTCTTAGGATTAGCCTTAATTTGAACCTCTTCAGTCTTGTGTTTGAAACGTGAAATAGGAATCTCAATAGCTTGTTCTTGAGTAGCACCAAAAGTGTTTCTGTTTCTTGGAGAATTCCTTCGATAAGTACACATGAAAACGGTTCTGATAAGCATCTCTTTCCACCCCAAACTCAAAACTTCAAATAGTGAGAAGCTAAGGCTTAGAACTTTGATGTTTTGAGGCTTAGGATTTGAAGATTATGGTGGAATATGAGATGGGTAAAGGCTAATTGATGCGGGGGAAGAGGGAATTGGATTTAATTTGAAGCTTGGATGAAGAACAATTGGAGAAAAGTGGGACTTCAATCATATTTTTTGGATGGGAGATGAGTTGATTGCATGTTGTTGTGGTGAAAGAGAGCAAGATTTGAGGATTGTGTGGTTGTTGATGATGATGTTCAGGAAATTCTAGGTTTTGGGAGTGTTTTTGGAGGCTGGGTTGAAGGAGGTAAAAATCTAGGGCTAAAAAGCTTCAAAACGGCCCTGTCACTGATGAAACCGGGTACCCGCATTTGCAAATGCGGGGCCCCAGTTTCGCGTCGCTGTGTCGACGCGAAAAAGATTTTTTTTTTTTTTTTTTTTTTTTTTGAATAATTTTTTTTTTGGGCGTCTGAAATGACGCAATAATTTTTTTTTTTTTTAATTTTTTTTTTTATTTTTTTTTATACCTCAAAACGCAGCCAAAACGCGGGACCCAAAACGCGGGGTCAGAGATTTGCCCTTCGAAACCGGGTGCCCGCATTTGCAAATGCGGGTACCCGCATTCTCGTCGATGGCGCGAGCCAAGACGCACCAAAACGCGACCTCCCAAAACGCGGGGTCAGAGAAATTGGAAAGTTACAGCTCCGAAACCGGGTACCCGCATTTGCAAATGCGGGGCCCCGGTTTGCGTCGATGGCGCGAATCCAAAACGCAGCAAAACGCAGCAAAACGCGGGAAAACGCGGGACCCAAGACGCAGGGTCAGAATGTAGAATTTTTAGCTTTCGAAACCGGGTACCCGCATTCTCAAATGCGGGGACCCGGTTTGGCCTCTGGAACACCACAAATTTTCTCTTATTTTCGCCCTTTCGACCCCAAACTCATGACCTTTTTATCCCTGAAATCATCAAAAACAACTACCCTTCCTCATTTCTTAATAATAAACACTAAAATTACGAAAATCAAACTAATCTAAATTGCAAAAAAATAAAAACTTAGACTAATATACAAGAAATTGGCTTTTGTTTAACGTCGTTAAGCTCGACGGGTTACCTCATTTATCAGTCATTCACATAACCTCCCCAGCAGTGAGTGAGGTTATCAATATTTGCAACTCGGAATTTACAACCCTTAGCTTTTATTCCAACTAACTTATCTGAGATTACCTTAGCAACCACGAATGGTCCTAGCCAAGAGTTCTTTGATTCACATGTCTTTGGAGGAGGTTTAGGCTTTTTCATAGCAACTTCTTCGCCTACTTTGAACTCCTTTTTCTTTCTTTCCTTCTTAGGTTCCTTTGGAACCTTCGTGACACGTGTTTTCTCTTTCTTCTTCGCATGATTGAGTGGTGGATTTCTCTTAGGATTTGGAGGAACTTTGATCGGTAGTTTCTTTATTAGTTCTTTTTCCTCCACCCCTAAGGTTTCCACAACACTAATTGGCTCTGTTCTTACCGGCTCCATTACATCTACACGAAAACATTCTTCCTTGGAATCCGGAAACTTCATAGGTCTAAACACATTAAACTTCATCTCCTCGTCTTGGATTCTCATAATCATTTCGCCGTTTTCTACATCAATCAAAGTACGCCCCGTGGCTAGGAATGGTCTTCCCAAAATGATGGGGACATTCCTATCCGCGTCGTAATCAAGTATAATGAAATCAGCGGGAAAAATTAACGTACCTGCCTTAACGAGGACATCTTCGATTCGGCCTTCTGGATGTGCAAGAGATCGATCCGCCATTTGCAAGACCATAGAAGTGGGTCTTGCTTCAATATTAAGCTTGTCAAAGACTGATTTGGGCATAAGATTTATGCTTGCACCCAAATCGCATAGCGCTTTTCCTTTCCACTCATTACCAATAGATATCGGAATCGTAAAGCTCCCAGGATCAACTAACTTTGGAGGTAGTTTACCTTGACAAATAGCACTACATTCCTCGGGGAGACCAATCATCTCATTATCACAATACGGCCGTTTGTTGGTGAGGGCTCTTTTCAGAAACTTAGCATACTTGGGTACATCTCTAATAGCTTCCAATAACGGAATGTTTATGCTAAGACCTCTTACCTTGTTAAAGAATTTTTGATACTCAGCCATATCACCCTTCTTTTGAACTCTTGATGGAAATGGTGGAGGTGGACGATTGATTATAATATCATTTTTCTTTTTCGGAATCTCTTTAGACCTCTCCACTTCTTCCACTTCAACTACTTTTTCTCCATTCACCACCTCTTTCTCTTTTCTAACTTCTTTTTCTTTAATAACCGGGAAAGGAGGTGGAGGAAGGTTCTTACCACTTCTGAGAGTAATAGCTTTACAGTCTTCGATTTGGATTGGATTCTCAGTATCGCTAGGGAGTTGCCCTTGTGGACGTTGATTCAGTTGTTTGTTAATTTGACTTAGCTGATTCTGGAACAACTTCATACTAGCTTCAACTGCGTTTTGACGTTCCATAGCTTGTGTCTGAAGAGCGATTAAACTTTCAACTGTTTTCTGAAGAGTAACTCCTTCTTGCGGATGGGCAGGTAAGGCCTTCTGATTCATTGTGCCATCATAATTGTCTTGAGGAGCTTGTCTCTGAGCATAATTTTGATTCTGTCCTCCTTGGTAATTGTTGTGTGGTCTTGGATTGTAGTTGTTACCTTGGGGACGCGGCTGATACGCATAAGTAGGATTTGCTGCCCCATCAGGATTTGAGTATTGAAACCCCGGATGGTTTCTGTTAGGCTGATATCCATTACCACTTGAATTAAAGTTACCTCTATTGGATACAAACATCACGGATTCTTGATTATTTTGACAATTTTCCCCACTATGATCATTAACACCGCAATACTCACATCCATATACCTCTTGTGCAACCTTTACCTCACCTCTTTTATTCGAGAAACCTTCTTTCACGGCTAGAGTAAGTTGTCTCAATTGTTGTTCTAGTGTGGTCTGAAGCTTTGTCTCTAGCGTAGCAAACTTTTCTTCCATATCAACATTATTCACTCTTTTAACTGGTGTTCTTACTGAACTCCACCCAACTTCATTCTTGACTGTTCTCTCTAAGATGATCTTTGCATGAGCGGGTTGAACTTGAAGAAAACCTGCACCACATAGCATATCCAATTTCTCTCTTGAAGTCCCATCAAGGCCTCTATAAAATATTTTTAATTGTTGTTGTTCTGAAAAGCCATGATTGGGGACTCTACGTAAGCACATCTGAAATCTTGTCCAACTCCTACCCAAAGTTTCATCATATTCTTGACGGAAATTCGTCAATTCTAATTCAGCATCTAACCTCATGTTACTTGGGTAATACCTGTCAAAGAAAGCAATCTCTAATTGGTCCCAATTAGTAATCTTCGTCGGATCTTGCGTATCGTGCCATTCACTTGCTCCATCAATAACAAAAAATTTAAACACAGCGTAGTACATCTGTTCTTTTGAAACTCCTTGTGTGATGTAAGAATCACATATCTGTTTGAATTTCTGTATCGCTCTAAGAGGATCTTCTCCAACTCTACCACGAAAATTTCCAAAGTTTTGGAATTGAGCTATCATACCCGGATCTGGACGAAACTTCGGAACATTTATATCTGGAGCACCTACTCCTATAGCAGGAGCACGGAATGGAACTTCTGGTGGACCATTAGTAAACCATGGATCTTGAATATTCGCCATTTCTCTTTCCTCTTGTTCTCTTCTTTTCTTATTTGCAAGTCTGATTAACGAATCCGGATTATCAAGGATTTGAACTGGTGGTTCAAATCTGAGCCTTCTTCGCATACACCAACCCTAAAAACCTGAAAAGAACTGAACAAACAAAAAGCGTAAAACTGAAATAAAAATAAATGCAACTATCACTAAAGGATAAACACCGTGGTCACACGCTACCGTCCCCGGCAGCGGCGCCATAAACTTGGTGGTCCTTTGTGTGTTCTAAAATAATTGCAAAAAGTAAATCGAACCACAACCGCAAGTGTACGGTTGTCCCAAGTAGTATATCTGATAATACAGATTCGTTCCAAGGACGGAATGGTTGATCACAATGTCTAACAAATAGTGATTGATGCACTTATGAAAATAAAAGACAATAATATGTTTGTTTGGTTTTTGTTATAAGACTAAGTAAATGAAAGACAAATATTAAAATGCAAGTAGAAGTTAAGACGCAAGTAAAATGATGTAAAACGCAATATGAGATGTAGCACTTGAGAACGCAAGGATCCTCCCTATCCTATTTCTTAACTTATGTTGTTTAAGGGCTAAATTGGTCAATTACAATGGTCGGGATTCTAAATTCCTTATACCCCCGTCAGGGTGGACTATAAGGCAATCCTAGGGTGTCACTAGTCCCGTCAGGGTAAATATGATCCACCTTTAGATGTTTAAGTTTTATTACCTCATTGGCCCTAGAATTAGCTAAGTTCGTCAGAATCAATAGCTTCTATCCTAGATTCGAATAAATGGTTCTGTATTTAAACCCTCCGTCAGGATGATCCAATTGCCACTAATTGGAATAGCCTAAATACTGACACCTGTTCTTAGTTAGCTACTCCAAAAACAGTAAAATAATCTCAATTTATTGAAAAGAGTAAAAGCCCTAATTTAGTTTAATTCAATAAAAACCCAAATTCAACATTCGTTAATTAATAAGATTGGGATTCACCCATTGTTTGTTCTCAAGCACTATCAATTGTTTAGCTCATATTAAAAAGAAATACTAAAATAACAATAAAGGAATTCATATTTGATTACAAAATTAAAATTGAAAGAACCTAATTTCCGGAATTGGAATGACTACGAACGGAGCTATAGACCCACTCCAGCTCTTGTAGCTTCTTCTCTCTTCCTTCTGTTGCTTCTCTCTGGTGTTTAATCTTGTGGAATGTGAATTGTGTGTAAAATAGAAGTCCAGACCTCCTTTTATAAGCATAAATTCGGACTAGGGCTTGGACCAGAAAATAAAAGACTAATTAAATGTCCAAGCCCAATTTCTAAGCCCAAAATCCCGTAACTGCTGATACACCCTCACTAAAACGGCTTTTCCCGATGCGTTATAACTCCGATTGACCTCATTTCAGTTGCTAAAGTTCCGTAACTCGATAAGGAATGATTTCTCTTCAAAGGTCAACAGCTAGATCATCGCTTAAGCACCTCGAAATCAGCAATCTATGGCCTGGAAAATGGATTTTCAGCTCTAAAAATAATATCTTCGGGATTTGTCTTCAAGTCTTGACTCTAATTCACGATCTTTGACCTTCTCCTCGGATTCCTCTCCTAGCTAACATCTAAAACCTGTAAACTTTACACTAAAAATACCAATATTACGCGCAAAAGTTTAATAAATTAAAATGCTAGAAATAAAAAGGGAATTCCGGATTATTGCATATTTAGTACAAAAGTCTATCAAATTAATTAAATAAACACCAAAAATGATGTCTCCTAAGGGTCTAAAATAAGAACAATTAGGGAGACATCAATTATTCTATCACATAAATGGAGATATAACTTGGTGGTCCTTTGTGTGTTCTAAAAATAATGCAATAAATAATCGAACCACAACCGCAAGTGTACGGTTGTCCCAAGTAATAATAGTGATAATACAGATTCGTTCCAAGGACGGGATGGTTGACTACAATGCTTATCCACTAATGAATGATTGCACTTATGAAAGCAAATAAAAGTTGGAATGATTGATTGGTTGTTTGTTTTAATTCTAAGTCATGAAAACTAAATATAAAATGCAAGTAAATAGTAAAACGCAAGTAAATAAATGTAAAACACAAGTATGAGAAGGTAGCACTTGAGAACGCAAGGGATCCTCCTAATTCTATTTCATAACCTATTCTGTTTAAGGGTCAAATTGGTCAATTGACATTGGTCGGGTCTCAATAATCCTTGTACCCCCGTCAGGGTGGACTACAAGGCTATTCTAGAGTGTGACTAGTCCCGTCAGGGTAAATATGATACACTTTCAAATGATTAAGCTAAATTACCTCATTGGCCATAAAATTAACTACGCTCGTCAAAGTCAAATAGTTTATATATTATATTCTGTAATTATTTCTGTACCTAAACCCCCCGTCAAGGTGATCCAATCGCCACTAATTGGAATAACCTAGATACTAAGCCCTATTATTAATTGATCAGGTCAATAATAGTAAATAAGCACAAATTAAAGAAAAATGTAAAAGACCCAATTTGATTTAATTAACAGAATCCCAAATTCAGGACATGAAATTCAATAGAATTGGGATTCACCCATAAAGTATTCTCAAGCACTAATAAATGTTTAGCTCATACTAATTAAAACGAAAACTAAATTAAAGGAAATAAGACTCATATTGTTTTACAGAAATAAAATACAGAGAAACCTAATTTCGGAATTGGTTTGGCTGTGAATTGGAGAGTCTCCAGCTCCAAGCTTCTTCTTTTCCTTCTTTTTGCTTCTTCTCTGGACACTCTCTTCAAAGGATGAATTGAATTGAAGAATAAATTGAAAGGTGAGAAATAATGAGGTCAAAAACTCCTTTTATAAGCTTAAAAACGGATTAGGGCTTGGACTTAAGAATAAATCAATAATTAAATGTCCAAGCCCAATTTCTAAGCCCAAAATCCCGTAACTGCTGATACACCTTCACTAAAACGGCTTTTCCCGCTTCGTTACAACTCCGATTGACCTGAAATCAGTTGCTAAATTTCCGTAACTCGATAAGGAATGTTTTCTCTTCAAAGGTCAGCGGCTAAATCATCTCTTAAGCACCTTGAAATCAGCAATCTTTGTCCTGGAAAACAGATTTGCAGCTCTAAAATCGAATCTTTCGGGATTTATCTTCAAGCTTTGACTTCATTACACGATCTTTGACTTTAATCTTTTATTCCTCTCCTAGCTAGTATTCAAAACCTACAAGCTTTTCACTAAAAACAACCCATATTACGCGCAAAAGCTTAATAAATCAAAAATACTAAAATCTAAAGAGGAAAATTGAAATATTGCATATTAGCACCAAAAGTCTATCTAAATAATCAAATAAACACCAAAAATGATGTCTCCCAAAGGTATAACATTTAGGGAGACATCATAAATGTTTTGTAATATCTTCAATTTTTGAGACTATATTTGCCTTGAATAAATTAGTATAGTACTCCTGAATAGTGCGGTTAATGACTTCAGTCCATGTCCCTTCCTCTGTATTAAAAGCACAAATACGATTAATTTTCCCGCATTCATGAGTAGAAGCATAGAATAACTTAGTATTCTTGTCACCTTTTTTAATCCGAAGATCACTGGCTCTGTGAGCCCAAAAGATTCCTCCATGTCCCAAATATTCTCGAGCTCCATGTTAATCTCTTTAACTTTGTCTTGATTACACTTTTATGGTACACCATTTTGGATGTACGTGAAATCATGTTGGAGTTTATCAATGCGTCTTCTATTGTTAAAAAAGGTTTTCCAAATTCATCCATGAAGCGCAAGACAAGTAGAATCCCTTTTATGACAAAAATCTTGAATATTATTGATCCCACGAGATCTTCCTCATTAATTCTCGACAAGATCCCTACATTGGATATTTTTAAACCATCGTGATTCAAACATAAAGTATTCTTTATACTTTAGAGCTATCTTTTTGCATGATTAATGGAGAATGATCAAATCTGATAGCTAGCATAATTTTAAGGACCACTTTAGGAAAAGTATTACACCATGATAATGAAGAAAGCGCTTGATCGAGCCTTTCTTTGACGTTTTCCTCATCTTTTCTTCTATCTGACCAAGTAAAGAAGCAACCTTAATGGTAAAATCAATCAAATGATTATTATTAAAGAAAGCATTAAAGTGAATAATTCTATTGATGTTAGGAGCGAGTTTCCCTTGATTTTCGGAACATTTAGCGATGTCATTAAACTCCCCCATAAAAAGTGTTGGTTCACTGATCTTAGAAAAACAAGAAGTGAACGATGTCCAGATTTTTTGTCTTTCGATTTCATTGTTAGGCACATAAACACACACCAAATACCAAAAGAAACAATTAGATTCATCAATTTTAGAAATGGAAAAAAAGGTGTTAGAGCATATCACTCTAAGCTTGACATGATCTTTCCACAACAAAAGTATACCCCTCGGACATATGCGATCTTCCTCCGAGCTCTACAATGTGTAAATTATTAAAAGTTTTAAGGTGCGAACAAGATCTAAGATCCTTTTTTCTAAGCCTAGCTTCAAGAAATAAAGCAATAAAACCATCATTATTAGGCATAAGGGACTTAACCGCTTTTTTGGTCAAGGGTGCTCTCACCCCTTGATAGTTCTAAACTAAGACATTATCCATCATCGCCCGCCACATTGAAGGTTTCGCCGTCATCCGCATGAAGAAATGATATTACACTTCCCATAATGGGCTTGGCCCGGGTACTCATGAACTCTTCAGAACCACTACTACTGTTGGAACCACCATCTAAGCGGCCGTCACAATCCTCCCCGCTACAGAAATATAATTTTTGTTGATCAGTGTTGGCGTTCTCGTAGATAGTGTTGGCATATAGCCTCCCTTCATAGGTTGTTTTAATGTGACAAATCCTCTTGTGTTTAGTGTGCTAACTTCACTTTAATTATATCCTCTCTATTGCACTCTATTTTCATCAAAAACACTATCTTTATCATTTAGATCATAGCTTTATTATCATATCCTAAGAAGCTAATTTTCATACAAATAATTTTAACCTTATCTTTGTATACATTGAGAATTAGCCTTCATGATCAACTACAAAGTTCTTAGAATGATGTTTCCAACAACTCTTGTGAAGAAAACTTTTCCATCCGAGCATCATAGCAAAATGTCGAAAATGCCCAAGTCAGAAGATAAACGGGAACCCGTTTGGTTCTAACCGGGAACCCGCTCACCACCGGGTACCCGTTAAATGTTAACCGGGTACCCGTTCAGGATGATTTTTTTGCTAGTCAATGCCACGTCATTTCTTACCGTTGCCACTTGGAAAAGAGCCGTTGGGGAAGTTAAACGGGAACCCGGTTGGCTCTAAACGGGTACCCGTTTAAGCACAAATTGTCCCACAAATTTATAACCGTTGGGGACTTTCTTGTGCTATAAATATGACCTTTTTCAAGGAGAAATTAACCTCTCACACTTCAACTATTACACATATCATTCTCATACAAAATTAGAGGTCTCAAGCTATCAAAGTTAATCATCCAAGCTTGATCAAGAGCTTAAACCTAGAAGCTTCAAAGTTATTATCTACTCAAGAGGAGTTTCATGCTTAAAGTTATATCTACTCTTTAGGAGATTGTTTAGCAAAGTTATTTCACCACTTAAACACTTTGTATCTATCCTCTTAAGTCTAGTTCTTGTAATAGATAGATTAAGAGAGAATTTGAGTATCGGGAGTATACTCGGTGTCCTTGTGTTGCGATAGCACAAGAGTTTGTCCTTCGTGGTATCGAAGAGGTTGTAAGGGTTATTGTGTTCTCGACCCGGTTAAGAGAGACACGGGAGCTTAGTGAAAAGCTTGAAATCCTAAGGAGGCTTCCTTAGGTAGTGGATGTTGGGATAACCGAACCACTATACATCGTTGTGTACTTTCTATCCCTACTCTATTTACTTTCCGCACTTTATATGTTTGATTATATGCTAGTATAAATATCGTAGTAATTATTATCTAGTTAATCAAACTTATTATCATCTAGAGTAGTAAGAGAATAGAAACTTGATTTACTTGTATCACTTATATATCAAACCTCTAGCTTATCCATATCATGATCCCGTAAGAGTTTGATATATTAGTTAACTTAGTAGTTTCTCTCTAAAACTTATAATTGTCCAAAAGATTTTCAATTAGGCATTAATCTTATTAGTAATCCTATTTACCCCCCCCCCCCCCTCTAGGACTTTCAGATAGGAGCCATCTAAATATTAATGCGATTGTCACTCATCATCTGATTCTTCACATCATATAAACTTTCGCATAACTCGTCAACGAACACCTACATATCTTTGATCCTTATTTCCATGAAATTAAAATCTTCATTAGTAAATTTTTGAACTTTGATATTCCCAAACCAAAGCTAGCCACCGATTTTCTTTTAAGATTTTTAGGCCAAGAAGACTTCTCTGTCGCACGAATGACCCTACATCTCAGGTTAGCCTACCATTTCTACTCGAAGTCCATACCTTGCCTATCTCGACGGCTGATGTCTCCCTATTTGTTCTAATTATTAGCCCTTGGGAGACATCCTTTTAGGTGAATATTTGACTTATTTGATAGACTTTTATGCTTATTTTGTTATATTACACTTTCTCCCCTTGGAATTAGACTATTTGCATTCTTAGAGCTTTTGTGCGTTAATTTGATTATTTTTAGTGCAAAGTTAGTAGGTTCTTGAATTTCATGAAAACCCAATCCAAGGAGGAGAAGTGAGAATTAAAGTATTAGGGTATTTTAGTGTGTTATGAAGTATCTTTACTCGAGTTTCTAATTTTAGAGTGCACTTTCCTATTTCTAGTCTTGAATTATTGATTTATTATTTTTAAAGCATATGCGGTTTAATTATTTATTTAATGTGAAGCTTTAAAAAATATATGGTAATTAATTAGAGACCAAGTCAAGTCAAAGAAGTAAAGGAAAGAGATATACATGGAAATAAGAAAATTAAGGAAGGATATATGCAAAGAGGAAAAATATAAAGCTGCCAAATAAATCTGAAATTCCAGCCATATTTCAAAGACGAGTTCATAACTAAATATTGGCTAGGAATTTGAGAGAATGGTCTGGACCAATGGATAGAGCTTTCCGAGACAAGCAGTTTTGAATATTGGAACGCGTCAAACGGATAAGTATTGAAGGAGATATGACCAAAACAAATCAGCAGCAGAATCTTACCTTTCCTAGATTTTAGGTCTACGAATTAAAGAGTTCTTGACTTGTCTTCCACTCCAAGTAAATTCGACCCAGGGCTTTCTAACACCTACGAATACACCCCTTAGACCTCATTATTCAGACCTCTCACAATTCATTCAATTTATAATATCCTTAGAGAGAGAGAGTCAAAGACACTTCAAGAGCAAGAAGGCAGAGGAGAAGCTAAAGGTGGAGGAATTATATTCTTCCAACAAAAAGTCATCCAAACCTTAGGTTATCAATTTCTTTTTTGTAATTAAATATGATATCTTTCTATTTAGTTTCAGTATTTAATTTCATGAGCTAAACTTTCATATACATGAGAATCGCAATAAAGGGATGAACCCTAATTAATTTAATCTTTGTTTTGAATTTGGGATTGCTATAATTTAAATTGAATTGAGTCTTAGATATTGGATATTACTTTGTTCTTAATCACTATTTCTTTTCCACGCAACTAGAAATAGGTTTTAGTATTTGGGCTATTCACTTTAGTGGCGAAGTGATCATCCGACAGGGGGGTTTGAATACAGACTTAGGTAATACCCGTGTAATGGACGAAAGTCATATGATTTACATAGCCAAAGAGGTAAAATATTATTCATCTGAAAGTAGCTTATATTCACCCTGACGGGGTTTGTAATACCGTAGGATAGCTCTTAGTTCCATCCTGACGGGGGCTAGGAGATATTAGATTCCCGACTAATATACTAATACCGATTCTACCCTTAAAAAAAGCATAGGTTATATTAATTAGGTGGATTCCTTGCGAGACTCAAGTATCTCTCACATCTGAAGTCGTCTTTTACTTGCATTATTTCTTTTCTGTTATTTACTTTTAGTCTTTATTTATTTGCGTTTTCAGTTTTAAGAAAACCAAACAAAAATCTATTATTTTACTTTTTTGTTAAGCAATTATTTCTACTATCTGATTAATACTGGAGTTGAACCTAATCCGTCCCTGAGAACGAAACCCGATTTATCGGAGTATTACTTGGACAACCATACACTTGCGGTAATTGTTGTCCCTTTATTTCAGTTCTTAAATTTATAACACACCAGTTCTTTAGTAGTTTAATTGTTAGTTTAGTTTTAGCTTTAATTTTTTCAGTTATACGCTTTGGGTTGTCTTTCTTTCTCAGGTTTACAGATTTTGGTTTAGGCGTGAAGATATCGTGATTCTTGCAAATCTCAAAAACCTAGTTCGAGAAGCAAACAAAAGAAAGAGAGAAGCTAAAGCAAAAGAGTTAGAGGAGCAATTAGCAAGAGAAGCAACGGCTGACGATCATGAAGTTCCTCTTGTTCCACAAGTCCAACCTCCTCAGAACAATGATCCGTGGTTCGTCAATGGTCCTGAACAAGCTCCATTTCGAGCTCCTGCCCTCGGAATTGGCCCCGCAGATATTAATGTCGCGAGATACAAACCCGATCCTGGTATGTTATCTCAATTTCAGAGTTATGGCAATTTCTGAGGAGCACCTAGCGAAGATCCAATTCGTGCTGTACAGAAGTTCATGCAAATTTGTGATTCATATATTACACAAGGAGTGACAAGAGAACAAATGTATTTCGCAAATTTTAGGTATTTTGTTATAGATGGAGCAAGTGAATGGCATGATTCTCAAGAACATGGATCAATCACTACCTGGGACGCATTACAAACCGCGTTCTTCGATAGATACTACCCAACAAATATGAGATTAGACGCACAAGTTGAATTAACCTCGTTCAGACAAGATCAAGACGAAGCTTTGGGTAGAAGTTGGACAAGATTTCAGATTTGTTTGAGAAGAGTCCCTGATCATGGCCTCAAAGAGATTCAACAAATGAAGATATTTTACAGAGGACTTGATGGCTCTTCAAGAAAAGACTTGGACTTGCTTTTCAGTGGTGGATTTTACAGGTAAGACCAGTCTATCCTAAGATCATTTTGAATAGAACTGTGACGAATGAGATGGGTTGGAATACCGTGAGAACACCTATCCGAGGTGGAAAAGAAAATAGTGCCATGATTGAGGAAAAATTCTCCTCATTAGAAAATAAATTGAAGAACACTTTGGAGCAGCAATTGAAACAGCTTACTCTAGCTGTTACAAACGGTCTTTCAGGTAGGAGAGCAGGTGCTAATGTTACACACGAATTTTATGGGTGTTCTAATTGTGGTGTTGGTGTCGCCTAAGGTGTGATAAAATAATGATATAAATAAGTACAAATAAACACCCTAAGATGAGCACGGTTCTGCAAGTATACAGATCGTATGCAAGTTTTAATGAATAAGTAAAATTCGTTCCTCAGGGACTACGAAGGTTAAGAAGAACTTATGCAAATATTCAAGTGCAAATATGAGAATGAGAACAGATAATACGCAAGTAGAAAGAAGAGATAGATAGATATTCATTTGGTTTTTAAATAATAAAACTAAACCAATAAATTAAAAGACAGAAAACTAAATAAAAGAAAAGAAGATAGTATGATAGTTTAGCCTGAGTAATTAGCAAGTAATCCCCACTAGTTTTGTCTTTCTAAACATGTAAGGGGGAATTATGTAGTATTTCAATAGTCGGTTTCAATTGCGCTAGGTAGATAATCTTAGGGTTTACTTGTGTCAATAAGAACCTAATAATCTTTTCCAGCAATTGATTAAATAGCAATACACTAAACCATAATGACTATCTAATTAGGTTGAATTGTCAGATCAAACCTTATTCTAGACGTTATGTGCTAATCCTATAGTTAAATATACCGTTTTCAATGATTTCTTAACTACTATGATGGTAATTATATATGGCTGCAGTCCACAAGAACACAAAATATAATTCTAACACATAAACAGAGAATAAAAACAATTATTCAATTTAAACCATAGAATTCCCAAATTAGATAGATGTAAATCAAAACTAGGGTTCATACATATATGCTAAAACTCAAGCTAAATAGAATTTAATTCATACTAAGAAAAGAAAAGAAAAGAATTACATAATTGAAGGTTGAAGAAGACATGATTGAAGCACAGCTCCTTCCAGATTTCTCTTCTTGTGTTGTAAGCTTCTTCCTAACCTTAAGGTTTGGACAATGATGATTTTTCTAATGATAATAAGTTGTATTTATAGTGTATAGGAAGACCTGATCGTTTTCTTGAATGAAAAGGTAAGTAGTGGACTCCTAACCCAACTCAAATTCGTAACCCTAAAATATGGAATCAGCCCCGTTTTTGTTTTAGTCCTAACAGTTTCAATACTTATCCGCTTGATGCGTATGGGTAGTCGAAATTCATCGTCTCGAAATGATCTTTAACTTTTTTCTTGACCTTTCTTCCAAATTTCTCACCGATTTTGCGATATAAGCTGATTTGTGGTCGTGGGTGGTGAAATTCAGATTTATGGCAGCTTTTCCTTTTCCATATTTTTAGCTTTTGTTTTCTTATCTTCAATTTCCATGTTTATCCTCTTTCCTTTAGCTCTTAGACTTTGACTTGGACTCTAATTAATTACCATATATCTTTAAATCTTCACACTAAATAAATAATTAAACCCAATATGCTCTAAAAATAATAAATAATCAATTCAAGACACAAAATAGGAAAGTGTACTAAATCATGTGAAAATCGACCTATAAACTAATAAATACAACTAAAATTATGTCTCCAAGTAGGATTAATTCATGACAAATAGGGAGACATCAAGACCCCCAAATCAAAGTTGTATCGTCCCGATACAATAAAAATAAAGAATTGTAGGGTAGTCAAATATTCAAGAAGAAGAAGTAGGAGGAGAATAAGAACAGAACATTATGAATGATCCTAGAGCATAAATATCTAAAAAGTCTCATGTAGTAATGCTCAAGAAATAATGCACACGTATGCTTAATATACATATAATCAACGATCCGTGAATTTAAGTCCAAATTAATTTCGCAATGCCAGAAGGAGAGGTTTCAACTAAGTTCGTGCTAATGGCTATGGGTTGTTCATAGGTCCTAATATAGCATTAAATGATCCACTTACGTACTGCCTAATAGATCAATTGCTTCTCCAACAAACAGTTATAAATCCAAAGGTCTTTGGTTATAACGTGGCTTAGGGATGGTGTGGTATATTTGGAAAATAAAAAGTGAGCTTTTGGCTCTCTCCTCACTAGCCATCAACGAATCGCCCTAGAGCTTGAGTTTTCACTCGAAGATGTTCTCACTCAACCTAATTTTTTATGCTTATGATATGCATCCCCAATTAATCCCAAATATACCCTTTTTCTTGATGATATACAAATTCCACTTTGCCGGTCCGAATATATATTCTTTTCATATCAATTTTTCTTTTTTATAGCTATGACTCTCTTTTTGATGTTGGGATATCATGCTATTTTTCATAAATTATGCTTTTTCATAACTTTAGCTCGTAGCTTCTTTTTCATTCACTATTACCCCGACAAAGGGTTACAATATTACTTTTTCATCATCAATAAAATCACAATTACAACCCAAACCCCAATGTTCCCTAATGATGAAACCCACCACCCCAAACTCAAGCTCTAAAAACGACTTGTTTCAGGTTTTTCGATTCGAGTGCGGGTCATATAAATGAGTCCTACAAATTAAGGGTATGGATTATAACGTGGTTAAATAAAAGGCTTTAGAAAGGCTCGGAGGGGCTAAGATGGATAAATAATAACAATAATCAAATAAAAGGGTAAGAAGTTATAAAAGGCTTCAAGTGGCTTCACTATGAAAGAACTGCCTTATTCATTTTTCTAACTACCGGATTTTGTTACTTTTTCACTACTAGTTCATAGACAAGTGGGTTTTCAACTAATTTCAAACCTCACGTTCTACCCACCAAATAACTCTCCCTAAGTTTTAACGTAACTTCTTAGCATTGCTCATTAACTTTTCTATCTTTTATTTCCTGTTTTCTTACATGCATACTAAACATATTTGTAACATCTTTCAAAAACATACTACTTACTATCATTGACCTAATTAAAATCATTCTCAAATAGGTACATTCAACATATTCTATGCCTATTTCAACCCAAAAATTTTAAATTTTATGCAAAACAAAAAGGGAAGATGAGGACAAGGAATCCCTACCCCCAACTCAAAAATGAGCCGTGTCCCCACGACTCGAAAAAGACTCAAGAAAGAAATAAGATTTAAAATTAGCACACATATTGCACATAAATAAACGGTAGGGAAGAAAGAAAACATGCTCTTCAAGGCTATTACCTCGCCTTATCGACCTCCAAGATAGGATTTGCTGGATTTTTCTTTAATTGCTCGCGTTGTATTTATGATGTACTCCTTTTCTTCCTTTGAAAGTTGCGTAATTACTCTCAAAACATTAATGATCCAAGCATTGTCAATATTGTTACTCACCTTAAACTCACATGTTTCTTATTCACCCAAAATTATATTCGCTTTCCAATCAAGACACGTGATCATAGTAGGATATTGCATTAAATAACGAGATAGGAGAGACCGAAAAATCGTATCACCTCCTCATAGATCAACTGTGCCACATCCTCTTCATCTCCTCTCAAATACAATTTACAATTCACAAACCAACCCATCTTTCTCTAATCTCCAAGAAACGTTTTGTATTCTCCTTTATCAACTTCTTCTTCAAATACTTTCTCATAAGCAAAAGGTAGTTCCTTTAATTGTTTCTTTGGAGAAGCTATCATGGTCATTGAAGCTTTCTCTTTTTCTTCGGGTGTAAGGTCTTCGATTTGTAGAGGTTGTGTTGTCTTCTTCACTAAAGTTGAAACCTTTTTGTCCATTGAATCAACACAACATGCTGACCTCTCTTCTCTTGACTTGTTTTACCCTTTGTATGGAACTAGAACTTTTCTTACTTGATTTTTTTCTCAATTAAATCCAATACCTTGCTTTTATTCATCTCCCTTACAGTAGATATTGTTTATGTTTTCTTAATCATCTCAATTGACCCCCAACTCAAAGCTTTAACCATTCTTGAAATTTGAAACTCTTGATTATTGGTTGAACAAGCTTTATTTGGGTTAGGAAAGGTGTTTTGATGATGATCCTCTATATGGGTAAGATAGATTCTTCATGGATTGGTATGGATTTAAGAAATTGTTGGATGAATTTTTGAAATTTAAGCTTTTGATTCTTCAATCTAATGTGTTTTGGTGAGAATTGGGTGGTTGATTCTTCTTTGTAATGATGTGGAGAAAGGATTGGATGTGTTTTTATGGTGATTGGGTGGTGTTTTGATGATTAGGGAAGGTTTGATGAAGCTTTAATGGAGTTGGGAGAGGTTTGGGGAAGAAGGAGAAGCTTAAGGATTAAAAAATTCGGATTAAATCAACCTCCTCTTCCTTATAACCTGAAAAACACGGAAATTTTCTTTCTCCAGCGGGGTCGGGCGGTATACCGTCCATAGGGCCCGGTATACCGGAACTACTGTTATCCCAGACTCAAGTTACGACAAAATACCCGAGTTATAAACACGTGGGCGCGGGTTTTTGTGTTGGGCGGCATACCGGAGGTATGGCCCGGTATACCGGAGTTGGCCTCCTTCAAAATTTACCTCTCGGCATAGAACACGTGACGACACACGTGAGCTCGTGTTTTTGACATGTGGTATACCGCTGGTGAGGCCGGTATACCGGTGGTGTCATCTGAATTTTCCAAAAAAATTCGTTTTTCCTCCCAAATTCGTTTTCTTTAGCACCTAAACATCAAAAACACTAATACCTTTCTCAAATACGCAATATCAAATAAACATAAATTAAAAAAAATAAAAACATAAAAACTACGGGTTGTCTCCTGTATAACACTTTTATTTTACGTCTTTTAAAGTTAGACGCGTTTACCTCGATTAAGAATGACGAAATTTCCACCCCTTGTCTCTAATTCCCACGAACTTTTTAGCTCGATTCTTCATAATCATGGATGGTGCCATCCAAGATTTCATGGGAAAGGGTGTGTCTGGTGGTAACTCTATTTCATTTGTAGCATTACACTCCTCTGACAATCCACTCATCTCTTCGGTTTCTAACATTCGTTTGTTAGAAAGAATGTCCTTCATGAACTTACGATATTTTGACATTCTTGTGAGAGCTTCTACAAACGGGATGTTGATCTTTAACTCGTTCACCATGTCAAGGAACTTCTTGAATTCTTTTTCATTGTTCTGATTTCTGACACGTGACGGGAATGGTGGAGGAGGACGTGTGTTGGTTACCACTGTGCTCTCTTTCTTTTCATGTGTCTTATCTTGGACACCTGTTTGTTCAATTACCTCTTCTACCTAGTCTTTTATTGTTTCTTCAACCACTTTTTTTGGAATAGAGGTTGGTTCTGGTTCTACTCTAGGTGGAGGTAATTGTTTTCCACTTCTTAATTCAACTGCATGACAAACACCTTCTTCTGGAGAAATAGTACCACTTGGGAGCTCTCCTTTTGCAAAGATTTGAAGTTTACTCGCCATTTGTGACATTGTATGCTCAAGATTCTTTAGCACCTTGGATGAGTTTTGGCTTCTTTGCTGGCTAATCTTCATATTTTCTTCAACTAGGTTCATCATCTTAGCCATGCTTGAATTCACACTCGAAGGTTGCTCTTGTATGGTTTCTTGCATCGAACAAAAAGGTGGTTCTTGATAAGCTTTGTTATAAATCAGTGCTTCTAGATAGATAGGTTGTGGAGGGTAATAAGATTGTGGTCGTTGTTGATAATATGTCTGTTGATTTCCGACCCAATTATGATTCTGTGGGGGATGATAATTAGCGTAATTTCCTTGAGATTGATAATAATCATCATAATAATGGTTTATTTGATAAGGTATGAAGGAAATAGAAGCTGGATTATTCATGCAATTCTACCACGAGTGATCCCTTGCTCCACAAGCAGGACATGAAGGTAAAGTATGTACTAGATTTCCTTGAGATATTTCTCGCGCTAGTTTGTGTAATTCATCAAGTTCTCGGTCTGTCTTGATGTCAAGAATACTCTTCATAACTGTATTAGCTTTTGCAGGATCTAGTAATACGAAACTTTCCTTCCCTAATAAATCTTCTCTCGCCTGGAAAAAAACTGTAAACCAAAAACTAAAAAGAAAAGCGTAAAATAGAACTAACTAAAATATAAGCACTAGATAATTGCACAAGGACTAACGATGTAGTCACCGGCAGCGACGCCAAAAACTTGGTGTCGCCTAAGGTGTGATAAAATAATGATATAAATAAGTGAAAATAAACACCCTTAGCTGAGCACGTATCTGCAAGTATACAGATCGTATGCAAGTTTTAATGAATAAGTAGAATTCGTTCCTCAGGGACTACGAAGGTTAAGAAGAACTTATGCAAATATTCAAGTGCAAATATAAGAATGAGAACAGATAATACGTAAGTAGAAAGAAGAGATAAATGGATATTTATTTGGTTTTTAAATAATAAAACTAAACTAATAAATTAAAAGACAGAAAACTAAATAAAAGAAAAGAAGATAGTATGATAGTTTAGCCTGAGTAATTTGCAAGTAATCCCCACTAGTTTTGCCGTTCTAAACATGTAAGGGTGAATTATATAGTATTTCAATAGTCGGTTTCAATTGCGCTAGGTAGATAATTTTAGGGTTTACCTGTGTCAATAAGAACCTAATAATCTTTTCCTGTAATTGATTAAATAGCAATACACTAAACCATAATGACTATCTAGTTAGGCTGAATTGTCATATCAAACCTTATTCTAGACGTTATGTGCTAATCCTATAGTTAAATATACCTTTGTCAATGATTACTTAACTACTATGATGGTAATTCTATATGGATGCAGTCCACAAGAACACAGAATATAATTCCAACACATAAACAGAGAATAAAAACAATAATTCAATATAAAACATAGAATTCCCAAATTAGATAGATGTCAATCAAAACTAGGGTTCATACATATATGCTAAAACTCAAGCTAAATAGAATTTAATTCATACTAAGAAAAGAAAAGAAAAGAATTACTGAATTGAAGGTTGAAGAAGACATGATTGATGCACAGCTCCTTCTAGATTTCTCTTCTTGTGCTGTAAGCTTCTTCCTGAACTTAAGGTTTGGCCCATGATGATTATTCTAATGATAATAGGTTGTATTTATAGTGTATAGGAAGACCTAATCGTTTTCTTGAAGGAAAAGGTAAGTAGTGGACTCCTAGCCCAACTCAAATTCGTAACCCTAAAATATGGAATCAGCTCCGAATTTGTTTTGGTCCTAACAACTTCAATACTTATCCGTTTGATGCGTATGAGTAGTCTAAATTTATCGTCTCGGAACGATATTTAACTTTGCTCTTGATCGCTCTTCCAAATTCCTCACCGATTTTGATATATAAGCTGATTTGTGGTCGTGGATGGTGAAATTCATATTTATGGCAGCTTTTTCTTTTCCATATTTTTAGCTTTTGTTTCCTTATCTTCAATTTCCATGTTTATCCTCTTTCCTTTAGCTCTTAGAATTTGACTTGGACTCTAATTAATTACTATATATCTTTAAAGCTTCACACTAAATAAATAATTAAACCCAATACGCTCTAAAAATAATAAATAATCAATTCAAGACACAAAATAGGAAAGTGTACTAAATCATGTGAAAATCGACCTATAAACTAAAAAAACAACTAAAATGATGTCTCCAAGTAGGATTAATTCATGACAAATAGGGAGAAATCAGGTACACAAGATCATGATTGGGAGCATTGTCAAAATAATCCAGAAGCCGTAATGTTTATTGCCAACCAAGGGAATTATAATTCTGGTGGTCAAGGTTATCAATCGAATAGAAACCATCCGGGTTTCCAATATTCAAATCCAAATAGGGCCGCTAATCCGCAACATGCATATCAACCGCGTCCCCAAGGTAATAACTATCAGCCAAGACCACAGAATAACTGCCAAGGTGGACAAGGCTACGGAAATCAAGCTCAGAGACAACCTCCTCACGACACCTAAGCAGACACCATAAATAAGAAAGCTCTACCTGCGCAACCTCGAGAAGGTGCGTTAGATGTTCAACAAACCTTGGTAACATTAATCAACGTTCAACAGACTACGGCCGCAACACTTAAACTGATAGATAATCAGATGGCTTAGATGGCAAAGCAATTAAATCAGCGTCCATAGTGAAGAACCTAAGCCATATGAAGAATGTAACGCTATCTCTCTTAGAAGTGGTAAGAATCTTCCACCACCACCTTTTCCCTTTATGAAAGAAAAAGAAACAACTGTTAAAGAGAAACGGTAGAGGGTGTAGTGGAAAAAGAAGATGAACCAGAAGTAGTGGAAGTGGAGAAGATTCCCGAAAATCCGAAGAAGAAAGATACTATAGAAGTCCGTCCTCCTCCACCATTCCCTTCAAGAGTTCAGTAGAAAGGAGATACCGCTGAATATCAGAGATTTATGACTATGGTGAGTAAGCTTAACATTAATATACCTTTCTTAGAGGCTATCAAATGTGTACCGAAATACATGAAATTCCTGAAAAGAGCTATCACCAGCAAGCGTCAGTATCTTGAGAATGAAACGGTGGGTTTACCAGAAGAGTGTAGTGCTATCTGCCAAAGTAAGTTGCCACCCATATTGCTTGATCCTGGAAGTTTTACGATTCCAATTTCCATTGGTGCTACGTGGCAAGGGAAAGCTTTATGCGATTTGGGGGCAAGTATTAATCTCATGCCAAACTCGGTCTTTGAAAAGTCGAAGATAGGAAACGCAAAACCGACTTATATGGTTTTGCAAATGGCTGACAGATCCCTTGTACATGCAGAGGGAAGACTAGAAGATGTCCTCGTCAAGGATGGTACGTTAATCTTTCCTGTTGATTTTGTTATACTTGATTACGACGCGGATAGGAATGTCCCCATCATTTTGGGAAGACAATTCCTAGCCACGCGGCGTACTTTAATTGATGTAGAGAATGGTGAAATGATTATGCGTATCCAAGACGATGAGGTGAAATTTAACGTGTTTAAGCCAATGAAGTTTCCGGATCCCAAGAAGGATTGCTTCCGGATTGATGTGATTGAACAGGAGCCAACTAAGGTTGTGGAAACCTTAAGAGTGGAGAAAAGAGAGCTCAGAAAGAAACCACCTAATAAAGATCCTCCATATCCTAAGGAAAATCCGCTCCTTGACCATGCAAAGAAGAAAGAAAAAGGGCGTACTATGAAGGTTCCAAAAGAACCTAAGAAAGAGAGAAAGAAGAGGGAGTTCAGAGTAGGCAAAGAGGTCGCAATGAAGAAGCCAGATCCTCCTCCAAGGGCGCGTGAAGCCAAGAGTTCTTGGCAAGGACCGTTCATGGTCACAAAGGTTATTTCGAATCAACTGGCGGTAATAAAAGCTAAGGGATGCAAGTTCTGTGTAGCAAATGTTGATAACCTCACTCACTGCTGGGGAGATTATGTGAAAAAATGATTCATGAGGTACCCCGTCGAGCTTAACGACGTTAAACAAAAGCCAGATTATTGCTTTACGTTTTTCAATTCCTAGTGTATAATTCTAAGTTAGTGTCAAGTTTTAGTGTCTACTTTTAAAAGAAATGAGAAAGGTAGTGTGTTAATGGTGTAGGATTTGAGTTTGGGGTGCAAAGGAACGAAAAAGAAAAATATGCTGCTCTCACCGGCTAGCCGGCCAGAACACCGTCATGCCGGCGACGCAGATACACGTGCCCACGGGATCATGGCTCGGGTTGTTTGCCGAGAGGTAGAGAAAATTTGAAGTGTCGCACCGGCATGCCGCCGATATTTCCGGTATGCCGGCCAGATGGAAAACTCGTGCCCTCGGGTAGCTCGGCTCGGGTATTTTGACGGAGTTCGCCCCTGGACAAAAAGCAGCACCGGCATGCCGGTGGATATCTCCGGTATGCCGGCGAACAAAAAACACGTGGCCGCGGGTAGCGACTCGAGTTCAAGGCAGAATGTTATGAAAAGACACACGTCCAGCACCGGTATGCCGGCCATTAGCCCCGGTATGTCGACCCGCATGTCGGTTTGGAAGAGATTGTTGCCTTATACACTTCTTACCTTATGAAGTGTAAACCCTAGCCTCTCCCATACAAATTTTCCAGCTCCCAACCGTATAAATAGACCTTGAAGCTTGATTAAACCTCTACAACAAACACAATAACATTAATAATTCTCTCCTCCATCCTCCATAAACACATCTTCTTCATCAAATCCTTCCTCAAAACATCAAGTTTTCTTTCATAAAAGCTGCACTCTCACCCATTAAACCTCATCTTCTCCTTTAAATACTCATTACCCATTTCACAAAATACCTCATACCATAGAGATGAACAGTGTTAAAGAGATAAACTGGTTTTTCCATAAACTGGGCATAAATGTACTTATATCATTTCTTACCTCTCCTTATAGTAAAGGGCGGGTGACAGTATTTTCTACACTTGAAGGGTCACTCCATACATTTTATCGATTGTTTAGATAAACAAATCATCGATTCCGTGTGTGAAATAACCAATATTTCCAATAAGTAAAATACCCCCATTAGGGAGGATGTGCATTGTCAATATGATATGCAAAAAATATAAAGGTATGTTTGGGTATTTCATCGACTTCCAATATATACCGTCAATATAATCTCCAACGTTGTTTTTAGAAGTCACAACATCTGTAAAATGTGTAAAAAATAGGCTTGGAAAATATATAAAAATTACTCCAGCCATTTTTGCATCACCTGTATAATGAAAACACTTCCATATTACTATAATCTCCGTATCTTTGTATATTTATTGTTCATTTTGCATATGATTCTTTAACAAAAATAAATAAAAAATAAATTTTACATCATTAATCCAAATCATAAATCTTTACCATTCATTCAACAAATAAGACACTTTTTTTGAATTCATATACATACACTTGTGAAATCAAAATTATATATCCAACATTTTTTCAAAATGTAAAAAAACAAACAATTTATAACACCTAATTTTTTTTTTTAAAAAAACTATGCAAAAGCTAATAAAAATCAACTTCTTAAATATATTATAAATGCTAATTTTAATTGTTGTTTAAGATTGTGATATGGGCTCTAATTTGCTGCTGATATGCGGGTAGAGAAGGCAAGGTGGTGTTGTGATTCAAGTCAGAATGCAAGTGGTTGTTGTTGTGGCTCTGAGGTGGGATTAGCAATGCAATGGAGATTGAAGTGAGATGGTTGTAGTAATTAGCTATGGAGATTACTTTTTTCAGTTAAGAATAGAGTAGTTAATTTGGAGAAATTTAAATTAGGGATTAAGTTAGTCAATTGTTTATTAGTGGGTTACATTAATTAATTATATATTATTTACTTAATTAGTAAGTCCTTCCTCGAACAAACACCACTAAAGTAAGCCACTCCTCAAAATCCCATTTTTTGTAAAGTTAGCTTTTGAGTTGCTATTAGCCAAAAATATTTTTTTCTATTTTGACAAATTGTTGGAGATGCTCTTAGTGCGTGGAAGATACATACATATATCCATCAAGAGCATCATCATATTGTATGGTTAGTAGAATATGACAATTTCATGACTAAAGTTACAAATCAAAATCAATACTCTTTTCTTATAAGAGAACATGTAATTATAAAGCTTGTCATTCGCAATGCAATCAATCAAAATATATATAGCAACTTGCAATAATTGAAACAAGTCTCATAAAAAAAGACAAAAAAGCAGCATCTTGTATTATTACAAGGATAACATGGTTTGTGAATTGTCCATAGCAATTATTTGCATACCATGCCATACAGATAATTATCATTCAAATGATCGATAAATCAGCTAATGCAATGCATATAAATCCAATCGGTTACTAGTTTTTCCTGCATTGAGAACAAATTATCTGTATTAGTATTGCTAATCCATAAAAACCTACTTTCCCTTACCTTCTTTAACGACTTATGCGCATAAGGTCAATTATCTAGAAAGAAAATCTGGTAAATGAAACATCTAACGTATGTTCGAGCTTGCATTGCATAAATGCAATCGGCAAAGTCAATTGATTACAGAGGAATTTTAGGACTAATTGCTATGAAGCTAAAAATAAATCAAAAAATTCATAAGAAAATCTAAAAATTAGGGCATCATTTTACTGATAACTACATTTTGATAGCTAATGCATAATAAGCCAGAGAGCTATATCTAAGAGGACAATATGTATAGATTTAGTAACAGATCAATAATACACTCAATTAATTAAGCGAATTCTAGATCGAGAAGATTGAAAATATATATATATGTGTGTATGAGAGAATAGAGAAGCACCTAAAAATCCCGTTGCTAAAACTTTTGAAAGATTTAGGAAAATAATCAGGTGGAGACCTCACTAAAGCGGCGATCATAGAAGCTGGTAACACCGCGTACATGGAAATCGTCGCTATCTTCGTCACTAAAGCATCCCCTCTTCGTATTGCAGACGTCATTTTACACTTCTCTCTACTTTGAATTTTTCACCCAAATGCTCTCTTCTAGATTTTGTTTTAACAAAAATTTCCCTGGCTAAACTTGGGCCCATAATCTGGCCCCAAATAGTAGGCCTAGTCCGTAACTATTACGATATAAAAAGTTCCGGTCCACTCACATTCTTTTTTTTTTTTGGACGGTCCACTCACATTCAAGATCCATAATCGTAAGAGATCTACGAAAAATTATCCACCGAAAGTCTTTTATATTAATCTTTTTTTTTTGTTTTCTTGGACGACGAAAAGTCTTTTTTTTTTTCATACATCGGAGGCTTTAAAGCCGTTAAGAACAAATTATTACAAGATGAGCTACCGCTCTTATTCTAAAACTAAAGCAATTCTAGGTGTTGCTCGTTCACTTCTATCATTCATAATCAATTTTATTAAGTAACCAGGAGGCTTCTCAAAGTCCGTTGGTGGTGTGTTCATAAACGCTCCCACTTTAGCTAGTTTATCCGCGCAAAAATTCGCTTCCCTGTATATATGATTCACTTCAAAACCGGGGTAGCACTTAAGTAATGTGCAACATTCATTAATAGTTGACGAAAAGTCTTTTATACTAATGATCCATAATAAAATTCTAATCGTATGACACATACTTGAAATTATTAATTTAAAAAAATAACTAACTAATTAATTTAATAATATATATTTTGTTTTTTTATCATCCTAACTGATTTATTTAAACTCAAGCATTGTGTTACCGCTTTTAAAATACTAAAAAAAAAAAGAGTCTCTAGCAATAATTAAGAAATAAAATACAATAAGTAAATTTTAATCTTAACTATCACTAAAACAATTATAAATCTTTAATCAACTTTTGAAAACACTATGCAGTTTCTAAATTTGTGCAATTTTTAATCTCCCAACTTTGCACTTGAACTTCACCCCATCGTTTAACATAAAGGTTATGTTGTATGTGATGAATAATTTTTTCTTCAACTTTAATTCTTCCATTATGTATATGAGTATTGTGATTACTCCATATGTTGTAAACATAAAAAGTAAACCAACCGGAGTAAATAACATCCATGAACTTATTATTAACTTGTGAAAGTATAAAGCTGATCAGCTCATCCTATGACAAGATATTCAGCAAATTCGCTCCACATAACTGTAAACATTTCTTGATAATTTGTCTAGAAAGAGGACACGATACAAAGAGGTGATCTCGATCCTCAGTTGAACTGTGACAACTTTCGCATACTTTGTTCTGTTGTATCCCTCATTCCATCATGCGTGCCTTGGTTGGAAGTCTGTTTAAGCACGCTAACCATGAGCAAAATAAACACTTAGGTATGTTCATTTTATGCCAAATAAGTCTTGTCCACTCAAGAATGTGGCCAGGTTCTGTAATCTCCTACATAGTTTTCTTGAAGGAAAACTTGTTTTTTATACTAGCTTTCCAACAGATTGTGTCATTACCTAAATATAAAGTAGGTAGAGCCTCAGCTATACCACTTAGAGAAGGTGGAAAATATCATCTACTACTTGTATAACAGTTGTTAATTGTCTTGTTCATCCATAGAGAAATATCATGAGTATCTCTAATAAGAAAAGTGTTTACATTTCTTCCTTTTATCCAGTTGTACCAGATAATAAAAGTGTGAGCTTTATCTTTAGCATCATGAGTGATAAAATTATATGCAATATCTCTGATTTTAAGAATATTTTTCCAAGTCCAAGATAGATCTTGTTTGAAATTATAGCTCCATATGCAAGCTTCTTTGAAGATGTTTTTTTGAGCCCATAAACTAAGCAAGTTATTGCTTCTTTGATTCATCCTCCAGAATATACTTGAAGACAGACCTTGTTAAGAGTTTCAATGTTTGGAATATTTGAATCACCAAAAGTTTTTCCTTTACAAACATCATGACAGGCTACTTTGGCACCTTTAGCACCTTCCAAATTACCTTTTCAAAGGAAACTAGATAACTTTTGATTGAGCCTGTATATCATGTTTTTGGGTAGCATAAAATCTCTACACTAATAGAGTATCTTGCTTACTAAAACAACTCTAACAAGCTCAAGCCTTCCTGCATAAGTAAGTAGCTTATTGCTCTATTGGTTTATGCTATCACATATCTTCTCAATAAGTTTATTTGAATCATTCTCTAATCTTCTTAGAGCTAAGGAACTCCAAGGTATCTAACTAGAAGATTTCCTTCTTTGATACTAAAAATGCTCATAATATTCTCCTTTATATGATTAAGAGTGCTACCAAAATAGATCTCACTTTTACTATTGTTGATCCTCAATCCTGAAAACCTAGAAAAGATGTTTACACCTTCATTGATAACCAAGTCAGACTGAACATTATCTTTATAAATATTAGCAAGTCATCTGCAATGATGGCATGATTAAGCTTTAACACTTCACACTAGGATGATAAGAGAAGTTACTATTAGCTCCAAGTTTATGAAATAATGAATTAAAAACTTGCATACAAAGAACAAATAGACAAGGGGATAGGGGATCCCCTTGTCCAAGTCCTCTTTTTCCATCAAAATAATCGGCCATCTCTCAATCAATGACAATAGAATAAGTGGGAGTATAGAGACACATTCTTATCCATATGATCATGACTTTAGGAAATTCAAAAGCTTCAATCACATTGAATAAGAAGCTCCAGTTTAAGTTATCATAAGCTTTCTGAAGATCTACATTGTTGGTACACCTAGGTGACAAGTTAATATTTTCATATCCATGAAGAATCTCTTGAGCTACAATAATATTGTCACCAATACGTCTATCACACACAAAGGAAGCTTGGTTGTATGAAATTCGATAATTAAGCACTTTTTTCACTCTATTAGATATAACTCTTGAAAGTGTTTTGTAAAGAGTATTACAGTTATGGGCCTAAATTGTCTTACATTAGTGGTGTTTTAATTCTATTAATTGAATTAGCTTCCTTGAGCATACAGTTTATATCTAAAGTCTCCTTGATAGCTTTACAAAAATCATCACCTACTATATTCCAAGCTTCTTTATAAAAGCATGAGGATAATCCATCTGGCCCGGGACACTTTGATTCATCAATAGAGAACAAAGCTACCTTGATTTCTTCAGTGGTTATAGGTTGACTTAAGTATTTGATTTGATCATTATTAAGAGAAACATTAAGAAGTTCTATAATTTATTGATTGAGCATACTCATTGAGTGGGATCTTCAGTTCCAATAAGAGATTTGTAAAAACTGATTAACCCTCCTTTGATTTTTTTTAGCAGAGGACAAGGTATTACCTTGATCATCACGTAATATTCTCACCTTATTTATAGCTTGTCTAGCCTTTATAATGTTGTAATAGTAGACTGAACTATAACCACTCTCCCTAGACCATGTATCCCTAGACTTTTGCTTTTGAATTTCCTACTCATGAAGAACAACTTCCTCAACATTACTGAATTCTATTCTCTCCTCAGCCATGATCAAATTTGAGCTGTTACCTCCCATAATAGCATTTTGTAGTTCTTCAAGTTTAATCCTCACTCCATTAATATACTGAGGACTTCTATTAAAATACTTGAGATTAAAATACTTGAGATTAAAATACTTGAGATTAAAATTCTTTAAGGCTCTTTTAACTGATATTTTTTAGCACAAAGAATGTACATACAAGATCCTTGTACATAAATATTCCAAGTATCCTTAATTACATCCTGAAATTCAATGTGTTTAGACCAAATATTAAAAACTTAAAAGAACAAGGACCTCTTTTATGTGGTGCACAAGATATAACATGTAGACATGTAGTGCACAGTGATATGAGGTAGAAGTAGCTAAACACAACACATTAGAATGAGCTTGATCCGTCCATTTAGTATTAATTAGTATCTCTCTATTCTACTAGCTCTTAGCTAAGAAATGCTTCGATTAGTCCATGTGTAGAAGTTGCCACAGGTTTGGTGTTCATACAGTCTAGCTTCTTCCACACACTCAATAAATTGATGTGCACTCTTAGCTAAATCGTCATAATGTAGCCTATTCTCAGTTCTCAAGATTTGATTATAATCACCAATACACCCAAACTTTACATTCTTATAAGTTTAACTCAATTTGATCAAATAATTCCAAAGAATAATTCTCTTTTTATCATCATTACTTGCATATATTGCATATAATACAATATTGTTACTATCAACAAAATCAATAACCTCAATAAGAATAGCCTGGACTGTTTCTTCAATGAGATTAACTTGAACTTTATTGCTCTTCCACAACACCTAAACTCTCCCTTTAGGATCCTTATTAAAATTTAGAATAATGTCATAATTCTTAATGTTCTCCTTCATAATATTTTGCATATGAAGATATTGAACCTTAGTTTCCAAAATACACATTACTTGAATCCTTTTTTCAAACATGAAATTTGAGACATATAGCTGCCTAAGGACCATGTTTAAGCCCCTTACATTCCATGATCCAATGATTATGGTATAGGTGGCATATTCTTTTCACCCTCATATGAAATCCTCATAATCTTCAATACATCATCATCAAGTGATAATAAGGGGTTTTTTAACACATTAAAGGAATTATCATTTGATGTAGGTGAAATATAACTACAACTAGCTCCATTATTAACTTTTGATCTTCGGGTAACATATTTTCATGACTCTTTCTCATTATCTGGTGAGCAAACTTCAATATTGTCTTCCTTACTTTGAACATTCTGCTGTTTTGTATTGTACACTTTCTTTTGCGTCTCATTATCCTTTTTGAGGAACCTAAATCTTCTTATAATTCCTACATATCTTGTGGTCAAAACTCTTACAGTTTTTCCATTGAATAGGTTTCCAATCGTATAATATCTCAACCCCATGAATCTCTTCCATACCTGCATCAACATAAACCTTATCCAAGAGTGTAGTATTAAGGTTAGCTTCCACACAAACATGTGCATAGCCTAAACGTATTCTAGATTATGTGATATATTCCATTTGGATTGGCTTACCTACTCCACTGGCTATCTAGCTTAGCCTATCTCTAATCCATAAATTCATCGAGATATTCTTCAATTTAATCCAGAGAGGCACATTATTATAGTCTACTTCACCAAATTGCATATCAGCGCTCCATTCTCTAATGAATAATGGTTTACCTCCAATATTCAATATCTACTCTAATTCTTTACTACATTTCATTTTACTATCAAAACTGAAGATAAACATGTTAGCGTATGATTTGATGTTGATCATTCTGAAACCTTCCATTGATAGCGCAAGAAGTTGGTTATCATATAGAACTGAGGAGATACACCGATAAATTGCCCTACTAAACATTTAGACCTAACCTTAGCTCCATCTTCAAGTATATTTTTAGGAGGTTTGATAATTATATGTTCATTTTGTGTAAATAGTTTATGAAAATCTAGCTTTTTATATGCTTTCATATTCCATTCGAATAGAGTAGCCCATTTTTTTTAGACTTACCCAGTTCACTATTGTTATCTAACTCAAAGTTAACCTCCTTCTCTTGTTCTAGATGGATATTTTCTTCCTTTGGTGTTTGAGGTATAATTGGAACAAGAGTATTAAATCGATTAACATAGTTTGTTTACCATTAACATTCGAAGCAGATGTATGTGTTGTAGTTTCACTTTTATTCTGAGCACATATGTGGTTATTTTTAGTTGTTGTGTTATTCTTTGTAACATTTATACTATCTTCAAAAATTATCCTAGTGATATCTTTTTAGGATGAACGTCTAGTAGCATGAGCCATAAAAGAAGGCTAAGAAAAAGAAGAAACGAAAGTGCAAAGGTAAATTGTTTTGAAAAGAAAAAGAACGAATTCAGAAGAAAAAATATGGCTGAAAAGGTTAAAGAATTTTTGCAGATCCCAGAAAATGTGGGAAATAACAAAATAATTTGAAAATGAGAATCCAAAAATTGTGGAATTCTATGGTTTTTTTAGTGTGAATCAGTCCAAAAGTTGTTAAAATAAAAAAGAAGGAAAGAGAAAAAGTAATGACTCAAAAATGATGATGCTACCATTCTTTCATCAGTATGTGTTTTGTTATTATAATTAATCGATGTTATGTGAATATCGGACCATTCAATATAAAATAGAAATTTACCCAATTATATATGATGGGTCTTTATTGATAAAAGACTAATATTGAATTATCTAATATTAGATAAACGAAATTTTTAAAAATCAAACATAATAGAATATGACTTACCCAAAAGTTATAAGAATGAACAAGATAAATTTGGATTAAATATAGTGATTAGAACACATAGTTTTTTTCACCTATTTACTGGTAAAAAAAGAAATTGTAATAAATTTTACGTATCAAGGACAATAATAGAAAATGGAAAGAAGATGTCTCAAAAGTTAGGACTTGCTTTCAGGATTTCTATAAAGAATTATTCACAAAAGAAATGGTAAGTACTCTAACCAAATGGAGGAGGAGGCGGAATATGTCCCAAATAGGGTCACAACATAGATGAATTTTGATTTAACGAGACTTTCGACAATGGAAGAAGTCTAAAAAGCTGTCAACGATGTATCACCGGCAAAGGCACCTGGTCCAAATGGTCTGAATGGTAAGTTCTATTTATGAGTTCTGGGATATTATGAAATGGGATGTGTTATCAATGGTACAAGATTTTTTCAATAATGATATATCATTGGAATTACTGAATGACACGCTAATTACTTTGATCCCGAAAGGTGAACAAGAGGAAAAGTTAGGGGATTATAGACCAATTGCATGTGTTAGGATACAAAACTACATGAATAACATAATATCGCCAACACAAATAACTTTTATAAAAGGACGAGTGATCCAGGATACTATCCTTCAAGCATGGAAAATATTGTTTATATGAAGAAGAAGCGGCAGCCATTAAATTAGATATGACAAAAGCATATGATCAGGTATGTTGGGGTTTCATTTTAATTATTTTAAAAAATCTAGGTTTTTGTGATAAATGGATAATATAGATTGAAAATTGTATCACCACTGTTTCCTTTCAAGTCAATCTTAATGGTGATAGAATGGATAAATTTAAACCCAGAAGAGGACTCAGACAAGGAGACTCATTATCATCATTTCTATTCACTCTTATGAGAGAAACACTGATTAGTTTGATATAAAATAGAGTATTAAGGGATATGATTAAAGGAATATAAATCACCATAAACTGTCATGTATTACACACCTCTTATTTACGGATGACTCGTTATTTTTAACGGTTGATGATAGTGAGATTCGTGCTTTTCAAGAATGTATCACTATTTATTACACTAGACTAGGTCATAGAACAAATTTCACAAAATCCGCATTTTGTTTTAGTCACGATACCGTAGATGACATTTGGGAATCAGGTTCAAGTCAAATTCATATTGAAACAAATATTCTTGGGAAATATCTAAGCATCCTATTATGCCATAAATAATCAAAAGTTGAATCACTTTCATGGATAGCTGAATATATTTTTAAGAAAATCGAAGGATGGAAAGCTCAACTCTTATCTGACGGCAGGAAAAAAAGTCCCTATAAAGGTGTACTTAAGACAATTCCAGTATATACAATGTCAAATTTTTCTTACCCTTTTTTTTTCAAAAAGTTGATCTCTACAATATCTATTTTCTGGTGGAACTCGAGAGAGCTTGATCGAATTGACTGGTTGTCATGGGAAAAACTGACTATTGGTAACTGCTTGGAGGTTTAGGTTTCAAGAACTTTAAAAGGATGAATACGACTTTGTTAGATGTGCAAGCTTGGAAAATACTACGAAATCCAAAAACTTCAGCTACTAGCTCCTAAAAGGTATTTCTATCCTAAAATTGATTTTATGAATATAAAACTTAGGCAGTGTCGTACCTGATCTTTGGAAAGTTTACTTGAAGGAAGGGGTTTCTTAAAAAAGTATGGAATTTGGCAAATTAGAAATGGAGAACACATAAACATTTGGAGTGATAAATGGTTAGATTCACATTGGAAAATGGAAAACCCACCAGATTGTACACTGGAAAAAGTTGCACAATTATGGAAATAGGAACTCAGGAGTGGGATACCAAATTATTGGATAACATTTTCCCACAACCAATCATACCGGTAATTACAATAATAAAAATATTACAACCTAATATTGAAGATAAATACATATGGCCATATTCAACAAACGGAAAATACGCTACAAAACCAGGACATAAAGTTCTCACAAAACTGGTGATAAATGAACCCCAATCAGCAAATCTTTTCGACTCAATTACACCATAATTATGGAAAATTGTTTGGAGCACTAATATACCGACTAAGATTAGAATTTGTATATGGAAGGCATGCAAAAACACAATACTTGAATTTTCCAGCTTGTTGTTGACAATCACCTGATACATTCAATTACCTCAAGGTTATTGGAGAAAATGGTCTTCTTTTTCTTTGGGAACGTCTTGCAAATTTTTATTGCTTCCGGAACTGCTTGTGCTTCCCCCTTCAATGATTGATTCGCAAAAAGTTTTTTTTCTCGATTGACTCAAATACATGTATTTTCCTGTATATGCACAACTCCAATTCATATGGGGTCATCTGGCTGATTAAAATATGTCTCACACATGAAAGAGATAGGAGTGGTAATAACCTTATCTTTATACATGTCTTGTTCCCTATCTTGTCGTGGTGTTTGTGTAGTTGTCGGTATCCTCCACTAAAGCTCTACCATGTAGAGATTCATTGTCTGGGGTGATGTTGTCTCCATCTGCATGTGTGTTTTCATGTACATTTTTCATTTCAGTCTTTCATATGTTCCATATGATAAGTAAAACATATGTGTTAGCCTCACCTTGTTTTTATTCCCATTTTAATATTCGACAAATCATCATTTAAACTAAAATTCATTTGGTATCACTTTAAAGGTTTTCCAAAACCCCTCATTAGATTAGTTGTGTTTAAATCCTTGGACTTTAGCTTGAGATTCAAAAGAACAGTGCCGCGGTACACCGGACGAGACACGCGGTACACCGCAGAGCCACGGACCAGAGATGCGGTGCACAGGATAGCCCGTCAGTAAGCTAATAAAATTGCACGGTACACCGGACCAAAGGCGCGGTACACCGGACCAAAGGCACGGACCAGGGACGCGGTGCATAGGATGGTCCGACCAGTAAGCTTGAAGTTTAGACGAACGTTTTCACGGTGCACCGGACCATACCCGCGGTACACCGCAAGAAAGGGTTTTCTGCACTATTACTAGAGGACAAAGCTTATATCCGTTGGAGATAAAATAGATCCGTTAGATAGAAGCCTATTGACCGTTGGAAGATATTTTCAGCTATAAATTGGACCTCATTCAAGACACAACTCAAGCCTTCCATCTACCAATCTTAAGAGCAATTAATATTATCATTCAAGAAGGTTTCAAAGGAGCATTCAAGTCATATTCATTGTGAAGCTACATAGTTCATATCCACTCATTTAGGAGTTTAGTTACAAAGCTTTTATAAGCACCCCCAAACACTTTTTCTTTTCCTCTTAGTTCTTGTAATAGATTAAGAGAGTAGTGTGAGCATAGGTTTTATGCTTGGTTCCTTGTGTTGGTGATAACACAAGTGTATTTCCTTCAAAGGTTTTTGAAGTGGTTGTAAAGGGTTTGTAAACTCACCCGGTTAAGAGTTACGAAGATTAGTTGAGAATCTTGCAAATCCTAAGGAGGCTTCCTTAGGTAGTGGATGTAGGGAAACCGAACCACTATACATCGTTGTGTATCGTATTCTATCTCTACACTCTTTACATTTCCGCACTCTATATGCTTGATAAAATGCCTACATGAATAGTTTGATAATATTGTCTTTTAGGATTATCTAGTTCTTTACTATTTAGTTTGCTAAAACAATAGGATTCAAATTAGCTTTTAATTTTATTTACTTGAAATAAAATTAGCCGATTAATTTCTATTGTCCTATTCAACCCCCCTTCTAGGACGCATATAGACTATCAATTGGTATCAGAGCCTAGCTCTATTGTACTTAATCGTTTCTAGAGTTAATACGATATGGATTCTAATCAACCGGAAGGTTCATGTTCTACTAGACCTCCGCTTTTTGTAGGAAAAGACTACTTTGGATGGAAAAAGAAAATGGAGATTCACGTCAAAGGAATTGATTACTTTTTGTGGCTTGCCATCAAGAAGGGTCCTTATATTCCTTATGTTACGGGTAGTAAAACGGAAGTGAAAGATGAAGATGATTACAATGATCAAGACATAGCTAAACTCACCAAAAACAACAAAGCTATGAACATCCTCATTAATGGTTTAAGTGTCACGGAATACGCTAGAGTTAGTGAATGCAATTCCGCTCATGAAATGTGGCAACTCTTGGAGCTATCATATCAAGGAACGGAAGATATCAAAGAAACTAAGATTGGTCTCTTTATCACTAAGTATGAGCTATTTCGTATGGAGCCCGATGAAGCCTTAAATGCTATGCATCAAAGATTTTCTAACATTGTCAACACCTTGAAGACTCTTGGTCAAGAGTACACCAACAAAGAACAATGCCGAAAAATCTTATTTGCTCTTCCAAGGAAATACAAATCAAAAATCAATTCTATAAGAGACACTAAAGATCTTTCAAAAATGACGGTTCATGAACTCATTTGCAACCTCATGACGGAAGAGCTTGTGCTTGAAGAAGAAAAGATATGAGATGATGAGGAGAAGAAGATTAAGAAATCCATTGCTTTCCATGCCTTGAGTACCAAGTTGAAAGAACGAAAAGAAAGGAAAGAAAGTGAAGAAGAAGAAAACTCACATGAAGAAGAAACTAGTGAAGATGAAGGAGTGGCTATGTTGGCAAGAGATATGAAAAAATTCATGAGATACAAACGCTTTGCCAAGAAAGGAAGTTCTTCCTCACCCTACAAGAAGAATGTTAGAGCTATCAAACAAGATGAACCCACTTGCTATCATTGCAAGAAAGTTGGTCACATCAAAACTTATTGTCCTCTTCTTCAAAAGGATAAACCTAAGAGAGCAATGCATGCTAATATCACTTGGGATACTCAAAATTCGGAGGAAGAAGAAAGTGATAACGAAAATGTTAATCTTGTTGCTTTTATGGGAAAAGTTGAGAATGATGAAGATGCTTCTTCGGATGATGATACCGGTTCAACTCACTTTGCCTTTATGGCAAATCATGATGAGGTAACTCCTAAATCTAAACTCTCTTTATCTAATGATGATGCTAGTGAACAAGATATTCATGAGGCATTTGATTCTCTTTACAATGATTTTTTAAACTCTATTGAAACAAACAAATTTTTAACAAAAGATTTAGAATTTGAGAAAAATAGAACTAAAGAGGTTTTGAAAGCTTTGGAAGATTGTCAAAATCTTTGTGATGAATGTATAGATGAAAATGAAAAACTTCATCTTATTGAGAAAAAGCTTTGCTAGAGAAAAAGGTTGTTGATCAAAATGATATTATTTTAAAATTTACAAGTGGGCAAGAAAACTTGGATTTGATTTTAGGTTCTCAAAGAATGGCTTGTGAGAAAAGCGGTGTTGGATATGATCCATTCACTAACCAAAAACCCTTGAAAAATGTTTTTGTAAAACCAAAAATTTCAAATGCAATTCCATCTTCTTCAAAATCTTCTATCACTTGCACCTATTGTGAAAAACTTGGTCATGATGCATCTCATTGTTACTATCGTAAATTATTGGATTTGGGATCTCTTGTGCCAATTTGGAAAAGGCCCATATGGGTCTTAAAAGGAAAATCCACTAACCCTCATGGACCCAAACCAAATTGGGTACCTAAAGCTTAAATTATTTTTGTATGTAGGGATTGAGCATCAAGAAGCAAAATATATGGCTCCTTGATAGTGGATGCTCAAGACACATGACCGAGAATCCATCATTATTTACACGTTTATATAAAACAAAAGGTGATAGAGTTACTTTTGCCGACAACACTAAGAAACGCGTTTTGGGTAAAGGTAACATTGGTAATATGAATTCTTTACTTATCTCTAATGTGTTACTTGTTGAGGGTCTCTCTTTTAACTTGCTTAGTATTAGTCAACTTTGTGATGTTGGTTTTAGTGTTAAATTTGAAGCATCTAGATGTGTTGTTTTTAAAAATGATGAGTTAGATACTATGTTTATAGCAAAAAGATCGGATAATGTTTTTGTTGTTGATCTTGAGAGTCTTATGTCTAAACATATTAAATGCTTATCCGTGGTAAATGATAGTTGGCTTTGGCATAGACGTTTAGGGCATGCTAGCATGGATTTGATTTCAAAATTATCTAGAAAAAATCTTGTTGTTGGTTTGCCTATTCATAAATTTGATAAAGATAAATTATGTGATGCATGTCAACTTGGTAAACAACATCGTTCATCTTTTAAATCCATAAATAAGGTCATCACCGTTAGGCCACTTCAATTATTGCATATGGATCTTTTTGGTCCCGTTGATGTCACTAGTCTAGGAGGATCTAGATATGTCTTTGTTGTTGTTGATGATTTCACTAGATATACATGGGTGATGTTCCTTGCTTTAAAAAGTGATGCCTTCAATGAATTTGCAAAACTTTGTAGAAAGGTGCAAAATGAGAAAGGCTACTCTATTACATGCATTCGTAGTGATAATGGTAGTGAATATGTGAATTCTCCTTTTGTGCTTTTTTGTGATGAATTTGGGATTGAGCATAATTTTTCGGCCCCTAGAACTCCCCAACAAAATGGGGTAGTGGAAAGGAAAAACCGAACTCTACAAGAAATGGCTAGAACAATGCTAAAAGAACATAGCTTGCCTACATACTTTTGGGGTGAAGCCGTTCATACGGCTTGTTGTGTGTTAAATAGAGTTCTAATTAGACCCCTTATTAAGAAAACCCCTTATGAGCTTTGGAATGGTAGACCACCAACTATTGCTTATTTTCGTGTTTTTGGGTGCAAATGTTTTATCTTAAACACTAGGGACTATTTGGGAAAATTTGATGCTAAATCGGATGAAGGTATTTTTCTTGGTTATTCCACTAAAGGAAAAGCCTATCGCATTTTCAACAAACGTACTCGTACTATTGAGGAATCTATGCATGTTGACTTTGATGAGACTAATCCGTTTTGTATCAAGAAAGTAGTAGACGTTGACTTAAATGAAGATACTCCACTAGATCAACCCTTAGAATCTCCTACTCAAGAATCAAAATCTCATGATGAACTCCCTAAGGAAAATGATCAAATCTCAAATGAAGCTAGTACGGATTTACCGAAATGTTGGAAACATATCAAAGATCACCCAAGTGAATTAATTCTAGGTGATCCTAAAGAAGGTGTTACCACTCGTTCTCGTATTATTGCTTTATGTGCTCATCAAGCATTCTTATCTCAAATTGAGCCCAAAAATATTAAAGAAGCCTTGCTAGATGATCATTGGATAAACGCTATGCATGAGGAATTAAATCAATTTGAGCGTAGTAAAGTTTGGACTTTAATGGAGAAACCAATTGGCCCTACTATTATTGGCACTAAGTGGATATTTCGCAACAAGCTAGATGACACCGGTATTATCACTAGAAATAAAGCAAGGTTAGTTGCTCAAGGATACAATCAAGAAGAAGGTATTGACTTCGATGAAACTTTTGCTCCGGTAGCTAGACTTGAATCTATTCGTATGCTACTTGCTTTTGCTTGTTATATGAATTTTAAACTTTACCAAATGGATGTCAAAAGTGCTTTTTTAAATGGTTTTATAGATGAGGAAGTCTTTGTTAAACAACCACCGGGTTTTGAGGATCCAGAATTTCCAAATCATGTTTTTAAACTTTCAAAGGCTTTATATGGTTTAAAACAAGCACCTCGTGCTTGGTATGAACGTTTAAGCAAATTTTTGTTAGATGATGGTTTTAAAAGAGGAAATATTGACTCCACTTTATTTATAAAAAGGTCTTCAAAAGATATCCTTCTTGTTCAAATTTATGTGGATGATATTATATTTGGTGCTACTAATGAAAATCTTTGTGAGAATTTTTCTAAAAGCATGCATAAGGAATTTGAGATGAGCATGATGGGAGAATTGAATTACTTTCTTGGACTTCAAATCAAGCAAATGAAGGATGGCATATTTGTCAATCAAGCCAAATATACAAAAGAATTGATCAAAAAATTTGGACTTGAAGATGCAAAGGAAATTGGAACTCCAATGAGCACATCCACAAAATTAGACAAAGATGAAGATGGTAAAAATGTTGATGAGAAAGTATATCGAGGTATGATTGGTAGCTTACTTTATTTAACCGCTTCTAGACCCGATATTATGTTCCCCGTGTGTCTTTGTGCTAGATTTCAATCCTCTCCTAAAGAAACCCATCTTAGTGCCGTTAAGCGTATTTTTAGGTATTTGAAAGGAACCCTTAGTCTAGGACTTTGGTACCCAAGATTTACCTCTTTTGAGCTAATAGATTACTCGGATGCCGATTATGCCGGTTGTAGACTTGATAGGAAGAGTACTAGTGGTAGTTGCCAATTCTTAGGTCAATCCCTTGTTTCTTGGTCTAGTAGAAAACAAAATAGTGTTGCTTTATCCACGGCCGAAGCCGAATATGTTGCGGCCGGAAATTGTGTGACCCAAATTCTTTGGATGAAACAAACCTTACTAGATTTTTTCCTAGAGTATGATCGTGTTCCCATTCGTTGTGATAACACTAGTGCTATCAATCTTACCAAAAATCCTATTCAACACTCTAGAACAAAACACATTGAAATCCGTCATCATTTTATCCGTGATCACACTCAAAAAGGGGATATTGTACTTGAATTTGTCACTTCGGAAAATCAACTAGCCGATATCTTTACTAAACCTTTACCCCAAGATCTTTTTGAGAAAATTCGTTGTGAGATTGGCATGCAAATTCTCTAACCTTCTCTTCTTGCCATTATTGTTTAGTGCTTTTTGTATATATTCTCTTGTTGCTAATATTTTCTTGATGTTATAGGGTCCTTAAAGCTTCTAAATTGTTATCCATTTACTTCTTTAGTCCTTGTTTTACTCAAAATGTGTTTTGACCCCTTAAAATTTTCAAAAATCGTTTCATTAGTTCTTTTTGTTGTTGACAAAGGGGGAGAAATTTTAGTTAAACTTTTTCAAATGCATTTTGTGAGGGGGAGTTTTATAAAACTCTAGTGATTAGGTTGAGGGGGAGTTTTTGATCAAAACTTAATCTTAGGCATCTTCAAAAGTTTATGATTTGTCAAACATCAAAAAGGGGGAGATTGTTAGCCTCACCTTGTTTTTATTCCCGTTTTAATATTCGACAAATCATCATTTAAACTAAAATTCATTTGGTATCACTTTAAAGGTTTTCCAAAACCCCTCATTAGATTAGTTGTGTTTAAATCCTTGGACTTTAGCTTGAGATTCAAAAGAACAGTGCCGCGGTACACCGGACGAGACACGCGGTACACCGCAGAGCCACGGACCAGAGATGCGGTGCACAGGATAGCCCGTCGGTAAGCTAATAAAATTGCACGGTACACCGGACCAAAGGCGCGGTACACCGGACCAAAGGCACGGACCAGGGACGCGGTGCATAGGATGGTCCGACCAGTAAGCTTGAAGTTTAGACGAACGTTTTCACGGTGCACCGGACCATACCCGCGGTACACCGCAAGAAAGGGTTTTTTGCACTATTACTAGAGGACAAAGCTTATATCCGTTGGAGATAAAATAGATCCGTTAGATAGAAGCCTATTGACCGTTGGAAGATATTTTCAGCTATAAATTGGACCTCATTCAAGACACAACTCAAGCCTTCCATCTACCAATCTTAAGAGCAATTAATATTATCATTCAAGAAGGTTTCAAAGGAGCATTCAAGTCATATTCATTGTGAAGCTACATAGTTCATATCCACTCATTTAGGAGTTTAGTTACAAAGCTTTTATAAGCACCCCCAAACACTTTTTCTTTTCCTCTTAGTTCTTGTAATAGATTAAGAGAGTAGTGTGAGCATAGGTTTTATGCTTGGTTCCTTGTGTTGGTGATAACACAAGTGTATTTCCTTCAAAGGTTTTTGAAGTGGTTGTAAAGGGTTTGTAAACTCACCCGGTTAAGAGTTACGAAGATTAGTTGAGAATCTTGCAAATCCTAAGGAGGCTTCCTTAGGTAGTGGATGTAGGGAAACCGAACCACTATACATCGTTGTGTATCGTATTCTATCTCTACACTCTTTACATTTCCGCACTCTATATGCTTGATAAAATGCCTACATGAATAGTTTGATAATATTGTCTTTTAGGATTATCTAGTTCTTTACTATTTACTTTGCTAAAACAATAGGATTCAAATTAGCTTTTAATTTTATTTACTTGAAATAAAATTAGCCGATTAATTTCTATTGTCCTATTCAACCCCCCTTCTAGGACGCATATAGACTATCAATTGGTATCAGAGCCTAGCTCTATTGTACTTAATCGTTCTAGAGTTAATACGATACGGATTCTAATCAACCGGAAGGTTCATGTTCTACTAGACCTCCGCTTTTTGTTGGAAAAGACTACTTTGGATGGAAAAAGAAAATGGAGATTCACGTCAAAGGAATTGATTACTTTTTGTGGCTTGCCATCAAGAAGGGTCCTTATATTCCTTATGTTACGGGTAGTAAAACGGAAGTGAAAGATGAAGATGATTACAATGATCAAGACATAGCTAAACTCACCAAAAACAACAAAGCTATGAACATCCTCATTAATGGTTTAAGTGTCACGGAATACGCTAGAGTTAGTGAATGCAATTCCGCTCATGAAATGTGGCAACTCTTGGAGCTATCATATCAAGGAACGGAAGATATCAAAGAAACTAAGATTGGTCTCTTTATCACTAAGTATGAGCTATTTCGTATGGAGCCCGATGAAGCCTTAAATGCTATGCATCAAAGATTTTCTAACATTGTCAACACCTTGAAGACTCTTGGTCAAGAGTACACCAACAAAGAACAATGCCGAAAAATCTTATTTGCTCTTCCAAGGAAATACAAATCAAAAATCAATTCTATAAGAGACACTAAAGATCTTCAAAAATGACGGTTCATGAACTCATTTGCAACCTCATGACGGAAGAGCTTGTGCTTGAAGAAGAAAAGATAAGAGATGATGAGGAGAAGAAGATTAAGAAATCCATTGCTTTCCATGCCTTGAGTACCAAGTTGAAAGAACGAAAAGAAAGGAAGGAAAGTGAAGAAAAAGAAAACTCACATGAAGAAGAAACTAGTGAAGATGAAGGAGTGGCTATGTTGGCAAGAGATATGAAAAAATTCATGAGATACAAACACTTTGCCAAGAAAGGAAGTTCTTCCTCACCCTACAAGAAGAATGTTAGAGCTATCAAACAAGATGAACCCACTTGCTATCATTGCAAGAAAGTTGGTCACATCAAAACTTATTGTCCTCTTCTTCAAAAGGATAAACCTAAGAGAGCAATGCATGCTAATATCACTTGGGATACTCAAAATTCGGAGGAAGAAGAAAGTGATAACGAAAATGTTAATCTTGTTGCTTTTATGGGAAAAGTTGAGAATGATGAAGATGCTTCTTCGGATGATGATACCGGTTCAACTCACTTTGCCTTTATGGCAAATCATGATGAGGTAACTCCTAAATCTAAACTCTCTTTATCTAATGATGATGCTAGTGAACAAGATATTCATGAGGCATTTGATTCTCTTTACAATGATTTTTTAAACTCTATTGAAACAAACAAAGTTTTAACAAAAGATTTAGAATTTGAGAAAAATAGAACTAAAGAGGTTTTGAAAGCTTTGGAAGATTGTCAAAATCTTTGTGATGAATGTATAGATGAAATGAAAAACTTCATCTTATTGAGAAAAAACTTTTAGAAGAAAAAGCTTTGCTAGAGAAAAAGGTTGTTGATCAAAATGATATTATTTTAAAATTTACAAGTGGGCAAGAAAACTTGGATTTGATTTTAGGTTCTCAAAGAATGGCGCGGTACACCGGACCAAAGGCACGGACCAGGGACGCAGTGCATAGGATGGTCCGACCAGTAAGCTTGAAGTTTAGACGAACGTTTTCACGGTGCACCGGACCATACCCGCGGTACACCGCAAGAAAGGGTTTTCTGCACTATTACTAGAGGACAAAGCTTATATCCGTTGGAGATAAAATAGATCTGTTAGATAGAAGCCTATTGACCGTTGGAAGATATTTTCAGCTATAAATTGGACCTCATTCAAGACACAACTCAAGCCTTCCATCTACCAATCTTAAGAGCAATTAATATTATCATTCAAGAAGGTTTCAAAGGAGCATTCAAGTCATATTCATTGTGAAGCTACATAGTTCATATCCACTCATTTAGGAGTTTAGTTACAAAGCTTTTATAAGCACCCCCAAACACTTTTTCTTTTCCTCTTAGTTCTTGTAATAGATTAAGAGAGTAGTGTGAGCATAGGTTTTATGCTTGGTTCCTTGTGTTGGTGATAACACAAGTGTATTTCCTTCAAAGGTTTTTGAAGTGGTTGTAAAGGTTTGTAAACTCACCCGGTTAAGAGTTACGAAGATTAGTTGAGAATCTTGCAAATCCTAAGGAGGCTTCCTTAGGTAGTGGATGTAGGGAAACCGAACCACTATACATCGTTGTGTATCGTATTCTATCTCTACACTCTTTACATTTCCGCACTCTATATGCTTGATAAAATGCCTACATGAATAGTTTGATAATATTGTCTTTTAGGATTATCTAGTTCTTTACTATTTAGTTTGCTAAAACAATAGGATTCAAATTAGCTTTTAATTTTATTTACTTGAAATAAAATTAGCCGATTAATTTCTATTGTCCTATTCAACCCCCCTTCTAGGACGCATATAGACTATCAATATGTTATAATAGTATTCCTATCCCATCCACCCTCTGTAAAAGATTTAACAATATTAAGAACCCACGACCCAATGTCTATATTATCTAAATCCTGCATCATGATTTGTAGCACCGAGCCTGCCCAAATAACTTGGTTAAAAAGCAGAAGATATTCTACCGATTTTCTTTTGTTACCCTCCCATTAGAAGGATAAACCAGATGGCTGAATCTTATGGTCCAATCTCCTTCAAACATATCCCGAGAAGGATGAACGGTCGTGTAGACGGGCTTGCCAAAGAAACTAGACATACAACCACAAACTGTTCTTTTCACGTGGATGAATCGCTTAATGATTATCTCAGTAGAATAGTGATAGGATAATATTATGAGAAAGTTTTTGAATTTGTAATATATCCGTTAAAATAATATATATCAAAAACCTCAAGTCTGTCGGACTAAAAAATATAATCTAGCAAAGTTAGCAACAAGAGAGCTAGTTGTTTAAGAATTGTCGTCTCTAATATCAAACACAAGCATACATTTTGATTTATGTTATTGTTAGAGGTAATATTCCTAGTGTATAGCTTAATTCTAATATCTTTACAATTTTTTCTTTTATAATGACCCTCCAAGAGCTCATCAGCCACATGCAAGTCGAAGAAGCCAATCGACTCAAGGATAAGTCTCTTTCTTTCCCTCCTCATTCCTCGAAGGCTAACCTTGTAGAAAGTTCTAGGCATGGTAACAAGGACAGGTTCGAAGGAAATGGAAAACAGCAAGGCGCTAGCAATTCCAAATCTGTGGGAAATAAGAACCGCAACAACTCCAACAAACAAAACGAGAGGTTTTAAACCTCTGGTAAGATTCGGAAACCTAAGGGTGCTTGTTATTGTTGTGGTAAAGAAGGACATATGGATTTTGAATGTCCTATTAGAGTTATTCCTGATCCAAAACCCGCTGCAAACCTAACTGAAACCGAAGAAATAATCGCCGCGATAATGGTTGAGGTTTACTTGGTGGAAAACAAAAGCGAGTGGATCCTTGACACTGGGGCTTCACGACACTTTTGTGTAAACAAAGCCCTGTTCAAAAGGTTCGAGGAATCAACCAATGGTGAATGCGTGTACCTGGGTGACTCATCTACTGCTACAGACCTCGGAAAGGGACAGGTTACCCTCAAACTCGTTTCTGGTAAGATCTTTGATTTAAACGATGTTCTCTTTGTCCCCTCGCTCCGTAGGAACTTGGTTTCCGAAGCTCTTCTTAATAAAGTGGGACTCAAACTAGTTTTCGATGGAGGAAAAATAATTATTACCAAAAAAGATGAGTTTGTGAGAAAAGGGTATTTACATAATGGTTTGTTTGTCTTAAATACGGTAACTCATGACTAATACCAAAGTGATGAGTATGTAGGGAAGGGGTTTTTCTTTTCCAATAAGGGTTTTTCTTTTGGAGAAGTGGAAAAGATTTAGATTAAAGTATTAAACATATCTATCTTTTCTTATTTTTTGGAGAAGTGGAAAAGTCACTTTTTTGTGCATAAAATATCCCACATAGGAGGAGAGATGGAAAAAATACTAGTATAAATTATCTTACCCATCTATTATTTCCAAAAGGCCTAAAGGCTATGAAGGCCAAAGAGGAATAGGCAAAGCCCCACACGTGCGCACCACCACCACCACCACCCGCCCGGCGACGGAGGGGCGTGGGCCACGGGCCGCGGGCTCGAGGGCTTGTTGGGGAGTTTGGGAAGTCAAAAAATGAAAAATGAAACAAGTTTTCAGAAATGATTCTGGTAGAAAATGGCTAGAACTTATAGGATTCGTTGGCAATTCAAACCTTCCAGCCAAAACGTTCGTAACGTTCAGCCATTGAAGACACATTAAACCAGAATATTCCTCAATCAAGACTCAGCTGTTACAATCATTGGTCAAAACAGGAATGAATCAAGGGTCATCAAAGCGTCCAGGTTCATGGTTGGAATTGTAACATATGTAACTCCAAAACGTCAGCAATAAAGAGCCATTAAATTCCATTTATTCTGACAAGTCTAAAGAGCCCCCTACTCACCTATAAATATAGGTCCTTCTCCACTTGCAAAAGACTACGAACACAAAGCCAAAAAAGAACAAAGAAATACGTCTCTCTAAAACCTCTGTTATAGTAATCTCGTTAGAGATAATCGGTACGCCGGAATATCTTTTTAACAACTTTATTTCGTGTGTTGTTCTTTCTGTATTTTCCGTGTAAATGTTTTTCGTACTGAATATTTCATTACTGTAATATACTGGTGTTTCTACTGTAATCGCATTTCTATTTTTGTAATAGTTAATCATAATTGTTTTTTTCTGGATTTCCATTTCTTGTTGTAAAACGGTCACTTTCATTTTTTTTTTACTCACAATTGTTTTATACCTTCAAGATCTATCAAAACTAGATGGAATATCAAAAAAAAAATTCATAAAACCGTTTCTACTAACGTTAGTAGGAGGAACTTTCATCATATTTCCGTTCAAAAAAATTATTGATTTTATATCTAAATGTATTAGCTACTTATTTATTTTTATTCTTCCTTCTCTTATGCTATCTTTAAAATTTCTTGCTCATATTGGCACAAGTTAATTAGATTCCTATACTCCGACCCAAAAAAAAAAAAATTAGATTCCTATAGTTCGTGTAATTTTTATTATTACTATAAATAATGATGAAGAATTTTGAACTATAAAAAAGAATTTTTTCACGAAGATATTACATGAGAATTAAAGCAAAATTGGACACGAAAGCTGAATTATCAAACATCTGAACATGAATGATAACAACGTTTAGGGCTCTCCAAACTTTTATCATTATTCTACATTTATTCTCCCACCTCGATAGATGAACCATGATGTTTTGGTTTTAAATATAGTATGGTGTGTGGTGACCACTTGTTATACAATCATTGTACCAGCGGCTAGTACTAATTTAACCTCAAAAAAACATAAAGATCTAGCATTGATCACATATACTCTTAACTAAGTGGATATTCCTTATAGTAAGTTTTTATTACTATCAATGTGTATATTTGTTTATTTTTCTGTGACACATGTCACATTGTATAACATTCTTGCATAAGTTAAATTTTGATCCAGTCTTCGGTCTTTGTAAAAATTGTATAAGATATTGTTAATTAAATATATTGTGATGGTTGGGGTAGCCGATCATTGATTGGCAGTATGTTTCTCTAATTGTACATCCTCTAATGTGATTGATAAATTACTTATTGCTTAACAATGACAATTCTTTTCTTTTTTCCGAAATAAACTTATATTAGAATAAAAACAGTTACACTTAACTAATCCCTAGAGGATGAAAATCCAACAAAAGAAGTTTTGTTAGTTGAGAAGGGGGAACTAAATTCCAAATACTAAACAATGAGCCATGAGCTTATTTTTAGTAACCCAATCAGCACATAAGTTCTTAGATCTCTTTGCAAAAGAGATTTTCAAATTACAAACTATTTTGCTACTAATGATACAATTTACTAAAACTTTAGTATTACAAAAGATTTTACTACCAAAAACAGTTTGGTTAACTAAGAATTTACAATCACTCTCAATCTCTACTTTGCCAAGAGGGTAATTAGCTGCCATCTCACAAGCTTCCACCATTCCTCTAGCTTCAGTTTCAATTGCCGAGTTAGCTGTAATAATTTGTGCTTTTCCATCTACCATCTGTCCAAAAGAATCCCTAACAATGCAAGCAAATGAAGCTTATTTAGTAAGATTATTATAAGATGCATCACAATTAATCTTGTACTTTCCATTACAAGGTGGAATCCACCCTGTTAAACTTTTATAATACCCATTCCTTGCCATTGAATTATTATGCAATTCTTCCTGATGACAAATGTTTTGTATTATCACATTTTCATTCTCATTACACCTTGAGTTGTTAACTTTTTTTGCCTCAGATATACTTCTTGTAGCAAGAATATATTCATCATTGGCTTTAAGGGCCTCTTGTAATGTTTTCACAGGCTCAGGTGTTACACCTCTAAAAATATATTCATTCCTACCTTTCTATATAGACCAGGCTATATAAAAGGCAATTTCACCAAGTCTAGTATCTGCACTTTCAGTTTCAATGATACAAAGCCTTATAAAGTTAATCCATCTGTTAACATTACAGGTAGGTTGAGTTTGAGCCTTAAAACAAAGTGGACTAGCCAGCCACACAGCTTTTACCCAAGAGCAGTGAAACAAAATATGTTCAACATTTTCAGTTTCAGTTTCACAAAGCTGACATAAAGAGGATTCAACAGATTTCCTCTTTTTCCTATTTTCATTTGTAGGTAAAGCATTTTCGCAATATTTCCAAATAATTTTTTTTACTTTTAGTTGTACTTTCATTTTCCAAATCAAATCTCAATCATCAGATTGTAGTTTAAAAGAAGGTTCAGCCACTTTCTTATTCTTATTCATTTCAACCTGTTGTTGTGCCTTCCAAAGTATCTTATATATATCTTTAACACAAACATATCCATCAGTCGAGAAAGACAAAAAATGAGAGTCCTCACATGAAAATGAAGGAAGATATATTTGAGTATTCCATTCAAGTTTATCAAAATATAACAGTTCAGATACATATATTAAATTACAGCCGAAATGCTTAGTAAGGTATGACAAATTAGGGACCCAAAGGTCCTCCCATATCTTAATTTGTTTCCCATTTCCCACACACCATCTGATAGACTTTAGAAAACAATTCCTGGCCTCAATAAGGCTTTTAAACCCCCAAGAGCAGTTGCTAGGTAAAATAGCTTCAGTGAATTCATTAAGAGGAAAATATTTACCTTTGAGAACTTTAAACAATAAAGAATCTTTCCTGTTCATAAACTTCCAGGCATTGGAAGAGAGCAAGGCTAAATTTTGGCAATGAAAGTCTTTAAAACCCAGACCTCCATCCTGTTTTGAATTCATAAGAGTATTCCATTTAACCAAGTGACACTTACCTTGCCCTTGATTATTCCAATAGAAGTTGGATATAAGATTCTGATGTTATAATGGGTTAAAAATAATTTTTTAAATGTGACTCAAGGTTGAAAATAAATGTTGTTATCTAATGAGTAATGTTGGATATTATCCAAAAAGTAACCATCCAAAAATTATTCATGATGTAGATCTTGGATATTTCAATCATGCAAAAGATAAAAAAAATAGCCAGGTAAAAGAAACAATATGATTAGACTACTCAGGATCCACATCATGGATGATTTTTGGATGGTTATTTTTTAGGTGATACCTAGCATTACTCTTTTCAAAAAAATTTATGCAAAATTCTACCGACAATGATCGCAAAGTTATGATGGAGATCACAGAAAAGATCATAACATTGGTTAAATTGAGGGAAGATTTTAATTTCAAAAATGACATAAGGACTAAATTGAAGGAACATGCTTAAACTGAATTTAGCTTTGTTGGTGAAACAAGTTTAGAACCTTAACACTAAACCATATTAGTTAATAGTGAGGATTACTAAAGGAATCTACCATATCAATACTACTCTTTGGAATACTAGGAGTAAACAAAGTTGCTCCTTAGAATGGTCTAGCCTAATCTCAGGATGAGATAAAAAATAATGTACTTTCTGTACAGAGAATGGCCAAAGCAGTAAAATCTGAAGATCACACTAGCTACCAAAAGATATGATTATTCAAAAGTGATGTCTCCTCATTTGTGATAATTAAATATACTTCCGAGACATCATTTTAGGCGTATTTATTAGTTTACAGGTCGATCTTACCTTAATTTAGTGCACTTTCCTATTTTGAGTCTTGATTTAGTAACATAATATTTTTAGAGCATATTGGGTTTAATTGTTTATTTAGTGTGAAGCTTTAAAGATAATTATGGAGATTAATTAGAGTCCAAGTCAAAGACTACAAGATATGGAAAGAGATATGCATGGTAATTGGAGATAGAAGGAAACAGAGTTCAATTAGGAAAAGGAAAAGCTGCCTAAATCTGAATTTCTGCAGCACACGCCTAAAGAAATGGTGATAACTCCAAGAAAGAAGCCGATTTTGGTAAAATCCTTTCATAGGGACGTAGATAATTCGCTGAGGATTCTTTTGGTATATTATGGAGCAAAAACCGACCAATAACGAAGAAGATATGCTCAAAACAGTTTAGCAGTAATTATCTTTATTTCCATACGAATTTGAGTTGGGCTTGGAGTCTATTACTTGGCCTTTCCTCCAAGAAACGAATTAGGTCAACCTATACACTATAAATACAGCCTCTTAACACTCTTAAATCATCCTTGGCCAGACCTTAAGGCCAAGAGGAAGCTGCAACACAAGAGAAGAAGTCTGGAAGGAGCAGAACACCATATGTCTTCTTCAACCTCTTATTCTGTAATTCTTTTCTCTTCTCTTTTTAGTATGAATTAATTCTTTTTGGCTTGAGTTTTAGCATATATGTATGAACCCTAGTTTTGATTGACATCTATCTAATTTGGGAACTTAATGTTTTAAATTGAATTAAAGTTTTTATTCTCTGTTTATGTGTTTGGATTTATATTCTGTGTTCTTGTGGAAGTGCACCCATATAGAATTACCATCTAGTAATTAGGTCACCATTGACAAAGGTGTTTAATTACATGTTTAGCACATAACGTCTAGTATAAGGTTTGATCTGACAACCCAACCTAACTAGATAATCACTATGGTTTAGTTCTTGTGACTATTTACCAATTACAGGAAAAGTTTGCTTAGGAAGCCTTATTGACACAGGTAAATCCTATTTAAAACTACCGATAGCGAATTGGAACTAATTATTGAAATACTACATAATTCACCCTTACATGTTTAGAACGGCAAAACTAGTGGGGATTGCATGCTACTTACTCAAGCTAACTTTCATACTATCTTCTTTTCTTTTCTTTTATTTATTTTCTGTCTTTTAATTTAGTAGTTTAGTTTTCTTATTTAAAAAACCAAATAAATATTTATCTATCTCTTCTTTCTACTTGCGTATTATCTTTTCTATCTTTAATATCTACAATTGAATAATTTGCATAAGTTCTTCCTAACTTTCGTCAGTCTCTGAGGAACGAATCTTCTTATCATTAAAACTTGCATACGTCTTGTAATACTTGCAGTACTGTGTTAGCTTAGGGTGTTTATTTGCATCTAAATTATATCATCTTTTTATCACACCTTAGGCCACACCAAGTTTTTGGCGCCGCTGCCGGGGACTGCATCGTTAGTCCTTGTGCAATTATCTAGTGCTTTTATTTTAGTTAGTTCTATTTTACGCTTTTCTTTTTAGTTTTTGTCTTTACAGATTTTTTCTAGGCGAGAGCAAATTTATTAGGAGAAGGAAGTTTCGTATTACTAGATCCTACAACAATGGATGAGATAAACCAGCTAATGGCTGAATTACGCGAACAATTTGCTCGGGGAAATCCAGTACATACATCACCTTCATGTCCTAGTTGTGGAGCAAGAGATCACTCGTGGGAATATTGCATGAATAATCCAGCTTCAATTTCCTTCATACCTTATCAAAGAAACCATTATTATGATGGTTATTATCAATCCCAAGGAAATTATGCTGATTATCAGCCCCCACAAAATTACAATTGGGTCGGAGATCAACAGACTTATTATCATAATAACCATTATTATGATGATTATTATCAACCACGACCACAATCCTACTATCCTCCACAACCTATCTATCAAGAAGCGCCGATTTATAATAAAGCTTATCAAGAACCACTTTCTTATTCAATGCAGCAAACCGTACAAAAACAACCTTCGAGTTCGAATTCAAACATGGCTAAGATAATGAACCTAATTGAAAAGTTGCAGATTAGCCAGCAAGGATTCCAAAACTCAGCCAATGCGCTTAAGAAGATTGAGCATACAGTGTCACAAATGGTGAATAAACTTCAAATCCTTGCAGAAGGGCAACTCCGAAGTGATACTAGTGCTCCAGAAAACAAAGTTTGTCATGCAGTTGAATTAAGAAGTGGAAAAACTATCTCCACCAAGACCAGAACCAGAACTAGTCCCTATTCCAGAAACGGGGGGAGAAGAAACAACAGAAGATACAGTCGAAGAGGTAGTTGAACAAAAAAGTGTCCAAGAGAAGATACCAGAAAAGAAAGAGAGCCCAGTGGTAACCAACACATGTCCTCTACCACCATACCCTTCACGTGTCAGAAAAAAGGACAATGACCTGGAATTCAAGAAGTTCGTTGACATGGTGAGCAAGTTAGAGATTAAAATACCGTTTGTAGAAGCTCTCAAGAGAATGCCGACATATATAAAATTCATGAAGGATATTCTTTCTAACAAGCGAATATTCACAACTGAGGATATGAGTGGATCACCAGAGGAGTGTAATACTATCGAGTTACCACAAGAAACACCCCTTCCAACGAAATCTTGGATGGCACCATCCAGGATCATGAAGAATCGAGCTGAAAAGTTCGTGGGAGTTAGAGGCAAAGGGTGGAAATTTGTCATTCTTAAACAAGGTAACACTTCTAACTTTAAAAGACGTTAAACAAAAGTGCTATACGGGAGACAACCCGTAGTTTCTTTTATGTTTTTACATTTTTAGTTTTCAATTTATGTTTAGCTTAGTTAAATTTTGTTGATATTGCATATTTGAATAAGGTATTAGTGTTTTTGATGCTTAGGTATTAGAGAAATCGAGTTAACAAAATTTTTTGGAAGGGATACCATCGGTGCGGTATACCGCACCTCAGCCGCGGTGCACCACAGAGGAAGAAAACCCGTACCACGGGTAGGTGCCGGGGGTTTATGCCGAGACGAGAAAAAATGGAGCGACGGGTCCGGTACACCGGACCCTATACCATGCCCTATACCGCACGCCCAAAACCCGTGCCACGGGGTGTTACCACGCGTATTTTGCCGAAGCAAAAATTTGTTAAGCTACAGAAGCTGCGGTACACCCATGCGGTGTACCCATGTACCGCACCCATGCACCGCGCCGCGCCGCTGGCGAGAGAAAGTTACGAATTGGAGCTTATAAAAGAGGTATAGAGCTTATTATTCCGAATTTCTTAAACCTCAAGCCTCTGTCTCTTCTCCAAAACTCTCCCAACTCCATTAAAGCTCATACAAAGATTCCCTAATCATCAAAACACTACCCAATCACCATGAAAACACATCAAATCTATTCTCCACATCATTACAAAGAAGATTCAACCACCCATATCATACCAAAACACCTTGAATCCAAGAATCAGAAGCTTAAATCTTCAAAATTCGTCCTACAATTTCTTAAATCCAAGCCAATCCATAAAGAATCCATCTTACCCATATATAGAATCATCATCAAAACAACTTTCCTAACCCAAATAAAGCTTGTACAACCAATAATCAAGAGTTTCAAATTTCAAGAGTGGTTAAAGCTTTGAGTTGGGGGTCAATTGAGATGATTAAGAGAACATAAACATTAATTACTGTAAGGGAGATGAAGAAAAGAAAGGTATTGGATTTAATTGAAAAGAAATCAAGTGAGAAAAGTCCTAGTTCCAATTCAAATGGTAAAACAAGTCAAGAGAAGAGAGGTTAGCATGCTGTGTTGATTCAATGGGCAAAAAGGTTCTAACTTTAGTGAAGAAGACAACACAACCTCTATAGATCGAGACCCTACACCCAAAGAAAAAGAGAAAGCTTCAATGGCCATGATAGCTTCTCCAAGGAAACAATTAAAGGAGCTACCCGTTTTCTTATGAGAAAGTATTTGAAGAAGAAATTGATAAGGAGAATACAAGAAGATTCGTGGCGAGTTTGAAAGATTAGGTTGGTCTACGTTAATGGTAAGACGTTCTAAAAAACGTTCTTTTTGTTGAATTGTATTTTGTGAGAAGAAGAAGAAGATGTGGCACAGTTGATCTATGAGGAGGTGATACGAATTTTCGATATCTCCCATGTCGTTATTTAATGCAATATCCTACAATGATCACGTGTCTTGATCGGAAAATCGAATAAGAAGTTGGGTGAAAAAGAAACACGTAAGTTTAGATGAGTAACAATATTGACAATGCTTGGATCATTAAAGTTTTGAGAGTAATGCAACTTTCAAAAGAAGAAAAGGAGTACATCAAAACACTCCTCGAGCAATCAAAGAAAAATCCAGCAAAATCCTATCTTGGATGTCATTAAGGCGAGGTAAGCCTCGAAGAGTATGTTTTCTTTCTTCCCTACCATTTCTTTATGTGCAATATTTATGCTAATTTTAAATTTTATTTTTCTTAAGTCTTTTTCGAGTCGTGGGGACACGGCTCATTTTTTAGTTGGGGGTGGGGATTCGTTGTCCTCATCTTCCTTTTTGTTTTTTTTCATAAAATTTAAACTTTTTAGGTTTAATTAAGGCATAGAATATGTTGAATGTACCTAATTGAGCATGATTTTATTAGGTCAATGATAGTAGGTAGTATGTTTTTGAAAGATGTCATAAAATTGTTTAGATGCATGTATGAAAACGGGAAATAAATGATAGAAAAGTTAATGAGCAATGCTATGAAGTCACGTTGAACTTAGGGAAATTATTTGGTGTGTAGAACGTGAGGTTTGAAATTAGTTGAAAACCCGCTTATCTGTGAACTAATAATGAAAAAGTAACGAAATCCGGTAGTTAGAAAAATGAATAAGGCAGTTCTTTCATATTGAAGCCACTTGAAGCCTTTTATACTTTTTCTCACCCTTTTTACTTGATTATTGTTATTATTTATCCGTCTTAGCCCCTCTGAGCCTTTCTAAAGCCTTTATGAAACACATTATAATCCATACCCTAGTTTGTAGGACTTATGTATATGACCCGCACTCGAATCGCAAAACCTGAGACAACTTGTTTTAGAGCTTGAGTTTGGGGTGGTGGGTTTCATCATTAGGGAACATTGGTTTTGGGAATTATAATTGTGTTTTTATTGATGATGAAATTGTTATTATTGTAACCCTTTGCCGGGGTAATAGTGAATGAAAAAGAAGCTACGAGCTAAATTTTCCAACAAGGGCATAAAAAGAATGAATATATATATGAAAAAAATAGTGTGATATCTCGAACATCAAGAAGAGAATCATAGATATACAAAAGAGAAATTGATATGAAAAGAATATATATTCGGACCGGCAAAGTGGAATTTGTAAATCATCATAAAAGGTTTTAATTGGGATTATTAGGGATGCAAATTAAAAGCATCAATAAATTGGGTTGAGTGAGAACATCTTCGAGTGAAAACTCAAGCTCTAGGGCGATTCGTTGATGGCTAGTGAGGAGAGAGCCAAAAGCTCACTTTTCATTATCCAAATATATCATACCGTCCCTGAGCCAAGTTATAACCAAAGACCTTAGGATTTCTAACTACTTGGTGGAGAAACAATTGAGCTATTAGGTAGTAGGTGAGTGGACCATTGGATGCTATATTGGGACCTATGAACAACCTATAGCCATTAACATGAACTAAGTTATCATCCTCTCCTTCTGGCATTGCGAAATTAATCTTGACTTGAATTCATGGATTGTTGATTACATGTATTTTAAGCATATTTGTGCATTATTTCTTGAGCATTACTACATGAGACTTCTTAGATACCTATGCTCTAGGATCATTCATTATGTTCTGATCTTATTCTCCTCCTACTTCTTCTTCTTCTTGTTTATATGACTACCCTACTGTTCTTTACTTTTATTGTATCGGGACGATACAACTTTGAGTTGGGGGTCTTGATGTCTCCTCATTTGTGATAACTAAATATACTTCCGAGACATCATTTTAGGCGTATTTATTAGTTTACAGGTCGATCTTAGCTTAATTTAGTGCACTTTCCTATTTTGAGTCTTGATTTAGTAACATAATATTTTTAGAGCATATTGGGTTTAATTGTTTATTTAGTGTGAAGCTTTAAAGATAATTATGGAGATTAATTAGAGTCCAAGTCAAAGACTACAAGATATGGAAAGAGATATGCATGGTAATTGGAGATAGAAGGAAACAGAGTTCAATTAGGAAAAGGAAAAGCTGCCTAAATCTGAATTTCTGCAGCACACGCCTAAAGAAGTGGTGATAACTCCAAGAAAGAAGCTGATTTTGCTAAAATCCTTTCATAGGGACGTAGATAATTCGCTGAGTATTCTTTTGGTATATTATGGGGCAAAAACCGACCAATAACGCAGAAGATATGCTCAAAACAGTTCAGCAGTAATTATCTTTATTTCCATATGAATTTGAGTTAGGCTTGGAGTCTATTACTTGGCCTTTCCTCCAAGAAACGAATTAGGTCAACCTATACACTATAAATACAGCCTCTTAACACTCTTATATCATCCTTGGCCAGACCTTAAGGCCAAGAGGAAGCTGCAACACAAGAGAAGAAGTCTGGAAGGAGCAGAACACCATATGTCTCCTTCAACCTCTTATTCTGTAATTCTTTTCTCTTCTCTTTTTAGTATGAATTAATTCTTTTTAGCTTGAGTTTTAGCATATATGTATGAACCCTAGTTTTGATTGACATCTATCTAGTTTAGGAACTTAATGTTTTAAATTGAATTATAATTATTATTCTCTGTTTATGTGTTTGGATTTATATTCTGTGTTCTTGTGGAAGTGCACCCATATAGAATTACCATCTAGTAATTAGGTCACCATTGAAAACGGTGTTTAATTACATGTTTAGCACATAACGTCTAGTATAAGGTTTGATCTGACAACCCAACCTAACTAGATAATCACTATGGTTTAGTTCTTGTGACTATTTACCAATTACAGGAAAAGTTTGCTTAGGAAGCCTTATTGACACAGGTAAATCCTATTTAACCGATAGCGAATTGGAACCGATTATTGAAATACTACATAATTCACCCTTACATGTTTAGAACGGCAAAACTAGTGGGGATTGCATGCTATTTACTCAAGCTAACTTTCATACTATCTTCTTTTCTTTTCTTTTATTTATTTTCTGTCTTTTAATTTAGTAGTTTAGTTTTCTTATTTAAAAAACCAAATAAATATTTATCTATCTCTTCTTTCTACTTGCGTATTATCTTTTCTATCTTTAATATCTGAACTTGAATAATTTGCATAAGTTCTTCCTAACTTTCGTCAGTCTCTGAGGAACGAATTTTCTTATCATTAAAACTTGCATACGTCCTGTAATACTTGCAATACCGTGTTAGCTTAGGGTGTTTATTTGCATCTAAATGATATCATCTTTTTATCACACCTTAGACCACACCAAAAAGCCAATAACACGATTAATCAGTTACCTAATGATTCAAATGATGAATGGCATATTTAGTTTTATTTAGACAGTTTCCAAGACCCGCGGTTGACTTTATAGCTTGTCTTAACATTTTTCCATGACAGTTAAAATTTATTTTGATATGGTCGTACACACCTTAAGAAAAATACACAACAAAATTGAGATATAAATCCTTGGTCAACAATTGTATTAAGCAAGCTCGTTCTTCTTCTCAGGTGTTTCAAACCAATAAAATCACTTTAATGAACTATTTAGAGATAAAATTTTCCAACTAAAATACGTATTTTTGTCTGGAAATCTTGTTATAATGCACTTCCTTCTAGACATAATATGTTTAAGTGCAATGTTTGATCTAGTTGTCAAGTATGTGGAAAGGAAATTGAGTATGTGTTGCATTTTCTGATTAGTGTCTTACTAATTTTATGCATTAGGCTAAATAAGTTTTTCAAGCTCGTATTAATTGCCAAGTTAAGATTATCGATTAGTGATGCACTTCCTAATATCATTTAGAGCTACTCAGAGGAAGGACGAGATTATAAAACATTTATGCATTCTATTTTATCTCTCTCTGGAAAAGAAACTCGATATGGGAGATTTTTTGAAGGTAAGGTCTGAATAGATAATATTGCACTACTTTATAGTCTAAGAGGTTATAGTCTAAGAGGTATGGCTGATAATGTGGCCACAAAAACAGTCTAAAGGCTAAAAGTGGCTAAGGCGGATAAATTTATAAAATAAGGGGTGAGCAAGTTAAAGGATTCAAGTGGATAATAAAGAAATGCCTTGATCATTTTAGGGTCTTTACCTTCTCACTTTTAGTTCATAAGCTAAGCGGGTTATTCACTAGTTCAAACCTCACGTACTATACAACTTCAAACTTAACTTTATGCATTGCTTATTAATCATCTTTATCCCTTATTAAATGTTTTCATGCAAATATATCATGTAATTTGTTAAAAAGTTCAAAAACACACTATTTCCTATCATTAACTTGTTAAAATTTTGCTTAAAAAAACACATTCACTACATTCTATACCTATTCCTTATTCTAATTTTTTTTTAGTTTTATGGATTTTTGAAAAAAGTTACAAACCGGGAATAAGGATAACGAGTACCCCACCCCTAACTCAAAACTGAGTCGTGTCCCCACGACTCGAAAAAGACTAAAAAAGTAATAAAATTTACTAATATACACTAAAACAATTAAAAGCAGTTAAGAAGAGGGTTTAGGATTTATAAAATAGCACATCCTCTCGAATTCACGGTTGAAAGCGGTCTCAATGATCTCCACTCCAGTGTTCAACTGGATTTGCTTGATGTATCTCATAATGTTCAAATGGCTCAAGACACAGCTATGTTGTATCTTCTCTAGTTTATCCATCCGGTTAAATAGTGCTAATGTCCAATTTGGAATTTCAGGTTCAAAGCTACCCGTACCTTCTTGTGGAGTGGAGGAAGAAAATGGTCCTTCTCAGTTTTTTGTTTCTCTTTTTTTTCCTCAGGATCTCAATTCCTCAAGTTATACCTCTCATTTTGTTATGCAGTCACTTCGGGTTTTGGTTTCTTTTCCGGCGATTCTCAAAAAAGAATTGGTTTCTCCTTTGTTTTCCCGGGTGATTTCTTCATCTTCTTCTTTGTTAAGTTTTTCACCTTTCTCTTGAATTGAATTGCATCCAATCTTTTTGTCATCTCTCTTCACCCACAACTCAAAGATAAACCAAGTCTGAGATGAAGCTCTTGAACTTTAAAGATTGGTATTCTTTGGATTGTAATGTGTAAGAGGATAAGCAATGTTTCTTGGATGATATCTTGTGAACAATGGAGGAAGAATGAAGCTTACTTGAAGTTAAAGTAATTCTAAAATATCTAAGATTATTGGTGTTTAATGGAGCTATAGATTGGATTTAATGATGTTTATGTGTTTGTGGAAGATGGGTGAAGGATTGGAAGGTGTTTTTGGTGAGTGGGTGAAGGTTTCCTCAAGCTTCCATGAAGATTCAATGGAGTTTGGAGGTGGAAAATTCGTTTGGGTGAAGAAGATAGAGGCTGGATAATAGGGTTAGCTTGTAAGAAACCCTAATTAATCTCTTTCTTTGTCTGAACGGGTCTCATGCAGTGTACCGCATGGGATTGCGGTGTACCGCAACTCTTGCATGGGGAAGCTTTATCGCAATGCTAAGTTGTGAATCCCTTTGTCGATATTGCACGATGTACCGCACGGAGTTGCGGTGTACTCTAGATCGAATGTCTTACAACATAGTTCTTCTGACTTCTCAAGCTTGGACTATCATTGACACGCCTTGTACTATGGTGAGATACACCGCTCGAATTGCGGTGTACCGCGATTTTCATACGCTACAGCTCAAAAAAATTTGTGTTCTTCTACCGTGGGGAACCGTGGACATGCTTCGCACACGGGTGCGGTATACAGCATGGCGCGCGTAGGGCATCATGTACACATTTTTGAGTTTGGGATCTTGATATATCCTTTTGTGTGATGAATTAATACCACCACAATACATCCTTTTAAGGATTATTTGGGCCTAAGTGGGGGATTTTCCCCTAATATTCGATATATCATACTTTTCCTTATGTATATTTCTATTTATAAATATTTTGTGCTTTAATTGTACCTTAAGATGGGTGAAGGATTGGATGGTGTTTTTGGTGAGTGGGTGAAGGTTTTCTCAGGCTTCCATGAAGATTCAATGGAGTTTGGAGGTGGGAAATTCGTTTGGGTGAAGAAGATAGAGGCTGGATAATAGGGTTAGCTTGTAAGAAACCCTAATTAATCTCTTTCTTTGTCTGAACGGGTCTCATGCGGTGTACCACAACTCTTGCATGGGGAAGCTTCATCGCGATGCTAGGTCGCGAATCCCTTTGTCGATATTGCGTGATGTACCCCACGGAGTTGCGGTGTACAGCAGATCGAATGTCTTACAACATAATTCTTTTGACTTCTCAAGCTTGGACTATCATTGACACGCCTTGTACTATGGTGAGATACACCGCTCGAATTGCGGTGTACCGCGATTTTCATACGCTACAGCTCAAAAGAAATTTGTCTTCTTCTACTGTGGGGAACCGTGGACATGCTTCGCATACGGGTGCGGTATACAACATGGGGCGCGTAGGGCATCGTGTACACAGTTTTGAGTTTGGTATCTTGATATATCCTTTTGTGTGATGAATTAATACCACCACAATACATCTTTTTAGGGATTATTTGGGCCTAAGTGGGGGATTTTCCCCTAATATTCGATATATCATACTTTTCCTTATGTACATTGCTATTTATAAATATGTTGTGCTTTAATTGTACCTTAAGTGTGTATATTTTAGGTACATGGTTGATACAAGACTCCGATAATAAAAGGAAATAACAATAAGTCAATCCCAAACCCAAGTCAAGGTGCAAAAAGAGCAAAAAGTCACATTGGAGCGCTTACCGGCAAAATCATTAACGTCCATTTATTCAGTCACCGCGATTAATTGGTAAGAGATTTTAACAAAATTTATTTTGATTAGGAAATAGATTGAAGTCAGTGACACGTGAGAAGTGAATAAATTCAACTTGGAGTTATAATGAAGAATTTATTCTAGATACCGCTGTCGTGGCTCGAACAAGAAATCTCCTTGGTAAAAACCGATTGAGCTATCTTTAACCCATTTAAGTGACCCCACCAGGCCCCAAACGTTTTTACTAAGTATATAAGCTCATTATCAGCTCCAAAATCATAATCACTTAATATATTACACCTAGACTAGGGAGCCAAAAATCCAGAAGCAGAGAAGAAGAAGGAAGAAGGGTATTTGCACCCAATCAATCTTTACCTGATTTATCCAAACATTAGGTTAAATTGATGAACACTTTATTTCTTGAGAAATGCTTATGTATGAACCTTATAAGACTAAATTGATGTTATTTTGATTTTGGGATTGTTTTAATTTAAATGAATTGAGTTTATTTCTGATGGCTATATATATTATGCTTAAATATCACTTGTATCTTGATCACGTACTAAGGAGTGGGGGTAATCGAATTAGCACCCGAAAGGGGAGGTTTGGTTATGGACATAGTATATAGGCGCCTAGTGTGTGTTAGTGAGCCAACAGGTCTTAACTAACCAGGTAATCTGGATCCTCATAATCAACTCACCATTCTCAACATCAATTAGTATACACCTCGTGGCTAAGAATGGTCTGCCCAGGATGATGGGGGCATTCTTATCAGTTTTGAAGTCAAGAATAATATAATTACATGGAAATATAAAACTACCAGCTTTAACTAAACATCTTCAATTTTATCTTTAGGTTGGGAAAGGGTAGGTCTCCCATTTTCAAGACCATAGTAGTGAGTCCAACTTCCCTTATGTTAAGCTTCTCGAATAAGGACTTCGGCATGCGATTGATACTCGCACCTAAATCACATAATTCTTTCACAGTCCAACAAAAAAAGGTATGACTATGGGGAATTGGTTGGTTAACCTGAGGAATGTAGTGCTACATACCTTTTCAAGCATGAGCGTGACTAGCGTGAGGGGATGCCAAAGCAATTTGATGTTGTTTACCTCTGTTGAGTCGAATGAGATATAAAAGAAAATGTTAAAGAGGGAAGAACAGAAGAATAGATAAGAATCATCAAGAAACAGAAAAATATTACGTGGAATATGTTAGCAAAAGGAATAGAAAAACCCACCAGAAGGATAGAATCTATCACGGGTAAGTTGGCATAAGGAACTTCACCATTAGATTTTGAGCCTAAATCAATACCACTGAAACATGTACATTAAGGGAACATTCATGATTGAATATGACTAATTTGCTCATAACCTTAGCACACAGATAGCAGCGAGAAGGAAATGTTCTCATAGAATTCCACTCCAAGATGGTGGTTTGAATCTTTTTTAGATGAGCAATGATGATTTTGTCATTCACCATATCAAGAAAGAGAGAAACTCCAAGCTTACTTCCAAGTACACTAGAAATCCCACATCTTACCCTCACCAACCATAACACAACCCCAATTAATTTACCATCCTTTGTTACTAGAGGCAAAATCATCAGTCAAACAAAGATGTCGTGTTGGACAATGATAAGTTGGATATTTCCTGACACCACTCTTCATCAACTTATATACACTGCTAGAAAAAGAGTAGAGGGTTAGAAAATCCATCATATTGATTTGGAAAATACTTCACTTTTGTGCTTTCATGTATTTTTGTGGTATGTTATATTTGTCAGTCCTCCAAAGGCTGGCCAACTTTAACCATATTTTCTCCTTTTTTGGGGGTGATTGGTTTGACCACTCCTCGGATAATGACTTGAGATTTTCCCTTCTCTTTATATTTCCTTCCACATATTAAGTTTATTATATCTTTGTGTGTGTGGCCAATGTATTCCTGGGTCGGGTTATCTTTTTTTTGCATTTTCTCTATTGACGTGTTGTAGATTTGAATTTTTTTCACTTAGTGGTGTCGCCTAGGGTGTGATAAAAATAAGATCAATTTAAGTATGGAAAACTATGCACTCTCACCCTAGACAGGCACAGTACTGCAAGTATTACAGGACGTATGCAAGTTTTAATGATAAATAGAGTTCGTTCTCAGGGACTTAAGTGTGTTAATCGCGTGAGTAGAAATTACGAGTAAAAGTAAATAATTAGAGAACAGTAAATAAAAGCAAATAGGAATTCGAGATTATGAATTAAAACTAAGAAAATAAAGACAATAAAGTAAAAGATTAAGAATATGAGATGAGAAGTATAGCATAGGTTTTGCTAGTATGCACTGATCCTTCTAATTCTATCTATAAATCTAGTTAATAAGGGAGAATATTAGCTCTTGGTAATACTTAGTCAGGATTCTAAATTCCCCAAGCTTAGACCTTGAGAGCGACTAAGGGGGCTACGTCACAACCAAGAAGTGATTTCAAATAGGGTTATCAAACGCCACTAAGGCCCTAAGCAAATACTGCAATCTTGGTGATACGGTGGTTAAAACAAACCCTAATGACTATCTAGTTAGAAGTATGTTTTGTCAGAACTACTATCGACACTAGACATTATGTGGTGGTTCAATAGTTAAACACCCTGTCAAGGAGACCATCTAACTACTCTTAAAACAATCCTAAAGTGATCAATTCTAGGAAAGACATTAAATCAAAACACATAAGCAAATATAAAGTAAGTAGCTAATATCAGATTAAAACATATAATTCCCAAAGAAACTTAGATAGAAGAATTAGAATTCATAGATTATACATATGCAAAACCCAAGCTATGGGAGGTTTAGTTCATACCTGATGGAAATAAACTAAAAGAAATTACAAAAGACATCATCTTGCTCTCTACAATAAACTGGAAGAATAAAACCTTAAGAACTAATTACTATGAGGCAAGGATGATTTACAAGTGATATAAGGGTGTATTTATAGGTGTTTAGAAGACCTAATTCGTTTTCTTGAGGAAGAGTTAAGGTAATGGACTTCTAGCCCAACTCAAATTCGTATGGAAATAAAGATAAACACTGCTGCGTTGTTTTGAGTGTATCTTCTTCGTTATTGGTCCGATTTTGCTCCACAAGATACCAAAAGAATCGCAACAGAATTATCTAGACCCTTTAGAAGGAAATAATCAGATTCGGCCTCTTTCTTAGGTAAAAACGCCTATCTTTGGACATGTATGCAGAATCCCAGATTTAGGCAGCTTTTCCTTTTCCATCTTTTTAACAATTCTTTCCTTATCTCCAATTTCCATGCATATCTCTTTCCATAAGTTGTTGTCTTTGACTTGGACTCTAATTAATCTCCATAATTATCTTTAAAGCTATACACTAAATAAACAATTAAACCCAATATGCTCTAAAAACAATAATTCTACAAATCAAGACACAAAATAGGAAAGTGCACTAAAACTCAAGAAAATCGACATTATTGACTTCTAAATCACTTAAAATGATGTCTCATCCTAACATTAATCTATCACAAATGAGGAGACATCAAGACCCCCAACTCAAAGTTGTATCGTCCCGATACAATAAAGATAAAAACAAAGGGAAGTCTAGAAATACACACTTATAAAATTCTCAGCACAAGGGAAAAAGCATAGCAGACTATATAGAATAAACCTAAAGCACATAACTCAGAAAATTTCATGCAATAATATTCATAAACTACATACCTGTACACTTCTCATATCTACAGTCAACACGGCTTGAATTTAGAATCAGATTAGTTTCGCAATGTAAGAAGGATTGGGACTTTACTCAGTTCCCCAAGAGAGCTATAGATTGTTCATAAAACCTCCCTAGTATCCAAGGATCCACTTAACTAATCTCTAATGGCTCAATCACTTCTCAATTACATAGCAAAGAATCAAAAGGTCTTTAAGGTTGTAATGTAGGCTTAGGGACGGTATGATCATATATTTGGATAATTTGGAGTGAGCTTTTGGCTCTCTCCTCACTAGCCATCAACGAATCGCCCTAGAGCTTGAGTTACTCTCAATAAACGTTTCTCACTCAACCCAATGAATTCCTTGATGCACAATTAGCATCCCCAATAACCCAATTTAAAGCTTAAGATGTTCACATAAAACTCCACTTTGCCGGTCCGAATATATATATTTTCTTTTCTTTTCAAATCAATTTTCTAGCTATGACTCTCTTTTAATGTTGAGATATCATGCTAATTTCTCATACATATATTTTTATTTTTATTGCCCTTATTGGCAAAATTAGCTCGAAGCTTCTTTTTCATTCACTATTACCCCGGCAAAGGGTTACAATACAACTCTGTGAATCATTATCAATATAAAGCACAAAGCACAATTACTAAGCTCAAAAATCCCAACAAAATAACAATTCCCATAATGGTGGACCCACCACCCCAAACTCAAGCTCTAAAACAACTGTCTAAGCATCGCGATTCGAGTGCGGGTCATATGGAAAGGTCCTAAAATATAAGGGATATGGCTCATAACGTGTTTCAATGAAAAGGCTTTAGAAAGGCTAGAAGGGGCTGAGAAGGATATAACATATAAACTCAAAATTACAAGGTGAGAAGGTATAAAAAGGCTTCAAGGGCTTCAAAATATGAAAGAACCGCCTTAATCACTTTCTACACTATATAATTTAGAAAATTTCTTACCTTTAGCACTTTCATCAAATGGTTTTTCAACTAGCTTGGATCTCACGGCCTACACACTTTCAAGGTTCCCTGAGATCGAACATACTTTCTATCGCATTGCTCACTAATCTTTTCTTTACTATCAATGTGTGTTTTCCTGCAAATACTCAAAGCATACAAATACATAGCTCATAAACATATCACTTACTATCATTAATCTACTGAGCTTATGCTTTCAAGCTATTAAACACACTCTACATCTAATTCCCATGTATCAAAAATTTTAATTTCACCCAAAAAACAGAAAAAAAATGGAGATGAGAGACAACGAATCCCCACACCCCCAACTCAAAAATGAGCCGTGTCCCCACGACTCGAAAAAGACTCGAAAAACAGAAATTAAAATTAGCAGATAAAAGCATATTTACAGAAATGGTAAGGAAGAAAGAGAACATACTCTCGAGGCTATTGCCTCGCATCATTGACATCCAAGGTTGGAATTGCTGGACCTTTCGTTAATTGCTCAAGGAGTTTCATGATGTGTACTTGATTAGCGTTGATTTGTGCCACATCATTGACTAAGGAAGTTTGAGCTGATTCAAATTTCGTTAAACGCTCCTCCATCTTCTCTTGCCAATTTTCCTCCTTTTCTTCCTTCGAGACTTGAGTAGAACCCGCTCTTCGAAGACTTTCCTTGATCCATGCATTATCAATATAACTCATCTTAAACTCGAGTTTCTCCTCTTCACCCAATATTACATTCGCATTTCGTTTAAGAAACGTGATCATAGTTGGAAATTTAACATTATAAACTGATTTAGGAGAGACCGAAATTCGTATCACCTCCTCATAGATCAACTGTGCCACATCAACTTCTTCTCCTCTCAAAATACAGTCCAACAGTAGAGCGTTCTTTATAGTCACATCCCAAGCTCGTGTGTTTCCAAAGACATTAGGAATAAGAAAATTGTGCCAAATTCGCGCATCTGCTTGAAGATATTTGTAAGGCCAAGGTGCCTTCAATTCTCCCTTATGTGATTGCACTTTCTCTTTTTCTAAAACATGCTCAAAAAGTAATTCCTCATCAAAGATTTTTCGCTTAGCAACTGCTTCTTCAAATTTGCAAAAACCTTTCAGTTTCTTAAACTTGAAGTGGTTCCTAATCTCCTCAACTGTGAAAGGAACTATCTTTCCTCTAATCGGAACACCATCACTATCTCGGCTAAAGAGGCCTAAATAGAACTCCAAAACTAATTCAGGACATAATTCAGAACGTCTTACCATGAACGTAGACCAACCCAATTTCTCACCAAGCTCAAAGAATCTCTTGTATTCTCCATCTCTAATTTCTTCCTTGAATACTTTCTCATAAGCAAAAGGTAGTTCTTTTAATTGTTTCTCTGCAGAAATCTTCAGAGCTCTTGAAGTATCCACTTTCTCTATAGGTATAAGATCTTGTTGAGGTTGTGTTCTCTCCTTTGCATAATAATAAAGCTTTTTACCATTACGATCATACGAAGGTTTCCCACTCTTCAATTTATCTTTACCCTTTGTTTTAGAACTAGCACCTTTGTCAATTGATTTCTTCTTGTTTAAATCCAATCCCTTGTTACTCTTCACCTCCCTCTTGTTAGCTAAGATTGTTGTTCTATTAGTCATCCTCAATTAACCCCCAACTCAAAGCTTTAGCAACCCTTGAAATTTAACTCTTGAAGTAATGGTTGAACAAGCTTGATTTGGCTTAGGAAATATGAATTGATGATTAATCTCTATGTGGGTGAGGTGGATTTGTAATGGGTTGGCTTGGATTTTAGAAATTGTAGGATGAATTTGTAAAATTTTGGCTCTTTGATTCTTCAATTTGAATGGATTTGGTGAGGATTGGGTATTTGATTCTCTCTTGTAATGATGTGGAGAGAAGGTTTGATGTGTTTTTCTTGATGATTGGGTAGTGTTTTGGTGGTTGGTGAAGGTTTTGATGAGCTTCAATGGAGTTAGGAGGGTTGTGGAGAAGAAAAAGAGGGTTAAGGTTTAATAAATTCGGAATAATAAGATTAATACCTCCTTTATAACTCAATCCCGTAACTTTTTCTCTCTCTGGCGGCGCTGCGGACTACCCCTGCGGACCATGGGGTGCACCGCAGGGTAGTCCGCGACATCTGATGCTCGAAAAATTTTGCTCACTGGATGAAACCCGTGGTAGGACCCCGTAGTACGGGTTTTTGGCTCGCGGACTAGGGTCCGGTGTACCGGAGGGTACACCGCGGCTTCTGTTGCTAACTCCGTCAAAATACCCGTGGTACCCACCCCGTAGTACGCGTTTTTGGGGCGCGGACCATGGTGCGGTGTACCGGAGGGTAGTCCGCGGCAATTTTTCTGGTTTCTGGATCAAACCCGTAGTAGCAACCCGTGGTGCGGGTTTTTGACCACGCGGACCAGGGCACAGACCATGGGGTAGTTCGTGGGGGTAGTCCGCGGTGTGCATTCCTTTGCTCCAAAAATTTTCCTCGCGTTCCCTAACTCGATTTCTCCGATTCCTACACACCAAAAACACTAATACCTTCCTCAAATATGCATTATCAACTAAAAACAACTAAAATAAACTTAAACTAAAAACGTAAAAGACATGAAAACATAAAAAAACTACGTGTTGTCTCCCGTACAGCACTTTTGTTTTACGTCTTTCAAAGTTAGACGTGTTACCTCTGTCAAGATTTGCGAATATAGCCTCCCCAACAACGAGTAAGGCTATGAACGTCAACTAATCTGCGCTTGACCCCAGTTTTGGGGCGAATCTCTATCACCTTGGCTGAAACAACCTTAGTGACGATGAACGGTCCCATCCACGAGTCTTTGAAACTTCGTGGCCTGTTCTCGCATTTGTGGGCTTTCCATAGGACTTCATGGCCAACCCCAAACTCAATGTTTGGCTCAGTATCCACAGGTTTTAAGTGGATCTCTTCAGGAGGGACTTTATGATGTGAAAGGCTGTGGATGATAGGTACGGTGGGATCCAACTTCCTTGGTTTCTTACCCAAGACATAGAAGGTCTCGGATATACTCTTAGCATGAAGGGTGATGGTCCCATCTTGGAAGTTGATCACACTTTGACTTGTGGCCATGAAAGGTCGTCCAAGTATGATCGGAACCTGCTTATCTGCATCAAACTCAAGTATAACAAAGTCAGTAGGGATGGCGATATTACCTGCACGGACTAAGACGTCCTCCACTGTTCCCCACGTCCTCTTCACTGAGTTGTCAGCAAACTGCAACTTCACCGGAGTCTTCTCTGATTTCTGAAGTCCAAGTATTTCGAACACGGACTTAGGCATAAGATTCACACCAGAACCCACATCGTACATAGCTTTCACCTTGGGCATACCATGTAATTGAATAGGAAGGTTGAAACTTCCAGGATCTTTAAGCTTTGTTGGTAGCTCTTTCTCACTTCTTCTTGAAACCCTCAGGTTCTCTCTCGGGATCTCTACACTCGCCTCTTTCTCAGGAATAATTTGCGTATAAACTTGTTGCGGTGTAAGTCCTCTCTTCGCAATCTCAAGCATTTGGGCGTTGATATTTTCAGGTTGGTACGCTTCTACAAATGTCTTGAGAACAGTGTCATCTTTAGGATTTGTATTAGGAATAGTTGATGACACTGGTTGAACAACAGGTGGCGATTCCACCTTCTCTTCTTCTTTCTCTTTTAGCACAGCAGGTGCCACTTCATCTTTCGATTCCTCCTTTGAGGCTTCCTCCTCTTTCTCTTTAGCCAACTCAGCTGCATATTCCACTACCGATCGAATCTCTTCTTGCACCTTCCTCAGTAACTCTAAGAACTCGTCTTTCTCTTGATCATAAACTTCAGAATAGTCAGATTCCACGGGGCTAGACTCGGTTGGTTCTTCTTCAATACTGGGAACTTCCACGGCACTAATGGCAGCATGTGGTGCTTCCTCTTTCGCTTCTTAAATCTCAAGACACATGGCCTTGCAAGCTTCGAACTCATCCTTGTCTTCACCTTCTTCGATTGCCTTTACTTCCTTTTGTTCTACAACACTTGTTAACACTTTGTTTAACTGTGTTACTTGAGTAGTTAGCATTTGAAGTATGGCATCGTGTCCTCTAACCTTCTCGTCTTGAGCATTAAGAGTTGTGTTCAAACGGTCTAGAGCTTGTACTATCTGTGTATTGTCCATAGATCCTTCTTGCGGATACTGAGGTAAAGCTTTCTGTTCTAATGAATCGGTATAGGCGTCTTGAGCAGGTTGTTGTGGAGGAGCAGGTCTATTCTGGTATTGGTTTTGGTACTGACCTCTCTGTTGGTAAGAGTTGTTCTGGGGTCGCTGTTGATATTGACCAGGATTAGCGGCCCCTTGTGGATTTGAATACTGCATTCCCGGATGGTTGCGATTGCCCCATCGGTTGGATATAAAGTAAACAGATTGCGGATTTGATTTGCACTCTTCCCATACATGATCGTTAACTCCACATTGTTGACAACCTTGTGCTTCTTGAACTACCTTTGTAGCAGCTAAATTCTTCTCCATTGCAATTCTCAGCTCCTTGATTTGATTTTCTAATGAGGATATTTGAGTTGAGTTCGCAGTTTCTGCATCTAAACGAAGTGTTCCTCGGGTCTTTGCTGCAGAAGCTCGCGTTGAGGGCCAACTTCTTTCTTGTTCCATAATATTCTCTAACACCTCAGAAGCTTCATTATGATTCATGGACACAAAATTACCCTTTCCAATGTTATCCACCTTTTCTCTACCTTTATAATTAAGGCCTTCATAAAAATAGCAAGTTGTAGAGCAGGTGTATAACCATGGAGTGGACATCTAGTTAATTTTTGTTGAAACCTTGTCCATGCTTCTCCCACTGTTTCTCCATCTTCTTGAGAAAATCTTGCAAGCTCGGTTTGATCTTTAAGTCTCATGCTCTTCGGATAAAATCGGTTAAAGAATGCGGCTTGAAGTTCTCTCCAAGAGTGAATGGTTCCATGTGGTTGTCTCTCTAGCCAATCGCTAGCTCTTCCGGTCAAGAAAAACGAAAACATATGACAATACAGTTGTTCGCGTGTAATACCAGGAGTAATGTAGGCATCACAAATCTGCATGAACTTCTGAATCGCTTTTACCTGATCTTGAATAGCTGTACCAGTATAGAGTCTGAAACTTTGAAATTGACTGAGCATACCCGGATCGGGTCTAAATTTGATATTCGGAATCTCAGGAGGGCGGTAACCGATGGGTTGAACATGGAATGGTACATTAAGGCCAGGTAGATCTTGTTCAACTCGGTTCTGTTGATTATTATGATTATTCCCATTAACTCCTCCTGCTGGTAGCTGCACTCCTTCTAGTCCACCAAGTGGTGGCTCATGTTGTTGTCCACCTTGTTGGTTATTCTGCACTCCACCGAGTGGTGGTCCAAGTCGTGGATCTTGTTGACCAAGAGGTGTTCCAAGTGGTGGATCTCCTCCTGGTAATTGCTGTCCTCCTACTGGTGGGGTTGCCATAACTCTTCTCAAGGCCCTTTCCTTACGAACGCGTTTGTTGTAAGGTCTGAAGCTCCTCTCAGGCTCCGATAAAGGAGGCCAAGAATTAAACACTGTGAAACCTGAAAAAGACTAAAGCAAACCCAAGCGTAAATCTGGAAAAAATAAAAACTAAACTAAAAACTGAAAAGTAAAACTAATTAAAAACTAAAACTCGAAATAGATAACCCACACGCTATCGAGACACAAGTCCCCGGCAGCGGCGCCAAAAACTTGGTGTCGCCTAGGGTGTGATAAAAACAAGATCAATTTAAGTATGGAAAACTATGCACTCTCACCCTAGACAGGCACAGTACTGCAAATATTACAGGACGTATGCAAGTTTTAATGATAAATAGAGTTCGTTCTCAGGGACTTAAGTGTGTTAATCGCGTGAGTAGAAATTACGAGTAAAAGTAAATAATTAGAGAACAGTAAATTAAAGCAAATAGGAATTCGAGATTATGAATTAAAACTAAGAAAATAAAGACAATAAAGTAAAAGATTAAGAATATGAGATGAGAAGTATAGCTTAGGTTTTGCTAGTATGCACTGATCCTTCTAATTCTATCTATAAATCTAGTTAATAAGGGAGAATATTAGCTCTTGGTAATACTTAGTCAGGATTCTAAATTCCCCAAGCTTAGACCTTGAGAGCGACTAAGGGGGCTACGTCACAACCAAGAAGTGATTTCAAATAGGGTTATCAAACGCCACTAAGGCCCTAAGCAAATACTGCAATCTTGGTGATACGGTGGTTAAAACAAACCCTAATGACTATCTAGTTAGAAGTATGTTTTGTCAGAACTACTATCGACACTAGACATTATGTGGTGGTTCAATAGTCAAACACCCTGTCAAGGAGACCATCTAACTACTTAAAACAATCCTAAAGTGATCAATTCTAGGAAAGACATTAAATCAAAACACATAAGCAAATATAAAGTAAGTAGCTAATATCAGATTAAAACATATAATTCCCAAAGAAATTTAGATAGAAGAATTAGAATTCATAGATTATACATATGCAAAACCCAAGCTATGGGAGGTTTAGCTCATACCTGATGGAAATAAACTAAAAGAAATTACAAAAGACATCATCTTGCTCTCTACAATAAACTGGAAGAATAAAACCTTAAGAACTAATTACTATGAGGCAAGGATGATTTACAAGTGATATAAGGGTGTATTTATAGGTGTTTAGAAGACCTAATTCGTTTTCTTGAGGAAGAGTTAAGGTAATGGACTTCTAGCCCAACTCAAATTCGTATGGAAATAAAGATAAACACTGCTGCGTTGTTTTGAGTGTATCTTCTTCGTTATTGGTCCGATTTTGCTCCACAAGATACCAAAAGAATCGCAACAGAATTATCTAGACCCTCTAGAAGGAAATCATCAGATTCGGCCTCTTTCTTAGGTAAAAACGCCTATCTTTGGACATGTATGCAGAATCCCAGATTTAGGCAGCTTTTCCTTTTCCATCTTTTTAACAATTCTTTCCTTATCTCCAATTTCCATGCATATCTATTTCCATAAGTTGTTGTCTTTGACTTGGACTCTAATTAATCTCCATAATTATCTTTAAAGCTACACACTAAATAAACAATTAAACCCAATATGCTCTAAAAACAATAATTCTACAAATCAAGACACAAAATAGGAAAGTGCACTAAAACTCAAGAAAATCGACATTATTGACTTCTAAATCACTTAAAATGATGTCTCATCCTAACATTAATCTATCACAAATGAGGAGACATCACTTAGACACACTTGGAAGCATTCTCATTCTTTCATCTCATATTGCCTTTGGAAACTTGATTATGAGGGTGTACACCTCAGAGATATTTTTGCACCTTTTCGCTTTGGGAGTATTTTGTATAGGCCTACATTGGGTTAACGTAGTTGGGAGAATGCGCCTAAAAAATGTCTTATACTCTCGCCTTGTGACATTCATCTTGATACTATCCCCACCCCAACGGGAAGATCCTTACAAGGTTACATAGAAAGAACAAAGTGGAACCTACCACCTTATGACAAAATACAGAGAAAACCTTCCTAATTTCTAGAACGCCAAGCATTGGGAATTGAACCAATAACGATCGATTCCATTAAGGTTGAATTGTCCATCAAAAGAGGCATAACCCCGTAAGCTTGTGTAACAAATGAGGTAACATATATAAAGTTACCATAGTTACTCTCATCACACTCTTTTCCTAGGTTGGGGTCTTAACCTACACAGATTTTTTAAGTTTATTAATCAGGCGCTACCTCGGGTCTCATTTAGAATAAACTGTGTTACTTCATTCATATCTTATTGGTGGTCCTTTGTGTGTTCTAAAATAAATGCAAAAAATAATTGAACCACAACCGCAAGTGTACGGTTGTCCCAAGTAATAGTAGTGATAACAGATTCGTTCTCAGGGACGGTTGGTTAACTACAATGCTTATCAGATTATGAATGGTTGCACTTATGAAAGCAGATAAAAGATATAATGATTGATTGGTTGTTTGTATTAATTCTAAGTAATGAAAGATTAAAGTAAAAATGCAAATAAATACTAAGACGCAAGTAAATGAAGGTAAGACGCAAATATGAGAAGGCAGTACTTGAGAAACGCAAGGGATCCTCCTAATTCTATTTCATAACATATGTTGTTTTAGGGTTAAATTGTTCAATTAACATTGGTCGGGATTGTAAATTCCTCGTACCCCCGTCAGGGTGGACTACAAGGCTATTCTAGAGTGTCACTAGTCCCGTCAGGGTAAATATGGTCAACTTTCGAATGATTAAGTGTTTTTACCCCATTGGCCCTAAAATTAACTAAGCTCGGCAGAGTCAAATAGTTTCGATTTTAGATTGAGTAATTAAGTCCATACCTAAACCCTCCGTCGGGATGATCCATACGCCACATATGTGGAATAGCCTAGATACTAACACCTCTTCTTAGTTGATCACTCCAAAAACCAGTAAATAATCTCAAATTACAGAAAAATGTAAAAGACCCAATTTAATTTAATTTATTAAAAACCCAAATTCAGACATATGAAATTCAACAGAATAGGGATTCACCTGTTATGCATTCTCAAGTACTATGAAGAAATTAGCTCATACTAATTAAAAATAAAACTAAATTTAAAGAAATAGAACTCATAATGTTTTACAGAATTAAAAATAAAGAAAACCTAATTTCCGGAATTGGATTTGGCTGAGAATGGAGATATAGACACTCTTCAGCTCTATAGCTTTATTCTTCTTCCTTCGTTGACTTCTCTCTGATGCTTCTGCTTATGAATAAATGAGTTGTATGAAAAATAGAAGTCAAAAGCCTCTTTTATAAGCTCAAATTCGGACTTGGACCTAATCTTTTAATTAAATGAAATATTGAAGGCCCAAGTCCATTAACTTAGCCCAAAATCCCGTAACTGCTGCACCACCTCCACTAAAACAGCTCTATCCGATTCGTTATAACTCCGATTGACCTGAAATTACTTGCTAAATTTCCGTAACTCGATAAGGAACATATTCTCTTCAAAGGTCAGCGGCTAAATCAACTCGTAAGTGCGTCGAAATCAGCAATCTTTGGCCTGTTTTCCAGATTTGCAGCTCCAAAATATAATTCTTCCGGGATTTATCTTCAAGCTTTGACTCCATATCACGATCTTTGACTCTCTTCTCGGATTCCTTTACTAGCTAATATTCAAAACCTACAAACTTTTCACTAAAATACACAAGATTACGCGTAAAAGTTTAATAAATCAAAAATACTAGAGATAGAATAGGAATTCCGGATTGTTGCATTTTTAACTCAAAAGTCTATCAAAATATTCAATTAAACATAAAAAATGATGTCTCCCAAGGGTCGAAAATAAGAACAATTAGGGAGACATCACTTATACTCTTATAAAGTTGATCTTGACCATGTTTAGATACCTAAAGAGCTCATGACCTGCACTTCTATATATCCTTTAAGTAAAAAGGACTACATACCTAAAAGGCTCTCGGACCCCACCTCTATCTTTCCTTAACAAAAAGCGACCATATACTACATGTATCTCAACCCTCAAATACATCTTTGTCGATCCTCACTTATATATTTTCATTTGATGAAAAAAATACTAAATAATATAGTGCTCTCGACCCTTGAAACACATCTCTCTTTTAATGGAAAGGGACCAGATACTATGGGTTCTTGACCCTCAAAACATATATTTCCTTTAATGGAAAAGGACAAAATACTACGAAGCACTCAAATCTTAGAAAACATATTTATTTTAATCATGACACATTTCTTTTTTAGTGGAAAAGAATTAGATACTACAGGGATATCGACTTTCAAAATACATATTTCCTTTAATTTAAATAAACTAGATAATATGGGGTTCTCGACCCTTAATTCTATTTTACTTTAATGAAAAGGTATTAGATATATATTAGAGGGTTCTCGACCTTGAGAACACTTCTTTCATTCAATGAAAAAGGAATATATACTACAAGACTTTTGATCCTAAGTAAAAAAAAAAAAAGAATCTATTTTAGAATTTGTGTAATTTAATAAAATGAAAAGTGCTTAGAGAATTTTGTGTTAACTTTTTTATTAGAAAAAAACTCATCGATTAAATGTTTATGTTTATTGCTTTAAAGGTAAAAAAATATACATCTACCAAATATATATAGTTAATTAATCGTCAAATTCATGAAAAATGGGGAAAAAAACTAACAATCAATTCCAAGTACATCTTCCGCAAGAATTCAATGGGATAGCGGACAGTACAACACGCAATGCTAGACAGAGGACCTTCGTGAATGTGGGGCATCTCATCTTAATCCCCCAATTCTCCAGATTAGGAATCGGTTAATGTTTTGTTAGTTTTTCGTTTTATATCGTAAAAAAGAAATACCAAAGTGCAAAGATTTGGAATCAATTTGACTAAAGAAAAAGCAAAGATATGGAATAAAAAATAATACTACTTCTACTTTGGAAAATAAGGAGTCTACTACAAAAATAGTAGTAGTATTCTTTTAGTCAAAAGACAGAAATAGATTCGACATAAAAAAAAAGACAAAGATAGTAGTACTTTAATTTATTTATGAGCCAATTGTTGATTGATGCCTATTAAAAAACTTATTTAGAAAAAGGTGCCTAGAAAAATTTATTTATTGAAAACAGCCCCCTTATAATTAACAATTAAAAAAAAAAAACTAATAAACACGCGCGCGTCCGTGAATTTTTTTTAAAATCGTCATAACTAATTCAAAAAAAATCAAAAAAATCAAAAAAAATTATATTTGGATAAATCAAATTAATATTTACGTCTATGATTTTTTTCGGAATTTTCTGAATTTTTTGATTTTTTTTTATTTTTTTAATTTTTTTTTTCGCAGACACGAAATTTCATGTTTAAAACATGGAATTTCATGTTTATTTCACGGTTTAAAACATGGAATTCCATGTTTAAAACATGGAATTCCGTGTCTGCGAATTTTTTTTTTTTAAAATTCGAAAAAACACAAAAAATTCAAAAAAAATCAAAAAAATTCATAGACGTAAATATTAATTAGATTTATTCAATTTTTTTTTTTTTAATTTTCTGATTTTTTTTGAATTAGTTATGACGATTTTAAAAAAATTTCACGGACGCGCGCATGTGATGGAATTAGTAAAGGTATAGAAAATATAAAGGGGATGTTTTCTATAAATAATTACTTCATTAGGCATTTTTTTATAAATAAGATTATTGAATGCATAAAAAAACAATTAGAGAGTTTAAGGAGGATGTTTTCAACAATAACCTCTTTATTTATTTCCAAGAGTTGTCACCAACCATCGATTCTTACACCATTTTGACAAAATAATTAAGATTAAAAGATACTCCACATATGTATATATTTATCATTTTTATATCACTTTTATATATATATTTTCTTTTTACAAGTGATAAAACGCAACACGTTTTTTGGCTGACCAACCAAGTCAAGAGAAAAAGGACACCAATAAGATCTCCACTACGGTCGTGGCCTTCGGTCTAGTTAAACGTACAGTTCGGCCGGCTATTTTGTTAAGTCGTCGCGAGATCTATTTAAACTGCATGTTCCTATGCAATTTTGCAAGCTCCTGGATTCGAAACGCATAAGGTCTAAGTCCGCCACCACGTAACCGATGGTAACCTGATACCTTGAAAAATGACAAGGTTATCGAAACGAATAACAAGTATTGAATCTCGTCATAATCTTACAACTCATAATTGCTTCTAGCATAACTCTAACTGAGCTGTCGTATCGGTTATTTGTTATTGTTAAGATCTTCGATTTTAATATTTATTTAATGTTCTTTGGAAAAACAAAATCTTATATAAATATTTTGAATATCACTTTTTTTTTCTTCATTATCTTTTGTTTAATATAAAGGTAAAACAAAAAATAATATAAAGGTAAAACAAAAAAGATATATATAATTATTTGATATAAAAAATATTGATTTCTACACCATAAATAGTAATTAATTATGTTTTCTGTCTTTAAAAAATTATTGATTTAACAGATTAAATTAATCTTCATATTACTTTTATGAGATTATTACTCAAGAGGTCTTAGAGACACCCCCTCAAGACCTAACAATACCGGTTGATTTTTGTCTTCTTACTAAAGGCCACAAACCAAATTTAACACTATAATCTAAAATCCTAATTACCTTATTACCCCTTTTTGTATTTTATTTTTCTATATATACAATTTATATTCAGAATTAATTATTTTAAAACCCTAATTATTTGTCACCTCTCTCCTATATTTCTCTCTCTTTCCCATGGCTGCAAGCTGTTCTTCAAGCCCCCGTAACATCTTCAAGCCACCGTAACAATGGTTGAAGCTCCATTTTTCTCTTTCGTGATGTCCAACAGATCTGAATCGAAGCTCCGGCGGACCTCCGCGACTCACCGCCATGGCAGATCCATTCGTGATGCTTCCAGCAGACCTCCGAGCTCCGATGGTGCGTTCTCCGGTGGATGCTCAAACACTGCTTCACGGAGTTTCAATAGATCTTCTGAGCTCCACCGTGAAGATCGTACTGCGCAGCCATGGTCGTTGTTCCTCGATGCGAGCGAAATGAAGCTTCACAACAATGGCTTTGCCGCCGCGACTGGAAGATTTGCTCGCCTGAATCGTCGGTTTTCTTGTGCGAAAGAGTAGTGAAGATGAAGCTCAGATCTACTAGTTAAGCCTGGCCCAACCCTAGACAAGATTAAAGAATAAAAACTTAATTTCAAGAATATCCAGTTACATTTGAAGAAGATGCGTACAACCCAATAATGGTTTCAGTTCAAATTTACAATAATTATTCCATTTGATGGCTGAAAGAGGAATAAATCAGAAGATTAAATCTCCCTTCACTATAAACAGTATAACTCTTTTTTATTGATTATTTAATTGAGTAACTAAATTACAGATGCAACTTTCTTTTTTTTCTTTTCTTTTTAACGCAAGATGCAACTTTATTTGCATCCATGTGAAGGTGCTAGTGTCATGTCCTGAGTGTTCCACGTATGTTGATAATACATAAAGTATTTTTATTCTTATGATTTAAAGACCGGTGAAAGTAAATAAAGGAGAATTAAGAATAGCTTGTTTTTTTATTCAGTGAATAACTTGTTTTTTCCATATAAATAAATTTGAATCAAACAATAATGAAACTCAACAACTTATATAAGCATGCTCAGTGAAATTACTGAGTATGCTCAGTGAAATTACTGAGCATGCTCAGTAAAGTTACTGAGTTTTCAAGCATGCTCAGTAAAATTACTGAGCACACGAGCATGCTCAGTAAAATCACTCTAACAAAAAAATTCGAATAATTAGCAATTTTTTTTGATACTCAGTAAATTTTATCACGCTCAGTACTTTATGCTCAGTACTTTTCCATGCTCAGTACTTTATGCTCAGCACTTTTTCCATGCTCAGTACTTTTTCCATGCTCAGTACTTTATGCTCAGTACTTTATGCTCAGTACTTTATGCTCAGCACTTTATGCTCAGTACTTTATCCGGCGGTGGTCGGTGGTGGTCGGCGGTGGTCGGTGGTCGGAGGTCGGAGCTGGAATTATTAATAGTTAATGACAGAGGAGAGAGAAAAACTACTAAAGAAGGATAGAGATTAATGGTAATGGAGGAGAGAGAAGAATCTATTTTTTTTGTCTTATATACACTATAAGGGTAGTAAAGGTATTTGTCAATTTTGAGGCCTCTAAGTAGAACATAGAATCCACTTGGTTCCTATATGGCTCTAAGATGGTCCCCAAGACCCCTTGGGTAATTCACCCTACTTTTATCCTTATTTAAATAATATAATTTATTTATTATAATAAAATATATAAATTATCAAAAAATCTATAAAGCCTAAAATATTTCACACAAAAATAATCTTTAAAATACATGGTGTGCGAAAATAAAGCTTAACCAAATTTATTTATTTACTTTTTTTCAAGATAAAGACAAAACAGGGTAGTGTCAAAAGACACGGATGAATCTTTATCAAATAATGACTGGTTAAAAGGGTCAAGCTTTGTTGGTAAAGTTTGTCTTTTCCCTCTCGTTTCTCTCACTGCTTCACCAGACATCCTCAAAAATATTTATTTATTATTATTCAGCCTTGAAGATAAAATATTGCATTTTGAGCTCAAAGATCGAATCTTTATATGTAATTGGAGATATCTAGCTTTAGTGAAATCAAGTAATCTGAACTTGTAATTGAATTTTTTGAGGAAGTACTAAGATAAGATTTGATTTTCAAGTTAAAAATGGAGTTGTTAAGTGTGGTGAGATGTTGAAACTTGTTGGGTTTTTCTTTCTATTTTTAAGAAAGCATAAATTATGATATCCTGAAAATTCTACCAGAGAAGCTCAAAAAGATTTACTGTTTTTACTCTTTCATTCACGCCTCTATCTCACTTTCATCTTTCTGCTTCTTACAAGGTAAGTTAAAAATCTTTCCACTTTTAGATCTCTTATTGGAATTACCTTTTAATATCTTTAAATATTCATATCTTTTGCTTTTAAGTTGTTTTGTGGGGAGTATTAATCATATTTAATCAAAAGTTTTATGTAAAAGTTATTCAGATTAGGGTTGTCACTAAAAAAGCTTAAGCCAGCTTTTATACGCTATATCGATGGCATATTAGATCTGTGTTTCTCATAAGTTTCAAAGCTTAATTAGTTCATCTCAATTTTTTATTGCAGGTTCAAAAAAATGGACGGGGCAGTATTAGTTGCTATAGCTGCCACAATTGGGAATTTTCTTCAGGGTTGGGATAATGCTACAATCGCAGGTTCGTTTCTTCTTTTCATGTATAATCGTAATTCTTATAAATCTAGTAGTAATTAGATTTTTCGATATATGATGTTAGTTTGTTTATACATATGTAGGAGCGATTGTATACATAAAAAGGGATTTTATTCTCACAAGTACAACAGAAGGGCTTGTAGTGGCTACATCATTGATCGGAGCTATGATTATCACATTTTGCTCAGGATCTGTATCTGATTGGTTGGGAAGGCGTCCAATGCTTATTCTCTCATCAATGTTATACTTTCTAAGTGGTTTGATTATGTTATGGGCACCTAATTTATATGTGTTACTATTAGCAAGGCTATTAGATGGATTCGGGATTGGATTAGCTGTCACTTTAGTCCCGCTTTATATTTCCGAGATTGCCCCTTCGGAAATTAGAGGACAATTGAATACTCTTCCTCAGTTCTTGGGTTCGGGTGGTATGTTTTTATCTTACTGTATGATATTCGGTATGTCCTTAATGGATTCACCTAGCTGGCGATTAATGCTTGGAGTTCTTTCGATTCCTTCTCTTCTTTACTTTGTATTAGCTGTTTTTTATTTACCTGAATCTCCTCGTTGGCTTGTAAGTAAAGGACGTATGGTCGAAGCTAAATTAGTTCTCCAAAAATTACGTGGCCGTGAAGATGTATCTGGTAAGTTGTAATTAGTTAAACTTGTTACGAATATTTTACGTAGAAGCTAATTATTTAATTTTTTTTTACAGGAGAAATGGCTTTACTAGTTGAAGGACTAGCAGTAGGAGGAGAAACCTCGTTAGAAGAGTATATAATCGGGCCCGCGAATGAATTAGATGATGATCAAGAGGTAGCGGATGATAAAGAAGCTATAAAATTATACGGTCCTGAAGCAGGTTTATCATGGGTAGCGAAACCAGTAACGGGACAAAGTAGTATCGGTCTTGTATCTCGTCACGGTAGCTTATTTAATCAAGGTATGCCTTTAATGGATCCACTTGTCACTTTATTCGGTAGCGTACATGAGAATTTCGGGGGAACTGGTGGAAGTACACGAAGTATGTTGTTTCCTAATTTCGGTAGTATGTTTAGTCAAGCGGAAGTTCATGGTAGACATGAAAATTGGGATGAAGAAAGTTTGCATAGAGAAGGTGAGGGTGAGGATTACGCGTCAGATCATGTAGATTCTGACGATGGGTTAAATAGTCCGTTAATGTCGCGTCAAACAACGAGTATAGAGAAGGATATACCACCTCATGGTAGTGTAATAAGCATGCGGGGACACTCAGTTACCGGGGAACCGGTAGGGAGTATGGGAATCGGTGGTGGTTGGCAATTAGCGTGGAAATGGTCGGAACGTGAAGGTGAAGAAGGTAAAAAAGAAGGTGGATTTAAACGAATTTATTTACATCAAGAAGGTGTAGGAGTTGCTGGATCTAGACGAGGCTCGATTGCTTCGTTACCAGGTGGTGACGTGGATGAATCGGAGTATATTCAAGCGGCGGCTTTAGTAAGTCAACCGGCTCTTTATTCACGTGAGCTTATGGATCAACGTCCGTTAGGACCTGCTATGGTTCATCCATCCGAAACCGCTTCAGGACCAAGCTGGAGAGCTTTACTTGAACCGGGTGTTAAACGTGCGTTAATCGTGGGTATGGGTATTCAAATGCTACAACAATTTTCTGGAATTAACGGAGTTATGTACTACACACCACAAATTCTCGAACAAGCAGGAGTTAGTGTTCTTTTATCTAACCTCGGCCTTGGATCTGAATCTGCATCGTTTCTTATTAGCGGTCTCACGAATTTCTTGATGCTTCCGTCTATAGCCGTTGCTATGAGGTTCATGGATGTTACTGGTAGAAGGTACTGTCTTTTCATAATTTTGTACTACTTTTCAGTTTAGATTCTTCATTTTTAAAAATTTTCATGTTTGTTGATTTTCCAGGTCGTTACTTCTTACGACTATACCAGTATTGATAGTATCGCTAATTGTTCTAGTGCTCGGGAATGTGATCAACCTTGGGAATGTAGCTCATGCGGTAGTATCTACTGTTTGTGTCGTTCTTTATTTCTGTTCGTTTGTGATGGGTTACGGACCGATTCCGAATATACTTTGCGCTGAGATATTTCCGACAAGGGTTCGTGGATTGTGTATTGCTATATGTGCTTTGGTGTTTTGGATATGTGATGTGATAGTTACGTATACTCTACCTGTGATGTTAAGTTCGATTGGGTTAGCTGGAGTATTCGGAATATATGCTGTTGTGTGTGTGATCTCATGGATATTTGTCTACTTAAGGGTACCTGAAACAAAGGGGATGCCTTTAGAAGTTATCTCGGAGTTCTTTGCTGTTGGTGCTAAACAAGCCAAGAATGAGTAGTCAGATATAGATTTTACCCTCTTTTTTTAAGAGTTATGTGCATGCGCTTTTTAATTGAACTTTTGTTGTTATATTTATTTATACAATTGTGAAAGATATGACTTCTTTTTAGCAGGTTTTTATTACATTGCTCTAGTATTTTATTGTTTTTTTATTTTACTTTGGTTTTGCACATATCACTACCCTAAACATGGAGGGGTTTGTGAAAATTAGAACAGGTGAGAAGACAAGTTATGTTAGAAAAGCTTTCCAATTGGGGCTAAAATAGGATATAATAGGCTAGGTTAAGGAATCTTGTTTTTAGAAATGGAACTTGTAAGGAACAGGAGTAGAGGATCCAGAACAAGTAGGGGCAGAACTAGAATATATTGTGTTTGGTATCTGAAGTATATTTTGTTTTTAAATGTTTAAAATATCTCGTGGGTTGACTACCTTGACTAACTAAGGAGACTAGGGGAAGGGTACTTTTTTATTTTGTCGGTAAGGGAAACGTTTTCTCTAATAATTGTAGATTTTTTTCTTTTTTTATGTGGGTGGTTTAAGTTAGCTGTACGTTGTTTTTTTTTTTTTTTTTTTGGACAGTTAGCTGTACGTTTAATATCTATTGAAGTATACAAACCTTTTTATGTATATTTAGATAAATCAGAACTAAATTATCTAGAAAAAGATTTGAGTCTCACGTTTTACATTTTTTAGATATTAAAAAAATAGTAAAGGTTTTGCCTAATTAAATTAATCTTAACTGTTCAGAGATTGTGATGTGCAGATGAAGAAAATTGATCCTCGAAGATGTTCGTTTAATGATACAATATGAGGCTGTCTTTTGGTTTATTCTGGTTATCTCTTAATTACTTTCTCACTAGGACTGTAAACGAACCAAGTTGCTCGGGAGAAGTTCGAGCTTAGCTCGGATAAAAGCTCATTCGAGATCGGCTCGAATATAAATAAGCTTAAGCTCAAACTCCATTTTAAACTCGATAAGAAAACGTCGAAACGAGTCTGCTCGAACTCGACTCGTGAACTCGTTTAAAATTATGAACTATAAATTAATATATATTATCTACTTATAAATATATTACTAAACCTTCAATATCAAATTGGATATTTTCAATTTCTTTAGATATATATTTTTTCATTAATGTGATGTTTCATATTTTCATACCACACACTCCATCAAATACCAACAGTTCATGAAAGTCCTACTTCAACTATAAAAGACAACTAAAAAAGATTGTTCTATAAGTTAAACAAACAACTTCTAACATTTCTGATTTGGATCATTAGAAGGTCGAGCTTGGCTCGTTTAAATTTGAGCTCGGCTCGACTCGAGAAATTAAACAAACAAGCCTGTATATCTAGTATTCGACTCGAATCGACTGGTTTACAGTCGTACTCCTCACCTTTGTCCATAAAATGATTGTCACTAATTTTAAGAAAAATTGCTCATAAAAAGTTGTATTTAGAAAAACAATTTTTTGCATTCTTTATATCTGTTTTATACATATTTAAGAGTAAATTTTTTTTTTTTGGTCAGTATTCATAACCTAAAAATATTTATGGACAAAACATTTTCAAGATACTATTTTTAGGTCAAACGTATTTAAAATTACAATTTAGGCTATTTTATTAGTTTTGTGAGATATTGCATGGATTTAAAGGTAATTTAAACATTTCAAATAAATTATATCGGCCACATCATAAATTAAAAATTCTATCTGAAATATTCAAATTGTTCTTTAAATTTATGAAATATCTTACGAAATTAGTGAAATACCCTAAAAATGGTACTTTTGAAACACTTGACTTAAAAATATTTTTAGGTTATCAGTAATGAACTAAAATGGAATTTGTTTCTTATTTAGGGCCCGTTCGGAAGTGTTTGTTTTGGAGTAAATAAAAAGTTTTTAGAATAAAATTTTGATATTTGAAAAACTATTAAAAATAATTTTGATATCTAAAGTCACTTTAAGTGTGCTTTTTAAAAAGTATATATTTGATACCCCTTTGGAAGTGTTTTATTGGAAAAAAACTTAGTGTCTGTTTGCGATTGTTTTTTAAAATAATCAATTAAAGTGATTTTAAATCCATAGCAAAATTTTAGATTTTAAAAATCACTTTTTGAAAAAGCACTAGATTAGTGATTATTAGAATGATCACTTAAAGTGATTTTAGATGTCAAAATAATTTTTAATATTTTTAACAAATATATTAATTTTAATCAAAAAGCGCTTTTAGGTTCAAAATAATCAATCCCAAACGGGCACTTAGTGCCCGTTTGGAAGTGCTTTTTTAGAAAAGCACTTAAAAACGCTTCCCACATTTTAAGAGTTTTTTTATCCTGAAAAGCACTTTTATGAGAAGCACCAAATTGGTGCTTCTTGAAAACAACACTTAAATTTTAATAATTTTTTAAAATTTTAAATTTAATTCTAAAAGCGTTTTTTTACTCTAAAATAAGCACTTGCAAACGAACCCTTAAAAGTGATTCTAAAATTTCAAAAGTGTTTTAACCATAAAAATCACTTTTTATGAGAAGTAACAAATATGTGCTTTTTATAAAAAGCACTTAAAGTAATTTTAGGTTTCAATATTCTTTTTAATCATTTTTTTAAATATTCAGTTTTATTCTAAAAATATTTTTTTACTTTAAAATAAACATTTCCAAATAAGCCCTTAGTGTTTTTTCTAAACGTGTTTTTCAGTGTCTAAAACACTAAAGTTCTAGAAACATATAGTGTTTCTTTTAAGTGCTTTTAAAAAAACACTTTTAAATGCTTTTAAAAAAAATTCCAAACAGGCACTTAAATACTCATTTGTTCAATTTTATAAAAGAATGTGTCTAATATTATTTGTTTTTCAATATCAAGAAATTTTTTTCTAATTTTTTCATATTATTTATAATTAGATAATAGAAAAAGTATTATAATAGTTTTATATATAATCAATTATAAGTAATGTGTAAAGAAAAAGAGTATTAAATGTTTTGTGCACCAAAAAGGTAGACAATCAAGTTGGACAAGAAAATATTTAAATTTATGATTTTAATAAACTAATCTAAAAAATTGGACTTTACGGATACGAATCATAATAACCCGTTCCTCTCAGATGACGCTGATTTGATCTGGCTCTGTGACGCATCCTTCACTAAAGAATGAGAACCAACTGGCATTGCACCTATAGCTTTTAATCTTGAGGGTAATATTACTCACAAAATCGCTAAAAGATGTCTGGTTAAAAGTCCTATAAAGGGTGAAAGCTGGACTGTCTTACTCTCTATAAGGCAGGCCGCAAATCTCAATCTCCAGAGTGTTCCCTTTTACTCCGACAACCTTGAACTGGTTCAAGACATTTGAAAAATAAATCAGGTGTTCAATGGCAGATTATCTAATCACTGCCGAGATGAAGAAATGGCTTGCCAAGTTCCCTACTTGGAAGGTCAATTATATCAACCGGTCTTTCAACCTTACAATGAATTCTCTGGCAAAATGTACTCGACGTAACATCAATCTGTCAGAATGACATGATTTCTTTATTTGACACATTTAATATTCTTAATATGATGTAATAACTCTTATTATTAACCTCTTTCGTTTGGAAAATAAAATTATTTTAATAAACATTCAAGATATCAAAAATATTTTATAAATAGTCATTTAATAATCATATAGTTTTTTTCTCTAGGCAAGTGATTTCATTTAAATTTTACCTCCTTCACAAAAATAGGAAATTAGCCAAACAACTAATCCTAAGAAGGGTTTTTTGAAAATAGCATAACCTAAAACTATTCAGAGTGCTTCAGTATTACCAGGTGGAGTTTCATTAACTTTTTCAGACTTCTTCATTTCTCTTTTCTTTTCATTCTCTCACTAAGCCAATCCATCTATTCCAACCCATCCAACGAATCCCTAGTTGTCTTTCAGCTCTCAAACATCATACCTTGGATTTCAGTCACCATCTACTTAGTTGATTCGGTTTAATCTTCTATTTCTTTCCCAGCAAATCATATACACACCCACCACTATTATAATGTTCAATACCTTGATCCTATTTTGAAGTTGGACTGTGATGCATGATGAATTAGTTCAAAACCTCATCCCATGAGTGGCTCTAGAGATTAAATCCATGCTGGTATAGTGTTGTTAGTCATATCTTTTTTGTTATCTCACAATCCCATAAGAGATGGTCTCAATATCTAGTATTCAAGTTACAGAATTCGTACTCCACTATTATATCTTTATTCCAGTTCATGTGTCTTTGTTTTGTTGGTAATCTGTTAAGAACTTCGATCCATAGATTGAAACTATGTCTAGGTTTTAATTTTTATTCACAAACTATTTTGTGCCATTGTACCTTCATATGTTCAATCTAATGAGCTCATAAATTTCAGCAGAAATAAGCATTTTAAATTTAACTCCTTAGCATTATACTCTATCTTCTTGTTTTAACTCGATTTGGACTGACTATGTGTATTCATTCATGAACTATAAGTTGGATGACTATTTTCACCGATTACCTTGAATGAATTGCTTCAACTTGTTAGTTTTGTAAAAATCCGACATACCAGTAACAATTGACATTTCTGAGAGGTTTTTCTGACCTGGTAACCAACTGTCCCACCACAGGTTTATATGGTTACCATATCCCATCTGGTTTTTGATGAACTCTTTAGTTGTTTCTCTTACTTTGAGTATCTTCCTCCTACCCCATGACGCATCTATAGGAATTGAACTTGCCATATAGATTTGTTATGAAATATGCTGAATGAACTCATGTACACCATATGGTATTATTTTTTGTATATCATGTCCATAGTAGTTTCACGATTGCTACTTTTTTCTGCACCTCTAAATTTTTAATACCAAGTCCCCCTCCCTCTTTTAGAATGCATACCTTGTCCTAAGCTACTTTGCCACCACCCATGTAGTTGCTTGTTCATTTCCAAAGAAATGCAACCATTTTGATATTAATTTGTTTTATAATCTTCTTTGTTAAGGTGAAGACACTACACCAATAGACTAATAAGTTCTAATATTTCTCTATAAGATACTAGTCTTGTACTCCAGTGATCAACTCTTTTGGTCCTCTTATCAAGTAACACTTTACATTCTTGACTGTTAAGGTTGCCTGTGATAAGTTCTTATCAAGTAACACTTTACATTCTTGACTGTTAAGGTTGCCTGTGATAAGTTCTTATCAAGTAACACTTTACATTCTTGACTGTTAAGGTTGCCTGTGATAAGTGGGATCCCCAATATTTTACTGGTATCTTACCTTCAAGAATTTGTAGTATCTCTTTCATTTTTTTTGATACCATGATTACATCCTCCATAGAATATACTAATTTTGGCATCACTTGTCTGCAAGCCTGAAAGTTTATGAAATAGATTAAACCATTTTTGTATTAATGTTGATGATGCATCTGATGGTCTAAAGAATATAAGACGATCATCTACAAACATCAAGTAATTGATCTTTATACCTCTACATTTTGGATGGTTGGTGAAGTTTTTCTTGTTACCCACACTATTAAGTATCTGAGTTAATACTTTCATTCATATAACAAAGAGGTAAGGCAAGATAAGGCCCATGCCTCAAGACTCTTGCTCCTTTACAGTATCCCACTACTCATCTATTGAATAATAATGAATATCTTGTTGTAGTGACACACATATTTAAACTATTTGTGGTAACCCATGGTTTGAAGTGTGTATATAATGAATTCCAATCAATGTATCATATGCCTTCATTATGTGTAGCATCATTATACATCTTTGAGCACCTGCTTTCCTATTGTAGCCTTTTACTATTTATTGTGCTATCAGTATGTTTTCTTCTATTAATCTCTATAGTACAAAAGTTGATTGGTTCTGAGATATTAATCCATCTAATGTACCTTTTAATCTTTGTGTTGGTATATTTGATATGCATTTGTATATGACATTACAACATGCAGTTAGGTTGAAGTCCTTTACTATTTAAGGGTTTTGTCCTTTTGGTATTAGTGTGATAAATGTAATATTGAGTTCTCTGAGCATTTCCCCTATTTTGAATGCACTCTAAACTGCATTACATACCTCCCGATCCACTATGTACTATATTTTCTTGAAAAATCTTGATGAATAACCATCTAACCATGGAGCTTTATTACTTTCAGTGTCAAATATAGCTCTTTTAACTTCTTTATTATTAACAAGCGTTATAAGATTATTTTCCTCTTGATTCTAGATCTTCTTCTGGCATATCCTATGGATTAGTTATGAATCATAAAATTATGAAACTTGCCTAGGAGTACCAATAAATTCATCTTCTATCTTTGACTTATCTGTCAACACTTCCCCCTAGGCACTTGTTATGGCTTTGATAGTATTTAATAACTTTCTACCTTGCATCATCTTATGAAAGTATGCTCTATCTGTTTCACCCTTTTTGAGTCATGTTTGTCTGACCATTGATTCTTCCACTAGTAGTGCCTCAGAGACGGTTTGTAACAGTATGATTTCTTGTATCAAAAGCTACGGGTCAGGATCTCTATACATTCTATTCATTTATATACCATGTAGCTCATTTTTCATATATATATTTGATTTAGGTATTTTTTTGAAAATACTTTTTGTTGAACTCTTAAATTTTTTGCCTCAGTATCTTGAGTTTTGATACTAGCTTGTACATATGTGTCCCCTCTATTTGTGCACTCCAAGCTTCCATGACTATTTTCAAAAACTCTGGATGTTTAGTCCATTCATCATAGAATTTGAATGCACTTGGCATTTTCTTTTCTTCCACTAATACTTTCATGATTGCACATCAGTGGTCAGACTGATCATGTGGTTAGAGACTACTCACTGGGGATTTAAGTTGCCTCTATTCATTCACCAAGGCTATGTCTAGTCTTGTTGATCTTGTTTGGTCCCCAACTGCTTTATTAGTCTATGTGAACTTTGCCCCATGGTATGGCATATCTATAATAACTAGATCATTTACATATTTTATCATATCTATTTTATTATTATGTATGACCCTTGATTATTATTTTGTTATTCTATTTTATTTGGGACTAAATTTAACCAAGTTGAGAAATTTATTTTATAATTGTATTGTGTATTTTCTATTTATTCCACCTTGATGTGGGAGTTCAATTGCTTAAAATGATACATAATTGTGTGTGCAGTAACGATCCTATCAGGCCTTCCTAACTAGATAGTTATTAGGTCTAGAAGGTAATCATTGAACATTGTCTAAGGTCCCCTTACCCAAGTCCCCTAGTTATGATGATGTTTCCTTCTAAGCTACCCAAAAGGAGTTAGAGGGATTATATAATCTTGACTACTTATATCATCTCAATTCACCCTTATAATAAGATTAATTATTTAGTAAGATAAGTGCATAAGAAGACCTAAGTTATATCTCATTTTCATTCGTACTTATCTTAGTTATTTATTTGCATTAGTAGTATAATATTTGCATTCTTAGTCTTAACCATAATCCCAAACAAATATCATATTTTATTTCAATTTTAGTTTGAACAAGTAAATCTAACTACGCTGTTATTGAACACGAGTTTGAGCTAACTATGTAAAACCCTGAAAATGAATTTTTACTTTACTTACTGTTACTTGCAAATGATCTGTGCATTTGCGGAGATTTTCTCATGGTTTTCCCGAGGTGTGTGTCTTTTATTATCATTTATTTATCACACCTTGGGGCCTACCACCACGTTATCAATGTGGTAATAAACGAAGAAGATATTCAAGAGGTAAGGTTAAAACAACCTATATATGTCTATGTATAGGATATGAGAAATACCAAGAGAGGAAGGAGTTCCCCATCGACCAACGTAATAGGTGGAGAATTCGATGTAAAGCAATCATATAGTTCATTGGAAGACAGAAAGACGACATCTAATCGTGTAGTGATAATGGGAACCACAAAAAACTTGTTTAATACTCAACGACACGCTCTACAAGGTGATAAACCACCATCCTGCAAGAAAAATTAAAAAAGACACACGTGGCCAGATGTAAGGAGGATCGATACAACTCGGCCTCGGAGGGGGCCACGAGGATGTAGTAAACCCAAGATACCCCCTATTGAAAAAGGTATTCCTCGACTTTAAAAAGGTACTTAGAAAATGTTATGATCAAACTTAGAAAGAAAAAAGATTGCCTAGCATGTTGAATCTAAAATTAAGTCCTCAAATAAAGGACAAAGAAGATCACAACAACCTCAAAATATGACAAGGTACGAATATTAGAATTGTAAGGAACGAGAAGCTCAATAATTAATGGCACACCCCTCAAGAACCTCGAACCAAAGTTTCCTACTAATCCCACATTGCTACTCGCCAGACGTAGGTCTCTAAAGAAGCACGATACTCACTACGCTAATAATGGGTCTAGAAAAATAGGCCAAGTCGTGGGTAGCATAGCGAAGAAAGTAGTATAAATAGATCTATTGTAAGATCATAAGTACAATGTAACCGCTCGCCCATAGTCAAGGCATATCATTAATATAGTTTATTTTTTCTCTAACTTAGATTCTTTATCATTTCGTTCAAATCAATACTTTCGACATACTTCTTCATCTAAACACCTCAAGCACACAGTAAACTTCATCAAACTTACGACAAATTCTAATTGGTAAAATCTGTTCATCAAATTAAAACTTGATACACTTCAATTTACTATCCACTCAAGAAGAGTTTGAACTATCTTAACTGTTCTATCTACTCAAAAGAAGAAGTTCATTTAAACATCAATTTATCATCTACTCAAGAAAATATTATCATCAATACTATCATTATATCATCCATTCATAATGAATGTATCTTATTTGTAATATTCATATAAGCATTAAAGGGGTTGCTTTTGCTATATATTAGAGAAGAGTGGTTTTAAAGGTTGAGACTAAGTCTAGTATAAATCTCACTCGATTGTAATTTAACCTGTAAAAGTCATAGAAGTTTCGATTATGGTTTAACTTGAAAAAACCTTTTTGTAAATGTTTTGTAATTCACCTTTAAGAATTATAATAAGTTCAGTGGAAAAAAGATTAAAATCCTAAAGGTGATTCCTTAAGTGAAGTAGACTCTTATGGGTACGAACCCTTCGAAAACAAATGTGAACTATCTAACCCTATATTTTCACTTATCGTTTTTAAATATTTGCTTAGTTTATTTATCAAATTATATCATCCCTATCGCATGATCCCCCTAAGTGTTTGATAAATTGTTTAGTAGAAGATTCTTCAATTTTAATTATCAAAAAAAAATTGTTAATTAGACGTTACTTAGAATAGTGTCTTTAAGCCATCAGAAAAAAGCATTAATATACTCTATATATCAGATCCATATTAGCCTTCCTAACAAAGAACATACATACATAACCATGGATATAAAATTCAAAACCATAAATAAATGCAAATCAATGTTTAAAAGCTCAAAAAACAAAGAGCTAAGTTGCACACATATAGACAAAAATCAGAATCCAAGCCTCAGATTTCTATACATACCAGTAACCCATCTTAACTATCTATTTAAAAATGCTCAAAAACACTTTTGCCTTAACACATTTACTATTAAGTTTCCTTCATATCCTCAGAGTCTGTTTTAGAAGAAGGATTAGACACACTTTGACTTAAAAAAGGATTTTGTTCCTCAGTATCATCTGACTTTACACGTGACTTAAACGGTCTCTCAAACTCCTTAACTGTTCCAGGATCAATCACTAACTTCCCAAGTTTTTTATCCTGCAATAAAAACTCATAAACACTCAAATCCAACATTTATATATTAATAAAAATGTCTTACATTTTGCAACCCTTCGAGTCGTTTTTGTAACGCTTCATGTTCAGCTTGTATACGATACGGAACACCATGTTTTTGATACACATTAGTTTGAGCTAAACCTTCATCAATTTCACTTATAGTAGTTGCAAAAGGATGATTTGAAGGTATCCATCTAATCGTATCGGGGTCCACATCAGATGGTATAGGATCTCCTTCTTTTAAAAAAATGGTGGGTCTTTTCCATTGATAAGCTCGTGACCTTCGTTTCTTATGAATAGCTTGTTGCTCTTTTGTAAGTATTACAGGTGCTAATCTGTATACTTTTCCACACATTTCAACACTGTCATTGCTTTTACTTACTTTTATCATTGGATTGTTAAATGGGTCTTCGTATTTAAGAGGCGATGAGCTGTAAAATACGAAAGCTTACTAAATATTCAGTGATTTATTAGTAGTGTGTGTGTAATTTATAGGTAAGTGTGAGAATTGAGAATCATACATGCCTCTTCTATCTGAATTTAGCTGTCCTCTTCTTACAAGATCAGCTACAGATCCAGAAGGACGATTTAGTCTTTTTCTCCTTAAAAAACCTTTCACTGTTATAATTAACAACGTGGCAGCTACACATAGTCCGATCGCAAAACTAGTATCGGATTTTCTTTTCATCTGCAATTACACATTTCAGTTCATGAATTTGAGGTTAAAGATAAAGTTTTTAGAAAGTTACCAAGAATGTGATAGGAGGGAGAGAAGATATGGTCTCCTGAAAGATGGGAATAAGGTTGTTCCATTTTGGGGATGGTTTTTGTTTATTGATTTCATTTCCGATGATTATAAGTTGAGCATCTTGAAAATGGTTGTTATTAATGGTGTTACTTTCATCAGAAGGAACTATAGGAGCATCATTGCCTGCTCTGGATATAAATTTCACGAACCTAATTTTCCGATTACAGTTTCTGTAACCCAATTCCGTTCTGATTTCCACGACATTTTCCGAAAATCGAAGCTTTTCAAAAACCTATTTACAAAATAAATTAGCGATAAAAGAAAAACATTAAGAGAATGAAATGGGTATGAGATTAGATTAGATAAGATTACCGGAAATGAAACTGTATGAAGCTGAAGAGTCCGAGCTGACGCCATTGTTGTTTACTTCATACGGCTGAGCTGAGAGGTGCTGACACACTTTGTTTGGCTTCTATTAGATTTCCTACAACACTCATATGTGGTCCAAATAATCAGCCCAGATGGCTCGTTTATTCATTAACAAGCCCAATATAGAATGTAGACTGGACTGTTAACGATTTTACTCCAAATAAACCATTTTTCTTTTTACCCATTAGTTATCAACTAAACAAACGTAATAAAAGCCGATAATGAGAAAATGACTATTAAGATATTTAAAATAAAACTCTTTATTAAAAAAAAACGTCTCAACTTAAAATACCTCTACACATAATAATAAAAAAAAGAAAAAAAAAATAGAAAAAAGCAAAACAAAAACTAATAAGCACACGTGCGCGTCCGTGAATTTTTCTTAAATCGTCATAACTAATTCTAAAAAAATAAAAAATATAAAATATTTACATATTTGAATAAAGCAAATTAATATTTATATCTAATATTTTTTTTGGATTTTTTAAAACTTTTTTTTCCGTAGACACGGAATTTCATGTTTTAAACAGTGAATTTCTGTTCGAAATACTGAATTTGTTTCTCGTGAACATGAAATTCACTATTTAAAACATGACACAGTGAATTTCGTGTCTGCGAATTTTTTTTTTCGAAAAAATAAAAAAAAAAAAGCAGAAAAAATAAAAAAAATTAAAAAAAATCATAGACGTAAATATTAATTTGTTTTATCAAAAAAATGCAAATTTTTTATTTTTTTAAATTTTTTAGAATTAGTTATGACGATTTAAAAAAAAAATTCACGGGCGCGAGTGTGTGATGGAATTAGTAGTAGTAAGTGGTGGTGGTTGTGGTGTTGTTGTGGTGGTTGTGGTGGATGTAGTGGTGGTTAAAAACATGGTGATGGTGGTTATATACATGGTGGTGGTGGTTAACTTATGGTGGTGGTGTGGTGGTGGTGGTGGAAGCACCTTATTATTTGTTTAATATTTCAAAATTAATATTGTATTAAAATAAAATATATATTTGATAATAAAGATAGTAAAGGTATGAAAAATATAAAGGGAGTGTTTTTATAAATAATTATTTCATTAGGCATTTTTTTATAAAATAAATTATTGAATACTTAAAAAAAATTATTAGAACTTAATGATGATGCTTTAAACAATAACCATAGTAATAAAACACAAATAGTTTTAGGAACAAATTCTATTTTTAGGCCATTAATTATAGATTAAAAATATTTTTGAACCAATTAAAGTTAGTTCAATTGGCTAGAATTTTAGTTCTCCTTCCCGTGACTTTCCAATCCTTCTTCCTTCAAAACTGAATCTGTGTTAAATTCCAAATGTTACTTACAATGATATCACTTCTTACTACACATGTTATTGATGGCTCTTTTTTCTTTTGACAAAAAAAAAATATTAATGACTTTTTATCTTTAATACTTGCATAACAGATTATCTTGTAATACTTGTTTTTTGGTAGGATCTTATTTATTATTTGTATTTTTTAAAAATTATTTTCTATATCTTAGTTATGTTTACTATGTCTTCTTCCTTGTTAAGATTATTTTTTATATTTTTATTATTTTTTATATCACCATACTTCTAATTGTTATATGCTACTTACAATTTTCGTTAATGTTATATTTTTTCATGGTTATATGTGACAATTCATATATTTTCATATTGATTAAGCTATATAACAAATGAGTCCAAAAATATGTTCTTTTTTGTGGTTTTTTAATTTCTTCATTAATTATTGTTATTTAAGTATGTTTCAATTCCTAATAGGCTTATAAACCACGTTCTCCTTGTCCTCAGACATGTAAACAATAGGTGTTTAATTATTTTTATCTCATTATTATATATTTTGCATATTTTATCTTTATTTATATGTTTTTTATTTAATTTTTACTTAATTGGTAGTAGATTGTTTATTAGTTTTCAAATAATTCCTTATTTTTGGAGCTACTTCCAATTTTCGAATTAATCCCGGGGTGTCAAGATGTGAACTTGAAGGTTGTTTTTGTATTTTACCTTTTTCATCATCTTAAATGGTTTTTAAAATATGGTAAAAAAAAAAATTTAATGTGTAGTCTCCATTCTCACTTATGTTACAACATATTCTATATCTATATTCAAATTATGGGATATGCATTAATCTTATTTAGTCAACTATGTGTATTATACACATTCTCTATATTAGCTCAATGTTCCAACTTTTATTTACAATGTTAAATAATTTATATAAAAGTTTAGGTTGTTTTCATTTGGTTTACATATCTCATTCTCATTGTTGATCTATTTATCTTTATAGATATATATGGATTTTCTGTTTTCTATTTTTCATGTAATATTGTTTTGATATATTTCTCTTCCTGCTAATATGTTTCAACCCCCCATTTCCTCACCCCCACCCTCCCCTACCATGAGGGTGTTTGGCCTATTATTGTTTGTAGAAATTCTGAGCTGTAGAATTTTTTTTTTATAAAGTAGTGAGTTTTTTTATTTATTAGGTTCTATACTTGTGCTCCAAGGAGGGCTAGGTTCATAATGTGTATATCCCTAGAGTCTAAGCCACTTTCAAAATTTGATTTTGTAAATGAATCCCACTTATACCAGTGGATTTTCTTTTCATTTTTATATCTCCACCAGAATTTGGTGTATTGTGTCAAATATATTTTTTGGAATGAGATACGTTGACATAATATAGTTAAGTAGTCCTTGAAGGACTACTTTTATTAGGATTTTCTTTCCACTTGTTGATAGGCAAAGTGTTCTCCAATTTTCTATTCTTTTTAGAATTTAATCTATTATGTTTTGTAAATCTTTTGATTTAGCTCTATTCCATCAGTCGGTAGGCCTAGGTAATTTCCCAAGTTTTGTACTTCAATACAAATATTTCGTTAACCAATGTCTAGTGCATTATGGTCATCAAGTAACAATTTAGTTAATTGAGAAAGATGATTAAACATCAAAAAACAAAACAAGTAGTCGTGTAGGCCTTGTTTCTCAACCAACTGTCTACCTTATTCTTCCTTCTAGAAACAAAGGATAAATTGATATTTCAAGCCATATTAATACCTAGAATGTCTTTTACAATGTTGGAGATAATTTGAGGGTCTTAAAACTTTTACAAGATAAATATTTAATTAAAGTTGAGCAATTGTTTTTAGTTGTAGTTGATCCCTTCGGAAAGGTAGTAGTCAGTCCACATGTTTAATAATCCTCTTTCTTCAACCTCCAAAGGTGAAAGTGACCCAATACAAGAAAAATTGACATCCAAAATAATACACGCATTATTCTTGGCCACACAAACAATTGATATAGTATACTTGTTAGTAATATAAGAAGCATCAATATTAATTTTTTTCTTCCCTTTATAGGAGGATTCCAGCCATCAGAAGTGTCAACTGATTGTGTAAATCCAATATTATTATGGTTATTCATGAGTCCTTCAAATTTGGTAATGTTATTAATATTAGATTATTTGCTATTAGCTTTGAAGTGATCATCACAGGTTTTAGTAGTCCCCACGATAGTGATTAAAGGGTTATGGACTATATTTATGACGACAACTTTTGTGTTATCATCCATTAAGACCCCAGACTATAAATGGTCAATAAGTTGGTCAAGCCAAGTATCAACTCTTCCATTGGTTTCATTGGTGGATATAAAATTAAGTGGTGAAGCTAGCCAAACAACTCTAGCCAAGCTATAATGGAACAGAGTATGCTCAGTAGTTTTTAAATCTGAACCACAAATGCTACAACAAGGGTGTTTTGTTAATTTTCTATTGTATTTGTTTTCATTTGTAGGTATACCATTTTTAGAGGCCCTCCATAAAAAAAATTTAGGAGCAACATTGAGACTCTAAATGAATTTCCAAACTTTTGTGGATGTGAAATACGATATATTGCCTTTATGGTCAATTTGTATTATTTCCTTCTCCTCTTGTGCCTTTCTAAGGTGTTCATAAGCTTCCTTGGCTATGACTCCAACATATGGAGAGTCAACCCATATTGGGAAGTCAAAAGCAATTGAAGTATAAAAATGGATTCTACCTATGGTGCTACAATCTTCTTTCTTTTTTGCCTCGAAAACCAAATCCATTCGATTTCTAAAAAGTATTACTAATCCTTAACTTTTGGAGGAATCCTTCATCAGTGGGTGGCCAATAAAATATGGATAAAAGAGAATATATAATTAATTAGGTTTAGATTCCATATTTTAATGTCATCATGGATAAGATCACTCACAAAAGTATAGGTATTGCTTAGAGGCTTGATAATAGTTGGATTCACAGGGATCCATTTATCATGCTAGATCTTGATGTTTTAACCATCTCCCAATTGCCAAAAAATCTTTGATGTGAAAAAGTTTTTACCTATAAATAAACTCTTCCATCCCCAAGAACAGATACTCCCAACCTCAGCCTCTAAAGAAGTAGAATGGTGGAAGTACCTGCCTTTAAGGATTTTGAAGAGTAAATACTTAGGTTTTAGTAGTAGTATCCATGCATTGGATGCAAGTAAAGAGATATTAAAATGATGTAAGTCTTTAAAACCAATACCACCATCAGATTTATTTTTAATAAGGAAAGTCTAACCTATCCCGTGAATTCTAGATTGACCTTATTACCCGAAAGAGGTCAGCCACCAAAGATGATAACTGGTTGGTAATCTTTTTAGGTATAAGAAAAACTAACATCAAGTGATTATGGATGGAGTTAATAATGGATTTAATCAAGACCTTTTTTCCACTACTAGATAAAAGCTTGGTGTCCCAAGATTCCATTCTAGAGAAAATGGATTTAGCTAAGTATTCCGGTCCTTTTACCTTGGATCCTTCTATCATTTCTTATATCTTTATATATGATCATCTTACCCTTCCCTACATGTTATTTGAGGCTATGTGATTATCATGATTATTTGAGAACTTTTAAGGCTATGTGATCATCTTGATGTGTATGCCATGTTTAGGTTTTAAGGATTTTGCATATCTCCTCGAAGATGATATTTTATATACTATATTACTTCTAGGGTTTATGTGATTCTTTCATGAAGCTTCCCTTCTCTTTAACTTTTTTCTACACTAGTTCATTTGATTATGTTACCCTAGTTGATTAGGTACTCCCTTATTTTTTATTATGACAAAGGGGAAAAAATATGCACTAAAACTTCAAAGTTGCACTGTTAAAAAACTCGTAAATGCATGAATTTTTCATGGAAATACACTTTGGTTCTGTGCTTGTTGTGAGGGAGAGTTAGACTCCATATGTGTTATGTGTACTATACTTTTTCACACCCTATATGCACATTGATGGAGAAGTTTAACTCTTTTAGATATTCATATTTTCATATCATTCTTAGTTTGTTTTAATGAAGGATTTGTGATCATCAAAAAGGGGTAGAATGTAGCATACAGGTCTTCCTATAAGTGCTTTCATGTGACAAATTCTCAAGTGTTTTAGGTGATAATATTTGTATCTAACTAAAACACTCTCTTTGCATATTTTCATAAAAAATTCTTCTTGTAAAATCACATTTTATATGCTCCATCGTATTAGGCTTTGGATTATCTACTTGCTCCATATGTGTTGTGATCAAACTCATATGTGTTGTGCTTAAACTCATTCTTGTATTCTCTAGCGCGAGCACAGACACACATTTGGATAAAACCTTTTCAAATAACACTTATAATTCTTAAGGTTATTATCTTGTGATTATCCTTACTTGATTTATTCCTTGGCATGTTATTATTTTATTTCTTGAGTTGTTTTAACGAATAATTTAGAATGTATTACCTAACAACTCTTGTGTAGGAACAATACATATGTGGAAGCTTAAACCATACCCTAGATGCTTATTCTTCCTCAATTGAAAAATAATATGATGTTTTTAGCCAGAAACACAGTATGTTGTTTCCCAAGAAAACGCCCAAATAAACTTATATTGATTGGGGCCTTTGGCAACATCCCTACCAAATTTAAGGAAAAATGGTATGACGTTTTTAGCCTGAAAAACTGTGTGACATTTTACATCATGCAATGTCGTCTTATCACTTTCTAAATTTATATCTATTGAAGAAAGGATGACACATAGATTAGAGTCGTTGGCGAACAAAACGGTATAACGTTTGGAAGGAAAAATGGTATATCATATATGTCGTTTTAACAAGAAAAGTGATCAACACCAATAGAGTTGTTGCTACCTTGTTCCATATATATATATATATGAGGCTCTATTGAAATATCTAAGCACACTCTTGAAGCCACAAATTATAACCTTACTATCATATACTTCAAGAAAGAATATCTAAACTTGTTTTCCATTTATAGATCATAAAAGCAAGCTTTTATCTTGCAACTTTCATATCCTCAAGATCAAAGAGATTAATCAAAGAAAGCCCCATCTTTAATCCACCTAATCATGGAGTTCAACAATCAAGTTTCAACTTACACGTCTAACTCATTAAGGAGTTAATATTATTACTTATAATTTTGTATAATTAAGAAGCACATGTACCTTTCTCACATTTGTATCTATCCAACCACCAAAACTTCAATTTCTTCATTTATATTATAACATATCCATATGATGTCTCTCTATTTGTGAGGAATAAATCCATTCACGAGACATTATTTTGGGAGTTTATTGGGCCTATGTAAGGGATTTTCCCTATTATTTGCTATATTGCACTTTCACGCCTAGTTTTGTCCTATTTATTGTTTATAGAGCTCTTTGCATTTAATTGTGTGTTTAGTGTGTATACTTAGGTACATGCTTAATACAAGGGTCTAAGATGAAGATGAGAAGTCAATTAAATTCGAGAGAAACCCCAAATCAAGGCGGAATTTGAGCTAAGAGCCATGGTGGACTTGAGTGTTTTTGTTACCATAAGTTTTAAGTAAGAGCTTTGGATCTGAAACCTTTTGGTTAGAGACATCTTAAAGTCAAGGTCGTGTGGCAAGTGATGGAACTCAATTCGGAGTTAAGATAAAGAAGTTATGACTTTTACACCCGACGTGGTTCGAAACAAAAATTTGGTGGAAGTAAAAACGGGTTGAGTTTGTTTTAACCTATTTCGAAACCCTAAGAAGTGCCCATCCGAATTTAGGAGCTTTATAAGATAAATTCCAGCCCCCATTTGACAGGATGATCATCATTCTACACTTTTAGAATTCATTTTATCCATAGAAAAGAAGAGAAGGAAGAGGTGACAGAAGACAGAAGACAGGAGAGGAAGAACAAGGGTTTGTCCATGAACCCATCAATTCTACCTCAACTGATCATCAATTCCCTTCACCTTAGACAGTAACATAATCTGATTTCTTGTATTAAACATTATTTCATCAGTATTTATAATTAGTTTATTTGTTTTGTATATTAAATTGATTATGAGCGGAACTCCTTTTGCTTGAGGATGCTTGATTAATATGATATGTTAGGTTTTTTATTTGTGTTAATAACATTTGGGATATGTTAACCCTATAGAAATGAATTGGGTTTTATCTTAAATTCCATTTTTTATATTTATGTTTTAAATACTCATGTTCTTGTGGCCATAGTAGCAGGAGCTTTAGTAATCCGACTAATACCTGGAACGGGGGAAGGACTATAAACATATGATATAGATGCTTAGTACTCTTTAGTGGACGTTATTGGCACGCTTGGTAGTCTAATAAGGTAAACAGTACCATAAACAAGCTTGAAAGCCATGAGACGAGTAAGGATAGAACTGGGTTTGCCGAGTTGGCCCTTGTGTAAGCTTAATCATATTCGAATCCTGACTAGTGAGAATACCAAACCGATTCACCCTTAGTAATAGCAAAATCAATTAGCTACATAAAGTATTGTCTAGCAGTATCCTCAAGCTTCACTCTCATCAGTTTAATCCGTCTTTATTTAGTTGTTTATCTCTATTTCTTAGTTGATAACCATAATTTAGATTATTTTCAAATTACTTTCTTTAATCATATAGTTATATATTCAAAAAACCAAATAAATATTTTTTTTTGTTATTCAAATTGCATACTCTACATCTTTATATTACTTGAAGATCAGAAATCACCAGTCCATCATTGCAAACGAATCTATATTTATCATTTTCTTGCTACCTGTGATCCGTACCCTGAGGAGTCGATCCCCGTCTTTGTGGTTGCTTATTTTATATAAGGGGGCGGCAAAGGTCAAAATGAAGCCTTCGCCGGGGAGGGTGGTTTAGATTTTTGTTTTTTCATAGTAGTTTAAAAGTGTCTAGTTTGTAGTTTGTATTTTATTTCCTTTTTGGTGTTTTTGTCTCTTCTCAGGTTTACAGGTTTTGGTGTATGCACTTGGATCCCGAGAGCTATTCAGACTCCAAATAAAGAGAGAAAGAGAACAGAAAAGAACTTGAGTTAATGGCTAACTTTAACCATCAACCTGGTTTCGTAGCCTATGAAGATCCTTTGAACCCATCTCTTGAACAAAATCCACCTGAGGGAGTTCAAAACAACATTCCACAAGGAGCAAACTTTAATGGATTTAATCCACCCAATGTGCCTCATCAACAAATGCAAGGCATCCCTGAACCATAAGTGCCTTTTCGTGTTCATCCTTTGGGGATTCGCCATCCAGTTATTCAAGCTGCATGTTTTAAGCCCGATATGGGTATGTTAAATTAATTCCTAAGCTATGGGAACTACAGTGGAGTTGCTTACCAGGATCCGGTTTGCGCTATACAGAACTTCATGCAGATATGTGACGCCTACATAGCTCAGGGCGTCACAAGAGAGCAGATGTACTACTTTAAATTCCAGTTTTTCTGAACCGTAGGCGCTAGTGAGTGGTTAGTAAGACAACCATCCGATACGATCCCTGATTGGAATTCTCTTCAATCCAAGTTTTCAACAGATTCTACCCACAAAGTATAAGAATGAAAGACCAGATTGAACTTGCCAATTCTGTCAAAGATGCGATGAGACTTTAGGAAAGATTTGGATTGATTCCAACAGCAGTTGACTAAATGCCCTCTCCATGGGTATACTCCCCTGATGTAACTTTCGATGTTTTATAAGGGTTTAGATGGTTAAAGGTTGAGAGTAGACAATCTTGGTGGTGGTGGTTTTGTTTTTATGGATCCAGTTCAGGCCGCGCAAGTGATGCAGAAGATCATAGATACAGAGAGAAGTTGGCATGTGTCGAGAGCGCATAGAGGTGTGTTACACGTAGCTAATGACACAGCGTTAGAAGCTATATTCTCTACTTTGGAGAACCAAGTCAAGCAATTAGCTATGATTGTTAATGAGGGCTTCCAAAACAAGCAGAAAGAAGTAAAAATTATTCAAGAGACTTTTGGATGTTCCAATTATGGTGGAAGTGAGCATATTCTAGACCATTTCCAAGGTAATCCTGATATGTTGCGTTTATTTATAAAAGGAGAAACCACAATGTAGGTGGTCATGCATACATGCAACCAAATCGCAACCATCCAGGGTTCGATTGTTCCTATCCGAATGGGGAAGCCAATCCAGGGCATTATCAATAACGCCCCCAAGGACAAAACTTTCAACAGAGACCTCCGGATAATTACCAAGGAGTGGAAAGACCTTCTCAAGATTCATATTCTAAGACTCTATCTCAAAAAGCACTACGTGAATATCCACAAAAAAGTGCTCCAAATGAAATTTTTCAAACATTGACTCCGTTCATGACTTTGACTCAAGATAATTTAACGTCAAATCAAGAGATGTGGAAGTAAAATAATGAGAGAATGAACAAACACTCAGTCGCGTTGAAAACGCTTGAGACTCGAGTATCTCAGATTGCTAATCATTTGAATATAAGACCACAGGGTCAATTAACAAGCAATATGATGTCTCCCTTTTTTTTCTAATTATATTCACTTAGGAGACATCTAATTAGGTGATTATTTGACTTATTTACTAGACTTTTAAGCTTATTTGGTCATATTACGATTTCTTCGGATTTGGATTATTTGTGTTTTAGAGCTTTTATGCGTTAATCATTATCTTCAACTACACAATCATCAAATCTTACCCTCTTTCACCACAAAAACATACAATCAATTCATCTCCTATCCAAAGCACCATGGAATTCCCACTTTTCTTCTATTGTTCTTCATCCAAACTTCAAATCAAATCCAATTCCCTCTTCCCCCACATCAATTAGCCTTTACCCATCTCATATTCCACCACAATATTCAAGTCTTAAGCCTCAAAACATCAAAGTTCTAAGCCTTAGCTTCTCACTATTTGAAGTTTTGAGTTTGGGGTGGAAAGAGATGCCTATCAGAACCGATTTCATGTGCACTCATCGAAGGAAGTCTCCTGGAAACAGAAACACTTTTGGTGTTATTCAAGAACAAGCTGTTAAGATTCCAAATCCGAGGTTAAAGCTGCTTCCAAGAGGAAAGAATAGTTGATTAAGGTTAATCCGAAGAAGAGGAAATTGATTGATGAACCGGAAAGTAAGGAAAAGATTAATCCGATGATGAGTTGGAATCGAAGATTGAAGTGTTGAAAGAAAATCCGGATGCGATGATTGATATTTTGGGAAAACATTACAAACAAGCTGAACTTTACTCGTTCAAAACGCAACGTACGATGTCCAAACGCGAGATAAAGTTCATGGACGCAACACCGACAACCAGCCACGCGCTGGTTCAGATACGTTTTCTAATCGTTCTCATTTAGTGTAGATTATTTTATTGCTTTGAGTCTGTTCGAGTCATGGGGACACGACTCATTTTTGAGTTTGGGGTGGGGTTCGTTGCCTCATCCCAGTTTTATGTGTTATGTGTTTTATTTTCTTTCAATAAAATAATTTTCGGAGTTGCGTTTGACTGTAGAAGATTTTAAATGTCCCTTTAAGCATACTTTTGGTAAATCTATGATAGTAAATATTGGACTTTAGGGAATGATATAAAACACATTTAGAATTGCATGCAAACATAGGTAATTGATAGGAAAAATTAATGAACAATGCAAATGAAGTAAGCTTGTACTTAAGGAATATGTTTGGTGTGTAGAACGTGAAATCCTAATTAGTAGAGAACCCACCTAGATATGAAGTAAAGACAAGCTATGTACCTAGGAAATGATAGGGGCAGTTCTTTGTTAACCATTTGTGACTTTTTAGCCTTCGATCCCTTGTATTAATTATTATCTGTCTTAGCCCACTTTGAGCCTTTAGCATTTTTCTTTGTAGCCACGATATAAGCCATTATCCCTTAGATTATTAGGCATGACCATATGACCCGCACTTGAATCACAATCCTGAGACATGTCTCTTTCTTGAGTTTGGGGTGGTGGGTCCACTTATGGGGAATTTATTGGGTAGGGATTGATGTGTTTTGTATTGTAGCACAATTGCAGATGATTTATACTTGTAACCCTTTGCCGGGAATGAAAAAAAAGTGAAAAAGAAAGAAAAAAATTCAAAAATTCAAAAATCCATACAGTAGGAACCGGGAACCCGGTTTCGCCAAAACCGGGAACCCGGTTTGCAATCTGTACAAAAAAAAGGAAAAAAAAGAAAAAAGAAAAGAAAAAGAAAAATATGAAAGAATAAAACATCCGGCAAAGTGGAATTTTTCTGAAAATCATCTTATTTGTAGTGGGTATACATGGGACGCTAAATTGTTGCGTAAATGGGTGAGTGAGAACAATTTTGAGCGTAAACTCAAGCTTGAGGACATTGTTGATGGTAAGTGAGGAGAGAGCCAAAAGCTCACTTCAAATTTACCAAATATACATCCACACCGTCCTTAAGCCATTATTAAAACCATAAAGACCCCGTGATTCTTAAGTGCATAGTGAATTTATGATTCTGTTGATAGGGAATATACTAGGTGGAGCGTTCAAAGCGAGTTAGGATTGAGAAACACCCTATACCCATCATACAGATATGAGTACAAGTGTAATCTTCAAGCATTGCGACTTTAGTATTATGATTGAGATTATTTGTGTTTGATTTTGCATTATAGATGTATGTGTATATTAGTTTCTAGAGTCTACTATATGAGATTTATCTTAAGACTTGCTTTAGGTGTATTTGCTAGCTTCTACTTGTTCTTACGTTTACTTCTACCCCTTTGTTTTGTTTTGTTTTACTTTGTCGGGACGACAAAGGCTTGAGTTGGGGGTCTTGATGTCTCCCTAATTGTTCTTATTTTCGACCCTTGGGAGACATTTTTTTTATGTTTAATTGAATATTTTGATAGACTTTTGAGTTAAAAATGCAATAATCCGGAATTTCTATTTTATTTCTAGTATTTTTTATTTATTAAACTTTTGCGCGTAGGTTTTGAATATTAGCTAGGAATGGAATCCGAGAGGAGAGTCAAAGATCGTGATATGGAGTCAAGACTTGAAGATAAATCCCGAAAGAATTTGATTTTAGAGCTGCAAATCTGGAAAACAGGCCAAAGATTGCTGATTTCGAGGAACTTAAGAGATGATTTACCCACTTACCTTTGAAGAGAATATATTTCTTACCGAGTTACGGAACTTTAGCAAGTGATTTCAGGTCAATCGGAGTTATAACGAAGCGGCTAGAGCCGTTTTAGTGAAGGTGGTGCAGCAGTTACGGGATTTTGGGCTTAGAAATTGGGCTTGGACATTTAATTAGTGATTTATTCTTAAGTCCAAGCCCTAATCCGTTTTTCCTCTTATAAAAGGAGCTCTTGACTTATATTTTCAAAACAATTCACTTTTTACAAATTAAAACATCAGAGAGCAGAAACAGAAGGAAGAAAGAAGAAGATGTAGAGCTGGAGAGAGTCTATATCTCCATTCTCAGCCAAATCCAATTCCGGAAATTAGGTTTTCTTTATTTTTAATTCTATAATACACTATGAATTCCATTTTCATTAATTTAGTTTACTTTTTAATTAGTATGAGCTAATTCCATTATAGTCCTTGAGAATGCTTTATGGGTGAATCCCAATTCTATTGAATTTCTATGTCTGAATTTGGGTTTCTGTTAAATTAAATTAAATTGGGTCTTTTACTCTTTTCGATAAATTGAGATTATTTACTGTTTTTAGAGTAGCTAACTAAGAACAGGTGTTAGTATCTAAGCTATTCCACATATGTGGCGTGTGGATCATCCTGACGGATGGTTTAGGTACGGACTTATTTATTCAATGTAAAATAGAAGCTATTGATTCTGACGAACTTAGCTAATTTAAGGGCCAATGAGGTGAAATAAACTTAATCATCTAAAAGTGGATCATATTTACCCTGACGGGACTAGTGACACTCTAGGATAGCCTTATAGTCCACCCTGACGGGGGTATAAGGAATTTAGAATCCCGACCATTGTAATTGACCTATTTAACCTTAAACAGCATAGGTTATGAAATAGGATTAGGAGGATCCCTTGCGTTCTCAAGTGATACCTTCTCATATTTGCGTTTCACATCTAGTTACTTGCGTCTTAGTATTTAATTGCATTTTCTATTTAGTCTTTTATTACTTAGAATTAATAAAAACAAACAATCAATCATTATATCTTTATTTGCTTTCATAAGTGCAGCCATTCATTATTCGATAAGCATTGTAGTTAACCAAACCGTCCCTGCGAACGATCCTAGAATCACTAATTACTACTTGGGCCAACCGTACACTTGCGGTTGTGGTTCAATTACTTTTGCCTTTGTATTAGAACACACAAAGGACCACCAGTTCCATACCTTCGGCAGCTTCTGTAGGATCCATGGACACAAAACCTCCTCAGTCTACTTTCGGCATTGATACCTTGATAAAATATAGCTAATTGTAAAGACGGGGTGTAACCATGAAGTGGACATCTAGTTAAATTCTTTTGAAACCTTGTCCATGCGTCTCCTACTTCTTCTCCATTCTCTTGGAAAAATTTAGCAAGCTCGCTCTGATCTTTGAGTCTCATAGTCTTTGGATAAAAACGGTTGAAGAACGCGGCTTGAAGTTCTGTCCAAGTATTAATTGTACATGGTGGTTGTCTATCTAGCCAATCACCAGCTTTTCCTGTCAGAAAGAATGAAAACATGTGACAATACCGTTGCTCGCGTGTAATGCCTGGAGAAATGTAGGCATCACAAATCTGAATGAACTTCTGAATCGCTCTTACCGGATCTTGTATTGGTGCACCACTATAGAGTCCGAGATTTTGGAATTGACTGAGCATACCCGGATCGGATCTGAACTTTATATTCTGGATCTCTGGAGGACGATAACCTAATGGTTTAACTTGAAAAGGTGCTCCCAAACCTAGGAGATCTTTCTCAATTCTGTTGATGTTTCTATTATCTCTGCCTTCTCTCACTCGTTTGTTATAAGCTGTGAAACACCTTTCGGGTTCCGCAAGAGGATGCCAAGGATTCACTGTTAAAAACCTGAAAAAAGACAAAAGCAAACCAAAAGCGTAAAACTAGAAAATAAAAATAATTAAAAACTAAAATAAGAGTCAATGAGAGTCAACACTAAAAAAATGCTCCCAAGCCATTCATCCACCACTAAATTTATTCCAAAACATCCTTTCCTTTTTTAACCACTTTTAACCTTTTATACAAACTTTTTGCCTTTTCTTTTTTCAAATTGAGTGTTAGTTCTTATAATCTGGGATCTAACACCAATTTTTTTTCTTTTTTACTTCATAAAACCTTCTCACCCTTTCACCGACCCATAATTTCTCCATCTCCCTTCACCCTTTGCGCAGTGTAATTCTCTCAAAATGACGAAAATGTTAAAATCTAGTAAAGTAAACCAGATTAGTAATTCAAATCCCAAGAGTAAGACAAAGTACACTAATATTACAAAGCTAATGTTCTCTTCAAACAGTTATGAACATGTTGAAGAGAGTTCTCAAAGTGTGGAATCAAAAGTTATGGCAACTCCGGTGCAAGCAGTTGAAGCCCAAACCCTGATTGATACTCCAATCCAAACTCCAAGTGAAAAATCGGTTTAAATAATGAAGAACAAGCATGTTGTATGGTCAACTCCGTTCAAAAAAAGTGTAGATAAGGTGTACAAGCTTGATTTTCATTCACCAAACAAATAAGGAGGAAAAAAAGTAATTAAACCGCCTCGAGATGTATTTGAAGAAGGAGATGAGATGTGGGTAAACTGTTTAATCGGTCAGTTTCTCGACAGTCCACCTAACTTCTACGCTATAACAAACTTTGTTAGGTTTCAATGGAAGAATTTAGGAAAGATTGAAGTGAAATCAAGTGGAAAAAGAGTCTACGTTTTTAAATTCGAAAATCAATAAGCTTGTAACAAGGGGATGGAGCAAATCTGGCATATAAATGGTAAGCCACCATTACAAAGGCCTTGGAGTTCTGAAATACAATTTGGAATGATAGATGTTACGAAAATTCCGATTTGGGCGAAAAATATTAACGTGCCTATGAATTTATGGACTCAACGTGGTTTAAGTTATGTTGCTAGTGGAATTGGAGTTCTATTACAAATGGACTCTGTGACAGAGTCTAAAACGAGACTAGGATATGCACGTGTTTGTGTTGAAGTTGACACAAAAGAAACACTACTGGATATTGTATATGTTGATGTTGGTGTAAAAAAGTTACATGAAGTTCGAGTAGAATATGATTGGAAACCCACTATATGTATCAAGTGTAATAGATTTGGACATGTTGAGAGTAAGTGCAATAATACTCAAAAAGTTTGGAGGCCTAAGAAAACTCACACTGAGGAACCTAAGGGAGATAAACAGAAAACAGTTGTAGAGAAATGGAGTGAGGTAAAAAACAAAGTTACAAAGTTTCATGAAGGAGATACAAGTAAATCTCAATCTTTAAGAAGTGGGGAAAGGAATAATAACTTGATCTCGATGAGCAATAAGTTAGATAATCAACAGGAATCTGAAATAAACATTGATAAAGATGTTCAACAGTTTATTAATCACAATGGAGGTAAGGAAATTACTAGGCCGCCCAATATATGAATTCAGCAGCCTGGAATGTTAGGGGTTTCAATAATGTTCTGCGTCAGCTTGATGTGAAGAACTTTCTGGTTAGTAATAAAGTAATGTTAGTTGGGCTTTCGAAAACAAAAGTCAAAATTCATAACTATACTAGCATAATAAATGCTCATTTCTCTCATCTATAAATGTTGCATAATTATAATAAAGATGAGTTTGGAAGGATATAGATTTTATGGGATAACAATCATGTTAAAGTCAGGCTTATTAAAGAGACAACTCAGGCTATGTTTGAGGAGGTGACAATCCTTGACAAAAATGAGAGTTTCTATATTGGTATGGTTTAGGCATATAATGATGATGATAAGCGGAAGTTGCTTTGGAAAGATACTAATCAATGGTGTGATATCTATAAAAATGAGAAAGTATGTGTGCTTTGGAATTTTAATGAGATTTTGAAAATTCGGGATAGGCTTAATTGTGATTCTCTTGATAAAGGAGCAGTTGAGTTTGCAGATTGTATAGATGAAACAAATTTATTTGAACATAGCTATGTTGGTCAATACTATACATGGACTAACAAAAGCTCTATTGACCAAATTAGAGCTAGTAAGATTGATAGAGTGTTTATTAACTCTAAATGGTTAGATATGAAATGCCCAAATGTGTGTATTATTCCACCTTCAACCTCTGATCGATGTGCACTTGTGGTTACTATTGGAGATAATAAAAGATTTTGTCCTAGTTCTTTCAAGTTTTCTAATGTATGGGCAAAACATGATAAGTTTGTTGAAACTGTCAAACAACCTTGAAGCACAAATGTAGAAGGAAATTATATGTTTAAGTTGTGCATGAAGCAAAATGATGTCTCCTCATTTGTGATAGATTTATATTAGGATGAGACATCATTTTTAGTGATTTAGAAGTCATTATAGTCGATTTTCTTGAGAAATGCTACACTTTCCTATTTTGAGTCTTGATTTAGTAAAATAATATTTTTAGAGTATATTGGGTTTAATTATTTATTTAGTGTGAAGCTTTAAAGATAATTATGGAGATTAATTAGAGTCCAAGTCAAAAACTACAAGATATGGAAAGAGATAAGCATGGTAATTGGAGATAAGGAAATAAAAGCTAAAAACATGGAAAAGGAAAAGCTGCCTTAATCCTGAATTTCTGCACCTACGACCACAAATCAGCTTATATCTCTAAAACGATGTGGAATTTGGAGAAACGGTCAAGAGCAGAGTTGAAGATCTTTTCGAGACGATGAATTTGGTATATTCATACGCATCAAACGGATGAAAATCGAAGCTGCTAGGACCAAAAGAAAAACGGGCCTGATTGCATGTTTTTAGGGTTACGAATTTGAGTTCGGCTTGGAGTCCACTACTTACTTCTCCTTCAAGAAAATGAATTAGGTCTTCCTAAACACCTATAAATACACCCTCATACCATTGTAAACATGTCCTTGCTCAGTTTCAAGTTTAGGCTTAGTCCTTTCTTGTATTTTCTCACTTTTAAATAATAGCTTAGTCTTTATATTTAATATTCATCCTTAGAATCAAGCTATTCATCCAAGAAGCAAGCTGACCTATAGAGGAAGACAAGAAGAAGAAGTTGGAGAGTGACAAACTCCTCTTCTACATCTCACCTTCTCTATATTTAGGGTAATTAGCTATAGATTTATGCTACACCATCTTTCTAAGCTATTATTCTGTAAGTTTTACTTTTAATTGCTGGGTTATTATTTTGTCTTAAATTCCATAATACTAATTGTTATTTTAATTGATTGAGCTTGGCGTATATTGTTATTATGTGTTTTGACTTATTGTTACATCCTTAGATTTGGTCAATCTTAGGATTATTCTTAGTTATTGACAACACCACATAATCGTCTAGTTTTGATCCTTTGCCTAACTAGATAGCCATAAAGGTTTGATTTAATCACCAATCATTACCCAAGAACTTGGTAGTGGAGAGGTTGCTCCTAAGCCTAGAAAAGGCTAGGTAGAATTTAGAATCCTGGTTAATATATAATGCTTAATCTGTGACAAGTTAGAATAACAACTTAGTAAAATAGATTCATAATATTAATCCTAATTTATCTGACTTACATTCATCTTATTTATTTGTTTTCATTATTTATTTATTTGCGTTAGATTATTATTTATCTTGTTATATTTTATTCTAAACATCTAAATTCATCTACGCTTCTTAAATATAAATAGATCTAACGGATTAAATCCCTGTGAACGAACTTGACTTATCATTAAAACCTGCAAACGATATGTGATACTTGCTATGAGTTCCGTGGTTCTCAAGGGTGTGTGCTCTTTATTATTATCTTTATTTATCTATTATTTTATCACACCTTTGCCCCCACCAAGTTTTTGGCGCCGCTGCCGGGGATTTATCTTTAAGTTAAATCTATTTTGTGTTTATTTAGTGTAGAAGCTTTTATTTGTTTTCAGTTTTACGCTTTCTTTTTGTGTTAGTCTTTCTCAGGATTTTAGATGGATAATCAACGGTTAGAGCTAGGTTTACCTAGTAAATTTCGAGTTCAACGCATTGGGATTCGCGTCCCAACTATCCAAGCCGTTAGATTCAAGCCTGATCCTGATTTAATTAATCAGTTCGCGAGCTATGGGAAATTTAATGGTGATACAAATCAAGATCCGGTCAGATCTGTTAAAAAATTCATGCAATTTTGTGATGCCTACATACATGAAAGTGTAACGCAAGAACAGATGTATTATTTAATGTTTCAATTTTTCTTGACCGGGAAAGCAAGCGATTGGTTTGATGATCAACCTCCCGAGCTAATAACCGATTGGGACAAGCTTCAAGAAAGATTCCTTGATAAATTTTATCCTACAAGTATGCGAGTGAAGGAACTATTGGAGCCTACAAATTTCTTACAAGAAGCCGGAGAGAGTGTTGGTGAAGCATGGACGAGATTTCAAAAGATGTTGGCAAGATGTCCACTACATGGATACACGCCACAATTACAATTATCCATGTTCTATAATGGACTCGATAGAGAGTCAAGGCTGAGAGCAGATAATATGGGTCGTGGAAATTTTGTCTCTATGGATCCAAAAGAAGCAAAAAGTGGTATGGAAACAATCATTGAGAACAACATGAGTTGGCCACAAGGAAAAACTCTTACCACTAACGAAGAAGAAGATGCGAGGATTTCAAGCTTGTAAGATCAAATACAACAACTTGCTATAACTGTCAAGGAAAGCATCCCAAAGCCACCTCAACAGTTATACCTACAAGAGCAAGCCTATGAAAATCAAGCTGATCAACCACCCAGCTATACTGTGCATAATGTAAGTCAAGCTCAATCACGTCCTCAAGAAGAGATTACTGAGTTAAAAGAGACTATTAGTCAATTCATCAACTTCTCGAAGGAAAATATGAGCAGACTTGAATCAAAGATCGATGCATCCGTAGTGCAAAGCCTGCAACAACAAAATCAAGATCTTAAAAAACATAATCAACTTTTAGAGAAGAGTGTGATGCGGCTCACTACAATCATAGAACAAATACAAAGTCAACTCCTACAATTGAACCAAGATACAACATCTAACATGAAGAAGATCCAATACGTAGACGATAAGGTTAAGACTATTAGTCTTCAAGCTCAAAAGATAAAAGAACATGGTGAGATAATCACCGAAGCGCTACCATCTCCCTCAAAAAGGGATGTTCTACCAAACAAGTCAAACGTAAAACGGATGAACTTAGATGAGATAATTGTTGATGATTGGGTTGAAAAAGTTGAACATAATGAGATTAAGAAGCCTAGAGTGGTTGAGGAACCAAGAATTGAAGAGAGAAGTAGAGCAAGACAGCCACCCATACATTTCCACTATCCCGCTTATCCAAAGGAGCAACAACAGTAGTGTATAGAGGCGTTAAAACAAGTTAAAATTAACGTCCCTTTACTCGAAGCTATGGAAGGAAGGAGAAACTATGATCAATTCTTTATGGAGGCACTCTCCAATAAAGAAAGGTTCACAAGATCCAAATCTGTGACACTTAATGAAGGGATATCAGCACAAGTTCAGCAAAGATTACCATCAAAGCTTAAAGATCTTGGAAGTTTCAACCTCCCAATCAAAATAGGTGGTATATTTCATGGAAAAGACATGTGTGATTTAGGGGCAAGTGTGAATATCATGCCCAAAAGTATATTCAAGAAGATTGGTATTAGTGATGCGAAACCGACATCCGTAACCTTACAACTTGCGGATCAATCAACAGCAAAACCGTGGGGAGTAATTGAGGATGTACTCGTTCAAGTAGGTAACCTTGTTATTCCAACGGACTTTATTATTCTTGACTATAAAGCAGATAAGAACGTCCCATTCATTCTTGGGCGTCCATTCCTAGCCACCAGCGATACTATGGTGAACGTGAATGAAGGAACCGTGACTCTCCGTATTGAAAATAACTCTGAAACGTTCTATGTTTCGAGGAAGAAGAAAAAGAAAAATGAGTCGAAAGAACTATATCCAATCAGAGTTGTAACCAAGAAGCTGGAACCTGTAAGCCCCCAAGAAACCATGGAGAAAAAGATTGAGTTTGGGGTAGGAGACGAGGTGGCATGGAACATCCCAATCCCAAACATAACAGTTCTTGGAAGGGGCCCTATGTTATCACGCAAATCATCTCAGAAGGAGTGGTCGAAATAAAGGCTATCGAAGGTTGCAAGCTCGAGTTAGTAAGTGTTAATCATCTCACTCACTGCTGGGGAGGCTATAAAAAGAAATAACCGAGGTAACGCGTCTAACTTTAAAAGACGTTAAACAAAAGTGCTATACGGGAGACAACCCGTTTATGTTTTCGTGTTTTTACGTTTTTAGTTTATGTTTAGTTTAGTTATTTTTAGTTGATATTGCATTCTTGAGGAAGGTAGTAGTGTTTTTGATGTTCAGGTACTAAGAAAATCGAGTTAGGGAGAAAAAGAAAAAAATTCGGAGAAAATCTGACCCTCTCACCGGTATACCGCTCATTTCACCGGTATACCGGCGCGGCTACGAAAAAAAACACGTGCCACGGGTTCACGTCACGGGTTTTATGCAGAGAAGAAAAAAAACCAAACCCTTAGGTCCGGTATACCGGGCCCCGTGGCCGGTATACCGCCCGACGCCGCTGGAGAGAGAGAAAAATTGCGTTTTTCAGGTTATAAGGGTGAGGAGGTTGCTCTATTACGAATTTTTTAATCCTTAAGCTTCTCCTTCTTCCCCAAACCTCTCCTAACTCCATTAAAGCTTCAACAAACCTTCAACCAACATCAAGACACCGCCAAATCACCATGAATTCTCATCCAAATCCATCCCCACATAGAAACCAAGAAAATTCAAGCACCCAAATCATACCAAAACACCTAGAATCCATGAATCAAAACCATAAATTTTCAAAATTCACCAACAATTCCTTAAACCCACATCATTAAAGCTTGATTCAATCATACCCACATGAAGAATTATCATCCTAACACCTTTCCTAACCCAAATAAAGCTTTTTCCACCTATGATTAAGAGTTACAAATTTCAAGAGTGTTCAAAGCTTTGAGTTGGGGGTCAAAAGAGATGATGAAGAGAATAGAGATATTATCAAGTGTTAAGGGATATGAAGAATCAAAGCAAGGTATTGGGTAAGCTCTAGAAGATTTAATTGAGACGGGTACTAGTTTGGGAATAAATTACAAGGTAAATCGGATCAAGAGAATAGAGGAAAGCTAGCTGTGGTGAATTCAAAGAACAAAAAGGTTTAAACTTTCATAAGGAAGACACCACAACCTCTACAATCGATAGTCCTTTAGCCAAAGATGAACAAGAGCTTCTGGGACGCTAGTAGCTATGTTCAAAACATATTCGTGGATGAACACTGTCACATGAGAGAGGATTCGAGAGCAAAGTTGGAAGAAGATTAACAAGAGAATTCTAGAGTGTGATTGATTGGGATGGAGCATACGAAGATGTAAGGGAAAGCAAAATTGGTGATACATGAAATTTGCATACATGAAAGCACTGCACCCTATTCCGGGTATTGATCAGGCGAGGTAATAGCCTCGAAGAGTATGTTTTCTTTCTTCCTTACCTCTTCTATGTGTGCAATATCTGTAAAAATTTTAATTTTCTTTTATTTTATTTTTGAGTCTTTTCGAGTCGTGGGGACACGACTCATTTTTGAGTTGGGGGTGTGGGGATTCGTTGTCTCTCATCTCCATTTTTCTGTTTTTAGGTAAAATTAATTTTTTTTGAAGGTTTAGATGTATGTAGTGTGTGTTTAATAGCTTAAAAGCATAAGCTCAGTAAGTTAATGATAGGAAGTAGTATGTTTATGAGCTATTTTATTTTGTATGCTTTGAAGTATTTGCAGGAAAACACACATTGATAGTAAAGAAAATATTAGTAAGCAATGCGATAGAAAGTATGTTCGATCTCAGGGAACCTTGAGAAGTGTGTAGGCCGTGAGATCCAGGCTAGTTGACAAACCCATTTGACGAAAGTGCTAAAGGTAAGAGAATAACGAAATTGCATGGTGTAGAAAGTGATTAAGGCAGTTCTTTCAAATTGAAGCCACTTGAAGCCTTTTTATACCTTCTCACCCTGTTATTTGATTTAATATTTTATATCCTTCTCAGCCCCTTCTATCCTTTTTAAAGCCTTTTTATTTAGCCACATTATAATCCATATCCCTTTAGATTATAGGACTTTTCCATATGACCCGCACTCAAATCGCGATACATAGACAATTGTTTTAGAGCTTGAGTTTGGGGTGGTGGGTCCACCATTATGGGAATTTTTATTGGGATGGGATTTTTGAGCTTATTAATTGTGCTATGTTCTTTATATTGATGATGATTCACAGATTTTTATTGTAACCCTTTGCCGGGGTAATAGTGAATGAAAAAGAAGCTACGAGCTAATCTTGCCAACAAGGGCATAAAAAGAAAAAATATATATATGAAAAAATAGCGTGATATCTCATCATTAAAAAGAGAGTCATAGCTAAAGAAATTGATTGAAAAGAAAATATATATATATATTCGGACCGGCAAAGTGGAATTTTTATGTGAACATCTTATGCTTTAATTGGGTTATTGGGGATGCTAAATTGTGCATCAAGAAATCATTGGGTTGAGTGAGAAACATTTTATGAGAGTAGCTCAAGCTCTAGGGCGATTCGTTGATGGCTAGTGAGGAGAGAGCCAAAAGCTCACTCTAAATTATCCAAATATACTTATCATACCGTCCCTAAGCCTATATTACAACCTTAAAGACCTTTTGATTCTTTGCTATGTAATTGAGAAGTGATTGAGCCAATAGAGAGTAGTTAAATGGATCTTTGGACACTAGTGAAGTTCGATGAACAATCTATAGCTTCCTTGGGGAACTGAGTAATGTCCCAATCCTTCTTACATTGCGAAGCTAATCTAATCTTGAATTCAAGCCGTGTTGATTGTGAATATGAGAAGTGTACAGGTATGTAGTTTATAAATATTATTACATGAAATTTTCTGAGTAGTTGCTTTAAGTTTATTCTCAATATTCTGCTATCTTCTTCCCTCTGTGCTTAATTGACCTAGGTGTGTATTTAGAGACTTCACTTTGTTTTTATCTATATTGTATCGGGACGATACAACTTTGAGTTGGGGGTCTTGATGTCTCCTCATTTGTGATAGATTTATATTAGGATGAGACATCATTTTTAGTGATTTAGAAGTCATTATAGTCGATTTTCTTGAGAAATGCTACACTTTCCTATTTTGAGTCTTGATTTAGTAAAATAATATTTTTAAAGCATATTGGGTTTAATTATTTATTTACTGTGAAGCTTTAAAGATAATTATGGAGATTAATTAGAGTCCAAGTCAAAGACTACAAGATATGGAAAGAGATAAGCATGGTAATTGGAGATAAGAAAATAAAAGCTAAAAACATGGAAAAGAAAAAGCTGCCTTAATCCTGAATTTCTGCACCTACGACCACAAATCAGATTATATCTCAAAAACGGTGTGGAATTTGGAGAAACGGTCAAGAGCAGAGTTGAAGATCTTTTCGAGACGATGAATTTGGTATATTCATACGCATCAAACGGATGAAAATCGAAGCTGCTAGGACCAAAAGAAAAACGGGCCTGATTGCATGTTTTTAGGGTTACGAATTTGAATTCGGCTTGGAGTCCACTACTTACTTCTCCTTCAAGAAAATGAATTAGGTCTTCCTAAACACCTATAAATACACCCTCATACCATTGTAAACATGTCCTTTCTCAGTTTCAAGTTTAGGCTTAGTCCTTTCTTGTATTTTCTCACTTTTAAATAATAGCTTAGTCTTTATATTTAATATTCATCCTTAGAATCAAGCTATTCATCCAAGAAGCAAGCTGACCTATAGAGGAAGACAAGAAGAAGAAGTTGGAGAGTGACAAACTCCTCTTCTACATCTCACCTTCTCTATATTTAGGGTAATTAGCTATAGATTTATGCTACACCATCTTTCTAATCTATTATTCTGTAAGTTTTACTTTTAATTGTTGGGTTATTATTTTGTCTTAAATTCCATAATACTAATTGTTATTTTAATTGACTGAGCTTGGCGTATATTGTTATTATGTGTTTTGACTTATTGTTACATCCTTAGATTTGGTCAATCTTAGAATTATTCTTAGTTATTGACAACACCACATAATCGTCTAGTTTTGATCCTTTGCCTAACTAGATAGCCATAAAGGTTTGATTTAATCACCAATCATTACCCAAGACCTTGGTAGTAAAGAGGTTGCTCCTAAGCCTAGAAAAGGCTAGGTAGAATTTAGAATCCTGGTTAATATATAATGCTTGATCTGTGACAAGTTAGAATAACAACTTAGTAAAATAGATTCATAATATTAATCCTAATTTATCTGACTTACATTCATCTTATTTATTTGTTTTCATTATTTATTTATTTGCGTTAGATTATTATTTATCTTATTATATTTTATTCTAAACATCTAAATTCATCTACGCTTCTTAAATATAAATAGATCTAACGGATTAAATCCCTGCGAACGAACTTGACTTATCATTAAAACTTGCAAACGATCTGTGATACTTGCAGTGAGTTCCGTGGTTCTCAAGGGTGTGTGCTCTTTATTATTATCTTTATTTATCTATTATTTTATCACACCTTTGCCCCCACCACAAAAATATACTAAACTTGCTTTGAAAAAATTTAACAATCTTATTTTTAGGAGGAACTCAGAAAATATTGAAGCTCTTAGGATCCTGCTTAATAAGGTTCAAACTCATATTATGGAGGGAAAAATTGAGTCCCATTTCCTTAAAGAAGAAAAAATCCTTGAGAAAGAGTTAGAGGAAGCAGTTATTACTCAACATAATATATTGAAACAAAAAGCTAAATCTACCTTCACAGTAGATATGGATTGCAGCTCTCAATACTTCTACAAATATATAAAAGGAAGAATAGCAATGAATAATATATCTTCACTTATTGCAGATAATGGAGATACTATAACTAATTCAGAAATTATAAAGGAGGAATTCATTAACTTCTATAAAAATCTCCTTGGCTCAGAAGATAATGAGGAGGAAGTATGCTCAATCACAACTATTAAACAAATTATCAGCTCTAGACTTACTGATGATCAAATTGAAGAACTTATTGCTCCATTCACTGATAAGGAAATTAAAGATGCATTATTCTCCATTAATGAGAACAAGAGTCCTGGACCTGATGGCCTAAACTCATTCTTCTATAAAGCTTCATGGAGTATAATTGGTGAAGACTTTACTAAAGCCATAAAACAATGCTTTGAAACAGGCCAGTTTTTATCTCAAGTGAATGCTACAAATTTAGTTTTAATCCCAAAAGAGAAAAATGCCTCCAACCTTAAAAAATTTAGGCCTATATCATGTGTCAATACCACATATAAAACAATCTCTAGAGCTATTGCGAATAGGCTTAAAAAGTACTGAATTCTATTGTGTCATTAAACCAAGCTTCTTATGTTGGGGAAGGTACATTAGTGACAATATCCTTGTTGCTCAGGATATTGTTCTAGGCTATGAAAAGAATGATCCTGAACCTAAATGCACTATTAATATTGATCTTCAAAAAGCCTATGATAGTGTAAACTGGAGATTTTTAATTAATACACTTCATGCCTTCAATTTCCCTGAGAATTTTATTAACTGGATAAGAATGTGTGTCTGCACTCCTTTCTACTCAATTTGAATTAATGGACAAATGCGTGGTTATTTTAAAGGGAAGAGAGGGCTTAGACAAGGGGACCCTCTCTCTCCCTATTTATTTTCTATCTGCATGGAGATTTTCACTGGATTGTTTACTCACATGGCAAAGAAAACCCAGTTCAGTTATCATCATAAATGTAGAGATTTAAAGCTTAATCATATCATATTCGCTGATGATTTACTCATATTCTTACAGGCTAATATTAGCTCAGCTAAAGTGTTAAAAGAAGCTCTTGATTTATTTTCAAGGATTTCAGGTTTGAGAATAAATTATGGTAAAAGTGAACTGTACTTTGGAGGCACTGATAAGAATACTATTCAAATAATATCATCTATTCTTAACATTAAGGCATGTAAAATGCCAGTTAGATATCTTGGAGTACCATTAAACTCTAAGAAGCTAACTATATCATATGGTAATAAACTTGTTGAGAATATCTGCAGTAGTATTAATATGTGGTCTTCAAAGCTTCTTTCATATGCAGAGAGAGCTGAACTGATTAAAAGTGTGTTGATTAGTAAAATCTTGTTTTGGTGTAGAGTCTTTCTACTACCAAAACATGTAATCTATAAACTCAATAAAAAAAATGAGTAGTTTTCTTTGGAAAGGAAATGTAGAAGGTTATTTTGGAGCTAAAATAGCATGGCCAAGTATCTGCATTGGTAAGAATCAAGGAGGGTTAGGCATTCCAAATATTGAAAAGCTTAACCCTGTCTGCTCTTCACCTTCTGGAGAATGTACTCGCAACCAAATAATTTGTGGATTATGTGGGTGCACCAAAACATAATCAAAGGAAGGTGTATCTGGAGCTTAGATATAAAGCAAGCTCATTCTTGGATCTGGAAACAACTAATAAAAATCAGGTACATTGCCTATAACTTCATCTATCATAAAGTATGAGATGGTAAAAGTACATTTCTCATGTGGGACAAGTTGTTAGGTGGGAAAGGAGTATAGGAGATTCTCAACATTGATATGGACAATCAGAACATAAACAATGACAAAACTGTTGATAGTTTCTTTGGCAGAGGAAGGTGGAGATTACCTCCTAGTGTTGGTAAGTTATTGCCTCATCTAGACAATCTCATACTATCACAAGGTTGTGATATTAAATATTGGATACATAGTAACAATAAAGTCTTCTCCTTTAATAAAACACTTTATCATATATCTGATAATGAAAATGAGGTTAAATGGTATAAGATAGTGTGGGCAAAGAAATGCATCCCAAGATGTTCCTTTATAGCATGGCTAGCTGTACAGGATAGACTACCTACTAAGATGAGAATGATCAGTTGGGGTTTGCAGGTAAATCCTCTATGTATTTTTTGTAAAGCTAGCTCAGAAGATGTTAATCACCTTTTGATTAACTGCTCTTTCTCTAGAAAGATAATAGTTAAAGTATTGGAGATGTGCGAGATTATGAATTGTCCAAATGATTTAGACAATTTGATTGATGTAATTCTTCATTACTCATGCAATGAAATGATCAATATAGTAGGGGTTTTTTCACATCATATATATACTGTATGTGGTGGGAGAGAAATGACAGGGAGCATGGTACAGTGGGAATAAATGAAGATAAAATATGGAGGAAGATTTTCAGTTTAGTTCATATAAAGCTGGAGCAGAAAAGGTTTAAAAAGAAAAAAGCAATGAACCTTATCCACAAGATAACCTCGGTGATGGGCTAATGAGTTGGGCCGACTTTTGGTTTTATTTTTAAGAATGTTATGTAATGTTTCATTTAAAATATGTAATGTTACTAGCTTATTACTATTTGTCCATGTTGGACCTAGTGAGTAGTGTGCTTTGGTTAAAGTTGTAAGGATATTTGTAGTTGAGCTTTCATTAATAAATTTTTTGATTTACTGATAAAAAAAATTAAAAACTACTACTTCTAAACATAAATAACCCACACGCTAAAGAGACACAACTCCCCAGCAGCGGTGCCAAAAACTTGGTGTCTCCTAGGGTGTGAAAAAAATATGATAAATAAATACGGAAAACAATGCACTAATCACCCTTCACTAAACACAGTACTGCGAGTATTACAGAACGTATGCAAGTTTTAATGATAAGTTAGATTCGTTCTCAGGGATTTATTGTGTTATACGAATGGGTAAACAGGATAGAATAGCAATTAATAATTATAAAAACAGAAAATAAATATGATTGATGGAGAGGTTAATGATTAATAACTAATAAAAATAAAAGACAATAAATTAAATATGAAAGAATTAAGACGAGAGAGTATAGCTTAGGTTTTGCTCGTATGCACTAATCCTTCTAAATCTTCTATCTGTTTATAAGGGTGATAATAGCTCTTAGATAAGTAGTCAGGATTCTATGCCACTAGTGTGGCGACCTCACAATCACGAGGGGACTTAAATAGGGTGATCCTATGCCACTAGGTTCCTAAATGAGACTGGTCTTCTAATGATGATAGGTTATTAAATTAAAACCTAATGACTATTATAGCTAGGCAAGCCCGTCAGGTTCACTACCGCACAATAGACGTTTATGTGGTGTTTCAATAATTAAACATCCCTTCCGGGTGACTATCTAACTACTATTAGCACAACCCTAAATTGATCGGGTTTAAGACAAACAATAAATCAAAGCACATAAAACAAATATATGGTCAAGCAGCTAGAATCAATTTAAAACATATAATTCCCAAATAAACTTAGATAGAAAGAAACAGAATTCCTAAATTATACATATGCAAAACCCAAGCTATGGGAAAATTAGTTCATACCTGAAAGAAATAAACTAAAATAAAGATACGTGATTTTTCATCTTACTCTCTTGAATAACTCTAATGATAAATAAACTTAAGAACTAGTTGTGGGAGGCAAGGATTAAGCCTATGCCTTAGGTCTGAGCAAGGATATGTTTACAAAGGTTAAAGGGTATATTTATAGGAGTCTAGGAAGCACTAACACATTTTCTTGGAGTGGAAGACAAGTAATTGGACTTCTAGCCCAACTCTGATTCGTAACCCTAAAATATGGAAAAGGTAATAAACTGTTACTGTTTTGGACGTAACATCTTCAATACAGCTCTGATTGACGCGTTCTTTGTATCGAAACTGATCATCTCGGAAAGATATACAACTTTGCTTTAGACCATTCTTCGAAATTCCCTGCCAGTCTTGATTTATGATCACTTTTGTGGACATAGCTGGTGAAATTCAGATTTACTTGACAACTTTATCTTTCTATACTTATCTTTTCCTTCCTTTATCTCCAATTTCCATCATTATCTTCTTTCCTTTATCTCTTGGAATTTATTTGCCGTCTAATTAATTACCATATATCTGTAAAGCTTCACAATTATCAAATAATTAAACCAAATATGCTCCAAAAATAATAAATCATCAAATCAAGGCAAGAAATAAGAAAATACAATAATATACTTAAAAGTCGAGTATAACATCCTAATAATTCCAAAAAATGATGTCTCCAACTAAGATTAAATCATCACAAATGGGTAGACATAAAAAAGGATACTCCTTTTAATTTCAATGACGAATGTCTTAATGCGTTTCTGAGGATTAAGGAGAAACTCATCTCCACCTCCAGATTGGAACGCTCCGTTTGAACTTATGTGCAATGCAAGTGATCACGCCATGGGTGTTGTGTTAGGCCAGAGAAAAGAGACGATCTTCCATACGATTTATTATGCAAGTAAGACCTTTAACGCCGACCAATTGAATTATACAGTGACGGAAAAAGAGTTATTAGTCGTGGTATACGCTTTCGATAAATTTCGTTCCTATCGGTTTGGAATGAAAACTATTGTATACACGGATCATTCAGCAATTAAGTACCTCATGACGAAGAAGGATGCTAATCCGCGTCTTATTAGATGGATATTGTTTCTACAAGAGTTTGACTTAGATATATGAGACCAAAAAGGATGCGAGAATCAAGAAGTAGATCATTTATCCAGGCTCGAAGGATCTGATGCCAACAAAGAGTTAGAATTGGTTAAAGAGGTATTCCCTGATGAACAAATTTTTGCGATTAAAGATGCGTTTGTGCCTTGGTATGTAGATATAATTAACCTCATCATGAGTGGTGTATTCCCTACGAACTTTAATCCACAACAAAGATAGAGGATAAGTTATAAATCCAGGAAATTATTTTGGGATGAGCCCTACCTCTTCAAAGTTTGCAGTGATCGAGTTATCAGGAGATACGTCCATGAGGGCGAAATCAGTAAAATCATGGGAAGTTGTCACAGTTCACCATATGGGGGCCATTTCAAAGGAGATAGAACTGCAGATAAAATCTTCAATCCGGGTTCTATTGGCCTACCCTCCTCAAAGATTGTCATCAATTCGTCCAGACTTGTCAAATATGCCAGTTCACTGGCAATATATCTGAAAGAAATAAAAATTGTTTTTATTCCCTGTCACCCATGATGGGAAAAGCATGAACGTACAAGGAATTTATCTTTGATAACTTCCCACTTTGATGGTGGAGGAAGTGGAGAAAGTGGGAGAGTGGTTTATTAACAGCTAATAAACCAACTCTCCATCTCTATAAATAGAGCCCCTCTTCCTCACAAAACAAAACAACACAGACAATCAACAACTAACAAGCGTACAATTTATTTCTCTCCAAATCAAGAATACAACACTAATAATTCTTGAGATATTTAGGTTGTGAAAAACAAATGGTTTAGTTCTAGTAATTAAACTTACGACCAAATAGCAGAAGCGATTCATTAATTCCAATTCGACCAAGTACAAGAAGGCAGAATTCTCTGGACTCTTTATTCCAATCCGCTGCGTATAAGGATTGTCTAATAAACCTTCTTGTATACATTCTAGAGTAACAATTGGTATCAGAGCATGTTACCCAATTGAATATATGAATGAAGATTATTTTTTTTGCATTTTTCTTTGTCGAACAAAAGAAAAAAAGAACAAAAAATGAGAATTTCTTTTGTTTTTTGGTTCTGTCGTGTAAGTAGAAGAAGAAAAGAAAAAACTTTGATTTGTTAGAAATTTTATTTTGTCGATATGTATTATTAATTCAGCAGCCCATCTATGTGACTTATCAAATTGTATTGTGCCTGAATATTTTATTTTTTAGGCCTTTGAACTCATCTAATATTGGAAGGCCCAGGCGAATTATTTTTTTCTTTTTGGCCCTGAATTAACTTTTCTGGATTATTTTTGTTTGAGTCGAATATTTATATTTTTTTTGGACCGTATATATTATTTTTTGGCTTGTCTGAATTGGACATTTTTAATACATTGGACCGAATTTTTTTTTTGAGTTTGGGCCGCCGGATAATTTTTTAATATTTTTCGGACCTATATTTTTTGAAAAATCGAAATGCATGTTAGGGGATACAGACCACCTAGTCAAGTGACTAGTAGCCTTACCAGATTTGCTATCTTAAATTATTGTTAATGAATAGAGTTTCTGGAAAGATACTATGATTTTTTTTCTTGTTTCCTAATCACTTTTGGTGTATTATTTTTTACCGTTCTTAATTTATTCTATATGTAGAAAAATGGTGTTGACACGATTTAGGGGATCACGAGCATCAAGGCTTGAGCAACTGACAGTGTACAGATGGCTCAACAGGAACGTAAGAAATCCTAATTGATCATTAGAGATCCATAGACCAAAAGTTGCAAGGACACCGAAAGAAAAACAGTCTTTGAAAAATAGTATCAAAGCACTCCATTATAAGAAGAAACCTCATCACACCCTAGTGCGACATGTGGCAATTGTCAATAGGTTGATTCAGGATGTCATAAATTGGGGTGATATCATATGTGAAAGACATAAGGTTGAAGTTCTTTACAAAACTTTGCCAAGAGAGATGAAGAGGGATATCGAAATCTTATGGGAGTATGATTTTCCGGAGAACTATGTTCATGGGAGACAAGCTACATATGAGTGGCTAGTCTATGCTTTGACTGAATCTCACTTGTGGAGGCACTATAATAATTCTACTAGGTCGGATCAGTGCAACTGTGAAATGCATTATCGAACAACTAGTGTTGATAATTATTTTCCAATTAGACTCTATGAGGAAGTGAACTTTGAGCAGTCAATTCCTAAATTAAGGTTTTGGATATGAAAGGAGTATGCTAGTTAGGACTTGCAATAGGTAGTTTGCTTAGTGGTTTATTTTTTCAATTGTTTTTAATCCCTGTTCGTTAGGAATTGCATTAGTTGCTTTGATTCAGTTATTTCTTTATTAAACATGTATTTCATTTATGTATGAAATTAACTAGTTACTTTATTTGTATGTTATTAGTTGTTTATTTTCATAAAATTTCGCTCTATTTATGTTAGAGTAAGTGGGAGTTCTTGGAGAACTTAATTTTTGCAGTAATGAAATTGATTGAATCATTAAGACAAACAAAATATGGTGGTTCATGATTGGGATCATAGTGAACTTTCTTTATCACTTAATTTGTTATCTTTCTTATTCGATCTATTTGCATTAATAACATTGGGTAGTTAAATAATTGTATGTATACTAATGAAAAATCTATTACTTTATAAGAAAATGACAACCATCATTGATGATCTCAAAGGAGACATAATGAGTGGTGAGAACTATACCCTGGTAAACTCAAAATACATTATGTTCTAGAGGAACAAGAATTCTTGAGGTTATTAACAATGTCATGGCTCAGCCTAAGGAATGCATCACAGCTCAAAACAAAAGGGACATGGAGGCTTATGAGAAGTGGAAAAAGAGATATTCCACTACAAGAGGCATCTTGATAAGCTCCATGTATGACGATCTTGTCCATGAGTGTCAATAATACACCACCGCTCACGAGATGTGGGACGCTCTTAATGAAAAGTACAAGGGTACAACTATGACTAAGATGAGTCAATTGATCATTAAGTTTGAAACTTACAAGAGGAAGCCTAATCAAACCAAGCATCTTTGGGAGATGTCTAATATGATTAGGGAACTTGGACTGCAGGTCATAACCTTACCGATAAACATCAGGTTCAAGCTGTGATCGGGTCTCTTTCAAATAAGTGGGAGCATTTGAAGATAAACTTGACTCAAAATAACCATATCATAACTTTTGATAATGTTGCTCTTCATGTGACATGGGAAGATGAACGTCTTGATGCAATTAAGTCTCAGGGTCAGACTTATATATTGCAGAGTCAAATTCCCACAAAGGTTCTAGCATTAAGTGCAAGAATAATGGGAAGAGAAATGAAAATGAGCATGCTTCCAAGAAGAACAAGAATGGTGGTAACAACGTTTTTTTTGAAAGACGAGAGTAAAGTAAAATTCTATAATTGTAACAAGATGGTTCACTTCGCTCGCGAGTGAGGATAAAGATAGAAATATCATTTACTTCAAATAACTTTACATATGTTACCAATACTGTTTGCTAGTTGATTCTAATCCTTTATGAACTGTGGATATAGAAGCGACATACCATGTAGCCTAAGACCAAGAGGCATATTTAGAGTACCATCTAATTCTATAGGAAATTTGATGAATATAAGTTAGAAGACAACAACAAGGTTGAAGTCAACAGATTTGACACTTGCAAGTTGAACTTGCGAGGTGGTCAAACCTTATAACTGTATAATGCACTTTACACACCTGAAATTCGAAGGAATTTGGTCTTGGTCACTGTTCTTCTAGGATTAGGTTTTAATATGCATTTTCATAACAATCAAGCAGACATCTATTATGACACTAAGTATTATGGTTTTTTTTTATTTCTCATGTTTTAGTAGTACTATATGATGATAACTCATATAATAGTTATTATGTAAGTAGTTGATTTTCTACTAATACTTCTTCTAGTAATTTTAACGTAGAAGAAAGTGTATGGAATGCTAGACTAGGTCATATTGGACAAGACCATATGAGTTTGTTGGTTAAGGCGAACTTTTTGGGTTCATTGACTAGAGTCAACTTGCCAACTTATGAAAATTGTCTAGCGGATAAAGCAAAAGGGAAACCATTTTGAAAAGGCCAAACAAGTCGAGTACCCATTGCAAATAATTCATTTAGACGTCTGTGACCCAATATATGTTTAAAATAGTCGTGGGGAACATTATTTCATCATTTTCTTTTATTTCACTATTTTGGTTATGTCTAACTGATTTTTCATACATCTATAGCATTGAAAATTTCTTATGATATATTTTAATGAAGTAGAAAATCAGTTAGAGAGGAAGGTAAAAAAAACCTTAAACCTTAATCGTGGACGTGAATATCTATTCAGACAGTTGGAAGAACTGTGTGATGAAAAAGGGAGAACTCTCCTAGAAATGGTTAAGTCTATGATGGCACAAGCTAATTTTTCAATATCTTATTGTGGAGATGCCTTGCCTACCGCTAGTTATATACTTAACCAAATACCCACAATGAATGTTCCATCAAACTCGCTGTGAACTACTTGTTACCTAGGGTCGGCAGGCTATGTTCATGATCTATCTCATAAATATGGGAAGTTAGGTCCAAGAGGCAAGAAGTGTATCTTTATTAGATAACCCGATCACTCTAAAGGATATATTTTTATTGGTGAACATAATGATGGGGGTCTTACTGAAATTGGATCACGAGATGTCACATTCTTAGAGAATGATTTTCCTAGCAGAGGTGAGGTTGACAGAAATTCTATTTTATGTGAATTATATGAGATTTAGGAAGATGATATACAAACAAATGTAACACCTGATGAGGTAACACATACTCAAGAAATAGAGACATACACTCCTCTAAATATTGAGATGAAAGAAAACATTGCATCATCTAGTAATCCTATTTCTCAGGATTCTCAACTTAAGAGAAGTGCTAGAGGTTTAGTTCCTCGTCGTCAATTTGAAATCGAAGGAGAAGTATTTATGATAACTCCACAAGAAGAATAAGAACCTCGATCAGTTAATGAAGCATTCTCATGTCCTGCTAAGAATGAATGGAAGAAAGCAATGGAAGAAGAAATGGAGTCGATGAAGAAAAACCAGGTATGTGAACTGGTTAATTTCCTGAAAAGACGTAAGGCGATTGGGAATAAATGGGGTCTCAAAATAAAGAGGAAACCTGACAATTCCATTGACAGGTATAAAGCTCGCTTAGTAGCGAACGGCTATACTCAACGGGAAGGAATAGATTTTGAGGAAACTTTTCTCCTGTAGTTAGATTTACCTCAATACGTCTTATTTAAAGTTATTGTGGCATATCTAGATCTGGAGTTGCACAAAAAATGGATGTTAAAACTACATTTATAAATGGAGATTTAGAAGAGGTTATTTTCATGGAACAACCTCCGGGTTTCGTTGCAAAAGATCAAGAGAATAAAGTATGTAGATTGTTAAAATCAAAATATGATCTTAAGCAAACCTAGAGACAGTGGAATTTGAGATTTCATGAAGTCATTTCATCAAATGGATTTGAGATGATAAGTGAAAATCACTGTGTTTATGTTAAATGTTTCATGATTTTTTTTGTAATCTTATCTCTATATGTAGATGACATCCTATTAGCAGGGGATGATAAAGAGTTTATTGAAGCTAATAAGGAGTAGCTAGCTTCTCAATTTGATATGAAATATATGGGAGAAGCAAATTATATTCTTGGTGTTAAGATTAGTAGAGATAGGTCTAGAGGACTATTATCTTTGTCTCAAGAACCTTAAATCATGAATATGATTGAGCGCTTTAGTATGACTAAGTGCAATTCTATTGACACTCCTGTAGCAATTGGAATAAACTTAACTCTCGACATGTGTCCTAGTACTCTAGAAGAGAAACATAAAATGTATACAATGTCATATTTTAGTTCCATGGATAGTCTTATATATGTTATGATGTGAATTAGGCCAGAAATATGTTATGTGATAGATTTAGTTAGTCATTTTAATCGAACCTAGGACAAGAGAATTCGAAAATTGTGAAAAAGATATTGAAATATCTAAAAAAGGCACTATTGATCATGTCTTATGCTTTCGAGGAAATAGATTACACCTAGAAGGATATATTACGCTATTCGGGATAGTGATATATATGGGGTAAATCTACCTCAGGATCATGTATTCATGTTGAATAATTGCGCAATTTCTTAAAGGAACAAGAAACAAACTTGTGTAATTTTTGTCCACAATGGAAGCTGAGTTTGTAGCATGCTCAACTGTGGTTCTAGAGGCTGTTTGGTTAAAAAGTTTATTTGAACATTTAGGATTCTCAGACGATAGTGGGAGTCCCGTTATTATACATTGTGATAGTCAAGCTGAAAAGGCTTGTTTGAAATCTCCGAAGTATCACAGTATGACCAAACACATTGATATAAAGTATAACGTTGTTAAAGATATTATTGCACAAAAGGATGTTGATTTGCAATACATACACACATGCAATATGCTTACTGATCCATTCACAAAGGATATCCCAAGGGATATATTTATGGATATGTTAAATCTATATGATTATGCAAGATATAATGTATGAATATTGCGAGTTTTTGTGCATTCATGTAAATATTTTCATTAGTATGTTTATTTAACTGTTTCTTTTATAATTTCATGTTTGATATACATTATAATGCGTGTAATTTTTGAAGTTGGGGGTGAGACACCGCACTTCAACCGGCTATCATCCCCAAACTAACGGTCAAGCTGAGGTTTCTAACCGAGAGATCAAGTCTATTCTAGAAAATACCGTGAACAAAAAGAGGAAGGACTGGTCATAAAAATTAGATGATGCTCTCTGAGCTTACAGAATAACATTAAAAACACCATTTGGGGTGTCTCCCTATCGCATGGTCTACGACAAAGCATGTCATCTTCCTATTGAGATTGAATCCCGTGCGTTCTGGGCTATTTAAACTCTAAATCTAAACGTAGACTTGGCGGGTAAACAAAGGATTATGCAATTGAATGAGTTGGATGGATTCCGCTTCCATGCCCATGATAATTCACGTCTCTACAAGAAGAAAACAAAAAGATGGCATGATAAACGGATTCGTCTAAAGAGGTTCGAGAGAGGACAAAAGGTACTATTATAGAACTCTAGATTCTCAAACTATCCGGGTAAGCTTAAGTCCCGGTGGGGAGGACCTTATATTGTTACAAAAGTCACACCTCATGGAGCAATCGAAATTGATCATCCAACCGAGCAAAGGACATTCATGGTGAATGGTCAGCGCTTGAAGATATACCATGATAGTGAGGAATTTGGACGAGAGGAGATGATCCATCTCGAAGAACACACCTAACCCTAGGTACACGTCGAACTAAACGACGTTAAACAAAAGTGCTCTTGGGAGACACCCCTTGTTTTAATTGATTTCTAGTTAGTTTCATGTTTTGTAGTGTACAATTCTAAGTTAATGTATATTATTAATGTTTTTACAAGCTCATAGGAGAGAAAGATAGTGTGTTATATGTGCAGGAATTGAGTTTGGGGTCAAAAAGAAGGAAATAGTTGTGTTAACCAGCAGTGAGATGCGGTATACCGCGCCCTAGCTGCGGTGCACCGCAGGTCCAATACAGTGACGACGGTTTTCCCCCACGGTTCATTGCCGAGACGAGATAAGGAAAACCATATCAATAAATAGCGACCATGATATCTTCCAATACAGGGTCCAGTGCACCGCATGGAAGAAAACCGTGGAGACGGTTTTTAATTACGCTTAATTGCTGAGAGGTCCCTATACAAACCGTATCAAAAATTTGCACCCACGGTTTTCATCAGCGCTCGAGTCCGGTACACTGTGCTCCTAGTCCGGTGCACCGCACCATGTCGGTTTAAGAAGAGAAAAAGAGTTCTAATTGGACTCTTACCTTATAAAAGCTAAACCTAGCCTCTTCCAACCTCTACAACATGAATTGTTCAGACCCAAACGTAGTCAGCCTTTTAAAATGATTCCATATCTAAGATTCAGTGAAGACATATACTAGCCACCCATATGTATTTGTTCTCATGTCCATATATTTTTTAGATTCAAATTCCTCCATAAATTAAGGAGATCTTTCCTTAAGTCACTCGGCAATGTTCTGAGTAGGGCATCAACCTTGTCATCTTTCCTCATGTGATAGGCAATATTATCTCTCTTTATTGACCATGTTGCATTTTTTTCTTTTTTTCCTCTTCAAGTTGTCAAATACTGCATTATTCCAATTAAAAAAGTGAAACATAGCATATACATTAATGAAATATAATTAATATATCTATGATAAATATTCATTTATTAACTTATTATAATCATAGGAGAGTGGAAAATATGAATACATAGTTTGCACAATAATTAAGAGTGTCTCTCCCTACTACCATATTAGTTGCGTGTTATTTTGGTTTTGAAAAAAAGAAAGGTAAAAACGAGGTTTGTCAATTGTCGTTTTTGAAAATTCTAACATTTAAGAAACCTTCCCTTTGGAACTTCTCTTTCATACCACGTATTTTAAGTCATTATTAAGCACAACATTTGCATTGCCAACATTTTCCCAATTTCCAAAGGGAATGTTAAGCTTGTTATAGTCATCTATAATCGTTGAGAACAAACTGAAATAAGTTAGAGAAATTTATTAGATTACGAATTTTAAGAGGATAGGAAAATTATGAAATGAAAATCAACCTTATATTGATTGTGTGTTATATTATGTATATGATCATTTGAGTTATATTTGGTGGTCTTTTGTGTGTTCTAAAAATAATGTAATAAGTAAGGAGAACCACAACCGGAAGTGTACGGTTGTCCCAAGTAATAATAGTGATAAACAGGATCGTTCGCAGGGACGGTATGGTTGACTACAATGCTTATCAGTTAATGAATGATTGCACTTATGAAAGCAAATTGTAAGAAATTAAAGGGTTCTAGACAAACCTTTTAGGCGGAATTAAGAATCGAAATACTCCGGTATTGAATCCACTTACATATCGAAGAAGATTGCTATTCCACAACCTAAATGCCGCTGAATCTTCTATTATATGTTAAAGAGATTTTTGAGAGAATTTGTAATAGTTTTGTTTCTCTCAAGCATAAGGCAGAGAGAAAGAAAGAAGCGTATATGAAAAATGTGTCTGATATATTCAAAAATGAAATAACTTCCATGGAGTTATTTATATACTAGTTATAATGTAATAACTACCACAATTTTGGGCCGGGCTAACCCATGGCACCACAATATGGGCCAGGCCCAAACCAATTTCTTTCATTCTCCCACTTACACATGATGGGTTTACTCCCACACCATGTTATATGCATCAAGGTACTCTTTCTCTTATCTCAAACATATCCACATAAAATCCATCATACTTGGCAAATAGGTCGTGCGACCGGCAAGCATACGAGCATTCGTTTTGCTATAAACCTGTTAGGGTAGATAGCTGCTCAAACGATTCATAAATCCTTTCATATCTTGCAGTTCCCTAGACTAAAAATTATAATATCAATATCATAGTAACTCTGACCCCTCAGATTCCATATCACATCGTCTTTGTGAATGGAAGAGTTCACTAGCATAACATCGTGTGTCTCACTATCATGTCATAGTCCTTGATGACTTACATGATTGGTCGACCTGCAAGCACACACTTTGATATCCATTTTAGTCTTCCTTTTGCACTTGAATCTTTCTATAATGAACTGGTTGCTTTCCCAGACATACCCTGTTAGGCCGAATCATTCATGACCATCGATAATATGCTAAAGTAGCAAACACCAAATCAAAACATCAAAATTAAGTCAAAACTAATAAGGGTACTACTCAAAGGTCTCACACAATGAAGAAACAGGGATCAATTCTTCACTTCCTTTTGGTCGCAAGCACACACAGTATGACTCGTGTGCTACGATATTATTAATTTATTCACATCATATGTCATTTATCCATTAATATCGTACAGATATATAATTAGACATTCCTCGTTGTCTAAAATGAATCCTTCAATTGATCAACCCTCTCTGAAATCAATTAAGAATTGCATATCTGGCTTTTATAGACTAAGTAGATAGTGGGGATCTACTTCGATCACAAATTAAAATTAACATGTTGCGCTACATGTTTGTGATCTCATCTTAACATGTGTTAAGGTGACTTTCATAACTCACGTTATTTACATGAAGGGTTACTCGTTTTCATGAGTTAGTCTCATCCTTGCGCATCCTCTAATGCAAAAGGCGATTGCCCGTGTGAGAAGGCCAATCATAGTCTATCTGACATACTTATCCACGCGTATATATTACCACTCAATAATGGAAATATAGCATTGCACATTATTTTGCAGTATACATAACAATATAGATCCAACATGATCTGGAATTGCATAACTTGCAATTTGTTGCAATAATATATTCACAAGAATATCACGTGTGGATTTTAACTGCAAATTCTCATAATCTTTTGTGCAATAATGTCTCTTATCACGATATAATTTATATCAATATGTTTGGTTATACTGTAATACTATGTTCCCATCACATAAGTCATTGCCATTTCTTTATTACAGTATTTCAAAACTGGACTCCCACTATCACTTGAGAATCATAAAAAATACAAACAAACTTTTTAAACCAAACAAACATTTTGAATTTTAGTTTAGTAAGCTCAACATTCACAATGGACATAGCAATATATAGGTTTGTTTTTTGCTACTCCATGGATATAACACAATATTTCAGCAAGAATACACAACCTAAAGACATTTACACTCATCCATTTTATTTAACCAATTAACATATGGATATACTTTAGGTGTAAATGTTATATTTGAAAACATATAGCATGAGCCCTAATCCTTTTAAGGCATCTCATTACTCATATCTCAGGTTATCAATACTTATGTCCATAATTCAATTTAAAATGGACTAATTAAACCCACGACATAACTAATGTCTGGTCAAGCAAACATCACTGATAAATGGATAACTAAACCCAAAGCATAACAAAATGCATGGCCTAGTACACATCATGATGTAATACTATCATCGGTATGTAATTACTAATATGACATTGTTTACCTTTTCTATTTTCATTGATAGAGTACTAGGACAGATAAGAAGATTAGAGCTTATTCTCTCATCTATTTGGAGTGTTAATGACATTAAAGTCTGACATGTAAAAGCGTTCACATCTCTTCTTGATGTATAATTCTTTAGACATGGACTATAGAAATTCAAACATTCTCAATGAATCATAACATAAAGAATAGAGCTCGCATTTCACATACCTTTCGCATCAACAAAGATTTGAAAGATAACAACTCCTTAATTTTGACAAATCACGTGTCATTCCTAACTTGTAGGATATCATCTACATAGAGAATAAATTCATAAACTTCCCTTGTGGAACTTTTGATATGTAGACAAAGTGATATTCACATATCATTTCTAAAAAAATTATTGAAATGACTCGTGAATCTCAAAAAAAAAATCACTGCCTTTGGGCTTGTTTGAGACCATAGATTGTCTTATTCAATCTACACATTGTATTTTCTTGGTCTTTAACATCATATCCTAAATATTGTTCCAATGAATTTACCCTATTCTTTTATTCTCCACTGAGAAAAATAGTTTTGAAATCCTCTAGTGCAAATCATAATCAAGATGCACCACAACAACTACTATATAACCAAATGAGGTAAATCTCTTAACTATAGGAAAAATGTTTATTCCAAGAAAAATTTATTCCATATAATATAGCCTTTTTGCCATTAGACAAGATTCGTACCTCTCAAATGAAGTGTCTAGTTTACTTCTCATTTCAAGAACCTATTTATTCTCAATCACTTTGTGTCCTTCGCAAGATCAACCAACTTTCTAAATTGATTGCTCTTCATTGGCTCCATCTTTCCTAGTAGGATATGAAGAGTTCATGTACTCTCTGAGGTTCTTCTTTGTCTTATGGACAAATCATACAGATTTATCCATGGATCTTAAATCGACAACAAAAAAATATCCCTCGATGACTCCCTCTAGGTGAAGTTATTGTGAAACATATTCATTATGTGATGCAATAATTTCTTTCAAGTAAAATTCGAGGCAATCTTGCCTTCCTCGTGCATGTGGTACTTTATCTAGTAACACGTTTAATTGCATACATCTTCATCAACCTCATTTAATTTATGTAAAATGAGATTTTCAATAACCACACCTTTATTTAGGAAAAACATTACTATCCAAATGAAATATCGTGTAACTCAGTCTTAACAAATTCCATCATTAGGTTCAACCTTGAACACATATCCTTTAGAGTCTTTGAAAATCTTCCAAAGAAATCATTCTTACCTTTTGTGACCAAAGTTTCCATACTCATTGGATAAGTCACAAACATACCAACCCCCAGGAGATCAAGTATGAAAGGTGATATTTCTTTTGTCCATAGTTCGTACGGAGTTGATGGATGTACCTTTGTGGGTACACGAATAAGTATATGAGTAGCAATAAAAACTAATCTTCCAAACATACTGAGAGATTAATTTGAGCAATCACACCTTAATCAGGAGAGTTACATTACTCCTTTTATCTACTATTCCATGTCATGGCATGTGAAAAAATCATAAGCTTATTTATGATCCCATTCTCATCACACCCTTCTTTAAAATCCCTCAAATAGATTTTTTGCGATCACGGTTTCTTCTCAAGGTTTTACCCTTCCTCTCTATCTAATTCTCGATTTTCTAATTAACAAATTTGTGAAGCATCTCAGTGCTTCTAATTTGCAAGAAATCTGATAGATATCACTAAACCGTGTGAAATCATCTATAAGGTGATGAAATAGTATACCCCACATCTTGTTAACTCAATGAGTCTACAAATTTTAGAATGAATCAATTCCAACAGATATTAAAAACATTTTAGTTTAGGCTTTTCAAAAATAGTCACATTACTTTCATTACTAGGCAGTATCCATAGTTTGGCCAAAGAATTTCATCAAGTGAATAAAATGAATATCCTTCACCAACAATGTGGTTCCAATCATAACTATTATGACATAGACTAATGTTTCATAAAATTTTCTAACATCTTTAGTATTTTAAAAGACATTCATAGAAAATCAACTACTATCAAAATAATAGTTCTTGTAGGCAACCTTTGCCAAATACCAAAGAACCATTTCTTCTAAAAACAGATCCATATTATGTAGAACACTTATTGTTTGTCATGATCATGGGTACTAGATTTAATCATAGAAGAACAATGATTGAGACTAAATCGTGTAAAATTTTTGTACACCTAAAATATTATGTAGATACAAGGTTTGATCACTTCGCAAACTCAACTACTCGTGCCAAACCATTGACTTCAACATTATTGTTATCATCTACATATATCCATCTTATACCAAATCAAATTTTTCATTCATGGTATACTATATAGGTCTCTCAATCTCTTGTCACAAGATCTATTGCTCCTAAGTTCATAATCCACATAGGATAAGACCAGAGGATGCTTGTTTATAAGTTTTTGCTCTGTTTGAGAGGATATATTTTCAATGTAATTGGCATATTTTGTTGTGAGTCTTGAGGTACTAATGAAATCTTGTATTGGATATAGTGGTTGATTTTTAGAATTACAGTGAGAGGTTGAATGATATATATAATCCTTCAGATAAGAAGGTGATTGTCTATTTCTTGTTGGTCTTGTTTGTTGAGATGTAGAAGGTTGCGTTGTTGAGGTTTGTGTAATGGTTTGATAAAGAATGATATTAGGATTGTGGGGTTCTATATATGAGTCAGAAGGAGGAAACAAGAAAGTGTGAAAAATTCTATAGGTACAATTTCTGAGAAAGGGAAAATTGACTCATGAAAAATCACATTTCGTGAGATTATTATTTTGTTATTTGATATGTCAAGTGCCTTATAACCTTTTGTGGATGGAGGATAACCCAAGAACACACATTTGGTAGCTCTTGTATCAAATTTTGACCTATTTTGTTGGAGAGTTGAAGCATAACAAAGTGAACCAAACACTCTCATATGATTGAGTATAGGTGGTTTGTTGTATAACTTTTGATAGGGAGTTAGATTATCTAACAATGGAGTAGGCAATCTATTGATTATATAAGTTTCAGTTAGAATTGATTCAGACCAATACTGCAGATGAAGGTTTGATTGAAACATAATAGCTCTAGCAGTAGTTAAAAGATGTTGGTGTTTTCTTTCCACCAAACTGTTCTGTTGAGGAGTTTCAACACAACTCAATTGATGTATGATTCCATTAGATGAGTAAAAAGAATGAAGGTTGAACTCAGGTCCATTTTCTGACCTTAACACCTTAATCTTTAAACCAAACCGAGTTAGAATTATTTGATAGAAATTGTTTAAATGTAGATTAACTTCTGACTTTGTACACATCAAGTAAATCCAAGTTCCTCTTGAAAAATAATCTACTGTAGTCAAGAAATATTTGTGTCCTGTGTGAGAAACTTGTTTAAAAGGTCCCCATATGTCACAATGTATTAAATCAAAACAAGACTTTGTACAAGAAGTTGAGACATGAAAAGAAAGCTTTTTCAGTTTAGCAAAGTGACATGGTTCACGATCATTTTGTTCTAAAAAAGTAATAGAAGAATGTATCTTTTTAAGAGCAGGAAGTTTAGCTTTTGATGAATGTCTTAGTCTTGAGTGCCATATATCACTTTTTTGTGTTGAAGCAGCTAAAATCTTGTGTACCTTTGATGAGGATTGCAGATAGTATAGTCCATTCTTTTCATAAGCAATCCTAATCATCTTCTTGCATTGATGAACCTGTATTGTGCAATAAGAAGAGATGAAAGCAACTGTAACAGCTGAATCTTGTGTTAATTTTGATATTGAAAGTAAATTACACTTTAACTTTGGAACACACAACACATTTTGTAAAGTAATGTGATCATTTAATCTAATATTCCCTTTATGTGTAGCAAAAATAATCTCTCCATTAGGAAGTGTAACTGGAATATGAACATTTTGTCACTTGTTAGTGTATAAATAAGTTGAATATATTAAATGATCAGTAGCTCCTGTGTCTAAAATCCAAGATGAAGTGCAAGAAATACCTTCATTGATTGTAACTTGATGAACAACTGAGTTATTTATTTGTTCTGTGTGTGCAAGAGCCATGAGTTTACTTATTTCCTCAGGTGTAAATTCATAGCTGTTCAGTGGGTTTTGTTCTTGCTCACTCTTGACTTCATCTTGTGCATCTACAAAATATGCAGAGTGTTGCTGATTTTGACCAAAACGTTTTCCTTTAGGTCCTCCCCATCCAATTGGATAACCATGTAATTGGTAGAATTTATCAACTGTGTGACCATTGTAGCCACAATGTGTGCATATAACTCTTTTCTTTTCTGAGTGTTCTTTGTATAAAAAGCGTGTGTTGGTGCAGAAAATGTTGAATTTGATAGCAATCTTTGGCTTTCTTCTTAAATTAGCATTGCAAAGCAGAGTTAATTTGAGGTAATGGAGTCATCAATAAAATTTTACTCCTTACAGCAGCAAAAGAGTCATTTAAACCAATCAAAAACTTAATAAAAAATCACTATTTTGTCGATCAATCAAAGTGTCAAGAATTTTTCAGCTTCATTGGTTCATACTTCCACAAGAACACACAGGCATAGGCCTAAAATGTACATATTCATCCCAAAGAGTTTTGAATGTCGCAAAGTATTATGAAATTGAGTTTGAATTTTGTGAAATCGAACTTAAAGATTTTTCAAGTACGAAAACTCTTGTTCCATCACTTTTACCAAAACGCGTTTTAAGCTCTTTATAAAGATCATGAGCTGAATTAACATATAATAGACTACCTCTAATATCTTGAGAAATTGAATTGAGTAACCAAGATAGAACAAGGTTATTGGCTCTATTCCAAGCGGATAAGAGAGTTAAATCGGTGAGAGGAGGCTGAACAATCTCGCCATTAATGAAACCGAGCTTGTTCTTGACAGATAAAGCAATCTCAATTGCTCGTGTCCACGATAAGAAGTTATCGTTATTAAGAACCTCTAAAACTAGCGAAGCACCTATGTTTTCACTAGGATGTATGTAATATGGAGATGAGAAATTCTCTGTAACGGAATTTGTCGCTATTGAAGAGCTTATTTGAAGCTTACGAATTCTTGATCTAAAGCAAGAAGATGTTTAACTGCGGAATTGACTTAGTTTACATCTGATACCATGATAAGATTTGGAAAGCTTGAGGTTTAGAATGTCAAGCTTCCATGAAAGAGCAAAGAAAGAAAAGAAGTTGCAGAGAGAGATAGAAGATAGAAGAAAGAGTTCACGTTTTATTTCATTAGTTTTCTTAACTGTTTACAGCTCAATACATGTGTATATATAGTTGTTGTAACTAATCTAACAAACTCTCTTTATTTACAATGTGGTCCCTCTAGTATTGCTAACTAACAATTCTAACTCTAATCTATCTAATATCTCAAGAGATACAATTCCGGATGATGCCACTGCGATAACAATATACCCAAGTCTATGATATTTAGTTACATTCGTATTGTACAAAAATGTCTCCACTGTTCCAGCACCTCCACTTAAAAAAAGGTTAGTCCTTTAATTTCAATAACGGTGTCCATGACTTTATTATAGGCGTGATCTTGTGCAGTGTTAAGGCGATCGATATCACTTTCAACATCTATCTCTTGCGCCTTCTTCTAAAGTTGTATATGTTCTTATAATAACCAATTACTTACATGCGAAGTCCAATTACCTGTTGATTGTGTAATTGGAGGAAAATCAAGTAGTGTTTTTTCTAATTTCCATCAATAGAGTATTTATAAGATATATCACATAGTCTTTTATTCTTCATATGTGGGCTCAAAAATAAGATATGATGCACAAATCTCTTGTGTAAGATCATTACATATGTGTTTAGGAAATGTTTTTTGTAGGTCGTATGGATAATGGATGACAGTTTGTTAGTATCACCAGAAATTAATCTCTCAGTTGATAATCAATGTTCATAATCGAGACCTTTTTTTTACATTGTACCCATTTTACTTAATTATAAAATACATGCCTTAATTTCAGCAACACATATACACAAAATACAAAAAAGATGGTGGACCATAAAAAAATTAGAAATAATGAATTGATTATCAAATGTATTAGATAAAATTTATCAATATTTAAATATTTTTATCAATAAATACATCTGTCATTTTGATAGTAAAATTTTATAAACCTAAGTAATGGATAATAGTATAGATATTTTGTAAATATTAAAATTAATAATATAATTTTTTTCGTTATCCTAATACGAAAGCCCATTTAAAACAACAAAGATAAATACAAATTTTGTATACCACTATTTTCCTTAATTCAATTATAAAGTTGTGTTATCAAGATTTTTTTAGTACATATGAGAGCCACTTTGGACTCATAATCATTTTGATTCCAATAAGATTCGATCTTATTAAAGAAGAAGATATGACCAAATCAATATCTGCAAAGGTTTATCTTAACCTATAATTTAGGGATACGAATTTTGGTAAGATTAAGACTCCTTAACTCGGGGATTACTCCTAAATTCTACCAAGGGCCCTAATCATCTAAAGACCAAGAGGAAGTCTAGACCAAGATAGAAGAAGAGAAGAAGGAGCTTGGAAGTTGTTCATGACATTCCAACCCTTCCCGTTTGTAATTATGTATTCTTATTTCTTTCTTATGAAATAATCTATTTAGCTTGAGATTAGCGTATGGGTATGAACCTCCGACTTGTTTTCTATGTTATTTTATTTGGGATGTCCTTTTTAATTTAATTGAAGTTAGTAGTTATAGCTCTGCATTATGTGCTTTGAATTAATGTCTGTTGTTCTTACGATGCACACGTGGTGTAGCCTAAGGCATGATAAAATAATGGATAAAATAAGTGCAAATAAACACCCTAGGCTGAGCACGGTTCTACAAGTATACACGACGTATGCAAGTTTTACTGATAAATAAGATTCGTTCCTCAGAGACTACGAAAGTTGAACTTATGCAGTTTATCAAGTGCAAATATAAAAGCTAGAATAGATAATACGCAAGAATAAAGAAAAGGAAAATAGATTTTTATTTGTTTTTTAGAAATAGAAAACTAGACTAATAAATTAAAGACAGGAAATTAAATAAAAGAAAATGAGATAGTATGATAGTTTAGCTCGAGAAATTAGCAAGTAATTCCCACTAGTCTTGTTTATTCTAAACATGTAAGGGTGAATTATGTAGTATTGCAATAATCAGGATTCTAAGTTCCTACCTACACCCGGAGAGCGAATAGATAGGCTACGTCACAACCACGAGGCAGCTCAAAATAGGGTTATCCTACGCCACTAGGTTCCTAAGCAAACAATTCCTTCAATTGGTGATATGGTGATTAAAACAAACCCTAATGAGTATCTAGTTAGGCTGGAGTTGTCAGGACCAAATCCTTATTCTAGACGTTATTTGGTGTTTCAATAGTTAAACACCCCTTCCTGGCAACCATCTAACTACTATTAAGGTAATCATATACGCATGCATTCGCAAGGATAACAGACAATAAATCAAAACACATAAATAGAGAATAAAACATGAATTCACATTAAATACGATATTATCCCAAATTAGATAGAAAGGAACTAGGGTTCATAGATATATGCTAAATCTCAAGCTAAAATTATTTAGTTCATGCTAGAGAAAGAAAAGAAAAGAGTTACAAATTTGAAGGTTGAAGAAGACATGATATGGTGCTCAGCTCCTTCCAGACTTCTCTTCTTGTGTTGTAAGCTTCTTCCTGGCTTAAGGTTTGCCAAGGTTGTGTTTCTTCTGATTAAAGGGTGTATTTATAGGGTATAGGAAACCCTAAAACGTTTTCTTGGAGTGGAAGACAAGTAACTTGGACTCTAGCCCAACTCAAATTCGTAACCCTAAAATATAGAAAAGGTAAGATTCTGGTGCTGTTTTGTTTTGGTCGTAACTCCTTCAATACTTATCAGTCTGACGCGTTCCAATAGTTGAAACTGATCGTCTTGGAAAGCTCTATAACTTTGATATAGACCATTCTTCTAAATTTCTAACCAATCTTGAGTTATGATCACTTTTATGTTCGTAGTTGCTGGAATTCAGATTTATTTGACAACTTTATCTTTTCCTTTTTCATATTTCTTTCATTTATCTCCAATTTCCATGTTTATCTTCTTTACCTTATCTCTTAGAATTGACTTGGAATCTAATTAATTACCATATATCTTTAAAGCTTCACAATTAACAAACAATTAAACCCAATATGCTCTACAAATAATAAATAATTGAATTAAGACACGAAATAGGAAAGTGTACAAAATCATGAGAAAATCGACCTATAACCTAATAAATACACCTAAAATGATGTCTCCAACTAATATTAAATCATCAGAAATGGGGAGACATCAGCACGTATAGGATTACCTTCGTAAATGAGTTAACACCCGGAAGGGGGATTCAATTATAGAAATCAACATAAAGTCGTCTAGTGTGTGGTAGTGGTCCGGAAGGGCTTGCCTAACTAGATAGTCATTAGGATTAATTTAACCACCAAGTTTTGAGCCTCCGAAGTCCATCCAGAAGGGGGTTAGGAGAAATTTAGAATCCCGACTATTGTATATCACACTATTCTCCCTTAGGTAATAAACGTAGAACAAGGGTAGTGGGGATTACTTGCTAGTTCTCAAGATAAACTATCGTAAGCTTCCATCTATCCTATTTTACTTTCTTTTCTTTAATTTAAGTCTATTTAGAGTCATAAAAACCAAATAAATATTTTAGCGTCTTTCCGTGTTATTTTACCAACTATTTCTAGTCCACTTAGTAATTACACTATTGATAGGCTAACTTTTGTAGTCCCTGAGATCGATATCTGTTTTACTTACTTATTACTTGCAAACAATCTATGCACTTGCGGAGAGTTTATCGTGGTAGTATAAGGTGTTAGTTCTCTTATTTATATCTATTATTATATTACACATATTCCCCCCCACCAGTTACGAACTGTGGAAGGATTTACGAACTGTGAATTAAGAATTACGAAAAGAAATTACAAACTGTGAATGAAGGATATACGACTTGTAACGGAGTGAAGTACGAACCAAAAAAGAACGAATTACAAACTGTAAAGGAGTGAATTACGAACCGTGAAAGAAAGAATTACGAACCATAAATAAGTGAATTACGAACCGTAAAGAAGGAATTACGAATAAGAAAAAAAGGAATTACGAACAGTAAATAAGGAATTACGAATCGTAAAGAATGAATTACCAACCTAAAGAAGGAATTACGAACTCTAAGAGAAGGAATTACGAATCGTGATTGAGGGAATTATGAATCGTAATTGAGGGAATTACAAATCCTAATGGAGGAAATTACGAAAGAAATTTATAATTGAATACTAGAAAAATTGGCATTAAATTAAATAATATTAAAGAAGGAATTACAAACTGTAAAAGAGTGATTCACGAACTGTAAAAGAAGGAATTACAGACCGTAAAGAAGGAATCACGAACTGTAAAGAAGAAATTACGAACTATAAAGGGGTGAATTACGAACCCTAAAGAAAGAATTACGAACCCTAAAGAAAGAAATATGAACTGTAAAAGAGTGAATTACAATCTGTAAAAAAGGAATTATGAACTGTAAAGAAGGAATAGCGAACAGTAAAAAAGGAATTACGGACCGTAAAGAATGAATTAAGAGTTGTAAAGAAGCGATTACGAACAAAAAAGAAGGGATTACGAACTATACAAGAAGGAATTACAACCTGTAAAAAAAAGGAATTACGAACAGTAAAGAAGAAATTACGAACTCTAAAAGAAGAAATTACGAACAGTAAAAGAAGGAATTATAAACTGTAAAGAAGCCATTACAAACTATAAAGAAGCCATTACGAACAATAAAGAAGCGATTATGCACCGTAAAAAGATAAGAATTACGAACCATAAAAGAAGGAAATATGAACTATAAAAGAAGGGAATTACGAACTGTAAAGAAGTGACTTACGAACCGTAAAAGAAGGAATTACAAACCTTAAAAGAAGAAATTACAAACCGTAAAAGAAAGAATTACGAACCGTAAAATATGGAATTATGAACCGTGAAGAAGGAATTACAAACCATGAAAGAAGGAATTACGAATCGTAAAAGAAGGTGTTACAAACCGTAAAAGAAGGAATTACGAATCGTGAAAGAAGGAATTACGAACCGTGAAACAATGAATTACGACCTGTAAAGGAGAGAATTATGAACTGTAAATAAGGGATTACAAACAGTAAAGAAGGAATTGAGAACCTTAAAAGAAGGAATTACAAACTTTAAGGTAGGAATTAAGAACCGTAAAAGAAGAAATTACAAATTATAAAGGAATGAATTACGAACCGTAAAAGAAGGAATTACGAACTGTGAAAGAAGAAATTACGAACCGTAAAAGAAGGAATTACGATTTGTAAAAGAATGAATTACGGTCCGTAAAGAAGGAATTATGAACTGTAAAGGTATACAAACCTTAAAAGAAAGAATTATGAACTGTAAAAGAAGGAATTACGAACTGTAAAGGAGTGAATTACGAATGGTAAAGAAGGAATTACGAACTGTACAAGAAGGAATTAAAGGAATTACGAACTATAAAAGAAGGAATTGTGAACTGTAAAAGGAGGAATTACGAACTGTAAATAAGGAATTACGAACAGTAAAAAAAGAATTATGAACCGTAAAGAAGGAATTACGAATGGTAAAAGAGGGAATTACGAACTGTAAACGAGTGAATTACGAACTATAAAGAGTGAATCACGGACTTTAAATAAGGAATTACGAACTGTAAAAGAAGGAATTACGAAATGTAAAAAAAGGAATTACGAACTGTAAAAGAAGGAATTACGAAATGTAAAAAAAATACGAATTGTAAAAGAAGAGATTACAAACCGTAAAAGAAGGAATTAGGAACTGTATTGGAGTGAATTACGAATTGTAAAAGAAGGAATTCCAAACTATAAAGGAGTGAGTTACGAACCGTAAAGAAGGAATTACAATATGTAAAAGAAGGAATCACGAATTGTAAATGAGTGAATTACAAACTATAAAAAAGAAAATTATGAATTGTAATGAAGGAATTACGAATCATAAAGGAGAGAATTATGAACTGCAAATGAGCGAATTACAAACTTTAAAGGAACTTTCTATTTTACAATCTAAACTATTAGGTAGTGATTGGTATGTTCTAATGGATTAAGGTGGAATGTAATGAGTTCAGGAATGTAATGAGTTCTGGAACGTAATGAGGTTGAGAATGTAATGAACTTTGTAATCATCAAACAGTGCTTGGTATGCTATATGGATGGGATGTAATGACATGCTTGATTTTAGTCTTATGCTAATAACTAGTTTAATTAAATAAAATTGTAAATATATATATATATAAATATAAAATATATAAGGTAATCATTTTATTATTATAAAATATAAAATAATTTTAATCAAATAGAATATGAAAAATAAATTATTCTAATACTTTTAAATGATTCGTATATATCGTTCTATAAATCCTAGATTTATACATTTCGATTTTATCTTTTATTGAGAATGTATGTAGTAGTACGACTGATGTAATTTAGAATTTAATTAGTTAGTTATTGATTAGATAACTTATTTAATTGTTATAGAAATATGAAATTTTAATAATTAAATTATAAGTATAATTTCATGTTAATATTTTAATAAATATGTTGATTCATGATTTATGGGTATGTGAGAAATAATAAAAGAATTGTTATAATTATTTGTATATTATGGTCAAATATATCACCGATATATAAAGATCGTATGTAATTATATACAATTTATGTATTTACCTAGTTTTTCATATATCATATAACAAATTGAGTTTTAAAAAATAATAATATGAATTTTTACATATATGATTCAATGGAAAAAAATATATGATAAGAAATATGTAATATATTAAGTTTCATTAAATTATTTTAGTATGATAAAGAAATATCCATTACGATTACGATTGTAATGGGTCATTTATGGGTAGTAGCTATGTAATGAAAAACCCCATTTCATTGTAATGTGATTACGGAAGGAATGGTATTACAGAGTTGATTACGACGTACCAATCACAATAATCATGTTTAAATCAGTAATGTCATTACATTACTGATCTCATTCTAACATACCAATCACACCCTTATACTTCTTCTGGGAACATGAACTCTCCAGTTGAAATCTTATTCCTTTTTTACTACTCCTAAAAACAAACAAATACATATATGTTAAACTCTCAGGTTGTCTAATTTTACTTTATAATTTATGCCTAATTTGACTAAAAGAAAGGGACACAATAAATAAAAAATAGACAATAATCGTTAAAACCCACATAAGGCAATATAATTATAAAAATTGTACCAAAAAATTTATAAAGGCAACCACACGATGTATTACTCCATCCCGCAAGTAACTCAGAAAATAGTAGAAAACGGAAAGTACTTATAGCTTTCCTAGGATTCGGGAACTACATTATGAAAAAATTATTGATTCGTCTTTTGATTTGTTCAATTGTTGGAGAAGATATGAGTGGTACGGGTTTAAGGTTTGGAACTCCAATCAATCAAATGGGATACACGATAGGAAGTAATGCTTGTTGATGCACAAACTTCTATCGATATCCTATCATGGACTAGATCTCGGGTGGATTTCTTTAACTAATCGTGATTTCAGACAATTGGCCAAAAAAAAAGAAGTAGCAAAAATTTACACTATGGGTTTAAATGATCGAAGTGGTCTGGTCTAAGTAGGAAAAGATATATTAGGGAGGGGAGATGGGTATCGCACGTCGTGTTCTGTCTTCTTTTAGGTTTTGTAAAAAAAAATTAAAATTGCATAAACTTTTCTGATTATGTTGTAGGATGATTTTGGGAAGGGAAGGGATCCTTTAATTTTTGTTCATTCTTTTTTTTTGTCAAGAATTTGATTTGATTTTTATTTGATTTGATTTTTCATATTTAATTTTATTTAGTTTAATATTTATTTAATATTTTATAATATTATTAATATTTAATATCATAGGTATTACAGTTTATAGATAAGTACTATTTAAAAAAATGAAATATATATATAAGGATAATTTAGTAATAGTGTGTATATGATTTATTTTAATTTTTAAATATGAGATATAAAAAGAAATGTATATTATATACCATGTGATAGAAGAGTAATCCATTAATTATTAACTAAGTTATTAAATTATGGCTTAAAGGATATTCTTTTTGTATTACAATGGAGGTACGGGGACCATGGTTTAAGAAAACAACTACTACATATTCAAGCTAGATGGGAGAGCCCCAAGTATATCTGTCTAGGTCCTGTCCATCTTGCTTTGTCTCTAGTGAGAACACTCCAAATACCAGTAGGGGGCTCAGTCGCTGCTTCGAAATTGTTACCTTGTATAAGTCCCAAACGAGCGACCCAATCCGCACACACATTTGCTTCTCTGTAAGTCCTCTTGCACACGAAATGCTCATTTCCTCGTAACATCTGGCGAATCCTCTCTATCCACCACGCTGCAGGTCCTTGTCCTCTTTCTGTATTGTTATTTGCCTCAATTGCGTCTTTCGAATCCGTCTCAATCCAAAGCTCCTTTATACCTAGCTGTACTGCCAACTTCAGTCCCTCATATATTGCCATGACTTCCGCCACTATTGCGAGGGTACATTTGACATTTATTGCGAACCCATTCACCCAAACACCATCCACGTCCCTTATAAGACCACCTATACCTCCCATACCTCTCGCCGCCACACAACTCCCGTCCGTATTTAATTTAAAACCCCTCTTCGGCTTGCACCAACCTACCATTTCAACATGATCCTTGATCCTATTTGTTTTTCCCGAGTTTGTTCGTCGCACTCTTATATAATTCGTTGTAATATATTTAGCCCGTTTGATAATTACTTCCTCCTTTGCAAATTCTGCATTATTGACTATAGCTTCATTACGTTCCGACCAGATAACTCCTTGGTGTTGTCTAGGGTGTGATAAAATAATATAATAAACGATATATAAACGATGCACAATTCACCCTAGATAAGCATGGTACTGCAAGTATTACAGGATGTATGCAAGTTTTAATGATAAGTTAGATTCGTTCTCAGGGACTTAGTGTGTTATACGAATGAGTAAATCGTACGAGTGGAAAGTAATTAATTAAAAGACAAAAACTAAAGAAGAATAAATTGGGGGATAATTAATTAAACTAAATACAATTAAAGACAATAAAGTAAATACGAAGAAATATGAGATGAGAGATATAGCTTAGGTTTTGCAAGTATGCACTAATCCTTCTAATTCTTTCTATCAGATTCTAGTTAATAAGGGAGATAATTAGCTCTTAGATACTTAGTCAGGATTCTAAATTCCCATACCCTAGACCTTGAGAGCGACTAAGGGGGCTACGGCACAACCACAAGGCAGCCTAAACTTAGGGTTATCAAGCTCCACCAAGGCCCTAAGCAATTTAATTCCAAACATGTGATAGTGGTTAAAACATACCCTAATGACTATCTAGTTAGAATCGGTGTTGTTAGGACCAATATCGGACACTAGACGTTATGGGGTGTTTCAATAATTAGAAACTCTTCCGGGTGACCATCTAACTACTATTAAGAAAGCTTAAAGTGATTAGGTTTAGGACAGGCAATAATTCAAAACACATAAACAAATATATGGGTAAGCAGCTAATATCAAATTAAAACACATATTTCCCTAAGAAACTTAGATAGAAAGAAAATAGAGATCATAGATTATACATAATGCAAAACCCAACCTATGGGAAAAGTAGTTCATACCTGAAGGAAATAAACTAAAAGATTGATACAAAGAATTCATCTTGCTCTCTTCAATAACTCTAATGATAATAAACCTAAGCACTAATTTATGGGAGACAAGGATGATTTACAAGTGATATAAGAGTGTATTTATAGGTGTTTAGAAGACCTAATTCGTTTTCTTGGAGTATAAGACAAGTAATGGACTCCTAGCCCAACTCAAATTCGTAACCCTAAAATATAGAAAAGGAAACAATCAACCCCGTTTTTGTTTTGGTCATAACTGCTTCAATTCTTATCCGTTTGACGCGTTCCAATAGTCGAAACTGATCGTCTCGGAAGCTCTTTAACTTTGCTCTTGACCATTGTTCCAAATTCCTAGCCAATATTGAGATATAAGCCCATTTTTGGTCGTGGGTGCTGGAATTCAGATTTATTTGACAACTTTATCTTTCCATATCCTAGCTTTTCCTTTCTTTTCTCCAATTTCCATGTATATCTTCTTTCCTATATCTCTTATAATTGACTTGGCATCTAATTAATCTCCATATATATCTTTAAAGCTTCACACTAAATAAATAATTAAACCCAATATGCTCTAAAAAATACTAATTCATTAAATCAATACTAGAATTAGGAAATTGCACTATATCATGTGTTAATCGAGTATTTAGACTTCTAAAACACTAAAAATGATGTATCCAACTAATATTAATTCATGACAAATGGTGAGACATCACTCCCACAATAGCTGCGAATAATATATCACATGGTAGTCCGGCGAATAGACTCTTCTCACGCAAATTTCTGTTCCACCATGTAACAGCCTCACTCGATTGTCCTCCTTCTTGCTCTGCGCTACGATCGACTTGTCCCCGAGAAATAATTTCCGGATCATCCCTTATATGTTGCGCTGATACAGAACTGTTGCGCTCACTTGGGTCTGCCTCCCCATCATTGTTGTTCAGGGGTTGCTGCTGTAAGTTCACAACATGCTCCCTCGAGATGCACCTTCCCTCGGCTTCATCGCGAAGTCCCTGCTGCACAGAAATATTAAACCTACTAAACTCATCATTAAATTGCATAAATAGGTCCCTGTGGTTTGTATGCTCATCTATGGTGCACTGGATCGCACTGTTGGAATCTGGCCACCTGGAGCTGTGAGAATGACACATGTGCCACCCTCCTCAGCAGTCACTAACCGCTGTCTATCATCTGTCCTTGCTGCAGCATCTCCCTGGGCTCTTTCTAGTCGGTCAGCAGTAGATACGCGCTGACTGAAATTCTATCTGCTGCTGACTGAAATTCATAACAGGTAGCTCCCAATCTCTTTTCCCCTGCCACTCCATCTTAATTCTATTCCATACCCTCTTTACCATCCTACAATCCTTAAACCAATGGTCTGCACTTTCTTCATAAATTCCACACCATTTACAAGTTCTAGAAACATCCATCCCACGCAATGTTAAATTTCTTCCCATGGCTAACATGTTTGTACCGCCCTCCATAACAAAATACGAATCTTTTGAGGGAATTTTAACTTCCAAATTCTATCCCACTCTACATCATTTCCTTGCTCCTCTCTCGGGGGTTCCCAAAGAGACGACTTGACTGAGTACACTCCACTGACCTCATTCTCCCTTGATAGAATATTATTGTCCAACTCATCAACAGACACCTCCAACTCCCATGTGCCATCCTCAGCTATGTATTCACTCACTTTCTCCTTACAAATATTTACTCCTATCTCAACTAATACCCAATTAATAAGCAGGTCCATATCAACCAAGATATCCAACAAAAACGAGACATTCCTTCCATTTTTAACCGCCCACGGGAATCCCCGTCTCACTACGGAAATACCGTCCTCGATGGCGCGACAAATTTGGGAATCATATGGTTTTACATGGTATTGAAGATCACTATTCTTGAAATATTTTTGGCGAAGAGCCACTACCCACAATGCCTTGGGGTCGTGTATTAGTTTCCACCCTAGTTTTCCCAGAAGCGCCCTATTCATATCACCCACTTTCCGGAATCCCAGCCCACCTTGACTTTTTGGAGTACAAACCTTTTCCCAAGCGATCCAGCTAATTTTCCTCTGATTTGCTGTCGAGCCCCAAATAAAGTCCCTAACAATTCTATCTATTTCATCACACACGTACCCAAGTAACACTTCAACTTGCATGATATATACCGGCATCGCGCATAGAACGGATTGTGCGAGGGTAATTCTTCCTGCTAGCGAGAGAGTATTACCTTTCCACCCTGCTAACTTCCTTCTCAGCCCATTAATCATCTCCCATAGAATACCTTGGGTCTATGTCCGTAAATAATAGGAACACCTAAATACTTTCCTAACCCTTCACTACGACAGTACTCACCCCGTCTTGTAATGTCATTCGCGATCTCCTTGTCCACGTTCTTAGAGAAGTAAATCAAGGACTTTTCTTTGATGACAAACTAACCCGAATTCTGACTGAATAGCTCGAGAGAATCCTGCAAAACATCAAAGTTTTCATTAGACACTTCCGAAAATAATATAAGATCATACGCAATGAATATGTGAGATAGTGGGATCCCTCTTGAAAAAAGATGAATAGGCTCCCACACGCCCTCCTCAACCAATTTTTGTATAAGTAGGGAAAATCTCTCCATACAGATCGTGAAAATGTACGGAGATAATGGATCTCCTTGCCGAATTCCCCTCTTAGGGGTAAATGGAGTAAGTGGTGTGCCATTCCAAAGCACGCTAAATGTATTTTCTTCCATACTCGATGTGATAAGGGATATCCAACTCTCCGAATACCTAATGATGTAAGAGATCCCCAGATGAAACCCCATTGAACTCGGTCATACGCCTTCGCTTAAAGGATGTTTTAGGGGGGAATAAGGGAATGACTTTTCATAAAATTAAGTCATCTGATTTTTTTTAGTCATTTTTTCTTTCAGGAAATATCGTATTATGACACATAGCCCATGTTCAAAAATAATTATAGTAACTATTTAACTAATCTAGTGACATTAAAATTGGACCACCCAATATAGGATGGAAGTCATACCAGATGAAATAATAAAACTAACACTTATTAATGGAATATTTTGTATTTGACTTAAGTGTTTTTCTAAAAGCATTTAAAAGTGTTTTTAATTCTTAGAAAGTATTTTAAACCCTAAAAACATTTCTAGGTGTGTTTCTTAAAAAACACCTAAAATGATTTTAGATATTATTTTTTTAAAATAATGATCACATTTTTTTTTATAATAATTATCAGATATTTTAGTTTTATTCTAAATTTTTTTATTCTAAAATAAGCATTTTCAAATGGGCCCTTAATAGTGTAACTAATAATATTTAATATGCAGATACAATTCCATTACATCGATATCTAAATCTTTTCTCCGAGCTTAAAAACGATACAAATTTCGAAGTTGTGAAAGAAACTCACGCTAGCCATTGAATTGTGAGTCATTCTCAAAATTATATATGTTGGCTCATTTTGAGTATTAAGATATGTGTGATTGGTACAATTGACCAACACATTTTATTTTGTGCGGTGTTGCATTCAATAAAAATTACTCCCTCCGTCCATTTTATTTGTCCTACTTTTTGTAGCACAAAGATTAAAAAAGACATTAAACACACTCACTCTTTACTATATTGCCCTTATTCATTAAGTAGAATGTCATTTAATGCACCATTGCTTTTAACTAATTAACTAGGGGTGATATTGGAATAAGAGAAAGAATGTCTTAATAATATAAAAGGGACAAATATTGTTGGACATCTCCTTTTAGAAAGAAGGACAAATAAAAGTAGATGGAGAGAGTATATAGCATGATAAAATGTTTAGATGAATATCGATTACAAGATACTTCATCTCTTAATAGCCATCTCTCAATAATATTAAATTATGCCATGTTCGACAACTCTTTTGCCACCCGATTAGAAGAGCAATAGGCAAGAAAAATTTTCATTATGAATTTATATTGGAAAGATGAAGGTGTTAAGAAGGTCATTACAACATTCAAAATACATGGTACATGTTACATGCTTCCACATTGAATGTTCCTCAGGTGGTATGAATTAATTGAATTTAAGTGGTCACTTATTTGTATAAACAAACATAGACGCTGAATGTATAAACAAACACGGTACATGTTACATGCTTCCACATTGTAAATAATAGAAAAAGTAGAGTAATGATGTATACCACCCAAAGTCATACCATCCAGTTACCATTCATGATGTGGCGTGAATCGATTGGCAATAAATTGTTAATCAGATCAAGAAAATAAATAAATTAACGATTTATAGTTTACCAATTCACACCACGTCATGGGTGGTATACTTGGGTTGTATGATTTTGAGTGGTATATATCATTACTCTTTTTCTCTATAATTTTTATTCAATCTCTCTCTCTATATATATAATTCTTGTTTATGAAAATTATAGGTAGAATTGTTTTAAACTTTTTTATAGGTCTGATGATGAATTGATTATTGATATATTTTAGCTTTGACCATGAAATGAATGATAGTATAGTCGTGTGCATTTATATTTAGCGGGTTCAATCGGAAGTTTGATTATAAGTTCTTATTCATTTTAAATTTCTAAACAATAAAGATGATAGCGTTTAAATTTTATTGCATAAAATTTCAACAGTAAGAATATTGAATGTATTTTATTGTGATTAACTTAGTGTCCATGTGATGGCATCACATACACCAAGATATGCATTTATTTGGATGCTCGCTCCACCTCTCATAGTTGTTTTTGTGGGCTTAGAAAATGGCATGAGTCCTCCCATTGAGGTCATATAAACTTAGCTCTAATAACATTGTGTTGGATCACTTTGATGAACTAGAAAGTACAAACATGCTCAGTTTAAATTAATATAGAGAATAATAGTGTTGGAGAAGAAATAAAAAGTCACTTTACTATATATTTCTCACCCAGTTGATACAATTTACAACACACATTTTTTGTTTTTTTATTCTTCCTTCTCTCTTTTCTTTTCTTTATCCTATATATACAAAACGAACTATATGTTGGTCAAATTGGATTTTACCCAAGTGATGACCATGTTTACGACGATAGACGGTGACTCGATTTTAAGAAATGATTCGAATATTTATACGTGTATTCTAGTTATAAATATTACCCTAATATACTCACTTGGTTAAAAATCATTTGATATTTAATGAGAAATTGAGTCATGTAATTTGGAGAAATTAAAAGAAAAAAAATTAAATAGTGTATGTTATTTTATTTTTATACTTTTAATTATAAAGCAAAGAAGAAAAAATAATGCTAGTAGTGTGATTCAAACATAGGCCACATGCTTATTGGGCTTTTAGGCCTTGGACTTATACCATTTAGATCAGCCATGCTTTTTGTTTATTAGTAAACATTATATCTTTTAATTGATACAATGTATTTTCAAATGAAGCATCACGACTCTTTATCAAGTCACCTTTTCATCTTCTATATATTGTTGGCCAAGTCAACATTTTCTTGATTCAGTTTTTCAAAACATTAAGTATTAAAACTATAAGAGAGAGATAGAAAGAAGCAACATTTTCTAAGGTCGTTGAAATTCTTAAGATTTCGTGTGTCAGTTTATTTTGAATAGTTTTGCCGTTGTATCCTGGAGGTTGAAGCCAACAAACGTAAGACACTAGTACATGGCCTAAATATCTTAAACACATCGTATCCAATGCGAGTCTCAACGCGTAAAGTTATTTATTTAATTTTATTTAATTTATTCATTAGTTATTATATTGTTTTACTGGTTTTTACAAATAAAACACAACAATTTAAGGTACTTGTGATTCACGTTGTATAAACCAAAAAATGTTTTCTATTTATGTTTTATAAACTTTACTTTTACGAAATTTTTGGGTATGTGTATACAGAACATGAATATTACATTCTATTTATTTTCTCTTATTCTGTTTTCTAGGCTTGTGTATACATACCAGTTAATTACTCGTTTACTAACGTCATATTTCTGTCTCATACCGGATATGGGAAAAATACTGAACAAAGTGAAAAACATTTAATTTTATGTTGTAATATTAGTGTGGTTTTTAACAACTAATATTAATTTTGCTAATATATGCATACTTGTCGAATCTTGTGATTTGAAAAAAATCGCTTAAACGAAAATTATTAATTGATTGAGATTCTATTTTACGTGAGTTGATTTCTCTCTTTAATTTCTTCGATCCTCTACAACAAGAATATAAAAACTTGGTGGACTAACAAGAATATAAAAGTTTGGTAAATTAAAATTAATTTAATCATTTTGTCGTACGAAAGAATTAATTGTTGTATACGTTGAAAAAACTTCAGACTTATTTTTTTGTCTCTTAGTGAGAAAGGTTGAATAATTCATTTGTTTGAATTATTTATAATACTGTGTAATCCTTGGAGATTGAAATGATGTCTACCAAGATAAACAATATGTCTAAATATGATAGAATCGATAATAACATCATCGACAATTTCACTTATGAAAAATGCATTTGTGGGGCCACCTAACATGTATGTTATGAGAAAACGATGTTCAAGACATACAAAGTTTCAACTACTGAATAGACTTTATGTATCATAAATTTCTTTACATCAAAAGTAGTTGGATCTGGAATCGTTATTCTAAAAATGACTTCTCGAAAAAATTTGAGTCTCAATAACGTTCTCCATGTGCCTGACATTAGAAGGAATCTAGTTTCAGGTTCGTTATTGAGTAAGAATTGCTTCAAACTAGTAAATAAGTCTATTAATTTATTCTCACTAAAGGTGGAATATTTATTGGCAGAGGGTACCTATGTGACGGTTTATTTAAGATAAATGTAATGACCGTAGTACCTAACAAAAATGTAACCAAGAAAGTAATATATGCTTGACTAACCTAATTTATGGCACGATGGATTAGGAAATGTTAATTTCGGTTAATTAAATAAGTTAGTTTATGTCGGGTTATTTCCTAATGTGAACTTCAATTCTCAAAAGGAATGTGAAGTATGTGGTGAGTCAAAATTAACCAAAACCTCGTTTAAAAATACAGAAAGGACTTTGGTACCTTTAGATTTAATTCACAATGACATCTATGACTTAAAATGAGTGCAAACTAAAAGTAGGAAAAAAGTATTCTATAAATTTCATTGACTATTGCACAAGATATTGACAAATATACTTGTTTTGAAGTAAGGATGAGTCCTTAGAAGCATTTACGCAATACAAAACTGAAGTTAAGAATTAACTAAATAAAAAGATTAAGAATCATAGAACAGATAGGGGAGGAGAATATGTGTCTCCTTTTAAATATTTTTGCGCTGAACATGGAATTATCCATCAAACACACATCCCCTTATTCACCTCAACAAAACAGAATTGCTGAACGCAAGAACCGCATGTTGAGGAAATGATGTTAAGGGTTTAAAGGAGAAAGAGGTTAGTTATATCACGAAATTTATATCCTTTACACCTCCTTTCTTCCCCAAACCTCTCCCAACTCCATTGGAGCTTCATCAAACCTACCCTAAACATAAAAAAACTACCCAATCACCATAAAAACACATCAAATATTCTCTCCACATCATTACAAAGAAGATTCAACCACCCATATCATACCAAAACACATTGAATTGAAGAATCAAAAGCTTAAATTTCAAAAATTCATCCAACAATTTCTTTAATCGATACCAATCCATGAAGAATCTATCTTACCCATATAGAGGATCATCATCAAAACACCTTTCCTAACCCAAATAAAGCTTGTTCAACCAAAAATCAAGAGTTTCAAATTTCAAGAGTGGTTAAAGCTTTGAGTTGGGGGTCAATTGAGATGATTAAGAGAACATAAACAATATCTACCGTAAGGGAGATGAAGAAAAGCAAGGTATTGGGCTCTATTGAGAAGAAATCAAGTGAGAATAGTTCTAGTTCCATACAAAGGGTATAACAGATTAAGAGAAGAGAGGTCAGCTAGTTGTGTTTGATTCAATAGGCAAAAAGGTTCCATCTTTAGTGAAGACGAAAACACAACCTCTCCAATTCAAAGGTCCTACACCCCAAAACAAAGGGAAAGCTTAAAAGGCCATGATAGCTTCTCTGAAGAAACAATTAAAGGAACTACCTTTTGCTTATGAGAAAGTATTTGAAGAAGAAGTTGGTAAAGGAGAATACAAGAAGATTCTTGGAGATTGGAGAAATATTGGGTTGGTCTTTCAATTGTATTTGAATTGTATTTCAAATGGAGAAGAAGAGGATGTGGCACAGTTGATCTATGAGGAGGTGATGCGATTTTTGGTCTCTCCCATGTCGTTATTTAATATGCAATATCCTACAAAGATCACGTGTCTTGTTCGGAAAGAGAATGTGATTTTGGGTGAAGAAGAGACACTTGATTATAAGATGAGTAACAATATTGACAATGCCTAGATCATGAAAGTTTTGAGAGAAATTACAAAACTTTCAAAAGAAGAAAAGGAGTACATCATAACACTTCGTGAGCAAGTGATGTCTCCCTATTTGTTATAATTCTTAGCCCATTGGAGACATCCTTTTAGGTGAATTAATGACTTATTTGATAGACTTTTAGGCTTATTTGATCATATTGCACTTCCTCCCCTTGGAAATTAACTATTTGAAGAATCTGAGCTTTTGTGCGTAAATTTGATTGTTTTTAATGCAAAGTTAATCGGTTCTTGAATTTCATGAAAGACCAATCCAAGGAGAAGAAGTGAGAATAAAGTCTTAGTGTATTTTAGAGTGTTAGGAAAGGATTTTGAGTCGATTTTCTATTTTTAGAGTACACTTTCCTATTTCGTTTTCTTGATTTATTGATTTATTCTTTTTAAACATATACGGTTTAATTATTTATTTAATGTGAAGCTTTAAAAGATAAATGGTAATTACTTAGAGACCAAGTCAAGATGAAGATGAAAGGAAATAAGATTTACATGGAAACAAGAAGATTTAGGAAAGATATATTCAAAGAAGGAAAAGATAAAGCTGCCTTTTGAAATCTGAAATTCCAGCCACGTTTTAAAGATTAAATCATAATTAAAGATTGGCTAGGATTCTGGACGAGTGGTCTGCACCAATAGAAAGCTCTTTCCAAGACAAGTAGTTTCATATATTGGAACTTCTCAAACGGATAAGTATTGAAAAAGATATGACCAAATCAAATCAGCAGAAGAATCTTACCTTTCCGAGAATTTAGAGCTACGAATTTAAGAGTCCTTGACTTGTCTTCCACTCCAAGAAATTCGACCTAGGGTCCTCCAACACCTATAAATACCCTCTTAGACCTCATAATTCAGTACCTCTCACAATTCATTCAATATATACATCTTTAGAGAGAGCGTCAAGAGGCGGAAGCAAGAGCAGAAGCTGGAGAATCCTTTTCCTCCAACAACAGTTCAAGCCAATTCCTCTATCTAGGTTCTTATTTAATTTATGTTATTAGAAACATGTATATTATTAATTTCTTTATTGTTTTTACTTTCAATATGAGCTAAACCTTAATTACTTGAGAATCGTAATGGGATGAACCTTAATTTGTTTAATTCATGTATTTCAATTTGGGATTAGTTTCTAGTTTAATTTGAATTAGGTATTTCATATTGTTTCTTATTTTATATTAATTTCACTATCAATGAATTAGCTAATCGGAGATAGGTCATAGTAATAAAGCTATTCACTTTGGTGGGGAAGTGATCGCCTTGACGGGGGGTTTAATTACTGAACTAAATAATAAACGTAAGGTAGAAATTATTGATCCTGACGGACTTAGTTAACCTTATAGCCAATTGGGTAAAATAGTATTCATTCGAAGGTGGATTATAATCGCCCTGACGGGGGCTAGGAGATTATAGAGTCCCGACTAATATATAAATATCAGTTCTGCCCTTAAAGAAAGCATTAATTAGGTAAGTTTAGGTGATTCCCTAGCGAGACTCAAGTATAGTTCATATCTGTGTCTTAGTCCTTTAGTATTTATTTTCAGTTATTCATTTTCTTGCATTCTTAGGATTAATATAAAAACCAAATAAATATTTCTCATCTTTTATTTTCTGTATTTGCAATTACTACTACTTATCTGTTGAACACTTGGGTTATACCAGTCCAATCCCTAAGAACGAAACCCGACTTGTCGGAGTATTACTTGGACAACCGTACACTTGCGGTATTGTGGTTCCTTTTATTTTCGCATTAATTTTATAACACACAAGGACCCACCAAGTTTTTGGCGGCGCTGCCGGGGATTGCAGCGTGTGACCCCGATGTTTAATCTTTAAGTAATTTTAATTGTTTATTTATTTTTATTTTTCAGTTTTACGCTTGGTTTTTTTTTTGTTTTCTTTTACAGGTTCTTTATTCAGGTAATGATCAAGAGATTTTATTGAAAGATGTATAGAGGACATTACCCAGATCCCGATCCATATGACTATTGGGAAGACTCTTCTAGACAACAACAATGGGGTAGTAACTTCTACCAACCACCTTATCAACACCCGCAAGAGCAAAATTGGAACAACCAATGGATCGGGAATAATCAACAACAATTTCCGTATCACTATCATCAAGAACAACCATCTTATCACTATCAACCAGATCAAAGATGGAATATTCAACAACCTCCATATATAACTCTGGCTGATTTGAATGAAACACTTGCTCAATACATTCGCAATAGCGAGGAAAGCAGTGAAAAAATAGAACGGTTGCTAGAAAGGGGTTCCAGATATAATTCTCATGACTTTGCCGAGAGCAAAAGAAAGTCTTATGAAGACCACACATTCGAATGCTGTGACGAAGAGAAAATCATGGGAAGAGATCAAGAGCAAAAGGCAAGAGACGAGGAAAGCAATGCTAGACTTGAAAGAATAAATCAGATGCTAGATGATCTGGCTTCCCAACTTGCCAAAAGCAGTAGCAAATCTTATGAACTGGAAGAAGTAGTTGAGGAGAAAATATTGAATGACAATATTAGTGATAGTGATACGACCACCGTGCCGATTATAAATGGAGACCACCATGTGGTTGAAAATCTTGTTAGCATGGTAGAAGAAGGAGTAGCAACGCAATTCCTAGAAGTTAACACAGAAATTGCTATTCCTATGATGTATGCGCATGATCAAGATTTAGAACACAAACAAGAAGAGGTGGTGATCGAGGTCACAGAAATTACAAAGAAAAAATATGACGAGGTAATAGTGGAAGATTGGGTTGACAGCGAAGACGAATCTGAAGTGGTTGGAGAATCAATTGAAGAATTCAAGGTTCATGCTAAAACATAAGTTGAATCTCCACCACAAAAAGTTCACCGATTACCATCTCTACCCCGAATCATGAAAGAGAATAGAGCTGAGAAATTCGAATCATCTCCACCACCACAAAGTTCAGACATGTGCGATACAAGCAAGGTGCCACACCGCAAGAGTAAAGCGGCAAGGAGAAGCACCTACCCACCACATTTTAAAGAGGAAAGTGAGATTGAAACGAGGAATAAAAGTGAGCTTATACAGTGGAAAACGGTCATCTACTATTGTGTGAGGGAAAATGAGTTTCGCCGTGAAAATAAGAAGGCGAAACGAAGTACTTACCCACCCCCTTTCAAAGATCGATTAAATAAAATTTTAAGGGGGAAGGTCCTAAAGCTTACATGCCAAGGAAGAGGCGGATTTAAGCGGAGGAGAACCGCAAGGGCCTCAATACCATCTTCGTGGAAGGTAATGCGTCAAACTTAAAGACGTAATAAACAAAAGTGCTTCTTGGGAGACAACCCATGTTTTAAATTGCTTTATGTTTTTCAATTCCTAGTGTATGATTCTAAATTAGTGTCGAGTTTTAGTGTCTACTTTTAAAAGAAATGAGAAAGGTAGTGTGTTATTGGTGCAGGAATTGAGTTTGGGGTGCTAGGAAACGAAAACAGGAGCACATGGAAAAAATTCGGTTCAGGTCCGGTATACCGCCCCAGAACCCCGGTATAACGCAGAAAGAAAACCCGTGCCACGGGTTATTAACGCGGGTTTTGTACAGAGATGAGAAAAGTATGTCGATGCGAGGTCCGGTATACCGGGCCATACCTCCGGTATACCGCAGGTGGAAAAACCCGTGCCACGGGTATGAAGCTCGGGTTTATTGCCGAGAGAAGAAATTTTTCGTCGATGCGCGGTCCGGTATACCGCACCATTCCTCCGGTATACCGCAGCATGTCGGTTTGAAGAGTTTGTGCCTTATAAACTTCTTACTTCATCAAGAAGTAACCCTAGCCTCTTCAAAAACGAATTTTCCAGATCCTAACCCTTATATACCTGCACAAAGACCACTACAACACAAAAGAACATCAAATCCTCCCTCCTATTTCATTCCAAACACACATCCAACACCACAATCCTTCAAGAAAATCAAGAATTCTTCTCCTTCAAGCTTTAGCCTCTTCATCAAAGCTTCAATCTTATTCATTAAACCTTCCCCAAGCCATTACATATCCATTACCCATCTCATATAACACCATAATCCTTCATTACAAATCCTCAAAACATCAAATTTCAAAACCCTTCTCTAGTTTTTGATTATTTGAAGTTTTGAGTTTGGGGTTCATTGAGATGTCGAAGATTGGGAAGACAAGTATACCATGGAGAGGAAGAGGAAGTTGGAGAACCTCTTATTACTTTTGGTGTTGAAAGATGTAGTTGAAAGATGAAAATTTTGGGAGGATAATCACGAAGAGGTGATTGACAACCATAGGAAAAAGTCACAAAAGACTTGGAGCTTATGCAAATCATATTACGTGGAGTGAGCAATGTACAACATGCCACCTACGCAACATAAGGAGCTCAACCTACACGCAACCATGGAAACCAGCTTTGTGCTGGTTCGGATACGTTTTCCTATCCCTTTCTTATTTGTTTTATTTGTTTATTTGCTTTATTGAGTCTTTTTCGAGTCGTGGGGACACGACTCATTTTTGAGTTTGGGGTGGGGTTCGTTGCCTCATCCCAATTTTATGTGTTTTACAGTTTTTTTTTCAATTTTAGTTTGAGGAATGTTTTGACTGTAGAGCTGTAGAGTGTTTTAAATGCCCCCATCAAGCATGTTTTTTATGAATTTATGATAGAAAATAGTTGACTTTAGGAGTTAGTGTAAACCGCGATTTGATTGCATGCAAATATGAAATAATTGATAAGAATAATTAACAAACAATGCAAAAGAAGTAAACTTGTGCTTAAGGATAATAGGTGGTTTGTAGAACGTGAGATCTAAATGAGTAGAGAACCCACTTAGGTATGAACTAGAGGAAAATTGTGTAAATAGGAAGATGATAGAGGCAGTTCTTTTGTTAGCCCTTTGAATCCTTTTTGGCCTTCTATCCCTGAATTAATTTTATCCATCTTAGACAAATTTTTAGCCTTTAAGCCTTTCTTTTGTCGCCACATTATAAGCCAATTTCCTTTTAGATTGTTAGGCATGACCATATGACCCGCACTTGAATCACGATCCTGAGACTCTGTCTTGAGCTTGAGTTTAGGGTGGTGGGTCCACCATATGGGAATTTACATTGGGTTGGGATTTTTGAGCTTATCAGTAGTGCTTTGTGCTATACATGATGATGATTCATAGGTTTATTATATTGTAACCTTTTGCCGGGGTAATAGTGAATGGAAAAGAAGCTTCGAGCTCAAGTTATGAATAGGCATAACTACGAAAAATAGCATGATATCTCAATATCAAAAAGAGAGTCATAGCTATAAGAAAAGAAGAAAAAATGAATGATTTGAAATGAAATTATATTCGGACCGCCAAAGTGGAAATTTTTAAGTGAATCATCCTTAGTGCTTATTGAGTTAATTTGGGGACGCTAATTAAGCGCGTCAATTGGGTTGAGTGAGAACGTTATTCGAGTGTAAACTCAAGCTCTTGGACAGTTTGTTGATGGTAAGTGAGGAGAGAGCCAAAAGCTCACTTCAAATTTACCAAATATACATACCATACCGTCCTTCAGCCTATGCTAAAACCGTAAAGTCCTCGTGATTCCTAGATGTACAGTGAGTTAATAGGGAATATTCTAAGTGGAGCGTTCAAAGCAAGTAAAGATCGAGGAACACCCTATAGCCACCATCTTGAGATAAGTAATAAGCGTAACCTTCTAGCATTGTGAAATTAATTTTGGATTGATATTATTTTGTGTTTGATCTTGCATGATATGTGTGTGTGGATATTAATTCCTAGATTAGACTATATGAGATTTATTTTAAGTTGTGCTTTGGGAATATTTACTAGATTCTACCTTCTACATTCACCTAAAAGGCCTTTGTTTTTATTTTACTTTGTCGGGACGACAAAGGTTTGAGTTTGGGGTCTTGATGTCTCCCTATTTGTTCAAATTCTTAGCCCATTGGAGACATCCTTTTAGGTGAATTAATGACTTATTTGATAGACTTTTAGGCTTATTTGATCATATTGCACTTCCTCCCCTTGGAAATTAACTATTTGCAGAATCTGAGCTTTTGTGCGTAAATTTGATTGTTTTTAATGCAAAGTTAATCGGTTCTTGAATTTCATGAAAGACCAATCCAAGGAGAAGAAGTGAGAATAAAGTCTTAGTGTATTTTAGAGTGTTAGGAAAGGATTTTGAGTCGAGATTCTATTTTTAGAGTACACTTTCCTATTTCGTTTTCTTGATTTATTGATTTATTCTTTTTAAGCATATACGGTTTAATTATTTATTTAATGTGAATCTTTAAAAGATAAATGGTAATTACTTAGAGACAAAGTCAAGATGAAGATGAAAGGAAATAAGATTTACATGGAAACAAGAAGATTTAGGAAAGATATATTCAAAGAAGAAAAAGATAAAGCTGCCTTTTGAAATTTGAAATTCCAGCCACGTTTTAAAGATTAAATCATAATTAAAAATTGGCTAGGATTCTGGACGAGTGGTCTGCACCAATAGAAAGCTCTTTCCAAGACAAGCAGTTTCATATATTGGAACTTTTCAAACGGATAAGTATTGAAAAAGATATGACCAAATCAAATCAGCAAAAGAATCTTACCTTTCCGAGAATTTAGAGCTACGAATTTAAGAGTCCTTGACTTGTCTTCCACTCCAAGAAATTCGACCTAGGGTCCTCTAACACCTATAAATACACATCTTAGACCTCATAATTCAGTACCTCTCACAATTCATTCAATATATACATCTTTAGAGAGAGCGTCAAGAGGCGGAAGCAAGAGCAGAAGCTGGAGAATCCTTCCAACAACAGTTCAAGCCAATTCCTCTATCTAGGTTCTTATTTAATTTATGTTATTAGTAACATGTATATTATTAATTTCTTTATTGTTTTTACTTTCAATATGAGCTAAACCTTAATTACTTGAGAATCGTAATGGGATGAACCCTAATTTGTTTAATTCATGTATTTCAATTTGGGATTAGTTTCTAGATTAATTTGAATTAGGTATTTCATATTGTTTCTTATTTTATATTAATTTCACTATCAATGAATTAGCTAATCGGAGATAGGTCATAGTAATTAAGCTATTCACTTTGGTGGGGAAGTGATCGCCTTGACGGGGGGTTTAATTACTGAACTAGATAATAAACGTAAGGTAGAAATTATTGATCCTGACGGACTTAGTTAACCTTATAGCCAATTGGGTAAAATAGTATTCATTCGAAGGTGGATTATAATCGCCCTGACGGGGTTTGTAACACCTAAGAATAGCTCCTAGGTCCACCCTGACGGGGGCTAGGAGATTATAGAGTCCCGACTAATATAGAAATATCAGTTCTGCCCTTAAAGAAAGCATTAATTAGGTAAGTTTAGGTGATTCCCTAGCGAGACTCAAGTATAGTTCATATCTGTGTCTTAGTCCTTTAGTATTTATTTTCAGTTATTCATTTTCTTGCATTCTTAGGATTAATATAAAAACCAAATAAATATGTCTCATCTTTTATTTTCTGTATTTGCAATTACTACTACTTATCTGTTGAACACTTGGGTTATACCAGTCCAATCCCTGAGAACGAAACCCGACTTGTCGGAGTATTACTTGGACAACCGTACACTTGCGGTATTGTGGTTCCTTTTATTTTCGCATTAATTCTATAACACACAAGGACCCACCAGCAAGTAAAGAAAAATACAGCAAAATCCTATCTTGGATGTCGATAAGGCGAGGTAATAGCCTCAAAGAGTATGTGTCCTTTCTTCCCTACCATTTCTTTATGTGCAATATGTGTGCTAATTTAGTTCTTTCTTGATTCTTTTTCAAGTCGTGGGGACACGGCTCATTTTTGAGTTGGGGGATGGGGATTCATTGTCCTCATCTTCCTTTTTGTTTTTTTGCATAAAATTTAATTTTTTTTTATGGTTGAACAGGCATAGAATATGTTGAATGTACCTATTTGAGCATGATTTAATTAAGTTAATGATAGTAAGTAGTATGTTTTTGAAATATGTCATAAATATGTTTAGTATGCATGTATGAAAACAGGAAATAAAAGATAGAAAAGTTAATAAGGAATGCTAAGAAGTTACGTTGAAACTTAGGGAGAGTTATTTGGTGTGTAGAACGTGAGGTTTGAAGTTAGTTGGAAACCCACTTATCTATGAACTAGTAGTGAAAAAGTAACAAAATCCGGTAGTTAGGAAAATGAATAAGGCAGTTCTTTCATATTGAAGCCACTTGAAGCCTTTTATACCTTCTCACCATTTCTATTTGATTATTGTTATCATTTATCCGTCTTAGCCCCTCCGAGCCTTTATAAAGCCTTTTATTAACCACATTATAATCCATACCCTTAGTTTGTAGGACTTATCTATATGACCCGCACTCGAAACGTAAAACTTGAGACAAGTCGTTTTTAGAGCTTGAGTTTGGGGTGGTGGGTTTCATCATTAGGAACATTAGGTTTGAAAATTAAAATTGTGATTTTATTAATGATGAAAAGTTATTATTGTAACCCTTTGCCGGGGTAATAGTGAATGAAAACAGATGAAAAGCAAGAATTGAAAAGAAAAAGAAATATATGAAAAAATAGTGTGATATCTCGAACATAAAAAAGAGAGTCATAGCTATATAAAAGAAAAAAATTGATATGAAAAGAATATATATTCGGACCGACAAAGTGGAATTTGTATATCATCATAAAAGGTTTTATTTGGGATTAATTGGGGATGCACATCAAAAGCATAAAAAATTGGGTTGAGTGAGAACATCTTCGAGTGAAAACTCAAGCTCTAGGGCGATTCGTTGATGGAATGTGAGGAGAGAGCCAAAAGCTCACTTTTCATTATCCAAATATACCACACCTACCCTAGGCCTCGTTATAACCAAAGACCTTAGGATTTTTAACTGCTTGGTGGAGAAACAATTGAGCTAGTAGGTAGTAGGTAAGTAGACCATTGGATGCTATATTAGGACCTATGAACAACCTATAGCCATTAGCACGAACTAAGTTAAGACCTCTCCTCTGGCATTGCGGAATTAACCTGGACTAATTTATGGATTGTTGATTATGTGTATATTAAACATACTTGTGCATTATTTCTTGAGCATTACTACATGAGACTTTTTTGATACTATGTTTTAGGATCATTCATTGTGTTCTATTCTTATTTTCTCCTAATTCTTCTTCTTGACTTCCCTGCTATTCTTTACTTTTCTTATATCGGGACGATACAACTTTGAGTTGGGGGTCTTGATGTCTCCCCATTTGTCATGAATTAATCCTAGTTGGAGACATCATTTTAGGTTGTATTTATTAGAGTATAGGTATATTTTATTATGATTTAGTACACTTTCCTATTTTGTGTCTTGAATTAATTTTTTATTATTTTTAGAGCATATTGGGTTTAATTATATATTTTGTGTGAAGCTTTCAAGATATATGGTAATTAATTACAGTCCAAGTTAATTCTAAGAGCTAAAGGAAAGAGTATAAACATGGAAATTGGAGATAAGGAAACAAAAGCTAAAGTATGGAAAGATAAAACTGCCAAATAAATCTGAATTTCACCACACACGACCACACATTGGCTTATATCTCGAAATTGGTGAGGAATTTGGAAGAACGCTCAAGAGAAAAGTTAAAGATCTTTATGAGGTGATGTATTTCGACTACTCTTACGCGTCAAACGGATAAGTATTGAAGCTGTTATGACCAAAACAAAAACGGGGCTGATTCTATATTTTAGGGTTACGAATTTGAGTTGGGCTTGGAGTCCATTACTTACCTTCTCCTTCAAGAAGACGAATTAGGGATTCCTATACCCTATAAATACAGTCTCTTATCAGAAGAAAATCATCCTAGGCTAAGCCTTATGCCGGAAGAAACTTACAACAAGAAGAGAAGTATGGAGGGAGTAGAACATCATATTATATCATCTTCAACCTTCAAATCTGTAATTCTTTTCATTTCTTTCTATAGTATGAATTAAATAAATTTAGCTTGAGATTTAGCATATGTGTATGAACCCTAGTTTTTCTATCTAATTTGGGATACTACAGTATTTAATTGGAATTCATGTTTTATGTTATGTTTATGTGTTTTGATTTATTGTCTGTTTTTCTTGCGGTTGCAAACGTATAGGATTACCTTAATAGTAGTTAGATAATCACCTTAACTGGGTGTCTAATTATTGAAACACCACATAACGTCTAGAATAAGGTTTAGACCTGACAAATCAACCTAACTAGAAAATCATTAGGGCAAGTTTTCACCACTATCACCATGTTTGGAATTGAATTGCTTAGGGCCTTAGTGGCATTTGATATCCCTAAGTTTAGGTTGCCTCATGGTGTGTCTGTAGCCCCCTTAGTCACTCTCAAGGTCTAAGGTATGGCAATTTAGAATCCTAATTATTGCGTATTACTTGATACACCCTTAAACGATAGAATAACCAAAACTAGTGGGGATTACTTGCTAATATCTCGAGCTAAACTATCATACTACCTTATTTTATTTTATTTAATTTTATGTCTTTAAGTTATTAGTTTTAATTTTCTCTTTATAAAAACCAAATAAAAATCTATATTCCTTTTCTTTAATTTCGTATTATCTGTTCTAGCTTTTATATCTGTACTAGGTAAATTGCATAAGTTCTTCCTAACTTTCGTAGTCTCTGAGGAACGAATCTTCTTATCATTAAAACTTGCATACGTCCTGTAATACTTGCAGAACCGTGCTCAGCCTAGGGTGTTATTTTCACTTATTTATATCATTATTTTATCACACCTTAGGCGACACCAATTAGTTAACCCCGTCAGGGTCAATAACAAATACTATGCGTCTATTATCTAAGTCTTTAATTAAATCCCCCGTCAAGGTAATCACTTCCCCACCAAAGTTTATAGCCTAATTACTATGAGCTAAGTTTGATTCATGACTTCAAAATTAGTGATTAAAACAGAATAATAGTCAACACAAAATACCTAGTCTAATTTAAACCATTAAATCCCAAATTCAGAAAACATAAATTACATAGAATTAGGTTCAACCAATATAGCGATTCTTATGTACTAAAGAAATTAGTTCATAACAGAATTAAAAACTGAATTTAAATTAAAGGAATTCATGTTCAAATACAAAAGATAAATTGATAACCTAAAGGGTAGGATGACTGTTGATGGAGGAACATGATTCCTCCAACACTAGCTTCTCCTTGCCTTCTTGCTCTAACTTGAAAACCTTAAGCCTCTTGTGTAATTCTATGAAGTGTGTGAAAAGAGGAGGCTAAGGGGTGTCTTTATAGGTTTTAGAAAGCCCTAATTCGTTTTCACTTGGACTGGAAGGCAAGTCAAGAATTCTTAAATTCGTAGCCCTAAAATCTAGGAAAGGTAAGATTATAGTACTGATTTGTTTTGGTCATACTCCTTCAATACTTATATGTTTGACGCGTTCCAATAGTCGAAACCATTTATCTCGGAAATATCTATCCATTGGTCTAGACCACACTCCCAAATTCCTATCCAATATTAAGTTATGAGCTCGTCTTTAGAATGTGGCTGGAATTTCAGATTTATTTGGCAGCTTTATCTTTTCCTTCTTTGCATATATCCTTCCTTAATCTTCTTATTTCCATGTATATCTCTTTCCTTTACTTCTTTGACTTGACTTGGTTTTCTAATTAATTAACCTATATCATTTAAAGATTCACAATAAATAAATAGTTAAACCGTATATGCTTTAAAAAATAACAAATCCATAATTCAAGAATAGAATTAGAAAAGTGCACTCTAAATTAGAAACTCGAATAAAATACTTCCTAACACACTAAAAATACTCTATGACTTCAATTCTCACTTCTCCTCCTTGTAGTGGGTTTTTCATGAAATTCAAGAACCTACTAACTTCGCACTAAAGATAATCAAATTAACGCACAAAAGCTCTAAAAATGCAAATAGTCTAATTCCAAGGGGAGAAAGTGTAATATGACGATTAAAGCGTAAAAGTCTATCAAATAAGTCAAATATTCACCTAAAAGGATGTCTCCAAAGGGATAATAATTAGAACAAATAGGGAGACATCAAGACCCCAAACTCAAACCTTTGTCGTCCCGACAAAGTAAAATAAAAACAAAGGATCTTTTAGGTGAACGCAGAAGGTAGAATTTAGCAAATATTCCCAAAGTACAACTTAAAACAAATCTCATATAGTTTAATCTAGGAATTAATATACACATACACATATCATATAAAATCAAACACAAAGTAATATCAATCCAAAATTAATTTCACAATGCTAGAAGGTTACGCTTATTACTTATCTCAAGATGGTGGCTATAGGGTGGTCCTCGATCCTTATTTGTTTTGAACGCTCCACTTAGCATACTCCCTATTAACTCACTGTCTAGGAATCACGAGGTCTTTACGGTTTTAATATCGGCTTAGGGACGGTATGATATGTATATTTGGTATATTTGAAGTGAGATTTTGGCTCTCTCCTCACTTACCATCAACAAACTGTCCAAGAGCTTGAGTTTACATTCGAATAATGTTCTCACTCAACCCATTTGACGCGCTAATGTAGTGTCCCAAAATTAACCCAATAAGCACTAAAGATGATTCACCTAAAAATTTCCTCTTTGCTGGTCCAAATATATTCTTTTCATATGAATTTTCTTTTCTTTTGTATAGTCATGACTCTCTTTTTGATGTTGAGATATCATGCTATTTTTTCAAATAAAAAAATTCTTTTCATAACTATTCATATTTTTTTCATTTTTTCCTTCTTTTTTTTCCATTTACTCTTACCCTGACAAAGGGTTACAATATAATAAACCTGTGAATCATCGTCAAAATATAAACAGATCACAATTGATAAGCTCAAAAATCCCAACCCAATGTAAATTCCCATACGGTGGACCTACCACCCCAAACTCAAGCTCAAGACAGGAAGTTTCAGGATCGTGATTCAAGTGCGGGTCATATGGTTATGCCTAACAATCTAAAGGGATATTGGCTTATAATGTGGCGATAAAATAAAGGCTTAAAGGCTAAAAATTTGGCTAAGAATGATATAATTAATTCAGGGATAGAAGGCCAAAAAGGATTCAACGGGCTAACAAAGAACTACCTCTATCATCTTCCTATTTACACAGCTTGCCTCTATTTCATACCTAAGTGGGTTCTCTACTCATTCAAATCTCACGTTCTACAAACCACTCGTTGTCATTAAGCACAAGTTTACTTCTTTTACATTGTTCATTAATTCTTCCTATCAATTACCTCATATTTGCATGCAATCTAAGTGCGTTTTATACTAACTCCTAAAGTCAAACTATTTTCTATCATAAATTCATAAAAATCATGCTTGATGGGGGCATTTAAAATAATCTACAATCAACACAACCCTAAGATTAATTTTATTAAAAGAATGTAAAACACAAAAACTTGGGATGAGGCATCGAACCCTACCCCAAACTCAAAAGTGAGTCGTGTCCCCACGACTCGAAAAAGACTCAATAAAGCAATAAAATTAAACTACCTACCTAGTGCCTACCATCAATTAAGAATAAGAATTAGAACGGGGTACCTGGCCATAAAGATCCATAATGTCCTCCTCCTCCGAATAAGAATAATTATGAATATCCATGATCTCAGTTACCTCTCCCAATTGTGAATTAATCCTTACAATTTCCTCCCTAAGTGCCTTGTTTTCTTTTCTTAAATAATTGACTCCATGTTGTAATTTGATAGCCCATGGGGGTGTGAAAGAATTATTCGGATATGAAGAGGAAGAGGAAGAACCTTGATCTTGATTGTGTGTCTTTTCTTTAGGCTTTGATGGTACCTTCATCCTAGCTGCGAATTTCTTGTGTAATGGTTGTGTTGGTGCCTCTACCTTTTGCCTCTTTTCAATAGGCTCATCAAGATCGGTGGATTTTCAATTGTGGATCAAGGCAAATCTTTGTTCTTCCCTAGGATGTAACACTTCGTCTTATAATCCATAGCATCTGTTCAGTTTGTCATGTTTGATTTGACCCCAAACTCAAGTTACATCAATGATAGAATAAAGTTAAGAAAGATTGGTGTGGCTTGAGTTTCTTGCTTGGATTTGATGAAAGAAGAATGTTTCTTGATGATTCTTGGAAGAATTCTTGAAAGCTTGATGATCTTGATGGTGTTTAATGGTGTAGTGTGATGAATTTGATGAAGAAGGTGTGTTTATGGATGAAGGAGGAGGGGATTATTGATGTTGTTGTGTTAATTGTGGAGGTTTAATCAAGCTTCAAGGTCTATTTATAAGTTTGGGAGCTGAAAAATTTGTATTGGAGAGGCTAGGGTTTGCACTTGATAAGGTAAGAAGTGTACAAGGCAACAACTCTTCAAAAACGGACATACTGACCGGCATACCGGCGAAATAGCCGGCTTACCGGTGCTGGACGTCTTTCTTTTTGTAACTTTCTGGCTTGAACCCGAGTCCACTACCCGAGGCCACGTGTTTGTGGGCACCGACATACCGGCGGTATCACCGGCTAGCCGGTGCGCTGTTTTTTGAAAAATTCCACTCCGTCAAAATACCCGAGTCGAGCTACCCGAGGGCACGGGTTTTTCTTCTCTCCGGTATACTGGCGGTGTCACCGGCTAGCCGGTGCGGCTATTTAATTTTTTTCTCCCTCTCGGCAAACAACCCGAGTCTTAGACCCGTGGGTCGTGTTTTTCCTCCACCGGCTAGCTGGCCAGTGCAGCAGATTTTTCTCCTTTTCGTTCATTTGCACCCCAAACTCAATTCCTACCCCATTAACACACTACCTTTCTCACTTCTTTCAAAAGTAGACACTAAGACTCGACTATAACTTAGAATTATACACTAGGAATTGAAAAACATAAAGCGATAACTAATATACAATGAAATGGCTTTTGTTTAACATCGTAAAGCTCGACGGGTTACCTCTCGCAACTATTCAGCTTCAAGGAGGTACATGACCTCCCCAGGATGTGGATCCACCATTCGATTAGTATCCTCTCCTCCATGATAAATTTTCAGACGATGACCATTCACCATAAAGTTGCGGTGTTCAGTTGGATGCTCAATCTCTATAGCTCCATGAGGCGTAACTTTGGTCACAATGTAAGGACCAGACCACTTCGATCTCAACTTTCCCGGATAATTACTAAACTTGGAGTTGTATTTCAGGACCCGCTATCCTACTTCAAATGTCTTTGCACGAATGCGATCATCATGCCACCTCTTTGTATTTTCTTTGTACAGCTTAGCGTTTTCATAGGCATGTAATCGAAACTCATCAAGTTCATTTAGCTTCATCATATGATTCTCACCGGCCAAAGTAGGATCGAAATTCAACTACGCTATCGCCCAATATGCACCTAATTCAAGTTCAAGAGGTAAGTGACAAGCCTTACCAAAAACCATACGATAAGGAGATGCACCAACTAGAGTTTTGAACGAAGTACGATAAGCCCACAATGCATCATCTAGTTTCATAGACCAATCTTTTCGTGTGGGTCCAACAGTCTTTTCCAGAATAGATTTGACCTCTCGATTAGAGACCTCAGCTTGACCATTGGCTTGTGGATGATACGCGGTAGATACACGATGTCTCACACTATACTTCTCTAGAACTGTCTTTAGATATTTGTTCACAAAGTGTGTGCCTCCATCACTGATAATAACTCTAGGTGTACCATGTCTATTAAAGATGTATGATTTTAAGAATTTAATCACTGCTCGTGAATCATTAGTTGGTAGAGCTACAACCTCTACCCATTTGGACACGTAATCGACATCTAATAGGATGTATTGATTTCCATTAGATGGTACGAAAGGACCCATGAAATCAATACCCCATACATCAAATATCTCAACTTCAAGAACATTATTACATGGCATCTCATCCCTCTTGGATATATTTCTTGTAAACTGGCATCTATGACATTTCTGAACATACTCATGACAATCCTTATGTAAAGTAGGCCAATAAAAACCGGATTGTAGTACCTTAGCAGCTGTGCGGTCACCTTTTAAGTGTCCTCCATATGGAGAATCATGACAACTCACAACCACTGCCCAAACATCAGTCTCTGGTATGCATCTTCTCACCATTTGATCACTACACACTTTGTAGAGGAAGGGACCCTCCCAAAAGAACTATTTAGCATGATGACTTAATCTCTTCTTGTCTTGTGATGTAGCTCCTTCAGGAAAGTTACCACTCACAATAAGATTCGCAATGTCTTCATACCAAGGAGTACCATCATATATAACGAATAAACTCTCATCAGGGAACTCTTCTCGAACCAACTCAGGATCACTATTAAGCTCTGAACCTTCAAGACGTGACAAATTATCTGCAACCTGATTATCACAACCCTTTTGATCTCGGATTTCTAAATCAAACTCTTGTAACAATAACACCCATCTGATTAAGCGCGGCTTAGCATCTTTCTTTTCCATAAGGTATTTAATAGAAGAATGATCGGTGAACACAACAACTTTTTCCCCAAGAAGATAGGAACGAAATTTGTCGAATGCGTACACAACAGCTAGTAGCTCTTTCTCATTTATGGTATAATATACTTGAGCACTTGTAAAGTGCTTACTAGCATAGTAGATGGAATGTAATACCTTATCTTATCTCTGACCCAAAACAGCACCCATAGCAAGATCACTAGCATCACACATAACTTCAAACGGGATCTTGCAATCAGGAGGTAATACAATAGGTGTATAAATGAGTTTTCATTTAATCTTTTGAAAGGACACAATTCAAGCTTCATCAAAAGGGAATTTGGTGTCCTTTTCAAGTAAGTTACACAATGGCTTAGAGATCTTGGAGAAGTCCTTGATGAAACGTCGGTCAAAACAAGCATGACCCAGAAAGCTTCTTACCCCTTTAACAGAAATCAGAGGGGGAAGAGTTTTAATTACATCAATCTTAGCGCGATCAACTTCCCAACCCGAACTCGAAACCTTGTGTCCCAACACTATACCTTCACGAACCATAAAGTGATTTTTTTCCCAGTTCAAAACCAAATCAGTCTCCTTGCATCTAATCAACACCTTCTCCAAGTTCCGCAAACACTCATCAAAGTTATCACCAAACACAGAAAAGTCATCCATAAATACCTCAAGGAAATCATCGATCATGTCCCAGAAAATTGCCATCATACATCTTTGAAAAGTAGCAGGTGCATTACATAATCCAAATGACATCCTTCGAAAGGCAAAGGTACCAAAAAGACATGTAAAGGTGGTCTTGTGTTGGTCTTTTGGATCTACATAAATTTGATTGTATCCTGAATACCCATCCAAAAAACAATAATATTCTCTTCCAGCTAACTTGTCTAACATTTGATCTATAAACGGAAGAGGGAAATGATCTTTTCTGGTGGCCATGTTCAACTTACGATAATCCATACACACTCTCCAACCAACAACGGTCCTTGAGGGCATGGCTTCATTTTGTTCATTCAAGATGGTAGTAATTAACACCCTTCTTTGGTACGCATTGAACTGGACTCACCCATTCACTACTAGCAATAGGATAAATGATTCCTGCGTCTAGCAACTTGATAACCTCTTTCTTCACCACTTCCTTCATCGTTGGCATCAATCTTCTTTGACCTTCAATTGAGCGTGCACTTTCATCGTCTAGAATGATTTTGTGTTGGCAATAGGAAGGACTAATACCTTTGATGTCAGCAATAGTCCAACCAATCGCCTCTTTGTTTGCTCTTAGTATACGCAAAAGTTTTCCTTCTTGAAGACCTGTTAAAGAATCTGAAACAATAACATGTAGAGTGTTGTTAGTACCTAAATACGCATACCTCAAGTCAGTTGGAAGTGGCTTTTCTTCTAACTTCGAGGGAGCTTCAATAGATGGTTTATTTTTAAGCAATGTCTCCCCCGATTCTCTGACAGGTTCATAAGTGAGGCGCTTATGCTTTGGATATCCAGAATTAAGAGTTGCCACTGTTTCGGCTAACTCTTCTATTGGCTTTGGTAAGTCAACTGTTAGGGAAGCTTGCAAGATATCTCTGAAATTCATGTATTCCCATACTTCTCGTGTGGATAGGTCAATTACGTCCAATCGGAAACAATCCTCTCGAAAATATGGAAACTTCATAGCCCCAAACAAGTTGAACTTTACCTCCTCGTCTTGGATTCGCATTGTTAATTCTCCGTTTTCTACATCAATCACAGTACACCCCATGGCTAGGAATGGTCGTCCCAAGATAATGGGGACATTTTTATCGGCGTCGTATTCAAGTATAACAAAAGTAACAGGAAAAATTAAAGTACCTGCCAAGACGAGGACATCTTCTACACATCCCTCTGGATGTGCGAGGGATATTTCAGCCATTTGCAAGACCATGGATGTCGGCCTTGCTTCTCCTATCTTCAACATCTCGAAAATTGATTTGGGCATGAGATTAATACTCGCTCCCAAATCACACAAAGCCTTTCCTTGCCACTCACTGACAATGGAAATAGGAATCATAAAACTACCAGGATCAAGTAGTTTTGGTGGAAATTTGCTTTGACATATGGCACTACATTCTTCAGGCAAACCGATCATCTTATTCTCAAGGTATGGTCTTTTGTTGGCGATGGATATCTTCAAGAATTTGACATACTTTGGCACATCTCTAATGGCATCTAAGAATGGAATGTTAATATTAAGACCTCTTACCATATTTAAGAACTTCTGATAGTCAGCCATGTCTCCTTTCTTCTGAACTCTCGAGGGAAAAGGTGGAGGAGGATGGGTTTCTATAACATCTTTCTTCTTTGGCTTTTCTGGAATCTTCTACACTTCCACTACTTCAGGTCCATCTTCTTTCTCCACCATATCTTTTACCGGTTTCTCTTTTACAGTTATTTCTTTTTCTTTCATTACGGGAAAAGGAGGTGGTGGGAGCTTCTTACTGCTTCTAAGTGTTACCGCATTACAATCTTCTCTTTGCTTGTGTTCTTCAGCATCGCTCGGAAGTTGTCCTTGTTGACGTTGAATCAATTGCTTCGACATTTGAGCTATTTGATTTTCTAACATTTTAATTGCTGTAGATGTAGATTGTTCCTCTAGGCTAGCTTTTGTTTGAATGTTGATTAATGTCAACAAGGTTTGATGAACATCTAACGCACCTTCTTGAGGTTGAGCAGGTAGGGCTTTTTGATTCATGGTCTCGGTGTAAGTGTCTTGAGGAGGTTGTCTCTGAGCTTGATTTTCGTAAGCTTGTCCACCTTGGTGGTTGTTCTGTGGTCTTGGTTGATAGTTATTACCTTAGGGACGCGGTTGATATGCATAAGTCGGAATAGCGGCCCCATTTGGATTTGAATATTTGAAACCCGGATGGTTTCTATTCGGTTGATAACCTTGACCACTTAAATTATAATTCCCTCGGTTGGAAACGAACATTACGGCTTTAGGGTTGTTTTGACAATGCTCCCAATCATTATCTTGTACACAACAGTTAGAACATCCATAAACTTCTTGTGTCACATTAACATCTTCCTTTCTACCTGAAAAACCCTTGGTAATAGCTAGAGTTAGTTGTTTTAATTGTTGCTCCAAAGTGGTCTTCAATTTATTCTCCAATGAGGAGAATTTTTTTCGATTAAAGCGCTAATCTCCCTTCCACCTCGGATAGGTGTTCTCACGGTATTCCAACCCATCTCATTCGTCACTGTTTTATTCAAAATATACTTCGCATGGATCAGTTGTACCTGTAAAAATCCACCACCACAAAGTAGGTCTATGTCTTTTCTTGAAGGTCCATCAAGGCCTCTATAAAATATCTTCATCTGTTGAATTTCTGTAAGGCCATGATCAGGGACTCTTTTCAAAAATATCTGAAATCATGTCCAACTTCTACCCAAAGTCTCGTCTTGATCTTGTTTGAATGAGGTCAACTCAACTTGCGCGTCTAATATCATATTTGTTTGGTAGTATCTATCGAAGAACGCAGTTTGTAATGCGTCCCAGGTAGTAATTTATCCAGGTTCTTGAGAATCATGCAATTCACTTTCTCCATCAATAACGAAATACCTAAAATTTGCGAAATGTATTTGATCTCTTGTCACTCCTTGCGTAATATAGAAATCGCAAATTTGCATGAACTTCTGTACAGCACGGATTGGATCTTCGCCAGGTGCTCCTCGGAAATTTCCATAACTCTGAAATTGAGATAACATACCAGGATCGGGTCTGATTCTCGCGACGTTAATATCTGCAGGGCCAATTCCGAAGGCAGGAGCTCGATATTGAGCTTGTTCAGGTCCATTGACGAACCATAGATAATTGTTTTGAGGATGTTGAACTTGTGGAAGATTCTGACCATTCTGTTGATTCAGTTATTGATTTTTGACACCTTCGATTTCTGCTTCTCTAGCCAACCTCTCTTCTAACTCTTCTGCTTTAGCTTCTCTCTTTCTTTTGTTTGCTTCTCGAACTAGGTTTTCGGGATTCTCAAGGATCACGAGATCTTCAAGCATATACCAAAACCTGTAAGCCTGAGAAAGAAAGACAACCCAAAGCGTAAAACTGAAAAATAAAGCTAAAACTAAACTAACAATTAAACTACTAAAGATTAACATCGGGGTCACACGCTACCGTCCCCGGCAGCAATACCAAAAACTTGGTGGGACCTGGTGTGTTAGAAAATAAGAAAGATAATATAGAGGAACCACAAACTGCAAGTGTACAGTTGTCCCAAGCAATATATGATAATCAAGTTCGTTCTCAGGGAAAGATTAGGTATAACTCTAGTATTAATCAGATAGTAGTAGAAATTGCTTGACGGAATAATAAAATAAAGATTTTTGTTTTGTTTTTATAAAATAATAGATGCAAGAAAATAAATTACGGAAATAAAATAAAGAAAGTAAAAGAGAATTTAAACTTTAGAAGAGAGAGAGTACTTGATCCTCACAAGGGTTTCACCTAACCTATCTAATTAATGCTTCTGTTTAAGGGCTAAACTGGTATTATTGTGCTAGTCGGGACTCTAATATCTCCCGACCCCGGTCAGGGTCGACTTAGGAGCTATCCTACGGTATTACAAACCCCGTCAGGGTGATTATAAGCTACTTTTAGATAAATACTAATTTACCTCATTGGATGCATGGTTAGTTAAGCCCGTCAGGGTCAATAACGAATATTACGTGTCTATTATCTAAGTCTGTAATTAAACCCGCCGTCAAGGTTATCACTTCCCCACCAAAGTGAATAGCCTAATTACTATGAGCTAAGTTTGATTCATGACTTCAAAATTAGTGATTAAAACAAAATAATAGTCAACACAAAATACCTAGTCTAATTTAAACCATTAAATCCCGAATTCAGAAAACATAAATTAAATTGAATTAGGTTCAACCCATATAGCGATTATCAAGTACTAAAGAAATTAGTTTATAACGGAATTAAAATTGAAATTAAATAAAAGGAATTAATGTTCAAATACAAAAGATAAATTGATAACCTAAAGGGTAGGATGTCTGTTGATGGAAGAACAGGATTCCTCCCGCACTAGTTTCTCCTTTCCTTCTTGCTCTGACTTGAAAACCTTAAGCTTCTTGTGTAATTCTCTGAAGTGTGTGAAAAGAGGAGGCTAAGGGGTGTCTTTATAGGTATAGAAATCCCTAATTCGTTTTTACTTGGAGTGGAAGACAAGTCAAGAACTCTTAAATTCGTAGCCCTAAAATCTAGGAAAGGTAAGATTCTGCTGCTGATTTGTTTTGGTCATATCTCCTTCAATACTTATCCGTTTGACGCGTTCCAATAGTCGAAACCACTTGTCTGAGAAAGCTCTTTCCATTGTTCTAGACCATTCTCCCAAATTACTAGTCAATCTTAAGTTATGCGCTCGTCTTTAGAACGTGGCTGGAATTTCAGATTTATTTGGTAACTTTATCTTTTCCTTCTTTGCATATATCCTTCCTTAATCTTCTTATTTCCATGTATATCTCTTTCCTTTACTTATTTGACTTGACTTGGTTTTCTAATTAATTACCATATATCTTTTAAAGCTTCACAATAAATATATAGTTAAACCGCATATGCTTTAAAAAATAATAAATCCTATGAATAGAAATAGGAAAGTGCACTCTAAATTATAAACTCGAATAAAATACTTCCTAACACACTAAAAATACTCTATGACTTTAATTCTCACTTATCCTCCTTGTAGTGGTTTTTTCATGAAATTCAAGAACCTACTAACTTTGCACTAAAAATAATCATATTAACGTACAAAAGCTCTAAAAATGCAAATAGTCTAATTCCACGGGGAGAAAGTGTAATATGACGATTTAAGCGTAAAAGTCTATCAAATAAGTCAAATATTCACCTAAAAGGATGTCTCCAAAGGGCTAATAATTAGAACAAATAGGGAGACATCACTCTTCATATTGAGTTTTATTTTCCTTTCATTCATCAACATGTTGCTCAAAGAACTACGAGACTTCAATACACACCTTTTGCTGGCTTGTTAACAGATATTTTCACCAAAACTCACATGATGTCTCCCTATTTGTGATGATTTAATCCTAGTTGGAGACATCTTTTTTAGTGATTTAGGAAGCCTTTGAGTCAATTTTCTTGAGAAATGCTACACTTTCCTATTTTGAGTCTTGATTTAGTAAATTATTATTTTTAGAGCATATTGGGTTTAATTATTTATTTAGTGTGAAACTCTAAAGATAATTATGGGAGATAATTACCTCTAGGGTCTTGACTACACCCCCCTCTTCAAGTTGGGGACCCTGCCTAGAGCCTCTTCTTACTAAAGACCTCAGAAACTTTTTAACACATGAAACCCAAAACCCCTGTTACCTTTCTACCCTCAAATGTTTTTTACAATCATATATATAGTCTTTTCCACATTCTCTCTCTTGTAAATTGCATGAGCTCATTTTACTACTCTCTTTCTTCATTTTCGTGAGATCTATTTTGGAGCTTTCCATATTTATTTCATATCATCCCTTTCGATTTCAACCTTCTGCTGTTGTGTTTATAGATTCATCACGTCTTCATCGTATCATTGTCTCTTTATTTTGCAGTTTTTTCTTCGTTATAAGGTTTGTGTCCAATCTATTAACTTTGTTTTCTCAGAGATTCATATTTGTTTATGTTAATATTGCTTTCTGCAAAGTAATAGCAATGTTTAATCCAAATATTTAGTATATCTCGTCTTATATGTCTAGTTTTTCCATTTAAGCCATGATTTCGTGAATATATCATCTTTGGTTTACAGTTTTTTAATCTTTTTCTCATGTGTTTTCTGGTAGATTTGTTCATGTTTTGTTTGTTATGGCATATATTCATGTCATTTTACGTGTTTCTTTCATTGTTTTTCCATTATAACGTTAGTGTTCTTCGATCTCAGATTTTTAGGGTTTATCACAGCCGCTGCATGCATGAAAGTACAGTACTGTACGAATACTCACTGTTTTTTGAATTTCTGAGAGTACTCACTATTTTTCAAATATACAGAGTGTTCCATATTTTACGCTATTTTCAGCGTATTGTACGGTCTTCTGGTTGGTGTAGTACTCTCGGTTTGACATAGTGCTCTTGTTTTTATAGAGTACTCTGTGTTTGACATAGTACTGTACGTATACTCACTGTTTTTTGAATTTCTGAGAGTACTCACTGTTTTTATAGAGTACTCACTGTTTTTATGGAGTACTATTAACTGGACAGAGTACTCCCAGTTTTAAAGATTACTCACTGTTTTTATAGAGTACTCACTGTTTTTATGGAGTACTCTTAGTTTGGCAGAGTACTCCCAGGTTTAAAGAATACTCACTGTTTTTATAGAGTACTCTGAGTTTTATAAAATACTCTGAGATTTAAAAACAGTGAGTGCCCATCTTACTGTTACTATTCCATAGAGTACTCTAATTGTTATATTTCTTGTGTTAAATCACTGTCTACCATTTTCTGTGACAGTTAATATGATTCAAGATGTGCTTGTCGTGTTCAAGATGGGAACTGATCAGATCTTCCTCCCTTTTCATCAGCTCAATGGCATTAACTCAGTAAAGAAGTTTGTTCAGTCTAGGTGGCCTCAGCTATCTAAAACTGCTGTTACTTCTTATACTATAGGGGAGTATAAAGACTCCCTGCTTGAAACTGAATCAGATTTTTGCACAATTAAGTGGATTCTTGGACGTGGTGTGTTTGACAAGGTTTATATTTATGTTACTGATTCCAGGACCCCCTCCTTCAACAATATATCCTCTCCAGAATCACATGGCATTACTAAACCTATCGCCGCTGAGCCTATTCAGTCTGTTGTTGCCTCTACCCCTAATCCAGCCTATTTTATTCATGAAAAGAAGGCTATGTTGAGTGATTCTTGGAAACTTGGCTTACAAGGTGTTGGACAGTGTTTTGTTGGTGGTGCTGAGCAGTTCCGTTCCGTTCTTTGCAAGCAAGCTGTCGTTGATGGGTTCGATTTCGACTACATTCATAATAATAAGAATTCTCGCATAAGCGCTCAGTGCTTCTACAAGGTCGAGTCGGGTTGCAAGTGGTATATATACGTATCGCTTGATAAGTCAAACGAATTTTGGTATTTGCGTACATATAGGAATAATCACACGTGCGGTCATGTTTACAAGAAAACCTCACACTCCCGGTTGGATTCTTCCATTCTCAGTCGTGTTATTTACGATGAACTTCGTTCTAAACCAGCTTCCAGGCCTAGAGAGATTCAGTCTGTCTTAAAGGAGAGTTATGGTTTCGATATATCGTACAAAACATCTTGGTCTACTATCCATAAGGCCAAGGACAATCTATACAATGATATTGGATCTTCATTCAATCGTTTGCAAGCTTACTTTGAAAAGCTCCAGAAACTTGATCCGAATACTGCGTTCTCGGTTCAGTGCGATCCTGAATCCCGTGTATTTCACAGATGTTTTTTCGCATTTGGTGGGTCCATTGCTGGTTTTAAGTCTTGTCGCCCCATGTTATTTCTTGACTCTACTCACCTGAAGTCCAAGTACAAAGGCTCGTTATTTGTTGCTACTGCAAAAGATGGAGATCAAGGTATTATATTAACATATTTATTGTTTTCATGTTATTCATTAGTTTCTATTACTCTTTATTTACTTTTGTTTTGTTTGTCCTTGTCAGGGTTATTCCCTGTTGCTTTTGGCGTTGTTCCCGGTGAGGACATCGACAATTGGACGGCATTTCTTCAGTTTTTAAAGCCCCTTGTCGAGGGTCGCCCTCTCACGTTTATATCAGACCGCCACAAGGGTCTAATAAATGGTGTTAGGGATGTTTTCCCTCAAGATAGTCACGGTCATTGCATTAAACATATAGAGAAAAACCTCAGACTTGCTATTTCTGGCACTACCTTTTACCGTGACAGGATGGTGTATCTGCTCAAGCAAGTCGCGCATGCTCCTACTGTTGCACATTATGATCAACAGATGGCTAAATTCCTGCTTGAAGGAAAGAAGCCGGTCAAAGATTTCCTAAAGGGTTTGCCAAGGGAAAATTATGCGAATGCTTATTTCCCTGGTAGACGATACGGTGAGATGACTTCTAATGCAGTTGAGTCGTTTAACTACTGGATATTAGGTCAAAGGGGACTTCCTGTTTGCGAGCTAGTTGACTCTCTTCGGGTTAAGTTAATGCAGTGGATTTATGAACGATCTTTAAAGTCATCCAAATGGACTTCACCATTATGCCCGGCTATTATGGAGCTTTATAACACTAATGTTGGTCTCAGCTGCACTTGGACCTTTAAACAATCAACACCTTCTTTGTTCCAAGTCGGCTCAAATCCAATCATGGTGGTAGATATAGATGCCCGTACCTGTTCTTGTTGTGAATGGCAAGAGCTCGGCTTCCCTTGTCAGCATGCTTTATGTGCACTATCTAGTGTTTCTGTTCGTGATCCGTTCGTTTATGTAGAGTCATACTTTCACACTTCATCATACCAGAAAACTTATGCAAATAGCATACCTCCTATGTCTACCTTTCAAGTTGAAGTCCCTGTTCCCGAATCTCAGATTATTCTTGCTCCTGAAGTTAGGGTTCAACCTGGTAGGCCTCAGACTAAGCGCTTTCGTTCATGCACCGAGAAGGTTGTCCGTCCAATTCGTTGTACCAATTGCAAGAAGGTGGGACACAATAAATCTACTTGCCGAGCTCCACCCAAATGATAATTCAACTATTGTTTTTAATCTGGAATCATGTTTTATTTATCTTCTTGTTAAACGTTTTTTCACTCCTTGGTGCCTTTGTACTATTTCTGCAGTTATATGTTTTTAAGTTGTAGTAGTTGAATTTGACTGAATCATGCCATTCTTGTTATACTCTTTAATATGTGTTGAATTTGATTTTATTTGTCGTAGTACTCTATACATTTGTGATTAATAATCTATGAATCTATATGTCTGAATTAAAACACTATTTTATACTTTGTTAATATTTATGCATATACATAGAGTACTCTATACATTATATAGAGTACTCTATATAATATATAGAGTACTCTATATAATATATATGAGTACTTTATATATAGAGTACTCCATACATTACACTGAGTATTCTCTATATATGAATTAACACTAATTATACTCCTATGAATAATATATATAATTGTACGAGTACTCTATATAATATTAGGATTACTCTATTACTCACACATTTGTCAGAGTACTCACACAGTTGTCTGAGTACTCACACATTTTGTCTGAGTACTCTCTATTTTTTCTCGGAGTACTCACACATTTTATCTGAGTACTCTCTATTTTTACTCGGAGTACTCTCTATTTTTGTCTGAGTACTCATTATTTTGTCTGAGTACTATAAGCTTTATATTTTCATGCAATTTTTAACTACAAAACAATCAATAAAATACCAAAACCCTGTTTCATTCATATTTCATATCAAGTGCTTAAAACATCCAAAAACATCCAAAAAACCAAATCAAAGTTCCAAAACAAACCAAGTACTTATCAAACATAGATAAAAACCCATCAAAAAAGTCTAAATAAAAGTCTAAATCTTAAATCAAAATCCTCCCAACACCCTTTACAAAATAAATTATCGATGATTAATCAGTTAAGAACGTTTCCCCCTGTTTATGCATTGTGAATATTTGCTGCGCAACAATTTCCTAATAATCATTGCTCGTCCTTCGTTAATATATTTTTGAATGTATGTCTTCTGTTTTATCACCCCATTCCGATAAAAGGCATAACACCAGAGGATTACAAAAACTCCGCAGTCAACGTTTCCTGGTTCTTGTTCAATACAATCTACATTGGTCATTATATATTTATCTTCTTTTCCTGGTTTTATCTTCCTCAAGACATTTTGTACCAAGAATTTTCTATACTTTGCTGCGGTTTGCTCTGTCTTTGAACCAATTGACTCTGGATTTTTCGGTTTGATTGAGTTATAATGGTAAAATTCTTTATTATCCCTGCTGTACACTAACAAACTCCAATGTCCACAGCTACCATCTTTGACAAACACAGGTAATAGGGTGAATGCATAATCTTGGCTATTTTTATAAAATGGTTCTGCAATATAAATCTGACATGCTTCAACGTTCTCATGATCGATCAAACTCTGCAGTAAAATTGAATATTTTTAAAAACAATTCATAAAGATAGAGTACTCATAATAATATTCAGAGTACTCACAGTTTTGTTAATTAAAAACATAGAGTAATCTTAGTTTTCAATAATAAAAAATCAGAATACTCATACAAAACTTCAGAGTACTCACAGTTTTGTTAATTAAATTCTTAGAGTACTCTCAGTTTAACATCATTGAAAAACAGAGTACTCGCAATTCGTAGAGTACTCACAGATTTGTTTAGTAAATTCTTAGAGTACTCACAGTTCAACTTCATTAAAACACAGAGTACTCACTACTTTATTTTTCAAAATGAAAACTCAGAGTTTACTTACCATGCTCATCGCACTCTGGTGTGTCACACCATACTTCCCTCCTTTGACTCCATATTCTTCTTGTACCATTTTTAACATAGCGTCAATTACCTGCAAAATGAATTAATCACATACTCAATGTCCAATTTTTTATATTTGTATCTATATGATCATATTTTAATTTGTTTACCTGTACTTCAATCATTCCTTTGTGCGCAACAGCAAAAGCATCTTTTCCTGATACTAATAAATCATTCTCTTTATCCCACCATATAGCATCTCCCAAGTTTTCTTTTTTTATTTGCAAAAGAAAATTATAATCCTTCTCATCTACTGTGTCCTCACCATTCCACTGTTGTTTTTGATTAATTTGTCCCCCTTCATCTGTGGTTTTCTTCTTCAAACGTGTATCCTTTTCCTTATCAGTTTCTTCAAAGTTTGCTGTCATTTTTTTTACAATCACTTTCTTTTTGGTTGTTTTTTCCACCCCCCCTTCTTTTGGTTTCATTGTTACTTTAACTCTTTTGGTTCTTGGTTCTTCTACAAAATAAGAATCCACAGTTTTTGCGGCAGCTGCTGCACAGTTATTTTTCTTGACATTTCTCTCTATCGACCCTGGAGTCGCTAATCTATACGATCTTCTTCGTTTATTAAACGTTTTTACTTCACCAACCAACTCCAAATCAGAATTAGTCCCCTCCTTATCCTTATTCAACCCTTTCTCTCCACCCTCTTCAACACCTTCTTTTTCATTACTCTCCAACAATTTAGCCGCCGCTCTAAGGTTTTCACACTCCGACTTGTACTTTTCTAGTTCTTCCAGGCTTTCGTTGTACCACTCGCTTATTTCTTTATGCTCCTTGTCCTTTTTAATGGATTCATTCTCCAACTTCTCCTTATCCTCCTCCAGCTTTTCAATCTGCCCCCTCAGTTTATTTATTCTTCCTTCTTGGCTCACAATCGCGTCCTCCAACTCCTTACTTCTAACTTCTTCTTTATTCACCTGATTGCTCAATGTCTCCACTATCTGCACTACTACAACCTTTTCTTTTTTCAGTGTTTCTATACAAGCCTTCATCTCTTCAAGTTTGAAACCTTTTTCTTGTATTCATCCCTTTCCTTTTTCAGACCCTCGACCTCATCGATTAATTCATTTTTTTTCATTTCCTGACTCAACCAACTTTTCCTTCAACGATTTAACAATTGGATCTGCAGAATCTTTACCTTCTTCTATTTCACCGGTAAACCTCAATCTGATTGTTCCAGCCTTATGAATCACCATCCCCACCGTGTTATCCAAATCTGTTTCTTCTTCTTTGCTCAAACTCTCTTCTTTTTGAACATCCATATCATTTTTGTCAACTTCCTCACCCCCTCTCGGTGGGCCATCGTCTATGTAGTCATATATCTCCATCTCTTCCTCCTTACTACCACAAGTTTTATCCATGTCCGTAACACTCGGCTCTCCTTTTTTTTTTATTTAAATCCTCCTCCCCAACCACTCCAATATCTTCATTATTGTTGGATAACTTACTCTCTTCCTCTACTTGTTCTGTGTCTTCAGTTTCCACTACTCCAACATCTTCATTGATTTTGTCTACACTCTCAGTTTTCTCATCCTCACGATTAACATCATCCATTACTCCATCCCCATTATCATTCATCCAACCATCAACGTTGATGTCTTCATCATCTGAAACTCGTTTCCCATCATTCAAATCTCCAGATTTCTGTAGATTTTTATCTCCATCCCTTTTTTCTTTCTCTACCGTCCCACTACACTCTCATTCATTTCTTTCTATTGCTTCGTCATTGTTGTTTTCACGCTCATATACCAGCCATCCCTCTTCAACAGCACTTGGTTGTATCTCCTTCCTTCTTACTTGCGTATTTCAGTCATACAAGTTCAGAGTACTCACAATGTTTACAAAAAAGAGAGAGTACTCACAACTTTTTAATGAAAAAGAGTGAGTACTCACAACTTTTATTAAAAAGTCAGAGTACTCACAGTTTTAAAGAAAAACACAGAGTACTCTTCGTTTTTAAAGAAAATCTCAGAGTACTCACAGTTTGTAAAGCAAAACTGAGAGTATTCACGTTTTTTCATACACTAAAACTATGAGTACTCTCTATAACTACGAGTACTCTCTATAAAAAAATAAAAATATATTCAATAACCTTGTTCTTCTTCACTGATTCCAACTTGATTTTGCTTGCTCCCAGCATGAACTCCCACTTTAGACATCTAGGCACTGCATTTTCTTCATCTTCTTTCAATCTTCCAATATCTTTAACACGTTCAAAAAGCCATGGCTACAAGAAAAAAACATTATATTACATTGTTTTTCTCTAACATTTTTATATAAATTTAAATACATTCATCTTACCAACAAAACAAACAACCCCCCCTTTACTCGCGATGTATCTGTACATTTTCTTATAGACCGAAATATGTAACTGCGCATTTCTCCAGCCCAGTTGTAATCTTTTAATCTATCTAGGTCCTCACAGATACTTATGTGTAACTGCTTGGACTGGTAATGTCTTTTCGATAAACACAACGATGTTAAAGTGTATATGGACAACAAATTTGCAATGTCTTCACGCGCCTCTATCGTTAGTTCCTTACCTTCAAACGTTTTTATTACTCCTGCTATTTTGCCACTTAAATTTTTCAAATTGACTTTTTCTGCACTTCCAAACATCCTTCTATACCAACTCGACCTACTGTTCCCCTCAGTTGTAATTTTCTTTGGCAAATGATCATGTCCACATTCTATGCCTAAGAGTATTTTTATTTCCCTCTCCGTTATTTGAATTTCTCTGCCACCAATGACAAAACTACTACTTACGGTAGAATAGCTGTCTATAACTTGTTTAATTAGCACGTCTGATTTCTTCAAAGCCGTATATTTATCCCTTCTGTCATACAACCCTTTCCAGAGCCTGTAAAACGGTGTCCTTTTGCACTCTGATAAGTGACTTTCAGTCATTCCAGGAATCTGCATGATTCCTAATAATCCATTGATGTTTGATCTGTATTGGATAGCCTTCTTTTTATTCTGTACATGGCTCAACAATGTCAAGATTGAGAGTACTCTAAGTTTCTAATAACAAATAAGAGAATACTCATAGTTTTCATATACAAACTTAGAGTACTCTGAGTTTTTCTATACAAATAAAAGAGTACTCTTAGTTTTTACTATATAAAACTGTGAGTACTCTGAGTTTCGTGTAGTGAAACTAAGAGTACTCACTATTTGTTTATAGTTAAAAAACGTAGCCTACTCATAACGCAATAAAACACAGAGTACTCCAGAATAAACAGTGAGTATTCCAGAGAATCATCCAAGTACAGAGCAAAACATAGAGTATTTCAACAAATCTGTAGAGTAATTTGACCAAATAACAGAGAGTATTCAAATCAAAACAGTGAGTATCGATCCTTAATCTAAGATTACACATGCAAAAACTATAAAACCCAGAAAAGCATCAACATATTCATATCAAAACATAGAGTATTTCAACAAAACTGTAGAGTATGGAGCAAGTAACAGAGAGTATAGAGCCAAAAACTAAGAGTACAATTGCAAAAACTACAAATCACAGATTATCGAGCCATAAACTAAGAGTATACATGCAAAAACTTCAAAAACACAGGAAATCAGTGAGTATTCATATCAAAACATGGAGTATCGAGCAATAAACAGAGAGTAAACAGTCAAAAACTACAAAACCCAGAAAAGACGCTTCATATTCATATCAAAACATAGAGTATTTCAACAAATCTGTAGAGTATTGAGCAAATAACAGAGAGTATAGAGCCATAAACTAAGAGTATACATGCAAAAACTTCAAAAACGCAGTAAATCAGTGAGTATTCATATCAAAACATGGAGTATCGAGCAATAAACAGAGAGTAAACAGTCAAAAACTACAAAACCCAGAAAAGACGCTTCATATTCATATCAAAACATAGAGTATTTCAACAAATCTGTAGAGTATTGAGCAAATAACAGAGAGTATAGAGCCATAAACTAATAGTACACATGCAAAAACTACAAAACACAGATTATCAGTAAGTATCGTCCATAAACTAAGAGTATACATGCAAAAACTTCAAAAAACCAGTAAACCAGTGAGTATTCATAACAAAACATGGAGTATCGAGCCATAAACAGAGAGTAAACAGTCAAAACCCAGAAATCCAGAGAGTATCGACCATAAAACCGTGAAAACAAACCCAAATCACAAAAACCCATTTCAAACCTTCTTAGTTTTGCCGGAATCGTTGTCAGATTCACCGCTACTCATTGTTTTGTAATTGATTTGATAGAGTTTTTGCTTTCGGCTGTTGAATTCGGAGAGAGAAACGAGAGCGCTTTTTGGAAACTCAATCGAGCGAATCTGAGGAGAATGGAGAGAGAATCAGAAATATGAGAGTATTTATACCCCAAGGGTAGAAAAGACAATTGTCAAAATTCAGGTCCCTAAGAAGAATGCCATTTAAAAAACTACTCTATAGAGAAGACAATTTGTCTCCAAGACCCTACATATAATTCACCCTAATTATGGAGATTAATTAGATTGCAAGTCAAAGACTAAAATATATGGAAAGAGATAAGCATGGTAATTGGAGATAAGGAAAGAAAAGCTAAAAACATGGAAAAGGAAAAACTGCCATAAATCTGAATTCCAGCACCTACGAAAACAAATCAGCTTATATCTCAAAATAGGTTTGGAATTTGGAGAAACGATCAAGATCAAAGTTGAATATCTTTCCGAGACGATGAATTTCGACTACTCATACACGTCAAACGGAAGAGTATTGAAGCTGCTAGGACCAAAACAAAAACAGGCCTGATTCCATGTTTTAAGGTTATGAATTTGAGTTGGGCTTGGAGTCCACTACTTACCTTTTCCTTCAAGAAAACGAATTAGGGTTCCTAAACACCTATAAATACACCCTTATACCATTGTAAAAATGTCCTTTCTCAGTTTCAAGCTTAGGCTTAGTCCTTACTTGTATTTTCTCAGTTTTAAATAATAGCTTAGCCTTTAATTTAATATTTATCCTTAGAATCAAGCTATTCATCCAAGAAGCAAGCTGACCTATAGAGGAAGACTAGAAGAAGAAGTTGGAGAGTGACAAACTCCTCTTCTACATCTCTCCTTCTCTATATTTAGGGTATTTAGCTATAGATTTATGCTCAACCATATTTCTAAACTTTTATTCTGTAAGTTTTACTTTTTATTGTTGGGTTATTATTTTGTCTTTAAATTCATTAATACTATTTGTTATTTTAATTGATTTGAGCTTGCCGTATATTGTTATTATATGTTTTGACTTATTGTTACATCCCTAGATTTGGCCAATCTTAGGGTTATTCTTAGTTATTGACAACACCACATAATAGTCTAGTTTTGATCATTTGCCTAACTAGATAGCCATAAAGGTTTGATTTAATCACCAATCATTACTCAGGAATCCTTGGTAGTGGTAAGGTTGCTCCTAAGCCTAATAGAGGCTAGGTAGAATTTAGAATCCTTGTTAATATATAATGCTTAATCTGTGACAGGTTAGAATAACAACTTAGTAAAATAGACTCATATTAGTGATCCTAATCTATTTGACTTACATTCATATTTATTTATCTGTTTTCATTATTTATTTATTCGCGTTAGACAATTTTTCATATTTTATTCTAAACATATAAATTCATCTACGCTTGTTAAACATAAGTAGATCTAACGGATTAAATCCCTGCAAACGTACTTAACTTATCATTAAAACTTGCAAATGATATGTGATACTTGCAGTGAGTTCCGTGGTTCTCAAGGGTGTGTGCTCTTTATTATTATCTTTATTTATCTATTATTTTATCACACCTTTGCCCCCACCATCAACCTACATATCGTTTTATGGATTTGATTTCTAAACTCAAGATAGTGTCGTTCTCACCCCCTTGATTTTGAGGGGGAGTGTTAGATTATCTATATTATATATCGTATATTTATTTTTACATTAGTTAGAGAGATAATCTACCATAGTTATTACATTCTCTCCAAATTTAGAATTATCATAAATATAACTATGTAATGTATCATAAGTATCACTTGCATATATACAAAGTACAATTTTCTAATAGTCTTTTCTTTACATTTCAAAAATTGCAATGAGAAATGGAAAGAACATAGTCGGACCCAGAGCATTCACATAGGATAAATTAAAGTAGTTCCAGAGGCTTCTTAACTCAAACAATATACAGTATATAGTTTACATCACCAAGACTATTCTTAATTTAATTTCTTTTATCCCCTTTAGTGATTACATATTTTTTTAATTTTTAATATGGAGTTACCCATTCTAGTTATCTAATCTTCTTTGATGGTTTTCAATAATTTTTCTTGTAACTTATTACTTCTCTCGCGATCAATATTATTTATTAAGATCCCATTGTGTTCCAGACTCAAAATCATAATAATCAGTATCAATTCGATCAAATGTTGAATACAGTGAAGAATACGGATTTACACATAATAAATATTATTTTACGCAATGAACAAAATTAAATATATGGCGTCATTTTTCTCTCTCCCCCAAGTTTCTAGTTTTCCAAGAGCATAGTATGGTATAATACTCAAACTTTACCATCTAATAAAATATGTAAATAGTCGTTATTTGTAAATGATTATTATATGTGAATCCATTTTCTTGATTATTGAATTGAAAATCATTTGGTTACCCAATATAGGTGCTTCTATCATAGTCATTGGTTATGGATGACTGAGATGTGTATGCATTTGTGTATGTGAAGAAGACGTATATGATCATTAATATTAATGAGGGATGGGGTAGGATAAAATGGATTGCGGTGGAGAGGAGAGGAGTGTGCAAATTTATACAATATTTTGAGAGTTTATTTTTTATTTTTTTTCATAACGTATGTGGTTAAATAAGTGGATGGGTGAGGAGGTGGGTGCAAAGAATATAATAAATATTGGGGTTTCAATTGATTTTTAAAGTTGATGGGATTAAATAATAAAATTGAAGGTGGGTGTAAATAAAATAATAAACTTAAGGTTTTTTAGATGATGTATAATGGGTTAAATAATATTTGAATAATTATTTAAATATTTCTTAGAGTCTGAGAATTTTTGTAATTTTTTTTGAATTTTAAATGATAAAATATGACTTGAGAGTATAAATTGACAAAAAAAAATGGGTAAGAAGGGCGTATACCTAAAGTTCAAGATAACTATACAAAATAAAAGGTAGCGTGTTAAAACACGAATAGTTCAGGGAACAGGTTAAAACAAGTAAAAAGATTAATGTAGGCATTTTATCTATATATATTTTAGTATTTTTTTATTAAATGTTATTCTAAAAGAATGGTAAAATCAAGTAGCTCATTTGTCTCAATAAAACTCGTGTCGAGATCCTAGTGGTCAATCTTCTAAAAATAAAACGGGTCAAAAACTATAAAATAAATAATTAAAAGCACTAAAAAATAAATTAAGGTTATATCTAAACTTCCTATATCCACATCACAGCTCTCTTCCCTCACCCTCTCAACCAGATCCCCATTTCCCTATCTCTGTTAATTACAGTTCCTATCAACTCCACTTACGACGCCTTCTTCTCATCTCAAGGCTCAGTCCCCCTCAGATCCATCAACGATGGCAACTAGTTTTTGAAAACGCCGCACCGTTCAACTTCATCATTTTCTCTTCCAACTCATCAAGCAGAGATAATATTATCTCTATACGGTCCTTGTAAATCATTCTCTCTCTATATAGATTAATTTTATTAATAAAAACTACAAATATCAAATATTTTTTATCTTTTTTTCTAGATCTGATAATAAATTAAGTACTGCTATACTATAGATTTGTAATTGACTGTTAACATATTGATCTTTTTACAGGTGATGTATATGCAAAAAAACATTTTTTATTTAAATGAAAAGATCAATGATCATGTCATTTCAATCATCAACCAAAACATAGACAATAATGCGAGAAAAGGTAAAACATACTATTTGGATGTAATTTTTCAAGATTGATTATCTAATGACTCCATTTATAAAGGTAAGTTTAAATCTAATGAGTCCCTAATTTTAGTAGAAAGCTTGGGGGTTGGATTATAAATAATGGACCTCTAACTTACATATTATAGAAAACTCAATTCTTGGGTACCAAATTCATAAAAAATTTAAGCCACATCTGACTAGATTTACATGACTCGTTACATTTCCTTTCAATTTTTTTATTACCATTAATCTTGTCTCTCTTTATGGTTCATGTTGCATTTTTTTTCTTTTTTACCTCTTCAAGTGCATAATTATTGCATTATTCTAATTAAAAAAAAACCATAGCATATACATTAATGAAATATAATAAATATATCTACAAGAAAAATTTATATTTATTTAAAATTATTATAATCATAGGATGGTGGAAAATATGTAACATAATTATAATCTATTAATAAATTATAAATTAATATTTTAATATTTATTTCAAACATTATTGTAAAGAATTTAAAAATAATAAATCAGTTGCATAAGTAATGAAAATTTTAAAATCAATAAGTTAGATGAAATAGAATTTCTTTTGTTAGAATGGAGAGGTTGGTGTTATGCTAGGCAGCGGGTCTAGAGAGAGAATGGGCATGAGATGTTGGTGTTCCAGTTTTCTCGACTAGAAATTGGTTAATTTGTAATAAGATATAGCGTGCTTTACTTTGTCAAAAAAAATAAAAAAGTAGAGAAGTTGGAATAGGAAGATGGTTAGGCTAAGTCCAACAACTCACTATTTTTTTAGACATAATTGGAAGTCAAATTATGACGTTTAACTTCCCACAACAATTTTGCTCCAACAACTTCCCTATTTCAATTTCCAGTATTACAATTTTATATTCAAATATTATTTTAATAATTTTATTTTAATAAAAAATCTTTATTTACATATTTTATAAAAGTTATATATTAATTATAATTATATTTATAATTATATATTCCACACATTTATAATTTGTAGAAACATATTATTTTATTTTTTTTGAAAATAATATAATTTATAAAAAAAATCTTTTACAGGTGACAGAGGAGAAGGTGGTGGTAGAATGAGCAGTAGCTCTCCATCAACTGAGAGTGAATCGTCTGGTGGAGGTCCGCCACCACTACCAAGGAGAGTGACTCGAGATGATGGCATGCCTGGATTAGGCATGCCATGGAAATGATTGTGTTAACCCCCCGAGCTATGGATCTTGCTGAGCAGCTCGGGGTTTTTTTATGTATTTTTTAGTTTAAAAATTCACACTAGTTGTAGTCTTTATCTTTTTGCATACATCAGTTGTAGTGTTTATCGATGTTAGTTTTTTATGGTAGTTTGACTTGTGGTGGTACCTTCTGTTGTTGTTCAATGGGTTGTTTTTATAAAAAGAAGTTACAAAATTTTGAAAAATTGAAGTGTTAGAATTTTTATTTTAATAATATTGTTTGATGTTTAATTAAACCCTCTTGATAGGGTATACGAGTAATCCTCCTATTTCAGTTTGCTAAATCTCCTACCATAATGGGGAGAGAGAAACTGAAGTGGTTGAATCTAAAGCTTGGTGGCAGTAGCATATATGGAAAGTAAATTATTCCATAAAAAATCGGATCTTAGATCAGCTCGACTCAGCTCTCTGTATCTTATTTCGATTTGCATACTGATGTCTCCCTAATTGTTCTTATTTTCGACCCTTGGGAGACATCATTTTTTATGTTTATTTGAATATTTTTATAGACTTTTGAGTTAAAAATACAATAATTCGGAATTTCCATTTTATTTCTAGTAATTTTGATTTATTAAACTTTTGCGCGTAATATTGTATATTTTAGTGGAAAGTTTGTAGGTTTTGATTATTATCTAGGAATGGAATCCGAGAAGAGAGTCAAAGATCGTGATATGGAGTCAAGACTTGAAGATAAATCCCGAAGATATCGTTTTTAGAGCTGAAAATCTGTTTTCCAGGCCATAGATTGCTGATTTCAAGGTGCTTAAGAACTGATTTAGCCGCTGACCTTTGAAGAGAAAACATTCCTTATCGAGTTACGGAACTTTAGCAACTAGAATGAGGTCAATTGGAGTCATAACGAAGCGGGAAAAGCCGTTTTAGTGAAGGTGTATCAGCAGTTACGGAATTTTGGGCTTAGAATTTAGGCTTGGACATTTAATTAGTGTTTTATTATTAGGTCCAAGCCCTAATCCGTTTTTACACTTATAAAAGGAGCCTTTGACTTCTATTTTTCAGACAATTCACATTCCACAAGATTAAACATCAGAGAGAAGCAACAGAAGGAAGAAAGAAGAAGCTGCAAGAACTGGAGAGGGTCTATATCTCCGTTCTCAGTCATTCCAAACTCCGGAAATTAGGTTTCTTTCAATTTTAATTTTGTAATCAAATATGAATTCCATTTCAATTAATTTAGTTTTTCTTTTAATTAGTATGAGCTAAACATTTATTAGTGCTTGAGAACAATTAATAGGTGAATCCCAATCTTATTGAATTTCGAATATTGAATTTGGGTTTCTGTTAAATTAAATTAGATTGGGGCTTTTACTCTTTTCTATAAATTAAGAATATTTATTGTTTTTAGCGTCATGAACTAGGAACAGGTGTTAGTATTTAGGCTATTCCAATTAGTGGCAATTGGATCATCCTGTCGGAGGGTTTAAATACAGAACCATTTATTCAATCTAGGATAGAAGCTATTGATTCTGACGAACTTAGCTAATTCTAGGGCCAATGAGGTAAAAGAACTTAAACATCCAAAAGTGGATCATATTTACCCTAACGGGACTAGTGACACTCTAGGATCGCCTTATAGTCCACCCTGACGGGGGTATAAGGAATTTAGAATCCCGACCATTGTAATTGACCAATTTAGCCCTTAAACAACATAAGTTAGGAAATAGGATTGGGAGGATCCTTGCGTTCTCAAGTGCTACTTCTCATACTGCGTTTTACATCATTTTACTTGCGTCTTAGCTTTTATTTGCATTTTAATAATTGTCTTTCATTTACTTAGCATTAATAGAAAAAAACAATCAAACATATTTTCTTTACTTGCTTTCATAAGTGCAACCATTCATTACTTGTTAAACATTGTAGTCAACCATCCCGTCCTTGGAACGAATCTGTTTTATCAATTATACTACTTGGGACAACCGTACACTTGCGGTTGTGGTTCGATAATTTATTGCATTTATTTTAGAACACACAAAGGACCACCAAGTTTTTGGCGCCGCTGCCGGGGACGGTAGCGTGTGACACGGTGTTTACCTTTAGTGATAGTTGCATTTATTTTATTTTATCAGTTTTACGCTTTTTGTTTATCTTTTTCAGGTTTTTAGGTTTGGTGTATGCGAAGAAGGCTATTCAAGGATCTAGAGCCAACACCTCCGATCCTTAATAATCCAGAATCGTTGATCAGACTTGCTAACAAGAGAAGAAGAGAACAAAAAGCTTTAGAAGTAGAAGAGTTAGTTAACAGAATGGAGAATATCAATCTTCAGAATCAACAGAATAATGGACAAGGCCAGCTAGATGCAAATGGCCAACCTTTAGCTCCAGGCATTATTCCTCAAGTTCAACCACTAAATCCTAATCCTCAAGTTCAGATAGTGATGAATCAAGATCTGTGGTTTGTTAATTGTCCACCAGAAGCTCCGCTCCGTGCTCCTGCTCTAGGAGTAGGTGCTCCAGATATTAATGTTCCAAGATTTCGTCCAGATTCGGGTATGTTAGCTCAATTCCAAAACTTTGGAAATTTTTGTGGTAGACCACAAGAAGATCCTATCCGAGCTGTGCAGAAATTTAAGCAGATATGTGATTCTTACATCACACAAGGGGTTTCAAGGGAAAAATTGTATTTTGCTGCGTTTCGATTCTTTGTCATTGATGGAGCGAGTGAATGGCACGATACACAAGATCCTACGAAGATAACAAACTGGGACCAATTAGAAACTGCTTTCTTTGACAGATTTTACCCAAGTAAAATGAGGTTAGATGATCAACTTGAGTTAACACATGTCCGTCAAGAGTATGATGAAACTTTGGGTAAGAGTTGGACAAGATTTCAGATGTGTTTAAGAAGGGTTCGCGATCATGGCTTTACAGAACAACTACAAATGAAAATATTTTACAAAGGCCTTGATGGAACTTCAAGAGAGAAGTTGGATTTGTTATGTGGTGCAGGTTTTCTTGAAGTTCAACCCATGTATGCTAAAATCATTTTAGAAAGAACAGTCAAGAATGAAGTTGGGTGGACTTCAGTAAGAACACCGGTTAAAGGAGTGAGTAATGTCAATATGGAGGAAAATTTTGCCACGCTTGAGAACAAGATTCAGAACACTATAGAGCAACATTTGAAACAGCTTACATTAGCTGTAAAAGAGGGATTTTCGGGTAAGAAGGTAGCTGTGCAAGCTGCACAAGAGGTTTATATGTGTTCGATTTGCAGGGTAGATGATCATGATGAGGAAAGTTGTCCGAATAATCAAGATCCTGTGATGTTTGTGTCCAACAGAAGGAATTTTAATTCAAGTGGTAATGGATATCAGCCTAACAGAAACCATCCTGGGTTTCAATACTCAAATCCGAATGGGGCAGCCAATCCTACATATGCGTATCAGCCGCGTCCCCAAGGCAACAATTACAATCCAAGACCACACAACAATTATCAAGGAGGACAGAATCAGGGTAATTATGTACAAAGACAAGCTCCTCAGAATACTTACGATGAAACATTGAACCAAAAAGCCTTACCCGCCCATCCACAAGAAGGAGTAGTTACCCATCAGAAAACCGTTGAAAGTTTAATTGCTCTTCAAACACAAGCTATGGAACGTCAACAAGCATCTGAAGCAAATATGAAATTAATACAGAATCAAACGGAGCAATTTGCAAAACAGCTCAATCAGCGTCCACAAGGGCAACTCCCTAGTGACACAGAAAACCTGAGACAACATGAAGATTGCAAAGCTGTGACATTAAGAAGTGGTAAGAACCTTCCTCCACCTCATTTTCCCGTTATGAAAGAGAAATAAGTTCCAAGAAAAGAAAAGGGAGTGGGTGAGAAAGAGAAGGAAAAAGACAGTGAGGTTGAAGAAATAGTTAGGCCAAGTGAGATTCCAAAGAATAAAGATGATATTGTGATTAATCGCCCTCCACCACCGTTTCCATCTCGAGTTCAGAAAAAGGGTGATTTGGGTGATTTTCAGAAATTCTTTAATAGGGTGAAGGGTCTGAGTATTAATATTCCGTTACTAGAGGCTATTCGAGATATTCCTAAGTATACAAAGTTTTTGAAGAGGGCCCTCACTAACAAAAGGCCTTATTGTGATAATGAGATGATTGGTCTTCCTGAAAAGTGTAGCGCGATTTGCCAGAGTAAATTACCTCCAAAGTTAGTTGATCCTGGGAGTTTCACAATTCCGATACCGATTGGAGAAGAATGGAAAGGAAAAGCGCTTTGTGATTTGGGTGCAAGCATCAATTTTTTGCCCAAATCGATCTTTGATAAGCTAAAAATTGGAGAAGCAAGACCCACTTCTATGGTCTTGCAAATGGCGGACATGTCTCTTGCACATCCTGAAGTCCGAATTGAAGATGTCCTCGTTAAGGCAGGTACACTTATATTTCCAGTTGATTTCGTAATACTTGAGTACGATGCAGATAGAAATGTCCCCATTATTTTGGGTATACCATTTCTAGCCACAGGGCGTACATTAATCGATGTAGAGAACGGCGAATTAACAATGAGGAAATAAGACGAGGAAGTCAAATTCAATGTATTTCGAGCTATGAAATTTCCAGATTCTCGGATGATTGCTTTAGAATGGATGTAGTTGAGCAAGCATCGCAAGAGGTATTTAATTGCTTAAATTTTGATGATATTTTGCAGGCTGCTTTGACATTAGATTCACCTGAGATGATGGAAGAGCTTGCCGAAATAGTGGCAGCTCTCAATTCTGAAAATCCGAAGTATAGGCGTCTTGCCTATGAACCTGTGAGAGAACCGGGGGAGATTGTTCCTAAAAAGAAGCCTTCAATCGAATCTCCTCCGGAATTGGAAGAAATACGATTGCCAGCACACTTGTGGTATGCGTATTTAGGTACTAATGAAACTCTACCTGTTATTGTTTAAGCTAATTTAACAGGTCCTCAAGAAGATAGCTTGTTGCGTGTGTTAAGAGCCAACAAAGAAGCAATAGGTTGGACAATTGCTGACATCAAAGGCATTAGTCCATCCTATTGTCAACACAAAATTATACTTGAAGATGATAACGCACGCTCAGTTGATGGTCAAAGAAGATTAATGCCCGTTATGAAGGATGTAGTGAAGAAAAAGGTGATCAAGCTTTTAGATTCGGGGATTATTTACCCCATTTCGAGTAGTGAATGGGTGAGCCCAGTTCAGTGTGTACCAAAGAAAGGAGGAATGACAACAGTTCTTAATGATAAAAATGAAGCGATTCCTTCAAGAACGGTAGTTGGATGGAGAGTTTTCATGGATTAAAGAAAGCTGAACAAGGCCACCAGAAAAGATCATTTCCCTTTACCCTTCATCGATCAAATGTTAGATAAATTAGCTGGAAGAGAGTACTATTGCTTCTTGGATGGTTACTCCGGGTACAGTCAGATTTACGTGGCTCAAGAAGATCAACATAAAACTACCTTTACATGCCCATTTGGTACTTTTGCATATCGTAGAATGCCATTTGGGTTGTGTAACGCTCCCGCTACTTTTCAAAGGTGTATGATGGCCATCTTCTGGGACATGATAGATAATTTCCTTGAAGTGTTTATGGACGATTTCTCCGTGTTTGGTGATGATTTTGATATATGTTTAGACAACTTGGAGAAAGTGTTAGTATGATGTAAGGAAACAGATTTGGTGCTCAACTGGGAGAAGTGTCATTTTATGGTTTGCGAAGGTATTGTTCTGGGTCACAAAGTTTCAAGTGCTGGGTTAGAGGTTGATAGAGCAAAGATAGAGGTAATTAAAACTCTTCCCCCTCCTGTATCTGTTAAAGGGGTAAGGAGTTTTCTTGGCCATGCTGGCTTTTATAGGCGTTTTATTAAGGATTTTTCTAAGATTGCTAAACCGTTATGCAACTTACTCGAAAAGGATTCCAAATTCCTTTTTGATGAAGCTTGTTTAGTGGCCTTCCAAGCAATTAAGGAAAAGCTTATTTCTGCTCCTATAGTGTTACCTCCAGATTGGAATTTACCGTTTGAGGTTATGTGTGATGCGAGTGATTTGTGTATGGGAGCTGTATTGGGACAGAGAAAAGAGAAGGTTTTTCATTCGATTTACTATTCTAGTAAAACTTTTAGTGGTGATCAGATTAATTACACAGTTACAGAAAAGGAGTTGCTAGCAGTTGTATATTCATTTGATAAATTTCGCTCTTATCTTCTTGGAGCGAAAGTTATTGTTTATACAGATCATTCCGCGATCAGATTTCTTATGGAAAAGAAAGATGCGAAACCAAGGTTAATCAGATGAGTGTTATTGCTTCAAGAGTTAGATTTAGAGATCAAAGATAGAAAGGGTTGTGAGAATCAGGTGGCAGATCATCTAACGCGTTTAGAGGGTTCAGAGATAAATAGTGGTACTGAAGCAGTTAGAGAAGAGTTTCCTGATGAGAGTTTATTCGTTGTTCGAGATTATGAAGCTCCGTGGTATGCAGATATTGCGAATTTAGTGGTGAGTGGTGTTTTTCCTGAAGGTTCTACTTATCAAGAAAGAAAGAGGTTAGCTCATCGTGCTAGACAGTTCTTTTGGGAGGATCCGTTCCTCTACAAAGTTTGTGCTGACCAAATGATACGAAGATGTGTAGCAAGGAAGGAGACTGAAGCCATTATAGCTGGATGCCATGATTCACTATATGGAGGACATTTCAAGGGAGATAGAACTGCTGCAAAGGTATTCCAATCAGGTTTTTACTGGCCTTCTCTTGTTAAAGATTGTCATGAGTATGTTAAGAAATGCACGAGATGCCAGTTTACCGGAAACATATCAAAGAGGGATGCGATGCCACGTAATAATGTATTAGAAGTTGAAATATTCGATGTTTGGGGTATAGACTTTATGGGTCCTTTCATTCCTTCAAATGGTAACCTCTACATCTTATTAGCTGTTGATTATGTGTCTAAGTGGGTAGAAGCGGTGGCTTTACCTACCAATGATTCACGAGTGGTGATTAAGTTCTTGAAATCACATATTTTCACTAGACATGGCACACCTAGAGTGATTATTAGCGATGGGGGATCCCATTTCGTTAATAAATATCTGAAGACTGTTCTAGAGAAGTATGGAGTAAGACACCGTGTTTCGGCTAACTCTTCTATTGGCTTTGGTAAGTCAAGTGTTAGGGAAGCTTGCAAGATATCTCTGAAATTCATGTATTCCCATACTTCTCGTGTGGATAGGTCAATTACGTCCAATCGGAAACAATCCTCTCGAAAATATGGAAACTTCATAGCCCCAAACAAGTTGAACTTTACCTCCTCGTCTTGGATTCGCATTGTTAATTCTCCGTTTTCTACATCAATCACAGTACACCCCGTGGCTAGGAATGGTCGTCCCAAGATAATGGGGACATTTTTATCGGCGTCGTATTCAAGTATAACAAAAGTAACAGGAAAAATTAAAGTACCTGCCTTGACAAGGACATCTTCTACACATCCCTCTGGATGTGCGAGGGATATTTCAGCCATTTGCAAGACCATGGATGTCGGCCTTGCTTCTCCTATCTTCAACATCTCGAAAATTGATTTGGGCATGAGATTAATACTCGCTCCCAAATCACACAAAGCCTTTCCTTGCCACTCATTGACAATGGAAATAGGAATCGTAAAACTACCAGGATCAAGTAGTTTTGGTGGAAATTTGCTTTGACATATGGCGCTACATTCTTCAGGCAAACCGATCATCTTATTCTCAAGGTATGGTCTTTTGTTGGCGATGGATCTCTTCAAGAATTTGACATACTTTGGCACATCTCTAATGGCATCTAAGAATGGAATGTTAATATTAAGACCTCTTACCACATTTAAGAACTTCTGATAGTCAGCCATGTCTCCTTTCTTCTGAGCTCTCGAGGGAAAAGGTGGAGGAGGACAGGTTTCTATAACATCTTTCTTCTTTGGCTTTTCTGGAATCTTCTCCACTTCCACTACTTCAGGTCCATATTCTTTCTCCACCATATCTTTTACCGGTTTCTCTTTTACAGTTGTTTCTTTTTCTTTCATTACGGGAAAAGGAGGTGGTGGAGCTTCTTACTGCTTCTAAGTGTTACCGCATTACAATCTTCTCTTTGCTTGGGTTCTTCAGTATCGCTCGGAAGTTGTCCTTGTTGACGTCGACTCAATTGCTTCGACATTTGAGCTATTTGATTTTCTAACATTTTAATTGCTGCAGATGTAGATTGTTGCTCTAGGCTAGCTTTTGTTTGAATGTTGATTAATGTCAACAAGGTTTGATGAACATCTAACGCACCTTCTTGAGGTTGAGCAGGTAGGGCTTTTTGATTCATGGTCTCGGTGTAAGTGTCTTGAGGAGGTTGTCTCTGAGCTTGATTTCCGTAAGCTTGTCCACCTTGGTGGTGGTTGATAGTTATTACCTTAGGGACGCGGTTGATATGCATAAGTCGGAATAGCGGCCCCATTTGAATTTGAATATTGGAAACCCGGATGGTTTCTATTCGGTTGATAACCTTGACCACTTAAATTATAATTCCCTCGGTTGGAAACGAACATTACGGCTTCTGGATTGTTTTGACAATGCTCCCAATCATTATCTTGTACACAACAGTTAGAACATCCATAAACTTCTTGTGTCACATTAACATCTGCCTTTCTACCTGAAAAACCCTTGGTAATAGCTAGAGTTAGTTGTTTTAATTGTTGCTCCAAAGTGGTCTTCAATTTATTCTCCAATGAGGAGAATTTTTTTTCGATTAAAGCGCTAATCTCTCTTCCACCTCGGATAGGTGTTCTCACGGTATTCCAACCCATCTCATTCGTCACTGTTTTATTCAAAATATACTTAGCATGGATTGGTTGTACCTGTAAAAATCCACCACCACAAAGTAGGTCTATGTCTTTTCTTGAAGGTCCATCAAGGCCTCTATAAAATATCTTCATCTGTTGAATTTCTCTAAGGCCATGATCAGGGACTCTTCTCAAAAATATCTGAAATCATGTCCAACTTCTACCCAAAGTCTCGTCTTGATCTTGTTTGAATGAGGTCAACTCAACTTGCGCGTCTAATATCATATTTGTTTGGTAGTATCTATCGAAGAACGCAGTTTGTAATGCGTCCCAGGTAGTAATTGATCCAGTTTCTTGAGAATCATGCAATTCACTTGCTCCATCAATAACGAAATACCTAAAATTTGCGAAATGAATTTGATCTCTTGTCACTCCTTGCGTAATATAGGAATCACAAATTTGCATGAACTTCTGTACAGCACGGATTGGATCTTCGCCAGGTGCTCCTCGGAAATTTCCATAACTCTGAAATTGAGATAACATACCAGGATCGAGTCTGAATCTCGCGACGTTAATATCTGCAGGGCCAATTCCGAAGGCAGGAGCTCGATATGGAGCTTGTTCAGGTCCATTGACGAACCACAAATAATTGTTCTGAGGAGGTTGAACTTGTGGAAGATTCTAACCATTATGTTGATTCAGTTATTGATTTTTGACACCTTCCATTTCTGCTTCTCTAGTCAACCTCTCTTCTAACTCTTCTGCTTTAACTTCTCTCTTTCTTTTGTTTGCTTCTCGAACTAGGTTTTCGGGATTCTCAAGGATCACGAGATCTTCAAGCATATACCAAAACCTGTAAACCTGAGAAAGAAAGACAACCCAAAGCGTAAAACTGAAAAATAAAGCTAAAACTAAACTAACAATTAAACTACTAAAGATTAACATCGGGGTCACACGCTACCGTCCCCGGCAGCAACGCCAAAAACTTGGTGGGACCTGGTGTGTTAGAAAATAAGAAAGATAATATAGAGGAACGACAAACTGCAAGTTTACAGTTGTCCCAAGTAATATATGATAATCAAGTTCGTTCTCAGGGACAGATTAGGTATAACTCTAGTATTAATCAGATAGTAGTAGAAATTGCTTGACAGAAAAATAAAATAAAGATTTTTGTTTTGTTTTTATAAAATAATAGATGCAAGAAAATAAATTACGGAAAAAAAATAAAGCAAGTAAAAGAGAATTTAAACTTTAGAAGAGAGAGAGTACTTGATCCTCACAAGGGTTTCACCTAACCTATCTAATTAACGCTTCTGTTTAAGGGCTAAACTGGTATTATTGTGCTAGTCGGGACTCTAATATCTCCCAACCCCGGTCAGGGTCGACTTAGGAGCTATCCTACGGTATTACAAACCCCGTCAGGGTGATTATAAGCTACTTTCAGATAAATACTAATTTACCTCATTGGATGCATGGTTAGTTAAGCCCGTCAGGGTCAATAACGAATACTACGCGTCTATTATCTAAGTCTGTAATTAAACCCGCGGTCAAGGTTATCACTTCCCCACCAAAGTGAATAGCCTAATTACTATGAGCTAAGTTTGATTCATGACTTCAAAATTAGTGATTAAAACAAAATAATAGTCAACACAAAATACCTAGTCTAATTTAAACCATTAAATCCCGAATTCAGAAAACATAAATTAAATTGAATTAGGTTCAACCCATATAGCGATTATCAAGTACTAAAGAAATTAGTTCATAACGGAATTAAAATTGAAATTAAATAAAAGGAATTCATGTTCAAATACAAAAGATAAATTGATAACCTAAAGGGTAGGATGTCTGTTGATGGAAGAACAGGATTCCTCCCGCACTAGTTTCTCCTTTCCTTCTTGCTATGACTTGAAAACCTTAAGCTTCTTGTGTAATTCTCTGAAGTGTGTGAAAAGAGGAGGCTAAGGTGTGTCTTTATAGGTATAGAAATCCCTAATTCATTTTTACTTGGAGTGGAAGACAAGTCAAGAACTCTTAAATTCGTAGCCCTAAAATCTAGGAAAGGTAAGATTCTGCTGCTGATTTGTTTTGGTCATATCTCCTTCAATACTTATCCGTTTGACGCGTTCCAATAGTCGAAACCACTTGTCTGAGAAAGCTCTTTCCATTGTTCTAGACCATTCTCCCAAATTACTAGTCAATCTTAAGTTATAAGCTCGTCTTTAGAACGTGGCTGGAATTTCAGATTTATTTGGTAGCTTTATCTTTTCCTTCTTTGCATATATCCTTCCTTAATCTTCTTATTTCCATGTATATCTCTTTCATTTACTTATGTTACCTGACTTGGTTTTCTAATTAATTACCATATATCTTTTAAAGCTTCACAATAAATATATAGTTAAACCGCATATGCTTTAAAAAATAATAAATCCTATGAATAGAAATAGGAAAGTGCACTCTAAATTATAAACTCGAATAAAATACTTCCTAACACACTAAAATTATTCTATGACTTTAATTCTCACTTATCCTCCTTGTAGTGGTTTTTTCATGAAATTCAAGAACCTACTAACTTTGCACTAAAAATAATCAAATTAACGCACAAAAGCTCTAAAAATGCAAATAGTCTAATTCCACGGGGAGAAAGTGTAATATGACGATTTAAGCGTAAAAGTCTATCAAATAAGTCAAATATTCACCTAAAAGGATGTCTCCAAAGGGCTAATAATTAGAACAAATAGGGAGACATCACTCTTCATATTGATTTTTATTTTAGTTTCATTCATCAACATGTTGCTCAAAGTACTACGAGACTTCAATACACACCTTTTGCTGGCTTGTTAACAGATATTTTCACCAAAACTCACCTGATGTCTCCCTATTTGTGATGATTTAATCCTAGTTGGAGACATCTTTTTTAGTGATTTAGGAAGCCTTTGAGTCGATTTTCTTGAGAAATGCTACACTTTCCTATTTTGAGTCTTGATTTAGTAAATTATTTTTTTAGAGCATATTGGGTTTAATTATTTATTTAGTGTGAATCTTTAAAGATAATTATGGAGATTAATTAGATTCCAAGTCAAAGACTAAAAGATATGGAAAGAGATAAGCATGGTAATTGGAGATAAGGAAAGAAAAGCTAAAAACATGGAAAAGGAAAAACTGCCATAAATCTGAATTCCAGCACCTACGACAACAAATCAGCTTATATCTCAAAATAGGTTTGGAATTTGGAGAAACGATCAAGATCAAAGTTGAATATCTTTCCGAGACGATGAATTTCGACTACTCATACGCGTCAAACGGATGAGTATTGAAGCTGCTAGGACCAAAACAAAAACGGGCCTGATTCCATGTTTTAAGGTTACGAATTTGAGTTGGGCTTGGAGTCCACTACTTACCTTTTCCTTCAAGAAAACGAATTAGGGTTCCTAAACACCTATAAATACACCCTTATACCATTGTAAAAATGTCCTTGCTCAGTTTCAAGCTTAGGCTTAGTCCTTACTTGTATTTTCTCAGTTTTAAATAATAGTTTAGCCTTTAATTTAATATTTATCCTTAGAATCAAGCTATTCATCCAAGAAGCAAGCTGACCTATAGAGGAAGACTAGAAGAAGAAGTTGGAGAGTGACAAACTCCTCTTCTACATCTCTCCTTCTCTATATTTAGGGTATTTAGCTATAGATTTATGCTCAACCATATTTCTAAACTTTTATTCTGTAAGTTTATTTTTTATCGTTGGGTTATTATTTTGTCTTTAAATTCATTAATACTATTTGTTATTTTAATTGATTTGAGCTTGCCGTATATTGTTATTATATGTTTTGACTTATTGTTACATCCCTAGATTTGGCCAATCTTAGGATTATTCTTAGTTATTGACAACACCACATAATAGTCTAGTTTTGGTCATTTGCCTAACTAGAATAGCCATAAAGGTTTGATTTAATCACCAATCATTACTCAGGAATCCTTGGTAGTGGTGAGGTTGCTCCTAAGCCTAATAGAGGCTAGGTAGAATTTAGAATCCTGGTTAATATATAATGCTTAATCTGTGACAGGTTAGAATAACAACTTAGTAAAATAGACCCATATTAGTGATCCTAATCTATTTGACTTACATTCATATTTATTTATCTGTTTTCATTATTTATTTATTCGCGTTAGACAATTTTTCATCTTAACTTATATTTTATTCTAAACATATAAATTCATCTACGCTTGTTAAACATAAGTAGATCTAACGGATTAAATCCCTGCGAACGTACTTAACTTAACATTAAAACTTGCAAATGATATGTGATACTTGCAGTGAGTTCCGTGGTTCTCAAGGGTGTGTGCTCTTTATTATTATCTTTATTTATCTATTATTTTATCACACCTTTGCCCCCACCATCACCCTACATATCGTTTTATGGATTTGATTTCTAAACTCAAGATAGTGTCGTTCTCACCCCCTTGATTTTGAGGGGGAGTGTTAGATTATCTATATTATATATCGTATATTAATTTTTACATTAGTTAGAGAGATAATCTACCATAGTTAATACATTCTCTCCAAATTTAGAATTATCATAAATATAACTATGTAATGTATCATAAGTATCACTTGCATATATACAAAGTACAATTTTCTAATAGTCTTTTCTTTACATTTCAAAAATTGCAATGAGAAATGGAAAGAACATAGTCGGACCCAGAGCATTCACATAGGATAAATTAAAGTAGTTCCAGAGGCTTCTTAACTCAAACAATATACAGTATATAGTTTACATCACCAAGACTATTCTTAATTTAATTTCTTTTATCCCCTTTAGTGATTACATATTTTTTTAATTTTTAATATGGAGTTACCCATCTAGTTATCTAATTTTCTTTGATGGTTTTCAATAAATTTTCTTGTAACTTATTACTTCTCTCGCGATCAATATTATTTATTAAGCTCCCATTGTGTTCCAGACTCAAAATCATAATAATCAGTATCAATTCGATCAAATGTTGAATACAGTGAAGAATACGGATTTACACATAATAAATATTATTTTACGCAATGAACAAAATTAAATATATGGCGTCATTTTTCTCTCTCCCCCAAGTTTCTAGTTTTCCAAGAGCATAGTATGGTATAATACTCAAACTTTACCATCTAATAAAATATGTAAATAGTCGTTATTTGTAAATGATTATTATATGTGAATCCATTTTCTTGATTATTGAATTGAAAATCATTTGGTTACCCAATATAGGTGCTTCTATCATAGTCATTGGTTATGGATGACTGAGATGTGTATGCATTTGTGTATGTGAAGAAGACGTATATGATCATTAATATTAATGAGGGATGGGGTAGGATAAAATGGATTGCGGTGGAGAGGAGAGGAGTGTGCAAATTTATACAATATTTTGAGAGTTTTTTTTTCTTTTTCATAACGTATGTGGTTAAATAGGTCGATGGGTGAGGAGGTAGGTGCAAAGAATATTAATAAATATTGGGGTTTCATTTGATTTTTAAAGTTGATGGGATTAAATAATAAAACTGAAGGTGGGTGTAAATAAAATAATAAACTTAAGGTTTTTTAGATGATGTATAATGGGTTAAATAATATTTGAATAATTATTTAAATATTTCTTAGAGTCTGAGAATTTTTGTAATTTTTTTTGAATTTTAAATGATTAAATATGACTTGAGAGTATAAATTGACAAAAAAAAATGGGTAAGAAGGGCGTATATCTAAAGTTCAAGATAACTATACAAAATAAAAGGTAGCGTGTCAAAACACGAATAGTTCAGGGAACAGGTTAAAACAAGTAAAAAGATTAATGTAGGCATTTTATCTATATATATTTTAGTATTTTTTTATTAAATGTTATTCTAAAAGAATGGTAAAATCAAGTAGCTCATTTGTCTCAATAAAACTCGTGTCGAGATCCTAGTGGTCAATATTCTAAAAATAAAACGGGTAAAAAACTATAAAATAAATAATTAAAAGCACTAAAAAATAAACTAAGGTTATATCTAAACTTCCTATTTCCACATCACAGCTCTCTTCCCTTACCCTCTCAACCAGATCCCCATTTCCCTATCTCTGTTAATTACAATTCCTATCAACTCCACTTACGACGCCTTCTTCTCATCTCAAGGCTCAGTCCCCCTCAGATCCATCAACGATGGCAAATAGTTTTTGAAAACGCCGCACCGATCAACTTCATCATTTTCTCTTCCAACTCATCAAGCAGAGATAATATTATCTCTATACGGTCCTTGTAAATCATTCTCTCTCTATATAGATTAATTTTATTAATAAAAACTACAAATATTAAATATTATTTATCTTTTTTTCTAGATCTGATAATAAATTAAGTACTTCTATACTATAGATTTGTAATTGACTGTTAACATATTGATCTTTTTACAGGTGATGTATATGCAAAAAACATTTTTTATTTAAATGAAAAGATCAATGATCATGTCATTCCAATCATCAACCAAAACATAGACAACAATGCGAGAAAAGGTAAAACATACTATTTGGATGTAATTTTTCAAGATTGATTATCTAATGACTCCATTTATTATGGTAAGTTTAAGTCTAATGAGTCCCTAATTTTAGTAGAAAGCTTGGGGGTTGGATTATAAATAATGGACCTCTAACTTACATATTATAGAAAACTCAATTCTTGGGTACCAAATTCATAAAAAATTTAAGCCACATCTGACTAGATTTACATGACTCGTTACATTTCCTTTCAATATTTTTTATTACCATTAATCTTGTCTCTCTTTATGGTTCATGTTGCATTTTTTTTCTTTTTTACCTCTTCAAGTGCATAATTATTGCATTATTCTAATTAAAAAAAACCATAGCATATACATTAATGAAATATAATAAATATATCTACGAGAAAAATTTACATTTATTTAAAATTATTATAATCATAGGACGGTGGAAAATATGTAAAATAATTATAATCTATTAATAGATTATAAATTAATATTTTAATATTTATTTCAAACATTATTGTAAAGAATTTAAAAATAATAAATCAGTTGCATAAGTAATGAAAATTTTAAAATCAATAATTTAGATGAAATAGAATTTCTTTTGTTAGAATGGAGAGGTTGGTGTTATGCTAGGCAGCGAGTCTAGAGAGAGAATGGGCATGAGATGTTGGTGTTCCAGTTTTCTCGACTAGAAATTGGTTAATTTGTAATAAGATATAACGTGCTTTACTTTGTCAAAATAAATAAAAAAGTAGAGAAGTTGAAATAGGAAGATTGTTAGGCTAAGTCCAACAACTCACTATTTTTTTAGACATAATTGGAAGTCAAATTACGACGTTTAACTTCCCACAACAATTTTGCTCCAACAACTTCCCTATTTCAATTTCCAGTATTACAATTTTATATTCAAATATTATTTTAATAATTTTATTTCAATAAAAAATCTTTATTTACATATTTTATAAAAGTTATATATTAATTATAATTATATTTGTAATTATATATTCCACACATTTATAATTTGTAGAAACATATTATTTTATTTTTTTTGAAAATAATATAATTTATAGAAAAAATCTTTTACAGGTGACAGAGGAGAAGGTGGTGGTAGAATGAGCAGTAGCTCTCCATCAACTGAGAGTGAATCGTCTGGTGGAGGTCCGCTACCACTACCAAGGAGAGTGACTCGAGATGATGGCATGCCTGGATTAGGCATGCCATGGAAATGATTGTGTTAACCCCCCGAGCTATGGATCTTGCTGAGCAGCTCGGGGTTTTTTTTTTATGTATTTCTTAGTTGAAAAAACCACACTAGTTGTAGTCTTTATCTTTTTGCATACATCAGTTGTAGTATTTATCGATGTTAGTTTTTTATGGTAGTTTGACTTGTGGTGGTACCTTCTGTTGGTGTTCAATGGGTTGTTTTTATAAAAAGAAGTTACAAAAGTTTGAAAAATTGAAGTGTTAGAATTTTTATTTTAATAATATTGTTTGATGTTTATTTAAACCCTCTTGATAGGGTATACGAGTAATCCTCCTATTTCAGTTTGCTAAATCTCCTACCATAATGGGGAGAGAGAAACTGAAGTGGTTGAATCTAAAGCTTGGTGGCAGTAGCATATATGGAAAGTAAATTATTCCATAAAAAATCAGATCTTAGATCAGCTCGACTCAGCTCTCCGTATCTTATTTCGATTTGCATACTGATGTCTCCCTAATTGTTCTTATTTTCGACCCTTGGGAGACATCATTTTTTATGTTTATTTGAATATTTTGATAGACTTTTGAGTTAAAAATACAATAATTCGGAATTTCCATTTTATTTCTAGTAATATTGATTTATTAAACTTTTGCGCGTAATATTGTATATTTTAGTGGAAAGTTTGTAGGTTTTGATTATTATCTAGGAATGGAATCCGAGAAGAAAGTCAAATATCGTGATATGGAGTCAAGACTTGAAGATAAATCCCGAAGATATTATTTTTAGAGCTGAAAATCTGTTTTCCAGGCCATAGATTGCGGATTTCAAGGTGCTTAAGAACTGATTTAGCCGCTGACCTTTGACGAGAAAACATTCCTTATCGAGTTACGGAACTTTAGCAACTAGAATGAGGTCAATCGGAGTCATAACGAAGCGGGAAAAGCCGTTTTAGTGAAGGTGTATCAGCAGTTACGGGATTTTGGGCTTAGAATTTAGGCTTGGACATTTAATTAGTGTTTTATTATTAGGTCCAAGCCCTAATCCGTTTTTACACTTATAAAAGGAGCCTTTGACTTCTATTTTTCAGACAATTCACATTCCATAAGATTAAACATCAGAGAGAAGCAACAGAAGGAAGAAAGAAGAAGCTGCAAGAACTGGAGAGGGTCTATATCTCCGTTCTCAGTTATTCCAAACTCCGGAAATTAGGTTTCTTTCAATTTTAATTTTGTAATCAAATATGAATTCCATTTCAATTAATTTAGTTTTTCTTTTAATTAGTATGAGCTAAACATTTATTAGTGCTTGAGAACAATTAATAGGTGAATCCCAATCTTATTGAATTTCGAATGTTGAATTTGGGTTTCTGTTAAATTAAATTAGATTGGGGCTTTTACTCTTTTCTATAAATTAAGAATATTTATTGTTTTTAGCGTCATGAACTAGGAACAGGTGTTAGTATTTAGGCTATTCCAATTAGTGGCAATTGGATCATCCTGACGGAGGGTTTAAATACAGAACCATTTATTCAATCTAGGATAGAAGCTATTGATTCTGACGAACTTAGCTAATTCTAGGGCCAATGAGGTAATCGACCTTAAACATCCAAAAGTGGATCATATTTACCCTAACGGGACTAGTGACACTCTAGGATCGCCTTATAGTCCACCCTGACGGGAGTATAAGGAATTTAGAATCCCGACCATTGTAATTGACCAATTTAGCCCTTAAACAACATAAGTTAGGAAATAGGATTGGGAGGATCCTTGCGTTCTCAAGTGCTACTTCTCATACTGCGTTTTACATCATTTTACTTGCGTCTTAGCTTTTATTTGCATTTTAATAATTGTCTTTCATTTACTTAGCATTAATACAAAAAAACAATCAAACATATTTTCTTTACTTGCTTTCATAAGTGCAACCATTCATTACTTGTTAAACATTGTAGTCAACCATCCCGTCCTTGGAACGAATCTGTTTTATCAATTATACTACTTGGGACAACCGTACACTTGCGGTTGTGGTTCGATTATTTATTGCATTTATTTTAGAACACACAAAGGACCACCAAGTTTTTGGCGCCGCTGCCGGGGACGGTAGCGTGTGACCACGGTGTTTACCTTTAGTGATAGTTGCATTTATTTTATTTTATCAGTTTTACGCTTTTTGTTTATCTTTTTCAGGTTTTTAGGTTTGGTGTATGCGAAGAAGGCTATTCAAGGATCTAGAGCCAACACCTCCGATCCTTAATAATCCAGAATCGTTGATCAGACTTGCTAACAAGAGAAGAAGAGAACAAGAAGCTTTAGAAGTAGAAGAGTTAGTTAACAGAATGGAGAATATCAATCTTCAGAATCAACAGAATAATGGACAAGGCCAGCTAGATGCAAATGGCCAACCTTTAGCTCCAGGCATTATTCCTCAAGTTCAACCACTAAATCCTAATCCTCAAGTTCAGATAGTGATGAATCAAGATCTGTGGTTTGTTAATGGTCCGCCAGAAGCTCCGTTCCGTGCTCCTGCTCTAGGAGAAGGTGCTCCAGATATTAATGTTCCAAGATTTCGTCCAGATTCGGGTATGTTAGCTCAATTCCAAAACTTTGGAAATTTTTGTGGTAGACCACAAGAAGATCCTATCCGAGCTGTGCAAAAATTTAAGCAGATATGTGATTCTTACATCACACAAGGGGTTTCAAGGGAACAATTGTATTTTGCTGCGTTTCGATTCTTTGTCATTGATGGAGCGAGTGAATGGCACGATACACAAGATCCTACGAAGACAAGCTATGGAACGTCAACAAGCATCTGAAGCAAATATGAAATTAATACAGAATCAAACGGAGCAATTTGCAAAACAGCTCAATCAGCGTCCACAAGGGCAACTCCCTAGTGACACAGAAAACCTGAGACAACATGAAGATTGCAAAGCTGTGACATTAAGAAGTGGTAAGAACCTTCCTCCACCTCATTTTCCCGTTATGAAAGAGAAAGAAGTTCCAAGAAAAGAAAAGGGAGTGGGTGAGAAAGAGAAGGAAAAAGACAGTGAGGTTGAAGAAATAGTTAGGCCAAGTGAGATTCCAAAGAATAAAGATGATATTGTGATTAATCGCCCTCCACCACCGTTTCCATCTCGAGTTCAGAAAAAGGGTGATTTGGGTGATTTTCAGAAATTCTTTAATAGGGTGAAGGGTCTGAGTATTAATATTCCGTTACTAGAGGCTATTCGAGATATTCCTAAGTATACAAAGTTTTTGAAGAGGGCCCTCACTAACAAAAGGCCTTATTGTGATAATGAGATGATTGGTCTTCCTGAAAAGTGTAGCGCGATTTGCCAGAGTAAATTACCTCCAAAGTTAGTTGATCCTGGGAGTTTCACAATTCCGATATCGATTGGAGAAGAATGGAAAGGAAAAGCGCTTTGTGATTTGGGTGCAAGCATCAATTTGATGCCCAAATCGATCTTTGATAAGCTAAAAATTGGAGAAGCAAGACCCACTTCTATGGTCTTGCAAATGGCGGACATGTCTCTTGCACATCCTGAAGTCCGAATTGAAGATGTCCTCTTTAAGGCAGGTACACTTATATTTCCTGTTGATTTCGTAATACTTGAGTACGATGCAGATAGAAATGTCCCCATTATTTTGGGTATACCATTTCTAGCCACAGGGTGTACATTAATCGATGTAGAGAACGGCGAATTAACAATGAGGATACAAGACGAGGAAGTCAAATTCAATGTATTTCGAGCTATGAAATTTCCAGATTCTCGGGAAGATTGCTTTAGAATGGATGTAGTTGAGCAAGCATCACAAGAGGTATTTAATTGCTTAAATTTTGATGATATTTTGCAGGCTGCTTTGACATTAGATTCACCTGAGATGATGGAAGAGCTTGCCGAAATAGTGGCAGCTCTCAATTCTGAAAATCCGAAGTATAGGCGTCTTGCCTATGAACCTGTGAGAGAACCGGGGGAGATTGTTCCTAAAAAGAAGCCTTCAATCGAATCTCCTCCGGAATTGGAAGAAAAACCATTGCCAGCACACTTGTGGTATGCGTATTTAGGTACTAATGAAACTCTACCTGTTATTGTTTAAGCTAATTTAACAGGTCCTCAAGAAGATAGCCTGTTGCGTGTGTTAAGAGCCAACAAAGAAGCAATAGGTTGGACAATTGCTGACATCAAAGGCATTAGTTCATCCTATTGTCAACACAAAATTATACATGAAGATGATAACGCACGCTCAGTTGAAGGTCAAAGAAGATTAATGCCCGTTATGAAGGATGTAGTGAAGAAAGAGGTGATCAAGCTTTTAGATTCGGGGATTATTTACCCCATTTCGAGTAGTGAATGGGTGAGCCCAGTTCAGTGTGTACCGAAGAAAGGAGGAATGACAACAGTTCTTAATGATAAAAATGAAGCGATTCCTTCAAGAACGGTAGTTGGATGGATACTTTTCATGGATTAAAGAAAGCTGAACAAGCCCACAAGAAAAGATCATTTCCCTTTACCCTTCATCGATCAAATGTTAGATAAATTAGCTGGAAGAGAGTACTATTGCTTCTTGGATGGTTACTCTGGGTACAATCAGATTTACGTGGCTCAAGAAGATCAACATAAAACTACCTTTACATGCCCATTTGGTACTTTTGCATATCGTAGAATGCCATTTGGGTTGTGTAACGCTCCCGCTACTTTTCAAAGGTGTATGATGGCCATCTTCTGGGACATGATAGATAATTTCCTTGAAGTGTTTATGGACGATTTCTCCGTGTTTGGTGATGATTTTGATATATGTTTAGACAACTTGGAGAAAGTGTTAGTAAGATGTAAGGAAACAGATTTGGTGCTCAACTGGGAGAAGTGTCATTTTATGGTTCGCGAAGGTATTGTTCTGGGTCACAAAGTTTCAAGTGCTGGGTTAGAGGTTGATAGAGCAAAGATAGAGGTAATTAAAACTCTTCCCCCTCCTGTTTCTGTTAAAGGGGTAAGGAGTTTTCTTGGCCATGCTGGCTTTTATAGGCGTTTTATTAAGGATTTTTCTAAGATTGCTAAACCGTTATGCAACTTACTCGAAAAGGATTCCAAATTCCTTTTTGATGAAGCTTGTTTAGTGGCCTTCCAAGCAATTAAGGAAAAGCTTATTTCTGCTCCTATAGTGTTACCTCCAGATTGGAATTTACCGTTTGAGGTTATGTGTGATGCGAGTGATTTGTGTATGGGAGCTGTATTGGGACAGAGAAAAGAGAAGGTTTTTCATTCGATTTACTATGCTAGTAAAACTTTTAGTGGTGCTCAGATTAATTACACAGTTACAGAAAAGGAGTTGCTAGCAGTTGTATATTCATTTGATAAATTTCGCTCTTATCTTCTTGGAGCGAAAGTTATTGTTTATACAGATCATTCCACAATCAGATTTCTTATGGAACAGAAAGATGCGAAACCAAGGTTAATCAGATGGGTGTTATTGCTTCAAGAGTTCGATTTAGAGATCAAAGATAGAAAGGGTTGTGAGAATCAGGTGGCAGATCATCTAACGCGTTTAGAGGGTTCAGAGATAAATAGTGGTACTGAAGCAGTTAGAGAAGAGTTTCCTGATGAGAGTTTATTCGTTGTTCTAGATTATGAAGCTCCGTGGTATGCAGATATTGCGAATTTAGTGGTGAGTGGTGTTTTTCCTGAAGGTTCTACTTATCAAGAAAGAAAGAGGTTAGCTCATCGTGCTAGACAGTTATTTTGGGAGGATCCGTTCCTCTACAGAGTTTGTGCTGACCAAATGATACGAAGATGTGTAGCAAGGGAGGAGACTGAAGCCATTATAGCTGGATGCCATGATTCACTATATGGAGGACATTTCAAGGGAGATAGAACTGCTGCAAAGGTATTCCAATCAGATTTTTACTGGCCTTCTCTTGTTAAAGATTGTCATGAGTATGTTAAGAAATGCACGAGATGCCAGTTTACCGGAAACATATCAAAGAGGGATGAGATGCCACGTAATAATGTATTAGAAGTTGAAATATTCGATGTTTGGTGTATAGACTTTATGGGTCCTTTCGTTCCTTCAAATGGTAACCTCTACATCTTATTAGCTGTTGATTATGTGTCTAAGTGGGTAGATGCGGTGGCTTTACCTACCAATGATTTACGAGTGGTGATTAAGTTCTTGAAATCACATATTTTCACTAGACATGGCACACCTAGAGTGATTATTAGTGATGGGGGATCGCATTTCGTTAATAAATATTTGAAGACTGTTCTAGAGAAGTATGGAGTAAGACACCGTGTTTCGGCTAACTCTTCTATTGGCTTTGGTAAGTCAAGTGTTAGGGAAGCTTGCAAGATATCTCTGAAATTCATGTATTCCCATACTTCTCGTGTGGATAGGTCAATTACGTCCAATCGGAAACAATCCTCTCGAAAATATGGAAACTTCATAGCCCCAAACAAGTTGAACTTTACCTCCTCGTCTTGGATTCGCATTGTTAATTCTCCGTTTTCTACATCAATCACAGTACACCCCATGGCTAGGAATGGTCGTCCCAAGATAATGGGGACATTTTTATCGGCGTCGTATTCAAGTATAACAAAAGTAACAGGAAAAATTAAAGTACTTGCCAAGACGAGGACATCTTCTACACATCCCTCTGGATGTGCGAGGGATATTTCAGCCATTTGCAAGACCATGGATGTCGGCCTTGCTTCTCCTATCTTCAACATCTCGAAAATTGATTTGGGCATGAGATTAATACTCGCTCCCAAATCACACAAAGCCTTTCCTTGCCACTCACTGACAATGGAAATAGGAATCGTAAAACTACCAGGATCAAGTAGTTTTGGTGGAAATTTGCTTTGACATATGGCGCTACATTCTTCAGGCAAACCGATCATCTTATTCTCAAGGTATGGTCTTTTGTTGGCGATGGATCTCTTCAAGAATTTGACATACTTTGGCACATCTCTAATGGCATCTAAGAATGGAATGTTAATATTAAGACCTCTTACCATATTTAAGAACTTCTGATAGTCAGCCATGTCTCCTTTCTTCTGAACTCTCGAGGGAAAAGGTGGAGGAGGACGGGTTTCTATAACATCTTTCTTCTTTGGCTTTTCTGGAATCTTCTCCACTTCCACTACTTCAGGTCCATATTCTTTCTCCACCATATATTTTACCGGTTTCTCTTTTACAGTTGTTTCTTTTTCTTTCATTACGGGAAAAGGAGGTGGTGGGAGCTTCTTAATGCTTCTAAGTGTTACCGCATTACAATCTTCTCTTTGCTTGGGTTCTCCAGTATCGCTCGGAAGTTGTCCTTGTTGACGTCGACTCAATTGCTTCGACATTTGAGCTATTTGATTTTCTAACATTTTAATTGCTGCAGATGTAGATTGTTGCTCTAGGCTAGCTTTTGTTTGAATGTTGATTAATGTCAACAAGGTTTGATGAACATCTAACGCACCTTCTTGAGGTTGAGCAGGTAGGGCTTTTTGATTCATGGTCTCGGTGTAAGTGTCTTGAGGAGTTTGTCTCTGAGCTTGATTTCCGTAAGCTTGTCCACCTTGGTGGTGGTTGATAATTATTACCTTAGGGACGCGGTTGATATGCATAAGTCGGAATAGCGGCCCAATTTGAATTTGAATATTGGAAACCCGGATGGTTTCTATTCGGTTGATAACCTTGACCACTTAAATTATAATTCCCTCGGTTGGAAACGAACATTACGGCTTCTGGATTGTTTTGACAATGCTCCCAATCATTATCTTGTACACAACAGTTAGAACATCCATAAACTTCTTGTGTCACATTAACATCTGCCTTTCTACCTGAAAAACCCTTGGTAATAGCTAGAGTTAGTTGTTTTAATTGTTGCTCCAAAGTGGTCTTCAATTTATTCTCCAATGAGGAGAATTTTTTTCCGATTAAAGCGCTAATCTCTCTTCCACCTCGGATAGGTGTTCTCACGGTATTCCAACCCATCTCATTCGTCACTTTTTTATTCAAAATATACTTAGCATGGATTGGTTGTACCTGTAAAAATCCACCACCACAAAGTAGGTCTATGTCTTTTCTTGAAGGTCCATCAAGGCCTCTATAAAATATCTTCATCTGTTGAATTTCTGTAAGGCCATGATCAGGGACTCTTCTCAAAAATATCTGAAATCATGTCCAACTTCTACCCAAAGTCTCGTCTTGATCTTGTTTGAATGAGGTCAACTCAACTTGCGCGTCTAATATCATATTTGTTTGGTAGTATCTATCGAAGAACGCAGTTTGTAATGCGTCCCAGGTAGTAATTGATCTAGTTTTTTGAGAATCATGCAATTCACTTGCTCCATCAATAACAAAATACCTAAAATTTGCGAAATGTATTTGATCTCTTGTCACTCCTTGCGTAATATAGGAATCGCAAATTTGCATGAACTTCTGTACAGCACAGATTGGATCTTCGCCAGGTGCTCCTCGGAAATTTCCATAACTCTGAAATTGAGATAACATATCAGGATCGAGTCTGAATCTCGCGACGTTAATATCTGCAGGGCCAATTCCGAAGGCAGGAGCTCGATATGGAGCTTGTTCAGGTCCATTGACGAACCACAAATAATTGTTCTGAGGAGGTTGAACTTGTGGAAGATTCTGACCATTCTGTTGATTCAGTTATTGATTTTTCACACCTTCCATTTCTGCTTCTCTAGCCAACCTCTCTTCTAACTCTTCTGCTTTAGCTTCTCTCTTTCTTTTGTTTGCTTCTCGAACTAGGTTTTCGGGATTCTCAAGGATCACGAGATCTTCAAGCATATACCAAAACCTGTAAACCTGAGAAAGAAAGACAACCCAAAGCGTAAAACTGAAAAATAAAGCTAAAACTAAACTAACAATTAAACTACTAAAGATTAACATCGGGGTCACACGCTACCGTCCCCGGCAGCAACGCCAAAAACTTGGTGGGACCTGGTGTGTTAGAAAATAAGAAAGATAATATAGAGGAACGATATACTGCAAGTGTACAGTTGTCCCAAGTAATATATGATAATCAAGTTCTTTCTCAGGGACAGATTAGGTATAACTCTAGTATTAATCAGATAGTAGTAGAAATTGCTTGACAGAAAAATAAAATAAAGATTTTTGTTTTGTTTTTATAAAATAATAGATGCAAGAAAATAAATTACGGAAAAAAAATAAAGCAAGTAAAAGAGAATTTAAACTTTAGAAGAGAGAGAGTACTTGATCCTCACAAGGGTTTCACCTAACCTATCTAATTAACGCTTCTGTTTAAGGGCTAAACTGGTATTATTGTGCTAGTCGGGACTCTAATATCTCCCAACCCCGGTCAGGGTCGACTTAGGAGCTATCCTACGGTATTACAAACCCCGTCAGGGTGATTATAAGCTACTTTCAGATAAATACTAATTTACCTCATTGGATGCATGGTTAGTTAAGCCCGTCAGGGTCAATAACGAATACTACGCGTCTATTATCTAAGTCTGTAATTAAACCCGCCGTCAAGGTTATCACTTCCCCACCAAAGTGAATAGCCTAATTACTATGAGCTAAGTTTGATTCATGACTTCAAAATTAGTTATTAAAACAAAATAATAGTCAACACAAAATACCTAGTCTAATTTAAACCATTAAATCCCGAATTCAAAAAACATAAATTAAATTGAATTAGGTTCAACCCATATAGCGATTATCAAGTACTAAAGAAATTAGTTCATAACGGAATTAAAATTGAAATTAAATAAAAGGAATTCATGTTCAAATACAAAAGATAAATTGATAACCTAAAGGGTAGGATGTCTGTTGATGGAAGAACAGGATTCCTCCCGCACTAGTTTCTCCTTTCCTTCTTGCTCTGACTTGAAAACCTTAAGCTTCTTGTGTAATTCTCTGAAGTGTGTGAAAAGAGGAGGCTAAGCGGTGTCTTTATAGGTATAGAAATCCCTAATTCGGTTTTACTTGGAGTGGAAGACAAGTCAAGAACTCTTAAATTCGTAGCCCTAAAATCTAGGAAAGGTAAGATTCTGCTGCTGATTTGTTTTGGTCATATCTCCTTCAATACTTATCCGTTTGACGCGTTCCAATAGTCGAAACCACTTGTCTGAGAAAGCTCTTTCCATTGTTCTAGACAATTCTCCCAAATTACTAGTCAATCTTAAGTTATAAGCTCGTCTTTAGAACGTGGCTGGAATTTCAGATTTATTTGGTAGCTTTATCTTTTCCTTCTTTGCATATATTCTTCCTTAATCTTCTTATTTCCATGTATATCTCTTTCCTTTACTTATTTGACTTGACTTGGTTTTCTAATTAATTACCATATATCTTTTAAAGCTTCACAATAAATATATAGTTAAACCGCATATGCTTTAAAAAATAATAAATCCTATGAATAGAAATAGGAAAGTGCACTCTAAATTATAAACTCGAATAAAATACTTCCTAACACACTAAAAATACTCTATGACTTTAATTCTCACTTATCCTCCTTGTAGTGGTTTTTTCATGAAATTCAAGAACCTACTAACTTTGCACTAAAAATAATCATATTAACGTACAAAAGCTCTAAAAATGCAAATAGTCTAATTCCACGGGGAGAAAGTGTAATATGACGATTTAAGCGTAAAAGTCCATCAAATAAGTCAAATATTCACCTAAAAGGATGTCTCCAAAGGGCTAATAATTAGAACAAATAGGGAGACATCACTCTTCATATTGAGTTTTATTTTCGTTTCATTCATCAACATGTTGCTCAAAGAACTACGAGACTTCAATACACACATTTTGCTGGCTTGTTAACAGATATTTTCACCAAAACTCACCTGATGTCTCCCTATTTGTGATGATTTAATCCTAGTTGGAGACATCGTTTTTAGTGATTTAGGAAGCCTTTGAGTCGATTTTCTTGAGAAATGCTACACTTTCCTATTTTGAGTCTTGATTTAGTAAATTATTTTTTAGAGCATATTGGGTTTAATTATTTATTTAGTGTGAAGCTTTAAAAATAATTATGGAGATTAATTAGATTCCAAGTCAAAGACTAAAAGATATGGAAAGAGATAAGCATGGTAATTGGAGATAAGGAAAGAAAAGCTAAAAACATGGTAAAGGAAAAACTGCCGTAAATCTGAATTCCAGCACCTACGACAACAAATCAGCTTATATCTCAAAATAGGTTTGGAATTTGGAGAAACGATCAAGAGCAAAGTTGAATATCTTTCCGAGACGATGAATTTCGACTACTCATACGCGTCAAACGGATGAGTATTGAAGCTGCTAGGACAAAAACAAAAACGGGCCTGATTCCATGTTTTTAGGTTACGAATTTGAGTTGGGCTTGGAGTCCACTACTTACCTTTTCCTTCAAGAAAACGAATTAGGGTTCCTAAACACATATAAATACACCCTTATACCATTGTAAAAATGTCCTTGCTCAGTTTCAAGTTTAGGCTTAGTCCTTACTTGTATTTTCTCAGTTTTAAATAATAGTTTAGCCTTTAATTTAATATTTATCCTTAGAATCAAGCTATTCATCCAAGAAGCAAGCTGACCTATAGAGGAAGACTAGAAGAAGAAGTTGGAGAGTGACAAACTCCTCTTCTACATCTCTCCTTCTCTATATTTAGGGTATTTAGCTATAGATTTATGCTCAACCATATTTCTAAACTTTTATTCTGTAAGTTTTACTTTTTATTGTTGGGTTATTATTTTGTCTTTAAATTCATTAATACTATTTGTTATTTTAATTGATTTGAGCTTGCCGTATATTGTTATTATATGTTTTGACTTATTGTTACATCCCTAGATTTGGCCAATCTTAGGATTATTCTTAGTTATTGACAACACCACATAATAGTCTAGTTTTGGTCATTTGCCTAACTAGATAGCTATAAAGGTTTGATTTAATCACCAATCATTACTCAGGAATCCTTGGTAGTGGTGAGGTTGCTCGTAAGCCTAATAGAGGCTAGGTAGAATTTAGAATCCTAGTTAATATATAATGCTTAATCTGTGACAGGTTAGAATAACAACTTAGTAAAATAGACTCATATTAGTGATCCTAATCTATTTGACTTACATTCATATTTATTTATCTGTTTTCATTATTTATTTATTCGCGTTAGACAATTTTTCATCTTAACTTATATTTTATTCTAAACATTTAAATTCATCTACGCTTGTTAAACATAAGTAGATCTAACGGATTAAATCCCTGTGAACGTACTTAACTTATCATTAAAACTTGCAAATGATATGTGATACTTGCAGTGAGTTCCGTGGTTCTCAAGGGTGTGTGCTCTTTATTATTATCTTTATTTATCTATTATTTTATCACACCTTTGCCCCCACCATCACCCTACATATCGTTTTATGGATTTTATTTCTAAACTCAAGATAGTGTCGTTCTCACCCCCTTGATTTTGAGGGGGAGTGTTAGATTATCTATATTATATATCGTATATTTATTTTTACATTAGTTAGAGAGATAATCTACCATAGTTATTACATTCTCTCCAAATTTAGAATTATCATAAATATAACTATGTAATGTATCATAAGTATCACTTGCATATATACAAAGTACAATTTTCTAATAGTCTTTTCTTTACATTTCAAAAATTGCAATGAGAAATGGAAAGAACATAGTCGGACCCAGAGCATTCACATAGGATAAATTAAAGTAGTTCCAGAGGCTTCTTAACTCAAACAATATACAGTATATAGTTTACATCACCAAGACTATTCTTAATTTAATTTCTTTTATCCCCTTTAGTGATTACATATTTTTTTAATTTTTATATGGAGTTACCCATTCTAGTTATCTAATCTTCTTTGATGGTTTTCAATAAATTTTCTTGTAACTTATTACTTCTCTCGCGATCAATATTATTTATTAAGCTCCCATTGTGTTCCAGACTCAAAATCATAATAATCAGTATCAATTCGATCAAATGTTGAATACAGTGAAGAATACGGATTTACACATAATAAATATTATTTTACGCAATGAACAAAATTAAATATATGGCGTCATTTTTCTCTCTCCCCCAAGTTTCTAGTTTTCCAAGAGCATAGTATGGTATAATACTCAAACTTTACCATCTAATAAAATATGTAAATAGTCGTTATTTGTAAATGATTATTATATGTGAATCCATTTTCTTGATTATTGAATTGAAAATCATTTGGTTACCCAATATAGGTGCTTCTATCATAGTCATTGATTATGGATGATTGAGATGTGTATGCATTTGTGTATGTGAAGAAGACGTATATGATCATTAATATTAATGAGGGATGGGGTAGGATAAAATGGATTGCGGTGGAGAGGAATGGAGTGTGCAAATTTATACAATATTTTGAGAGTTTATTTTTTATTTTTTTTCATAACGTATGTGGTTAAATAGGTGGATGGGTGAGGAGGTGGGTGCAAAGAATATAATAAATATTGGGGTTTCATTTGATTTTTAAAGTTGATGGGATTAAATAATAAAATTGAAGGTGGGTGTAAATAAAATAATAAACTTAAGGTTTTTTAGATGATGTATAATGGGTTAAATAATATTTGAATAATTATTTAAATATTTCTTAGTGTCTGAGAATTTTTGTAATTTTTTTTGAATTTTAAATGATTAAATATGACTTGAGAGTATAAATTGACAAAAAAAAAATGGGTAAGAAGGGCGTATATCTAAAGTTCAAGATAACTATACAAAATAAAAAGTTACGTGTCAAAACACGAATAGTTCAGGGAACAGGTTAAAACAAGTAAAAAGATTAATATAGGCATTTTATCTATATATATTTTAGTATTTTTTTTATTAAATGTTATTCTAAAAGAATGGTAAAATCAAGTAGCTCATTTGTCTCAATAAAACTCGTGTCGAGATCCTAGTGGTCAATCTTCTAAAAATAAAACGGGTCAAAAATTATAAAATAAATAATTAAAAGCACTAAAAAATAAATTAAGGTTATATCTAAACTTCCTATTTCCACATCACAGCTCTCTTCCCTCACCCTCTCAACCAGATCCCCATTTTCCTATCTCTGTTAATTACAATTCCTATCAACTCCACTTACGGCGCCTTCTTCTCATCTCAAGGCTCAGTCCCCCTCAGATCCATCAACGATGGCAAATAGTTTTTGAAAACGCCGCACCGATCAACTTCATCATTTTCTCTTCCAACTCATCAAGCAGAGGTAATATTATCTCTATACGGTCCTTGTAAATCATTCTCTCTCTATATAGATTAATTTTATTAATAAAAACTACAAATATCAAATTTTATTTATCTTTTTTTCTAGATCTGATAATAAATTAAGTACTGCTGTACTATAGATTTGTAATTGACTGTTAACATATTGATCTTTTTACAGGTGATGTATATGCAAAATTTTTTTTTTATTTAAATGAAAAGATCAATGATCATGTCATTTCATCAACCAAAACATAGACAACAATGCGAGAAAAGGTAAAACATACTATTTGGATGTAATTTTTCAAGATTGATTATCTAATGACTCCATTTATAAAGGTAAGTTTAAGTCTAATGAGTCCCTAATTTTAGTAGAAAGCTTGGGGTTTGGATTATAAATAATGGACCTCTAACTTACATATTATAGAAACTCAATTCTTGGGTACCAAATTCATAAAAAATTTAAGCCACATCTGACTAGATTTACATGACTCGTTACATTTCCTTTCAATATTTTTTATTACCATTTATCTTGTCTCTCTTTATGGTTCATGTTGCATTATTTTTCTTTTTTACCTCTTCAAGTGCATAATTATTGCATTATTCTAATTAAAAAAAAACCATAGCATATACATTAATGAAATATAATAAATATATCTACGAGAAAAATTTGCATTTATTTAAAATTATTATAATCATAGGACGGTGGAAAATATGTAAAATAATTATAATCTATTAATAAATTATAAATTAATATTTTAATATTTATTTCAAACATTATTGTAAATAATTTAAAAATAATAAATCAGTTGCATAAGTAATGAAAATTCTAAAATCAATAAGTTAGATGAAATAGAATTTTTTTGTTAGAATGGAGAGGTTGGTGTTATGCTAGGCAACGGGTCTAGAGAGAGAATGGGCATGAGATGTTGGTGTTCCAGTTTTCTCGACTAGAAATTGGTTAATTTGTAATAAGATATAGCGTGCTTTACTTTGTCAAAAAAAATAAAAAAGTAGAGAAGTTGAAATAGGAAGATTGTTAGGCTAAGTCCAACAACTCACTATTTTTTTAGACATAATTGGAAGTCAAATTACGACGTTTAACTTCCCACAACAATTTTGCTCCAACAACTTCCCTATTTCAATTTCCAGTATTACAATTTTATATTCAAATATTATTTTAATAATTTTATTTTAATAAAAAATCTTTATTTACATATTTTATAAAAGTTATATATTAATTATAATTATATTTATAATTATATATTCCACACATTTATAATTTGTAGAAACATATTATTTTATTTTTTTTGAAAATAATATAGTTTATAAAAAAAATCTTTTACAGGTGACAGAGGAGAAGGTGGTGGTAGAATGAGCAGTAGCTCTCCATCAACTGAGAGTGAATCGCCTGGTGGAGGTCCGCCACCACTACCAAGGAGGGTGACTCGAGATGATGGCATGCCTGGATTAGGCATGCCATGGAAATGATTGTGTTAACCCCCTGAGCTATGGATCTTGCTGAGCAGCTCGGGGTTTTTTTATGTATTTTTTAGTTGAAAAAACCACACTAGTTGTAGTCTTTATCTTTTTGCATACATCAGTTGTAGTGTTTATCGATGTTAGTTTTTTATGGTAGTTTGACTTGTGGTGGTACCTTCTGTTGTTGTTCAATGGGTTGTTTTTATAAAAAGAAGTTACAAAATTTTGAAAAATTGAAGTGTTAGAATTTTTATTTTAATAATATTGTTTGATGTTTAATTAAACCCTCTTGATAGGGTATACGAGTAATCCTCCTATTTCAGTTTGCTAAATCTCCTACCATAATGGGGAGAGAGAAACTGAAGTGGTTTAATCTAAAGCTTGGTGGCAGTAGCATATATGGAAAGTAAATTATTCCATCAAAAATCGGATCTTAGATCAGCTCGACTCAGCTCTCCGTATCTTATTTCGATTTGCATACTGATGTCTCCCTAATTGTTCTTATTTTCGACCCTTGGGAGACATCATTTTTTATGTTTATTTGAATATTTTGATAGACTTTTGAGTTAAAAATACAATAATTCGGAATTTCCATTTTATTTCTAGTAATTTTGATTTATTAAACTTTTGCGCGTAATATTGTATATTTTAGTGGAAAGTTTGTAGGTTTTGATTATTATCTAGGAATGGAATCCGGGAAGAGAGTCAAATATCGTGATATGGAGTCAAGACTTGAAGATAAATCCCGAAGATATTATTTTTAGAGCTGAAAATCTGTTTTCCAGGCCATAGATTGCTGATTTCAAGGTGCTTAAGAACTGATTTAGCCGCTGACCTTTGACGGAAAAACATTCCTTATCGAGTTACGGAACTTTAGCAACTAGAATGAGGTCAATCGGAGTCATAACGAAGCGGGAAAAGCCGTTTTAGTGAAGGTGTATCAGCAGTTACGGGATTTTGGGCTTAGAATTTAGGCTTGGACATTTAATTAGTGTTTTATTATTAGGTCCAAGCCCTAATCCGTTTTTACACTTATAAAAGGAGCCTTTGACTTCTATTTTTCAGACAATTCACATTCCACAAGATTAAACATCAGAGAGAAGCAACAGAAGGAAGAAAGAAGAAGCTGCAAGAACTGGAGAGGGTCTATATCTCCGTTCTCAGTCATTCCAAACTCCGGAAATTAGGTTTCTTTCAATTTTAATTTTGTAATCAAATATTAATTCCATTTCAATTAATTTAGTTTTTCTTTTAATTAGTATGAGCTAAATATTTATTAGTGCTTGAGAACAATTAATAGGTGAATCCCAATCTTATTGAATTTCGAATGTTGAATTTGGGTTTCTGTTAAATTAAATTAGATTGGGGCTTTTACTCTTTACTATAAATTAAGAATATTTATTGTTTTTAGCGTCATGAACTAGGAACAGGTGTTAGTATTTAGGCTATTCCAATTAGTGGCAATTGGATCATCCTGATGGAGGGTTTAAATACAGAACCATTTATTCAATCTAGGATAGAAGCTATTGATTCTGACGAACTTAGCTAATTCTAGGGCCAATGAGGTAATAGAACTTAAACATCCAAAAGTGGATCATATTTACCCTAACGGGACTAGTGACACTCTAGGATCGCCTTATAGTCCACCCTGACGGGGGTATAAGGAATTTAGAATCCCGACCATTGTAATTGACCAATTTAGCCCTTAAACAACATAAGTTAGGAAATAGGATTGGGAGGATCCTTGCGTTCTCAAGTGCTACTTCTCATACTGCGTTTTACATCATTTTACTTGCGTCTTAGCTTTTATTTGCATTTTAATAATTGTCTTTCATTTACTTAGCATTAATACAAAAAAACAATCAAACATATTTTCTTTACTTGCTTTCATAAGTGCAACCATTCATTACTTGTTAAACATTGTAGTCAACCATCCCGTCCTTGGAACGAATCTGTTTTATCAATTATACTACTTGGGACAACCGTACACTTGCGGTTGTGGTTCGATTATTTATTGCATTTATTTTAGAACACACAAAGGACCACCAAGTTTTTGGCGCCGCTGCCGGGGACGGTAGCGTGTGACCACGGTGTTTACCTTTAGTGATAGTTGCATTTATTTTATTTTATCAGTTTTACGCTTTTTGTTTATCTTTTTCAGGTTTTTAGGTTTGGTGTATGCGAAGAAGGCTATTCAAGGATCTAGAGCCAACACCTCCGATCCTTAATAATCCAGAATCGTTGATCAGACTTGCTAACAAGAGAAGAAGAGAACAAGAAGCTTTAGAAGTAGAAGAGTTAGTTAACAGAATGGAGAATATCAATCTTCAGAATCAACAGAATAATGGACAAGGCCAGCTAGATGCAAATGGCCAACCTTTAGCTCCAGGCATTATTCCTCAAGTTCAACCACTAAATCCTAATCCTCAAGTTCAGATAGTGATGAATCAAGATCTGTGGTTTGTTAATGGTCCGCCAGAAGCTCCGTGTCGTGCTCCTGCTCTAGGAGTAGGTGCTCCAGATATTAATGTTCCAAGATTTCGTCCAGATTCGGGTATGTTAGCTCAATTCCAAAACTTTGGAAATTTTTGTGGTAGACCACAAGAATATCCTATCCGAGCTGTGCAGAAATTTAAGCAGATATGTGATTCTTACATCACACAAGGGGTTTCAAGGGAACAATTGTATTTTGCTGCGTTTCGATTCTTTGTCATTGATGGAGCGAGTGGATGGCACGATACACAAGATCCTACGAAGACAACAAACTGGGACCAATTAGAAACTGCTTTCTTTGACAGATTTTACTCAAGTAAAATGAGGTTAGATGATCAACTTGAGTTAACAAATTTCCGTCAAGAGTATGATGAAACTTTGGGTAAGAGTTGGACAAGATTTCAGATGTGTTTAAGAAGGGTTCCCGATCATGGCTTTACAGAACAACAGCAAATGAAAATATTTTACAAAGGCCTTGATGGAACTTCGAGAGAGAAGTTGGATTTGTTATGTGGTGCAGGTTTTCTTGAAGTTCAACCCATGTATGCTAAAATCATTTTAGAAAGAACAGTCAAGAATGAAGTTGGGTGGACTTCAGTAAGAACACCGGTTGAAGGAGTGGGTAATGTCAATATGGAGGAAAAATTTGCTACGCTTGAGAACAAGATTCAGAACACTATAGAGCAACATTTGAAACAGCTAACATTAGCTGTAAAAGAGGGATTTTCGGGTAAGAAGGTAGCTGTGCAAGCTGCACAAGAGGTTTATATGTGTTTGATTTGCAGGGTAGATGATCATGATGAGGAAAGTTGTCCGAATAATCAAGATCATGTGATGTTTGTGTCCAACAGAAGGAATTTTAATTCCAGTGGTAATGGATATCAGCCTAACAGAAACCATCCTGGGTTTCAATACTCAAATCCGAATGGGGCAGCCAATCCTACATATGCGTATCAGCCGCGTCCCCAAGGCAACAATTACAATCCAAGACCACACAACAATTATCAAGGAGGACAGAATCAGGGTAATTATGTACAAAGACAAGCTCCTCAGAATACTTACGATGAAACATTGAACCAAAAAGCCTTACCCGCCCATCCACAAGAAGGAGTAGTTACCCTTCAGAAAACCGTTGAAAGTTTAATTGCTCTTCAAACACAAGCTATGGAACGTCAACAAGCATCTGAAGCAAATATGAAATTAATACAGAATCAAACGGAGCAATTTGCAAAACAGCTCAATCAGCATCCACAAGGGCAACTCCCTAGTGACACAGAAAACCTGAGACAACATGAAGATTGCAAAGCTGTGACATTAAGAAGTGGTAAGAACCTTCCTCCACCTCATTTTCCCGTTATGAAAGAGAAAGAAGTTCCAAGAAAAGAAAAGGGAGTGGGTGAGAAAGAGAAGGAAAAAGATAGTGAGGTTGAAGAAATAGTTAGGCCAAGTGAGATTCCAAAGAATAAAGATGATATTGTGATTAATCGCCCTCCACCACCGTTTCCATCTCGAGTTCAGAAAAAGGGTGATTTGGGTGATTTTCAGAAATTCTTTAATAGGGTGAAGGGTCTGAGTATTAATATTCCGTTACTAGAGGCTATTCGAGATATTCCTAAGTATACAAAGTTTTTGAAGAGGGCCCTCACTAAGAAAAGGCCTTATTGTGATAATGAGATGATTGGTCTTCCTGAAGAGTGTAGCGCGATTTGCCAGAGTAAATTACCTCCAAAGTTAGTTGATCCTGGGAGTTTCACAATTCTGATATCGATTGGAGAAGAATGGAAAGGAAAAGCGCTTTGTGATTTGGGTGCAAGCATCAATTTGATGCCCAAATCGATCTTTGATAAGCTAAAAATTGGAGAAGCAAGACCCACTTCTATGGTCTTGCAAATGGCGGACATGTCTCTTGCACATCCTGAAGTCCGAATTGAAGATGTCCTCGTTAAGGCAGGTACACTTATATTTCCTGTTGATTTCGTAATACTTGAGTACGATGCAGATAGAAATGTCCCCATTATTTTGGGTATACCATTTCTAGCCACAGGGTGTACATTAATCGATGTAGAGAACGGCGAATTAACAATGAGGATACAAGACGAGGAAGTCAAATTCAATGTATTTCGAGCTATGAAATTTCCAGATTCTCGGGAAGATGGCTTTAGAATGGATGTAGTTGAGCAAGCATCGCAAGAGGTATTTAATTGATTAAATTTTGATGATATTTTGCAGGCTGCTTTGACATTAGATTCACCTGAGATGATGGAAGAGCTTGCCGAAATAGTGGCAGCTCTCAATTCTGAAAATCCGAAGTATAGGCGTCTTGCCTATGAACCTGTGAGAGAACCGGGGGAGATTGTTCCTAAAAAGAAGCCTTCAATCGAATCTCCTCCGGAATTGGAAGAAAAACCATTGCCAGCACACTTGTGGTATGCGTATTTAGGTACTAATGAAACTCTACCTGTTATTGTTTAAGCTAATTTAACAGGTCCTCAAGAAGATAGCATGTTGCGTGTGTTAAGAGCCAACAAAGAAGCAATAGGTTGGAAAATTGCTGACATCAAAGGCATTAGTCCATCCTATTGTCAACACAAAATTATACTTGAAGATGATAACGCACGCTCAGTTGAAGGTCAAAGAAGATTAATGCCCGTTATGAAGGATGTAGTGAAGAAAGAGGTGATCAAGATTTTAGATTCGGGGATTATTTACCCCATTTCGAGTAGTGAATGGGTGAGCCCAGTTCAGTGTGTACCGAAGAAAGGAGGAATGACAACAGTTCTTAATGATAAAAATGAAGCGATTCCTTCAAGAACGGTAGTCGGATGGAGAGTTTTCATGGATTAAAGAAAGCTGAACAAGGCCACCAGAAAAGATCATTTCCCTTTACCCTTCATCGATCAAATGTTAGATAAATTAACTGGAAGAGAGTACTATTGCTTCTTGGATGGTTACTCCGGGTACAGTCAGATTTACGTGGCTCAAGAAGATCAACATAAAACTACCTTTACATGCCCATTTGGTACTTTTGCATATCGTAGAATGCCATTTGGGTTGTGTAACGCTCCCGCTACTTTTCAAAGGTGTATGATGGCCATCTTCTGGGACATGATAGATAATTTCCTTGAAGTGTTTATGGACGATTTCTCCGTGTTTGGTGATGATTTTGATATATGTTTAGACAACTTGGAGAAAGTGTTAGTAAGATGTAAGGAAACAGATTTGGTGCTCAACTGGGAGAAGTGTCATTTTATGGTTCGCGAAGGTATTGTTCTGGGTCACAAAGTTTCAAGTGCTGGGTTAGAGGTTGATAGAGCAAAGATAGAGGTAATTAAAACTCTTCCCCCTCCTGTTTCTGTTAAAGGGGTAAGGAGTTTTCTTGGACATGCTGGCTTTTATAGGCGTTTTATTAAGGATTTTTCTAAGATTGCTAAACCGTTATGCAACTTACTCGAAAAGGATTCCAAATTCCTTTTTGATGAAGCTTGTTTAGTGGCCTTCCAAGCAATTAAGGAAAAGCTTATTTCTGCTCCTACAGTGTTACCTCCAGATTGGAATTTACCGTTTGAGGTTATGTGTGATGCGAGTGATTTGTGTATGGGAGTTGTATTGGGACAGAGAAAAGAGAAGGTTTTTCATTCGATTTACTATGCTAGTAAAACTTTTAGTGGTGCTCAGATTAATTACACAGTTACAGAAAAGGAGTTGCTAGCAGTTGTATATTCATTTGATAAATTTCGCTCTTATCTTCTTGGAGCGAAAGTTATTGTTTATACAGATCATTCCGCGATCAGATTTCTTACGGAAAAGAAAGATGTGAAACCAAGGTTAATCAGATGGGTGTTATTGCTTCAAGAGTTCGATTTAGAGATCAAAGATAGAAAGGGTTGTGAGAATCAGGTGGCAGATCATCTAACGCGTTTAGAGGGTTCAGAGATAAATAGTGGTACTGAAGCAGTTAGAGAAGAGTTTCCTGATGAGAGTTTATTCGTTGTTCGAGATCATGAAGCTCCGTGGTATGCATATATTGCGAATTTAGTGGTGAGTGGTGTTTTTCATGAAGGTTCTACTTATCAAGAAAGAAAGAGGTTAGCTCATCGTGCTAGACAGTTCTTTTGGGAGGATCCGTTCCTCTACAAAGTTTGTGCTGACCAAATGATACGAAGATGTGTAGCAAGGGAGGAGACTGAAGCTATTATAGCTGGATGCCATGATTCACTATATGGAGGACATTTCAAGGGAGATAGAACTGCTGCAAAGGTATTCCAATCAGGTTTTTACTGGCCTTCTCTTGTTAAAGATTGTCATGAGTATGTTAAGAAATGCACGAGATGCCAGTTTACCGAAAACATATCAAAGAGGGATGAGATGCCACGTAATAATGTATTAGAAGTTGAAATATTCGATGTTTGGGGTATAGACTTTATGGGTCCTTTCGTTCCTTCAAATGGTAACCTCTACATCTTATTAGCTGTTGATTATGTGTCTAAGTGGGTAGAAGCGGTGGCTTTACCTACCAATGATTCACGAGTGGTGATTAAGTTCTTGAAATCACATATTTTCACTAGACATGGCACACCTAGAGTGATTATTAGCGATGGGGGATCCCATTTCGTTAATAAATATCTGAAGACTGTTCTAGAGAAGTATGGAGTAAGACACCGTGTTTCGGCTAACTCTTCTATTGGCTTTGGTAAGTCAAGTGTTAGGGAAGCTTGCAAGATATCTCTGAAATTCATGTATTCCCATACTTCTCGCGTGGATAGGTCAATTACGTCCAATCGGAAACAATCCTCTCGAAAATATGGAAACTTCATAGCCCCAAACAAGTTGAACTTTACCTCCTCGTCTTGGATTCGCATTGTTAATTCTCCGTTTTCTACATCAATCACAGTACACCCCGTGGCTAGGAATGGTCGTCCCAAGATAATGGGGACATTTTTATCGGCGTCGTATTCAAGTATAACAAAAGTAACAGGAAAAATTAAAGTACCTGCCTTGACAAGGACATCTTCTACACATCCCTCTGGATGTGCGAGCGATATTTCATCCATTTGCAAGACCATGGATGTCGGCCTTGCTTCTCCTATCTTCAACATCTCGAAAATTGATTTGGACATGAGATTAATACTCGCTCCCAAATCACACAAAGCCTTTCCTTGCCACTCATTGACAATGGAAATAGGAATCGTAAAACTACCAGGATCAAGTAGTTTTGGTGGAAATTTGCTTTGACATATGGCGCTACATTCTTCAGGCAAACCGATCATCTTATTCTCAAGGTATGGTCTTTTGTTGGCGATGGATCTCTTCAAGAATTTGACATACTTTGGCACATCTCTAATGGCATCTAAGAATGGAATGTTAATATTAAGACCTCTTACCACATTTAAGAACTTCTGATAGTCAGCCATGTCTTCTTTCTTCTGAACTCTCGAGGGAAAAGGTGGAGGAGGACGGGTTTCTATAACATCTTTCTTCTTTGGCTTTTCTGGAATCTTCTCCACTTCCACTACTTCAGGTCCATATTCTTTCTCCACCATATCTTTTACCGGTTTCTCTTTTACAGTTGTTTCTTTTTCTTTCATTACGGGAAAAGGAGGTGGTGGGAGCTTCTTACTGCTTCTAAGTGTTACCGCATTACAATCTTCTCTTTGCTTGGGTTCTTCAGTATCGCTCGGAAGTTGTCCTTGTTGACGTCGACTCAATTGCTTCGACATTTGAGCTATTTGATTTTCTAACATTTTAATTGCTGCAGATGTAGATTGTTGCTCTAGGCTAGCTTTTGTTTGAATGTTGATTAATGTCAACAAGGTTTGATGAACATCTAACGCACCTTCTTGAGGTTGAGCAGGTAGGGCTTTTTGATTCATGGTCTCGGTGTAAGTGTCTTGAGGAGGTTGTCTCTGAGCTTGATTCCGTAAGCTTGTCCACCTTGGTGGTGGTTGATAGTTATTACCTTAGGGACGCGGTTGATATGCATAAGTCGGAATAGCGACCCCATTTGAATTTGAATATTGGAAACCCGGATGGTTTCTATTCGGTTGATAACCTTGACCACTTAAATTATAATTCCCTCGGTTGGAAACGAACATTACGGCTTCTGGATTGTTTTGACAATGCTCCCAATCATTATCTTGTACACAACAGTTAGAACATCCATAAACTTCTTGTGTCACATTAACATCTGCCTTTCTACCTGAAAAACCCTTGGTAATAGCTAGAGTTAGTTGTTTTAATTGTTGCTCCAAAGTGGTCTTCAATTTATTCTCCAATGAGGAGAATTTTTTTTCGATTAAAGCGCTAATCTCTCTTCCACCTCGGATAGGTGTTCTCACGGTATTCCAACCCATCTCATTCGTCACTGTTTTATTCAAAATATACTTAGCATGGATTGGTTGTACCTGTAAAAATCCACCACCACAAAGTAGGTCTATGTCTTTTCTTGAAGGTCCATCAAGGCCTCTATAAAATATCTTCATCTGTTGAATTTCTGTAAGGCCATGATCAGGGACTCTTCTCAAAAATATCTGAAATCATGTCCAACTTCTACCCAAAGTCTCGTCTTGATCTTGTTTGAATGAGGTCAACTCAACTTGCGTGTCTAATATCATATTTGTTTGGTAGTATCTATCGAAGAACGCAGTTTGTAATGCGTCCCAGGTAGTAATTGATCCAGTTTCTTGAGAATCATGCAATTCACTTGCTCCATCAATAACGAAATACCTAAAATTTGCGAAATGAATTTGATCTCTTGTCACTCCTTGCGTAATATAGGAATCGCAAATTTGCATGAACTTCTGTACAGCACGGATTGGATCTTCGCCAGGTGCTCCTCGGAAATTTCCATAACTCTGAAATTGAGATAACATACCAGGATCGAGTCTGAATCTCGCGACGTTAATATCTGTAGGGCCAATTCCGAAGGCAGGAGCTCGATATGGAGCTTGTTCAGGTCCATTGACGAACCACAAATAATTGTTCTGAGGAGGTTGAACTTGTGGAAGATTCTGACGATTCTGTTGATTCAGTTATTGATTTTTCACACCTTCCATTTCTGCTTCTCTAGCCAACCTCTCTTCTAACTCTTCTGCTTTAGCTTCTCTCTTTCTTTTGTTTGCTTCTCGAACTAGGTTTTCGGGATTCTCAAGGATCACGAGATCTTCAAGCATATACCAAAACCTGTAAACCTGAGAAAGAAAGACAACCCAAAGCGTAAAACTGAAAAATAAAGCTAAAACTAAACTAACAATTAAACTACTAAAGATTAACATTGGGGTCACACGCTACCGTCCCCGGCAGCAACGCCAAAAACTTGGTGGGACCTGGTGTGTTAGAAAATAAGAAAGATAATATAGAGGAACGACAAACTGCAAGTGTACAGTTGTCCCAAGTAATATATGATAATCAAGTTCGTTCTCAGGGACAGATTAGGTATAACTCTAGTATTAATCAGATAGTAGTAGAAATTGCTTGACAGAAAAATAAAATAAAGATTTTTGTTTTGTTTTTATAAAATAATAGATGCAAGAAAATAAATTACGGAAAAAAATAAAGCAAGTAAAAGAGAATTTAAACTTTAGAAGAGAGAGAGTACTTGATCCTCACAAGGGTTTCACCTAACCTATCTAATTAACGCTTCTGTTTAAGGGCTAAACTGGTATTATTGTGCTAGTCGGGACTCTAATATCTCCTAACCCCGGTCAGGGTCGACTTAGGAGCTATCCTACGGTATTACAAACCCCGTCAGGGTGATTATAAGCTACTTTCAGATAAATACTAATTTACCTCATTGGATGCATGGTTAGTTAAGCCCGTCAGGGTCAATAACGAATACTACGCGTCTATTATCTAAGTCTGTAATTAAACCCGCCGTCAAGGTTATCACTTCCCCACCAAAGTGAATAGCCTAACTACTATGAGCTAAGTTTGATTCATGACTTCAAAATTAGTGATTAAAACAAAATAATAGTCAACACAAAATACCTAGTCTAATTTAAACCATTAAATCCCGAATTCAGAAAACATAAATTAAATTGAATTAGGTTCAACCCATATAGCGATTATCAAGTACTAAAGAAATCAGTTCATAACGGAATTAAAATTGAAATTAAATAAAAGGAATTCATGTTCAAATACAAAAGATAAATTTATAACCTAAAGGGTAGGATGTCTGTTGATGGAAGAACAGGATTCCTCCCGCACTAGTTTCTCCTTTCCTTCTTGCTCTGACTTGAAAACCTTAAGCTTCTTGTGTAATTCTCTGAAGTGTGTGAAAAGAGGAGGCTAAGGGGTGTCTTTATAGGTATAGAAATCCCTAATTCGTTTTTACTTGGAGTGGAAGGAGAGTCAAGAACTCTTAAATTCGTAGCCCTAAAATCTAGGAAAGGTAAGATTCTGCTGCTGATTTGTTTTGGTCATATCTCCTTCAATACTTATCCGTTTGACGCGTTCCAATAGTCGAAAACACTTGTCTGAGAAAGCTCTTTCCATTGTTCTAGACCATTCTCCCAAATTACTAGTCAATCTTAAGTTATAAGCTCGTCTTTAGAACGTGGCTGGAATTTCAGATTTATTTGGTAGCTTTATCTTTTCCTTCTTTGCATATATCCTTCCTTAATCTTCTTATTTCCATGTATATCTCTTTCCTTTACTTATTTGACTTGACTTGGTTTTCTAATTAATTACCATATATCTTTTAAAGCTTCACAATAAATATATAGTTAAACCGCATATGCTTTAAAAAATAATAAATCCTATGAATAGAAATAGGAAAGTGCACTCTAAATTATAAACTCGAATAAAATACTTCCTAACACACTAAAAATACTCTATGACTTTAATTCTCACTTATCCTCCTTGTAGTGGTTTTTTCATGAAATTCAAGAACCTACTGACTTTGCACTAAAAATAATCATATTAACGTACAAAAGCTCTAAAAATGCAAATAGTCTAATTCCACGGGGAGAAAGTGTAATATGACGATTTAAGCGTAAAAGTCCATCAAATAAGTCAAATATTCACCTAAAAGGATGTCTCCAAAGGTCTAATAATTAGAACAAATAGGGAGACATCACTCTTCATATTGAGTTTTATTTTCGTTTCATTCATCAACATGTTGCTCAAAGAACTACGAGACTTCAATACACACCTTTTGCTGGCTTGTTAACAGATATTTTCACCAAAACTCACCTGATGTCTCCCTATTTGTGATGATTTAATCCTAGTTGGAGACATCGTTTTTAGTGATTTAGGAAGCCTTTGAGTCGATTTTCTTGAGAAATGCTACACTTTCCTATTTTGAGTCTTGATTTAGTAAATTATTTTTTTAGAGCATATTAGGTTTAATTATTTATTTAGTGTGAAGCTTTAAAAATAATTATGGAGATGAATTAGATTCCAAGTCAAAGACTAAAAGATATGGAAAGAGATAAGCATGGTAATTGGAGATAAGGAAAGAAAAGCTAAAAACATGGAAAAGGAAAAACTGCCATAAATCTGAATTCCAGCACCTACGACAACAAATCAGCTTATATCTCAAAATAGGTTTGGAATTTGGAGAAACGATCAAGAGCAAAGTTGAATATCTTTCCGAGACGATGAATTTCGACTACTCATACGCGTCAAACGGATGAGTATTGAAGCTTCTAGGACCAAAACAAAAACGGGCCTGATTCCATGTTTTAAGGTTACGAATTTGAGTTGGGCTTGGAGTCCACTACTTACCTTTTCCTTCAAGAAAACGAATTAGGGTTCCTAAACACCTATAAATACAACCTTATACCATTGTAAAAATGTCCTTGCTCAGTTTCAAGCTTAGGCTTAGTCCTTACTTGTATTTTCTCAGTTTTAAATAATAGCTTAGCCTTTAATTTAATATTTATCCTTAGAATCAAGCTATTCATCCAAGAAGCAAGCTGACCTATAGAGGAAGACTAGAAGAAGAAGTTGGAGAGTGACAAACTCCTCTTCTACATCTCTCCTTCTCTATATTTAGGGTATTTAGCTATAGATTTATGCTCAACCATATTTCTACACTTTTATTCTGTAAGTTTTACTTTTTATTGTTGGGTTATTATTTTGTCTTTAAATTCATTAATACTATTTGTTATTTTAATTGATTTGAGCTTGCCGTATATTGTTATTATATGTTTTGACTTATTGTTACATCCCTAGATTTGGCCAATCTTAGGATTATTCTTAGTTATTGACAACACCACATAATAGTCTAGTTTTGATCATTTGCCTAACTAGATAGCCATAAAGGTTTGATTTAATCACCAATCATTACTCAGGAATCCTTGGTAGTGGTGAGGTTGCTCATAAGCCTAATAGAGGCTAGGTAGAATTTAGAATCCTGGTTAATATATAATGCTTAATCTGTGACAGGTTAGAATAACAACTTAGTAAAATAGACTCATATTAATGATCCTAATCTATTTGACTTACATTCATATTTATTTATCTGTTTTCATTATTTATTTATTCGCGTTAGACAATTTTTCATCTTAGCTTATATTTTATTCTAAACATATAAATTCATCTACGCTTGTTAAACATAAGTAGATCTTCCGGATTAAATCCCTGCGAACGTACTTAACTTATCATTAAAACTTGCAAATGATATGTGATACTTGCAGTGAGTTCTGTGGTTCTCAAGGGTGTGTGCTCTTTATTATTATCTTTATTTATCTATTATTTTATCACACCTTTGCCCCCACCATCACCCTACATATCGTTTTATGGATTTGATTTCTAAACTCAAGATAGTGTCGTTCTCACCCCTTGATTTTGAGAGGGAGTGTTAGATTATCTATATTATATATCGTATATTTATTTTTACATTAGTTAGAGAGATAATCTACCATAGTTATTACATTCTCTCCAAATTTAGAATTATCATAAATATAACTATGTAATGTATCATAAGTATCACTTGCATATATACAAAGTACAATTTTCTAATAGTCTTTTCTTTACATTTCAAAAATTGCAATGAGAAATGGAAAGAACATAGTCGGACCCAGAGCATTCACATAGGATAAATTAAAGTAGTTCCAGAGGCTTCTTAACTCAAACAATATACAGTATATAGTTTACATCACCAAGACTATTCTTAATTTAATTTCTTTTATCCCCTTTAGTGATTACATATTTTTTTAATTTTTAATATGGAGTTACCCATCTAGTTATCTAATCTTCTTTGATGGTTTTCAATAAATTTTCTTGTAACTTATTACTTCTCTCGCGATCAATATTATTTATTAAGCTCCCATTGTGTTCCAGACTCAAAATCATAATAATCAGTATCAATTCGATCAAATGTTGAATACAGTGAAGAATACGGATTTACACATAATAAATATTATTTTACGCAATGAACAAAATTAAATATATGGCGTCATTTTTCTCTCTCCCCCAAGTTTCTAGTTTTCCAAGAGCATAGTATGGTATAATACTCAAACTTTACCATCTAATAAAATATGTAAATAGTCGTTATTTGTAAATGATTATTATATGTGAATCCATTTTCTTGATTATTGAATTGAAAATCATTTGGTTACCCAATATAGGTGCTTCTATCATAGTCATTGGTTATGGATGACTGAGATGTGTATGCATTTGTGTATGTGAAGAAGACGTATATGATCATTAATATTAATGAGGGATGGGGTAGGATAAAATGGATTGCGGTGGAGAGGAGAGGAGTGTGCAAATTTATACAATATTTTGAGAGTTTATTTTTTATTTTTTTCATAACGTATGTGGTTAAATAGGTGGATGGGTGAGGAGGTGGGTGCAAAGAATATAATAAATATTGGGGTTTCATTTGATTTTTAAAGTTGATGGGATTAAATAATAAAATTGAAGGTGGGTGTAAATAAAATAATAAACTTAAGGTTTTTTAGATGATGTATAATGGGTTAAATAATATTTGAATAATTATTTAAATATTTCTTAGAGTCTGAGAATTTTTGTAATTTTTTTTTGAATTTTAAATGATTAAATATGACTTGAGAGTATAAATTGAAAAAAAAATGGGTAAGAAGGGCGTATATCTAAAGTTCGAGATAACTATACAAAATAAAAAGTTAAGTGTCAAAACACGAATAGTTCAGGGAACAGGTTAAAACAAGTAAAAAGATTAATATAGGCATTTTATCTATATATATTTTAGTATTTTTTTATTAAATGTTATTCTAAAAGAATGGTAAAATCAAGTAGCTCATTTGTCTCAATAAAACTCGTGTCGAGATCCTAGTGGTCAATCTTCTAAAAATAAAACGGGTCAAAAACTATAAAATAAATAATTAAAAGCACTAAAAAATAAATTAAGGTTATATCTAAACTTCCTATTTCCACATCACAGCTCTCTTCCCTCACCCTCTCAACCAGATCCCCATTTCCCTATCTCTGTTAATTACAATTCCTATCAACTCCACTTACGACGCCTTCTTCTCATCTCAAGGCTCAGTCCCCCTCAGATCCATCAACGATGGCAAATAGTTTTTGAAAACGCCGCACCGATCAACTTCATCATTTTCTCTTCCAACTCATCAAGCAGAGATAATATTATCTCTATACGGTCCTTGTCAATCATTCTCTCTCTATATAGATTCATTTTATTAATAAAAACTACAAATATCAAATATTATTTATCTTTTTTTCTAGATCTGATAATAAATTAAGTACTGCTATACTATAGATTTGTAATTGACTGTTAAAATATTGATCTTTTTACAAGTGATGTATATGCAAAAAACATTTTTTATTTAAATGAAAAGATCAATGATCATGTCATTTCAATCATCAACCAAAACATAGACAACAATGCGAGAAAAGGTAAAACATACTATTTGGATGTAATTTTTCAAGATTGATTATCTAATGACTCCATTTATAAAGGTAAGTTTAAGTCTAATGAGTCCCTAATTTTAGTAGAAAGCTTGGGGGTTGGATTATAAATAATGGACCTCTAACTTACATATTATAGAAAACTCAATTCTTAGGTACCAAATTCATAAAAAATTTAAGCCACATCTGACTAGATTTACATGACTCGTTACATTTCCTTTCAATATTTTTTATTACCATTAATCTTGTCTCTCTTTATGGTTCATGTTGCATTTTTTTTTCTTTTTTACCTCTTCAAGTGCATAATTATTGCATTATTCTAATTAAAAAAAAACCATAGCATATACATTAATGAAATATAATAAATATATCTACGAGAAAAAATTACATTTATTTAAAATTATTATAATCACAGGACGGTGGAAAATATGTAAAATAATTATAATCTATTAATAAATTATAAATTAATATTTTAATATTTATTTCAAACTTTATTGTAAAGAATTTAAAAATAATAAATCAGTTGCATAAGTAATGAAAATTTTAAAATCAATAAGTTAGATGAAATAGAATTTTTTTTGTTAGAATGGAGAGGTTGGTGTTATGCTAGGCAGCGGGTCTAGAGAGAGAATGGGCATGAGATGTTGGTGTTCCAGTTTTCTCGACTAGAAATTGGTTAATTTGTAATAAGATATAGCGTGCTTTACTTTGTCAAAAAAAATAAAAAAAATGGTGAAGTTGAAATAAGAAGATTGTAAGGCTAAGTCCAACAACTCACTATTTTTTTAGACATAATTGGAAGTCAAATTACGACGTTTAACTTCCCACAACAATTTTGCTCCAACAACTTCCCTATTTCAATTTTCAGTATTACAATTTTATATTCAAATATTATTTTAATAATTTTATTTTAATAAAAAATCTTTATTTACATATTTTATAAAAGTTATATATTAATTATAATTATATTTATAATTATATATTCCACACATTTATAATTTGTAGAAACATATTATTTTATTTTTTTTGAAAATAATATAATTTATAAAAAAATCTTTTACAGGTGACAGAGGAGAAGGTGGTGGTAGAATGAGCAGTAGCTCTCCATTAACTGAGAGTGAATCGTCTGGTGGAGGTCCGCCACCACTACGAAGGAGAGTGACTCGAGATGATGGCATGCCTGGATTAGGCATGCCACGGAAATGATTGTGTAAACCCCCCGAGCTATGGATCTTGCTGAGCAGCTCGGGGTTTTTTTATGTATTTTTTAGTTGAAAAAACTACACTAGTTGTAGTCTTTATCTTTTTGCATACATCAGTTGTAGTGTTTATCGATGTTAGTTTTTTATGGTAGTTTGACTTGTGGTGGTACCTTCTGTTGTTGTTCAATGGGTTGTTTTTATAAAAAGAAGTTACAAAATTTTGAAAATTTGAAGTGTTAGAATTTTTATTTTAATAATATTGTTTGATGTTTAATTAAACCCTCTTGATAGGGTATACGAGTAATCCTCCTATTTCAGTTTGCTAAATCTCCTACCATAATGGGGAGAGAGAAACTGAAGTGGTTGAATCTAAAGCTTGGTGTCAGTAGCATATAAGGAAAGTAAATTATTCCATCAAAAATCGGATCTTAGATCAGCTCGACTCAGCTCTCCGTATCTTATTTCGATTTGCATACTGATGTCTCCCTAATTGTTCTTATTTTCGACCCTTGGGAGACATCATTTTTTATGTTTATTTGAATATTTTGATAGACTTTTGAGTTAAAAATACAATAATTCAGAATTTCCATTTATTTCTAGTAATTTTGATTTATTAAACTTTTGCGCGTAATATTGTATATTTTAGTGGAAAGTTTGTAGGTTTTGATTATTATCTAGGAATGGAATCCGAGAAGAGAGTCAAAGATCGTGATATGGAGTCAAGACTTGAAGATAATCCCAAAGATATTATTTTTAGAGCTGAAAATCTGTTTTCCAGGCCATAGATTGCTGATTTCAAGGTGCTTAAGAACTGATTTAGCCGCTGACCTTTGACGAGAAAACATTCCTTATCGAGTTACGGAACTTTAGCAACTAGAATGAGGTCAATCGGAGTCATAACGAAGCGGGAAAAGCCGTTTTAGTGAAGGTGTATCAGCAGTTACGGGATTTTGGGCTTAGAATTTAGGCTTGGACATTTAATTAGTGTTTTATTATTAGGTCCAAGCCCTAATCCGTTTTTACACTTATAAAAGGAGCCTTTGAATTCTATTTTTCAGACAATTCTCATTCCACAAGATTAAACATCAGAGAGAAGCAACAGAAGGAAGAAAGAAGAAGCTGCAAGAACTGGAGAGGGTCTATATCTCCGTTCTCAGTCATTCCAAACTCCGGAAATTAGGTTTCTTTCAATTTTAATTTTGTAATCAAATATGAATTCCATTTCAATTAATTTAGTTTTTCTTTTAATTAGTATGAGCTAAACATTTATTAGTGCTTGAGAACAATTAATAGGTGAATCCCAATCTTATAGAATTTCGAATGTTGAATTTGGGTTTCTGTTAAATTAAATTAGATTGGGGCTTTTACTCTTTTCTATAAATTAAGAATATTTATTGTTTTTAGCGTCATGAACTAGGAACAGGTGTTAGTATTTAGGCTATTCCAATTAGTGGCAATTGGATCATCCTGGCGGAGGGTTTAAATACAGAACCATTTATTCAATCTAGGATAGAAGCTATTGATTCTGACGAACTTAGCTAATTCTAGGGCCAATGAGGTAATAGAACTTAAAAATCCAAAAGTGGATCATATTTACCTTGACGGGACTAGTGACACTCTAGGATCGCCTTATAGTCCACCCTGACGGGGGTATAAGGAATTTAGAATCCCGACCATTGTAGTTGACCAATTTAGCCCTTAAACAACATAAGTTAGGAAATAGGATTGGGAGGATCCTTGCGTTCTCAAGTGCTACTTCTCATACTGCGTTTTACATCATTTTACTTGCGTCTTAGCTTTTATTTGCATTTTAATAATTGTCTTTCATTTACTTAGCATTAATACAAAAAAACAATCAAACATATTTTCTTTACTTGCTTTCATAAGTGCAACCATTCATTACTTGTTAAACATTGTAGTCAACCATCCCGTCCTTGGAACGAATCTGTTTTATCAATTATACTACTTGGGACAACCGTACACTTGCGGTTGTGGTTCGATTATTTATTGCATTTATTTTGAAACACACAAAGGACCACCAAGTTTTTGGCGCCGCTGCCGGGGACGGTAGCGTGTGACCACGGTGTTTACCTTTAGTGATAGTTGCATTTATTTTATTTTATCAGTTTTACGCTTTTTGTTTATCTTTTTCAGGTTTTTAGGTTCGGTGTATGCGAAGAAGGCTATTCAAGGATCTAGAGCCAACACCTCCGATCCTTAATAATCCAGAATCGTTGATCAGACTTGCTAACAAGAGAAGAAGAGAACAAGAAGCTTTAGAAGTAGAAGAGTTAGTTAACAGAATGGAGAATATCAATCTTCAGAATCAAAAGAATAATGGACAAGGCCAGCTAGATGCAAATGGCCAACCTTTAGCTCCAGGCATTATTCCTCAAGTTCAACCACTAAATCCTAATCCTTAAGTTCAGATAGTGATGAATCAAGATCTGTGGTTTGTTAATGGTCCGCCAGAAGCTCCGTGTCGTGCTCCTGCTCTAGGAGTAGGTGCTCCAGATATTAATGTTCCAAGATTTCGTCCAGATTCGGGTATGTTAGCTCAATTCCAAAACTTTGGAAATTTTTGTGGTAGACCACAAGAAGATCCTATCCGAGCTGTGCAGAAATTTAAGCAGATATGTGATTCTTACATCACACAAGGGGTTTCAAGGGAACAATTGTATTTTGATGCGTTTCGATTCTTTGTCATTGATGGAGCGAGTGAATGGCACGATACACAAGATCCTACGAAGATAACAAACTGGGACCAATTAGAAACTGCTTTCTTTGACAGATTTTTCCCAAGTAAAATGAGGTTTGATGATCAACTTGAGTTAACACATTTCCGTCAAGAGTATGATGAAACTTTGGGTAAGAGTTGGACAAGATTTCAGATGTGTTTAAGAAGGGTTCCCGATCATGGCTTTACAGAACAACAACAAATGAAAATATTTTACAAAGGCCTTGATGGAACTTCGAGAGAGAAGTTGGATTTGGTATGTGGTGCAGGTTTTCATGAAGTTCAACCTATGTATGCTAAAATCATTTTAGAAAGAACAGTCAAGAATGAAGTTGGGTGGACTTCAGTAAGAACACCGGTTAAAGGAGTGAGTAATGTCAATATGGAGGAAAAATTTGCTACGCTTGAGAACAAGATTCTAACACTATAGAGCAACATTTGAAACAGCTTACATTAGCTGTAAAAGAGGGATTTTCGGGTAAAAAGGTAGCTGTGCAAGCTGCACAAGAGGTTTATATGTGTTCGATTTGCAGGGTAGATGATCATGATGAGGAAAGTTGTCCGTATAATCAAGATCCTGTGATGTTTGTGTCCAACAGAAGGAATTTTAATTCAAGTGGTAATGGATATCAGCCTAACAGAAACCATCCTGGGTTTCAATAATCAAATCCGAATGGGGCAGCCAATCCTACATATGCGTATCAGCCGCGTCCCCAAGGCAACAATTACAATCCAAGACCACACAACAATTATCAAGGAGGACAGAATCAGGGTAATTATGTACAAAGACAAGCTCCTCAGAATACTTACGATGAAACATTGAACCAAAAAGCCTTACCCTCCCATCCACAAGAAGGAGTAGTTACCCTTCAGAAAACCGTTGAAAGTTTAATTGCTCTTCAAACACAAGCTATGGAACGTCAACAAGCACCTGAAGCAAATATGAAATTAATACAGAATCAAACAGAGCAATTTGCAAAACAGCTCAATCAGCGTCCACAAGGGCAACTCCCTAGTGACACAGAAAACCTGAGACAACATGAAGATTGCAAAGCTGTGACATTAAGAAGTGGTAAGAACCTTCCTCCACCTCATTTTCCCGTTATGAAAGAGAAAGAAGTTCCAAGAAAAGAAAAGGGAGTGGGTGAGAAAGAGAAGGAAAAAGACAGTGAGGTTGAAGAAATAGTTAGGCCAAGTGAGATTCCAAAGAATAAAGATGATATTGTGATTAATCGCCCTCCACCACCGTTTCCATCTCGAGTTCAGAAAAAGGGTGATTTGGGTGATTTTCAGAAATTCTTTAATGGGGTGAAGGGTCTGAGTATTAATATTCCGTTACGAGAGGCTATTCGAGATATTCCTAAGTATACGAAGTTTTTGAAGAGGGCCCTCACTAACAAAAGGCCTTATTGTGATAATGAGATGATTGGTCTTCCTGAAGAGTGTAGCGCGATTTGCCAGAGTAAATTACCTCCAAAGTTAGTTGATCCTGGGAGATTCACAATTCCGATATCGATTGGAGAAGAATGGAAAGGAAAAGCGCTTTGTGATTTGGGTGCAAGCATCAATTTGATGCCCAAATCGATCTTTGATAAGCTAAAAATTGGAGAAGCAAGACCCACTTCTATGGTCTTGCAAATGGCGGACATGTCTCTTGCACATCCTGAAGTCCGAATTGAAGATGTCCTCGTTAAGGCAGGTACACTTATATTTCCTGTTGATTTCGTAATACTTGAGTACGATGCAGATAGAAATGTCCCCATTATTTTGGGTAGACCATTTCTAGCCACAGGGCGTACATTAATCGATGTAGAGAACGGCGAATTAACGATGAGGATACAAGACGAGGAAGTCAAATTCAATGTATTTCGAGCTATGAAATTTCCAGATTCTCAGGAAGATTGCTTTAGAATGGATGTAGTTGAGCAAGCATCGCAAGAGATATTTAATTGCTTAAATTTTGATGATATTTTGCAGGCTGCTTTGACATTAGATTCACCTGAGATGATGGAAGAGCTTGCCGAAATAGTGGCAGCTCTCAATTCTGAAAATCCGAAGTATAGGCGTCTTGCCTATGAACCTGTGAGAGAACCGGGGGAGATTGTTCCTAAAAAGAAGCCTTCAATCGAATCTCCTCCGGAATTGGAAGAAAAACCATTGCCAGCACACTTGTGGTATGCGTATTTAGGTACTAATGAAACTCTACTTGTTATTGTTTAAGCTAATTTAACAGGTCCTCAAGAAGATAGCCTGTTGCGTGTGTTAAGAGCCAACAAAGAAGCAATAGGTTGGACAATTGCTGACATCAAAGGCATTAGTCCATCCTATTGTCAACACAAAATTATACTTGAAGATGATAACGCACGCTCAGTTGAAGGTCAAAGAAGATTAATGCCCGTTATGAAGGATGTAGTGAAGAAAAAGGTGATCAAGATTTTAGATGCGGGGATTATTTACCCCATTTCGAGTAGTGAATGGGTGAGCCCAGTTCAGTGTGTACCGAAGAAAGGAGGAATGACAACAGTTCTTAATGATAAAAATGAAGCGATTCCTTCAAGAACGGTAGTTGGATGGAGAGTTTTCATGGATTAAAGAAAGCTGAACAAGGCCACCAGAAAAGATCATTTCCCTTTACCCTTCATCGATCAAATGTTAGATAAATTAGCTAGAAGAGAGTATTATTGCTTCTTGGATGGTTACTCCGGGTACAGTCAGATTTACGTGGCTCAAGAAGATCAACATAAAACTACCTTTACATGCCCATTTGGTACTTTTGCATATCGTAGAATGCCATTTGGGTTGTGTAACGCTCCCGCTACTTTTCAAAGGTGTATGATGGCCATCTTCTGGGACATGATAGATAATTTCCTTGAAGTGTTTATGGACAATTTCTCCGTGTTTGGTGATGATTTTGATATATGTTTAGACAACTTGGAGAAAGTGTTAGTAAGATGTAAGGAAACAGATTTGGTGCTCAACTGGGAGAAGTGTCATTTTATGGTTCGCGAAGGTATTGTTCTGGGTCACAAAGTTTCAAGTGCTGGGTTAGAGGTTGATAGAGCAAAGATAGAGGTAATTAAAACTCTTCCCCCTCCTGTTTCTGTTAAAGGGGTAAGGAGTTTTCTTGGCCATGCTGGCTTTTATAGGCGTTTTATTAAGGATTTTTCTAAGATTGCTAAACCGTTATGCAACTTACTCGAAAAGGATTCCAAATTCCTTTTTGATGAAGCTTGTTTAGTGGCCTTCCAAGCAATTAAGGAAAAGCTTATTTCTGCTCCTATAGTGTTACCTCCAGATTGGAATTTACCGTTTGAGGTTATGTGTGATGCGAGTGATTTGTGTATGGGAGCTGTATTGGGACAGAGAAAAGAGAAGGTTTTTCATTCGATTTACTATGCTAGTAAAACTTTTAGTGGTGCTCAGATTAATTACACAGTTACAGAAAAGGAGTTGCTAGCAGTTGTATATTCATTTGATAAATTTCGCTCTTATCTTCTTGGAGCGAAAGTTATTGTTTATACAGATCATTCCGCGATCAGATTTCTTATGGAAAAGAAAGATGCGAAACCAAGGTTAATCAGATGGGTGTTATTGCTTCAAGAGTTTGATTTAGAGATCAAAGATAGAAAGGGTTGTGAGAATCAGGTGGCAGATCATCTAACGCGTTTAGAGGGTTCAGAGATAAATAGTGGTACTGAAGCAGTTAGAGAAGAGTTTCCTGATGAGAGTTTATTCGTTGTTCGAGATCATGAAGCTCCGTGGTATGCAGATATTGCGAATTTAGTGGTGAGTGGTGTTTTTCATGAAGGTTCTACTTATCAAGAAAGAAAGAGGTTAGCTCATCGTGCTAGACAGTTCTTTTGGGAGGATCCGTTCCTCTACAAAGTTTGTGCTGACCAAATGATACGAAGATGTGTAGCAAGGGAGGAGACTGAAGCTATTATAGCTGGATGCCATGATTCACTATATGGAGGACATTTCAAGGGAGATAGAACTGCTGCAAAGGTATTCCAATCAGGTTTTTACTGGCCTTCTCTTGTTAAAGATTGTCATGAGTATGTTAAGAAATGCACGAGATGCCAGTTTACCGAAAACATATCAAAGAGGGATGAGATGCCACGTAATAATGTATTAGAAGTTGAAATATTCGATGTTTGGGGTATAGACTTTATGGGTCCTTTCGTTCCTTCAAATGGTAACCTCTACATCTTATTAGATGTTGATTATGTGTCTAAGTGGGTAGAAGCGGTGGCTTTACCTACCAATGATTCACGAGTGGTGATTAAGTTCTTGAAATCACATATTTTCACTAGACATGGCACACCTAGAGTGATTATTAGCGATGGGGGATCCCATTTCGTTAATAAATATCTGAAGACTGTTCTAGAGAAGTATGGAGTAAGACACCGTGTTTCGGCTAACTTTTCTATTGGCTTTGGTAAGTCAAGTGTTAGGGAAGCTTGCAAGATATCTCTGAAATTCATGTATTCCCATACTTCTCGCGTGGATAGGTCAATTACGTCCAATCGGAAACAATCCTCTCGAAAATATGGAAACTTCATAGCCCCAAAAAAGTTGAACTTTACCTCCTCGTCTTGGATTCGCATTGTTAATTCTCCGTTTTCTACATCAATCACAGTACACCCCGTGGCTAGGAATGGTCGTCCCAAGATAATGGGGACATTTTTATCGGCGTCGTATTCAAGTATAACAAAAGTAACAGTAAAAATTAAAGTACCTGCCTTGACAAGGACATCTTCTACACATCCCTCTGGATGTGCGAGGGATATTTCAGCCATTTGCAAGACCATGGATGTCGGCCTTGCTTCTCCTATCTTCAACATCTCGAAAATTGATTTGGGCATGAGATTAATACTCGCTCCCAAATCACACAAAGCCTTTCCTTGCCACTCATTGACAATGGAAATAGGAATCGTAAAACTACCAGGATCAAGTAGTTTTGGTGGAAATTTGCTTTGACATATGGCGCTACATTCTTCAGGCAAACCGATCATCTTATTCTCAAGGTATGGTATTTTGTTGGCGATGGATCTCTTCAAGAATTTGACATACTTTGGCACATCTCTAATGGCATCTAAGAATGGAATGTTAATATTAAGACCTCTTACCATATTTAAGAACTTCTGATAGTCAGCCATGTCTCCTTTCTTCTGAACTCTCGAGGGAAAAGGTGGAGGAGGACGGGTTTCTATAACATCTTTCTTCTTTGGCTTTTCTGGAATCTTCTCCACTTCCACTACTTCAGGTCCATATTCTTTCTCCACCATATCTTTTACCGGTTTCTCTTTTACAGTTGTTTCTTTTTCTTTCATTACGGGAAAAGGAGGTGGTGGGAGCTTCTTACTGCTTCTAAGTGTTACCGCATTACAATCTTCTCTTTGCTTGGGTTCTTCAGTATCGCTCGGAAGTTGTCCTTGTTGACGTCGACTCAATTGCTTCGACATTTGAGCTATTTGATTTTCTAACATTTTAATTGTTGCAGATGTAGATTGTTGCTCTAGGCTAGCTTTTGTTTGAATGTTGATTAATGTCAACAAGGTTTGATGAACATCTAACGCACCTTCTTGAGGTTGAGAAGGTAGGGCTTTTTGATTCATGGTCTCGGTGTAAGTGTCTTGAGGAGGTTGTCTCTGAGCTTGATTTCCGTAAGCTTGTCCACCTTGGTGGTGGTTGATAGTTATTACCTTAGGGACGCGGTTGATATGCATAAGTCGGAATAGCGGCCCCATTTGAATTTGAATATTGGAAACCCGGATGGTTTCTATTCGGTTGATAACCTTGACCACTTAAATTATAATTCCCTCGGTTGGAAACGAACATTACGGCTTCTGGATTGTTTTGACAATGCTCCCAATCATTATCTTGTACACAACAGTTAGAACATCCATAAACTTCTTGTGTCACATTAACATCTGCCTTTCTACCTGAAAAACCCTTGGTAATAGCTAGAGTTAGTTGTTTTAATTGTTGCTCCAAAGTGGTCTTCAATTTATTCTCCAATGAGGAGAATTTTTTTTCGATTAAAGCGCTAATCTCTCTTCCACCTCGGATAGGTGTTCTCACGGTATTCCAACCCATCTCATTCGTCACTGTTTTATTCAAAATATACTTAGCATGGATTGGTTGTACCTGTAAAAATCCACCACCACAAAGTAGGTCTATGTCTTTTCTTGAAGGTCCATCAAGGCCTCTATAAAATATCTTCATCTGTTGAATTTCTGTAAGGCCATGATCAGGGACTCTTCTCAAAAATATCTGAAATCATGTCCAACTTCTACCCAAAGTCTCGTCTTGATCTTGTTTGAATGAGGTCAACTCAACTTGCGCGTCTAATATCATATTTGTTTGGTAGTATCTATCGAAGAACGCAGTTTGTAATGCGTCCCAGTTAGTAATTGATCCAGTTTCTTGAGAATCATGCAATTCACTTGCTCCATCCATAACGAAATACCTAAAATTTGCGAAATGAATTTGATCTCTTGTCACTCCTTGCGTAATATAGGAATCGCAAATTTGCATGAACTTCTATACAGCACGGATTGGATCTTCACCAGGTGCTCCTCGGAAATTTCCATAACTCTGAAATTGAGATAACATACCAGGATCGAGTCTGAATCTCGCGACGTTAATATCTGCAGGGCCAATTCCTGCAGATAAAGATTTTTGTTTTGTTTTTATAAAATAATAGATGCAAGAAAATAAATTACGGAAAAAAAATAAAGCAAGTAAAAGAGAATTTAAACTTTAGAAGAGAGAGAGTACTTGATCCTCACAAGGGTTTCACCTAACCTATCTAATTAACGCTTCCGTTTAAGGGCTAAACTGGTATTATTGTGCTAGTCGGGACTCTAATATCTCCCAACCCCGGTCAGGGTCGACTTAGGAGCTATCCTACGGTATTACAAACCCCGTCAGGGTGATTATAAGCTACTTTCAGATAAATACTAATTTACCTCATTGGATGCATGGTTAGTTAAGCCCGTCAGGGTCAATAACGAATACTACGCGTCTATTATCTAAGTCTGTAATTAAACCCGCCGTCAAGGTTATCACTTCCCCACCAAAGTGAATAGCCTAATTACTATGAGCTAAGTTTGATTCATGACTTCAAAATTAGTGATTAAAACAAAATAATAGTCAACACAAAATACCTAGTCTAATTTAAACCATTAAATCCCGAATTCAGAAAACATAAATTAAATTGAATTAGGTTCAACCCATATAGCGATTATCAAGTACTAAAGAAATTAGTTCATAACGGAATTAAAATTGAAATTAAATAAAAGGAATTCATGTTCAAATACAAAAGATAAATTGATAACCTAAAGGGTAGGATGTCTGTTGATGGAAGAACAGGATTCCTCCCGCACTAGTTTCTCCTTTCCTTCTTGCTCTGACTTGAAAACCTTAAGCTTCTTGTGTAATTCTCTGAAGTGTGTGAAAAGAGGAGGCTAAGGGGTGTCTTTATAGGTATAGAAATCCCTAATTCGTTTTTACTTGGAGTGGAAGACAAGTCAAGAACTCTTGAATTCGTAGCCCTAAAATCTAGGAAAGGTAAGATTCTGCTGCTGATTTGTTTTGGTCATATCTCCTTCAATACTTATCCGTTTGACGCGTTCCAATAGTCGAAACCACTTGTCTGAGAAAGCTCTTTCCATTGTTCTAGACCATTCTCCCAAATTACTAGTCAATCTTAAGTTATAATATCGTCTTTAGAACGTGGCTGGAATTTCAGATTTATTTGGTAGCTTTATCTTTTCCTTCTTTGCATATATCCTTCCTTAATCTTCTTATTTCCATGTATATCTCTTTCCTTTACTTATTTGACTTGACTTGGTTTTCTAATTAATTACCATATATCTTTTAAAGCTTCACAATAAATATATAGTTAAACCGCATATGCTTTAAAAAATAATAAATCCTATGAATAGAAATAGGAAAGTGCACTCTAAATTATAAACTCGAATAAAATACTTCCTAACACACTAAAATTATTCTATGACTTTAATTCTCACTTATCCTCCTTGTAGTGGTTTTTTCATGAAATTCAAGAACCTACTAACTTTGCACTAAAAATAATCAAATTAACGCACAAAAGCTCTAAAAATGCAAATAGTCTAATTCCACGGGGAGAAAGTGTAATATGACGATTTAAGCGTAAAAGTCTATCAAATAAGTCAAATATTCACCTAAAAGGATGTCTCCAAAGGGCTAATAATTAGAACAAATAGGGAGACATCACTCTTCATATTGAGTTTTATTTTCGTTTCATTCATCAACATGTTGCTCAAAGTACTACGAGACTTCAATACACACCTTTTGCTGGCTTGTTAACAGATATTTTCACCAAAACTCACCTGATGTCTCCCTATTTGTGATGATTTAATCCTAGTTGGAGACATCTTTTTTAGTGATTTAGGAAGCCTTTGAGTCGATTTTCTTGAGAAATGCTACACTTTCCTATTTTGAGTCTTGATTTAGTAAATTATTTTTTTAGAGCATATTGGGTTTAATTATTTATTTAGTGTGAAGCTTTAAAGATAATTATGGAGATTAATTAGATTCCAAGTCAAAGACTAAAAGATATGGAAAGAGATAAGCATGGTAATTGGAGATAATGAAAGAAAAGCTAAAAACATGGAAAAGGAAAAACTGCCATAAATCTGAATTCCAGCACCTACGACAACAAATCAGCTTATATCTCAAAATAGGTTTGGAATTTGGAGAAACGATCAAGAGCAAAGTTGAATATCTTTCCGAGACAATGAATTTCGACTACTCATACGCGTCAAACGGATGAGTATTGAAGCTGCTAGGACCAAAACAAAAACGGGTCTGGTTCCATGTTTTAAGGTTACGAATTTGAGTTGGGCTTGGAGTCCACTACTTACCTTTTCCTTCAAGAAAACGAATTAAGGTTCCTAAACACCTATAAATACACCCTTATACCATTGTAAATATGTCCTTGCTCAGTTTCAAGCTTAGGCTTAGTCCTTACTTGTATTTTCTCAGTTTTAAATAATAGCTTAGCCTTTAATTTAATATTTATCCTTAGAATCAAGCTATTCATCCAAGAAGCAAGCTGACCTATAGAGGAAGACTAGAAGAAGAAGTTGGAGAGTGACAAACTCCTCTTCTACATCTCTCCTTCTCTATATTTAGGGTATTTAGCTATAGATTTATGCTCAACCATATTTCTAAACTTTTATTCTGTAAGTTTTACTTTTTATTGTTGGGTTATTATTTTGTCTTTAAATTCATTAATACTATTTGTTATTTTAATTGATTTGAGCTTGTCGTATATTGTTATTATATATTTTGACTTATTGTTACATCCCTAGATTTGGCCAATCTTAGGATTATTCTTAGTTATTGACAACACCACATAATAGTCTAGTTTTGATTATTTGCCTAACTAGATAGCCATAAAGGTTTGATTTAATCACCAATCATTACTCAGGAATCCTTGGTAGTGGTGAGGTTGCTCCTAAGCCTAATAGAGGCTAGGTAGAATTTAGAATCTTGGTTAATATATAATGCTTAATCTGTGACAGGTTAGAATAACAACTTAGTAAAATAGACTCATATTAGTGATCCTAATCTATTTGACTTACATTCATATTTATTTATCTGTTTTCATTATTTATTTATTCGCGTTAGACAATTTTTCATCTTAGCTTATATTTTATTCTAAACATATAAATTCATCTACGCTTGTTAAACATAAGTAGATCTAACGGATTAAATCCCTGCGAACGTACTTAACTTATCATTAAAACTTGCAAATGATATGTGATACTTGCAGTGAGTTCTGTGGTTCTCAAGGGTGTGTGCTCTTTATTATTATCTTTATTTATCTATTATTTTATCACACCTTTGCCCCCACCATCACCCTACATATCGTTTTATGGATTTGATTTCTAAACTCAAGATAGTGTCGTTCTCACCCCCTTGATTTTGAGGGGGAGTGTTAGATTATCTATATTATATATCGTATATTTATTTTTACATTAGTTAGAGAGATAATCTACCATAGTTATTACATTCTCTCCAAATTTAGAATTATCATAAATATAACTATGTAATGTATCATAAGTATCACTTGCATATATACAAAGTACAATTTTCTAATAGTCTTTTCTTTACATTTCAAAAATTGCAATGAGAAATGGAAAGAACATAGTCGGACCCAGAGCATTCACATAGGATAAATTAAAGTAGTTCCAGAGGCTTCTTAACTCAAACAATATACAGTATATAGTTTACATCACCAAGACTATTCTTAATTTAATTTCTTTTATCCCCTTTAGTGATTACATATTTTTTTAATTTTTAATATGGAGTTACCCATCTAGTTATCTAATCTTCTTTGATGGTTTTCAATAAATTTTCTTGTAACTTATTACTTCTCTCGCGATCAATATTATTTATTAAGCTCCCATTGTGTTCCAGACTCAAAATCATAATAATCAGTATCAATTCGATCAAATGTTGAATACAGTGAAGAATACAGATTTACACATAATAAATATTATTTTACGCAATGAACAAAATTAAATATATGGCGTCATTTTTCTCTCTCCCCCAAGTTTCTAGTTTTCCAAGAGCATAGTATGGTATAATACTCAAACTTTACCATCTAATAAAATATGTAAATAGTCGTTATTTGTAAATGATTATTATATGTGAATCCATTTTCTTGATTATTGAATTGAAAATCATTTGGTTACCCAATATAGGTGCTTCTATCATAGTCATTGGTTATGGATGACTGAGATGTGTATGCATTTGTGTATGTGAAGAAGACGTATATGATCATTAATATTAATGAGGGATGGGGTAGGATAAAATGGATTGCGGTGGAGAGGAGAGGAGTGTGCAAATTTATACAATATTTTGAGAGTTTATTTTTTATTTTTTTTCATAACGTATGTGGTTAAATAGGTGGATGGGTGAGGAGGTGGGTGCAAAGAATATAATAAATATTGGGGTTTCATTTGATTTTTAAAGTTGATGGGATTAAATAATAAAATTGAAGGTGGGTGTAAATAAAATAATAAACTTAAGGTTTTTTAGATGATGTATAATGGGTTAAATAATATTTGAATAATTATTTAAATATTTCTTAGAGTCTGAGAATTTTTGTATTTTTTTTTTTGAATTTTAAATGATTAAATATGACTTGAGAGTATAAATTGACAAAAAAAAATGGGTAAGAAGGGCGTATATCTAAAGTTCAAGATAACTATACAAAATAAAAGGTAGCGTGTCAAAACACGAATAGTTCAGGGAACAGGTTAAAACAAGTAAAAAGATTAATGTAGGCATTTTATCTATATATATTTTAGTATTTTTTTATTAAATGTTATTCTAAAAGAATGGTAAAATCAAGTAGCTCATTTGTCTCAATAAAACTCGTGTCGAGATCCTAGTGGTCAATCTTCTAAAAATAAAACGGGTCAAAAACTATAAAATAAATAATTAAAAGCACTAAAAAATAAATTAAGGTTATATCTAAACTTCCTATTTCCACATCACAGCTCTCTTCCCTCACCCTCTCAACCAGATCCCCATTTCCCTATCTCTGTTAATTACAGTTCCTATCAACTCCACTTACGACGCCTTCTTCTCATCTCAAGGCTCAGTCCCCCTCAGATCCATCAACGATGGCAAATAGTTTTTGAAAACGCCGCACCGATCAACTTCATCATTTTCTCTTCCAACTCATCAAGCAGAGATAATATTATCTCTATACGGTCCTTGTAAATCATTCTCTCTCTATATAGATTAATTTTATTAATAAAAACTACAAATATCAAATATTATTTATCTTTTTTTCTAGATCTGATAATAAATTAAGTACTGCTATACTATAGATTTGTAATTGACTGTTAACATATTGATCTTTTTACAGGTGATGTATATGCAAAAAACATTTTTTATTTAAATGAAAAGATCAATGATCATGTAATTTCAATCATCGACCAAAACATAGACAACAATGCGAGAAAAGGTAAAACATACTATTTGGATGTAATTTTTTTCAAGATTGATTATCTAATGACTCCATTTATAAAGGTAAGTTTAAGTCTAATGAGTCCGTAATTTTAGTAGAAAGCTTGGGGGTTGGATTATAAATAATGGACCTCTAACTTACATATTATAGAAAACTCAATTCTTGGGTACCAAATTCATAAAAAATTTAAGCCACATCTGACTAGATTTACATGACTCGTTACATTTCCTTTCAATATTTTTTATTACCATTAATCTTGTCTCTCTTTATGGTTCATGTTGCATTTTTTTTTTCTTTTTTACCTCTTCAAGTGCATAATTATTGCATTATTCTAATTAAAAAAAACCATAGCATATACATTAATGAAATATAATAAATATATCTACGAGAAAAATTTACATTTATTTAAAATTATTATAATCATAGGACGGTGGAAAATATGTAAAATAATTATAATCTATTAATAGATTATAAATTAATATTTTAATATTTATTTCAAACATTATTGTAAAGAATTTAAAAATAATAAATCAGTTGCATAAGTAATGAAAATTTTAAAATCAATAATTTAGATGAAATAGAATTTTTTTGTTAGAATGGAGAGGTTGGTGTTATGCTAGGCAGCGAGTCTAGAGAGAGAATGGGCATGAGATGTTGGTGTTCCAGTTTTCTCGACTAGAAATTGGTTAATTTGTAATAAGATATAACGTGCTTTACTTTGTCAAAATAAATAAAAAAGTAGAGAAGTTGAAATAGGAAGATTGTTAGGCTAAGTCCAACAACTCACTATTTTTTTAGACATAATTGGAAGTCAAATTACGACGTTTAACTTCCCACAACAATTTTGCTCCAACAACTTCCCTATTTCAAGAGATAATTACACCTAGGGTCTTGACCACACCCCCCTCTTCAAGATGGGGACCCGGCCTAGAGCCTCTTCTTACTAAAGACCTCAGAAACTATTTAACACATGAAACCCAAAACCCCATTTACAATTATACCCTATTTTGTTTTTTTTATACCTATATATACTAATTATTATCTATTTACAATTCATTTACTAAATCACAAATCAGTTTTGCTTCTCTCTCCTCTCAATAGGAACCGACACCACCATTTGGTCACCACCACCGCCAAAATCGCCACCACTCCAACACCACTCTCCTTCCACCACCGCCGAAATTGCCACCACTCCAACACCACTCTCCTTCTTCTCACGCTTCACATTCGCCGGAGTTAGTCTAGGCCCACCACCGAACCAGATCTGGAGAGATGACCCGGAGAAGAGTTGCACTGTTGCTGCCGGAGCCCCTGCTGCACTGTTTCGTTGCTTCACCACGAACGGAGGTAAACTCCGGTGCTGCGCGAACGGAGAACAGACTCGGTGTTTCGTTGTTGCACCACGAACCTAGAACGCCATTTCTGTCCAGGAGCTGTGAACCTCGCGCGAATCACGACGGCGGAGCACCATCGCGAACAAGGCTCGATGAAGAACGGTGCTCGCGAAGGAGCTGTGAACCTCCATCTGCTCCGAGCTCCAATGGTGGGTAGGTGGTGGTGTTATTAAAAGAATCCATGGTGTTGCTGCTGCTGACGGAGACAGGTTCCGTGTGGTGGTTGTGGTGCTCGACGAGGAGGTTTTTTGATGGTGGTGGTGGTGCTCGTCGACGTGAAGATGGGTTTCTGTTTTTTTTTTTTTTTTTTCATTTCAGATCTAGATCTGGTTTCTGGTCAAACAAAATTGTAATTATTTTTTTATTTTTTAATTGTATATATTTTTGTAATTGTTTAAAAATTTGTAATAAAAGTGTTTTTTACTATTTATGCCTTGTTCTTAAATAATACTCATCAAATTATTAAAATACTCACTAATTTTTTGAGTACTCCATGATTTTCTTAGAGTACTCCGAGATTTTCTCAGAGTACTCCGAGTTTTTTCTTAGAGTACTCTGAGTTTTTCTTAGAGTATTCCGAGAGTTTATTAGTGAACTCGAAAAATTTAGAGAGTACTCCGTAAATTAATAGAGTACTCAGCAAATATATAGAGTACTCTATGTTTTTTCCGATACTCTATGTTTTTTTTCCGGCGACCGGTGACTGGTGGTCGGTGGTCGGTGGTCGGTGGTCGGTGGTCGTTGGTCGGTGGTCGGAGGTCGGTGGTAGGTGGTGGGAGGTTGTAGGTAGGTGGGTAGTGGTAGTTGAGGAGAGAGAAATAGTGACATCACATTATTTTTGTCTTTTAGTGATAGTAACGGTAGGAAAGACAATTGTCAAAATTCAGGTCCCTAAGAAGAATGGAATTTAAGAAACTACTCTATAGAGAAGACAATTTGTCTCCAAGATCCTATATATAATTCACCCCTATTTCAATTTCCAGTATTACAATTTTATATTCAAATATTATTTTAATAATTTTATTTTAATAAAAAATCTTTATTTACATATTTTATAAAAGTTATATATTAATTATAATTATATTTATAATTATATATTCCACACATTTATAATTTGTAGAAACATATTATTTTATTTTTTTTGAAAATAATATAATTTATAAAAAAAATCTTTTACAGGTGACAGAGGAGAAGGTTGTGGTAGAATCAGCAGTAGCTCTCCATCAACTGAGAGTGAATCGTCTGGTGGAGGTCCGCCACCACTACCAAGGAGAGTGACTCGAGATGATGGCATGCCTGGATTAGGCATGCCATGGAAATGATTGTGTTAACCCCCCGAGCTATGGATCTTGCTGAGCAGCTCGGGGTTTTTTTATGTATTTTTTAGTTGAAAAAACCACACTAGTTGTAGTCTTTATCTTTTTGCATACATCAGTTGTAGTGTTTATCGATGTTAGTTTTTTATGGTAGGTTGACTTGTGGTGGTACCTTCTGTTGTTGTTCAATGGGTTGTTTTTATAAAAAGAAGTTACAAAATTTTGAAAAATTGAAGTGTTAGAATTTTTATTTTAATAATATTGTTTGATGTTTAATTAAACCCTCTTGATAGGGTATACGAGTAATCCTCCTATTTCAGTTTGCTAAATCTCCTACCATAATGGGGAGAGAGAAACTGAAGTGGTTGAATCTAAAGCTTGGTGGCAGTAGCATATATGGAAAGTAAATTATTCCATCAAAAATCGGATCTTAGATCAGCTCGACTCAGCTCTCCGTATCTTATTTCGATTTGCATACTGATGTCTCCCTAATTGTTCTTATTTTCGACCCTTGGGAGACATCATTTTTTATGTTTATTTGAATATTTTGATAGACTTTTGAGTTAAAAATACAATAATTCGGAATTTCCATTTATTTTTAGTAATTTTGATTTATTAAACTTTTGCGCGTAATATTGTATATTTTAGTGGAAAGTTTGTAGGTTTTGATTATTATCTAGGAATGGAATCCGAGAAGAGAGTCAAAGATCATGATATGGAGTCAAGACTTGAAGATAAATCCCGAAGATATTATTTTTAGAGCTGAAAATCTGTTTTCCAGGCCATAGATTTCTGATTTCAAGGTGCTTAAGAACTGATTTAGCCGCTGACCTGTGACGAGAAAACATTCCTTATCGAGTTACGGAACTTTAGCAACTAGAATGAGGTCAATCGGAGTCATAACGAAGCGGGAAAAGCCGTTTTAGTGAAGGTGTATCAGCAGTTACGGGATTTTGGGCTTAGAATTTAGGCTTGGACATTTAATTAGTGTTTTATTATTAGGTCCAAGCCCTAATCCGTTTTTACACTTATAAAAGGAGCCTTTGACTTCTATTTTTCAGACAATTCACATTCCACAAGATTAAACATCAGAGAGAAGCAACAGAAGGAAGAAAGAAGAAGCTGCAAGAACTGGAGAGGGTCTATATCTCCGTTCTCAGTCATTCCAAACTCCGGAAATTAGGTTTCTTTCAATTTTAATTTTGTAATCAAATATGAATTCCATTTCAATTAATTTAGTTTTTCTTTTAATTAGTATGAGCTAAACATTTATTAGTGCTTGAGAACAATTAATAGGTGAATCCCAATCTTATTGAATTTCGAATGTTGAATTTAGGTTTCTGTTAAATTAAATTAGATTGGGGCTTTTACTCTTTTCTATAAATTAAGAATATTTATTGTTTTTAGCGTCATGAACTAGGAACAGGTGTTAGTATTTAGGCTATTCCAATTAGTGGCAATTGGATCATCCTGACGGAGGGTTTAAATACAGAACCATTTATTCAATCTAGGATAGAAGCTATTGATTCTGACGAACTTAGCTAATTCTAGGGCCAATGAGGTAATAGAACTTAAACATCCAAAAGTGGATCATATTTACCCTGACGGGACTAGTGACACTCTAGGATCGCCTTATAGTCCACCCTGACGGGGGTATAAGGAATTTAGAATCCCGACCATTGTAATTGACCAATTTAGCCCTTAAACAACATAATTTAGGAAATAGGATTGGGAGGATCCTTGCGTTCTCAAGTGCTACTTCTGATACTGCGTTTTACATCATTTTACTTGCGTCTTAGCTTTTATTTGCATTTTAATAATTGTCTTTCATTTACTTAGCATTAATACAAAAAAACAATCAAACATATTTTCTTTACTTGCTTTCATAAGTGCAACCATTCATTACTTGTTAAACATTGTAGTCAACCATCCCGTCCTTGGAACGAATCTGTTTTATCAATTATACTACTTGGGACAACCATACACTTGCGGTTGTGGTTCGATTATTTATTGCATTTATTTTAGAACACACAAAGGACCACCAAGTTTTTGGCGCCGCTGCCGGGGACGGTAGCGTGTGACCACGGTGTTTACCTTTAGTGATAGTTGCATTTATTTTATTTTATCAGTTTTACGCTTTTTGTTTATCTTTTTCAGGTTTTTAGGTTTGGTGTATGCGAAGAAGGCTATTCAAGGATCTAGAGCCAACACCTCCGATCCTTAATAATCCAGAATCGTTGATCAGACTTGCTAACAAGAGAAGAAGAGAACTAGAAGCTTTAGAAGTAGAAGAGTTAGTTAACAGAATGGAGAATATCAATCTTCAGAATCAACAGAATAATGGACAAGGCCAGCTAGATGCAAATGACCAACCTTTAGCTCCAGGCATTATTCCTCAAGTTCAACCACTAAATCCTAATCCTCAAGTTCATATAGTGATGAATCAAGATCTGTGGTTTGTATCCTAGTCCGCCAGAAGCTCCGTTCCGTGCTCCTGCTCTAGGAGTAGGTGCTCCAGATATTAATGTTCCAAGATTTCGTCCAGATTCGGGTATGTTAGCTCAATTCCAAAACTTTGGAAATTTTTGTGGTAGACCACAAGAAGATCCTATCCGAGCTGTGCAGAAATTTAAGCAGATATGTGATTCTTACATCACACAAGGGGTTTCAAGGGAACAATTGTATTTTGCTACGTTTTGATTCTTTGTCATTGATGGAGCGAGTGAATGGCACGATACACAAGATCCTACGAAGATAACAAACTGGGACCAATTAGAAACTGCTTTCTTTGACAGATTTTTCCCAAGTAAAATGAGGTTAGATGATCAACTTGAGTTAACACATTTCCGTCAAGAGTATGATGAAACTTTGGGTAAGAGTTAGACAAGATTTTAGATGTGTTTAAGAAGGGTTCCCGATCATGGCTTTACAGAACAACAACAAATGAAAATATTTTACAAAGGCCTTGATGGAACTTCGAGAGAGAAGTTGGATTTGTTATGTGGTGCAGGTTTTCATGAAGTTCAACCCATGTATGCTAAAATAATTTTAGAAAGAACAGTCAAGAATGAAGTTGGGTGGACTTCAGTAAGAACACCGGTTAAAGGAGTGAGTAATGTCAATATGGAGGAAAAATTTGCTTCGCTTAAGAACAAGATTCAGAACACTATAGAGCAACATTTGAAACAGCTTACATTAGCTGTAAAAGAGGGATTTTCGGGTAAGAAGGTAGGTGTGCAAGCTGCACAAGAGGTTTATATGTGTTCGATTTGCAGGGTAGATGATCATGATGAGGAAAGTTGTCCGAATAATCAAGATCCTGTGATGTTTGTGTCCAACAGAAGGAATTTTAATTCAAGTGGTAATGGATATCAGCCTAACAAAAACCATCCTGGGTTTCAATACTCAAATCCGAATGGGGCAGCCAATCCTACATATGCGTATCAGCCGCGTCCCCAAGGCAACAATTACAATCCAAGACCACACAACAATTATCAAGGAGGACAGAATCAGGGTAATTATGTACAAAGACAAGCTCCTCAGAATACTTACGATGAAACATTGAACCAAAAAGCCTTACCCGCCCATCCACAAGAAGGAGTAGTTACCCTTCAGAAAACCGTTGAAAGTTTAATTGCTCTTCAAACACAAGCTATGGAACGTCAACAAGAACCTGAAGCAAATATGAAATTAATACAGAATCAAACGGAGCAATTTGCAAAACAGCTCAATCAGCGTCCACAAGGGCAACTCCCTAGTGACACAGAAAACCTGAGACAACATGAAGATTGCAAAGCTGTGACATTAAGAAGTGGTAAGAACCTTCCTCCACCTCATTTTCCCGTTATGAAAGAGAAAGAAGTTCCAAGAAAAGAAAAGGGAGTGGGTGAGAAAGAGAAGGAAAAAGACAGTGAGGTTGAAGAAATAGTTAGGCCAAGTGAGATTCCAAAGAATAAAGATGATATTGTGATTAATCGCCCTCCACCACCGTTTCCATCTCGAGTTCAGAAAAAGGGTGATTTGGGTGATTTTCAGAAATTCTTTAATGGGGTGAAGGGTCTGAGTATTAATATTCCGTTACGAGAGGCTATTCGAGATATTCCTAAGTATACGAAGTTTTTGAAGAGGGCCCTCACTAACAAAAGGCCTTATTGTGATAATGAGATGATTGGTCTTCCTGAAGAGTGTAGCGCGATTTGCCAGAGTAAATTACCTCCAAAGTTAGTTGATCCTGGGAGTTTCACAATTCCGATATCGATTGGAGAAGAATGGAAAGGAAAAGCGCTTTGTGATTTGGGTGCAAGCATCAATTTGATGCCCAAATCGATCTTTGATAAGCTAAAAATTGGAGAAGCAAGACCCACTTCTATGGTCTTGCAAATGGCGGACATGTCTCTTGCACATCCTGAAGTCCGAATTGAAGATGTCCTCGTTAAGGCAGGTACACTTATATTTCCTGTTGATTTCGTAATACTTGAGTACGATGCAGATAGAAATGTCCCCATTATTTTGGGTAGACCATTTCTAGCCACAGGGCGTACATTAATCGGTGTAGAGAACGGCGAATTAACGATGAGGATACAAGACGAGGAAGTCAAATTCAATGTATTTCGAGCTATGAAATTTCCAGATTCTCAGGAAGATTGCTTTAGAATGGATGTAGTTGAGCAAGCATCGCAAGAGGTATTTAATTGCTTAAATTTTGATGATATTTTGCAGGCTGCTTTGACATTAGATTCACCTGAGATGATGGAAGAGCTTGCCGAAATAGTGGCAGCTCTCAATTCTAAAAATCCGAAGTATAGGCGTCTTGCCTATGAACCTGTGAGAGAACCGGGGGAGATTATTCCTAAAAAGAAGCCTTCAATCGAATCTCCTCCGGAATTGGAAGAAAAACCATTGCCAGCACACTTGTGGTATGCGTATTTAGGTACTAATGAAACTCTACCTGTTATTGTTTAAGCTAATTTAACAGGTCCTCAAGAAGATAGCCTGTTGCGTGTGTTAAGAGCCAACAAAGAAGCAATAGATTGGACAATTGCTGACATCAAAGGCATTAGTCCATCCTATTGTCAACACAAAATTATACTTGAAGATGATAACGCACGCTCAGTTGAAGGTCAAAGAAGATTAATGCCCGTTATGAAGGATGTAGTGAAGAAAGAGGTGATCAAGCTTTTAGATTCGGGGATTATTTACCCCATTTCGAGTAGTGAATGGGTGAGCCCAGTTCAGTGTGTACCGAAGAAAGGAGGAATGACAACAGTTCTTAATGATAAAAATGAAGCGATTCCTTCAAGAACGGTAGTTGGATGGAGAGTTTTCATGGATTAAAGAAAGCTGAACAAGGCCACCAGAAAAGATCATTTCCCTTTACCCTTCATCGATCAAATGTTAGATAAATTAGCTGGAAGAGAGTACTATTGCTTCTTGGATGGTTACTCCGGGTACAGTCAGATTTACGTGGCTCAAGAAGATCAACATAAAACTACCTTTACATGCCCATTTGGTACTTTTGCATATCGTAGAATGCCAGTTGGGTTGTGTAACGCTCCCGCTACTTTTCAAAGGTGTATGATGGCCATCTTCTGGGACATGATAGATAATTTCCTTGAAGTGTTTATGGACGATTTCTCCGTGTTTGGTGATGATTTTGATATATGTTTAGACAACTTGGAGAAAGTGTTAGTAAGATGTAAGGAAACAGATTTGGTGCTCAACTGGGAGAAGTGTCATTTTATGGTTCGCGAAGGTATTGTTCTGGGTCACAAAGTTTCAAGTGCTGGGTTAGAGGTTGATAGAGCAAAGATAGAGGTAATTAAAACTCTTCCCCCTCCTGTTTCTGTTAAAGGGGTAAGGAGTTTTCTTGGCCATGCTGGCTTTTATAGGCGTTTTATTAAGGATTTTTCTAAGATTGCTAAACCGTTATGCAACTTACTCGAAAAGGATTCCAAATTCCTTTTTGATGAAGCTTGTTTAGTGGCCTTCCAAGCAATTAAGGAAAAGCTTATTTCTACTCCTATAGTGTTACCTCCAAATTGGAATTTACCGTTTGAGGTTATGTGTGATGCGAGTGATTTTTGTATGGGAGCTGTATTGGGACAGAGAAAAGAGAAGGTTTTTCCATTCGATTTACTATGCTAGTAAAACTTTTAGTGGTGCTCAGATTAATTACACAGTTACAGAAAAGGAGTTGCTAGCAGTTGTATATTCATTTGATAAATTTCGCTCTTATCTTCTTGGAGCGAAAGTTATTGTTTATACAGATCATTCCGCGATCAGATTTCTTACGGAAAAGAAAGATGCGAAACCAAGGTTAATCAGATGGGTGTTATTGCTTCAAGAGTTTGATTTAGAGATCAAAGATAGAAAGGGTTGTGAGAATCAGGTGGCAGATCATCTAACGCGTTTAGAGGGTTCAGAGATAAATAGTGGTACTGAAGCAGTTAGAGAAGAGTTTCCTGATGAGAGTTTATTCGTTGTTCGAGATTATGAAGCTCCGTGGTATGCAGATATTGCGAATTTAGTGGTGAGTGGTGTTTTTCCTGAAGGTTCTACTTATCAAGAAAGAAAGAGGTTAGCTCATCGTGCTAGACAGTTCTTTTGGGAGGATCTGTTCCTCTACAAAGTTTGTGCTGACCAAATGATACGAAGATGTGTAGCAAGGGAGGAGACTGAAGCCATTATAGCTGGATGCCATGATTCACTATATGGAGGACATTTCAAGGGAGATAGAACTGCTGCAAAGGTATTCCAATCAGGTTTTTACTGGCCTTCTCTTGTTAAAGATTGTCATGAGTATCTTAAGAAATGCACGAGATGCCAGTTTACCGGAAACATATCAAAGAGGGATGATATGCCATGTAATAATGTATTAGAAGTTGAAATATTCGATGTTTGGGGTATAGAATTTATGGGTCCTTTCGTTCCTTCAAATGGTAACCTCTACATCTTATTAGATGTTGATTATGTGTCTAAGTGGGTAGAAGCGGTGGCTTTACCTACCAATGATTCACGAGTGGTGATTAAGTTCTTGAAATCACATATTTTCACTAGACATGGCACATCTAGAGTGATTATTAGCGATGGGGGATCCCATTTCGTTAATAAATATCTGAAGACTGTTCTAGGGAAGTATGGAGTAAGACACCGTGTTTCGGCTAACTCTTCTATTGGCTTTGGTAAGTCAAGTGTTAGGGAAGCTTGCAAGATATCTCTGAAATTCATGTATTCCCATACTTCTCGTGTGGATAGGTCAATTACGTCCAATCGGAAACAATCCTCTCGAAAATATGGAAACTTCATAGCCCCAAACAAGTTGAACTTTACCTCCTCGTCTTGGATTCGCATTGTTAATTCTCCGTTTTCTACATCAGTCACAGTACACCCCGTGGCTAGGAATGGTCGTCCCAAGATAATGGGGACATTTTTATCGGCGTCGTATTCAAGTATAACAAAAGTAACAGGAAAAATTAAAGTACCTGCCTTGACAAGGACATCTTCTACACATCCCTCTGGATGTGCGAGGGATATTTCAGCCATTTGCAAGACCATGGATGTCGGCCTTGCTTCTCCTATCTTCAACATCTCGAAAATTGATTTGGGCATGAGATTAATACTCGCTCCCAAATCACACAAAGCCTTTCCTTGCCACTCATTGACAATGGAAATAGGAATCGTAAAACTACCAGGATCAAGTAGTTTTGGTGGAAATTTGCTTTGACATATGGCGCTACATTCTTCAGGCAAACCGATCATCTTATTCTCAAGGTATGGTCTTTTGTTGGCGATGGATCTCTTCAAGAATTTGACATACTTTGGCACATCTCTAATGGCATCTAAGAATGTAATGTTAATATTAAGACTTCTTACCACATTTAAGAACTTCTGATAGTCAGCCATGTCTCCTTTCTTCTGAACTCTCGAGGGAAAAGGTGGAGGAGGACGGGTTTCTATAACATCTTTCTTCTTTGGCTTTTCTGGAATCTTCTCCACTTCCACTACTTCAGGTCCATATTCTTTCTCCACCATATCTTTTACCGGTTTCTCTTTTACAGTTGTTTCTTTTTCTTTCATTACGGGAAAAGGAGGTGGTGGGAGCTTCTTACTGCTTCTAAGTGTTACCGCATTACAATCTTCTCTTTGCTTGGGTTCTTCAGTATCGCTCGGAAGTTGTCCTTGTTGACGTCGACTCAATTGCTTCGACATTTGAGCTATTTGATTTTCTAACGTTTTAATTGCTGCAGATGTAGATTGTTGCTCTAGGCTAGCTTTTGTTTGAATGTTGATTAATGTCAACAAGGTTTGATGAACATCTAACGCACCTTCTTGAGGTTGAGCAGGTAGGGCTTTTTGATTCATGGTCTCGGTGTAAGTGTCTTGAGGAGTTTGTCTCTGAGCTTGATTTCCGTAAGCTTGTCCACCTTGGTGGTGGTTGATAGTTATTACCTTAGGGACGCGATTGATATGCATAAGTAGGAATAGCGGCCCCATTTGAATTTGAATATTGGAAACCCGGATGGTTTCTATTCGGTTGATAACCTTGACCACTTAAATTATAATTCCCTCGGTTGGAAACGAACATTACGGCTTCTGGATTGTTTTGACAATGCTCCCAATCATTATCTTGTACACAACAGTTAGAACATCCATAAACTTCTTGTGTCACATTAACATCTGCCTTTCTACCTGAAAAACCCTTGGTAATAGCTAGAGTTAGTTGTTTTAATTGTTGCTCCAAAGTGGTCTTCAATTTATTCTCCAATGAGGAGAATTTTTTTCCGATTAAAGCGCTAATCTCTCTTCCACCTCGGATAGGTGTTCTCACGGTATTCCAACCCATCTCATTCGTCAATGTTTTATTCAAAATATACTTAGCATGGATTGGTTGTACCTGTAAAAATCCACCACCACAAAGTAGGTCTATGTCTTTTCTTGAAGGTCCATCAAGGCCTCTATAAAATATCTTCATCTGTTGAATTTCTGTAAGGCCATGATCAGGGACTCTTCTCAAAAATATCTGAAATCATGTCCAACTTCTACCCAAAGTCTCGTCTTGATCTTGTTTGAATGAGGTCAACTCAACTTGTGCGTCTAATATCATATTTGTTTGGTAGTATCTATCGAAGAACGCAGTTTGTAATGCGTCCCAGGTAGTAATTGATCCAGTTTCTTGAGAATCATGCAATTCACTTGCTCCATCAATAACGAAATACCTAAAATTTGCGAAATGTATTTGATCTCTTGTCACTCCTTGCGTAATATAGGAATCACAAATTTGCATGAACTTCTGTACAGCACGGATTGGATCTTCGCCAGGTGCTCCTCGGAAATTTCCATAACTCTGAAATTGAGATAACATACCAGGATCGAGTCTGAATCTCGCGACGTTAATATCTGCAGGGCCAATTCCGAAGGCAGGAGCTCGATATGGAGCTTGTTCAGGTCCATTGACGAACCACAAATAATTGTTCTGAGGAGGTTGAACTTGTAGAAGATTCTGACCATTCTGTTGATTCAGTTATTGATTTTTCACACCTTCCATTTCTGCTTCTCTAGCCAACCTCTCTTCTAACTCTTCTGCTTTAGCTTCTCTCTTTCTTTTGTTTGATTCTCGAACTAGGTTTTTGGGATTCTCAAGGATCACGAGATCTTCAAGCAGATACCAAAACCTGTAAACCTGAGAAAGAAAGACAACCCAAAGCGTAAAACTGAAAAATAAAGCTAAAACTAAACTAACAATTAAACTACTAAAGATTAACATCGGGGTCACACGCTACCGTCCCCGACAGCAACGCCAAAAACTTGGTGGGACCTGGTGTGTTAGAAAATAAGAAAGATAATATAGAGGAACGACAAACTGCAAGTGTACAGTTGTCCCAAGTAATATATGATAATCAAGTTCTTTCTCAGGGACAGATTAGGTATAACTCTAGTATTAATCAGATAGTAGTAGAAATTGCTTGACAGAAAAATAAAATAAAGATTTTTGTTTTGTTTTTATAAAATAATAGATGCAAGAAAATAAATTACGGAAAAAAAATAAAGCAAGTAAAAGAGAATTTAAACTTTAGAAGAGAGAGAGTACTTGATCCTCACAAGGGTTTCACCTAACCTATCTAATTAACGCTTCTGTTTAAGGGCTAAACTGGTATTATTGTGCTAGTCGGGACTCTAATATCTCCCAACCCCGGTCAGGGTCGACTTAGGAGCTATCCTACGGTATTACAAACCCCGTCAGGGTGATTATAAGCTACTTTCAGATAAATACTAATTTACCTCATTGGATGCATGGTTAGTTAAGCCCGTCAGGGTCAATAACGAATACTACGCGTCTATTATCTAAGTCTGTAATTAAACCCGCCGTCAAGGTTATCACTTCCCCACCAAAGTGAATAGCCTAATTACTATGAGCTAAGTTTGATTCATGACTTCAAAATTAGTGATTAAAACAAGATAATAGTCAACACAAAATACCTAGTCTAATTTAAACCATTAAATCCCGAATTCTAGAAAACATAAATTAAATTGAATTAGGTTCAACCCATATAGCGATTATCAAGTACTAAAGAAATTAGTTCATAACGGAATTAAAATTGAAATTAAATAAAAGGAATTCATGTTCAAATACAAAAGATAAATTTATAACCTAAAGGGTAGGATGTCTGTTGATGGAAGAACAGGATTCCTCCCTCACTAGTTTCTCCTTTCCTTCTTGCTCTGACTTGAAAACCTTAAGCTTCTTGTGTAATTCTCTGAAGTGTGTGAAAAGAGGAGGCTAAGGGGTGTCTTTATAGGTATAGAAATCCCTAATTCGTTTTTACTTGGAGTGGAAGACAAGTCAAGAACTCTTAAATTCGTAGCCCTAAAATCTAGGAAAGGTAAGATTCTACTGCTGATTTGTTTTGGTCATATCTCCTTCAATACTTATCCGTTTGACGCGTTCCAATAGTCGAAACCACTTGTCTGAGAAAGCTCTTTCCATTGTTCTAGACAATTCTCCCAAATTACTAGTCAATCTTAAGTTATAAGCTCGGCTTTAGAACGTGGCTGGAATTTCAGATTTATTTGGTAGCTTTATCTTTTCCTTCTTTGCATATATCCTTCCTTAATCTTCTTATTTCCATGTATATCTCTTTCCTTTACTTATTTGACTTGACTTGGTTTTCTAATTAATTACCATATATCTTTTAAAGCTTCACAATAAATATATAGTTAAACCGCATATGCTTTAAAAAATAATAAATCCTATGAATAGAAATAGGAAAGTGCACTCTAAATTATAAACTCGAATAAAATACTTCCTAACACACTAAAAATACTCTATGACTTTAATTCTCACTTATCCTCCTTGTAGTGGTTTTTTCATGAAATTCAAGAACCTACTAACTTTGCACTAAAAATAATCATATTAACGTACAAAAGCTCTAAAAATGCAAATAGTCTAATTCCACGAGGAGAAAGTGTAATATGACGATTTAAGCGTAAAAGTCCATCAAATAAGTCAAATATTCACCTAAAAGGATGTCTCCAAAGGGCTAATAATTAGAACAAATAGGGAGACATCACTCTTCATATTGAGTTTTATTTTCGTTTCATTCATCAACATGTTGCTCAAAGAACTACGAGACTTCAATACACACCTTTTGCTGGCTTGTTAACAGATATTTTCACCAAAACTCACCTGATGTCTCCCTATTTGTGATGATTTAATCCTAGTTGGAGACATCGTTTTTAGTGATTTAGGAAGCCTTTGAGTCGATTTTCTTGAGAAATGCTACACTTTCCTATTTTGAGTCTTGATTTAGTAAATTATTTTTTAGAGCATATTGGGTTTAATTATTTATTTAGTGTGAAGCTTTAAAAATAATTATGGAGATTAATTAGATTCCAAGTCAAAGACTAAAAGATATGGAAAGAGATAAGCATGGTAATTGGAGATAAGGAAAGAAAAGCTAAAAACATGGAAAAGGAAAAACTGCCATAAATCTGAATTCCAGCACCTACGACAACAAATCAGCTTATATCTCAAAATAGGTTTGGAATTTGGAGAAACGATCAAGAGCAAAGTTGAATATCTTTCCGAGACGATGAATTTCGACTACTCATACGCGTCAAACGGATGAGTATTGAAGCTGCTAGGACCAAAACAAAAACGGGCCTGATTCCATGTTTTTAGGTTACGAATTTGAGTTGGGCTTGGAGTCCACTACTTACCTTTTCCTTCAAGAAAACGAATTAGGGTTCCTAAACACCTATAAATACACCCTTATACCATTGTAAAAATGTCCTTGCTCAGTTTCAAGCTTAGGCTTAGTCCTTACTTGTATTTTCTCAGTTTTAAATAATAGCTTAGCCTTTAATTTAATATTTATCCTTAGAATCAAGCTATTCATCCAAGAAGCAAGCTGACCTATAGAGGAAGACTAGAAGAAGAAGTTGGAGAGTGACAAACTCCTCTTCTACATCTCTCCTTCTCTATATTTAGGGTATTTAGCTATAGATTTATGCTCAACCATATTTCTAAACTTTTATTCTGTAAGTTTTACTTTTTATTGTTGGGTTATTATTTTGTCTTTAAATTCATTAATACTATTTGTTATTTTAATTGATTGAGCTTGCCGTATATTGTTATTATATGTTTTGACTTATTGTTACATCCCTAGATTTGGCCAATCTTAGGATTATTCTTAGTTATTGACAACACCACATAATAGTCTAGTTTTGGTCATTTGCCTAACTAGATAGCCATAAAGGTTTGATTTAATCACCAATCATTACTCAGGAATCCTTGGTAGTGGTGAGGTTGCTCCTAAGCCTAATAGAGGCTAGGTAGAATTTAGAATCCTGGTTAATATATAATGCTTAATCTGTGACAGGTTAGAATAACAACTTAGTAAAATAGACTCATATTAGTGATCCTAATCTATTTGACTTACATTCATATTTATTTATCTGTTTTCATTATTTATTTATTCGCGTTAGACAATTTTTCATCTTAACTTATATTTTATTCTAAACATATAAATTCATCTACGCTTGTTAAACATAAGTAGATCTAACGGATTAAATCCCTGCGAACGTACTTAACTTATCATTAAAACTTGCAAATGATATGTGATACTTGCAGTGAGTTCCGTGGTTCTCAAGGGTGTGTGCTCTTTATTATTATCTTTATTTATCTATTATTTTATCACACCTTTGCCCCCACCATCACCCTACATATCGTTTTATGGATTTGATTTCTAAACTCAAGATAGTGTCGTTCTCACCCCCTTGATTTTGAGGGGGAGTGTTAGATTATCTATATTATATATCGTATATTTATTTTTACATTAGTTAGAGAGATAATCTACCATAGTTATTACATTCTCTCCAAATTTAGAATTATCATAAATATAACTATGTAATGTATCATAAGTATCACTTGCATATATACAAAGTACAATTTTCTAATAGTCTTTTCTTTACATTTCAAAAATTGCAATGAGAAATGGAAAGAACATAGTCGGACCCAGAGCATTCACATAGGATAAATTAAAGTAGTTCCAGAGGCTTCTTAACTCAAACAATATACAGTATATAGTTTACATCACCAAGACTATTCTTAATTTAATTTCTTTTATCCCCTTTAATGATTACATATTTTTTTAATTTTTATATGGAGTTACCCATTCTAGTTATCTAATCTTCTTTGATGGTTTTCAATAAATTTTCTTGTAACTTATTACTTCTCTCGCGATCAATATTATTTATTAAGCTCCCATTGTGTTCCAGACTCAAAATCATAATAATCTGTATCAATTCGATCAAATGTTGAATACAGTGAAGAATACGGATTTACACATAATAAATATTATTTTACACAATGAACAAAATTAAATATATGGCGTCATTTTTCTCTCTCCCCCAAGTTTCTAGTTTTCCAAGAGCATAGTATGGTATAATACTCAAACTTTACCATCTAATAAAATATGTAAATAGTCGTTATTTGTAAATGATTATTATATGTTAATCCATTTTCTTGATTATTGAAATGAAAATCATTTGGTTACCCAATATAGGTGCTTCTATCATAGTCATTGGTTATGGATGATTGCGATGTGTATGCATTTGTGTATGTGAAGAAGACGTATATGATCATTAATATTAATGAGGGATGGGGTAGGATAAAATGGATTGCGGTGGAGAGGAATGGAGTGTGCAAATTTATACAATATTTTGAGAGTTTATTTTTTATTTTTTTTCATAACGTATGTGGTTAAATAGGTGGATGGGTGAGGAGGTGGGTGCAAAGAATATAATAAATATTGGGGTTTCATTTGATTTTTAAAGTTGATGGGATTAAATAATAAAATTGAAGGTGGGTGTAAATAAAATAATAAACTTAAGGTTTTTTAGATGATGTATAATGGGTAAAATAATATTTGAATAATTATTTAAATATTTTTTAGTGTCTGAGAATTTTTGTAATTTTTTTTGAATTTTAAATGATTAAATATGACTTGAGAGTATAAATTGACAAAAAAAAATGGGTAAGAAGGGCGTATATCTAAAGTTCAAGATAACTATACAAAATAAAAAGTTACGTGTCAAAACACGAATAGTTCAGGGAACAGGTTAAAACAAGTAAAAAGATTAATATAGGCATTTTATCTATATATATTTTAGTATTTTTTTATTAAATGTTATTCTAAAAGAATGGTAAAATCAAGTAGCTCATTTGTCTCAATAAAACTCGTGTCGAGATCCTAGGGGTCAATCTTCTAAAAATAAAACGGGTCAAAAACTATAAAATAAATAATTAAAAGCACTAAAAAATAAATTAAGGTTATATCTAAACTTCCTATTTCCACATCACAGCTCTCTTCCCTCACCCTCTCAACCAGATCCCCATTTTCCTATCTCTGTTAATTACAATTCCTATCAACTCCACTTACGGCGCCTTCTTCTCATCTCAAGGCTCAGTCCCCCTCAGATCCATCAACGATGGCAAATAGTTTTTGAAAACGCCGTACCGATCAACTTCATCATTTTCTCTTCCAACTCATCAAGCAGAGATAATATTATCTCTATACGGTCCTTGTAAATCATTCTCTCTCTATATAGATTAATTTTATTAATAAAAACTACAAATATCAAATATTATTTATCTTTTTTTCTAGATCTGATAATAAATTAAGTACTGCTATACTATAGATTTGTAATTGACTGTTAACATATTGATCTTTTTACAGGTGATGTATATGCAAAAAACATTTTTTATTTAAATAAAAAGATCAATGATCATGTCATTTCATCAACCAAAACATAGACAACAATGCGAGAAAAGGTAAAACATACTATTTGGATGTAATTTTTCAAGATTGATTATCTAATGACTCCATTTATAAAGGTAAGTTTAAGTCTAATGAGTCCCTAATTTTAGTAGAAAGCTTGGGGTTGGATTATAAATAATGGACCTCTAACTTACATATTATAAAAAACTCAATTCTTGGGTACCAAATTCATAAAAAATTTAAGCCACATCTGACTAGATTTACATGACTCGTTACATTTCCTTTCAATATTTTTTATTACCATTAATCTTGTCTCTCTTTATGGTTCATGTTGCATTATTTTTCTTTTTTACCTCTTCAAGTGCATAATTATTGCATTATTCTAATTAAAAAAAAACCATAGCATATACATTAATGAAATATAATAAATATATCTACGAGAAAAATTTACATTTATTTAAAATTATTATAATCATAGGACGGTGGAAAATATGTAAAATAATTATAATCTATTAATAAATTATAAATTAATATTTTAATATTTATTTCAAACATTATTGTAAATAATTTAAAAATAATAAATCAGTTGCATAAGTAATGAAAATTTTAAAATCAATAAGTTAGATGAAATAGAATTTTTTTGTTAGAATGGAGAGGTTGGTGTTATGCTAGGCAACGGGTCTAGAGAGAGAATGGGCATGAGATGTTGGTGTTCCAGTTTTCTCGACTAGAAATTGGTTAATTTGTAATAAGATATAGCGTGCTTTACTTTGTCAAAAAAAATAAAAAAGTAGAGAACTTGAAATAGGAAGATTGTTAGGCTAAGTCCAACAACTCACTATTTTTTTAGACATAATTGGAAGTCAAATTACGACGTTTAACTTCCCACAACAATTTTGCTCCAACAACTTCCCTATTTCAATTTCCAGTATTACAATTTTATATTCAAATATTATTTTAATAATTTTATTTTAATAAAAAATCTTTATTTACATATTTCATAAAAGTTATATATTAATTATAATTATATTTATAATTATATATTCCACACATTTATAATTTGTAGAAACATATTAATTTATTTTTTTGAAAATAATATAATTTATAAAAAAAATCTTTTACAGGTGACAGAGGAGAAGGTGGTGGTAGAATGAGCAGTAGCTCTCCATCAACTGAGAGTGAATCGTCTGGTGGAGGTCCGCCACCACTACCAAGGAGAGTGACTCGAGATGATGGCATGCCTGGATTAGGCATGCCATGGAAATGATTGTGTTAACCCCCCGAGCTATGAATCTTGCTGAGCAGCTCGGGGTTTTTTTATGTATTTTTTAGTTGAAAAAACCACACTAGTTGTAGTCTTTATCTTTTTGCATACATCAGTTGTAGTGTTTATCGATGTTAGTTTTTTATGGTAGTTTGACTTGTGGTGGTACCTTCTGTTGTTGTTCAATGGGTTGTTTTTATAAAAAGAAGTTACAAAATTTTGAAAAAATTGAAGTGTTAGAATTTTTATTTTAATAATATTGTTTGATGTTTAATTAAACCCTCTTGATAGGGTATACGAGTAATCCTCCTATTTCAGTTTGCTAAATCTCCTACCATAATGGGGAGAGAGAAACTGAAGTGGTTGAATCTAAAGCTTGGTGGCAGTAGCATATATGGAAAGTAAATTATTCCATCAAAAATCGGATCTTAGATCAGCTCGACTCAGCTCTCCGTATCTTATTTCGATTTGCATACTGATGTCTCCCTAATTGTTCTTATTTTCGACCCTTGGGAGACATCATTTTTTATGTTTATTTGAATATTTTGATAGACTTTTGAGTTAAAAATACAATAATTCGGAATTTCTATTTTATTTCTAGTAATTTTGATTTATTAAACTTTTGCGCGTAATATTGTATATTTTAGTGGAAAGTTTGTAGGTTTTGATTATTATCTAGGAATGGAATCCGGGAAGAGAGTCAAATATCGTGATATGGAGTCAAGACTTGAAGATAAATCCCGAAGATATTATTTTTAGAGCTGAAAATCTGTTTTCCAGGCCATAGATTGCTGATTTCAAGGTGCTTAAGAACTGATTTAGCCGCTGACCTTTGTCGAGAAAACATTCCTTATCGAGTTACGGAACTTTAGCAACTAGAATGAGGTCAATCGGAGTCATAACGAAGCGGGAAAAGCCGTTTTAGTGAAGGTGTATCAGCAGTTACGGGATTTTGGGCTTAGAATTTAGGCTTGGACATTTAATTAGTGTTTTATTATTAGGTCCAAGCCCTAATCCGTTTTTACACTTATAAGAGGAGCCTTTGACTTCTATATTTCAGACAATTCACATCCACGAGATTAAACATCAGAGAGAAGCAACAGAAGGAAGAAAGAAGAAGCTGCAAGAACTGGAGAGGGTCTATATCTCCGTTCTCAGTCATTCCAAACTCTGGAAATTAGGTTTCTTTCAATTTTAATTTTGTAATCAAATATGAATTCCATTTCAATTAATTTAGTTTTTCTTTTAATTAGTATGAGCTAAACATTTATTAGTGCTTGAGAACAATTAATAGGTGAATCCCAATCTTATTGAATTTCGAATGTTGAATTTGGGTTTCTGTTAAATTAAATTAGATTGGGGCTTTTACTCTTTACTATAAATTAAGAATATTTATTGTTTTTAGCGTCATGAACTAGGAACAGGTGTTAGTATTTAGGCTATTCCAATTAGTGGCAATTGGATCATCCTGACGGAGGGTTTAAATACAGAACCATTTATTCAATCTAGGATAGAAGCTATTGATTCTGACGAACTTAGTTAATTCTAGGGCCAATGAGGTAATAGAACTTAAACATCCAAAAGTGGATCATATTTACCCTAACGGGACTAGTGACACTCTAGGATCGCCTTATAGTCCACCCTGACGGGGGTATAAGGAATTTAGAATCCCGACCATTGTAATTGACCAATTTAGCCCTTAAACAACATAAGTTAGGAAATAGGATTGGGAGGATCCTTGCGTTCTCAAGTGCTACTTCTCATACTGCGTTTTACATCATTTTACTCGCGTCTTAGCTTTTATTTGCATTTTAATAATTTTCTTTCATTTACTTAGCATTAATACAAAAAAACAATCAAACATATTTTCTTTACTTGCTTTCATAAGTGCAACCATTCATTACTTGTTAAACATTGTAGTCAACCATCCCGTCCTTGGAACGAATCTGTTTTATCAATTATACTACTTGGGACAACCGTACACTTGTGGTTGTGGTTCGATTATTTATTGCATTTATTTTAGAACACACAAAGGACCACCAAGTTTTTGGCGCCGCTGCCGGGGACGGTAGCGTGTGACCACGGTGTTTACCTTTAGTGATAGTTGCATTTATTTTATTTTATCAGTTTTACGCTTTTTGTTTATCTTTTTCAGGTTTTTAGGTTTGGTGTATGCGAAGAAGGCTATTCAAGGATCTAGAGCCAACACCTCCGATCCTTAATAATCCAGAATCGTTGATCAGACTTGCTAACAAGAGAAGAAGAGAACAAGAAGCTTTAGAAGTAGAAGAGTTAGTTAACAGAATGGAGAATATCAATCTTCAGAATCAACAGAATAATGGACAAGGCCAGCTAGATGCAAATGGCCAACCTTTAGCTCCAGGCATTATTCCTCAAGTTCAACCACTAAATCCTAATCCTCAAGTTCAGATAGTGATGAATCAAGATCTGTGGTTTGTTAATGGTCCGCCAGAAGCTCCGTGTCGTGCTCCTGCTCTAGGAGTAGGTGCTCCAGATATTAATGTTCCAAGATTTCGTCCAGATTCGGGTATGTTAGCTCAATTCCAAAACTTTGGAAATTTTTGTGGTAGACCACAAGAATATCCTATCCGAGCTGTGCAGAAATTTAAGCAGATATGTGATTCTTACATCACACAAGGGGTTTCAAGGGAACAATTGTATTTTGCTGCGTTTCGATTCTTTGTCATTGATGGAGCGAGTGGATGGCACGATACACAAGATCCTACGAAGATAACAAACTGGGACCAATTAGAAACTGCTTTCTTTGACAGATTTTACCCAAGTAAAATGAGGTTAGATGATCAACTTGAGTTAACACATTTCCGTCAAGAGTATGATGAAACTTTGGGTAAGAGTTGGACAAGATTTCAGATGTGTATAAGAAGGGTTCCCGATCATGGCTTTACAGAACAACAGCAAATGAAAATATTTTACAAAGGCCTTGATGTGACTTCGAGAGAGAAGTTGGATTATGTATGTGGTGCAGGTTTTCTTGAAGTTCAACCCATGTATGCTAAAATCATTTTAGAAAGAACAGTCAAGAATGAAGTTGGGTGGACTTCAGTAAGAACACCGGTTGAAGGAGTGAGTAATGTCAATATGGAGGAAAAATTTGCTACGCTTGAGAACAAGATTCAGAACACTATAAAGCAACATTTGAAACAGCTTACATTAGCTGTAAAAGAGGGATTTTCGGGTAAGAAGGTAGTTGTGCAAGCTGCACAAGAGGTTTATATGTTTTTGATTTGCAGGGTAGATGATCATGATGAGGAAAGTTGTCCGAATAATCAAGATCCTGTGATGTTTGTGTCCAACAGAAGGAATTTTAATTCCAGTGGTAATGGATATCAGCCTAACAGAAACCATCCTGGGTTTCAATACTCAAATCCGAATGGGGCAGCCAATCCTACATATGCGTATCAGCCGCGTCCCCAAGGCAACAATTACAATCCAAGACCATACAACAATTATCAAGGAGGACAGAATCAGGGTAATTATGTACAAAGACAAGCTCCTCAGAATACTTACGATGAAACATTGAACCAAAAAGCCTTACCCGCCCATCCACAAGAAGGAGTAGTTACCCTTCAGAAAACCGTTGAAAGTTTAATTGCTCTTCAAACACAAGCTATGGAACGTCAACAAGCATCTGAAGCAAATATGAAATGAATACAGAATCAAACGGAGCAATTTGCAAAACAGCTCAATCAGCGTCCACAAGGGCAACTCCCTAGTGACACAGAAAACCTGAGACAACATGAAGATTGCAAAGCTGTGACATTAAGAAGTGGAAAGAACCTTCCTCCACCTCATTTTCCCGTTATGAAAGAGAAAGAAGTTCCAAGAAAAGAAAAGGGAGTGGGTGAGAAAGAGAAGGAAAAAGACAGTGAGGTTGAAGAAATAGTTAGGCCAAGTGAGATTCCAAAGAATAAAGATGATATTGTGATTAATCGCCCTCCACCACCGTTTCCATCTCGAGTTCAGAAAAAGGGTGATTTGGGTGATTTTCAGAAATTCTTTAATAGGGTGAAGGGTCTAAGTATTAATATTCCGTTACAAGAGGCTATTCGAGATATTCCTAAGTATACGAAGTTTTTGAAGAGGGCCCTCACTAACAAAAGGCCTTATTGTGATAATGAGATGATTGGTCTTCCTGATGAGTGTAGCGCGATTTGCCAGAGTAAATTACCTCCAAAGTTAGTTGATCCTGGGAGTTTCACAATTCCGATATTGATTGGAGAAGAATGGAAAGGAAAAGCGCTTTGTGATTTGGGTGCAAGCATCAATTTGATGCCCAAATCGATCTTTGATAAGCTAAAAATTGGAGAAGCAAGACCCACTTCTATGGTCTTGCAAATGGCGGACATGTCTCTTGCACATCCTGAAGTCCGAATTGAAGATGTCCTCGTTAAGGCAGGTACACTTATATTTCCTGTTGATTTCGTAATACTTGAGTACGATGCAGATAGAAATGTCCCTATTATTTTGGGTAGACCATTTCTAGCCACAGGGCGTACATTAATCGATGTAGAGAACGGCGAATTAACGATGAGGATACAAGACGAGGAAGTCAAATTCAATGTATTTCGAGCTATGAAATTTCCAGATTCTCGGGAAGATTGCTTTAGAATGGATGTAGTTGAGCAAGCATCGCAAGAGGTATTTAATTGCTTAAATTTTGATGATATTTTGCAGGCTGCTTTGACATTAGATTCACCTGAGATGATGGAAGAGCTTGCCGAAATAGTGGCAGCTCTCAATTCTGAAAATCCAAAGTATAGGCGTCTTGCCTATGAACCTGTGAGAGAACCGGGGGAGATTGTTCCTAAAAAGAAGCCTTCAATCGAATCTCCTCCGGAATTGGAAGAAAAACCATTGCCAGCACACTTGTGGTATGCGTATTTAGGTACTAATGAAACTCTACCTGTTATTGTTTAAGCTAATTTAACAGGTCCTCAAGAAGATAGCCTGTTGCGTGTGTTAAGAGCCAACAAAGAAGCAATAGGTTGGACAATTGCTGACATCAAAGGCATTAGTCCATCCTATTGTCAACACAAAATTATACTTGAAGATGATAACGCACGCTCAGTTGAAGGTCAAAGAAGATTAATGCCCGTTATGAAGGATGTAGTGAAGAAAGAGGTGATCAAGCTTTTAGATTCGGGGATTATTTACCCCATTTCGAGTAGTGAATGGGTGAGCCCAGTTCAGTGTGTACCGAAGAAGGGAGGAATGACAACAGTTCTTAATGATAAAAATGAAGCGATTCCTTCAAGAACGGTAGTTGGATGGAGAGTTTTCATGGATTAAAGAAAGCTGAACAAGGCCACCAGAAAAGATCATTTCCCTTTACCCTTCATCGATCAAATGTTAGATAAATTAGCTGGAAGAGAGTACTATTGCTTCTTGGATGGTTACTCCGGGTACAGTCAGATTTACGTAGCTCAAGAAGATCAACATAAAACTACCTTTACATGCCCATTTGGTACTTTTGCATACCGTAGAATGCCATTTGGGTTGTGTAACGCTCCCGCTACTTTTCAAAGGTGTATGATGGCCATCTTCTGGGACATGATAGATAATTTCCTTGAAGTGTTTATGGACGATTTCTTCGTGTTTGGTGATGATTTTGATATATGTTTAGACAACTTGGAGAAAGTGTTAGTAAGATGTAAGGAAACAGATTTGGTGCTCAACTGGGAGAAGTGTCATTTTATGGTTCGCGAAGGTATTGTTCTGGGTCACAAAGTTTCAAGTGCTGGGTTAGATGTTGATAGAGCAAAGATAGAGGTAATTAAAACTCTTCCCCCTCCTGTTTCTGTTAAAGGGGTAAGGAGTTTTCTTGGCCATGCTGGCTTTTATAGGCGTTTTATTAAGGATTTTTCTAAGATTGCTAAACCGTTATGCAACTTACTCGAAAAGGATTCCAAATTCCTTTTTGATGAAGCTTGTTTAGTGGCCTTCCAAGCAATTAAGGAAAAGCTTATTTCTGCTCCTATAGTGTTACCTCCAGATTGGAATTTACCGTTTGAGGTTATGTGTGATGCGAGTGATTTGTGTATGGGAGCTGTATTGGGACAGAGAAAAGAGAAGGTTTTTCATTCGATTTACTATGCTAGTAAAACTTTTAGTGGTGCTAAGATTAATTACACAGTTACAGAAAAGGAGTTGCTAGCAGTTGTATATTCATTTGATAAATTTCGCTCTTATCTTCTTGGAGCGAAAGTTATTGTTTATACAGATCATTCCGCGATCAGATTTCTTACGGAAAAGAAAGATGCGAAACCAAGGTTAATCAGATGGGTGTTATTGCTTCAAGAGTTCGATTTAGAGATCAAAGATAGAAAGGGTTGTGAGAATCAGGTGGCAGATCATCTAACGCGTTTAGAGGGTTCAGAGATAAATAGTGGTACTGAAGCAGTTAGAGAAGAGTTTCCTGATGAGAGTTTATTCGTTGTTCGAGATTATGAAGCTCCGTGGTATGCAGATATTGCGAATTTAGTGGTGAGTGGTGTTTTTCCTGAAGGTTCTACTTATCAAGAAAGAAAGAGGTTAGCTCATCGTGCTAGACAGTTCTTTTGGGAGGATCCGTTCCTCTACAAAGTTTGTGCTGACCAAATGATACGAAGATGTGTAGCAAGGGAGGAGACTGAAGCCATCATAGCTGGATGCCATGATTCACTATATGGAGGACATTTCAAGGGAGATAGAACTGCTGCAAAGGTATTCGAATCAGGTTTTTACAGGCCTTCTCTTGTTAAAGATTGTCATGAGTATGTTAAGAAATGCACGAGATGCCAGTTTACCGAAAACATATCAAAGAGGGATGAGATGCCACGTAATAATGTATTAGAAGTTGAAATATTCGATGTTAGGGGTATAGACTTTATGGGTCCTTTCGTTCCTTCAAATGGTAACCTCTACATCTTATTAGCTGTTGATTATGTGTCTAAGTGGGTAGAAGCGGTGGCTTTACCTACCAATGATTCACGAGTGGTGATTAAGTTCTTGAAATCACATATTTTCACTAGACATGGCACACCTAGAGTGATTATTAGCGATGGGGGATCCCATTTCGTTAATAAATATCTGAAGACTGTTCTAGAGAAGTATGGAGTAAGACACCGTGTTTCGGCTAACTCTTCTATTGGCTTTGGTAAGTCAAGTGTTAGGGAAGCTTGCAAGATATTTCTGAAATTCATGTATTCCCATACTTCTCGCGTGGATAGGTCAATTACGTCCAATCGGAAACAATCCTCTCGAAAATATGGAAACTTCATAGCCCCAAACAAGTTGAACTTTACCTCCTCGTCTTGGATTCGCATTGTTAATTCTCCGTTTTCTACATCAATCACAGTACACCCCGTGGCTAGGAATGGTCGTCCCAAGATAATGGGGACATTTTTATCGGCGTCGTATTCAAGTATAACAAAAGTAACAGGAAAAATTAAAGTACCTGCCTTGACAAGGACATCTTCTACACATCCCTCTGGATGTGCGAGGGATATTTCAGCCATTTGCAAGACCATGGATGTCGGCCTTGCTTCTCCTATCTTCAACATCTCGAAAATTGATTTGGGCATGAGATTAATACTCGCTCCCAAATCACACAAAGCCTTTCCTTGCCACTCATTGACAATGGAAATAGGAATTGTAAAACTACCAGGATCAAGTAGTTTTGGTGGAAATTTGCTTTGACATATGGCGCTACATTCTTCAGGCAAACCGATCATCTTATTCTCAAGGTATGGTCTTTTGTTGGCGATGGATCTCTTCAAGAATTTGACATACTTTGGCACATCTCTAATGGCATCTAAGAATGGAATGTTAATATTAAGACCTCTTACCACATTTAAGAACTTCTGATAGTCAGCCATGTCTCCTTTCTTCTGAACTCTCGAGGGAAAAGGTGGAGGAGGACGGGTTTCTATAACATCTTTCTTCTTTGGCTTTTCTGGAATCTTCTCCACTTCCACTACTTCAGGTCCATATTCTTTCTCCACCATATCTTTTACCGGTTTCTCTTTTACAGTTGTTTCTTTTTCTTTCATTACGGGAAAAGGAGGTGGTGGGAGCTTCTTACTGCTTCTAAGTGTTACCGCATTACAATCTTCTCTTTGCTTGGGTTCTTCAGTATCGCTCGGAAGTTGTCCTTGTTGACGTCGACTCAATTGCTTCGACATTTGAGCTATTTGATTTTCTAACATTTTAATTGCTGCAGATGTAGATTGTTGCTCTAGGCTAGCTTTTGTTTGAATGTTGATTAATGTCAACAAGGTTTGATGAACATCTAACGCACCTTCTTGAGGTTGAGCAGGTAGGGATTTTTGATTCATGGTCTCGGTGTAAGTGTCTTGAGGAGGTTGTCTCTGAGCTTGATTCCGTAAGCTTGTCCACCTTGGTGGTGGTTGATAGTTATTACCTTAGGGACGCGGTTGATATGCATAAGTCGGAATAGCGGCCCCATTTGAATTTGAATATTGGAAACCCGGATGGTTTCTATTCGGTTGATAACCTTGACCACTTAAATCATAATTCCCTCGGTTGGAAACAAACATTACGGCTTCTGGATTGTTTTGACAATGCTCCCAATCATTATCTTGTACACAACACTTAGAACATCCATAAACTTCTTGTGTCACATTAGCATCTGCCTTTCTACCTGAAAAACCCTTGGTAATAGCTAGAGTTAGTTGTTTTAATTGTTGCTCCAAAGTGGTCTTCAATTTATTCTCCAATGAGGAGAATTTTTTTTCGATTAAAGCGCTAATCTCTCTTCCACCTCGGATAGGTGTTCTCACGGTATTCCAACCCATCTCATTCGTCACTGTTTTATTCAAAATATACTTAGCATGGATTGGTTGTACCTGTAAAAATCCACCACCACAAAGTAGGTCTATTTCTTTTCTTGAAGGTCCATCAAGGCCTCTATAAATTATCTTCATCTGTTGAATTTCTGTAAGGCCATGATCAGGGACTCTTCTCAAAAATATCTGAAATCATGTCCAACTTCTACCCAAAGTCTCGTCTTGATCTTGTTTGAATGAGGTCAACTCAACTTGCGCGTCTAATATCATATTTGTTTGGTAGTATCTATCGAAGAACGCAGTTTGTAATGCGTCCCAGGTAGTAATTGATCCAGTTTCTTGAGAATCATGCAATTCACTTGCTCCATCAATAACGAAATACCTAAAATTTGCGAAATGAATTTGATCTCTTGTCACTCCTTGCGTAATATAGGAATCGCAAATTTGCATGAACTTCTGTACAGCACGGATTGGATCTTCGCCAGGTGCTCCTCGGAAATTTCCATAACTCTGAAATTGAGATAACATACCAGGATCGAGTCTGAATCTCGCGACGTTAATATCTGTAGGGCCAATTCCGAAGGCAGGAGCTCGATATGGAGCTTGTTCAGGTCCATTGACGAACCACAAATAATTGTTCTGAGGAGGTTGAACTTGTGGAAGATTTTGACCATTCTGTTGATTCAGTTATTGATTTTTCACACCTTCCATTTCTGCTTCTCTAGCCAACCTCTCTTCTAACTCTTCTGCTTTAGCTTCTCTCTTTCTTTTGTTTGCTTCTCGAACTAGGTTTTCGGGATTCTCAAGGATCACGAGATCTTCAAGCATATACCAAAACCTGTAAACCTGAGAAAGAAAGACAACCCAAAGCGTAAAACTGAAAAATAAAGCTAAAACTAAACTAACAATTAAACTACTAAAGATTAACATCGGGGTCACACGCTACCGTCCCCGGCAGCAACGCCAAAAACTTGGTGGGACCTGGTGTGTTAGAAAATAAGAAAGATAATATAGAGGAACGACAAACTGCAAGTGTACAGTTGTCCCAAGTAATATATGATAATCAAGTTCGTTCTCAGGGACAGATTAGGTATAACTCAAGTATTAATCAGATAGTAGTAGAAATTGCTTGACAGAAAAATAATACAAAGATTTTTGTTTTGTTTTTATAAAATAATAGATGCAAGAAAATAAATTACTGAAAAAAAATAAAGCAAGTAAAAGAGAATTTAAACTTTAGAAGAGAGAGAGTACTTGATCCTCACAAGGGTTTCACCTAACCTATCTAATTAACGCTTCTGTTTAAGGGCTAAACTGGTATTATTGTGCTAGTCGGGACTCTAATATCTCCCAACCCCGGTCAGGGTAGACTTAGGAGCTATCCTACGGTATTACAAACCCCGTCAGGGTGATTATAAGCTACTTTCAGATAAATACTAATTTACCTCATTGGATGCATGGTTAGTTAAGCCCGTCAGGGTCAATAACGAATACTACGCATCTATTATCTAAGTCTGTAATTAAACCCGCCGTCAAGGTTATCACTTCCCCACCAAAGTGAATAGCCTAATTACTATGAGCTAAGTTTGATTCATGACTTCAAAATTAGTGATTAAAACAAAATAATAGTCAACACAAAATACCTAGTCTAATTTAAACCATTAAATCCCGAATTCAGAAAACATAAATTAAATTGAATTAGGTTCAACCCATATAGCGATTATCAAGTACTAAAGAAATTAGTTCATAACGGAATTAAAATTGAAATTAAATAAAAGGAATTCATGTTCAAATACAAAAGATAAATTGATAACCTAAAGGGTAGGATGTCTGTTGATGGAAGAACATGATTCCTCCCGCACTAGTTTCTCCTTTCCTTCTTGCTCTGACTTGAAAACCTTAAGCTTCTTGTGTAATTCTCTGAAGTGTGTGAAAAGAGGAGGATAAGGGGTGTCTTTATAGGTATAGAAATCCCTAATTCGTTTTTACTTGGAGTGGAAGGAGAGTCAAGAACTCTTAAATTCGTAGCCCTAAAATCTAGGAAAGGTAAGATTCTGCTGCTGATTTGTTTTGGTCATATCTCCTTCAATACTTATCCGTTTGACACGTTCCAATAGTCGAAACCACTTGTCTGAGAAAGCTCTTTCCACTGTTCTAGACCATTCTCCCAAATTACTAGTCAATCTTAAGTTATAAGCTCGTCTTTAGAACGTGGCTGGAATTTCAGATTTATTTGGTAGCTTTATCTTTTCCTTCTTTGCATATATCCTTCCTTAATCTTCTTATTTCCATGTATATCTCTTTCCTTTACTTATTTGACTTGACTTGGTTTTCTAATTAATTACCATATATCTTTTAAAGCTTCACAATAAATATATAGTTAAACCGCATATGCTTTAAAAAATAATAAATCCTATGAATAGAAATAGGAAAGTGCACTCTAAATTATAAACTCGAATAAAATACTTCCTAACACACTAAAAATACTCTATGACTTTAATTCTCACTTATCCTCCTTGTAGTGGTTTTTTCATGAAATTCAAGAACCTACTAACTTTGCACTAAAAATAATCATATTAACGTACAAAAGCTCTAAAAATGCAAATAGTCTAATTCCACGGGGAGAAAGTGTAATATGACGATTTAAGCGTAAAAGTCCATCAAATATGTCAAATATTCACCTAAAAGGATGTCTCCAAAGGTCTAATAATTAGAACAAATAGGGAGACATCACTCTTCATATTGAGTTTTATTTTCGTTTCATTCATCAACATGTTGCTCAAAGAACTACGAGACTTCAATACACACCTTTTGCTGGCTTGTTAACAGATATTTTCACCAAAACTCACCTGATGTCTCCCTATTTGTGATGATTTAATCCTAGTTGGAGACATCGTTTTTAGTGATTTAGGAAGCCTTTGAGTCGATTTTCTTGAGAAATGCTACACTTTCCTATTTTGAGTCTTGATTTAGTAAATTATTTTTTAGAGCATATTGGGTTTAATTATTTATTTAGTGTGAAGCTTTAAAAATAATTATGGAGATTAATTAGATTCCAAGTCAAAGACTAAAAGATATGGAAAGAGATAAGCATGGTAATTGGAGATAAAGAAAGAAAAGCTAAAAACATGGAAAAGGAAAAACTGCCATAAATCTGAATTCCAGCACCTACGACAACAAATCAGCTTATATCTCAAAATAGGTTTGGAATTTGGAGAAACGATCAAGAGCAAAGTTGAATATCTTTCCGAGACGATGAATTTCGACTACTCATACGCGTCAAACGGATGAGTATTGAAGCTTCTAGGACCAAAACAAAAACGGGCCTGATTCCATGTTTTAAGGTTACGAATTTGAGTTGGGCTTGAAGTCCACTACTTACCTTTTCCTTCAAGAAAACGAAGTAGGGTTCCTAAACACCTATAAATACACCCTTATACCATTGTAAAAATGTCCTTGCTCAGTTTCAAGCTTAGGCTTAGTCCTTACTTGTATTTTCTCAGTTTTAAATAATAGCTTAGCCTTTAATTTAATATTTATCCTTAGAATCAAGCTATTCATCCAAGAAGCAAGCTGACCTATAGAGGAAGACTAGAAGAAGAAGTTGGAGAGTGACAAACTCCTCTTCTACATCTCTCCTTCTCTATATTTAGGGTATTTAGCTATAGATTTATGCTCAACCATATTTCTAAACTTTTATTCTGTAAGTTTTACTTTTTATTGTTGGGTTATTATTTTGTCTTTAAATTCATTAATACTATTTGTTATTTTAATTGATTTGAGCTTGCGGTATATTGTTATTATATGTTTTGACTTATTGTTACATCCCTAGATTTGGCCAATCTTAGGATTATTCTTAGTTATTGACAACACCACATAATAGTCTAGTTTTGATCATTTGCCTAACTAGATAGCCATAAAGGTTTGATTTAATCACCAATCATTACTCAGGAATCCTTGGTAGTGGTGAGGTTGCTCCTAAGCCTAATAGAGGCTAGGTAGAATTTAGAATCCTGGTTAATATATAATGCTTAATCTGTGACAGGTTAGAATAACAACTTAGTAAAATAGACTCATATTAATGATCCTAATCTATTTGACTTACATTCATATTTATTTATCTGTTTTCATTATTTATTTATTCGCGTTAGACAATTTTTCATCTTAGCTTATATTTTATTCTAAACATATAAATTCATCTACGCTTGTTAAACATAAGTAGATCTAACGGATTAAATCCCTGCGAACGTACTTAACTTATCATTAAAACTTGCAAATGATATGTGATACTTGCAGTGAGTTCCGTGGTTCTCAAGGGTGTGTGCTCTTTATTATTATCTTTATTTATCTATTATTTTATCACACCTTTGCCCCCACCATCACCCTACATATCGTTTTATGTATTTGATTTCTAAACTCAAGATAGTGTCGTTCTCACCCCCTTGATTTTGAGGGGGAGTGTTAGATTATCTATATTATATATCGTATATTTATTTTTACATTAGTTAGAGAGATAATCTACCATAGTTATTACATTCTCTCCAAATTTAGAATTATCATAAATATAACTATGTAATGTATCATAAGTATCACTTGCATATATACAAAGTACAATTTTCTAATAGTCTTTTCTTTACATTTCAAAAATTGCAATGAGAAATGGAAAGAACATAGTCGGACCCAGAGCATTCACATAGGATAAATTAAAGTAGTTCCAGAGGCTTCTTAACTCAAACAATATACAGTATATAGTTTACATCACCAAGACTATTCTTAATTTAATTTCTTTTATCCCCTTTAGTGATTACATATTTTTTTAATTTTTAATATGGAGTTACCCATCTAGTTATCTAATCTTCTTTGATGGTTTTCAATAAATTTTCTTGTAACTTATTACTTCTCTCGCGATCAATATTATTTATTAAGCTCCCATTGTGTTCCAGACTCAAAATCATAATAATCAGTATCAATTCGATCAAATGTTGAATACAGTGAAGAATACGGATTTACACATAATAAATATTATTTTACGCAATGAACAAAATTAAATATATGGCGTCATTTTTCTCTCTCCCCCAAGTTTCTAGTTTTCCAAGAGCATAGTATGGTATAATACTCAAACTTTACCATCTAATAAAATATGTAAATAGTCGTTATTTGTAAATGATTATTATATGTGAATCCATTTTCTTGATTATTGAATTGAAAATCATTTGGTTACCCAATATAGGTGCTTCTATCATAGTCATTGGTTATGGATGACTGAGATGTGTATGCATTTGTGTATGTGAAGAAGACGTATATGATCATTAATATTAATGAGGGATGGGGTAGGATAAAATGGATTGCGGTGGAGAGGAGAGGAGTGTGCAAATTTATACAATATTTTGAGAGTTTATTTTTTATTTTTTTTCATAACGTATGTGGTTAAATAGGTGGATGGGTGAGGAGGTGGGTGCAAAGAATATAATAAATATTGGGGTTTCATTTGATTTTTAAAGTTGATGGGATTAAATAATAAAATTGAAGGTGGGTGTAAATAAAATAATAAACTTAAGGTTTTTTAGATGATGTATAATGGGTTAAATAATATTTGAATAATTATTTAAATATTTCTTAGAGTCTGAGAATTTTTGTAATTTTTTTTGAATTTTAAATGATTAAATATGACTTGAGAGTATAAATTGAAAAAAAAATGGGTAAGAAGGGCGTATATCTAAAGTTCAAGATAACTATACAAAATAAAAAGTTACATGTCAAAACACGAATAGTTCAGGGAACAGGTTAAAACAAGTAAAAAGATTAATATAGGAATTTTATCTATATATATCTTAGTATTTTTTTATTAAATGTTATTCTAAAAGAATGGTAAAATCAAGTAGCTCATTTGTCTCAATAAAACTCGTGTCGAGATCCTAGTGGTCAATCTTCTAAAAATAAAACGGGTCAAAAACTATAAAATAAATAATTAAAAGCACTAAAAAATAAATTAAGGTTATATCTAAACTTCCTATTTCCACATCACAGCTCTCTTCCCTCACCCTCTCAACCAGATCCCCATTTCCATATCTCTGTTAATTACAATTCCTATCAACTCCACTTACGACGCCTTCTTCTCATCTCAAGGCTCAGTCCCCCTCAGATCCATCAACGATGGCAAATAGTTTTTGAAAACGCCGCACCGATCAACTTCATCATTTTCTCTTCCAACTCATCAAGCAGAGATAATATTATCTCTATACGGTCCTTGTAAATCATTCTCTCTCTATATAGATTAATTTTATTAATAAAAACTACAAATATCAAATATTATTTATCTTTTTTTCTAGATCTGATAATAAATTAAGTACTGCTATACTATAGATTTGTAATTGACTGTTAACATATTGATCTTTTTACAGGTGATGTATATGCAAAAAACATTTTTTATTTAAATGAAAAGATCAATGATCATGTCATTTCAATCATCAACCAAAACATAGACAACAATGCGAGAAAAGGTAAAACATACTATTTGGATGTAATTTTTCAAGATTGATTATCTAATGACTCCATTTATAAAGGTAAGTTTAAGTCTAATGAGTCCCTAATTTTAGTAGAAAGCTTGGGGGTTGGATTATAAATAATGGACCTCTAACTTACATATTATAGAAAACTCAATTCTTGGGTACCAAATTCATAAAAAATTTAAGCCACATCTGACTAGATTTACATGACTCGTTACATTTCCTTTCAATATTTTTTATTACCATTAATCTTGTCTCTCTTTATGGTTCATGTTGCATTATTTTTCTTTTTTACCTCTTCAAGTGCATAATTATTGCATTATTCTAATTAAAAAAAACCATAGCATATACATTAATGAAATATAATAAATATATCTACGAGAAAAAATTACATTTATTTAAAATTATTATAATCATAGGACGGTGGAAAATATGTAAAATAATTATAATCTATTAATAAATTATAAATTAATATTTTAATATTTATTTCAAACATTATTGTAAAGAATTTAAAAATAATAAATCAGTTGCATAAGTAATGAAAATTTTAAAATCAATAAGTTAGATGAAATAGAATTTTTTTGTTAGAATGGAGAGGTTGGTGTTATGCTAGGCAGCGGGTCTAGAGAGAGAATGGGCATGAGATGTTGGTGTTCCAGTTTTCTCGACTAGAAATTGGTTAATTTGTAATAAGATATAGCATGCTTTACTTTGTCAAAAAAAATAAAAAAAGTAGAGAAGTTGAAATAGGAAGATTGTTAGGCTAAGTCCAACAACTCACTATTTTTTTAGACATAATTGGAAGTCAAATTACGACGTTTAACTTCCCACAACAATTTTGCTCCAACAACTTCCCTATTTCAATTTCCAGTATTACAATTTTATATTCAAATATTATTTTAATAATTTTATTTTAATAAAAAATCTTTATTTACATATTTTATAGAAGTTATATATTAATTATAATTATATTTATAATTATATATTCCACACATTTATAATTTGTAGAAACATATTATTTTATTTTTTTTGAAAATAATATAATTTATAAAAAAATCTTTTACAGGTGACAGAGGAGAAGGTGGTGGTAGAATGAGCAGTAGCTCTCCATCAACTGAGAGTGAATCGTCTGGTGGAGGTCCGCCACCACTACCAAGGAGAGTGACTCGATATGATGGCATGCCTGGATTAGGCATGCCACGGAAATGATTGTGTAAACCCCCCGAGCTATGGATCTTGCTGAGCAGCTCGGGGTTTTTTTTATGTATTTTTTAGTTGAAAAAACCACACTAGTTGTAGTCTTTATCTTTTTGCATACATCAGTTGTAGTGTTTATCGATGTTAGTTTTTTATGGTAGTTTGACTTGTGGTGGTACCTTCTGTTGTTGTTCAATGGGTTGTTTTTATAAAAAGAAGTTACAAAATTTTGAAAATTTGAAGTGTTAGAATTTTTATTTTAATAATATTGTTTGATGTTTAATTAAACCCTCTTGATAGGGTATACGAGTAATCCTCCTATTTCAGTTTGCTAAATCTCCTACCATAATGGGGAGAGAGAAACTGAAGTGGTTGAATCTAAAGCTTGGTGGCAGTAGCATATATGGAAAGTAAATTATTCCATCAAAAATCGGATCTTAGATCAGCTCGACTCAGCTCTCCGTATCTTATTTCGATTTGCATACTGATGTCTCCCTAATTGTTCTTATTTTCGACCCTTGGGAGACATCATTTTTTATGTTTATTTGAATATTTTGATAGACTTTTGAGTTAAAAATACAATAATTCGGAATTTCCATTTATTTCTAGTAATTTTGATTTATTAAACTTTTGCGCGTAATATTGTATATTTTAGTGGAAAGTTTGTAGGTTTTGATTATTAACTAGGAATGGAATCCGAGAAGAGAGTCAAAGATCGTGATATGGAGTCAAGACTTGAAGATAAATCCCGAAGATATTATTTTTAGAGCTGAAAATCTGTTTTCCAGGCCATAGATTGCTGATTTCAAGGTACTTAAGAACTGATTTAGCCGCTGACCTTTGACGAGAAAACATTCCTTATCGAGTTACGGAACTTTAGCAACTAGAATGAGGTCAATCGGAGTCATAACGAAGCGGGAAAGCCGTTTTAGTGAAGGTGTATCAGCAGTTACGGGATTTTGGGCTTAGAATTTAGGCTTGGACATTTAATTAGTGTTTTATTATTAGGTCCAAGCCCTAATCCGTTTTTACACTTATAAAAGGAGCCTTTGACTTCTATTTTTCAGACAATTCACATTCCACAAGATTAAACATCAGAGAGAAGCAACAGAAGGAAGAAAGAAGAAGCTGCAAGAACTGGAGAGGGTCTATATCTCCGTTCTCAGTCATTCCAAACTCCGGAAATTAGATTTCTTTCAATTTTAATTTTGTAATCAAATATGAATTCCATTTCAATTAATTTAGTTTTTCTTTTAACTAGTATGAGCTAAACATTTATTAGTGCTTGAGAACAATTAATAGGTGAATCCCAATCTTATAGAATTTCGAATGTTGAATTTGGGTTTCTGTTAAATTAAATTAGATTGGGGCTTTTACTCTTTTCTATAAATTAAGAATATTTATTGTTTTTAGCATCATGAACTAGGAGCAGGTGTTAGTATTTAGGCTATTCCAATTAGTGGCAATTGGATCATCCTGACGGAGGGTTTAAATACAGAACCATTTATTCAATCTAGGATAGAAGCTATTGATTCTGACGAACTTAGCTAATTCTAGGGCCAATGAGGTAATAGAACTTAAACATCCAAAAGTGGATCATATTTACCCTGACGGGACTAGTGACACTCTAGGATCGCCTTATAGTCCACCCTGACGGGGGTATAAGGAATTTAGAATCCCGACCATTGTAATTGACCAATTTAGCCCTTAAACAACATAGTTAGGAAATAGGAATGGGAGGATCCTTGCGTTCTCAAGTGCTACTTCTCATACTGCGTTTTACATCATTTTACTTGCGTCTTAGCTTTTATTTGCATTTTAATAATTGTCTTTCATTTACTTAGCATTAATACAAAAAAACAATCAAACATATTTTCTTTACTTGCTTTCATAAGTGCAACCATTCATTACTTGTTAAACATTGTAGTCAACCATCCCGTCCTTGGAACGAATCTGTTTTATCAATTATACTACTTGGGACAACCGTACACTTGCGGTTGTGGTTCGATTATTTATTGCATTTATTTTAGAACACACAAAGGACCACCAAGTTTTTGGCGCCGCTGCCGGGGACGGTAGCGTGTGACCACGGTGTTTACCTTTAGTGATAGTTGCATTTATTTTATTTTATCAGTTTTACGCTTTTTGTTTATCTTTTTCAGGTTTTTAGGTTCGGTGTATGCGAAGAAGGCTATTCAAGGATCTAGAGCCAACACCTCCGATCCTTAATAATCCAGAATCGTTGATCAGACTTGCTAACAAGAGAAGAAGAGAACAAGAAGCTTTAGAAGTAGAAGAGTTAGTTAACAGAATGGAGAATATCAATCTTCAGAATCAACAGAATAATGGACAAGGCCAGCTAGATGCAAATGGCCAACCTTTAGCTCCAGGCATTATTCCTCAAGTTCAACCACTAAATCCTAATCCTCAAGTTCAGATAGTGATGAATCAAGATCTGTGGTTTGTTAATGGTCCGCCAGAAGCTCCGTGTCGTGCTCCTGCTCTAGGAGTAGGTGCTCCAGATATTAATGTTCCAAGATTTCGTCCAGATTCGGGTATGTTAGCTCAATTCCAAAACTTTGGAAATTTTTGTGGTAGACCACAAGAAGATCCTATCCGAGCTGTGCAGAAATTTAAGCAGATATGTGATTCTTACATCACACAAGGGGTTTCAAGGGAACAATTGTATTTTGCTGCGTTTCGATTCTTTGTCATTGATGGAGCGAGTGAATGGCACGATACACAAAATCCTACGAAGATAACAAACTGGGACCAATTAGAAACTGCTTTCTTTGACAGATTTTACCCAAGTAAAATGAGGTTAGATGATCAACTTGAGTTAACACATTTCCGTCAAGAGTATGATGAAACTTTGGGTAAGAGTTGGACAAGATTTCAGATGTGTTTAAGAAGGGTTCCCGATCATGGCTTTACAGAACAACAACAAATGAAAATATTTTACAAAGGCCTTGATGGAACTTCGAGAGAGAAGTTGGATTTGTTATGTGGTGCAGGTTTTCTTGAAGTTCAACCCATGTATGCTAAAATCATTTTAGAAAGAACAGTCAAGAATGAAGTTGGGTGGACTTCAGTAAGAACACCGGTTAAAGGAGTGAGTAATGTCAATATGGAGGAAAAATTTGCTACGCTTGAGAACAAGATTCAGAACACTATAGAGCAACATTTGAAACAGCTTACATTAGCTGTAAAAGAGGGATTTTCGGGTAGCTGTGCAAGCTGCACAAGAGGTTTATATGTGTTCAATTTGCAGGGTAGATGATCATGATGAGGAAAGTTGTCCGAATAATCAAGATCCTGTGATGTTTGTGTCCAACAGAAGGAATTTTAATTCAAGTGGTAATGGGTATCAGCCTAACAGAAACCATCCTGGGTTTCAATACTCAAATCCGAATGGGGCAGCCAATCCTACATATGCGTATCAGCCGCGTCCCCAAGGCAACAATTACAATCCAAGACCACACAACAATTATCAAGGAGGACAGAATCAGGGTAATTATGTACAAAGACAAGCTCCTCAGAATACTTACGATGAAACATTGAACCAAAAAGCCTTACCCGCCCATCCACAAGAAGGAGTAGTTACCCTTCAGAAAACCGTTGAAAGTTTAATTGCTCTTCAAACACAAGCTATGGAACGTCAACAAGCACCTGAAGCAAATATGAAATTAATACAGAATCAAACGGAGCAATTTGCAAAACAGCTCAATCAGCGTCCACAAGGGCAACTCCCTAGTGACACAGAAAACCTGAGACAACATGAAGATTGCAAAGCTGTGACATTAAGAAGTGGTAAGAACCTTCCTCCACCTCATTTTCCCGTTATGAAAGAGAAAGAAGTTCCAAGAAAAGAAAAGGGAGTGGGTGAGAAAGAGAAGGAAAAAGACAGTGAGGTTGAAGAAATAGTTAGGCCAAGTGAGATTCCAAAGAATAAAGATGATATTGTGATTAATCACCCTCCACCACCGTTTCCATCTCGAGTTCAGAAAAAGGGTGATTTGGGTGATTTTCGGAAATTCTTTAATAGGGTGAAGGGTCTGAGTATTAATATTCCGTTACGAGAGGCTATTCGAGATATTCCTAAGTATACGAAGTTTTTGAAGAGGGCCCTCACTAACAAAAGGCCTTATTGTGATAATGAGATGATTGGTCTTCCTGAAGAGTGTAGCGCGATTTGCCAGAGTAAATTACCTCCAAAGTTAGTTGATCCTGGGAGTTTCACAATTCCGATATCGATTGGAGAAGAATGGAAAGGAAAAGCGCTTTGTGATTTGGGTGCAAGCATCAATTTGATGCCCAAATCGATCTTTGATAAGCTAAAAATTGGAGAAGCAAGACCCACTTCTATGGTCTTGCAAATGGCGGACATGTCTCTTGCACATCCTGAAGTCCGAATTGAAGATGTCCTCGTTAAGGCAGGTACACTTATATTTCCTGTTGATTTCGTAATACTTAAGTACGATGCAGATAGAAATGTCCCCATTATTTTGGGTAGACCATTTCTAGCCACAGGGCGTACATTAATCGATGTAGAGAACGGCGAATTAACGATGAGGATACAAGACGAGGAAGTCAAATTCAATGTATTTCGAGCTATGAAATTTCCAGATTCTCAGGAAGATTGCTTTAGAATGGATGTAGTTGAGCAAGCATCGCAAGAGGTATTTAATTGCTTAAATTTTGATGATATTTTGCAGGCTGCTTTGACATTAGATTCACCTGAGATGATGGAAGAGCTTGCCGAAATAGTGGCAGCTCTCAATTCTGAAAATCCAAAGTATAGGCGTCTTGCCTATGAACCTGTGAGAGAACCGGGGGAGATTGTTCCTAAAAAGAAGCCTTCAATCGAATCTCCTCCGGAATTGGAAGAAAAACCATTGCCAGCACACTTGTGGTATGCGTATTTAGGTACTAATGAAACTCTACCTGTTATTGTTTAAGCTAATTTAACAGGTCCTCAAGAAGATAGCCTGTTGCGTGTGTTAAGAGCCAACAAAGAAGCAATAGGTTGGACAATTGCTGACATCAAAGGCATTAGTCCATCCTATTGTCAACACAAAATTATACTTGAAGATGATAACGCACGCTCAGTTGAAGGTCAAAGAAGATTAATGCCCGTTATGAAGGATGTAGTGAAGAAAGAGGTGATCAAGCTTTTAGATTCGGGGATTATTTACCCCATTTCGAGTAGTGAATGGGTGAGCCCAGTTCAGTGTGTACCGAAGAAGGGAGGAATGACAACAGTTCTTAATGATAAAAATGAAGCGATTCCTTCAAGAACGGTAGTTGGATGGAGAGTTTTCATGGATTAAAGAAAGCTGAACAAGGCCACCAGAAAAGATCATTTCCCTTTACCCTTCATCGATCAAATGTTAGATAAATTAGCTGGAAGAGAGTACTATTGCTTCTTGGATGGTTACTCCGGGTACAGTCAGATTTACGTAGCTCAAGAAGATCAACATAAAACTACCTTTACATGCCCATTTGGTACTTTTGCATACCGTAGAATGCCATTTGGGTTGTGTAACGCTCCCGCTACTTTTCAAAGGTGTATGATGGCCATCTTCTGGGACATGATAGATAATTTCCTTGAAGTGTTTATGGACGATTTCTTCGTGTTTGGTGATGATTTTGATATATGTTTAGACAACTTGGAGAAAGTGTTAGTAAGATGTAAGGAAACAGATTTGGTGCTCAACTGGGAGAAGTGTCATTTTATGGTTCGCGAAGGTATTGTTCTGGGTCACAAAGTTTCAAGTGCTGGGTTAGAGGTTGATAGAGCAAAGATAGAGGTAATTAAAACTCTTCCCCCTCCTGTTTCTGTTAAAGGGGTAAGGAGTTTTCTTGGCCATGCTGGCTTTTATAGGCGTTTTATTAAGGATTTTTCTAAGATTGCTAAACCGTTATGCAACTTACTCGAAAAGGATTCCAAATTCCTTTTTGATGAAGCTTGTTTAGTGGCCTTCCAAGCAATTAAGGAAAAGCTTATTTCTGCTCCTATAGTGTTACCTCCAGATTGGAATTTACCGTTTGAGGTTATGTGTGATGCGAGTGATTTGTGTATGGGAGCTGTATTGGGACAGAGAAAAGAGAAGGTTTTTCATTCGATTTACTATGCTAGTAAAACTTTTAGTGGTGCTAAGATTAATTACACAGTTACAGAAAAGGAGTTGCTAGCAGTTGTATATTCATTTGATAAATTTCGCTCTTATCTTCTTGGAGCGAAAGTTATTGTTTATACAGATCATTCCGCGATCAGATTTCTTACGGAAAAGAAAGATGCGAAACCAAGGTTAATCAGATGGGTGTTATTGCTTCAAGAGTTCGATTTAGAGATCAAAGATAGAAAGGGTTGTGAGAATCAGGATGCAGATCATCTAACGCGTTTAGAGGGTTCAGAGATAAATAGTGGTACTGAAGCAGTTAGAGAAGAGTTTCCTGATGAGAGTTTATTCGTTGTTCGAGATCATGAAGCTCCGTGGTATGCAGATATTGCGAATTTAGTGGTGAGTGGTGTTTTTCATGAAGGTTCTACTTATCAAGAAAGAAAGAGGCTAGCTCATCGTGCTAGACAGTTCTTTTGGGAGGATCCGTTCCTCTACAAAGTTTGTGCTGACCAAATGATACGAAGATGTGTAGCAAGGGAGTAGACTGAAGCCATTATAGCTGGATGCCATGATTCACTATATGGAGGACATTTCAAGGGAGATAGAACTGCTGCAAAGGTATTCCAATCAGGTTTTTACTGGCCTTCTCTTGTTAAAGATTGTCATGAGTATGTTAAGAAATGCACGAGATGCCAGTTTACCGAAAACATATCAAAGAGGGATGAGATGCCACGTAATAATGTATTAGAAGTTGAAATATTTGATGTTTGGGGTATAGACTTTATGGGTCCTTTCGTTCCTTCAAATGGTAACCTCTACATCTTATTAGCTGTTGATTATGTGTCTAAGTGGGTAGAAGCGGTGGCTTTACCTACCAATGATTCACGAGTGGTGATTAAGTTCTTGAAATCACATATTTTCACTAGACATGGCACACCTAGAGTGATTATTAGCGATGGGGGATCCCATTTCGTTAATAAATATCTGAAGACTGTTCTAGAGAAGTATGGAGTAAGACACCGTGTTTCGGCTAACTCTTCTATTGGCTTTGGTAAGTCAAGTGTTAGGGAAGCTTGCAAGATATCTCTGAAATTCATGTATTCCCATACTTCTCGCGTGGATAGGTCAATTACGTCCAATCGGAAACAATCCTCTCGAAAATATGGAAACTTCATAGCCCCAAACAAGTTGAACTTTACCTCCTCGTCTTGGATTCGCATTGTTAATTCTCCGTTTTCTACATCAATCACAGTACACCCCGTGGCTAGGAATGGTCGTCCCAAGATAATGGGGACATTTTTATCGGCGTCGTATTTAAGTATAACAAAAGTAACAGTAAAAATTAAAGTACCTGCCTTGACAAGGACATCTTCTACACATCCCTCTGGATGTGCGAGGGATATTTCAGCCATTTGCAAGACCATGGATGTCGGCCTTGCTTCTCCTATCTTCAACATCTCGAAAATTGATTTGGGCATGAGATTAATACTCGCTCCCAAATCACACAAAGCCTTTCCTTGCCACTCATTGACAATGGAAATAGGAATCGTAAAACTACCAGGATAAAGTAGTTTTGGTGGAAATTTGCTTTGACATATGGCGCTACATTCTTCAGGCAAACCGATCATCTTATTCTCAAGGTATGGTCTTTTGTTGGCGATGGATCTCTTCAAGAATTTGACATACTTTGGCACATCTCTAATGGCATCTAAGAATGGAATGTTAATATTAAGACCTCTTACCACATTTAAGAACTTCTGATAGTCAGCCATGTCTCCTTTCTTCTGAACTCTCGAGGGAAAAGGTGGAGGAGGACGGGTTTCTATAACATCTTTCTTCTTTGGCTTTTCTGGAATCTTCTCCACTTCCACTACTTCAGGTCCATATTCTTTCTCCACCATATCTTTTACCGGTTTCTCTTTTACAGTTGTTTCTTTTTCTTTCATTACGGGAAAAGGAGGTGGTGGGAGCTTCTTACTGCTTCTAAGTGTTACCGCATTACAATCTTCTCTTTGCTTGGGTTCTTCAGTATCGCTCGGAAGTTGTCCTTGTTGACGTCGACTCAATTGCTTCGACATTTGAGCTATTTGATTTTCTAACATTTTAATTGTTGCAGATGTAGATTGTTGCTCTAGGCTAGCTTTTGTTTGAATGTTGATTAATGTCAACAAGGTTTGATGAACATCTAACGCACCTTCTTGAGGTTCAGAAGGTAGGGCTTTTTGATTCATGGTCTCGGTGTAAGTGTCTTGAGGAGGTTGTCTCTGAGCTTGATTTTCGTAAGCTTGTCCACCTTGGTGGTGGTTGATAGTTATTACCTTAGGGAAGCGGTTGATATGCATAAGTCGGAATAGCGGCCCCATTTGAATTTGAATATTGGAAGCCTGGATGGTTTCTATTCGGTTGATAACCTTGACCACTTAAATTATAATTCCCTCGGTTGGAAACGAACATTACGGCTTCTGGATTGTTTTGACAATGCTCCCAATCATTATCTTGTACACAACAGTTAGAACATCCATAAACTTCTTGTGTCACATTAACATCTGCCTTTCTACCTGAAAAACCCTTGGTAATAGCTAGAGTTAGTTGTTTTAATTGTTGCTCCAAAGTGGTCTTCAATTTATTCTCCAATGAGGAGAATTTTTTTTCCGATTAAAGCGCTAATCTCTCTTCCACCTCAGATAGGTGTTCTCACGGTATTCCAACCCATCTCATTCGTCACTGTTTTATTCAAAATATACTTAGCATGGATTGGTTGTACCTGTAAAAATCCACCGCCACAAAGTAGGTCTATGTCTTTTCTTGAAGGTCCATCAAGGCCTCTATAAAATATCTTCATCTGTTGAATTTCTGTAAGGCCATGATCAGGGACTCTTCTCAAAAATATCTGAAATCATGTCCAACTTCTACCCAAAGTCTCGTCTTGATCTTGTTTGAATGAGGTCAAGTCAACTTGCGCGTCTAATATCATATTTGTTTGGTAGTATCGATCGAAGAACGCAGTTTGTAATGCGTCCTAGGTAGTAATTGATCCAGTTTCTTGAGAATCATGCAATTCACTTGCTCCATCAATAACGAAATACCTAAAATTTGCGAAATGAATTTGATCTCTTGTCACTCCTTGCGTAATATAGGAATCGCAAATTTGCATGAACTTCTGTACAGCACGGATTGGATCTTCGCCAGGTGCTCCTCAGAAATTTCCATAACTCTGAAATTGAGATAACATACCAGGATCGAGTCACAATCTCGCGACGTTAATATCTGCAGGGCCAATTCCGAAGGAAGGAGCTCGATATGGAGCTTGTTCAGGTCCATTGACGAACCACAAATAATTGTTCTGAGGAGGTTGAACTTGTGGAAGATTCTGACCATTCTGTTGATTCAGTTATTGATTTTTCACACCTTCCATTTCTGCTTCTCTAGCCAACCTCTCTTCTAACTCTTCTGCTTTAGCTTCTCTCTTTCTTTTGTTTGCTTCTCGAACTAGGTTTTCGGGATTCTCAAGGATCACGAGATCTTCAAGCATATAACAAAACCTGTAAACCTGAGAAAGAAAGACAACCCAAAGCGTAAAACTGAAAAATAAAGCTAAAACTAAACTAACAATTAAACTACTAAAGATTAACATCGGGGTCACACGCTACCGTCCCCGGCAGCAACGCCAAAAACTTGGTGGGACCTGGTGTGTTAGAAAATAAGAAAGATAATATAGAGGAACGACAAACTGCAAGTGTACAGTTGTCCCAAATAATATATGATAATCAAGTTCGTTCTCAGGGACAGATTCGGTATAACTCTAGTATTAATCAGATAGTAGTAGAAATTGCTTGACAGAAAAATAAAACAAAGATTTTTGTTTTGTTTTTATAAAATAATAGATGCAAGAAAATAAATTACGGAAAAAAAATAAAGCAAGTAAAAGAGAATTTAAACTTTAGAAGAGAGAGAGTACTTGATCCTCACAAGGGTTTCACCTAACCTATCTAATTAACGCTTCTGTTTAAGGGCTAAACTGGTATTATTGTGCTAGTCGGGACTCTAATATCTCCCAACCCCGGTCAGGGTCGACTTAGGAGCTATCCTACGGTATTACAAACCCCGTCAGGGTGATTATAAGCTACTTTCAGATAAATACTAATTTACCTCATTGGATGCATGGTTAGTTAAGCCCGTCAGGGTCAATAACGAATACTACGCGTCTATTATCTAAGTCTGTAATTAAACCCGCCGTCAAGGTTATCACTTCCCCACCAAAGTGAATAGCCTAATTACTATGAGCTAAGTTTGATTCATGACTTCAAAATTAGTGATTAAAACAAAATAATAGTCAACACAAAATACCTAGTCTAATTTAAACCATTAAATCCCGAATTCAGAAAACATAAATTAAATTGAATTAGGTTCAACCCATATAGCGATTATCAAGTACTAAAGAAATTAGTTCATAACGGAATTAAAATTGAAATTAAATAAAAGGAATTCATGTTCAAATACAAAAGATAAATTGATAACCTAAAGGGTAGGATGTCTGTTGATGGAAGAACAGGATTCCTCCCGCACTAGTTTCTCCTTTCCTTCTTGCTCTGACTTGAAAACCTTAAGCTTCTTGTGTAATTCTCTGAAGTGTGTGAAAAGAGGAGGCTAAGGGGTGTCTTTATAGGTATAGAAATCCCTAATTCGTTTTTACTTGGAGTGGAAGACAAGTCAAGAACTCTTAAATTCGTAGCCCTAAAATCTAGGAAAGGTAAGATTCTGCTGCTGATTTGTTTTGGTCATATCTCCTTCAATACTTATCCATTTGACGCGTTCCAATAGTCGAAACCACTTGTCTGAGAAAGCTCTTTCCATTGTTCTAGACCATTCTCCCAAATTACTAGTCAATCTTAAGTTATAAGCTCGTCTTTAGAACGTGGCTGGAATTTCAGATTTATTTGGTAGCTTTATCTTTTCCTTCTTTGCATATATCCTTCCTTATGAAGGATTCGCAATCACGATTACATCAAATATATAAGCAGCGGAAACAAGTAATTGCAATCCTAAACCAATCTAGTGCGATTTAAGAATTTAAACAGAAACTAAAAAACGATTACATACCTTAATTCGTTGTATGAGAATCGAATTGGACTAACCCAGCTTCAAAAACTTGAAGCCTCCACGCTTTGCACACCGAGCTTAATCCTTACTTTCAGAATCTAATTCTGACTTGGAGACAAAAAGACTTTTTGTTTTTCTTGTGGGTTTTTTCTTGGAAGAAAACTGATGGAGAGTTCTGTTGGTATAATGACTTTCATTATCTTATAAAACCCCAACATAAGAAAATGAAAAGACAAGAATAGGAAAAGTCAGGAACGTATAATGGAATTGATTATCTTAATAATCTAGTCCATTACCACTTGTGAAGTGGATTTGAACCTTCTACATTATACAAAAACAATTGACTAACCTAGCGGTTAGTGACACATTTCACACTACTAGAGGGCCGTGGTTCGATCCACAAACTTGTCAATTTTTTTCCTTTTCCTTTTTGTCTTAGTCCGGTCTTATATTAGAATATTAAATTGTGCTAGCAAATTAATATACCAATTTTCCAAGTATATATTTAATTAATATTTATTATCTAATAATAAAATTAATTAACGACATGAAGCAAGATCAATACACTCGTTAGTGTGCGACTACGTGGGTTCATCGTTAAACCGGTAGTATTTAACTTAATTAACTACTAATCGAGGTTGGCGTCTAACAACACTCCCCAACGACCGGATAACGTGAAGTAACTCTATAAAAAGAACCCGGTAAAGGATCATACATGTACTCCCTCTATCTTTACAGCTCCGGATCATCCTGGGATATGGTACAACTGTCAAATCCCATTAGAAAATCAACTACGTTACACGTCGATTATCAACGATTGACGAATGACCTAAGAAACTCCTTTCTTCATTCATTCTATCACCTTGGCCAAGGATTTGATACAATCGTTATTAATCTTATGACATCGTAGAGCTCAAACTCTTTACCTAGAGTTGATAGATTCCATCTTGACTCATCCCTAGGAGCATATATTCTTAGCTATGTCCAATATCCTTTCGACTAGCATTATGACACACTAGTAGTCCAGTATCAAAACATAACAAGCACATACACACCTATAGTGATGATCTCAGGTCAAAGGATTACAAGTATAAAAAACCTTATAGAGATTAACCTATTTGACAGTTCAAGGTAATTAACCATTTAGGAATCTCTAGTTTTAGTCGGTTCGATAATCACATCTCTATGCGCATTATCTATGCACCTAACTCGGTAAACGAGAACTACCGATATTTATCCAATAAATACTTGTTAGCTACATATTAATCTAACCGGATTATCGAGATCCTAACTCGATGATCCTACGATTAAGAACAAGTTTAGATTAAGTCCTATGAGCTAGATTCTCATTATCATAACACCTTATGATAACTAGTTCGTAACTTAATCGAGGAGTTGCCTTTATGTTATATAAATGAATACCATAAACATAAAAGCTTGCCATAGATTCAAGAAAACAATTCCCTTAATCACTACTGTAGGGATAACTATTATCGTGTACAGTAAACACTTGTGTTCAATTCATTACAAGACGATCGGGGCTAGGGCATAGTTCCAACAATCTCCCACTTGGCCTAGACCCAATCGTTCAAGTACCATAATTCATAAACAGTTTGTTCTCATCAGACTCTTCTGATAGACACACTTAGATGAATAGTTATACAGCGTGTTCCTTCCTTCTACCTATTAAATGTGAACATCTTCATGTTCAATTATATCTCGAATCAAGCGGTACTACTGCAGAATTTGTTTGGATCTATAGTTTATTCTAGGTTTCTTTAAACATACAATATCTCAAATATTGTCATTGTATAAAGAAACAATATCTACATTGTGAAAACCACACTATGTATATATATAAAGAACTATTTTATCCGGACCACTGGCATAGTCGCATCTTATGCTGCTATGTATTCTACTTCTGGTAACTGAAATCTGCTACATTGTTTTGATTGGAACTATTCCAATTTACTTCTCCTCTATATAGACACAACCATATCTTGATTTGCTATCATCCACGTTTGAAGCAAAACAAGCATCTATATACCCAATTAGCTTCAACTTATATTCTCCACATATGAGATTGGTCCTTAATACTTCTTAAGTACTTAAGGATAGTCTTTACTACTTTCCAAAAATCCTCATCAAGGTTACCTTCATACCTACTCGCTACTCCTAGCATGTAGTGTACTTTAGGCCTTATACATTTTCATGGTATGCTGGATAGATCCTTATTGTTTAAAAAAATAGGACTATACACATTCATTCTCTTACTTTTAGGGTCCTAGAACAAACCCTCCCATTAAGAGTAATTCCAAAGCCTATTGTTAAATAGCACCTTCTGGAATTTCCGTATGATACTTCTGAAAAGGTATAAATGTACTAAGATTAATATAGGTCAAGTAGCTTCTTTGATCTATCTCCATAAATCACAATTCAAAGAATATGAGCTACTTTTCCTAAGTCTTTCACAGAGAACTATTAGACAATCAAAAACTTGGTCAATTGCTTGGTTGGTATATCATATCCTTATGTGATAATATGACATCTACATATAACACTAGGAAGATAAGGGTACTCCCACTAGTCCTTTGTACTCTTATGACTCTTATTCTAAAATCAAAAAATCAAACTATTTGATTGTATGAAAGAGAATAATCCAACTTAGTGACATTTGCTGAATCCATTAAATGGATTATTGGAACTTAAATATTTTATTATGAGTAAATGGCAATATGAGACCTTTAGGATTGGTCTTAAGGACATCATAGACACCCATTTAGTGAAAACTATTTTCACATGATATTACCATATCTCATAATAATAGTATGTAGTTACCAAAAGTAGAATCTGAAATAAATTAAGCATTTCTATGAAAAAGGAATTCTCCATAATAGATGTTTTCCTTTTAATTTAAACGCTTAACAATTAGGAGGACGTTATAGGTCTCTACCTTACCGTCTACTCCAATCATTTCCCTATCACCCATTTACTATAAATGGATTTTAGATCTTTTAAAGATTCAACCAAAGTACTATACTTTGTTGATCCTTATAAATACTAAATCAGATTCTATGGTTCTTAACCACTTGTCACTATCTAGACCAGTCATAGCCTCTTCATAAGGATTTAGGATCATCACTTGATGGGGTTTTCATCTATATGATTTCCTCATCAAACTATCACCATTATTACAATTGATTTTGGTGTATGATGATATCTATATAACCTATAGGAGGCTTGTGTACAATAAATGCTTCTTTCTCTTGATTTTGTTAACCTCCTTATTCCAAAAGAGGTTCAAGTTGTCCATAATTCCTCAAAGTGTGAGACTTGAACCTTAAATGAAATTATTAACTCATCAAGGAAAGAAAGATTGGCATGCATCAGATGCTCTTTAGCTTGTATAAATAACTCTGAAATCTTTATTTCATTATGATCAATTTCCACATTATGAATTCCTTCACTATGGAATTCCAATCTATAAAGGTTGTTTGCCTTACCACAAACCCTTTGTGTTCAGAATGGTGTGGAAATATTACCTCGTTATTTTCTTTGTGTATCCAACAAATCTATATTTGAAAGATATCAACTCAAGCTTAACCATTATAAGTCATTTAGTATAAATCAAACTTTCAAATTCTACATTTTAAGGTTTGATTTATATCATCTCCATACCACATATGGATTTCATCGACTATTTAGTGGGACCTAATAGTTCATTAAATATGCAATTGACTTTAAAACATAATCCCATAGGAATATTTAAAACCTAGTGAATCATTGAGACAAAATCTAATATTGTCATAGATAATCTATTAATTCATTGCTAAGATATAAACCATACAGGTTGATATCTTACTTCCTTCATACTCTTATATACTTGCTTTCAACTTCACTCAATAGTAATTTGAACATTTCAAATTATTTATATTGGTGTTACATTTGGTAAACACATATATATCTGTTATATAGTTTGTGAAGGAGATGAAGTAAGAATATCTATCTTTGGCTAAAGTTTAGACTGGCCACATACATCAATATATAGTGGACAAAGAACTCATAATAACATTGTCTCCATTTTCATCAAAATGAGATTTAGTCATATTTCATCGAGATAAGTCTCACAAGTTTCATATGATTCAAAATCATATTCTTCAAGGAAATCTTCCTTGTGAAACTAGTAAACTTTTTTTTCTCACAGTTTATGACTTAGTCTATAACACCAAAGATAAGGTTTGATTAGTACGATTATCTATTTCGATTTATGACCAGAAACAACTATAACACTATTACATAGTTATTTTAGGCAATTATAATCACCATATTGTAAGTATCCAATGGGGTGTAATTCATCACTATGAAAAACTCCATTGGTCATTTTATATTACATTAATACACCATAACTATCTTATGATCAAATGACCATTTTGTTCGAAAACAAGTTTACGAACAAAAATACAGTTTTCTTACAATGTGTTTTGCCATATGCATCTTTGAAGAATTAGTTATTACAATTGTGGCTGCAACAATTGCTCCATTATCGAAATTGTAATTTAACTTCTCTTATTCTTATTTATCTATTAATCTTTAGAGTATGCAACTTTTTGCATATTTCTAAACTACTACGAGTATCCAATACCATTTCTGTGTAATTAATAGAAGTTCAAGAAATTAAGGAAACAATTTCCATTAATGCCCTTACCTTGTTTCTTGGTATTAGATAACTGGTATCTAAAGGTCATACTAAGTTACTTATACATCTTCTAAAGAAATCTAAGGATTCATGGGATTACCATGCTTAAAATATCTTTTGGAGTTCATAACTCATGGATACAAGAATATACACTTAGTACCATTACTAAGTTCGTATCACTTTAGACATGCATCATATACATTCTATGTATCCTCAAGAGACACTTTAGTCAATAGCTCATTGAGCATATCAATGAGTCTCATGTGCATAAGAAAGACTCTCAAGTTGTGGTCACAATTCTTGAGATTAACAACCAACTTGTGATGATTTGAGAAGTGATTTCGCAGAATAATCGAGAAGTCTAATCATAGGACGGAATAGGGAACAACGCTTTAAGAACAATATTATATAACTGTCAAAGATATGGACTGTTATCTTAGAGATATATAATTGAAAACTTTAAAACATGAATGAGCCCCCTGGTAGTCAGGTCGTTTCTCACGCATAATTAAAGTGGATAATGAAAACTTTAAAACATGAATGAGCCCCCTGGTAGTCAGGTCATTTCTCACTCATAATCAAAGCGTGGTACATAACCTATTTTATCATATAAAATAAGAGACTCAAAACTATTTAGCCCCCTGGTAGTCAGGTCGTTTCTATTTAGTTTTGTTGAGTTGATCCATCCTATAATTGAATATTATCAATCTCACATCTTCTGGGTAGTCCAGACTAAAAACGTAAAATCAATAAGTTAATCCTATTATCAACAACCTAGAGTGTTTATAGTTTGTACTCGAACTACAAGTCCACCTGGTAGTCAGATCAAAACTTGTAAACTTAACAAACTAGAAACTCTATCTGTGATGGATAAGTCTCACGAAATATCTCATATTTCGTCTTTATAAACTCAATAATTTTAATAATCAAGTGGAAAAATTTAGAACTCAAAATTCTAAACTTTGGAGTGGAAGCACCTTCGATTCATAATCTAAGCGTTAGGATGGAAACCAAACGGTCATATCCGAAGATCTGACAATAACTGTAATTTCGAAAATACAATTTTTTTTTCACAAAATTGCTCCATAATAAAGAAAAGAATAAACTCATGTTGTTACATGAATTTTTTTTTTTTAATAGTCAGCGGACAAAAATAACAAGGACTTTCCCTTTTTCATTTTTTTCTTTTTACTAAAACTATTAAACAGTTTAATAATTTTAAAAAGAATTCCCCTACTACTTTATCGGTGCAAACTTTTTTGTCAAACTTTGTTAAGCACCCACATCACATGCTCTGCCTTTTTGGATGACAAAGGCATGCAATTTTTTTTTTTTAAAATCATAATTAGTAAAGAATAAAAAACATCATTGCAAACACTGCTTTGTCACAAAACGGGATACAAAATTCTTACTGATCAAGCAATGTTCGACGCTCCGCATCAATCAACAGGTGTACCGGAGGCAGATATTCTCTGGAAAACAGTTTGGGGATCCAATATACCCACAAAGGTCAGAATATTTTCTTGGAAAGTGTGTAATAATGCAATACCGACAGGATTAAACCTCGAAAAAAGGAAGTGTGAAGCCCAAGTCAACTGTCGATGGTGCAATGCAGAACAGGAAACAACGGAACATCTATTACTCAATTGCGGGGTTTCAAAAATTATTTGGGCAGGATCGGCATTACAGATACACGTGGACGACGTCGAACTGGATGTGGGACACTGGCTATTAAAACTAGTGGAAGTCTATACAAAAGGAGGGTGGCAAAAAGAGGTTGTAATTTTCTACATCTTAACAATGATGTGGAATCTTTGGAAGGCAAAAATGAAAAGTCGGCACAACAATTCAGACATCGATCCAGAGTCAGTGATTCGAGTAACTAATTTTCAGGTACAGGAACACTTTGGCCCAAACTGGTTCAATAATGAACATTCAGATCTCGAAAACAACAATTTACTTACATCTGGGAATCCGAGTCTGGAATGCACAACGCTCACATTCATGTGTGATGCGTCCTTCACACAAGCTCATCTCCCCACGGGGATTGGAATAATTCAAATCAATACCGCTGATAGATCTCAGGTTAAACACATGTCAACGGCCAACTGCAACTCCAGCGTTGAAGGGGAAGCTCTGGCCATCATTAAAGCGGTTGAAATTGGACAACAATGGCCTCAACGAGAGAAAACTATCCTCTCGGATAACCTTGAGTTGATTCAAGGTATACAGCAAGTGTCGGCAGCTAGGTGGGATCTTAAACCTTACATTAGGCATATCCACAAACTGATCGGAGAATCGGGCCCTGTTTTCTTCAAGCACATTCCCCGAAAGTTTAATGAAGGTGCAGACCAACTAGCAAAAGATGCCAGGCACAGGGCAAATGACGGATCTTTATATCTTAACACGGTTACGGACAGGTTCTCGAAATTAGGCATAGGATAATGTTAATTATCGGATTTTGTGTAATTTATTTACCCGTCCAAAAAAAAAAAACACTGCTTTGTCACCCTTTGCGTGTCACGAAAGAGAAAACAATGAACAAAGAAAACAATATTTTATTTAACTTTTAACAGCAAAAATAAAATACAGAATCCTTTATTCTAATTTTTCTTCTCACAATACTCATTAACAAATTTAACAGAATATACATATCACAGTAATATCACATAAGACATGTGACAAAATAAGGAAAACTAACAGGCACCACACTTATCCGAAAATATTGTTCATGTTCCAAAACATGAAAACAAGGCTGCAACAGTAAAAACGTGTTCATGTTCCGAAACAAGAACATAAAGCCTCAACAGACATATTTTCCCTTTTCTTTCTTTACTCCATACAGTAAACAAAAACAAAGCGACGAATTAAAATTAAACAATTTAATATTAATTCTAACAAATAATTCAATATAGAAAAATCTAAATTTTTTATATAAACCCTAAAAAACAAAATTCAAATATTATCATATAATATCATGTTTAAAATCATAAATCATAACAATTGGCTCTGATACCACTTGAAGGATTCGCAATCACGATTATATCAAATATATAAGCAGCGGAAACAAGTAATTGCAATCCTAAACCAATCTAGTGCGATTTAAGAATTTAAACAGAAACTAAAAAACGATTACATACCTTAATTCGTTGTATGAGAATCGAATTGGACTAACCCAGCTTCAAAAACTTGAAGCCTCCACGCTTTGCACACCGAGCTTAATCCTTACTTTCAGAATCTAATTCTGACTTGGAGACAAAAAGACTTTTTGTTTTTCTTGAGGGTTTTTTCTTGGAAGAAAACTGATGGAGAGTTCTGTTGGTATAATGACTTTCATTATCTTATAAAACCCCAACATAAGAAAATGAAAAGACAAGAATAGGAAAAGTCAGGAACGTAATGGAATTGATTATCTTAATAATCTAGTCCATTACCACTTGTGAAGTGGATTTGAACCTTCTACATTATACAAAAACAATTGACTAGCCTAGCGGTTAGTGACACATTTCACACTACTAGAGGTTCGTGGTTCGATCCACAAACTTGTCAATTTTTTTCCTTTTCCTTTTTGTCTTAGTCCGGTCTTATATTAGAATATTAAATTGTGCTAGCAAATTAATATACCAATATTCCAAGTATATATTTAATTAATATTTATTATCAAATAATAAAATTAATTAACGACATGAAGCAAGATCAATACACTCGTTAGTGTGCGACTACGTGGGTTCATCGTTAAACCGGTAGTATTTAACTTAATTAACTACTAATCGAGGTTGGCGTCTAACAACACTCCCCAACGACCGGATAACGTGAAGTCACTCTATACAAAGAACCCGGTAAAGGATCATACATGTACTCCCTCTATCTTTACAGCTCCGGATCATCCTGGGATATGGTACAACTGTCAAATCCCATTAGAAAATCAACTACGTTACACGTCGATTATCAACGATTGATGAATGACCTAAGAAACTCCTTTCTTCATTCATTCTATCACCTTGGCCAAGGATTCGATACAATCGTTATTAATCTTATGACATCGTAGAGCTCAAACTCTTTACCTAGAGTTGATAGATTCCATCTTGACTCATCCCTAGGAGCATATATTCTTAGCTATGTCCAATATCCTTTCGACTAGCATTATGACACACTAGTAGTCCAGTATCAAAACATAACAAGCACATACACACCTATAGTGATGATCTCAGGTCAAAGCATTACAAGTATAAAAAACCTTATAGAGATTAACCTATTTGACAGTTCAAGGTAATTAACCATTTAGGAATCTCTAGTTTTAGTCGGTTCGATAATCACATCTCTATGCGCATTATCTATGCACCTAACTCGGTAAACGAGAACTACCGATATTTATCCAATAAATACTTGTTAGCTACATATTAATCTAACCGGATTATCGAGGTCCTAACTCGATGATCCTACGATTAAGAACAAGTTTAGATTATGTCCTATGAGCTAGATTCTCATTATCATAACACCTTATGATAACTAGTTCGTAACTTAATCGAGGAGTTGCCTTTATGTTATATAAATGAATACCATAAACATAAAAGCTTGCCATAGATTCAAGAAAACAATTCCCTTAATCACTACTGTAGGGATAACTATTATCGTGTACAGTAAACACTTGTGTTCAATTCATTATAAGACGATCGGGGCTAGGGCATAGTTCCAACACCTTAATCTTCTTATTTCCATGTATATCTCTTTCCTTTACTTATTTGACTTGACTTGGTTTTCTAATTAATTACCATATATCTTTTAAAGCTTCACAATAAATATATAGTTAAACCGCATATGCTTTAAAAAATAATAAATCCTATGAATAGAAATAGGAAAGTGCACTCTAAATTATAAACTCGAATAAAATACTTCCTAACACACTAAAAATACTCTATGACTTTAATTCTCACTTATCCTCCTTGTAGTGGTTTTTTCATGAAATTCAAGAACCTACTCACTTTGCACTAAAAATAATCATATTAACGTACAAAAGCTCTAAAAATGCAAATAGTCTAATTCCACGGGGAGAAAGTGTAATATGACGATTTAAGCGTAAAAGTCCATCAAATAAGTCAAATATTCACCTAAAAGGATGTCTCCAAAGGGCTAATAATTAGAACAAATAGGGTGACATCACTCTTCATATTGAGTTTTATTTTCGTCTCATTCATCAACATGTTGCTCAAAGAACTACGAGACTTCAATACACACCTTTTGCTGGCTTGTTAACAGATATTTTCACCAAAACTCACCTGATGTCTCCCTATTTGTGATGATTTAATCCTAGTTGGAGACATCGTTTTTAGTGATTTAGGAAGCCTTTGAGTCGATTTTCTTGAAAAATGCTACACTTTCCTATTTTGAGTCTTGATTTAGTAAATTATTTTTTAGAGCATATTGGGTTTAATTATTTATTTAGTGTGAAGTTTTAAAAATAATTATGGAGATTAATTAGATTCCAAGTCAAAGACTAAAAGATATGGAAAGAGATAAGCATGGTAATTGGAGATAAGGAAAGAAAAGCTAAAAACATGGAAAAGGAAAAACTGCCATAAATCTGAATTCCAGCACCTACGACAACAAATCAGCTTATATCTCAAAATAGGTTTGGAATTTGGAGAAACGATCAAGAGCAAAGTTGAATATCTTTCCGAGACGATGAATTTCGACTACTCATACGCGTCAAACGGATGCGTATTGAAGCTGCTAGGACCAAAACAAAAACGGGCCTGATTCCATGTTTTAAGGTTACGAATTTGAGTTGGGCTTGGAGTCCACTACTTACCTTTTCCTTCAAGAAAACGAATTAGGGTTCCTAAACACCTATAAATACACCCTTATACCATTGTAAAAATGTCCTTGCTCAGTTTCAAGCTTAGGCTTAGTCCTTACTTGTATTTTCTCAGTTTTAAATAATAGCTTAGCCTTTAATTTAATATTTATCCTTAGAATCAAGCTATTCATCCAAGAAGCAAGCTGACCTATAGAGGAAGACTAGAAGAAGAAGTTGGAGAGTGACAAACTCCTCTTCTACATCTCTCCTTCTCTATATTTAGGGTATTTAGCTATAGATTTATGCTCAACCATATTTCTAAACTTTTATTCTGTAAGTTTTACTTTTTATTGTTGGGTTATTATTTTGTCTTTAAATTCATTAATACTATTTGTTATTTTAATTGATTTGAGCTTGCCGTATATTGTTATTATATGTTTTGACTTATTGTTACATCCCTAGATTTGGCCAATCTTAGGATTATTCTTAGTTATTGACAACACCACATAATAGTCTAGTTTTGATCATTTGCCTAACTAGATAGCCATAAAGGTTTGATTTAATCACCAATCATTACTCAGGAATCCTTGGTAGTGGTGAGGTTGCTCCTAAGCCTAATAGAGGATAGGTAGAATTTAGAATCCTGGTTAATATATAATGCTTAATCTGTGACAGGTTAGAATAACAACTTAGTAAAATAGACTCATATTAATGATCCTAATCTATTTGACTTACATTCATATTTATTTATCTGTTTTCATTATTTATTTATTCGCGTTAGACAATTTTTCATCTTAGCTTATATTTTATTCTAAACAAATAAATTCATCTACGCTTGTTAAACATAAGTAGATCTAACGGATTAAATCCCTGCGAACGTACTTAACTTATCATTAAAACTTGCAAATGATATGTGATACTTGCAGTGAGTTCCGTGGTTCTCAAGGGTGTGTGCTCTTTATTATTATCTTTATTTATCTATTATTTTATCACACCTTTGCCCCCACCATCACCCTACATATCGTTTTATGTATTTGATTTCTAAACTCAAGATAGTGTCGTTCTCACCCCCTTGATTTTGAGGGGGAGTGTTAGATTATCTATATTATATATCGTATATTTATTTTTACATTAGTTAGAGAGATAATCTACCATAGTTATTACATTCTCTCCAAATTTAGAATTATCATAAATATAACTATGTAATGTATCATAAGTATCACTTGCATATATACAAAGTACAATTTTCTAATAGTCTTTTCTTTACATTTCAAAAATTGCAATGAGAAATGGAAAGAACATAGTCGGACCCAGAGCATTCACATAGGATAAATTAAAGTAGTTCCAGAGGCTTCTTAACTCAAACAATATACAGTATATAGTTTACATCACCAAGACTATTCTTAATTTAATTTCTTTTATCCCCTTTAGTGATTACATATTTTTTTAATTTTTAATATGGAGTTACCCATCTAGTTATCTAATCTTCTTTGATGGTTTTCAATAAATTTTCTTGTAACTTATTACTTCTCTCGCGATCAATATTATTTATTAAGCTCCCATTGTGTTCCAGACTCAAAATCATAATAATCAGTATCAATTCGATCAAATGTTGAATACAGTGAAGAATACGGATTTACACATAATAAATATTATTTTACGCAATGAACAAAATTAAATATATGGCGTCATTTTTCTCTCTCCCCCAAGTTTCTAGTTTTCCAAGAGCATAGTATGGTATAATACTCAAACTTTACCATCTAATAAAATATGTAAATAGTCGTTATTTGTAAATGATTATTATATGTGAATCCATTTTCTTGATTATTGAATTGAAAATCATTTGGTTACCCAATATAGGTGCTTCTATCATAGTCATTGGTTATGGATGACTGAGATGTGTATGCATTTGTGTATGTGAAGAAGACGTATATGATCATTAATATTAATGAGGGATGGGGTAGGATAAAATGGATTGCGGTGGAGAGGAGAGGAGTGTGCAAATTTATACAATATTTTGAGAGTTTATTTTTTATTTTTTTTCATAACGTATGTGGTTAAATAGGTGGATGGGTGAGGAGGTGGGTGCAAAGAATATAATAAATATTGGGGTTTCATTTGATTTTTAAAGTTGATGGGATTAAATAATAAAATTGAAGGTGGGTGTAAATAAAATAATAAACTTAAGGTTTTTTAGATGATGTATAATGGGTTAAATAATATTTGAATAATTATTTAAATATTTCTTAGAGTCTGAGAATTTTTGTAATTTTTTTTGAATTTTAAATGATTAAATATGACTTGAGAGTATAAATTGACAAAAAAAAATGGGTAAGAAGGGCGTATATCTAAAGTTCAAGATAACTATACAAAATAAAAGGTAGCGTGTCAAAACACGAATAGTTCAGGGAACAGGTTAAAACAAGTAAAAAGATTAATGTAGGCATTTTATCTATATATATTTTAGTATTTTTTTATTAAATGTTATTCTAAAAGAATGGTAAAATCAAGTAGCTCATTTGTCTCAATAAAACTCGTGTCGAGATCCTAGTGGTCAATCTTCTAAAAATAAAACGGGTCAAAAACTATAAAATAAATAATTAAAAGCACTAAAAAATAAATTAAGGTTATATCTAAACTTCCTATTTCCACATCACAGCTCTCTTCCCTCACCCTCTCAACCAGATCCCCATTTCCCTATCTCTGTTAATTACAATTCCTATCAACTCCACTTACGACGCCTTCTTCTCATCTCAAGGCTCAGTCCCCCTCAGATCCATCAACGATGGCAAATAGTTTTTGAAAACAGCGCACCGATCAACTTCATCATTTTCTCTTCCAACTCATCAAGCAGAGATAATATTATCTCTATACGGTCCTTGTAAATCATTCTCTCTCTATATAGATTAATTTTATTAATAAAAACTACAAATATCAAATATTATTTATCTTTTTTTCTAGATCTGATAATAAATTAAGTACTGCTATACTATAGATTTGTAACTGACTGTTAACATATTGATCTTTTTACAGGTGATGTATATGCAAAAAACATTTTTTATTTAAATGAAAAGATCAATGATCATGTCATTTCAATCATCAACCAAAACATAGACAACAATGCGAGAAAAGGTAAAACATACTATTTGGATGTAATTTTTCAAGATTGATTATCTAATGACTCCATTTATAAAGGTAAGTTTAAGTCTAATGAGTCCCTAATTTTAGTAGAAAGCTTGGGGGTTGGATTATAAATAATGGACCTCTAACTTACATATTATAGAAAACTCAATTCTTGGGTACCAAATTCATAAAAAATTTAAGCCACATCTGACTAGATTTACATGACTCGTTACATTTCCTTTCAATATTTTTTATTACCATTAATCTTGTCTCTCTTTATGGTTCATGTTGCATTTTTTTCTTTTTTACCTCTTCAAGTGCATAATTATTGCATTATTCTAATTAAAAAAAAAACCATAGCATATACATTAATGAAATATAATAAATATATCTACGAGAAAAATTTACATTTATTTAAAATTATTATAATCATAGGACGGTGGAAAATATGTAAAATAATTATAATCTATTAATAAATTATAAATTAATATTTTAATATTTATTTCAAACATTATTGTAAAGAATTTAAAAATAATAAATCAGTTGCATAAGTAATGAAAATTTTAAAATCAATAAGTTAGATGAAATAGAATTTTTTTGTTAGAATGGAGAGGTTGGTGTTATGCTAGGCAGCGGGTCTAGAGAGAGAATGGGCATGAGATGTTGGTGTTCCAGTTTTCTCGACTAGAAATTGGTTAATTTGTAATAAGATATAGCGTGCTTTACTTTGTCAAAAAAAATAAAAAAGTAGAGAAGTTGAAATAGGAAGATTGTTAGGCTAAGTCCAACAACTCACTATTTTTTTAGACATAATTGGAAGTCAAATTACGACGTTTAACTTCCCACAACAATTTTGCTCCAACAACTTCCCTATTTCAATTTCCAGTATTACAATTTTATATTCAAATATTATTTTAATAATTTTATTTTAATAAAAAATCTTTACTTACATATTTTATAAAAGTTATATATTAATTATAATTATATTTATAATTATATATTCCACACATTTATAATTTGTAGAAACATATTATTTTATTTTTTTTGAAAATAATATAATTTATAAAAAAATCTTTTACAGGTGACAGAGGAGAAGGTGGTGGTAGAATCAGCAGTAGCTCTCCATCAACTGAGAGTGAATCTTCTGGTGGAGGTCCGCCACCACTACCAAGGAGAGTGACTCGAGATGATGGCATGCCTGGATTAGGCATGCCATGGAAATGATTGTGTTAACCCCCCGAGCTATGGATCTTGCTGAGCAGCTCGGGGTTTTTTTATGTATTTTTTAGTTGAAAAAACCACACTAGTTGTAGTCTTTATCTTTTTGCATACATCAGTTGTAGTGTTTATCGATGTTAGTTTTTTATGGTAGTTTGACTTTTGGTGGTACCTTCTGTTGTTGTTCAATGGGTTGTTTTTATAAAAAGAAGTTACAAAATTTTGAAAAATTGAAGTGTTAAATTTTTTATTTTAATAATATTGTTTGATGTTTAATTAAACCCTCTTGATAGGGTATACGAGTAATCCTCCTATTTCAGTTTGCTAAATCTCCTACCATAATGGGGAGAGAGAAACTGAAGTGGTTGAATCTAAAGCTTGGTGGCAGTAGCATATATGGAAAGTAAATTATTCCATCAAAAATCGGATCTTAGATCAGCTCGACTCAGCTCTCCGTATCTTATTTCGATTTGCATACTGATGTCTCCCTAATTGTTCTTATTTTCGACCCTTGGGAGACATCATTTTTTATGTTTATTTGAATATTTTGATAGACTTTTGAGTTAAAAATACAATAATTCGGAATTTCCATTTTATTTCTAGTAATTTTGATTTATTAAACTTTTGCGCGTAATATTGTATATTTTAGTGGAAAGTTTGTAGGTTTTGATTATTATCTAGGAATGGAATCCGAGAAGAGAGTCAAAGATCGTGATATGGAGTCAAGACTTGAAGATAGATCCCGAAGATATTATTTTTAGAGCTGAAAATCTGATTTCCAGGCCATAGATTGCTGATTTCAAGGTGCTTAAGAACTGATTTAGCCGCTGACCTTTGACGAGAAAACATTCCTTATCGAGTTACGGAACTTTAGCAAATAGAATGAGGTCAATCGGAGTCATAACGAAGCGGGAAAAGCCGTTTTAGTGAAGGTGTATCAGCAGTTACGGGATTTTGGGCTTAGAATTTAGGCTTGGACATTTAATTAGTGTTTTATTATTAGGTCCAAGCCCTAATCCGTTTTTACACTTATAAAAGGATCCTTTGACTTCTATTTTTCAGACAATTCACATTCCACAAGATTAAACATCAGAGAGAAGCAACAGAAGGAAGAAAGAAGAAGCTGCAAGAACTGGAGAGGGTCTATATCTCCGTTCTCAGTCATTCCAAACTCCGGAAATTAGGTTTCTTTCAATTTTAATTTTGTAATCAAATATGAATTCCATTTCAATTAATTTAGTTTTTCTTTTAATTAGTATGAGCTAAACATTTATTAGTGCTTGAGAACAATTAATAGGTGAATCCCAATCTTTTTGAATTTCGAATGTTGAATTTGGGTTTCTGTTAAATTAAATTAGATTGGGGCTTTTACTCTTTTCTATAAATTAAGAATATTTATTGTTTTCAGCGTCATGAACTAGGAACAGGTGTTAGTATTTAGGCTATTCCAATTAGTGGCAATTGGATCATCCTGACGGAGGGTTTAAATACAGAACCATTTATTCAATCTAGGATAGAAGCTATTGATTCTGACAAACTTAGCTAATTCTAGGGCCAATGAGGTAATAGAACTTAAACATCCAAAAGTGGATCATATTTACCTTGACGGGACTAGTGACACTCTAGGATCGCCTTATAGTCCACCCTGACGGGGGTATAAGGAATTTAGAATCCCGACCATTGTAATTGACCAATTTAGCCCTTAAACAACATAAGTTAGGAAATAGGATTGGGAGGATCCTTGCGTTCTCAAGTGCTACTTCTGATACTGCATTTTACATCATTTTACTTGCGTCTTAGCTTTTATTTGCATTTTAATAATTGTCTTTCATTTACTTAGCATTAATACAAAAAAACAATCAAACATATTTTCTTTACTTGCTTTCATAAGTGCAACCATTCATTACTTGTTAAACATTGTAGTCAACCATCCCGTCCTTGGAACGAATCTGTTTTATCAATTATACTACTTGGGACAACCGTACACTTGCGGTTGTGGTTCGATTATTTATTGCATTTATTTTAGAACACACAAAGGACCACCAAGTTTTTGGCGCCGCTGACGGGGACGGTAGCGTGTGACCACGGTGTTTACCTTTAGTGATAGTTGCGTTTATTTTATTTTATCAGTTTTACGCTTTTTGTTTATCTTTTTCAGGTTTTTAGGTTTGGTGTATGCGAAGAAGGCTATTCAAGGATCTAGAGCCAACACCTCCGATCCTTAATAATCCAAAATCGTTGATCAGACTTGCTAACAAGAGAAGAAGAGAACAAGAAGCTTTAGAAGTAGAAGAGTTAGTTAACAGAATGGAGAATATCAATCTTCAGAATCAACAGAATAATGGACAAGGCCAGCTAGATGCAAATGGCCAACCTTTAGCTCCAGGCATTATTCCTCAAGTTCAACCACTAAATCCTAATCCTCAAGTTCAGATAGTGATGAATCAAGATCTGTGGTTTGTTAATGGTCCGCCAGAAGCTCCGTTCCGTGCTCCTGCTCTAGGAGTAGGTGCTACAGATATTAATGTTCCAAGATTTCGTCCAGATTCGGGTATGTTAGCTCAATTCCAAAACTTTGGAAATTTTTGTGGTAGACCACAAGAAGATCCTATCCGAGCTATGCAGAAATTTAAGCAGATATGTGATTCTTACATCACACAAGGGGTTTCAAGAGAAAAATTGTATTTTGCTGCGTTTCGATTCTTTGTCATTGATGGAGCGAGTGAATGGCACGATACACAAGATCCTACGAAGATAACAAACTGGGACCAATTAGAAACTGCTTTCTTTGACAGATTTTACCCAAGTAAAATGAGGTTAGATGATCAACTTGAGTTAACACATTTCCGTCAAGAGTATGATGAAACTTTGGGTAAGAGTTGGACAAGATTTCAGATGTGTTTAAGAAGGGTTCCCGATCATGGCTTTACAGAACAACAACAAATGAAAATATTTTACAAAGGCCTTGATGGAACTTCGAGAGAGAAGTTGGATTTGTTATGTGGTGCAGGTTTTCTTGAAGTTCAACCCATGTATGCTAAAATCATTTTAGAAAGAACAGTCAAGAATGAAGTTGGGTGGACTTCAGTAAGAACACCGGTTAAAGGAGTGAGTAATGTCAATATGGAGGAAAAATTTGCTACGCTTGAGAACAAGATTCAGAACACTATAGAGCAACATTTGAAACAGCTTACATTAGCTGTAAAAGAGGGATTTTCGGGTAAGAAGGTAGCTGTGCAAGCTGCCCAAGAGGTTTATATGTGTTCGATTTTGCAGGGTAGATGATCATGATGAGGAAAGTTGTCCGAATAATCAAGATCATGTGATGTGTGTGTCCAACAGAAGGAATTTTAATTCAAGTGGTAATGGATATCAGTCTAACAAAAACCATCCTGGGTTTCAATACTCAAATCCGAATGGGCCAGCCAATCGTACATATGCGTATCAGCCGCGTCCCCAAGGCAACAATTACAATCCAAGACCACACAACAATTATCGAGGAGGACAGAATCAGGGTAATTATGTACAAAGACAAGCTCCTCAGAATACTTACGATGAAAGATTGAACCAAAAAGCCTTACCCGCCCATCCACAAGAAGGAGTAGTTACCCTTCAGAAAACCGTTGAAAGTTTAATTGCTCTTCAAACACAAGCTATGGAACGTCAACAAGCATCTGAAGCAAATATGAAATTAATACAGAATCAAACGGAGCAATTTGCATAACAGCTCAATCAGCGTCCACAAGGGCAACTCCCTAGTGACACAGAAAACCTGAGACAACATGAAGATTGCAAAGCTGTGACATTAAGAAGTGGTAAGAACCTTCCTCCACCTCATTTTCCCGTTATGAAAGAGAAAGAAGTTCCAAGAAAAGAAAAGGGAGTGGGTGAGAAAGAGAAGGAAAAAGACAGTGAGGTTGAAGAAATAGTTAGGCCAAGTGAGATTCCAAAGAATAAAGATGATATTGTGATTAATCGCCCTCCACCACCGTTTCCATCTCGAGTTCAGAAAAAGGGTGATTTGGGTGGTTTTCAGAAATTCTTTAATAGGGTGAAGGGTCTGAGTATTAATATTCCGTTACTAGAGGCTATTCGAGATATTCCTAAGTATACGAAGTTTTTGAAGAGGGCCCTCACTAACAAAAGGCCTTATTGTGATAATGAGATGATTGGTCTTCCTGAAGAGTGTAGCGCGATTTGCCAGAGTAAATTACCTCCAAAGTTAGTTGATCCTGGGAGTTTCACAATTCCGATATCGATTGGAGAATAATGGAAAGGAAAAGCGCTTTGTGATTTGGGTGCAAGCATCAATTTGATGCCCAAATCGATCTTTGATAAGCTAAAAATTTGAGAAGCAAGACCCACTTCTTTGGTCTTGCAAATGGCGGACATGTCTCTTGCACATCCTGAAGTCCGAATTGAAGATGTCCTCGTTAAGGCAGGTACACTTATATTTCCTGTTGATTTTGTAATACTTGAGTACGATGCAGATAGAAATGTCCCCATTATTTTGGGTAGACCATTTCTAGCCACAGGGCGTACATTAATCGATGTAGAGAACGGCGAATTAACGATGAGGATACAAGACGAGGAAGTCAAATTCAATGTATTTCGAGCTATGAAATTTCCAGATTCTCAGGAAGATTGCTTTAGAATGGATGTAGTTGAGCAAGCATCGCAAGAGGTATTTAATTGCTTAAATTTTGATGATATTTTGCAGGATGCTTTGACATTAGATTCACCTGAGATGATGGAAGAGCTTGCCGAAATAGTGGCAGCTCTCAATTCTGAAAATCCAAAGTATAGGCGTCTTGCCTATGAACCTGTGAGAGAACCGGGGGAGATTGTTCCTAAAAAGAAGCCTTCAATCGAATCTCCTCCGGAATTGGAAGAAAAACCATTGCCAGCACACTTGTGGTATGCGTATTTAGGTACTAATGAAACTCTACCTGTTATTGTTTAAGCTAATTTAACAGGTCCTCAAGAAGATAGGCTGTTGCGTGTGTTAAGAGCCAACAAAGAAGCAATAGGTTGGACAATTGCTGACATCAAAGGCATTAGTCCATCCTATTGTCAACACAAAATTATACTTGAAGATGATAACGCATGCTCAGTTGAAGGTCAAAGAAGATTAATGCCCGTTATGAAGGATGTAGTGAAGAAAGAGGTGATCAAGCTTTTAGATTCGAGGATTATTTACCCCATTTCGAGTAGTGAATGGGTGAGCCCAGTTCAGTGTGTACCGAAGAAAGGAGGAATGACAACAGTTCTTAATGATAAAAATGAAGCGATTCCTTCAAGAACGGTAGTTGGATGGAGAGTTTTCATGGATTAAAGAAAGCTGAACAAGGCCACCAGAAAAGATCATTTCCCTTTACCCTTCATCGATCAAATGTTAGATAAATTAGCTGGAAGAGAGTACTATTGCTTCTTGGATGGTTACTCCGGGTACAGTCAGATTTACGTGGCTCAAGAAGATCAACATAAAACTACCTTTACATGCCCATTTGGTACTTTTGCATATCGTAGAATGCCATTTGGGTTGTGTAAGGCTCCCGCTACTTTTCAAAGGTGTATGATGGCCATCTTCTGGGACATGATAGATAATTTCCTTGAAGTGTTTATGGACGATTTCTCCGTGTTTGGTGATGATTTTGATATATGTTTAGACAACTTGGAGAAAGTGTTAGTAAGATGTAAGGAAACAGATTTGGTGCTCAACTGGGAGAAGTGTCATTTTATGGTTCGCGAAGGTATTGTTCTGGGTCACAAAGTTTCAAGTTCTGGGTTAGAGGTTGATAGAGCAAAGATAGAGGTAATTAAAACTCTTCCCCCTCCTGTTTCTGTTAAAGGGGTAAGGAGTTTTCTTGGCCATGCTGGCTTTTATAGGCGTTTTATTAAGGATTTTTCTAAGATTGCTAAACCGTTATGCAACTTACTCGAAAAGGATTCCAAATTCCTTTTTGATGAAGCTTGTTTAGTGGCCTTCCAAGCAATTAAGGAAAAGCTTATTTCTGCTCCTATAGTGTTACCTCCAGATTGGAATTTACCGTTTGAGGTTATGTGTGATGCGAGTGATTTGTGTATGGGAGCTGTATTGGGACAGAGAAAAGAGAAGGTTTTTCATTCGATTTACTATGCTAGTAAAACTTTTAGTGGTGCTCAGATTAATTACACAGTTACAGAAAAGGAGTTGCTAGCAGTTGTATATTCATTTGATAAATTTCGCTCTTATCTTCTTGGAGCGAAAGTTATTGTTTATACAGATCATTCCGCAATCAGATTTCATATGGAAAAGAAAGATGCGAAACCAAGGTTAATCAGATGGGTGTTATTGCTTCAAGAGTTCGATTTCGAGATCAAAGATAGAAAGGGTTGTGAGAATCAAGTGGCAGATCATCTAACGCGTTTAGAGGGTTCAGAGATAAATAGTGGTACTGAAGCAGTTAGAGAAGAGTTTCCTGACGAGAGTTTATTCGTTGTTCGAGATTATGAAGCTCCGTGGTATGCAGATATTGCGAATTTAGTGGTGAGTGGTGTTTTTCCTGAAGGTTCTACTTATCAAGAAAGAAAGATGTTAGCTCATCGTGCTAGACAGTTCTTTTGGGAGGATCCGTTCCTCTACAAAGTTTGTGCTGACCAAATGATACGAAGATGTGTAGCAAGGGAGGAGACTGAAGCCATTATAGCTGGATGCCATGATTCACTATATGGAGGACATTTCAAGGGAGATAGAACTGCTGCAAAGGTATTCCAATCAGGTTTTTACTGGCCTTCTCTTGTTAAAGATTGTCATGAGTATGTTAAGAAATGCACGAGATGCCAGTTTACCGAAAACATATCAAAGAGGGATGAGATGCTACGTAATAATATATAAGAAGTTGAAATATTCGATGTTTGGGGTATAGACTTTATGGGTCCTTTCGTTCCTTCAAATGGTAACCTCTACATCTTATTAGCTGTTGATTATGTGTCTAAGTGGGTAGAAGCGGTGGCTTTACCTACCAATGATTCACGAGTGGTGATTAAGTTCTTGAAATCACATATTTTCACTAGACATGGCACACCTAGAGTGATTATTAGCGATGGGGGATCCCATTTCGTTAATAAATATCTGAAGACTGTTCTAGGGAAGTATGGAGTAAGACACCGTGTTTCGGCTAACTCTTCTATTGGCTTTGGTAAGTCAAGTGTTAGGGAAGCTTGCAAGATATCTCTGAAATTCATGTATTCCCATACTTCTCGCGTGGATAGGCCAATTACGTCCAATCGGAAACAATCCTCTCGAAAATATGGAAACTTCATAGCCCCAAACAAGTTGAACTTTACCTCCTCGTCTTGGATTCGCATTGTTAATTCTCCGTTTTCTACATCAATCACAGTACACCCCGTGGCTAGGAATGGTCGTCCCAAGATAATGGGGACATTTTTATAGGCGTCGTATTCAAGTATAACAAAAGTAACAGGAAAAATTAAAGTACCTGCCTTGACAAGGACATCTTCTACACATCCCTCTGGATGTGCGAGGGATATTTCAGCCATTTGCAAGACCATGGATGTCGGCCTTGCTTCTCCTATCTTCAACATCTCGAAAATTGATTTGGGCATGAGATTAATACTCGCTCCCAAATCACACAAAGCCTTTCCTTGCCACTCATTGACAATGGAAATAGGAATCGTAAAACTACCAGGATCAAGTAGTTTTGGTGGAAATTTGCTTTGACATATGGCGCTACATTCTTCAGGCAAACCGATCATCTTATTCTCAAGGTATGGTATTTTGTTGGCGATGGATCTCTTCAAGAATTTGACATACTTTGGCACATCTCTAATGGCTTCTAAGAATGGAATTTAATATTAAGACCTCTTACCACATTTAAGAACTTCTGATAGTCAGCCATGTCTCCTTTCTTCTGAACTCTCGAGGGAAAAGGTGGAGGAGGACGGGTTTCTATAACATCTTTCTTCTTTGGCTTTTCTGGAATCTTCTCCACTTCCACTACTTCAGGTCCATATTCTTTCTCCACCATATCTTTTACCGGTTTCTCTTTTACAGTTGTTTCTTTTTCTTTCATTACGGGAAAAGGAGGTGGTGGGAGCTTCTTACTGCTTCTAAGTGTTACCGCATTACAATCTTCTCTTTGCTTGGGTTCTTCAGTATCGCTCGGAAGTTGTCCTTGTTGACGTCGACTCAATTGCTTCGACATTTGAGCTATTTGATTTTCTAACATTTTAATTGCTGCAGATGTAGATTGTTGCTCTAGGCTAGCTTTTGTTTGAATGTTGATTAATGTCAACAAGGTTTGATGAACATCTAACGCACCTTCTTGAGGTTGAGCAGGTAGGGCTTTTTGATTCATGGTCTCGGTGTAAGTGTCTTGAGGAGGTTGTCTCTGAGCTTGATTTCCGTAAGCTTGTCCACCTTGGGGGTGGTTGATAGTTATTACCTTAGGGACGCGGTTGATATGCATAAGTCGGAATAGCGGCCCCATTTGAATTTGAATATTGGAAACCCGGATGGTTTCTATTCGGTTGATAACCTTGACCACTTAAATTATAATTTCCTCGGTTGGAAACGAACATTACGGCTTCTGGATTGTTTTGACAATGCTCCCAATCATTATCTTGTACACAACAGTTAGAACATCCATAAACTTCTTGTGTCACATTAACATCTGCCTTTCTACCTGAAAAACCCTTGGTAATAGCTAGAGTTAGTTGTTTTAATTGTTGCTCCAAAGTGGTCTTCAATTTATTCTCCAATGAGGAGAATTTTTTTTCGATTAAAGCGCTAATCTCTCTTCCACCTCGGATAGGTGTTCTCACGGTATTCCAACCCATCTCATTCGTCACTGTTTTATTCAAAATATACTTAGCATGGATTGGTTGTACCTGTAAAAATCCACCACCACAAAGTAGGTCTATGTCTTTTCTTGAAGGTCCATCAAGGCCTCTATAAAATATCTTCATCTGTTGAATTTCTGTAAGGCCATGATCAGGGACTCTTCTCAAAAATATCTGAAATCATGTCCAACTTCTACCCAAAGTCTCGTCTTGATCTTGTTTGAATGAGGTCAACTCAACTTGCGCGTCTAATATCATATTTGTTTGGTAGTATCTATCGAAGAACGCAGTTTGTAATGCGTCCCAGGTAGTAATTGATCCAGTTTCTTGAGAATCATGCAATTCACTTGCTCCATCAATAACGAAATACCTAAAATTTGCGAAATGAATTTGATCTCTTGTCACTCCTTGTGTAATATAGGAATCGCAAATTTGCATGAACTTCTGTACAGCACGGATTGGATCTTCACCAGGTGCTCCTCGGAAATTTCCATAACTCTGATATTGAGATAACATACCAGGATCGAGTCTGAATCTCGCGACGTTAATATCTGCAGGGCCAATTCCGAAGGCAGGAGCTCGATATGGAGCTTGTTCAGGTCCATTGACGAGCCACAAATAATTGTTCTGAGGAGGTTGAACTTGTGGAAGATTCTGACCATTCTGTTGATTCAGTTATTGATTTTTGACACCTTCCATTTCTGCTTCTCTAGCCAACCTCTCTTCTAACTCTTCTGCTTTAGCTTCTCTCTTTCTTTTGTTTGCTTCTCGAACTAGGTTTTCGGGATTCTCAAGGATCACGAGATCTTCAAGCATATACCAAAACCTGTAAACCTGAGAAAGAAAGACAACCCAAAGCGTAAAACTGAAAAATAAAGCTAAAACTAAACTAACAATTAAACTACTAAAGATTAACATCGGGGTCACACGCTACCGTCCCCGGCAGCAACGCCAAAAACTTGGTGGGACCTGGTGTGTTAGAAAATAAGAAAGATAATATAGAGGAACCACAAACTGCAAGTGTACAGTTGTCCCAAGTAATATATGATAATCAAGTTCGTTCTCAGGGACAGATTAGGTATAACTCTAGTATTAATCAGATAGTAGTAGAAATTGCTTGACAGAAAAATAAAATAAAGATTTTTGTTTTGTTTTTATAAAATAATAGATGCAAGAAAATAAATTACGGAAATAAAATAAAGCAAGTAAAAGAGAATTTAAACTTTATAAGAGAGAGAGTACTTGATCCTCACAAGGGTTTCACCTAACCTATCTAATTAACGCTTCCGTTTAAGGGCTAAACTGGTATTATTGTGCTAGTCGGGACTCTAATATCTCCCAACCCCGGTCAGGGTCGACTTAGGAGCTATCCTACGGTATTACAAACCCCGTCAGGGTGATTATAAGCTACTTTCAGATAAATACTAATTTACCTCATTGGATGCATGGTTAGTTAAGCCCGTCAGGGTCAATAACGAATACTACGCGTCTATTATCTAAGTCTGTAATTAAACCCGCCGTCAAGGTTATCACTTCCCCACCAAAGTGAATAGCCTAATTACTATGAGCTAAGTTTGATTCATGACTTCAAAATTAGTGATTAAAACAAAATAATAGTCAACACAAAATACCTAGTCTAATTTAAACCATTAAATCCCGAATTCAGAAAACATAAATTAAATTGAATTAGGTTCAACCCATATAGCGATTATCAAGTACTAAAGAAATTAGTTCATAACGGAATTAAAATTGAAATTAAATAAAAGGAATTCATGTTCAAATACAAAAGATAAATTGATAACCTAAAGGGTAGGATGTCTGTTGATGGAAGAACAGGATTCCTCCCGCACTAGTTTCTCCTTTCCTTCTTGCTCTGACTTGAAAACCTTAAGCTTCTTGTGTAATTCTCTGAAGTGTGTGAAAAGAGGAGGCTAAGGGGTGTCTTTATAGGTATAGAAATCCCTAATTCGTTTTTACTTGGAGTGGAAGACAAGTCAAGAACTCTTAAATTCGTAGCCCTAAAATCTAGGAAAGGTAAGATTCTGCTGCTGATTTGTTTTGGTCATATCTCCTTCAATACTTATCCGTTTGACGCGTTCCAATAGTCGAAACCACTTGTCTGAGAAAGCTCTTTCCATTTTTCTAGACCATTCTCCCAAATTACTAGTCAATCTTAAGTTATAAGCTCGTCTTTAGAACGTGGCTGGAATTTCAGATTTATTTGGTAGCTTTATCTTTTCCTTCTTTGCATATATCCTTCCTTAATCTTCTTATTTCCATGTATATCTTTTTCCTTTACTTATGTTACTTGACTTGGTTTTCTAATTAATTACCATATATCTTTTAAAACTTCACAATAAATATATAGTTAAACCGCATATGCTTTAAAAAATAATAAATCCTATGAATAGAAATAGGAAAGTGCACTCTAAATTATAAACTCGAATAAAATACTTCCTAACACACTAAAATTATTCTATGACTTTAATTCTCACTTATCCTCCTTGTAGTGGTTTTTTCATGAAATTCAAGAACCTACTAACTTTGCACTAAAAATAATCAAATTAACGCACAAAAGCTCTAAAAATGCAAATAGTCTAATTCCACGGGGAGAAAGTGTAATATGACGATTTAAGCGTAAAAGTCTATCAAATAAGTCAAATATTCACCTAAAAGGATGTCTCCAAAGGGCTAATAATTAGAACAAATAGGGAGACATCACTCTTCATATTGAGTTTTATTTTCGTTTCATTCATCAACATGTTGCTCAAAGTACTACGAGACTTCAATACACACCTTTTGCTGGCTTGTTAACAGATATTTTCACCAAAACTCACCTGATGTCTCCCTATTTGTGATGATTTAATCCTAGTTGGAGACATCGTTTTTAGTGATTTAGGAAGCCTTTGAGTCGATTTTCTTGAGAAATGCTACACTTTCCTATTTTGAGTCTTGATTTAGTAAATTATTTTTTTAGAGCATATTGGGTTTAATTATTTATTTAGTGTGAATTTTTAAAGATAATTATGGAGATTAATTAGATTCCAAGTCAAAGACTAAAAGATATGGAAAGAGATAAGCATGGTAATTGGAGATAAGGAAAGAAAAGCTAAAAACATGGAAAAGGAAAAACTGCCATAAATCTGAATTCCAGCACCTACGACAACAAATCAGCTTATATCTCAAAATAGGTTTGGAATTTGGAGAAACGATCAAGAGCAAAGTTGAATATCTTTCCGAGACGATGAATTTCGACTACTCATACGCGTCAAACGGATGAGTATTGAAGCTTCTAGGACCAAAACAAAAACGGGCCTGATTCCATGTTTTAAGGTTACGAATTTGAGTTGGGCTTGGAGTCCACTACTTACCTTTTCCTTCAAGAAAACGAATTAAGGTTCCTAAACACCTATAAATACACCCTTATACCATTGTAAAAATGTCCTTGCTCAGTTTCAAGCTTAGGCTTAGTCCTTACTTGTATTTTCTCAGTTTTAAATAATAGCTTAGCCTTTAATTTAATATTTATCCTTAGAATCAAGCTATTCATCCAAGAAGCAAGCTGACCTATAGAGGAAGACTAGAAGAAGAAGTTGGAGAGTGACAAACTCCTCTTCTACGTCTCTCCTTCTCTATATTTAGGGTATTTAGCTATAGATTTATGCTCAACCATATTTCTAAACTTTTATTCTGTAAGTTTTACTTTTTATTGTTGAGTTATTATTTTGTCTTTAAATTCATTAATACTATTTGTTATTTTAATTGATTTGAGCTTGCCGTATATTGTTATTATATGTTTTGACTTATTGTTACATCCCTAGATTTGGCCAATCTTAGGATTATTCTTAGTTATTGACAACACCACATAATAGTCTAGTTTTGATTATTTGCCTAACTAGATAGCCATAAAGGTTTGATTTAATCACCAATCATTACTCAGGAATCCTTGGTAGTAGTGAGGTTGCTCCTAAGCCTAATAGAGGCTAGGTAGAATTTAGAATCCTGGTTAATATATAATGCTTAATCTGTGACAGGTTAGAATAACAACTTAGTAAAATAGACTCATATTAGTGATCCTAATCTATTTGACTTACATTCATATTTATTTATCTGTTTTCATTATTTATTTATTCGCGTTAGACAATTTTTCATCTTAGCTTATATTTTATTCTAAACATATAAATTCATCTACGCTTGTTAAACATAAGTAGATCTAACGGATTAAATCCCTGCGAACGTACTTAACTTATCATTAAAACTTGCAAATGATATGTGATACTTGCAGTGAGTTCCGTGGTTCTCAAGGGTGTGTGCTCTTTATTATTATCTTTATTTATCTATTATTTTATCACACCTTTGCCCCCACCATCACCCTACATATCGTTTTATGGATTTGATTTCTAAACTCAAGATAGTGTCGTTCTCACCCCCTTGATTTTGAGGGGGAGTGTTAGATTATCTATATTATATATCGTATATTTATTTTTACATTAGTTAGAGAGATAATCTACCATAGTTATTACATTCTCTCCAAATTTAGAATTATCATAAATATAACTATGTAATGTATCATAAGTATCACTTGCATATATACAAAGTACAATTTTCTAATAGTCTTTTCTTTACATTTCAAAAATTGCAATGTGAAATGGAAAGAACATAGTCGGACCCAGAGCATTCACATAGGATAAATTAAAGTAGTTCCAGAGGCTTCTTAACTCAAACAATATACAGTATATAGTTTACATCACCAAGACTATTCTTAATTTAATTTCTTTTATCCCCTTTAGTGATTACATATTTTTTTAATTTTTAATATGGAGTTACCCATCTAGTTATCTAATCTTCTTTGATGGTTTTCAATAAATTTTCTTGTAACTTATTACTTCTCTCGCGATCAATATTATTTATTAAGCTCCCATTGTGTTCCAGACTCAAAATCATAATAATCAGTATCAATTCGATCAAATGTTGAATACAGTGAAGAATACGGATTTACACATAATAAATATTATTTTACGCAATGAACAAAATTAAATATATGGCGTCATTTTTCTCTCTCCCCCAAGTTTCTAGTTTTCCAAGAGCATAGTATGGTATAATACTCAAACTTTACCATCTAATAAAATATGTAAATAGTCGTTATTTGTAAATGATTATTATATGTGAATCCATTTTCTTGATTATTGAATTGAAAATCATTTGGTTACCCAATATAGGTGCTTCTATCATAGTCATTGGTTATGGATGACTGGGATGTGTATGCATTTGTGTATGTGAAGAAGACGTATATGATCATTAATATTAATGAGGGATGGGGTAGGATAAAATGGATTGCGGTGGAGAGGAGAGGAGTGTGCAAATTTATACAATATTTTGAGAGTTTATTTTTTATTTTTTTTCATAACGTATGTGCTTAAATAGGTGAATGGGTGAGGAGGTGGGTGCAAAGAATATAATAAATATTGGGGTTTCATTTGATTTTTAAAGTTGATGGGATTAAATAATAAAATTGAAGGTGGGTGTAAATAAAATAATAAACTTAAGGTTTTTTAGATGATGTATAATGGGTTAAATAATATTTGAATAATTATTTAAATATTTCTTAGAGTCTGAGAATTTTTGTATTTTTTTTTTGAATTTTAAATGATTAAATATGACTTGAGAGTATAAATTGACAAAAAAAAATGGGTAAGAAGGGCGTATATCTAGAGTTCAAGATAACTATACAAAATAAAAGGTAGCGTGTCAAAACACGAATAGTTCAGGGAACAGGTTAAAACAAGTAAAAAGATTAATGTAGGCATTTTATCTATATATATTTTAGTATTTTTTTTATTAAATGTTATTCTAAAAGAATGGTAAAATCAAGTAGCTCATTTGTCTCAATAAAACTCGTGTCGAGATCCTAGTGGTCAATCTTCTAAAAATAAAATGGGTCAAAAACTATAAAATAAATAATTAAAAGCACTAAAAAATAAATTAAGGTTATATCTAAACTTCCTATTTCCACATCACAGCTCTCTTCCCTCACCCTCTCAACCAGATCCCCATTTCCCTATCTCTGTTAATTACAATTCCTATCAACTCCACTTACGACGCCTTCTTCTCATCTCAAGGCTCAGTCCCCCTCAGATCCATCAACGATGGCAAATAGTTTTTGAAAACGCCGCACCGATCAACTTCATCATTTTCTCTTCCAACTCATCAAGCAGAGATAATATTATCTCTATACGGTCCTTGTAAATCATTCTCTCTCTATATAGATTAATTTTATTAATAAAAACTACAAATATCAAATATTATTTATCTTTTTTTCTAGATCTGATAATAAATTAAGTACTGCTATACTATAGATTTGTAATTGACTGTTAACATATTGATCTTTTTACAGGTGATGTATATGCAAAAAACATTTTTTATTTAAATGAAAAGATCAATGATCATGTCATTTCAATCATCAACCAAAACATAGACAACAATGCGAGAAAAGGTAAAACATACTATTTGGATGTAATTTTTCAAGATTGATTATCTAATGACTCCATTTATAAAGGTAAGTTTAAGTCTAATGAGTCCCTAATTTTAGTAGAAAGCTTGGGGGTTGGATTATAAATAATGGACCTCTAACTTACATATTATAGAAAACTCAATTCTAGGGTACCAAATTCATAAAAAATTTAAGCCACATCTGACTAGATTTACATGACTCGTTACATTTCCTTTCAATATTTTTTATTACCATTAATCTTGTCTCTCTTTATGGTTCATGTTGCATTCTTTTTTCTTTTTTACCTCTTCAAGTGCATAATTATTGCATTATTCTAATTAAAAAAAACCATAGCATATACATTAATGAAATATAATAAATATATCTACGAGAAAAATTTACATTTATTTAAAATTATTATAATCATAGGACGGTGGAAAATATGTAAAATAATTATAATCTATTAATAGATTATAAATTAATATTTTAATATTTATTTCAAACATTATTGTAAAGAATTTAAAAATAATAAATCAGTTGCATAAGTAATGAAAATTTTAAAATCAATAATTTAGATGAAATAGAATTTTTTTGTTAGAATGGAGAGGTTGGTGTTATGCTAGGCAGCGGGTCTAGAGAGAGAATGGGCATGAGATGTTGGTGTTCTAGTTTTCTCGACTAGAAATTGGTTAATTTGTAATAAGATATAGCATGCTTTACTTTGTCAAAATAAATAAAAAATTAGAGAAGTTGAAATAGGAAGATTGTTAGGCTAAGTCCAACAACTCACTATTTTTTTAGACATAATTGGTAGTCAAATTACGACGTTTAACTTCCCACAACAATTTTGCTCCAACAACTTCCCTATTTCAATTTCCAATATTACAATTTTATATTCAAATATTATTTTAATAATTTTATTTTAATAAAAAATCTTTATTTACATATTTTATAAAAGTTATATATTAATTATAATTATATTTATAATTATATATTCCACACATTTATAATTTGTAGAAACATATTATTTTATTATTTTTGAAAATAATATAATTTATAAAAAAAATCTTTTACAGGTGACAGAGGAGAAGGTGGTGGTAGAATGAGCAGTAGCTCTCCATCAACTGAGAGTGAATCGTCTGGTGGAGGTCCGCCACCACTACCAAGGAGAGTGACTCGAGATGATGGCATGCCTGGATTAGGCATGCCATGGAAATGATTGTGTTAACCCCCCGAGCTATGGATCTTGCTGAGCAGCTCGGGGTTTTTTTTATGTATTTTTTAGTTGAAAAAACCACACTAGTTGTAGTCTTTATCTTTTTGCATACATCAGTCGTAGTGTTTATCGATGTTAGTTTTTTATGGTAGTTTGACTTGTGGTGGTACCTTCTGTTGTTGTTCAATGGGTTGTTTTTATTAAAAGAAGTTACAAAATTTTGAAAAATTGAAGTGTTAGAATTTTTATTTTAATAATATTGTTTGATGTTTAATTAAACCCTCTTGATAGGGTATACGAGTAATCCTCCTATTTCAGTTTGCTAAATCTCCTCCCATAATGGGGAGAGAGAAACTGAAGTGGTTGAATCTAAAGCTTGGTGGCAGTAGCATATATGGAAAGTAAATTATTCCATCAAAAATCGGATCTTAGATCAGCTCGACTCAGCTCTCCGTATCTTATTTCGATTTGCATACTGATGTCTCCCTAATTGTTCTTATTTTCGACCCTTGGGAGACATCATTTTTTATGTTTATTTGAATATCTTGATAGACTTTTGAGTTAAAAATACAATAATTCGGAATTTCCATTTATTTCTAGTAATTTTGATTTATTAAACTTTTGCGCGTAATATTGTATATTTTAGTGGAAAGTTTGTAGGTTTTGATTATTATCTAGGAATGGAATCCGAAGATATTATTTTTAGAGCTGAAAATCTGTTTTCCAAGTCATAGATTGCTGATTTCAAGGTGCTTAAGAACTGATTTAGCCGCTGACCTTTGAAGAGAAAACATTCCTTATCGAGTTACGGAACTTTAGCAACTGGAATGAGGTCAATCGGAGTCATAACGAAGCGGGAAGAGCCGCTTTAGTGAAAGTGTATCAGCAGTTACGGGATTTTGGGCTTAGAATTTGGGCTTGGACATTTAATTAGTGTTTTATTATTAGGTCCAAGCCCTAATCCGTTTTTACACTTATAAAAGGAGACTTTGACTTCTATTTTTCAGACAATTCACATTCCATAAGATTAAACATCAGAGAGAAGCAACAGAAGGAAGAAAGAAGAAGCTGCAAGAACTGGAGAGGGTCTATATCTCCGTTCTCAGTCATTCCAAACTCCGAAAATTAGGTTTCTTTCAATTTTAATTTTGTAATCAAATATGAATTCCATTTCAATTAATTTAGTTTTTCTTTTAATTAGTATGAGCTAAAGATTTATTAGTGCTTGAGAACAATTAATAGGTGAATCCCAATCTTATTGAATTTCGAATGTTGAATTTGGGTTTCTGTTAAATTAAATTAGATTGGGGCTTTTACTCTTTTCTATAAATTAAGAATATTTACTGTTTTTAGCGTCATGAACTAGGAACAGGTGTTAGTATTCAGGCTATTCCAATTAGTGGCAATTGGATCATCCTGACGGAGGGTTTAAATACAGATTCATTTATTCAATCTAGGATAGAAGCTATTGATTCTGACGAACTTAGCTAATTCTAGGGCCAATGAGGTAATAGAACTTAAACATCCAAAAGTGGATCAATTTACCCTGACGGGACTAGTGACACTCTAGGATCGCCTTATAGTCCACCCTAACGGGGGTATAAGGAATTTAGAATCCCGACCATTGTAATTGACCAATTTAGCCTTAAACAACATAAGTTAGGAAATAGGATTGGGAGGATCCTTGCGTTCTCAAGTGCTACTTCTCATACTGCGTTTTACATCATTTTACTTGCGTCTTAGCTTTTATTTGCATTTTAATAATTTTCTTTCATTTACTTAGCATTAATACAAAAAACCAATCAAACATATTTTATTTACTTGCTTTCATAAGTGCAACCATTCATTACTTGTTAAACATTGTAGTCAACAATCTCGTCCTTGGAACAAATCTGTTTTATCAATTATACTACTTGGGACAACCGTACACTTGCGGTCGTGGTTCGATTATTTATTGCATTTATTTTCGAACACACAAAGGACCACCAAGTTTTTGGCGCCGCTGCCGGGGACAGTAGCGTGTGACCACGGTGTTTACCTTTAGTGATAGTTGTATTTATTTTATTTTATCAGTTTTACGCTTTTTGTTTATCTTTTTCAGGTTTTTAGGTTTGGTGTATGCGAAGAAGGCTATTCAAGGATCTAGAGCCAACACCTCCGATCCTTAATAATCCAGAATCGTTGATCAGACTTGCTAACAAGAGAAGAAGAGAACAAGAAGCTTTAGAAGTAGAAGAGTTAGTTAATAGAATGGAGAATATCAATCTTCAGAATCAACAGAATAATGGACAAGGCCAGCTAGATGCAAATGGCCAACCTTTAGCTCCAGGCATTATTCCTCAAGTTCAACCACTAAATCCTAATCCTCAAGTTCAGATAGTGATGAATCAAGATCCGTGGTTTGTTAATGGTCCACCAGAAGCTCCTTTCCATGCTCCTGCTCTAGGAGTAGGTGCTCCAGATATTAATGTTCCAAGATTTCGTCCAGATTCGGGTATGTTAGCTCAATTCCAAAACTTTGGAAATTTTCGTGGTAGACCGCAAGAAGATCCTATCCGAGCTGTGCAGAAATTAAAGCAGATACGTGATTCTTACATCACACAAGGGGTTTCAAGGGAACAATTGTATTTTGCTGCGTTTCGATTCTTTGTCATTGATGGAGCGAGTGAATGGCACGATACACAAGATCCTACGAAGATAACAAACTGGGACCAATTAGAAACTGCTTTCTTTGACAGATTTTACCCAAGTAACATGAGGTTAGATGATCAACTTGAGTTAACACATTTCCGTCAAGAGTATGATGAAACTTTGGGTAAGAGGTGGACAAGATTTCAAATGTGTTTAAGAAGGGTTCCCGATCATGGCTTTACAAAACAACAACAAATGAAAATATTTTACAAAGGCCTTGATGGAACTTCGAGAGAGAAGTTGGATTTGTTATGTGGTGCAGGTTTTCTTCAAGTTCAACCCATGTATGCTAAAATCATTTTAGAAAGAACAGTCAAGAATGAAGTTGGGTGGACTTCAGTAAGAACACCGGTTAAAGGAGTGAGTAATGTAAATATGGAGGAAACATTTGCCACGCTTGAGAACAAGATTCTAACACTATAGAGCAACAATTGAAACAACTTACATTAGCTGTAAAAGAGAGATTTTCGGGTAAGAAGGTAGCTGTGCAAGCTGCACAAGAGGTTTATATGTGTTCGATTTGCAGGGTAGATGATCATGATGAGGAAAGTTGTCCGAATAATCAAGAGCCTGTGATGTTTGTGTCCAACAGAAGGAATTTTAATTCAAGTGGTAATGGATATCAGCCTAACAGAAACCATCCTGGGTTTCAATACTCAAATCCGAATGGGGCAGCCAATCCTACATATGCGTATCAGCCGCGTCCCCAAGGCAACAATTACAATCCAAGACCACACAACAATTATCAAGGAGGACAGAATCAAGGTAATTATGTACAAAGGCAAGCTCCTCAGAATACTTACGATGAAACATTAAACCAAAAAGCCTTACCCGCCCATCCACAAGAAGGAGTAGTTACCCTTCAGAAAACCGTTGAAAGTTTAATTGCTCTTCAAACACAAGCTATGGAACGTCAACAAGCATCTGAAGCAAATATGAAATTAATACAGAATCAAATGGAGCAATTTGCAGAACAGCTCAATCAGCAACTCCCTAGTGACACAGAAAACCTGAGACAACATGAAGATTGCAAAGCTGTGACATTAAGAAGTGGTAAGAACCTTCCTCCACCTCATTTTCCCGTTATGAAAGAGAAAGAAGTTCCAAGAAAAGAAAAGGGAGTGGGTGAGAAAGAGAAGGAAAAAGACAGTGAGGTTGAAGAAATAGTTAGGCCAAGTGAGATTCCAAAGAAGAAAGATGATATTGTGATTAATCGCCCTCCACCACCGTTTCCATCTCGAGTTCAGAAAAAGGGTGATTTGGGTGGTTTTCAGAAATTCTTTAATAGGGTGAAGGGTCTGAGTATTAATATTCCGTTACTAGAGGCTATTCGAGATATTCCTAAGTATACGAAGTTTTTGAAGAGGGCCCTCACTAACAAAAGGCCTTATTGTGATAATGAGATGATTGGTCTTCCTGAAGAGTGTAGCGCGATTTGCCAGAGTAAATTACCTCCAAAGTTAGTTGATCCTGGGAGTTTCACAATTCCGATATCGATTGGAGAAGAATGGAAAGGAAAAGCGCTTTGTGATTTGGGTGCAAGCATCAATTTGATGCCCAAATCGATCTTTGATAAGCTGAAAATTGGAGAAGCAAGACCCACTTCTATGGTCTTGCAAATGGCGGACAGGTCTCTCGCACATCCTGAAGGCCGATTGAAGATGTCCTCGTTAAGGCAGGTACACTTATATTTCCTGTTGATTTCGTAATACTTGAGTACGATGCAGATAGAAATGTCCCCATTATTTTGGGTAGACCATTTCTAGCCACAGGGCGTACATTAATCGATGTAGAGAACGGCGAATTAACGATGAGGATACAAGACGAGGAAGTCAAATTCAATGTATTTCGAGCTATGAAATTTCCAGATTCTCAGGAAGATTGCTTAAGAATGGATGTAGTTGAGCAAGCATCGCAAGAGGTATTTAATTACTTAAATTTTGATGATATCTTGCAGGCTGCTTTGACATTAGATTCACCTGAGATGATGGAAGAGTTTGCCGAAATAGTGGCAGCTCTCAATTCTGAAAATCCGAAATATAGGCGTCTTGCCTATGAACCTGTGAGAGAACCGGGGGAGATTGTTCCTAAAAAGAAGCCTTCAATCGAATCTCCTCCGGAATTGGAAGAAAAACCATTGCCAGCACACTTGAGGTATGCGTACTTAGGTACTAATGAAACTCTACTTGTTATTGTTTCAGCTAATTTAACAGGTCCTCAAGAAGATAAGTTGTTGCGTGTGTTAAGAGCCAACAAAGAAGTAATAGGTTGGACAATTGCTGATATCAAAGGCATTAGTCCATCCTATTGTCAACACAAAATTATACTTGAAGATGATAACGCACGCTCAGTTGAAGGTCAAAGAAGATTAATGCCTGTTATGAAGGATGTAGTGAAGAATGAAGTGATCAAGCTTTTAGATGCGGGGATTATTTACCCCATTTCGAGTAGTGAATGGGTGAGCCCAGTTCAGTGTGTACCGAAGAAAGGAGGAATGACAACAGTTCTTAATGATAAAAATGAAGCGATTCCTTCAAGAACGGTAGTTGGATGGAGAGTTTTCATGGATTACAGAATGCTGAACAAGGCCACCAGAAAAGATCATTTCCCTTTACCCTTCATCGATCAAATGTTAGATAAATTAGCTGGAAGAGAGTACTATTGCTTCTTGGATGGTTACTCCGGGTACAATCAGATTTACGTGGCTCCAGAAGATCAACATAAAACTACCTTTACATGCCCATTTGGTACTTTTGCATATCGTAGAATGCCATTTGGGTTGTGTAACGCTCCCGCTACTTTTCAAAGGTGTATGATGGCCATCTTCTGGGACATGATAGATAATTTCCTTGAAGTGTTTATGGACGATTTTTCCGTGTTTGGTGATGATTTTGATATATGTTTAGACAACTTGGAGAAAAGTTTAGTAAGATGTAAGGAAACAAATTTGGTGCTCAACTGGGAGAAGTGTCATTTTATGGTTCGCGAAGGTATTGTTCTGGGTCACAAAGTTTCAAGTGCTGGGTTAGAGGTTGATAGAGCAAAGATAGAGGTAATTAAAACTCTTCCCCCTCCTGTTTTTGTTAAAGGGGTAAGGAGTTTTCTTGGCCATGCTGGCTTTTATAGGCGTTTTATTATGGATTTTTCTAAGATTGCTAAACCGTTATGCAACTTACTCGAAAAGGATTCCAAATTCCTTTTTGATGAAGCTTGTTTAGCGGCCTTCCAAGCAATTAAGGAAAAGCTTATTTCTGCTCCTATAGTGTTACCTCCAGATTGGAATTTACCGTTTGAGGTTATGTGTGATGCGAGTGATTTGTGTATGGGAGCTATATTGGGACAGAGAAAAGAGAAGGTTTTTCATTCGATTTACTATGCTAGTAAATCTTTTAGTGGTTCTCAGATTAATTACACAGTTACAGAAAAGGAGTTGCTAGCAGTTGTATATTCATTTGATAAATTTCGCTCTTATCTTCTTGGAGCGAAAGTTATTGTTTATACAGATCATTCCGCGATCAGATTTCTTATGGAAAAGAAAGATGCGAAACCAAGGTTAATCAGATGGGTGTTATTGCTTCAAGAGTTCGATTTAGAGATCAAAGATAGAAAGGGTTGTGAGAATCAGGTGGCAGATCATCTATCGCGTTTAGAGGGTTCGGAGATAAATAGTGGTACTGAAGCAGTTAGAGAAGATTTTCCTGATGAGAGTTTATTCGTTGTTCGAGATTATGAAGCTCCGTGGTATGCAGATATTGCGAATTTAGTGGTGAGTGGTGTTTTTCCTGAAGATTCTACTTATCAAGAAAGAAAGAGGTTAGCTCATCGTGCTAGACAGTTCTTTTGGGAGGATCCGTTCCTCTACAAAGTTTGTGCTGACCAAATGATACGAAGATGTGTAGCAAGCGAGGAGACTGAAGCCAATATAGCTGGATGCCATGATTCACTATATGGAGGACATTTCAAGGGAGATAGAACTGCTGCAAAGGTATTCCAATCAGGTTTTTACTGGCCTTCTCTTGTTAAAGATTGTCATGAGTATGTTAAGAAATGCACGAGATGCCAGTTTACCGGAAACATATCAAAGAGGGATGAGATGCCACGTAATAATGTATTAGAAGTTGAAATATTCGATGTTTGGGGTATAGACTTTATGGGTCCTTTCGTTCCTTCAAATGGTAACCTCTACATCTTATTAGCTGTTGATTATGTGTCTAAGTGGGTAGAAGCAGTGGCTTTACCTACCAATGATTCACGAGTGGTGATTAAGTTCTTGAAATCACATATTTTCACTAGACATGGCACACCTAGAGTGATTATTAGCGATGGGGGGATCCCATTTCGTTAATAAATATCTGAAGATTGTTCTGGAGAAGTATGGATTAAGACACCGTGTATCTACTTCATATCACCCACAATCCAATAGTAAAGCTGAAGTTTCGAATCGTGAAGTCAAGTCAATTCTAGAGAAAACCGTTGGTCCTACAAGAAAAGATTGGTCAATGAAGTTAGATGATGCGTTGTGGGATTATCGTACTGCGTTCAAAACTCCAGTTGGTGCATCTCCTTATCGTATGGTGTATGGTAAGGCTTGTCATTTACCTTTAGAACTTGAAATGGGTGCATATTGGGCGATTGCGCAGTTGAACTTAGATCCTATTTTAGCCGGAAAGAATCGTATGATGAAGCTTAACGAACTTGACGAATTCCGACTGCATGCTTATGAAAATGCCAGACTTTACAAAGAAAACACGAAGAAATGGCATGACAATCGGATTCGTACAAAGAACTTTGAAGTGGGGCAAAGAGTATTGAAGTATAACTCAAAGTTCAGCAATTATCCGGGTAAGTTAAGATCTAAGTGGTCAGGTCCATACATTGTGACCAAAGTTACACCTCATGGGACGATAGAAATAGAACATCCGCTAGAGAACCGTACCTTCATGGTAAACGGTCACCGATTGAAGATATACCATGGAGCTGAAGATACCAATCGCTCGGAAGATCCACATCCCGGGGAGGTCATGTATCTCCTCGAGACTCCGTAGAAGCTTGAGGTAATCCGTCGAGCTTAACGACGTTAAACAAAAGCCAATTCCTTGTATATTAGCTGAGTTTTTAAATTTTTGCAATTTAGAATAGTTTGATTATCGTAATTTTAGTTTTTATTATTAAGAAATGAGGAAGGGTAGTTGTTTTTGATGATTTCAGGGGTAAAAAGGTCATGAGTTTGGGGTCGAGAAAGCGGAAATAGGAGAAAAAAAGGTTGGATGTCCAGGAGAAACCGGGTACCCGGTTTCGCAAAAACCGGGAACCCGGTTTTGGAGCTGGTACCAACCTTATACACGCAACACTTGGCGTCTTGGTTCACGACACAGCGTCGGAACCGGGTACCCGGATTTTCGAAACCGGGAACCCGGTTTTGGTGTTGTAACTTTTGAAAATCTCTGACCCAGCGTCTTGGTGGCTTGCGTTTTGCTGCGTTTTGATTCGCGCCATCGACACAAAACCGGGAACCCGCATTTGGCAAAACCGGGTACCCGGTTTCGGAGCTGTAATCTTCCAAAATCTCTCACCCGGCGTTTTGAGAACCTGCGTTTTGGCGTGTTTTGACTCGCGCCATCGAGAAAAACCGGGTACCCGCATTCCACAAAACCGGGAACCCGGTTTCGGCGAGTAAAAGTTCTGACCCCGCGTCTTGGGGTCCAGTGTTTTGGTGCGTCTCGAAAAAAAATTAATTAATTAAGTAATTTTTCCGCGCCGACACAGCGACGCGGAACCGGGTACCCAGATTTTCGGAACCGGGAACCCGGTTTTGAAGCTGTGATGTCGGTTTTTGATGCTTTAACCTAGTTTGTTTAGCCTCTTTTGCAAGTTTTTACCTAAAACGCTCCAATAGCCTCCCACCTCCGAAATTCATCAAAAAAAACACTATATATCTGATGTCTCCCGATTTGTTCTAATTATTAGCCCCTTGGAGACATCCTTTTAGGTGAATAATGACTTATTTGATAGACTTTTAGGCTTAATTGATCATATTGCACTTTCTCCCCTTGGAAATTAACTATTTGCAGAATCTGAGCTTTTGTGCGTAAATTTGACTATTTTTAATGCAAAGTTAATAGGTTCTTGAATCTCATGAAAGACCAATCCAAGGAGAAAAAGTGAGAATAAAGTCTTAGTGTATTTTATAGTGTTAGGAAATGATTTTGAGTCGAGTTTCTATTTTTAGAGTGCACTTTCCTATTTCGGTTTCTTGATTTATTGATTTATTCTTTTTAAGCATATGCGGTTTAATTATTTATTTAATGTGAAGCTTTAAGAGATAAATGGTAATTACTTAGAGACCAAGTCAAGATAAAGATGAAAGGAAAGAAGATTTACATGGAAATAAGAAGATTTAGGAAAGATTTATTCAAAGGAGGAAAAGATAAAGCTGCCTTTTGAAATCTGAAAATCCAGCCACGTTTTAGAGATTAAATCATAATAAAAGATTGGCTAGGATTCTGGACGAATGGTCTGCACCAATAGAAAGCTCTTTCCAAGACAAGCAGTTTCATATATTGGAACTTCTCAAACGGATAAGTATTGAAAAAGATATGACCAAATCAAATCAGCAGCATCTTATCTTTTTAGAGCTACGAATTTGAGAGTCTTTGACTTGTCTTCCACTCCAAGCAAAATTCGACCTAGGGTCCTCCAACACCTATAAATACACCCCTTAGCCTCCTCTTTTAGACACACTTCATATAATTTTCAAAGAGGCTTAAGGATTCAAGTCAAGAGCAAGCAGGAAGGAAGAAAGCTGAGAGCTGGAGACTGTCTATATCTCCGATTCAAAGCCAAACCCAACCTCTTGATTAGGTTTTATTATTTTCTTTCTGTAAAACATTATGTCTTTTAATTTCATTATTTTAGTTTTATTTTCCGTTATGAGCTAAACTTCTTAAGTGCTTGAGAATCGCTGTAAGGGTTGAACCTTAATTTATTTAATGAATGTTTTCTGATTTGGGATTGTTTTTATAATTTAATTCAAGTTGAGTAATTTAGTATTGTTTGTTATCGTAAGTTAATTTCACTATATTTAATTTGGCCAATTATACATAGGTTTGAGTATTAAGTTATTCCAATTAGTGGCGATTGGATCATCTTGACGGGGGGTTTAATTACTGACATAGATAATGAACGTAAGATAGAAATTATTGATCCTGACGGACTTAGTTAATCTTATAGCCAATTGGGTAGAGAACCTGACATTCGAAGGTGGATTATGATCGCCCTGACGGGGTTTGTAACATCTGAGAATAGCTCCTAAGTCCACCCTGACGGGGGTTAGGAGAATCTAGAATCCCGACTATTACTAGTTACTAATTTGTCCCTTAGAAGAAGCATTGATTAAGTTTATTTTGGTGAAACCTAGCGTGACTCAAGTACTACTCTCTCATCTTTTAGTCTCTTTATATTTACTTTCTTGCATTAGTTTAATTTTGTTTAATATTTACTTTATTTGCACTTTAGTCCTTTAATCAAAAACCAAATAAAAATCTATTTTCTGTACTTTTAATTTTCATTCAAGCAACTAGTTCCATTTATTTGCATAACACTTTAATCATACCTAATCCGTCCCTGAGATCGAAATCCCGTTTATCGGATATAACTTGGACGACCCGTACACTTGCGGTACGTGTCTTGCCTTTTTAGGTGTGTTTATTTAGAACACACAAGGAGACACCAATATCATCAAATCCTACCCTTTTTCACCACAAAAACATAAAATCAACTCACCTCCTCTCCAAAATATCATCAAATCCTTAGTTTTTCCCAAGATTCTTCTTCATCAAATCCTTAAATAAAACCCAATTTTTTCTTCTCCCATCCAAATTAAACAAAACCCATCTCATATTCCACCTAGTTCTTCAATTCCTAAGCCTCAAAACATCAAAATTCTAAACTTTTCTCTAAGTTTTTCATTATTTAAAGTTTTAAGTTTGGGGTGGAAAACAGAACCAATGATTTCCGAAGAACTGCTACTAGAAAGAAAACCACCATTGGTGGTTCCCAAGACCAGGCTATTGAGATTCCTGATTCTTGTCCTAAACGTAAGATTGATGAGGTTAAGCTTGATCCGAAGAGAATAGAAATCAAAGGACAAAAGAGAAGATTAATTGATGAGCTAGAAAGTGAGAAGGACCAAGAAGAGGAAGTTGAGAAGAACATTGAGAATGAAACTGAACAAGAGGTTCCGGAAGTGCCAGTTCAACAGAAACCTCCGCGTATGAAGATGTGGGCCCACAAGCCTAAGAGGGTTTATACTTGCTGGAATACTCAGGTTCGTGTACGAATTGAATTTTTGAAGTTTGGTGAGGAGACAAATTTTCCCAAGGGTATTATGAGTAGTGAACACAAGGAATATGCTGTGACATGTGCTAAGTTTGGTTGGGAAGAGTTGCAAGAAAGGAAGCTTGAGTTTATTCCTACTTTTGTGCGAGAATTTTAAGAAGGTTTAGCTACCTCCAGAGATTCAATTGATATTCGCAAAAAGGTAGTTCCTTTCTCTATTGAACGTATTCGAAAATCCTTGAAATTACCCAACTTTTCTGGAACATGTCCTTTCCGAGAAACTCTTAATGACCCTTCTTTCGATTTTGAATCCCTTTGGGGGACCGTGCTTGTTAATGGGGCTAGCCCAATTCCTGAAGGAGAAAGATATCCTGGACAGTTTTACAGCAGTAGTTTGACACCTCGTGCGAAGGTTTGGTCTCGTTTCGTAATACCCATTTTCTTTGGTATTAAGCACACTTCCGAGTTGAAGAAAGAGCATGTAATTGTTATTAAGTGTATTTTAGAGGAGAAACCATTTGATGTTGCCCAGATTATTTATGATACAATCATGGAATTCGCGAAATCCCCAATGAAACAACAAAATCTGAAGTTCCCTTGTACTATTACTCAGTTGTGTCTAGACGCAAAGATTCCGCGTAAGAACGCAGATATTGACGTTGTTTCAGTTGGTGTGAGTATAGCTTTGAGCATGATCAAGAATATCCATGGGGAAGCAACACGAGCTACCAAAAGTCCTAGAACTCCTCAATCAAAGAAAGCGAAGACTGTTCCTGAGTTGGAATCGAAAATTCAGGTGTTGGAAGAGAATCAAGAGAAGATGATTGCTACCTTGGGAAACGTTACGAAAGAATTGGACCTTCTTCGAAATTTGATGTTAGGCGTAAATACACTTCAAAACGCGATTTATGATGCTGTTACGCGAGATAAAGGTCCAGAACGCAACACCGGTAACCAGCCTCGCGCTGGTTAAGATACGTTTTCTAAACATTCCTCTTAGTGTAGATTAGTTTAAATGCTTTATTGAGTCTCTTCGAGTCGTGGGGACACGACTCATTTTTGAGTTTGGGGTGGGGTTCGTTGCCTCATCCCAGTTTTCATGTGTTATTTGTTTTATTTGCTTTATATAAAAGAATTTTCGGAGTTGCGTTTGACTGTAGAAATTTTTAAATATCCCTTTAAGCATACTTTTGATGAATCTATGATAGTAAATAGTGGACTTTAGGGATTGATATAAAACGCATTTAGAATTGCATGCAAACATAGGTAATTAATAGGAAAAATTAATGAACAATGCAAATGAAGTAAGCTTGTACTTAAGGAATATGTTTGGTGTGTAGAACGTGAAATCCTAATTAGTAGAGAACCCACCTAGATATGAACTAAAGACAAGCTATGTACTTAGGAAAATGATAGGGGCAGTTCTTTATTAGCCATTTGTACCTTTTTAGCCCTCTATCCCTTGTATTAATTATTATCCGTCTTAGCCCACTTTGAGCCTTTAGCCTTTTCTTTGTAGCCACGATATAAGCCATTATCCCTTAGATTATTAGGCATGACCATATGACCCTCACTTGAATCACAATCCTGAGACATGTCTCGAGCTTGAGTTTGGGGTGGTGGGACCACTTATGGGGAATTTAATGGGTTGGGATCAATGTGATTTGTATTGTAGCACAATTGCAGATGATATATACTTGTAACCCTTTGCCGGAAATGAAGAAAAATGAAAAAGAAAGAAAAAATTAAAAATTTCGAAAAAATCATACAGTAGAAACCGGGAACCCGGTTTCGTCAAAACCGGGAACCCGGTTTGCGTCTGTACAAAAAAAAATATGAATGAATAAACATCCGGCAAAGTGGAATTTTTCTGAAAATCATCTTGTTTATAGTGGGTAGATGGGATGCTAAATTGTTGCGTGTATGGGTGAGTGAGAACATCTTTTGAGCGTTAACTCAAGCTCGAGGACATTGTTGATGGTAAGTGAGGAGAGAGCCAAAAGCTCACTTCAAATTTACCAAATATACATCCACACCCGTCCTTAAGCCAATATTATAACCATAAATACCTCGTGATTCCTAAGTGCATAGTGAATTTATGATTCTGTTGATAGGGAATACACTAGGTGGAGCGTTCAAAGCGATTTAGGATTAATGACCACCCTATAGCCATCATACAGAGATGAGTACAAGTGTAACCTTCACGCATTGCAACTTTAATTTTATGATTGAGATTATTTATGTTTGATGTTGCATTTTATATGTATGTGTATATTAGTTTCTAGAGTTTGCTATATGAGATTTATCGTAAGAATTGCTTTAGGGTTTATTTGTTAGCTTCTACTTGTTTATACGCTTACTTATACCCCTTTGTTTTGTTTTACTTTGTCGGGACGACAAAGGTTTGAGTTGGGGGTCTTGATGTCTCCCTAATTGTTCTTATTTTCGACCCTTGGGAGACATCATTTTTTATGTTTATTTGAATATTTTGATAGACTTTTGAGTTAAAAATACAATAATCCGGAATTTCCATTTTATTTCTAGTAATTTTGATTTATTAAATTTTTGCGCGTAATATTGTATATTTTAGTGGAAAGTTTGTAGGTTTTGATTATTATCTAGGAATGGAATCCGAGAAGAGAGTCAAAGATCGTGATATGGAGTCAAGACTTGAAGATAAATCTCGAAGATATTATTTTTAGAGCTGAAAATCTGTTTTCCAGGCCATAGATTTCTTATTTCAAGGTTCTTAAGAACTGATTTAGCCGCTGACCTTTGAAGAAAAAACATTCCTTATCGAGTTACGGAACTTTAGCAACTGGAATGAGGTCAATCGGAGTCATAACGAAGCGGGAAAAGCCGTTTTAGTGAAGGTGTATCAGCAGTTACGGGATTTTGGGCTTAGAATTTGGGCTTGGACATTTAATTAGTGTTTTATTATTATGTCCAAGCCCTAATCCGTTTTTACACTTATAAAAGGAGCCTTTGACTTCTATTTTTCAGACAATTCACATTCCACAAGATTAAACATCAGAGAGAAGCAACAGAAGGAAGAAGGAAGAAGCTGCAAAAACTGGAGAGGGTCTATATCTCCGTTCTCAGTCATTCCAAACTCCGAAAATTAGGTTTCTTTCAATTTTAATTTTGTAATAAATATGAATTCCATTTCAATTAATTTAGTTTTTCTTTTAATTAGTATGAGCTAAACATTTATTAGTGCTTGAGAACAATTAATAGGTGAATCCCAATCTTATTGAATTTCGAATGTTGAATTTGGGTTTCTGTTAAATTAAATTAGATTGGGGCTTTTACTCTTTTCTATAAATTAAGAATATTTACTGTTTTTAGCGTCATGAACTAGGAACAGGTGTTAGTATTTATGCTATTCCAATTAGTGGCAATTGGATCATCCTGACGGAGGGTTTAAATACAGAACCATTTATTCAATCTAGGATAGAAGCTATTGATTCTGACGAACTTAGCTAATTCTAGGGCCAATGAGGTAATAGAACTTAAACATTCAGAAGTGGATCATATTTACCCTGACGGGACTAGTGACACTCTAGGATCGCCTTATAGTCCACCCTGACGGGGGTATAAGGAATTTAGAATCCCGACCATTGTAATTGACCAATTTAGCCCTTAAACAACATAAGTTAGGAAATAGGATTGGGAGGATCCTTGCGTTCTCAAGTGCTACTTCTCATACTGCGTTTTACATCATTTTACTTGCGTCTTAGCTTTTATTTGCATTTTAATAATTGTCTTTAATTTACTTAGCATTAATACAAAAAACCAATCAAACATATTTTCTTTACTTGCTTTCATAAGTGCAACCATTCATTACTTGTTAAACATTGTAGTCAACCATCCCGTCCTTGGAACGAATCTGTTTTATCAATTATACTACTTGGGACAGCCGTACACTTGCGGTTGTGGTTCGATTATTTATTGCATTTATTTTAGAACACACAAAGGACCACCAAGTTTTTGGCGCCGCTGCCGGGGACGGTAGCGTGTGACCACGATGTTTACCTTTAGTGATAGTTGCATTTATTTTATTTTATCAGTTTTACGCTTTTTGTTTATCTTTTTCAGGTTTTTAGGTTTGGTGTATGCGAAGAAGGCTATTCAAGGATCTAGAGCCAACACCTCCGATCCTTAACAATCCAGAATCGTTGATCAGACTTGCTAACAAGAGAAGAAGAGAACAAGAAGCTTTAGAAGTAGAAGAGATAGTTAACAGAATGGAGAATATCAATCTTCAGAATCAACAGAATACTGGACAAGGCCAGCTAGATGCAAATGGCCAACCTTTAGCTCCAGGCATTATTCCTCAAGTTCAACCACTAAATCCTAATCCTCAAGTTCAGATAGTGATGAATCAAGATCCGTGGTTTGTTAATGGTCCACCAGAAGCTCCTTTTCGTGCTCCTACTCTAGGAGTAGGTGCTCCAGATATTAATGTTCCAAGATTTCGTCCAGATTCGGGTATGTTAGCTCAATTCCAAAACTTTGGAAATTTTCGTGGTAGACCGCAAGAAGATCCTATCCGAGCTGTGCAGAAATTTAAGCAGATATGTGATTCTTACATCACACAAAGGGTTTCAAGGGAACAATTGTATTTTGCTGCGTTTCGATACTTGGTCATTGATGGAGCGAGTGAATGGCACGATACACAAGATCCTACGAAGATAACAAACTGGGACCAATTAGAAACTGCTTTCTTTGACAGATTTTAACCAAGTAACATGAGGTTAGATGATCAACTTGAGTTAACACATTTCCGTCAAGAGTATGATGAAACTTTGGGTAAGAGTTGGACAAGATTTCAGATGTGTTTAAGAAGGGTTCCCGATCATGGCTTTACAGAACAACAACAAATGAAAATATTTTACAAGGCCTTGATGGAACTTCGAGAGAGAAGTTGGATTTGTTATGTGGTGCAGGTTCTCTTCAAGTTCAACCCATGTATGCTAAAATCATTTTAGAAAGAACAGTCAAGAATGAAGTTGGGTGGACTTCAGTAAGAACACCGGTTAAAGGAGTGAGTAATGTCAATATGGAGGGAAAATTTGCTACGCTTGAGAACAAGATTCAGAACACTATAGAGCAACAATTGAAACAGCTTACATTAGCTGTAAAAGAGGGATTTTCGGGTAAGAAGGTAGTTGTGCAAGCTGTACAAGAGGTTTATATGTGTTCGATTTGCAGGTTAGATGATCATGATGAGGAAAGTTGTCCGAATAATCAAGAGACTGTGATGTTTGTGTCCAACAGAAGGAATTTTAATTCAAGTGGTAATGGATATCAGCCTAACAGAAACCATCCTGGGTTTCAATACTCAAATCCGAATGGGGTAGCCAATCCTACATATGCGTATCAGCCGCGTCCCCAAGGCAACAATTACAATCCAAGACCACACAACAATTATCAAGGAGGATAGAATCAGGGTAATTATGTACAAAGACAAGCTCCTCAGAATACTTACGATGAAACATTGAACCAAAAAGCCTTACCCGCCCATCCATAAGAAGGAGTAGTTACCCTTCAGAAAACCGTTGAAAGTTTAATTTCTCTTCAAACACAAGCTATGGAACGTCAACAAGCATCTGAAGCAAATATGAAATTAATACAAAATCAAATGGAGCTCAATCAGCGTCCACAAGGGCAACTCCCTAGTGACACAGAAAACCCGAGACAACATGAAGATTGCAAAGCTGTGACATTAAGAAGTGGTAAGAACCTTCCTCCACCTCCTTTTCCCGTTATGAAAGAGAAAGAAGTTCCAAGAAAAGAAAAGGGAGTGGGTGAGAAAGAGAAGGAAAAAGACAGTGAGGTTGAAGAAATAGTTAGGCCAAGTGAGATTCCAAAGAAGAAAGATGATATTGTGATTAATCGCCCTCCACCACCGTTTCCATCTCGAGTTCAGAAAAAGGGTGATCTGGGTGATTTTCAGAAATTCTTTAATAGGGTGAAGGGTCTGAGTATTAATATTCCGTTACTAGAGGCTATTCGAGATATTACTAAGTATACGAAGTTTTTGAAGAGGGCCCTCACTAACAAAAGGCCTTATTGTGATAATGAGATGATTGGTCTTCCTGAAGAGTGTAGCGCGATTTCCCAGAGTAAATTACCTCCAAAGTTAGTTGATCCTGGGAGTTTCACAATTCCGATATCGATTGGAGAAGAATGGAAAGGAAAAGCGCTTTGTGATTTGGGTGCAAGCATCAATTTGATGCCCAAATCGATCTTTGATAAGCTAAAAATTGGAGAAGCAAGACCCACTTCTATGGTCTTGCAAATGGCGGACAGGTCTCTTGCACATCCTGAAGCCCGAATTGAAGATGTCCTCGTTAAGGCAGGTACACTTATATTTCCTGTTGATTTCGTAATACTTGAGTACGATGCAGATAGAAATGTCCCCATTATTTTGGGTAGACCATTTCTAGCCACAGGGCGTACATTAATCGATGTAGAGAACGGCGAATTAACGATGAGGATACAAGACGAGGAAGTCAAATTCAATGTATTTCGAGCTATGAAATTTCCAGATTCTCAGGAAGATTGGTTCAAAATGGATGTAGTTGAGCAAGCATCGCAAGAGGTATTTAATTGCTTAAATTTTGATGATATATTGCAGGCTGCTTTGACATTAGATTCACCTGAGATGATGGAAGAGCTTGCCGAAACAATGGCAGCTCTCAATTCTGAAAATCTGAAGTATAGGCGTCTTGCCTATGAACCTGTGAGAGAACCGGGGGAGATTGTTCCTAAAAAGAAGCCTTCAATCGAATCTCCTCCGGAATTGGAAGAAAAACCATTGCCAGCACACTTGAGGTATGCGTATTTAGGTACTAATGAAACTCTACCTGTTATTATTTCAGCTAATTTAACAGGTCCTCAAGAAGATAAGCTGTTGCGTGTGTTAAGAGCCAACAAAGAAGCAATAGGTTGGACAATTGTTGACATCAAAGGCATTAGTTCATCCTATTGTCAACACAAAATTATACTTGAAGATGATAACGCACGCTCAGTTGAAGGTCAAAGAAGATTAATGCCCGTTATGAAGGATGTAGTGAAGAAAGAGCTGATCAAGCTTTTAGATGCGGGGATTATTTACCCCATTTCGAGTAGTGAATGGGTGAGCCCAGTTCTGTGTGTACCGAAGAAAGGAGGAATGACAATAGTTCTTAATGATAAAAATGAAGCGATTCCTTCAAGAACGGTGGTTGGATGGAGAGTTTGCATGGATTACAGAAAGCTGAACAAGGCCACCAGAAAAGATCATTTCCCTTTACCCTTCATCGATCAAATGTTAGATAAATTAGCTGGAAGAGAGTACTATTGCTTCTTGGATGGTTACTCCGGGTACAATCAGATTTACGTGGCTCCAGAAGATCAACATAAAACTACCTTTACATGCCCATTTGGTACTTTTGCATATCGTAGAATGCCATTTGGGTTGTGTAACGCTCCCGCTACTTTTCGAAGGTGTATGATGGCCATCTTCTGGGACATGATAGATAATTTCCTTGAAGTGTTTATGGACGATTTCTCCGTGTTTGGTGATGATTTTGATATATGTTTAGACAACTTGGAGAAAGTGTTAGTAAGATGTAAGGAAACAGATTTGGTGCTCAACTGGGAGAAGTGTCATTTTATGGTTTGCGAAGGTATTGTTCTGGGTCACAAAGTTTCAAGTGGTGGGTTAGAGGTTGATAGAGCAAAGATAAAGGTAATTAAAACTCTTCCCCCTCCTGTTTTTGTTAAAGGGGTAAGGAGTTTTCTTTCCATGCTGGCTTTTATAGGCGTTTTATTAAGGATTTTTCTAAGATTGCTAAACCGTTATTGATGTCTCCCGATTTGTTCTAACTATTAGCCCTTTGGAGACATCTTTTTAGGTGAATAAATGACTTATTTGATAGACTTTTAGGCTTATTTGATCATATTGCACTTTCTTCCCTTGGAAATTAACTATTTGCAGAATCTGAGCTTTTGTGCCTAAATTTGACTATTTTTAATGCAAAGTTAATTGGTTCTTGAATTTCATGAAAGACCAATCCAAGGAGAAACAGTGAGAATAAAGTCTTAGTGTATTTTAGAGTGTTAGGAAATGATTTTGAGTCGATTTTCTATTTTTAGAGTACACTTTCCTATTTCGATTTCTTGATTTATTCTTTTTAAGCATATGCGGTTTAATTATTTATTTAATGTGAAGCTTTAAGAGATAAATGGTAATTACTTAGAGACCAAGTCAAGATAAAGATGAAAGGAAAGAAGATTTACATGGAAATAAGAAGATTTAGGAAAGATTTATTCAAAGGAGGAAAAGATAAAGCTGCATTTTGAAATCTGAAAATCCAGCCACGTTTTAGAGATTAAATCATAATAAAAGATTGGCTAGGATTCTGGACGAGTGGTCTGCACAAATAGAAAGCTCTTTCCAAGACAAGCAGTTTCATATATTGGAACTTCTCAAACGGATAAGTATTGAAAAAGATATGACCAAATCAAATCAGCAGAATCTTATCTTTTAGAGCTACGAATTTGAGAGTCTTTGACTTGTCTTCCACTCCAAGCAAAATTCGACCTAGGGTCTTCCAAAACCTATAAATACACCCCTTAACCTCCTACTTTCACACACTTCAGAGAATTACACAAGAGGCTTAAGGTTTTCAAGTCAGAGCAAGAAGGCAAGGAGAAGCTAGTGCTGGAGGAGTCCTGTTCTTCCATCATCAGTCATATTAACCTTTAGGTTCTTTATTTTCTTTCTGTAATTCGAAACTATGAATTCCTTTATTTTAATTTTAGTTTTTCATTCCGTTATGAACTAATTTCTTTAGTACTTGAGAATCGCTATATGGGTTGAACTTAATTTTGTTTAATTTATGTTTTCTGAATTTGGGATTTAATAGTTTAAATTAGACTAGGTATTTTGTGTTGACTATTATTTTGTTTTAATTACTAATTTTGAAGTCATGAATCAAACTTAGCTCATAGTAATTAGGCTATTCCATATAGTGGCGTATGGATCACCTTGACGGGGGGTTTAATTACAGACTTAGATAATAGACGCATAGTATCCGTTATTGACCTTGACAGGCTTAACTAACCATGGAGCCAATGAGGTAAATTATTATTCATCTGAAAGTAGCTTATATTCACCCTGACGGGGTTTGTAATACCGTAGGATAGCTCTTAGGTCCACCCTGACGGGGGCTAGGAGATATTAGAGTCCCGACTAGCACAATAATATCAGTTTAGCCCTTAAACAGAAGCATGAATTAGATAGCTTAGGTGAAACCCTTGCGAGGATCAAGTACTCTTTCTCATCTGAAGTTTCAAATCTCTTTTATTTGCTTTCTTTTAATTCCGTATTTTATTTTATTGCATCGTTTAATTTATAAAAACCAAACAAAAATCTTTACTTTATTTTTCTGTTAAGCAATTATTCGTACTTTTTGATTAATACCTGAGTTGTGCCTAATCCGTCCCTGCGAACGAACTCGATTTATCGAATATTACTTGGACAACCGTACACTTGCGGTGATTGTGGTTCCTTTACTTTCGCATTTATTTTATGACACACCAGGACCAACCTAGTTTTTGGCGCCGCTGCCGGGGACGGTAGCGTGTGACCCCGGTGTTAATCTTTTAGTAGTTTAATTGTTAGTTTAGTTTTTGTTTTATTTTTCAGTTTTACGCTTTGGGTTGTCTTTCTTTCTCAGGTTTACAGGTTTTGGTTTATGCGTGAAGATATTGTGATTCTTGCAAATCCCGAAAACCTAGTTCGAGAAGCAAACAAAAGAAAGAGAGACGCTAAAGCAAAAGAGTTAGAGGAGCAATTAGCAAGAGAAACAATGGCTGAAGACCCAGTTGACAATCGTCAAGTTGGAAATCAACAACTCAACCCTCCAGCTGCTCCTGTTGCTCAAAATAATGATCCGTGGTTCATCAATGGCCCTGAAGAAGCTCCGTTTCGAGCTCCTGCCCTCGGAATTGGCCCTGCAGATATTAATGTCGAGAGATACAGACCCGATCCTGGTATGCTATCTCAATTTCAAAGTTATGGCAATTTCCGAGGAGCACCTAGCGAAGATCCGATCCGTGCTGTACAGAAGTTCATGCAAATTTGTGATTCTTATATTACGCAAGGAGTAACTAAAGAGCAAATGTATTTTGCTAATTTTAGATACTTCGTTATTGATGGAGCAAGTGAGTGGCATGATTCTCAAGAACCCGGAACAATTACAACATGGGACGCATTACAAACCGCGTTCTTCGATAGATACTACCCAACGAATATGAGATTAGATGCGCAAGTTGAGATAACGTCATTCAAGCAAGAGGAAGACGAGACTTTGGGTAGAAGTTGGAAGAGATTTCAGATTTGCTTACGAAGAGTCCCTGATCATGGCCTCACAGAAATTCAACAGATGAAGATATTTTACCGAGGACTTGATGGCTCTTCAAGAAAGGATCTAGACTTGCTTTGTGGTGGTGCATTTCTACGGGTACAACCAGTTCATGCTAAGATTATTTTGAATAGAACTGTGACGAATGAACTAGGTTGGCACACCGTAAGAACACCTGTCCGAGGTGGAAATATTTCACTGATTGAAGAAAAATTCACCGCCATGGAAACAAAACTCGAACAACAGCTGAAACAGCTTACTCTGGCTATTACAAAAATTGCTACTGGTAGAAGATCAGATGTTAATGTTACACAAGAAGTTTATGGATGTTCTAACTGTGGTACACAAGATCATGATTGGGAGACCTGTCAAAACAGTCCAGAATCCGTAATGTTCGTATCCAACCGAGGAAATTACAATTCAAGTGGTCAAGGCTATCAACCGAATAGAAACCATCCGGGTTTCTGGTATTCAAATTCAAATGGGGCTGCTAATCCAACCTATGCATATCAACCACACCCCCAAGGAAACAACTTTCAACAAAGACCTCAGAACAACTACCAAGGTGGACAAGCATACGGAAACCAAGCTCAGAGACAGCCTCCTCAAGATGCTTATACCGAAACCATGAACCAGAAAGCTTTACCTGCTCAACCTCAAGAAGGTGCTCTAGATGTTCAACAAACCTTGACAACACTAATCACAATTCAACAAACTACAGCCGCAGCACTTAAATTGATGGAAACTCAGATGGCTCAGATAAATAAGCAACTAAATCAACGTCAGCAAGGACAATTACCAGGTGAAACTGAAGAACCTAAGCAAAAAGAAGATTGTAATGCAGTAACACTTCGAAGTGGTAAGAATCTCCTACCACCTCCTTTTCCCGTAATGAAAGAAAAAGAAACAAATGTGAAGGAAAAACTGGTAAAAGATGTGGGGGAGAAAGAAGATGAACCTGAAGCAATAGAAGTGGAGAAGATTCTGGAAAAGCCAAAGAAGCCAGATACTACAGTAACCCGTCCTCCTCCACCTTTTCCCTCGAGAGTTCAGAAGAAAGGCGATATAGCTGACTATCAGAAATTCCTGGATGTGGTACGTGGTCTTAATATTAACATTCCATTCTTAGATGTCATTAGAGATGTGCCGAAATATGTCAAATTCCTGAAGAGAGGCATCGCCAACAAAAGACCACACCTTGAGAATGAGATGATAGGTTTGCCTGAAGAATGTAGTGCCATATGCCAAAGCAAATTGCCACCAAAACTACTTGATCCTGGGAGTTTTACAATTCTTATTTCCATTGGCAATGAGTGGCAAGGTAAAGCTTTGTGTGATTTGGGAGCGAGTATCAATCTCATGCCCAAATCAATTTTCGAGATGTTGAAGATAGGAGAAGCAAGGCCGACATCCATGGTCTTACAAATGGCTGACAGATCCCTTGTACATCCAGAGGGACGCATAGAAGATGTCCTCGTCAAGGCAGGTACTTTAATTTTTCCTGTCGATTTTGTTATTCTTGAATACGACGCGGATAGGAATGTCCCCATCATCTTGGGACGACCATTCCTAGCCACGGGGCGTACTGTTATTAATGTAGAAAACGGAGAATTGACAATGCGTATCCAAGACGAGGAGGTAAAGTTTGCGAGAAGACTGTTTCCAATTGGACGTAATTGATTTAGCCACACGAGATGTATGGGAATACATGAACTTCAGTGATATCTTGCAAGCTGCCCTAACACTTGACTTACCAAAACCAATTGAAGAGTTAGCCGAAACAGTGGCAACTCTTAACTCTGGATATCCGAAGCAGAAGCGTCTCACTTATGAACCTGTCCGAGAACCAGGGGAGATAGTTCTTAAAAATAAACCATCTATCGAAGCTCCCCCGAAACTAGAAGAAAACCCGCTTCCGACTCACCTGAGGTATGCGTATTTAGGTACTAACAAAACTCTACCTGTTATTGTTTCAGCTACTTTAACAGGTCTTCAAGAAAAAAAACTATTGCGCATCCTATGAGCTAACAAATAGGCGATTGGTTGGACTATTGCTGACATCAAAGGTATTAGTCCTTCCTATTGCCAACACAAGATCATTCTGGACGATGAAAATGCGCGCTCAATCGAAGGACAAAGAAGATTAATGCCAGCTATGAAAGAAGTGGTGAAGAAAGAGGTTATCAAGTTGCTAGACGCAGAATTATCTATCCTATTGCTAGCAGTGAATGGGTGAGTCCGGTTCAATGCGTACCAAAGAAGGGTGGTATTACTACCATCTTGAATGAACAGAATGAATCCATACCATCAAGGACCGTTGTGGGTTGGAGAGTGTGTATGGATTACCGTAAGTTGAACAAGGCCACCAGAAAAGATCACTTCCCTCTTCCGTTTATTGATCAGATGTTAGACAAGCTAGCTGGTAGAGAATATTATTGCTTTTTGGATGGTTATTCAGGGTACAATCAGATTTATGTAGATCCAAAAGACCAACACAAGACCACTTTTACATGTCCTTTTGGTACCTTTGCCTTTCGAAGGATGCCATTTGGATTATGTAATGCACCTTCTACTTTTCAAAGATGTATGATGGCGATTTTCTGGGACATGATCGATGATTTCCTTGAGGTATTTATGGATGACTTCTCTGTATTTGGTGATAACTTTGATGAGTGCTTGCGGAATTTGGAGAAGGTGTTAGTTAGATGCAAGGAAACTGACTTGGTTTTGAACTGGGAAAAATGTCACTTTATGGTTCGTGAAGGTATAGTGTTGGGACACAAGGTTTCGTCGCGCAAAGATTGAGGTAATTAAAACTCTTCCCCCTCCAATTTCTGTTAAAGGGGTGAGAAGTTTCTTAGGTCATGCTGGTTTTTACCGACGTTTCATCAAGGATTTTTCCAAGATCTCTAAACCATTATGTAACTTACTTGAAAAGGACGCCAAATTCCTTTTTGATGAAGCTTGCATGATGGCCTTTCAACAGATTAAAGAGAAGCTTATTTCTCCACCTATTGTATTACCTCCTGATTGGAAGATTCCGTTTGAAGTTATGTGTGATGCTAGTGATCTTGCTATGGGTGCTGTTCTGGGACAACAAAAAGATAAGGTATTTCATTCCATCTACTACGCTAGTAAAGTCTTTACAAGTGCTCAAGTGAATAATACCGTAACAGAGAAGGAGTTACTACCTGTAGTATATGCATTCGACAAATTTCGTTCCTATCTTCTTGGGGCGAAAGTTGTTGTTTTTACTGATCATTCTGCAATTAGATACCTTATGGAAAAGAAAGATGCTAAGCCGCGTTTAATCAGATGGGTGTTATTGTTGCAAGAGTTTGACTTAGAAATTCGAGATCGAAAGGGTTGTAATAATCAGGTTGCAGATCATCTGTCACGTCTTGAAGGTTCAGAGCTTAATAATGATCCTGAGTTGGTTCGAGAAGAGTTTCCTGATGAGAGTTTATTTGGTATACATGATGGTACTCCTTGGTATGCTGACATTGTGAATCTTATTGTGAGTGGTAACTTTCCTCAAGGAGCCACATCACAAGACAAGAAAAGATTGATCCATCGTGCTAAACAGTTCTTTTGGGAGGATCCCTTCCTCTACAAAATGTGTAGTGATCAAATGGTGAGGAGATGCATACTTGAGAAAGAAGCTTGGGCAGTGGTTGCGGGTTGTCATGATTTGCCATACGGAGGACACTTCAAAGGAGACCGCACAGCTGCTAAGGTACTACAATCCGGTTTTTATTGGCCTACCTTACATAAAGATTGTCATGAGTACGTTCAGAAATGTCATAGATGCCAGTTTACTGGTAATATATCCAAGAGGCATGAGATGCCGCGTAATAATGTGCTTGAAGTTGAGATATTTGATGTATGGGGTATTGATTTCATGGGTCCTTTCGTACCGTCTAATGGGAATCTTTACATCCTACTAGCTGTTGATTACGTGTCTAAATGGGTAGAGGTTGTAGCTCTACCAACTAATGATTCGCGAGTAGTGATTAAATTCTTAAAATCACACATCTTCACTAGACATGGGACACCTCGAGTTATTATCAGTGATAGTGGTTCACACTTTGTAACAAATATCTGAAGACAGTTCTAGAGAAGTACGGTGTGAGACATCGTGTATCTACCGCGTATCATCCACAAGCCAATGGTCAAGCTGAGGTCTCTAATCGAGAGGTAAAATCTATTCTGGAAAAGACTGTTGGCCCCACAAGGAAGGATTGGTCTATGAAGCTAGATGATGCATTGTGGGCTTATCGTACTGCGTTCAAGACACCTGTGGGTGCATCTCCGTATCGTATTGTTTATGGTAAGGATTGTCACTTACCTCTTGAACTTGAAATGGGTGCCTATTGGGCAATTGCGGAGATGAATATGGATCCAACCTTAGCTACGGAGAATCGTATGATGAAGCTGAATGAACTTGATGAGTTTCGATTACATGCTTATGAGAACGCGAAGCTTTACAAAGAGAACACGAAGAGGTGGCATGATAATCGTATCCGTGCAAAGACATTCGAAGTGGGACAGAGGGTCCTAAAATACAACTCCAAGTTCAGCAATTATCCGGAGAAGTTGAGATCGAAGTGGTCGGGTCCTTACATTGTGACCAAGGTTACGCCTCATGGAGCTATAGAGATTGAGCATCCAACTGAACACCACACCTTTATGGTGAATGGTCATCGTTTGAAAATCTATCATGAAGGCGAGGATACTAATCGCATGGTGGATCCACATCCTGGGGAGGTCATGTACCTCCTTGAAGCTGAATAGATGCAAGAGGTAACCCGTCGAGCTTAACGACGTTAAACAAAAGCCAATTCATTGTATATTAGTTTATTGCTTTAAGTTTTTCAATTCCTAGTGTATATTTCTAAGTTAGTGTCGAGTTTTATTTTCTACCTTTTCAAAGAAATGAGAAGGGTATTGTGTTGATAGTGCAGGAATTGAGTTTGGGATGCTAGGAAAAATTCTTGGAGAGATTCAAAGTCTGGCGCGGACTACCCCTGCGGTGTACCCCATATACCGAAGGGATGTACCGCGCCCCAAAAACCCGTACCACGGGTCGCGTACCATGGGTCTTATCCAGAGGCGAGAAAAAAGAAGGCTGATAGGCGCGGTGCACCGCACCCTACACCGCACGCCCAAAACGCGTGCCACGGGGTATGCACCGCGGTTTTTTTCACGGAGCACGTGCGGACTACCCCATGCACCGCACCCCTGCACCGCACGGCAAAACGCGTGCCACGGGGTGCTAGCACGGGTACAAGACAGGGGCGAAAAATTAACATTAACAGCGTTGCGGTGTACCCCGCGGTATACCCCATGCACCGCAGGGATGCACCGCGCCAGGCGGTTTGTGAAGAGTTTGAAGCCCATTCAACTTCTTACCTTAAGGAGATAAACCCTAGCCTCTTCCACACGAATTTTCCAGCTCCCAACCCTATAAAAACACCTTGAAGCTTGATTAAACCTCCACAACAAACACATTAACATCATTAAATCCCTTCTCCATCCTCCATAAACACATCCTCTCCATCAAATTCATCACAAAACACCATTAAACACAATCAAGATCATCAAGCGTTCAAGAGTTCTTCCAAGATTCATCAAGAAAACAACTTCCTTTATCTAATCCAAGCAAGAAACTCAAGCTATACCAAGTTTTCTTAACTTTATTCTATCCTTGGTATAAACTTGAGTTTGGGGTCAATTCAACCATGACAAACAGAACAGATGCTTTGGATTACAAGAAGAGGTGTTGTATCCTAGGGAAGAACAAGAATTTGCCTGGTTCCACAATCGAAAAGGCCATCAATCTTGATGAGCCTATTGAAGAAACACAAGAAGAAAAGGCACCTGCACCACCACAACACGGGAAATTAACAGCAAGGATGAGGGTATCATCAAAGCCTGAAGACAAGACACAAATTCAAGATCAAGGTTCTTCCTCTTCTCAAACTAATTCTGGTATTCCTCCATGGGCTCGCAATTTTCAACAATAATTCGAACTTTTACGATTAGACATCGGAGCACTTTGGAAGGAAATTACACAGATTAAGTCAACATTGGAAGAGGTAACTTTGTACATGAATATTGATAATTATTCTCCCCCTTCGGAGGAGGACACGATGGATCTTCATGGCCAGGTACCCCGTTCTAATTCTTCTTCTTAATTGATGGTAGGCACTAATTAGGTAGTTTAGTTTAATTTTATTGCTTTATTGAGTCTTTTTCGATGCCGTGAGGACACGACTCACTTTTGAGTTTGGGGTGGGGTTCGTTGCCTCATCCCAATTTTTTGTGATTTACATGCTTTCAATAAAATTAATCTTAGGGTTGCATTGACTGTAGAGAATTTTAAATGCCCCATCAAGCATGCTTTTTATGAATTAATGATAGAAAATAGTTGACTTTAGGAGTTAGTATGAAGCTGAACTTTAATTGCATGCAAATATGAGATGATTAATAGGAAAAATTAATGAACAATGCAAAAGAAGTAAACTTGTGCTTAAGGATAATAGGTGGTTTGTAGAACGTGAGATCTAAATGAGTAGAGAACCCACTTAGGTATGAACTAGGGACAAGTTGTGTAGATAGGAAGATGATAGAGGCAGTTCTTTGTTAGCCCTTTGAATCCTTTTTGGCTGTCTATCCCTGAATTAATTTTATCCTTCTTAGACAAATTTTTAGCCTTTAAGCCTTTCTTTTGTCGCCACATTATAAGCCAATTTCCCTTTAGATTATTAGGCATGACCATATGACCCGCACTTGAATCACGATCCTGAGACTTCCTGTCTTGAGCTTGAGTTTGGGGTGGTGGGTCCACTATATGGGAATTTACATTGGGTTGGGAGTTTTGAGCTTATCAATGATGCTATGTGCTTTATATGATGATGATTCACAGGTTTATTGTATTGTAACCCTTTGCCGGGGTAATAGTGAATGGAAAAGAAGCTTCGAGCTCAAGTTATGAATAGGCATAACTATGAAAAATAGCATGATATCTCAAACATAAAACGAGAGTCATAGCTATACAAAAGAAAAATGAATGATTTGAAAAGAAAATATATTCGGACCATCAAAGTGGAAAATTTTAAGTGAATCATCCTTAGTGCTTATTGGGATAATTTGGGGACGCTAATTAAGCACGTCAATTGGGTTGAGTGAGAACGTTATTCGAGTGTAAACTCAAGCTCTTGGACACTTTTGTTGATGGTAAGTGAGGAGAGAGCCAAAAGCTCACTTCAAATTTACCAAATATAAATACCATACCGTCCTTCAGCCTATGCTAAAACCGTAAAGACCTCGTGATTCCTAGATGCACAGTGAGTTAATAGGGATTAATCTAAGTGGAACATTCAACACAAGTAAAGATCGAGGAACACCCTATAGCCACCATCTTGAGATAAGTATTAAGCGTAACCTTCTAGCATTGTGAAATTAATTTTGGATTGATATTGTTTTGTATTTGATTTTGCATGATAAGCATATGTGTATATTAATTCCTAGATTAGACTATATGAAATTTGTTTTAAGTTTTGTTTTGGGAGTATTTTATAGATTCTACCTTCTGCGTTCACCTAAAAGATCCTTTGTTTTTATTTTACTTTGTCAGGACGACAAAGGTTTGAGTTTGGGGTCTTGATGTCTCCCGATTTGTTCTAATTATTAGCCCTTTGGAGATCTCCTTTTAGGTGAATAAATGACTTATTTGATAGACTTTTAGGCTTATTTCATCATATTGCACTTTCTCCCCTTGGAAATTAACTATTTGCAGAATCTGAGCTTTTGTGCCTAAATTTGACTATTTTTAATGCAAAGTTAATTGGTTCTTGAATTTCATGAAAGACCAATACAAGGAGAAAAAGTGAGAATAAAGTCTTAGTGTATTTTAGAGTGTTAGGAAATGATTTTGAGTCGATTTTCTATTTTTAGAGTACACTTTCCTATTTCGATTTCTTGATTTCTTGATTTATTCTTTTTAAGCATATGCGGTTTAATTATTTATTTAATGTGAAGCTTTAAGAGATAAATGGTAATTACTTAGAGACCAAGTCAAGATAAAGATGAAAGGAAATAAGATTTACATGGAAATAAGAAGATTTAGGAAAGATTTATTCAAAGGAGGAAAAGATAAAGCTGCCTTTTGAAATCTGAAAATCCAGCCACGTTTTAGAGATTAAATCATAATAAAAGATTGGCTAGGATTCTGGACGAGTGGTCTGCACCAATAGAAAGCTCTTTTCAAGACAAGCAGTTTCATATATTGGAACTTCTCAAACGGATAAGTATTGAAAAAGATATGACCAAATCAAATCAGCAGAATCTTATCTTTTAGAGCTACGAATTTGAGAGTCTTTGACTTGTCTTCCACTCCAAGCAAAATTCGACCTAGGGTCTTCCAACACCTATAAATACACCCCTTAACCTCCTACTTTCACACACTTCAGAGAATTACACAAGAGGATTAAGGTTTTCAAGTCAGAGCAAGAAGGCAAGGAGAAGCTAGTGCTGGAGGAGTCCTGTTCTTCCATCATCAGTCATCTTAACCTTTAGGTTCTTTATTTTCTTTCTGTAATTTGAAACTATGAATTCCTTTATTTTAATTTTAGTTTTTCATTTCGTTATGAACTAATTTCTTTAGTACTTGAGAATCGCTATATGGGTTGAACTTAATTCTGTTTAATTTATGTTTTCTGAATTTGGGATTTAATAGTTTAAATTAGACTAGGTATTTTGTGTTGACTATTATTTTGTTTTAATTACTAATTTTGAAGTCATGAATCAAACTTAGCTCATAGTAATTAGGCTATTCCATATAGTGGCGTATGGATCACCTTGACGGGGGGTTTAATTACAGACTTAGATAATAGACGCATATTATCCGTTATTGACCTTGACGGGCTTAACTAACCATGCAGCCAATGAGGTAAATTATTATTCATCTGAAAGTATATTATATTCACCCTGACGGGGTTTGTAATACCGTAGGATAGCTCTTAGGTCCACCCTGACGGGGGCTAGGAGATATTAGAGTCCCGACTAGCACAATAATATCAGTTTAGCCCTTAAACAGAAGCATGAATTAGATAGCTTAGGTGAAACCCTTGCGAGGATCAAGTACTCTTTCTCATCTGAAGTTTCAAATCTCTTTTATTTGCTTTCTTTTAATTCCGTATTTTATTTTATTGCATCGTTTAATTTATAAAAACCAAACAAAAATCTTTACTTTATTTTTCTGTTAAGCAATTATTCTTACTTTTTGATTAATACCTGAGTTGTGCCTAATCCGTCCCTGTGAACGAACTCGATTTATCGAATATTACTTGGACAACCGTGCACTTGCGGTGATTGTGGTTCCTTTACTTTTGAATTTATTTTATAACACACCAGGACCAACCAGTTATGCAACTTACTCGAAAAGGATTCCAAATTCCTTTTTGATGAAGCTTGTTTAGCGGCCTTCCAAGCAATTAAGGAAAAGCTTAATTCTGCTCCTATAGTGTTACCTTCAGATTGGAATTTACCGTTTGAGGTTATGTGTGATGCGAGTGATTTGTGTATGGGAGCTGTATTGGGACAGAGAAAAGAGAAGGTTTTTCATTCGATTTACTATGCTAGTAAAACTTTTAGTGGTGCTCAGATTAATTACACAGTTACAGAAAAGGAGTTGCTAGCAGTTGTATATTCATTTGATAAATTTCGCTCTTATCTTCTTGGAGCGAAAGTTATTGTTTATACAGATCATTCCGCGATCAGATTTCTTATGGAAAAGAAAGATGTGAAACCAAGGTTAATCAGATGGGTGTTATTGCTTCAAGAGTTCGATTTAGAGATCAAAGATAGAAAGGGTTGTGAGAATCAGGTGGCAGATCATCTATCGCGTTTAGAGGGTTCAGAGATAAATAGTGGTACTGAAGCAGTTAGAGAAGAGTTTCCTGATGAGAGTTTATTCGTTGTTCGAGATTATGAAGCTCCGTGGTATGCAGATATTGAGAATTTAGTGGTGAGTGGTGTTTTTCCTGAAGGTTCTACTTATCAAGAAAGAAAGAGGTTAGCTCATCGTGCTAGACAGTTCTTTTGGGAGGATCCGTTCCTCTACAAAGTTTGTGCTGACCAAATGATACGAAGATGTGTAGCAAGGGAGGAGACTGAAGCCATTATAGCTGGATGCCATGATTCACTATATGGAGGACATTTCAAGGGAGATAGAGCTGCTGCAAAGGTATTCCAATCAGGTTTTTACTGGCCTTCTCTTGTTAAAGATTGTCATGAGTATGTTAAGAAATGCACGAGATGCCAGTTTACCGGAAACATATCAAAGAGGGATGAGATGCCACGTAATAATGTATTAGAAGTTGAAATATTCGATGTTTGGGGTATAGACTTTATGGGTCCTTTCGTTCCTTCAAATGGTAACCTCTACATCTTATTAGCTGTTGATTATGTGTCTAAGTGGGTAGAAGCGGTGGCTTTACCTACCAATGATTCACGAGTGGTGATTAAGTTCTTGAAATCACATATTTTCACTAGACATGGCACACCTAGAGTGATTATTAGCGATGGGGGATCCCATTTCGTTAATAAATATCTGAAGACTGTTCTAGAGAAGTATGGAGTAAGACACCGTGTTTCGGCTAACTATTCTATTGGCTTTGGTAAGTCAAGTGTTAGGGAAGCTTGCAAGATATCTCTGAAATTCATGTAGTCCCATACTTCTCGTGTGGATAGGTCAATTACGTCCAATCGGAAACAATCCTCTCGAAAATATGGAAACTTCATAGCCCCAAACAAGTTGAACTTTACCTCCTCGTCTTGGATTCGCATTGTTAATTCCCCGTTTTCTACATCAATCACAGTACACCCCTTGGCTAGGAATGGTCGTCCCAAGATAATGGGGACATTTTTATCGGCGTCGTATTCAAGTATAACAAAAGTAACAGGAAAAATTAAAGTACCTGCCTTGACAAGGACATCTTCTACACATCCCTCTGGATGTGCGAGGGATATTTCAGCCATTTGCAAGACCATGGATATCGGCCTTGCTTCTCCTATCTTCAACATCTCGAAAATTTATTTGGGCATGAGATTAATACTCGCTCCCAAATCACACAAAGCCTTTCCTTGCCACTCATTGACAATGGAAATAGGAATCGTAAAACTACCAGGATCAAGTAGTTTTGGTGGAAATTTGCTTTGACATATGGCGCTATAGTCTTCAGGCAAACCAATCATCTTATTCTCAAGGTATGGTCTTTTGTTGGCGATGGATCTCTTCAAGAATTTGACATACTTTGGCACATCTCTAATGGCATCTAAGAATGGAATGTTAATATTAAGACCTCTTACCACATTTAAGAACTTCTGATAGTCAGCCATGTCTCCTTTCTTCTGAACTCTCGAGGGAAAAGGTGGAGGAGGACGGGTTTCTATAACATCTTTCTTCTTTGGCTTTTCTAGAATCTTCTCCATTTCCACTACTTCAGGTCCATCTTCTTTCTCCACCATATCTTTTACCGGTTTCTCTTTTACAGTTGTTTCTTTTTCTTTCATTACGGGAAAAGGAGGTGGTGGGAGCTTCTTACTGCTTCTAAGTGTTACCGCATTACAATCTTCTCTTTGCTTGGGTTCTTCAGTATCGCTCGGAAGTTGTCCTTGTTGACGTCGACTCAATTGCTTCAACATTTGAGCTATTTGATTTTCTAACATTTTAATTGCTGCAGATGTAGATTGTTGCTCTAGGCTAGCTTTTGTTTGAATGTTGATTAATGTCAACAAGGTTTGATGAACATCTAACGCACCTTCTTGAGGTTGAGCAGGTAGGGCTTTTTGATTCATGGTCTCGGTGTAAGTGTCTTGAGGAGGTTGTCTCTGAGCTTGATTTCCGTAAGCTTGTCCACCTTGGTGGTTGTTCTGTGGTCTTGGTTGATAGTTATTACCTTAGGGACGCGGTTGATATGCATAAGTCGGAATAGCGGCCCCATTTGGATTTGAATATTGGAAACCCGGATGGTTTCTATTCGGTTGATAACCTTGACCACTTAAATTATAATTCCCTCGGTTGGAAACGAACATTACGGCTTCTGGATTGTTTTGACAATGCTCCTAATCATTATCTTGTACACAACAGTTAGAACATCCATAAACTTCTTGTGTCACATTAACATCTGCCTTTCTACCTGAAAAACCCTTGGTAATAGCTAGAGTTAGTTGTTTTAATTGTTGCTCCAAAGTGGTCTTCAATTTATTCTCCAATGAGGAGAATTTTTTTTCGATTAAAGCGCTAATCTCTCTTCCACCTCGGATAGGTGTTCTCACGGTATTCCAACCCATCTCATTCGTCACTGTTTTATTCAAAATATACTTAGCATGGATTGGTTGTACCTGTAAAAATCCACCACCACAAAGTAGGTCTATGTCTTTTCTTGAAGGTCCATCAAGGCCTCTATAAAATATCTTCATCTGTTGAATTTGTGTAAGGCCATGATCAGGGACTCTTCTCAAAAATATCTGAAATCATGTCCAACTTCTACCCAAAGTCTCGTCTTGATTTTGTTTGAATGAGGTCAACTCAACTTGCGCGTCTAATATTATATTTGTTTGGTAGTATCTATCGAAGAACGCAGTTTGTAATGCGTCCCAGGTAGTAATTTATCCAGTTTCTTGAGAATCATGCAATTCACTTGCTCCATCAATAACGAAATACCTAAAATTTGCGAAATGAATTTGATCTCTTGTCACTCCTTGCGTAATATAGGAATCGCAAATTTGCATGAACTTCTGTACAGCACGGATTGGATCTTCGCCAGGTGCTCCTCGGAAATTTCCATAACTCTGAAATTGAGATAACATACCAGGATCGAGTCTGAATCTCGCGACGTTAATATCTGCAGGGCCAATTCCGAAGGCAGGAGCTCGATATGGAGCTTGTTCAGGTCCATTGACGAACCACAAATAATTGTTGTAAGGAGGTTGAACTTGTGGAAGATTCTGACCATTCTGTTGATTCAGTTATTGATTTTTGACACCTTCCATTTCTGCTTCTCTAGCCAACCTCTCTTCTAACTCTTCTGCTTTAGCTTCTCTCTTTCTTTTGTTTGCTTCTCGAACTAGGTTTTCGGGATTCTCAAGGATCACGAGATCTTCAAGCATATACCAAAACCTGTAAACCTGAGAAAGAAAGACAACCCAAAGCGTAAAACTGAAAAATAAAGCTAAAACTAAACTAACAATTAAACTACTAAAGATTAACATCGGGGTCACACGCTACCGTCCCCGGCAGCAACGCCAAAAACTCACCTGATGTCTCCCTATTTGTGATGATTTAATCCTAGTTGGAGACATCTTTTTTAGTGATTTAGGAAGCCTTTGGGTCGATTTTCTTGAGAAATGCTACACTTTCCTATTTTGAGTCTTGATTTAGTAAATTATTATTTTTAGAGCATATTGGGTTTAATTATTTATTTAGTGTGAAGCTTTAAAGATAATTATGGAGATTAATTAGATTCCAAGTCAAAGACTAAAAGATATGGAAAGAGATAAGCATGGTAATTGGAGATAAGGAAAGAAAAGCTAAAAACATGGAAAAGGAAAGACTGCCATAAATCTGAATTCCAGCACCTACGACAACAAATCAGCTTATATCTCAAAATAGGTTTGGAATTTGGAGAAACTATCAAGTGAAAAGTTGAATATCTTTCCGAGACAATGAATTTCGACTACTCATACGCGTCAAACGGATGAGTATTGAAGCTGCTAGGACCAAAACAAAAACGGGCCTGATTCCATGTTTTAAGGTTACGAATTTGAGTTGGGCTTGGAGTCCACTACTTACCTTTTCCTTCAAGAAAAAGAATTAGGGTTCCTAAACACCTATAAATACACCCTTATACCATTGTAAAAATGTCCTTGCTCAGTTTTAAGCTTAGGCGTAGTCCTTACTTGTATTTTCTGAGTTTTGAATAATAGCTTAGCCTTTAATTTAATATTTATCCTTAGAATCAAGCTATTCATCCAAGAAGCAAGCTGACCTATAGAGGAAGACTAGAAGAAGAAGTTGGAGAGTGACGAACTCCTCTTCTACATCTCTCCTTCTCTATATTTAGGGTATTTAGCTATAGATTTATGCTCAACCATATTTCTAAACTTTTATTCTGTAAGTTTTACTTTTTATTGTTGGGTTATTATTTTGTCATTAAATTCATTAATACTATTTGTTATTTTAATTGATTTGAGCTTGCCGTATATTGTTATTATATGTTTTGACTTATTTTTACATCCCTAGATTTGGCCAATCTTAGGATTATTCTTAGTTATTGACAACACCACATAATCGTCTAGTTTTGATCATTTGCCTAACTAGATAGCCATAAAGGTTTGATTTAATCACCAATCATTACTCAGGAATCCTTGGTAGTGGTGAGGTTGCTCCTAAACCTAATAGAGGCTAGGTAGAATTTAGAATCCTGGTTAATATATAATGCTTAATCTGTGACAGGTTAGAATAACAACTTAGTAAAATAGACTCATATTAGTGATCCTAATCTGTTTGACTTACATTCATATTTATTTATTTGTTTTCATTATTTATTTATTCGCGTTAGACAATTGTTCATCTTAGCTTATATTTTATTCTAAACATATAAATTCATCTACGCTTGTTAAACATAAGTAGATCTAACGGATTAAATCCCTGCGAACGTACTTAACTTATCATTAAAACTTGCAAATGATATGTGATACTTGCAGTGAGTTCCGTGGTTCTCAAGGGTGTGTGCTCTTTATTATTATCTTTATTTATCTATTATTTTATCACACCTTTGCCCCCACCATCACCCTACATATCGTTTTATGGATTTGATTTCTAAACTCAAGATAGTGTCGTTCTCACCCCCTTGATTTTGAGGGGCAGTGTTAGATTATCTATATTATATATCGTATATTTATTTCTACATTAGTTAGAGAGATAATCTACCATAGTTATTACCTTCTCTCCAAATTTAGAATTATCATAAATATAACTATGTAATGTATCATAAGTATCACTTGCATATATACAAAGTACAATTTTCTAATAGTCTTTTCTTTACATTTCAAAAATTGCAATGAGAAATGGAAAGAACATAGTCGGACCCAGAGCATTCACATAGGATAAATTAAAGTAGTTCCAGAGGCTTCTTAACTCAAACAATATACAGTATATAGTTTACATCACCAAGACTATTCTTAATTTAATTTCTTTTATCCCCTTTAGTGATTACATATTTTTTTAATTTTTAATATGGAGTTGCCCATCTAGTTGTCTAATCTTCTTTGATGGTTTTCAATAAATTTTCTTGTAACTTATTACTTCTCTCGCGATCAATATTATCTATTAAGCTCCCATTGTGTTCCAGACTCAAAATCATAATAATCAGTATCAATTCGATCAAATGTTGAATACAGTTAAGAATACGGATTTACACATAATAAATATTATTTTACGCAATGAACAAAATTAATATATGGCGTCATTTTTCTCTCTCCCCCAAGTTTCTAGTTTTCCAAGAGCATAATATGGTATAATACTCAAACTTTACCATCTAATAAAATATGTAAATAGTCGTTATTTGTAAATGATTATTATATGTGAATCCATTTTCTTGATTATTGAATTGAAAATCATTTGGTTACCCAATATAGGTGCTTCTATCATAGTCATTGGTTATGGATGACTGAGATGTGTATGCATTTGTGTATGTGAAGAAGACGTATATGATCATTAATATTAATGAGGGATGGGGTAGGATAAAATAGATTGGGGAGGAGAGGAGAGGAGTGTGTAAATTTATACAATATTTTGAGATTTTTATTTTTATTTTTTTTCATAACGTATGTGGTTAAATAGGTGGATGTGTGAGGAGGTGGTGCAAAGAATATAATAACTATTGGGGTTTCATTTGATTTTTAAAGTTGATGGGATTAAATAATAAAATTGAAGGTGGGTGTAAATAAAATAATAAACTTAAGGTTTTTTAATGATGTATAATGGGTTAAATAATATTTGAATAATTATTTAAATATTTCTTAGAGTCTGAGAATTTTTGTAATTTTTTTTGAATTTTAAATGATTAAATATGACTTGAGAGTAAAAATTGACAAAAAAAAAATAAAAAAAATGAGTAAGAAAGGTGTATATCTAAAGTTCAAGATAACTATACAAAATAAAAGGTAGCGTGTCAAAACACGAATAGTTCAGGGAACAGGTTAAAACAAGTAAAAAGATTAATGTAGGCATTTTATTTATATATATTTTAGTATTTTTTTATTAAATGTTATTCTAAAAGAATGTTAAATTCAAGTAGCTCATTTGTCTCAATAAAACTCGTGTCGAGATCCTAGTGGTCAATCTTCTAAAAATAAAACGGGTCAAAAACTATAAAATAAATAATTAAGAGCACTAAAAAAATAAATTAAGGTTATATCTAAACTTCCTATTTCCACATCACAGCTCTCTTCCCTCACCCTCTCAACCTGATCCCCATTTCCCTATCTCTGTTAATTACAGTTCCTATCAACTCCACTTACGACGCCTTCTTCTCATCTCAAGGCTCAGTCCCCCTCAGATCCATCAACGATGGCAAATAGTTTTTGAAAACGCCGCACCGTTCAATTTCATCATTTTCTCTTCCAACTCATCAAGCAGAGATAATATTATCTCTATACGGTCCTTGTAAATCATTCTCTCTCTATATAGATTAATTTTATTAATAAAAACTACAAATATCAACTATTCTTTATCTTTTTTTCTAGATCTGATAATAAATTAAGTACTGCTATAATATAGATTTGTAATTGACTGTTAACATATTGTGAACTTGTGGTAAATTTTTTATTCACTATAAATTTTCAATAATAAAAGTTTAATCATATGGATTTTAATTACTACTTACAACTTCAATATGGAGAAACTTACACGAATTTTATTGCGATTTTTTATTGACTGTTTATTTGGTAAATATTTTCCGATTTTCTCCCTTTTAAGTTAGAAATTTGTTTTTGATTTCTTTTGTAAATTTTGTTGAGATTGTTTATTATTCAACAGATCTGTTAAAAAAAATTAAAATTCATATTGGGTATCATGCGATGATTGAATTTGATCTTTTTTCAGGTGATGTATATGCAAAAAACATTTTTTATTTAAATGAAAAGATCAAAGATCATGTCATTTCAATCATCAACCAAAACATAGACAACAATGCGAGAAAAGGTAAAACATACTATTTGGATGTAATTTTTCAAGATTGATTATCTAATGACTCCATTTATAAAGGTAAGTTTAAGTCTAATGAGTCCCTAATTTTAGTAGAAAGTTGGGGGTTGGATTATAAATAATGGACCTCTAACTTACATATTATAGAAAACTCAATTCTTGGGTACCAAATTCATAAAAAATTTAAGCCACATCTGACTAGATTTACATGACTCGTTACATTTCCTTTCAATTTTTTTTATTACCCTTAATCTTCTTTTTTTTCGATGTATGGGTGTCCGGGCCAGCTTACGCGCACCACGACTAATCTCATAGGAAATATACACGCCTCCTTATGCATACTTCCACTTAATCAGAACTAGGTTACCCATGTTCAGGGAGGAGACTCGAACCATGCACCCCTTGCTTACCCCCTTTAAGGGCTCAAGAAATAACACGGCTGAGGGGATTCGAACCCTGTACCTCCTAGTTGAGAGACAGGATCCTGGCCACTGAGCTAGTCCCAGTGGTTTTATTACCATTAATCTTGTCTCTCTTTATGGTTCATGTTGCATTTTTTTTCTTTTTTACCTCTTCAAGTGCATAATTACTGCATTATTCTAATTAAAAAAAACCAAAGCATATACATTAATGAAATATAATAAATATATCTACAAGAAAAATTTACATTTATTTAAAATTATTATAATCATAGGACGGTGGAAAATATGTAAAATAATTATAATCTAAATTATAAATTAATATTTTAATATTTATTTCAAACATTATTGTAAAGAATTTAAAAATAATAAATCAGTTGCATAAGTAATGAAAATTTTAAAATCAATAAGTTAGATGAAATAGATTTTTTTTGTTAGAATGGAGAGGTTGGTGTTATGCTAGGCAGGGGGTCTAGAGAGAGAATGGGCATGAGATGTTGGTGTTCCAGTTTTCTCGACTAGAAATTGGTTAATTTGTAATAAGATATAGCGTGCTTTACTTTGTAAAAAAAAAATAAAAAAGTAGAGAAGTTGAAATAGGAAGATTGTTAGGCTAAGTCCAACAACTCACTATTTTTTTAGACATAATTGGAAGTCAAATTACGACGTTTAACTTCCCACAACAATTTTGCTCCAACAACTTCCCTATTTCAATTTCCAGTATTACAATTTTATATTCAAATATTATTTTAATAATTTTATTTTAATAAAAAATCTTTATTTACATATTTTATAAAAGTTATATATTAATTATAATTATATTTATAATTATATATTCCACACATTTATAATTTGTAGAAACATATTATTTTATTTTATTTTGAAAATAATATAATTTATAAAAAAAATCTTTTACAGGTGACAGAGGAGAAGTTGGTGGTAGAATGAGCAGTAGCTCTCCATCAACTGAGAGTGAATCGTCTGGTGGAGGTCCGCCACCACTACCAAGGAGAGTGACTCGAGATGATGGCATGCCATGGAAATGATTGTGTTAACCCCCCGAGCTATGGATCTTGCTGAGCAGCTCGGGGTTTTTTTATGTATTTTTTAGTTGAAAAAACCACACTAGTTGTAGTCTTTATCTTTTTGCATACATCAGTTGTAGTGTTTATCGATGTTAGTTTTTTATAATAGTTTGACTTGTGGTGGTACCTTCTGTTGTTGTTCAATGGGTTGTTTTTATAAAAAGAAGTTACAAAATTTTGAAAAATTGAAGTGTTAGAATTTTTATTTTAATAATATTGTTTGATGTTTAATTAAACTCTCTTGATAGGGTATACGAGTAATCCTCCTATTTCAGTTTGCTAAATCTCCTCCCATAATGGGGAGAGAGAAACTGAAGTGGTTGAATCTAAAGCTTGGTGGCAGTAACATATATGGAAAGTAAATTATTCCATCAAAAATCGGATCTTAGATCAGCTCGACTCAGCTCTCCGTATCTTATTTCGATTTGCATACTCTATTGTTTATCACTACTTTCTAGATTTTGTATCAACTTTCTTGCTTTTTCCTTCACATGGTCAACCATTAAAATATAGAAACTCTATAAACCATCTGCCCTATTTGTTATCAAGTGGTAAGTGAATAAACAATTGAATAAAATATATTTTAACATAATCAAACTTTATAAATAGTCAGTCTTATTGTTGAATCATATTGAGGCCTCAAGTGCAAACAATTTGGTCATAAAACCAAATAGTCTTATTAGTTGGCCCAATATTTTACTGAATCATATTAAACTTCTCACTTAGTGCCAACAAAGACTACAAACAGGACTTTATAACCATTGATGAATAAAAAAAACAGCTAGCGAGATGACCTTGTACGTACTTTATAATTTAGAAAGATATTTTTGGAGCTTCCTCTCATGTATGAGTAACCATCTCGACCTGTAATTCAACACTCTTGCAAAACAAATATGTTGGTTATCAGAATAATCATATCATGTATATGATATTCATGTCTTTACTTTGTGAATTGTTAATACAAGAAATGGTGCAAAAATTTCTTATCTCTACGAAAGAATTATCAACGTAATAACCTATCAAGTTGTCTTATTTGACTAAAAAAGGATAACCTATCAAAGAAATGGTTAATATGTTACAATGATAACAACGCTTAGAAAGAGAGGAGAGGAGTCTGATGAGTGGAGAGAAAAGGAGGGTGAGGAGGGGAGAGAATGACTATAATGAAATTAAAGGTTTTTCTATTATATATATAGAGAGAGACATCAGAAAAAAGATAGTAATAGAACAAATGAAAAGCGAATCTTGATCGTTTGGTATGGTGCTAATTCTTAGGTGGTGGTAATCTCTTTACTTTTGATTTTGCTTTACAAGGAAATAAAATATATGCATGAGAATTGAGAAACAAGAAAACAAGGACTTTTCTTATGGCTTGTGAGAAATTCAAGCTTCAAAAGGTATCTTTTGTTTGCCCAAACATAGAAAGCGATGTCATTATTTAAGCATATTTCCATATAATTAGCTTTGATGGGTCCGTCAAACTTTCATTTTTTTGGACGGTAAAATATATTGTATGTATATATATATATATATATATATATATATATATATATATATATATATATATATATATATTCATGTATGTCTTTTTCATAATAGTAATATGTTAGTTGAACTGAAATTACAGTCTCGTCATGTATATATGAGATACCAAAATTTCAGGAGATGTGCCACATCAAAATATGCTAGTTGTCAACTTAAGAGCAACAATCATTTTTGGATGCAATGGAATTTTTCTCGAGATTAGGAATTGACTAATAACCGAAGAATGATATAGCGATACTAAATGAACAAAAAAAATCAAATCGGAATTACATCTAAAGAATTCTCATTTTCTTAGGTAGTGTTGTTCTCAAACCAGGGTTACATCTCCAAATCTTGTCAAAATCCATTTGCATTGATTAATTAACGGACGTGTGTTAGCCTAAAAGATAGATTTTGATTGATGTGTTACATTGCATCTTGAGTATTCTTAATCTAAAGAGAAATGTCAAGCTTAGTATAAACCATGCAGATTCTACAAAGCATGAAAAAAATGAGGAAATAGGGTTAACAGATCCCCGAGAAGGTGAAACAAGAAGTGATGAAGTAGACCAGTTGAATAAGACGAAAGAAGAGATGAATTCCAACCATCCGATTCAGGATTCAGACAGAGTGCCAAAAGACGTTCGGGATTGAAGACTCATATATGAAGAAGTCCATACCTCCAAATATTGAGTAGACGGAGATTCAATACTTTTTCGAGAATGAAGGATAAGAAGACAGAAGAAGAGCAGACGTCCAAAGTTTTGAAGACTGGAGAAGAAGAAATGCCAGATTCCCGATTTGCATACTCATCAGATTTGAAAATTCGAGTCCAAGCAAATAATATATGGAGAGAAGAATGGTATTTGAGGAGAGGAAGATAACTACTATAAAGGACATAGACAGAAAAAGAGTCGTTTGTGTACTATTTTTCTGGAGTCGTCAGATCCACGTCATCAGCCATCCCACCCGAGGATTCTAAATGTATGAAAAGTTGATACTCAGCCAATTAAGAGCTGATACGTGGACAAGTCTGTTGAGAAGATTTTTCCTATATATGGAGGCATTTAGAACTTCCAAAATTTGCTCTTCTCTACACCAAATTTGAATGCTTTTCAAAACTATCTTTCAAGAGAGACTCAAAGTAATCAATAATCCAAATATCTATATTGTGTTGTAAATTTTAGCTAAATTTTTTCACATACTCATTGAAGAGTATAGAGGCTAGGATAGGTATATTAGATTTAATCATTAAACTCAAGTTTTTCTCTTGGTCTATTGAAGAAGCGTGATCTTCCATAGACTAGACAAATGTGGTTTGGAGCTTGTGTGGTGTAGACATACAAATTTCAAGGCTTCATGGAGTGTGAGGTTGTATAGTGTAAGTGAATTTTTTTACTCGTGTTTGTCTGGTGATACACAACTGGAAGACTTCATGGGCTGTTAAAGTGGTATATCATGAGTGGATATTATCCACTTGATTTACTTGTGTTGGTGATAACACAACTGTTCCTTCGAAGGATATTTTGAATAGGTTGTAAATGTTTGCAATCTTACCTTTAAGAGGCATAAGTAGCTCTGGTGAAGGAGTTCGGAATCCTATGGATGTATATACCTTAGGTGGTGAACTAACACTAGGGAGTCAAACCACCCTAAAATCATCACTTGCCTTCTCTCCCATGACACTTTAATTGTTTTATTTTATAAGCGTAGACTTTTGAATTCTTAGTACTTGTTGAATTGTTTCCTTCGATCCTTAGCTAGTATCAATTTATTTTATATATACAATAAGAGTTGTATTGAGTGTTTCACTCTTGTGTTCCTTTAGATATTCTATTTAAAACCCTTAAAGTTTTGATTTTTATATATAATTGAAGAAACTAGTATGTATTAGATTGTTAATTCCAAATTTGTCATATTTACATCTTATTTAGGAATATTTGTTGGTTTTTAAATTGGTAACCTTACCTAGAAAACCGTGACATGGAATCTAATCAATCAGAAGGTAAAAGTACTACTATACTATGTTGTTTGCAGGCACAAATTGTTTTCAGTAGAAAAGAGGATGGAGATATATTTTAGTGTTTTTGATTATGCCTAGTGGAAAATCACTCAGAATGGTCCATTCGTTCCTTATAGACATGTTGTAGCAAAGATCTTAAAGATGGATATAAAGCTCACAAAGGACTATCTAGCAAAGATCATGAAGAACAACAAAACCCTAAACACACTCAAATATGAACGGGGCATTCTCATCTTCATAATAATCAAGTACTGTAAAATTAGTGGGAATAACAAGATTACCTACTTGGACGAGCACGTCCTCGATTACTCCTTCCGGATTTGTTGTGGATCGGTCCGCCAATCATAAGATGATGTATATTGGTTTGGCATCTGTAACACCTAACTTCTTGGACACACTTTTGGTCACAAAATTTATACTTGCACCAAAGTCACACATCCCATTCCTTTAAATGTACCACCTATTTTGATTGGAAGATTGAAACCCTTAGGATCTTTAAGTTTTGGTGCTAACTTCCATTGAACTTTTTTCTATACCACTTCGATTAGTGCCAAAGTCTCATACTCGGAAGATTTCTTGGAGAGTGTCTCCTCTTTGATATTTTGGTTCCTTCTTGATGGCTTCGAGTGACGGATGTTGATTATTAATTGACGTAACGTCTCTATGAACTTCTTGTACTCTGAGTCATCACTCTCCTTAGAGACTTGTAATGGATATGGTGGTGGTAAACATATTTTTAGTGGTGGTAGCTCCACCCTCAAATCCCCAAGTCACTAGATGTAATCAGTGGCGATTCCACAATCTCTGCGTTTCAAAGTCTAATGGCCTTACATGACTCATAACCAACTATATTATCAACATTCTGATTTGTCTTGACCTCTGTGTATGTACCTTGACCAATTTGCATGAGTGGACCCTATTGTTAGATTTCTAAGTGGTTGGCCATTTGTAAAACTTGGTTAACTGTTATCTACAATGAAGCTGAATGTTCATTGTACCTCTCATTATTTTCTTTCAAAGTATCTCCTGCCATCGCCATAAATATTGTAAAGGTTTGTTGTAGCTTACTAGTGGAGCCTTCTTGTGGATGAACATTGACTGATTTTTAATAAGACTTTTGGCATATGCATCATACACGGGTTATGGTGGAGCTTGATTACCATAGCCTTGTCCCCCTTGATAATGATTCTGAGACGTTGGCTTGAAGTTTTTCCCTTGAGGTAGTGGTTGAAACAAATTACCTTGCTAGGCGTTACCTTGATTAACAACCCCATTTGGATTTGACCATTGGAGACCCGTATGATTACGACTTCCATGTTGATACCCATGACTACACTACACCGCATAAAGCTTCTCGCGCACGAACTGGGATTAAACGACTACTTGTAGTCGTTAGTGATTAGTCGCTAGAAACTAGTCGTTAGATGTCATACCCAACGACTACGTATCATAAAGTAGTCGTTAGACCTGCTGGTGCTATTAGCGACTACAGTGTAGTCCCTAGAAGTCATGGTACTATTTACGACTACACGGTAGTCGTTATTGATCATAATAATAGCGACTACAATGTAGACGTTATTAACGGGACTATTTACGACTACTTTGTAGTCGTTATTGATGTATATATTAGCAACTACGTCGTGTAGTCATCTTCGACTACATGTAGTCGCTATTACCTTTTTATTTTTTATTAAAAAAAATGATTCTGAATTATTTTTAATTGCAATATTGCAATTAAAAATATTTCGAAAATCATATTTTTTTATTTTTTTTCAAAAAAAATTAATAATTTAAAAATACAATTAATAATTTAAAAATACAATTAATAATTCAAAAATACATTTAATAATAACAATACCAATTATAAACCAAAATGATTAATTAAAATACGAAAATCATCCAATTCGAGTCAAAGTCAACAAAAGTAAAAAAAGTCAAACCAAACCAGCATAAAGTCAAAGTCTTAATACATAACCCATAAATAAAATATATAAACTGAAATAAACACCAACAAACACTAGAGTCCTAATCTCCAGAACGTCTCCTCTTCATCCTCGGACTCGTCTTCATCACCATCTTCGTCACTATCTTCTTCACCATCTTCATCACCGGTAGGAGGAGTGGGGTCCGCAGTCATAGCCTGGTAGGGGGCATTCCTTTAGGTACCCTCAAGTCGTTAATCCACGTCATTTCATTAGTCACAACAGCCTGAGAATAAACAGGAGGCTCAATGCTGGTAGAGGGTACTTCAGAGCGGGGGTACTGTGGAAGACCGCTGGCTAATCGGAGCTCATTAATTGCTGCCATCATCTCCGCATGCTGCTAGGCTTGGGCTGGGGTAGTCGAAGGACTAGAGGCACCCTTCTTCCTCTTTTTCGGTCGACCAATGCCGGGTGTCCAGCTCCTCTTTTGTGACCCGATAGCCTTCTTAGAAGTGTACCTAATGTACTCGATTTGCTCCTTTTCAGTCATGCCTTGACCGTTGGTTGACTCAGATTGACTCTGAGTCACTTGCTCCTTCATTGCATCCTTTAGCAATTTCTGTTACATATTAAACAATAAAAAAATATTAAATTCTATTTAAGATAAAAAAATATAATTAATAATTTACTATTAAAAAAAGTTACATCAGCTTTTTCATACCCCTCCGACCTCCACTGGTTTGTTTTCTTGTTTTTACCCACCACCTTGAAAAAACCGCCCATCCGCGGAATCGGGATTTCGTTTTTGGGTGTGTTGCTGTGACAGGAGGGGGTGGGTGGGTTTCAGACGGAGGCATAGAGGAGAGAAAGAGGGAGGAAGTGGAGGGGAAGTGGGTTCGTGGGGGGCGGTACGGTGTTAATATCAGAGTGAGAGAGAGAAGAGAGTGAGACACAGAATGGGATGTGGTAGGGGGTTTTCGGTTCCTTAATGGGGTTGGGGGTGGGTTTTTTGTTTTTTATTATAGAGAAAGGGTTTGGAGATATTTTGGTACAATACCAATTAGTTGGACTGATTAATGGATTAATCAGGGTTGGGATTTTAAAAATAAAGTGAGGTGGATAATGGACTTTAAAAATAATTACCCCATTTTTATACGGTCCTTTCAAAATTTTGTTACATTCTGAGTTTCCAAATTCGTAACATCAAGATAATTATATATGTTATACAAGACTACTTTTCCCAAAAACATTATGGTATTCCTCCATAATATTTTAGGACCCGGTTAACCAAAGATATATTATTCTCCTTCTCGATACATATTTAAATAGCTAATTTTTGTTGGGATTGTAGGGTTAATTCAGGCCAAGATTAAAAAAACCAACAACATAATATCTATGCAAATCAAGGAAAGTGTAAGAATTTAAGAAAACTTTAATGGCCTTTTAGTTGAATGTAGAAATCACATACATCGGAATCGTGCAAAAAAATTATTCAAATCAAAATAAACATGGAGTATTTTAACAAAAGAGGGGCTAATAAATTGAACCATTGTATGGAGAAAGGGGTGACAATTTTGACATGTTAAGCACCACCACCAGTATGGGTGGGGCGATGAAACATAGAGTTTATGTACTTTTTTCTATAGAGAGAGAGAGTTTTCTTGTTCTAACTTGACTAAAGTCTCGTTTACTTGTAAGAGTTTTTGAGTAAGTGAGACTAAGAGTAACTACACTGTTTACCTCCTAAACTTTGGCCCGATTGACAGACTGCTCCCCAAAGTTTAAAATGCGACTAGTTGCCCCCTAAACTTTAATTTCGTGACTCGTTAGTCCTTTTTGCTATTTTCCGTCCAAATTTTCCGTTAAGTCGCAGCGTGCATTACACGCGCGCGTGGACTAGTTGCCCCCTACTTTTTGCCCCCTAAAGTTTTAATTTCGTGACTAGTTGCCCCCCCCAGTTTTTTTATTTAAATTGTTAATTATATCCTTTTTTTAAAGATGGGTATTTTGGGTATTTTACACTTCTTCTTCTTTAGTGGAGAAAGTTTGATAAAAAAAATCTTCATGAATAAACTCTTCATTTATTTCATACCCCTCTTTCTTTAAATTCTTCTTCCAATATTCATTAAACTTGACATCCAATATTCAAAACGCAAGATCTTTTCGTTTTAATTTTGTAATTCGAGTCAAGGTTTTTGCTACAATACATTGTACAGTTGGTATTGATACTTGATATTGTCGGCCTAAACGTGAATATGTTATATTTCATTATATCAATTTTTGTAAAACCAATGGGAGAACCAAAAAAAAGTCACGATTTGTATCAAATTTTTAATCTATTCTTTCTGGTATTGATTTTCAATTAAATGAATGATATATTCAAGAAAAATATACAAAAATTAGAGAAGAAAAGTAGAAAAATTACAGATCTAAGTGAGAAAATGGAAAACTTTCGATGTTGGGTATTGTTACAAAACCGTACCTGGCGACAATGAATCTGAGAGATCACGAAGCAAAGAAAATGGGGTAGTTGTTGCTAACGTGCGCCAGGAAGACCGACAGGGAAAAAGGAAGAAGATGAGACTGGATTTTTGTATTAATTATAGCGTAATTTAGAAGCTCGTAGTGGTGATCTAAGGTTTGAAGATTTAAAGACTTAAAGATTTGAAGATTCGAAGATTTAAAGATTTAAAGATTTGAAGATTTAAAGATTTAAAGCTTTGAAGCTTTGAAGCTTTAATCATGGAGAAGAAGATCATGGAGAAGAAGTTTTGAAATACCAAATTTGCCCCTGTTAAAATGATTTTTTAAATAATTAATTTTGAAAAAAAAAATCAGGGGGCAACGAGTCAAAATAATTCTGAAAAAAAAGTTCAGGGGGCAACGAGTCACGAAGTTAAAGTTTAGGGGGCAACGAGTCACGAGTTAACGGCACGTGGCACCCATGCTGCGAGTTAACGGAAAAAATTGACGGAAAATGGTCACAAGGGGCATCGAGTCACGAAGTTAAAGTTTAGGGGGCAACTAGTCGCATTTTAAACTTTGGGGGGCAGTCTGTCAATCGGGCCAAAGTTCAGGGGATAAACAGTGTATTTACTCTGAGACTAATTCCTATAATCTAGGTCCAAACCTTTCCTCAATTTTTGCATATTTATTTTTTATTGTCGCACATTTTATTTAGTCGATTTAAGCCAATTAATAGTATAGTCTCACAATTCAACCTTGAATACAAATTTTATATTATGATTTACACCTTTTATATTTAGTAATCCAATTTGTTAATTAAGGTATGATAGAACCAGAAAAGTATCTCTTCTAAATCTATCAACCCCGTAGACCAATCTGAGACCACAACCAAAGTAACATAGAAGTAAAAGTATCAGAAGAAGATAGGATGTAACTGAACTACAGATTGTCACGGTGATTCTTAAAGAGCCATTTAGAAGATAGATATAAAATTTACCGAGGCTTTAGCCATGCTTCCGAGGCATTCCTAAAACCAAATACTAGGTCAGGACCAAAGGGATGTGCAATCACGATGACAGTCCGACGCTCAACATTGGGATTACTTGACCTGAAGAGATATGGTGATTTATGCAAATTGTATAATAACAAAACATTTTTCAGAGAGTGACATATTGTACTGAATTTGCTACAGAATGGGGTATTTATATATATATATATATATATATATATATATATATATATATATATATATATATATATATATATATATATATATATATATATATTGTTGGAGCACGCAGAGCGCTAGCATGGTGCACAATATTAGGTGAATATGAGTGTGTATTTTATGTCGTTGCAATACCAAGCTATCAAGTAGATTCCCTTGTTGTACCGAGTAATTAACCTCGGGTTTAGTCTTGGATGTCTCAGATGGATCGACACCTTTGTCATAGGAAGATTTTGACACTCCTCTCCATTCAGTAGACGTACCATACCCTCAGATTGATGAATATAATTTGTTATGACCTTCCAAGCGTAATCTAGACAATATTGTATCACCATTATATTTTGTTTTTCCTATAACCCTTTGACTTTGTGGGATCGATATCTTTTACTTGAGTATGATCAAAAGAAATTCATTACCGTCGTAATTTTGTACGCATATACAGTACTTGGTCTATGTTTGACCCATTCACTATGTTTTCCTTTGCTTTTTGATGTTCATGAGTACCTAGACTATATTGGTTTTCATGTAAAGGTTGGGATATGTTTGTCTTATAGACAACTTCTTTTGTTACACGGAAGCTAGCACTATCTTTTAGGTGATCCCCACTAAGAAGGGTGCCATCATTGAAGGTTAGGATTTTCTAGTTGCCTAAGGCTAGATGAAGTGCTTTATTGTCAATGCTATGAAAGACTTACAAGTAATTTTTTATCGTCAAAGCTCCGTCTGACTTGCAAAATATCTTTGATGTCTAAGGCAACATCATGCTTATGAAATATTATTGATTGATAAGGATACGCCGAGCTTAAAATATATCTTTCATTGTCGAGGTAGTGTCAGACATATAAAATATCTTTGATTACCTTGACTACATCAAAATTACAAGATATATTCAATTGTCGAGGGTAGGTCATACATAAAAAGTATCTTTGATTGCAAAGACTATGTCAAAATTACAGTATATCTTTGGTTGTCGAGGCTACATCAGACTTTGGTGTCTCTTTTTGTGTGATATGTTAGTCCTTCACGAGACATCATTTCAGGGAATATTTGTACATATTTGAGGGATTATTCCCTATACTTTGACATATTCACATTTCTCTCCAGTTTTGGATATTGACTACTTTTAGAGCTATTTGTGTATTAAATATATGTTAAGTGTGAAAATATTAGGTAATTGGATGATACGACACGCAGAGACGAGAATAAAAGTTGAAAAAGCAAGGTCAAACCCAATTCATGGCATTAAAGGACCAAAAAGCCACTTTTAGAAAGCTAGAGCGTTTACTGGGAAAACTTGGAAATCGACTTAAGAAAGTCACCGCGTGCAATTGGCTAAGATTATGATAAATCCCTTTTGTTTCATTGTATAACTTGAAGTTAGGAGTGTGTGAGAGATGATGTTTTGTGATTTGGAGTTAATATAAAAGACTTATTAAAGTTTCAGTTATCGTAGCTCGAACTAGTCAACTCTTCCTTAAAAATGTTTTTTCTTGACTTGGGCCACCAAAAACATTGGAAACCCTTCATATATCAGCAAAATCAATTTATAAAGGGTTACCGTTCAAAAATTAATCATTAGATATGCTTGGGAAAAGAGAGGAGAAGACAGGACGCATGGAGAGGAAGAATTTGAGCCCTACTCCACCAAATCTTCACCTAATCCATTTATCCATTAGAGTATTTCATATTATTTTTTTGTCTTAAACATTATGTGATACTTATACTCTCTGGTTTTATATCTTTAACTATGAGCTAAAGATTTCGTAGCTTGAGTATCTATTTTATGTATGAAGAATAGTTTATTCTTAAATGAACTTAATGTTGTATATGAATTGGGTAATGAATTCCATTGTATATGAATTGAGCTTATTAGTTTTTGTATCTTGATTAAATATAGGAAAACCCTTAGTTCCCTAGACTATCGCTTCGGCGGGAAGTTAGGGAACTGAGATCCTGACAGGCTTGACAAGAAAAATAATCATATAGGGTAATTACCACTTGCGTCGAGCATTCATGTAATATTTTACTTGGAAGAGGTCTCTTTTGGTGTTAGGTAGCCTTCTAAGCTACCTAAAAGGGAGTTATAATTATGTTAGAATCCCGATTAACGTGAACTTTCCAATTCACCTTTATAACTAGCATCGTCAATTGTCACTATAGGGATTACCAACTATACTTAAGCTATACTTCTCATTATTATGTCTTCGTTATTACTTTTACTCTTAGGTTTATTATTATTAAGTTTAATTTATTGTATCTTAGTCCGTAAGCTTAAAGACCAAACAAATATTATATTTTGTTTTCTATCTTTTAGTAACCTCAACTAAATATATCTACACTTCCTAAAAACACGATATTAGTTAACGAGGCTCGGGCCCAAGGATTAATTTTAACAACTCAGCAATAATATTTAGTAAAGAAACCCCTCAAGAGCTCAGACAATATGTGACTTGATGTCTCCTCATTTGTGATGAATTAATATTTAGATGAGACATCATTTTTAGTGATTTAGAAGTCTTTCTAGTCGATTTTCTTGAGAATTATTACACTTTCCTATTTCTAGTCTTGATTTAGTAAATTATTACTTTTAGAGCATATTGGGTTTAATTATTTATTTAGTGTGAAGCTTTAAATATAATTATGGAAATTAATTAGAGTCCAACTCAAAGACTAAGAGATAAGTAAAGAAGATAAGCATGGAAATTGGAGATAAGGAAACAAAAGCTAAAATATGGAAAAGGAAAAGCTGCCATAAATTTGAATTTCACCACCCACGACCACAAATCAGCTTATATCTCAAAATTGGTGTGGAATTTGGAAGAATGTTCAAGGGCAAAGTTAAAGATCTTTCTTAGACGATGAACTTCGACTACTCATACACGTCAAACGGATAAGAACTGAAGCTGTTAGGACCAAAACCAAAACGAGCCTGATTTCATATTTTAGGGTTAGTTGGGCTAGGAGTCCACTACTTACCTTCTCCTTCAAGAAAACGAATTAGGGCTTTTCTACACCTATAAATACACCCTTATATTACTTGTAAATCATCCTTGCCTGATAGTAATTAGTCATTAGGTTTATTATCATCAAAATTATTGTAGAGCACAAGATGAAGTCTTCTATTACTTCTTTTAGTTTATTTCCTTCAGGTATGAACTAATTTTTCCCATAGCTTGGGTTTTACATCATGTATAATCTATGAATTCTAATTTCTTTCTATCTAAGTTTCTTTGGGAATTATATGTTTTAATCTGATATTAGCTTCTTACCTGTATATTTGTTTATGTGTTTTGATTTAATGACCGTTTTCCTTGCGGTGCGCACCGTTTGGGATTACCTTAATAGTAGTTAGATGATCACCTTAGCTGGGTGTCTAATTATTGAAACACCACATAACGTCTAGTGTCGATATTGGTCTTGACAACACTAATTCTAGCTAGATAGTCATTAGGGTATAATCAAACCACTATCACCATGTTTGGAATTGATTGCTTAGGGCCTTGGTAGCGCTTGTTAACCCTATTTAAACCAGCCTCGTAGTGTGTTCGTAACCCCCTTAGTCGCTCTCAAGGTCTAAGGTATGGGAATTTAGAATCCTGACTAAGTATCTAAGAGCTAATTATCTCCCTTATTAACTAGAATTTGATAAAAATAATTAGAAGGATTAGTACATACTAGCAAAACCTAAGCTATACCTCTTATCTCATATTTCTTCTCTATAATTTATTGTCTTTTATTTTCCTTAGTTTAATTAATTATCTCGAATTTATTCTCTTTTATTTTCTGTCTTTTAATTAATTACTCTCTACTCTTAATTTTTGCTCAATCGTATAACACACTAAGTCCCTGAGAACGAATCTAACTTATCATTAAAACTTGCATACGTCCTGTAATACTTGCAGTACTGTGTTTGTCTAGGGTGAAAGTGCATTTTATAGTTATCTTATTTTTATCACACCCTAGGCGACACCATGACTTCAGAGATTGGCATTAAAGAAATAAATGAGTTGGGCTATTATCTATGAATACCTTTATGTCATAAAAGATCAAAAGTAGAATATTTGGAACGGATACCGGGAAAATTATTTAAAAATACTAAAGGATGGAAAACGAGATTATTATCTGAAGGGGTGAAGGAAGTTCTAATTAAATCCATACTACATGCAATCCCTAACTATTATATGTCCATTTTATCTTTCTTTATTTATTTTTGCAAAAACATTATTTCTGCGACTTCTAATTGTTGGTGTAATTCAAGGGAAAGAGGTAGAATACATTGGATGACTTGGGAGAAAGTTTCATTTTGGGGAAGATGATTGTGGGACTAGAAATCAAAGATTTAAAAAATGAATATAGGAGAATAACGGAGAGCCCGGACAAATTGGCTACAAGACTACTCGAAGGGATTTACTTCCACAATATACTTTTATGAATGTAAAGGTAAGATAAAGCAGAGCATGGAGCTGGGTGAGCATCATAGAAGGAAGAGATTTTTTAAAAAAGCTTGGAATACATTAGACTGGAAATGGTGAGAATATTGATATTTGGAATGATAGGTGGATAGACAAAGACTGGAATTTGGAATATGGAAATACTTGATAATACCTTTCTGAAACCTATTATATCTTCTATTATGAGAATACATATCATTGATATTACGAATACAGATAAGTTTATATGTCCCTACTCAAGATACAGGAAATATAATACCAAAACAGGATATAAGAAACTAGTATAAGAACAAGTGATGAATCAACCACAAACTATTGATGAGCTGAAAAAGTATACTTCAATAAAAAGGAAAATAATATGGGATTGGAAGGCGTGTAACAATGCAATTCCCACGAAAAATAATTTGTACAAAAGAAAATGTTCAGACTCTAAAGATTGTATATGGGGTTGCGGTACTAAAGATACATTAGAACATTTACTACTACATTGTAAAATATGTAAAGATATATGGGCAGGGACTTCAATGCAAATTAAGATAGATGCGGAAGATAATATCTCATTGGCAGACTGGATAATAAAAATAATTGAAGTTTATTCTAAAGAAGGACGGGATAGAAAGATTGTAACTGATTACTAATGATCAATATATGGAATATTTGGAAGTCTAAAATGAAAAATTTACACGAGAACATAAATATAGACAAAGACATCATCATTCCCCAATAAATTGATGAGAGAAGTCCATGGTGTTGACTAGAATAACGTCAATATTACAGCCAGGAGGAATAAAGAATTAATACATGTAATACAAGATGAACCAAATCATGACGAAGCAGATATTATAGTGAAATGTGATGCGTCTTTTAAATATAAATATTAACGTATTGGGATCAGAATCTAATGAATTGATAAATGAACAGGAACTACGGAGAGCATTAAAACAGATTTAGTTTGCGAACCAGCTTTGGAAGGGGAGGCAATGGCAATTTGAAAGGTCGTTCAGATTTGTGAAGCACACCCTATGAAAAAGAAGTTAATTCTATCAGAGAACCTTAAATCTATTCAGGGTATTAGGCAGGTGTCAGTTGAGAGCTGGAGAACCCAATCAATTATTAAGAAGATCAACCAGAAGGCTGCGGATTTCGGTCCTATCGATTTCCATTTTATCAACAGAAGTTTCAACAGCCAAGCGGATAAGCTCGAGAAAGAAGCTAGGCACGAGGCCAACACTGTTGTTTTTGAATCATCAGCTGCATTGTTCGAATTAGCTGATAATTTTGGTAAATCAAGGATCGATTAGGGTTTTTACTTTACGTTTCTATGTTTAGTTTGTTTCTTTTTCGGTTGTATTTTCCTTGTTTGATGCCTTGGACACCTTTTGAAGTCCAAAAAAATAATGAAATGAAATGTAAAAAGTAGGATAATAATATTTTGGCTGAAATGAAGCTTTTATATGTTTCCAAATTCGTTTGGCCCCCTTTAGTATTAGGAAATAGGTCAAATGAGGTCCAACCCGTTTTTGGTACAAGGGGCTCAGGTTCGAGCCACGGGAACGGTTTTTGGTATAACTTCTTCATCTAAACTCTGAATTGACTTCTGTCACTTGCCAAGTAACCATGAATTCAAGCTCTTTCCAACCAGGTAGGTTTCTAGTCCGTAACTCCTAATCAAAATATTTTGTGGCTCTATCTTTACGGTGCAAGACTACTCCAATAATCACTTGAACTTCCCGTAGTGACTTCTAGCTTCATTTTCGCTTTGACTTGGAGCTTCTCTTCATCTTTGGACTTCTTCTATTCATATTGGACCCTTTTATCAAGCATGTACCTAAACTACACAGTACACACTAAACACAGCATTAAAGCACAAAAATCTCTATAAATAGTAAATATTCAAAAACAAGAAGTAAAAGGGCAATATAGCAAAATATAGGGAAAAATCTCTCAATTACGCCCAATAAAATCCTAATACAATGTCTTTATTGTGGATTTATTTGACACAAAAATATAGACATCAAGACCCCCAACTCAATGTTTCTTCGTCCCAATAAAATAGAAAAAGAAAAGAAAAGGAGTTTGGAATGGTCTAAGTCAAATAAGCCAAAGAAGAGAGAAAGAGTAGAAAAACATAATGAATGGTGCTAAAGCTAGAATATTAAAAAGTTTCATATAGTATAATTTACAACCTATAAAGCATATACCTAACAAATATACAATTCACACAAATAGCTTTCAAGATCAAATTAGTTTTGCAATACGTAGGTGAGACACTTTCTTAGATCACAATGGTGGATATAGGTTGTTCATCGATTCTCACATAGTTTCTAAGGTCCGATTAACTACTCTTTATAATGTGAAAGCTCCTAAAATGCATAGTCAAGAATCCTAAGGTCTTTAAGGTTGTAATGTCGTCGTAGGGTAGGTATGTTACGTATATTTGGATAGTTTAGAGCGGGATTTGGGTCCTCTCCTCACTAACCGTCAACGAATCTCCCAAGAGCTTGAGTTACTCTCAAAGATGTTCCTCACTTATCCCAATTGATTCCCAAAGTAGCATCCCCAATAATCTCAAAATAAACCTTTCATGATCACCTAATTAAATCACATTTTGCCGGTCCAAAGATATGTATATATATTTATTTTTTATGTGACAGTGATTCTCTTTTTAGTGTGAGAAGTTGGTGGGGGAAAAGGTGTGATAAAATAATTATTTAAATAATAGTAAAGGTAAGTACACACACCCTTGTCAACCACGGAAACTCACTGCAAGTATCACAGTTGGTTTGCAAGTTTAGTTGATAAGTAAAGTTCGTTCGCAGAGATTTAATCCGTTAGATCTACTTGTATTAAATAAGCGAGATGAATTTATGTGTTTAGACTATAACAAAGATAAGATGAATAATTATTTGATATGAATAAATAATAAGAATACAGATAAATAAATATGAATGTAAGTCTAATAAATTAGGGTTACTAATATGAGCCTATCTTACAAAGTTGTTATTCTAATCTTAAGGGTGAATTGAGCATTATATATTAACCAGTATTCTAAGTTCTTTGTAACACCCGTCAGGGTGGACTTAGGAGTAGCCTTTCCACAACCAGGGGACTTGGGTAAGGGGACCCTACATAATGATCGGAGTTTAAATCAACCTTTATGGCTATCTAGCAAGACAAGTCCGTCAGGATCACTACCACACAGTGGACAGTTATATGGTGTTGTCAATAATTGAATCCCCCTTCTGGGTGTTAATTCAATTACTGAGGATAGACCTAATATTGTCCAAATCTAGGGCTGGAAATGATAAGTCAAAGCACATAATACAGATATACGCCAAGCTCAAATCAATCAATATAACAAATAGTATTATGAAATTTAAGACAAAATAATAACCCAAACAATTAAGAATTAAAACTTACAGAATAAAAGCTTAGAAATATGGATAATACACAAATATATAGCTAATTACCTTAAATATAGAGAAGGAGAGATGTAGAAGAGAAGTTTGCCACTCTCCTTCTTCTTGCTTCTTGTCTTCCTCTACAGGTCAGCTTGCTTCTCTGAATGATAAACTTGATACTAAGGATTAATATTCAAGCAAGGACTATGAATATTCGAGTATACTCATATTGTTTACAATGATAATAGGGTGTGTTTATAATTGTTTAGCTTACCCTAGGTCGAAATCGTGGAGTAGAAGGCAAGTAATTGGAATCCTTTTCCAATTTGAATTTGTTTCCTAAAATATAGGAGGATACAAACACTACCCATTGTTTTGGTCATATCTTCTTTGTTATTGGGGAAAATTTCACCAACTTTATATCAAAATTACCATAGAGAAAAGATATCTAACCCTTTAAAGGCTCGTCCAAAATCGCAGCCGATTTGGATTTATATTCACTTTAGTGGACGTAGCGGCAAATTTGATAGCTTTTCCTTTCCTAATTCAACTTTGCTTCCTTTTATCTTCTGATTTTTCCTGAATCTTCTTTCCTTAACTCATTATAATATATTTGGCATCTAATTATATACCATAAACCTTAAGAGCTTCACATTAACACACAATCAAGACATGAATTAAGAAATTATCTAATAATAGGGAAAACTCCCTTAACATTTAAGCAGTTACACCTAGAATGATGTCTCAAACCTATATCAATATATCAAAAATCTGAAGACATCAAAACCCCCGACTCAAAGTTGTATCGTCCTCATACAATAAAGAATAAGAACATAGAGAAGTCTCTAAATACACACCTAAGTCAATTAAGCACAATGGAAAGAAGATAGAATAATGTGAGTAATAATCTCAAAGCAACTACTTAGAAAATTTCATGTAATAATATTTACAAACTAAATTACCTATATACTTATCATACAAATAATCAACACGGTTTAAGTTCAAGATTAGATTAGCTTCGCATGTAATAACGAGAGGTCTTTCACTTAGTTCAGCTATGGAGGCTATAGATTGTTCATTGATCCTAACAAAGTCTCCAATAATCCATCTAACTACTCTCTATTGGTTCAATTATTTCTAGATCATATATCAAAGAATTATAAGGTCTTTAAGGTTGTAATGTTAGGCTTAGGGACAGTATGATCGTATATTTGGATAATTTAGAGTGAGATTTTTGCTCTCTCCTCACTAGCCATCAACAAATCACCCTAGAGTTTGAGTTACTCTCATAAATTGTTCTCACTCAAACCAATGAATTGATGCACTAATTAGCATCCCCAATGATCCAATATAAAGCTTTAAGATGATCACATAAGAAATTCCACCTTGCCGGTCCAAATAGTATATTCATTTCATATCAATTTTTTTTCTTTTGTAATATAGTTATGACTCTCTTTTTGATGTGAGATTTCATGCTATTTTTTCACATAAGTTTCTTTTCATAACTTTTTTCCATTTACTTTTACCCCGGCAAAGGGTTACAATATGAAAACAGTGAATCATCAATAATAAGAGCACAATACATAATCTAACAAACCCAACCCAATAATATTTCCCATAATGGTGGACCCACCACCCCAAACTCAAGCTCTAAAATGAGTGTCTATGCATCATGATTTGAGTGTGGGTCATATGGAGAAGTCCTAAAATCTAAGGGGTATGACTTATAACATGGCTAAATAAAAAGGCTTTAAAAAAGCCTAGAAGGGGCTAATAAGGATATAAATATAACAATTAAATGGACATCAAGATAAAAAGCAACAAGGGGCTTATCAAAGAACCGCCTTAATCATTTTCTAAATTATGCAATTTCTTTACTTTCTCACCCCTAGCACGTTCATTAAATGGGTTTATTGACTAGCTCGGATCTCACGGCCTACACACCCCTCAAGGCGCCCTAAGATCAAAGATACTCTGACCGCATTACTCACTAATTTTTTCTTTACTATCAATGTGTGTTTTCATGTTCATACTCAAAGCATTAATCGGCTCATAAACATATTATTTACTATCATTAACTCACTCAGTATATGCTTTTAAGCTATTAAACACAATCTACTTCAAATTCCTATCCCTCAAAAATTTTAATCTCTACTAAAAAAACAGTAAATCACAAAAAATGGAGATGAGGGACAATGAATCTCCACACCCCCAACTCAAAATGAGTCATTTCCCCACGACTCCAAAGACTCGATCAGAAATTAAAAATAAAACATATATTGCAAGTATAGAAAAATGGTAGAGAAGAAAGAAAACATACTTTTCGAGGCTATTGCCTCGCATTATCAATACCTAAGATAGGGTGCAGTGTTTTTCTTGTATGTAAACTTCATGTATCACCAATTTCGTAAGCTCTTACCTCCTCTTATGATATATCCTAATCAATTATACAACTCTAGAAATCTTTTACTTATCTTTTTCCAACTTCGTTCTCGAATATCTCTCATGTGAAGGTGTTCATCCATGAACCTGTAGTTGTGGCAACAACTACTAGCGTTCCATAAGCTTTTCTCATCTATGATATAGGAATATTTGATTAGAAGAGGTATTGGCATCTTCTCCTCCCTAATCACAATTTCTTGCTCTTAAGGATTTGAATCCACCAAAAACTGGTTCCTCTCTAATTGTTTGACTCAAATTATCTTTCTTGTTTGTTCCTGAACTAGTACCAATCTCACTTTATTTCTTCTAGATCTTACCTAATACCTTACTTAGATACTTCATCCCCCTTAACACTAGATAATATCTTTGTTCTTTTCATCATCTCTTTTGACCCCCCAACTCAAAGGTTTAAACACTCTTGAATTACCTTTTGATTATGGGTAATCAAGGTGTTATTTGGGTTATTAAAGGTGTAAGGATGATGATTCTTTTTGTGGGTATGATGAATTCTTGCTCGGATGATATGGGTTTAATGAATTTTGGAAAAAGATTTTTGAAAATTTGGTTTTTGATTCTTGGATTTTAGGTGTTTTGGAATGATTTGGGTGTTAGATTCTTGTTTATAAGAAGGTATGGAAGGTATGGAAGGTATGGAAGGATATGGATATGAATCCATAGTGATTTGGTGGTGTTTTGATGTGGGGTAGAGGTTTGGTGAAGCTTTAATGGAGTTTAGGAAGCTTTGGGGAAGAAAGAGAGGCTTAAGGTTTAGAAATTCGTAGGTGTACTAACCTTCTCTTTTTATTCCCATACATTGGCGGCGGCGTGCGGTGCACCGCAGGTGAGGTGTGTTGTACCACAACAAGTTACTGTCTCCCCTGTAGCACGGTTGGTCAACACGGTTCCTTCAAAGAGGTCTCATAATAGACCCTAATTTCCCTTACCGTGGTCACGTTTTTTTGCTTAATGCGGTGCATCGCAAGGTGCATGTGGTGTACCGTAGGCATCTTCTATTCTAGACCGTGTAACGGGTTGGTGCTAATGATGACACAGTTCTTTGGACTGTCACGGCAGTTTTTCTTCACACGGTGCACCATGGCACCCATTTTACCATACGAACACTCTAGATGACACCGTGGAACGGTTTTGCACACACGTCGACACGGTTTTGTCTTTTATTGCTGTGCACATGCACCTGGTTTGCTGGACCGTCATGACGCTTTTGTGGGGTGCTGTGTACCGCAGGTACCTGCTGTCTTGCCCAAAAAAAATTATTTTCTTCTCCCTAACTCAATTTCTTAAGTACCTATACATAAAAACACTAATACCTTCCTCATTACTGCACTACTTATTTCAAAACAACTAAACTAAACATAACTAAATCATAAAAACATAAAAAATTGTGGGTTGTCTCCCAGAAAGCACTTTTGTTTAATGTCATTAAGTTTGACGTGGTACCTCTGTTATTTCTTTATATAGCCTCCCCAGCAGTGAGTGACGTTATCAACATCTACCAATATGTTCGCAACTCTCTATAGCTTTTATTTTGACTACTCCTGCTGAAACAATTCGAGTGATGAAGTATGGCCCTATCCAAGAACTTTTGTGTTTGGGGTTGGGAGATTTCCATGCTACCTCGTCTCCCACCCAAAACTCGATTTACTTTTCCATGGTATCTTGGGGGCTTATGGGTACTGTCTTTTTTGTCACAACTCTGACTGTTGATAGGTATCGTGACTTCTTTTTCTTCTTCTTTCCCAAAAAATGTTTCAAAATCATCTGCAATACGTAAAGTCATGGTTCCCTCATTCACGTTGACTATGGTGTCGGTAGTGGCTAGGAATGGATGCCCAAGTATGAAAGGGACGTTCTTATTTGCTTTATAGTCAAGATCAAAAAATCTGTGGGAATAACAAGGTTACCTACTTGAGCGAGCACGTCCTCGATGACACTCCACAGTTTTGATATTTATTAATCCGCAAGTTGTAAGATCACGGATGTTGGTTTTGCATCACTAATACTAATCTTCTTGAATATACTTTTTGGCATGATATCCACACTCTCCCCTAAATCACACATTTCCCTTCTGTAGAATATACCACCTATTTTGATTGGGAGGTTGAAACCTCCAGGATCTTTAAGCTTTGGAGGTAACTTTCGCTGAACTTGTGCTGATATCCATTCGTTGAGTGCCACGGTCTTGGATTCTGTGAACTTATCTTTATTATGGAGTGCCTCCATAAAGAATCAACTATATTTTCGCTTTCCTTCCATAGCTTCGAGTAGAGGGACGTTGATCTTCACTTGTTTTAACGTCTCTATTGGTGGGTCCTGGTGTGTTATAAAATTACGTACTGAAATAAGAGGAACCACAATACCACAAAGTGCACGGTTTTCCAAGTAATATCCGATAAATCGATTTCATTCTCAGGGACGGATTAGGTACAACTCAAGTATTAATCGAATAGTAGTAGTAATTGATCAACAGAAAAATAAAATAGAAGATTTTTGTTTTGTTTTTAAAATTAGAGATGCAATAACATAAATTACTAAAATAAAACAAAGCAAGTAAATAAGATTCAAACTTAACAGAGAAGGGGTATCTGATCCTCGCAACGGTTTCACCTAACCTATCTAATTAATGCTTCTGTTTAAAGGCTAAACTGGTATTATTGTGCTAGTCAGTACTCTAATATCTCCTATCCCCCGTCAGGGTGGACTTAGGAGATATCCTACGGTACTATAAACCCCGTCAGGGTGATTATATCTACTTTCGAACGGTTAAGTCTCTTACCTCATTGGCTTCATGGTTAGTTAAGCCCGTCAGGGTCAATAACAAATAATACGCGTCTATTAAACCCCCTGTCAAGGTGGTCACTTTGCCACTTAAGTGAATCGCCAAATTACTAAAAGCTAAGTTTGATTCATGACTTCAAAATTAGTGATTAAAATAAAAATAATAGTCAACACAAAATACCTAGTCTAATTTAAATTATTAAATCCCAAATTCAGAAAACATAAATTAAATAGAATTGGGTTCAACCCATGTAGCGATTCTCAAGTACTAAAGAAATTAGTTCATAACGGAATTGAAAAATGAAATAAAATAAAAGGAAGACATAATTCTCAATACATAAAATAAATAGGATAACCTAAAGGTTGGGTTGGCTGTTGTTGGAAGAACAGAATTCCTCCAGATCTAGCTTCTCCTCTGCCTTCTTGCTCTGACTTGAAAAATATGAAGCCTCTGATGTAATTCTCTGAAGTGTGTGTAAAAAGGAGGCTAAAGGGTCTATTTATACTAGTAAATTTGGCTTAGGGTTTAGATTAAGAGCATTAGGTCAAATTATAAAAAGCCAACCCATCTTCTTCTTTAATTCCCGTAACTGGTGTACAACCCTTAGTAAAATGGATGTAACTTTTGAATATCAACTCCAAATAGACTCATTCTAGTTGTTAAATCTTCCTAACTCAATAAGGAATAAAACCTATTTCACGGCCCAAAGGATGAATCCGCTCCTAAGTAGCCCAAAAACAGCAATTAGTAACAGCCTTTCAGATATGCAACTCCTTTAGTCAATTCTTCGGAAATTCTTTTCTTGCCTTTAACTCCTCCACTCGATCTAAGACTATAATTCTCACTTCTCCTCCTTGTCATGGTTCTGCATAGAATCAATGAACTTAAGAACTTTATACTATAAATAAACAAACTAACACACAAAAGCTCTAAAAATGCAAATAGTCTAATTCCAAGGGGAGAAAATGCCATATGATGAAATAAGCATAAAAGTCTATAGAATAAGTAAAATATTCACCTAAAATGATTTCTCCTAAGGGCTAATATTTAGAACAAATAGGGAGACATCAAGACCCCAAACTTAAACCTTTGTTGTCCCAACAAAGTAAAATAAAAACAAAGGCCTTTAGGTGAACGCAGAAGGCATGATCTAGTAAATACACCCAAAGCACTACTTAAAACAAATATCATATAGTATGATCTAGGAATTAATATACATATACACATGTCATGCAAAATCAAACACAAAATAATATCAATCCAAAATTAATTTCACAATGCTAGAAGGTTACACTTATTACTTATCTCAAGATGGTGGCTATATGGTGTTCATCGATCCTTACTTGCTTTGAACGCTCCACTTAGCATACTCCCTATTAGCTAGATCATAAATTCACTATGTATCTAGGAATTACGAGGACTTTATGGTTTTAACATAGGCTTAGGAACGGTATGGTATGTATATTTGGTAAATTTGAAGTGAGCTTTTGGCTCTCTCCTCACTTACCATCAACAAACTGTCCAAGAGCTTGAGTTTACACTCGAATATGTTCTCACTCGGCCCAATTGACGCACTAATTTAGCATCCCCAGATTAACCCAATAAGCACTAAAGATGTTCACATATAAATTTCTTCTTTGTCGGTCCAAATATATATTCTTACATATCAATTTTGTTTTCTTTTGTATAGCTATGACTCTCTTTTTGATGTTGAGATATCATGATATTTCTTCTAATAATTTTTGTTTTCATGCTTTTCATAGCTTTTTTTCATTTACTCTTACCCCGACAAAGGGTTACAATATAATAACTGTGAATCATCACCAACATGTAAAATAGAGCACGGTTAATAAGCTCCATAAATCCCAATCCAATAATAATTCCCATAATAGTGGACCTACCACCCCAAACTCAAGCTCAAGACATGAAGTCTCAGGATCGTGATTCAAGTGCGGGTCATATGGAAATGCCTAATAAACTAAGGGGATATGGGCTTATATTGTGGCGACAAAATAAAAGATTAAAGGCTAAAAATGGGGCTAAGATGGATAATATTAAATTCAGGGATAGACGGCTAAAAAGGTTTTAAAGGGCTAACAAAGAACTGCCTCTATCATTTTCCTATTTACATAGCTTGCCTCTAGTTCATACCTAAGTGGGTTTTCTATTCATTCAGATCTCATATTCTACAAACCACTCATTTTCCTTAAGCACAAGTTTACTTCTTTTGTATTGTTCATTAATTCTTCCTTTCAATTACTTGTGTTTTGCATGCAATCAACGTGCGTTTTATACTAACTCCTAAATTCAACGATTTTCTATCATAAATTCATAAAAATCGTGCTTGATGGGGGGATTTAAAATACTCTACAGTCATACGCAACCGTTAGATTAATTTTTTTGAAAGCGTGTAAAACAAATAACACAAAAAAATTTGGATGAGGCAACGAACCGCACCCCAAACTCAAAAATGAGTCGTGTCCCCACGACTCGAAAAGACTCAGTATAGCAAATAAACTAATAAAAATGAGAAAAGTATAGGAAAATGTATCTTAACCAGCACGAGGCTGGTTTCCATTATTGCGTTCAGGCTGGGCTCCTTTCGTAAGTCTTGCGTAGGTGGCATGCTGAACATTGCTCACCCCAAGTAGTATGCTTTGCTTGAGCTCCAACTCCTTTGTGACTTTTCCTAAGATTGTCAACACCTCTTCATGTTTTTCCTCCAAATTTCTTGTCTTTGCAACTACATCTTTCTCAACACCAAAAGTAATAATTGGTTCTTAAACTTCTTCTTTCTATCCTCTTCATAGTATTCTTGACTTCCCAATCTTCGTCATCTCAATGAACCCCAAACTCAAAACTTAAAATATTCATAAACTAGAGAAGAGTATTGGATTTTGATGTTTTGAGGATTTAGAATGAAGGATTATGGTGTTATATGAGATGGGTAATGGTTATGTAGTAGATTTGGGAAGGTTTAATGAATGGGATTAAAGCTTTGATGAAGAAGGATGAAGATTCTTGGTGTTTTTGAATGATTTGATGATGTGAAAGGTGATGAAGGGAATGTAATAATATTTTTTAGCGTCTCCAAAGTGTTCTTATAGGGATAGGAACTTAAAACATCATTTTTAGGGTCTTGAGAAACGGCTGGGGTTAGGTCTTATAGGTTAAAACTCAAAAATCTGCACAAAATTTTTCCAGCCACCTTGTGCGGTGTACCGGAGCTTCATTCCGGTGTATCGCGAGTGTCGTCATGCACTCAAACCGTTGTCGCTGTTTGACGATACGGTTTGGGCATGTGTCTTCTCGGCAATGGACCGTATCTTATAACCGTCGCCACGGTTGTGTGCCCAGCGGTGTACCATATGAATTCTCTTTTGCGCACCCCTTTTTCTCAGTACAGCGGGCCGGCATACTGGTCAAATGACCGGCTAGCCGGTCCTAAACTGTGTCGAGGTTTGCGCCCACGGTTTTTCCTAGCTGCTCTCGGCCACGAACCTAATTTTAAAATCCGTTGCATGGTTTTCTTCCGCTACCATACCGCTCCCCTGACCGGCATACCGGTCAGGCTTTTTAATTTTTCTCTTCGTCTCGGCAATGAACCATGTTTGAAAATTGTTGCCACTGTTTTCTCCCTCCGGTATACCGGGGATTTCATCCGGTATACTGGTCTCCTATGCAGATTTTTTCTTTCCGTTCCTTACCACCCCAAACTCACTTCCTGCACCATTTAACACATTACCTTTCTTATTTCTTAAAAATAAACACTAATACTAAGTTATCCACTATGAAATAAAAGACATGAAATCAATAAACTAATATACAATTGAAATGACTTTTGTTAACATCGTTAAGCTCGACGGATTACCTCTGAGATCACTTCTTAACATAACCTCCCCAGTAATGAGTAAGGTTATCCACATTCGCTATTCGGAATTTGCATCCCTTGGCTTTGATTACAACTAGCTTATCTAGATATTACCTTTGTAACCATGAACGATCCTAGCCACGAACTTTTCGATTCACATGATTTCAGAGAAGGTTCAGGCTTCTTCACTGCGACTTCTTTTCCCACTTTGAACTCCTTTTTCTTTCTTTCTTTCTTTCTTTCTTTCCTTCTTAGATTCTTTTGGAACCTTCATAGAACGTGTCTTATCTTTCTTCTTTGTATGATCTACGTGTGGACTTCCCTTAGGATATGGAGGAGATTTATTTGGTGTTTTCTTTCGCAGCTCCCCTTCCTCCATTCCTAAGGTTGCCACAACCTTAGTTGACTATTTATCTACCTGTTCAATTAAATCTGTCCAGAAGCATTCCTCTTTGGAATCTGAACTTCATTGGCCTAAACACATTGAACTTTACCTCTTCGTCTTGGATATGCATAATCATTTCTCCATTCTATGCATCAATAAGAGTACGCCCCGTGGCAAGGAATGGTAATACCAAAATAATGGGGACATTCCTATCCACGTCGTAATCAAGTATAACAAAATCAACAGGAAAAATTAAAGTACCTGCATTGATGAGGACATCTTCTATTCTTCCCTCCGGATGCACGAGGGATCTATCAGCCATTTGCAAGACCATAGAGGTTGGTCTTGCGTTTCCTATCTTCAACTTCTCAAAAATTGATCTATGCATGAGATTAATGCTCGCAACCAAAATCACATAAGGCTTTCCTTTGCCACTAAGTACCAATAGAAATCGGGATCGTGAAACTCCCAGGATCAAGTAGTTTAGGTGGCAACTTACTTTGTCATATGGCACTACATTCTTCTAGCAGACCTATCATTTCATTCTCAATATAATGGCATTTGTTGGTGAGAGCTCTTCTTAGGAATTTAAAATATTTTGGTACCCCCTTGATAGCCTCTAAGAATGGTATATTAATGTTGAGCTTACTCACCATATTCATGAATCGTTGATATTCAATTGTATCTCCTTTCTTTTGTACTCTGGAATGGAATGGTGGAGGAGGACGGTTCACTTTCACCACAACATCTTTCTTCTTTGGCCTATCCATAATTTTCTCAACTTCCACCTCTTTTACTTCCGGTTCACTCCCTTTCTCAACCACATCTCCAATTGTTTTCTCCTTCACTGTCGTTTCTTTCTCTTTCATAACCGAAAAAGGTGGTGGTTGCAATTTCTTACCACTTCTGAGCGAGATAGTGTTACAATCTTTGTATCGTTTTGGTTCTTCAGTGTTACTTGGGAGTTGTCCTTGGGGATGCTGATTTATTTGTTTTTCCAATTGAGACACTTGTTTTCAAGAATTTTTAACGCAGCTGCTTGTTCATTTACCTTTATATTGGTCTCTTGTTTCTCTTGGGTACTCTTATGTGCTATGTTCACAAGTGCATGCAAGTGTTCTTGGGTAATTCTCAGTTGTGCTTCTATTCTAGATGACGTTTGAACGGACGTTGTTATAAACTGGTTTATTTTCAGAGTTAATTCATTTGCAGTAGTTGCACCCTCTTGTGGATGGGATGGGATGAGAGTTCCTTCTGAGTAAGAGTCTCTGTATAAGAATCATGTTAGACTTGACCTCCCTGATATTGATTCTGCTATTTAAATTGATAATTGTTTCCTTGGGGCCTCGATTGACAAGTTCCTGGATTAACAGCCCCTTGCGGATTCGAATATTAGAAGCCTGGATGATTCTTATACTGTTTAACATATCCTTGACCATTTGAATAATTATTACCTCGACTATTAACGAAACAAATGGATTTTGGGTTATTAGCACATTCTTCCCAAATATGATCAACTGCTCCACAACTAGGGCATATCTCTGGTTCTTGTACCACATTCACAATATCTTGCTTATTAGACACAGATAACTGCTTTACCTTATTCTCAAGTGCGGCAATCTTAGTGTTCAAGGCTTTTCAGCGTCTAAGTTCAAATTACCTTTTTCTGAAACTCGAAGTGGTGATCTTGAAGGTTTCCAACTCATTTCGTTCTTCACAATTCTATCCATAATAGCCAAAGCTTGATTAGTTGTGGCCATCATGAAACCACCTTGACACATAGTATCTACCTTCTCTTTGGAGGCTTCACTTAGTCTATGATAAAATATTCCAAGCTATAATTCGAGTGAGTACCCATGTAATGGGCATTTTCGTAGCAAAGATTGAAAACGAATCCAAGCAACCCCTACAGTTTCTCCCTGTTCTTGGCGGAAACTTGCAACATCAAGTTTCCCACTAAGTCTAACACTCTGAGGATAATACCTATCGAAAAATGATGTCTGAAGTTGATCCCAAGTTAAGATTTCATCGTGTTGTTGCTGGTCATACCATTCGCTAGCTCCTCCAGTGAGGTAGAATGGGAGAATATGAAAGTACATATGTTCTTGGGTTACTCCAGGAGTGACATATGCATCACAGATTTGCATGAATTTGTACATGGCTAGAACAGGATCTTCACGAGTTGCACCACTATACTGTCCAATACCGATAAACTAATTAATCATACATGCGTCTGGTCTGAATCTTATTCCTTGAATTGCGGGTGGACCGAGTCCTAATGGTGGTAGACAGAATGGTATGTATTCGTTAGGTTGGATGAATCGTAGAACCTCTTCTGGAATTCCTGCACCATTGTTATTGAGTTGTTGTTGACCTACCGGAGGAATTTGGAATTGACCGTTTTGGATTCCTGCCTGTGGATCTTGCACAACTGGTGGCACTTTTGGGTTACCATGTTCATCAAACTGAATTGCGGGATCCTCAACATTATGAATGTTCAAGTTCTCCTTTTACTTCTCTCTCTTTGATTTTTCCTTTGCTTCCTTGTCTCTCTTGTTTTTTGCTCGGATTAGTCTCTTGGGATTCGAGAGCATACACCAAACCTATAAAACCTGAGAAGAAATAAGACAAAGAAAAGCGTAAAATCGAAAAAGAAAATAAAATTAACAATTAAACTACTAAAAATTAATATCGGGGTCACACGCTACCGTCCCTGGCAGCGGCGCCAAAAACTTGGTGGGTCCTGGTGTGTTATAAAATTACGTACTGAAATAAGAGGAAACACAATACCACAAGTGCACGGTTGTCCAAGTAATATCTGATAAATTGGGTTTCGTTCTCAGGGACGGATTAGGTACAACTCAAGTATTAATCGAATAGTAGTAGTAATTGCTCAACAGAAAATAATATAAAAGATTTTTGTTTTGTTTTTAAATTAAAGATGCAATAAAATAAATTACTGAAATAAAATAAAGCAAGTTCATAAAATTTAAACTTGAGAAGAGAAGGAGTACTTGATCCTCGCAAGGGTTTCACCTAAGCTATCTAATTAATGCTTCTGTTTAAGGGCTAAACAATATTATTGTGCTAGTCGGGACTCTAATATATCCTGACCCCGCCAGGGTGGACTTAGGAGCTATCCAACGGTACTTAAACCCCGTCGGGGTGATTATATCTATTTTCGAACGGTTAAGTCTCTTACCTCATTGGATGAATGGTTAGTTACGCCCGTCAGGGTCAATAACGAATATGCGTCTATTATCTATGTCTGTAATTACCCCCCCCCCCCCCCCTCAAGGTGATCACTTTTCCACTTAAGTGAATAGCCTAATTACTAAGAGCTAAGTTTGATTCATGACTTCAAAAAGTGATTAAAACAAAATAATAGTCAACACAAAATACCTAGTCTAATTTAAATAATTAAATCCCAAATTCAGAAAAAAAAAATAGAATTGGGTTCAACCCATGTAGCGATTCTCAAGTACTAAAGAAATTAGTTCATAATGGAAATGAAAACTAAAAATAAATAAAAGGAAGACATAATTCTCAATACAGAAAAGAAATAGGATAACCTAAAGGTTGGGTTGGCTGTTGTTGGAAGAACAGAATTCCTCCAACTCTAGCTTCTCCTCTGCCTTCTTGCTCTGACTTGAAAATATGAAGCCTCTGATGTAATTCTCTGAAGTGTGTATAAAAAGGATGCTAAAGGGTCTATTTATACTAGTAAATTTGGATTAGGGTTTAGGTTAAGAGCATTAAGTCAAATTATAAAAAGCACAAGCCCATCTTCTTCTTTAATTCCCGTAACTGGTGTAGAACCCTTAGTAAAACGGCTATAACTTTTGCATATCAACTCAAAATGGACTCATTCCAGTTGCTAAATCTTCCTAACTCAATAATTAATAAAACCTACTTCCAAACCAAAGGTTGAATCCGCACCTAAGTAGCCCAAAAATAGCAATTAGTAACAATCTTTCAAATCTGCAACTCCTTTACTCAATTCTTCGGAAATTCTTTTCTTGCCTTTAACTCCCTCCTTGTCTTGGTTCTCCATAGAATCCTTGAACCTAAGAACTTTATACTAAAAATAAAAAAATTAACACACAAAAGCTCTAAAAATGCAAATAGTCTAATTCCAAGGGGAGAAAATGTCATATGAAAAAATAAGCATAAAAGTATATCAAATAAGTAAAATACTCACCTAAAATGATGTCTCATAAGGGCTATTATTTATAACAAATAGGGAGACATCATCTATACACCTCTCTTGATTCTCCTTCATATAAGCGAATTTTACATGATAATAGCAATATGGGGGTGGTGGTTTCACCCTGCTTTTATCTTCCATTCTTGATGAATCAATAACTCTTGGCTTCTTAACCTCATCATGTTCAACCTCTTCAACCCAATCTTCAAAAAATAACTCATCTAATTTCATCCTATTTACGGTTGACTTAGTTGGTAGAACCTCCACTTTACTCGATGGAGATGGTAGCAATTCTTTCATTTTTTTCAGCTTGAAGACTAATAGTCTTAATGTTGTTGTCAACGTATTGGATATTCTTCATGTTAGAATTTGTACTTTGGTCAATTTCAAGAGTTGACTCTGAATTTTTTCTATAAATGTAGTGAGTCGTATCACCTTTTACTCAAAGAGTTGATTATGTTGTTGTAGATCACGATCCTGTTGTTCCATGCCTTGCACTACTGATGCATCGACCTTTTACTAAATTCTGCTTATATAGTCCTTTGATAAGTTGATGAATTGAATAATAGTCTCTTTTAACTCCATGATATCTTCTTGAGGACGTGATGGAAGTGTTATTGGAAGAGTAGCTTGATTCCCATAGGCTTGTTCATGCAGATATAGCTGTTGAGGTGATGCTTGGTGATAATTCTAGAAATTTTCCTGCTGTCCCATGGAATACCCATGGGTTGCATTACGACCTTCACCTCGGAACTCTTGTCTTGGATGATTTTCTCAACAGCCATAGCGAGTTGCTGTATTTGATCTTGCAAGCTTGAAAATCTCGCCTTTGTATCAATACTAGTGGTAGGAGCTTTTGATTGTGTCCAACTCATGTCGGTCTCGATAATTCTATCCATACCACTCTTTGCTTATTTTGGATCCATGGAGACAAAACCACCACGACCCAGATTATCTGCTCTCAACCTTGACTCTACATTGAGTCCTTTAATAAACATGACTAATTATAATTTTGGCATATATCCGTGTAGTGGACATCTTGCCAACTTCTTTTGAAAACTCGTCCATGCTTATCCAACACTCTCTGTGGCTTCTTGTAATAAATTCATAAGCTCCAATTTTTCCTTCACTCGCATACTTGTAGGGTAAATCGATCAAGGAATCTTGCTTGAAGCTTGTCCCAATTTGTTATTAGCTCGGGAAGTTGATCATCTAACCAATCGCTTGCTCTTCCGGTTAAGAAGAATTGAAACATTAAATAATACATCTATTTTTGCGTAACACCTTCAGTAACGTAGGTATCACAAATTTTCATGAATATTTGAACAAAACGAAAAAGATCTTGATGTGTAGCACAACTATAATTCCCATAGCTCGCTAATTGATTAATCATGCATGTATTAGGTTTGAATCGAACTGCTTGAATAGCTGGAGGGAGAATCCCTATGGTTTGCACTCGAATGGGCCAGGAAGACCTATATCTAATCGTTGATTCATCATCTAAAAATCTGAAAATGACAAACACAAAATGAAACGCGTAAAACTGGAAAAAAACTTCTACACTAAATAAAAAAATAAACTAACTTAAAGACAAATCCCTAGCAGCGGCGCCAAAAAATTGGTGGGGCAAAGGTGTGATAAAATAATAATTTAAATAATAATAAAGATACACACCCTTGTCAACAACGGAAACTCACTGCAAGTATCAAACACCGTTTGCAAGTTTAGTTGATAAGTAAAATTTGTTAGCAGGGATTTAATCTGTTAGATCAACTTGAATTCAATAAGCGTAGATGAATTTAGATGTTTAGATTAAAACAGAGATAAGATGAATAATTATCTAATGTGAATAAATAAATAAGAATACAAATATATAAATATGATTGTAAGTTGGATAAATTAGGGTTACTAATATGAGTCTATCTTACTAAGTTGTTAGTCTAAACTTAAGGATGAATTGAGCATTATATATTAACCGGGATTCTAACTTCTTCCTAATACCCGTCACGGTGGAATTAGGAGAAACCTCTCCACTACCAGTGGACTCGGGTAAGGGGACCCTGCGTAATGATCGGTGGATAAATCAAACATTTATGGCTATCTAGTTAGGCAAGCCCGTCAGGATCACTACCACACACTAGACGGGTATGTGTTGTTGTCAATAATTAAATCCTCCTTCCGGGTGTTAACTCAATTACTAAGGATAGTCCTACGATGGCCAAATCTAGGGCTGAAAATAATAAGTCAAATAACATATTATAGATATACGCCAAGATCAAATCAATTAAAATAACAAATAGTATTATGAAATTTTAGACAAAATAATAATCCAAACAATTAAGAATTAAAACTAACTGAATAAAAGCTTAAAAATATGGTTAAGCCACAAATCCATAGCAAATTACCCTAAATATAGATAAGGAGAGATGTAAAAGATGAGTTTGTCACTCTCCTTCTTGCTTCTTGTTTTCCTCTACAAGTCAGCTTGCTTCCCTAGATGATAAACTTGATACTAAGGGTTAATATTCAAGAAAGGACTATAAATAATTGAGGAAAGACTTATTTACAATGATAAGAGGGTGTATTTATAGGTGCTTAGCTGACCCTAGGTTGAAATTTTGGAGTAGAAGACGAGTAATTGGAATTCTAATTCAAATTCGTTTCCTAAAATATAAGAGAGGATAAACACTGCCCATTGTTTTGGTCATATCTTCTTCGTTACTGGGCCAAATTTCACCCACTTTATATCAAAACGACCGCAGCAAAAACATCTAGCTAACATTTTAAGGCTCGTCCAGAATCAAACCTGATGTGGAGTTATATACACTTAAGTGGACGTAGCTGTAGATTTGGCAGTTTATCCTTTCCTAATTAAACTTTGCTTCCTTTTATCTCCTGAATTTTTTTCCTTAACTCCTTTGAATTGATTTGGCGTCTGATTATATTCCATAAACCTTAAGAGCTTCACATTAACACACAAATTAAACCAAATATGCTTGAAAAGTAATAAATCATCAAACCAAGACATGAATTAAGAAATTATCTAATAACAAGGAAAATCCCTTAACATTTAATAAATTACACTTAAAATGATGTATCAAACCTATATTAATATATCACAAATACGGAGATATCAGAAGTCATGTAACTTTAATTCTTTTTCAATATATTTTTCTCAATCTTTTCTTTTCAGACCTTGTTCCTTCTTTTCTTTTACCCTAGCAAATAGTTACAATGTATATATATATATCACTGTGATCATGAAGCTCAATTACAAATACCAAATACCAAAAAATTATAATCCCATAAGAACCACCACCTCAAACTCAAGCTCTAGACGAGTGTCAAGGCATCGCAATTCGAGTGCAGGTCATATGGTCAAGTCCTAATATCTAAAGCATAAGGCTTATAATGAGCCTAATAAAATATTTAGAAAGCAACATGATGCCTCCCATTTTGGTATAATTATATGCCCTTAGGATACATCATTCTAGGTGATTAACTTATTTTATAGACTTTTAAGCTTATTTGGTTATATTGCATTTTCTCCCTTTGGAATTGTATTATTTGCGTTTTAGAGATTGTTTGCGTTAATTTTCTTCTTTTCAGTGTAAAATTCTTAGGCCCATGGATGATATGAAGCATAAAGACAAGGAGGAGAAATTGTATTTAAATTCTTAGATCGAGAGAAGAAGTCAGAGGCGAGAAAAGATGACCTAATATGCATATAGAGAAAGGTGGTAGAGAAGAGAGACACATACTTTCAAGGTTATTTCCTCAAGTGATCATCGTCTAAGAGAAGTATCCGTGGATCCTTCGTGGTGCCATGGCTTAGTTGCTCCAAAAGTGTAATGATGTGCATTTGATTGGCTTTGATTAATGCCACATCATTAGCGAGAAGGGTTTGAGATGTTTCGATTTGCTTTAGTTGCTCACTAACCTTCTCTTGCCAAGGCTATCCCTTAAAATTCACTCCACTCAAAACATTCTTAACCCACACATCATCTAAGACAGAACTTGGCATATTAATAAGCCTCTCATTCTCCCCAATAGTCACATCCACTTTCATCACTCATCAAAGATCAACTGAGTCATGTCAACTTCTTCCTCTCTCATAATACAATCCAACAAGATGGCGGAGTTTGGAAGTATATCCGCGACTCAATTGTTCCCTAGGGCTAAATGTGCAAAGAAGTGGTACCAAATTCTCGCATCAGGTTGAAGAAAATTGTAAGGCCAAGAATTTTTCAACTCGTCTTTATCATTATACAATACCAACTCCTCAGTAAAAACATTTTCCTATAGTTGTTCCTAATCGAAACCTTCGATGTTCTTCACATCCTCTTGATACTTGCAAGGTCCCACAAATTCCCTCATATGGAAATGGCTTCTAATATTCTCAACTATGATGGGATCAACTTACACCGAATGGGAATTATTCCATCTTTATATCGGTGAAATAGACAAAGATATAACTCCCTTACTAGCAGAAAAGTCATCTTTGAGTGCTCCATCATGAAATACTTCCATCCTAATCGTTCCCCCATCTCAAGAAATCTCTTATACCTTCCTTTTTATACCTTCTCGTGAAATTTACGCTCATATGTGAGGGATAAAGAAGGGACAACTTTAATCACCATATCTTCTAGTGTCCTAGATTGATTGTTCATGTTGGGTGAAGTTTTCTTGTCTTGAAGAGTTTGTGGAGCTTTCTTCTTCAGCTACACGATCGTTCTTGACTCCACACCTACCGGTTTCTCTTTAGCCAAAGAACTCGAATCGCCTTTTTCTTGTGATTATATATTTTGAGCTGTGTGTTTCTTGTGTTCAATCTGTTGTATAATCTAGTCTCTGTTTGAGTATTATTCCAAGATAAAATCGTCGAAATATTTCTTGTTTATATGTTTCGTTCTTATTTGATAGGCTCGAGAAGTGTAGAATTAGAGACTGTGGGGTATAAACTTAATCACTAGTTGATAGGATATAGTTTGTATTGGTGGGAGTTTTTTTTTGTCAAAATATTGGTGGAATTCAATACAACTAGTGATGGGATTTATATGCGTAATGACAGGATTCGTCGCGTTGGCGGGAAATCGTCCGTGACGGAAATCGTCCGTGACGGGAATAGTTCTTATGGTGTAAGGGTAAATATGTAATCTTATAATAGTAAGTTAATGGATAATTCTTTGGGGCAAGTATAATATAATTTTGATTTTTTGGGGCATTGACCCAGTTTATATTATCCTAATTTATAACAATATGAACCAAATTTAAAAAGACAATCAACATAAATAAGTTTTAAAAAAAAACAATCAATTAAGAAATTAAGAAAAAAAAATAAAAAAAGGTAACTGATATTAAAATAAAATTAACTCATTCCTAATAGACCAAAACCGGTTTTGAACTTTAGATCCAGATTGATATCCAAAAAAATTGGTCTCATTCGATAATTTAATAAATACCGTCATCAAATCAGATTTTCTCTCAAATCAGTTTGAACCCGGTCCTATTCAAACCCGTGTTGGATCAAAGGTTTGGATTTGCTCTAATTTCTTGTTTCCACAACTTAATTTTGACTTTTTTTCCCCTAAAAGATAAGTAAATACCACATGTGCCTAGGATCACTCTAAAATAAAGTAATACAAGGGAGAAACCTAGTAATTAAAAAGATTACACAACCTACATCATATGGCTAGAATATCTGCTTACAAATTTCAGAGAATGTATGTGAAGATTGTACAACTAAACTTGAATAAGAATAAATTGATATTGAATAAAGTATGAGGCAAAATGAGATAAGAAGTCAACTCTAAAGTCATGACCAATATTCAACAATAATCGTTTCTCTAATGTTTCATCTTCCCTATTACAAAAATCACAAATCATATTTCACATTCCATTTTCCATTCATGTCCGCATTAAATGTCCAATTATTCTCCCTAATCTGCATATACGATACCTGAAACACACCAAAACACACCAGATAAATACAAATTAATGAAATACAAGATATATAAGTTCCAAATTTGTTACAGAAATTAAGAAAAATGTACCTTGTCAACAATTTCATAACCAACTTTGAGTCTCACATCTTGATTATCCTTAAAATTGAAGATACTCCAACTAAATTCAGCTGCACCTCTCTGTTTCTTCTGTTAATATATCAAATGAAATTACACATCCCATTTCACAAATTAGTAAAAATATATACAATTTTTTGTTTTACCTGCTTAAATTCTTGGTCAAAATCACATTGACCTTTGATATTAAAGCCTACAAGCTCATCAGCAGTGACTGGAAAAGCCTTCTTTCCACGTACACAATACCTAAGCTTATCTCGCTTATCATATTTTACACCAGCTGAAACTCCACCATTTATCTAAAATGCAAATTATTAAGTTTTAGAAACTAAAAGAGGAACAAAAGGGACTAAATTTAAAATACATACACTTGGAAAATAATGGCGCATCATAGCGCTTAAATGACTTGGTGTTCCAAGCTTCGTGTCTAGCTCTGCATACACCTGCCAATTAATATGTTATTCAAAATAATCAAATATACCCATCAGTTTCAAACAATAGCAAATATAACCTTATTATTCTAGAAATTGCAAATATACCCCGTGAAGTGACAGATTTGCGATATTTGTAAACAAACAAATGGGTATATGAGTTTGGAAATAAGCCCGTGAAGATTAATGGTGTAATTAACAAACAAAAAGTAAGAAAGAAGCAAAACCCTAAATTGAAGGGGTTAAGAAAAGCTACAAAATAGTTAAACCCACAAGTAATAATATGCTAGCAAATATATTTAATTTGCGAAATAGTTACAATTTAATATAGTTAATTACTGATATCATTCTGGGAGATAAAAAGGGTATAGAATTCAATATTGAACCAAAAAACTTGAAACTTTTTGAATATTAAGTTGGAAAAATTGATTTTCTTCTTATTGTTGGAATACCTGGAAATGGGTATTGGTATGAAGAGGAAGCTTTTCCTTGGCATGAATCCTGAGAGATTTTGAATCACTGTTGTATCGAAGGGAGCTCTCCATTCTTGTCTTGACTTCACTGTAGGGGAAATGGAGAGAGATGGATAGAGATTACAGAAACGTCGTGTGTTTTGAAATTTGATTAATATGGGAGGTTTAAGGTTGGATAAGAGTGAGGGCTTCACAGAAAATATTTTTGTCCGGCCATTCAAACCCTTTTCAAAGCCTTTTGGGCTTAAATTTGCGTAGCCCCAAAGTTTTTACAAGAATCTGAGCTAGGTTAGACTGTCAAGATATATCTAACTGATTCCTATTTATGGACCAAAACACTCAATCGTATATCATTTTCCAAAGATAGAGAGATTTTAACCGAAATAATCTGGTGTCCAAAAAAAAAAAAAAAACCGAAATAATCTTAAAATTTATTTTATATGCTCCAAAATTATATGTCCTAAAATCGGTAACTTGATCAATAGGAACAAGGACTTTACATCTATGTGGACGACTTTATATGCATGAGATAAAGTTTTTGAGATAACAGGAGGCTTGGACTTGCAATTCACAGTTGATATGGAGAAGAGTTTTTGTAGTTGTTTCCAGTGGGAGTTATCTGGAATACCTTGTATACACGTAATTGTCGCCATTACTTATCTTGGAGAAGATAATCTTATATGGATGAATGCTACAGTAAAGAGGCATATATGAGAGATTATGAACTTGTGCTAATGCTCACTAATGATCCCGCCTTGTGGCCTCGTTCTTAACATCAACCTTTGAAGGCACCCAAGTCACTAAAACTTCTAGGAAGACCAAAGACACAAAGAAGACGCGAGCACCCGGTGAAGGGCGCATTGGAGCACCACCAAACCACCCACTTGTAAGTTGTAACTCTCAAGTTTTCAAATCCTATAGTGATACTAAGGTGTTCAAAGTGCAAAAAACAAGATTTTTACAAAAGGACTTGTAAGTAAAAGGAGGTCCACGACAATAATATGGTTAACACTGAGTTAAATGAGGATGAGAATGTTCACGCAAAAGAAGCACTATTTGAGGGTACTTATGTCCCAACACAACAATCCAACTCTAAAGGTATGAGTGAATTGTTAGGTGGTTGGAATGATCTAGACTTTGAGGCACTGCTTGACAATCATATGGCAAACTTCAAGAGTCCACTCCCTATTATTCTCAATTACAATTTCCTATAAACACAAAAGTACATGAAAAAAGAGTGAGGCGCCTACTGAGAAATAAGCTATCAAACCAAAGGGTAGAGGAAAATGTAGCATATGTCACAAAAGAGGATATGATATGCGCAAACACCCGGCTAATCGCTCTAAGGTATAGGTCTACAGACTTTACAATTGATATTAATGTTTTTACCTCAAATGAGTTCTAGTTGTTTTTGTCATGTAGTTAGTTGATTAAGATATTGGACCTTCAAGAACAAGTTCCCATACGAGAAAGTTTGGACCTTCACTAACTAGAAAAGGAAAGGAACTAGTGGTATTGGATTAGTTGATGAGTTAGAGGTTTTGGAGTATTCGAAGATATTTTGTGAGCATTTGAATCATTAGGAGATAATGAAATATTTTGGATTAGTTTTAATGTCATGGTTATATTTTGGATTACGTTTACTGTTATTGGTATATTTTGAATGGATGGGAGTATTTTAGATTACTTTAATGTTGTTGGAAGTATTTTGGATACTTTTGGGTGTATTTTGGATTATGTGAATTATGATTGATGTTATATTAGTGGTTGTTCAAAGTATAGGGGTATTTTATTAAATATTTCTAAACTACCTAATTTCTATTATAATATTCCATGGACCTAATTGCTAATTATAATACTCCAGGGACCTAATTTCTATTCTTAAAGATACACAAACCTAATTGTTATTCATTATGGTACATGGAACTAATTTCTATTTATAAAAGTACAAAGACCTAATGGCTAATTATAAAAATATAAGGACATAATTGCTATTTATTTAAGTATAGGGACCTAATTGTTATTTATTAAAGTACATAGATCTAATTGCTAATTATAATAATGTAGGGACCAAATATCTATTTATTGAAGTATATTGACCTAACTGCTATTAAACCTGTAGTGCTTCAAAGTATAGAAACTTGTACTTTTTCAAACTACAAGAACCTAAATGCAATTTTTTTAAACTCTAGGGACATAATTAAACTTGTACTGGTTGTTCAAAGTACATGAGCCTATATTCGGCTACTTTTATAAGTAAAATTAAAAACTTGTAATTATTACAAGTACATGGACCAGTTTGCAAAGATCACACAAATTTCAGGGACCTACTTGAAATTATAATAAGAACAAGGATCTGATTGCAATTAAGAACTTGTTTCTTAACACTAAAGATCTCTAACTTAGCTACAATTTAATTCAATTACACCACATGGACCAATTGGTAATTTCATTATTTGTCATTTTTAACCGGGACCATATTGTAAATACTCTGCAATTTACACACCAGGGCTAATTAATTCACAACAGGGACCAATTTACAATTTGACTAATTCAACTAACACATACTTTATACTTAATAAAAGGAAATTCATTCACATTTAGCAATTCAACTCAAACAATAAACAAACTCGGAAATTACAATTCAACAGACTAAGATTCAACTAACAGCTAACAACTAACACTAAAATCTAATTTAAAAACTAATTCAACTTACATCTAAGACTAGAATCTAATTAAACAAAATCCAATACAAACTAACATCTCAGAACAATACAAAATCAATAATACAAAACCAACAACTCAAACACCCATCTTCATCTTTAAACCAATCCACATAAACACCAAGAACAAAACGAAACAAAGGACCTCCTTAGTAAAAAACAACTTGTACTCCAACTCCGAAATTCGAAATTTCCTGTTGAGACCACAATGGAGCTACGAGCACATATTGGAGGATCATACCACTCGAACCACCCACAATCTTGTCTTCATCATATTTTTCGCAACTAAGAAACCTCCGACATGTGGTTTCCAAGATGTTGTAATATTTGGATTTAATCCACAAAAACAAAAACGTTCCCTTTGATTATTTCAAAATATGGAAGCTATTGAAACTATTACCTCTTTTCTTTGAAACTTCAATTTTGAAACTTTTAGGTTAAACGGGGAACAGACAGAGGAGTTTATGGGATTAAAAGGGGGAAAGGGTGGGAATTAACAAACACAGACGTGTTCGCTTACTAGGTATGGATAAATTACTATATTAACCCTAAAAACGAGATAATTGCAAAAATAACGAAATACACAAATTGAAACATTCGACACTAATATATCATTTTTTAAACCTTAAACCCATGAGAAGTCAAAATATGGACCACGTGGAAATTTTCCTACTTTTGTCATACCACTTAACTTTTAAATGAGGAATCTACAAATTGGAGCCCAATTTGTTGATATCTTAGGTTATAAAGCCTAGTTGCAAAATACTACTTTTTAAGGCCTAACTCAAAATTCTGGTTAGGTGTTTTACTTTCATACCCTTTTTATTTTTTTATTCCTTTTTCTTTTTTTTATTAATTTTTTTTCTGAACTTTTACCACTTGATATTTTTTTCCGGTACATTCCAAGAGGTACGTACATATTCGTACAGACATATATGTTTTTAACGTTTTAGATGTATTTGTGTCAAGTTTTTGTCCATGTCAAGGTTTTGTCCATGTCAAGAGATAGGGAATACGTTTTTTGTCCGTTTTTATCCGTGTCAAACTTCCGAGAAACAAATTTGTACGAAACGCATTAGCTAGGGGTCACTAATGTCTAGACCATAGTGTCTAGACCATAACGTCTGGCCCATAACGTTATGGGCTAGATTAGAGTTTAACTTTCTTAAACTAAAACAAAAAAAATCCTATTGTCTAGACCCTAATGTCTAGCCCTATCCCATTTATTACTTGCAAAACAATAGAGAAAAATTACTAGGTTAATAAATTAAACAGTTTTCTATCATTAAATAAAATTGACAAACAAAGAAATCAAAACAAAAAAAAAGAGTTCATTTTAAAGTCAGCTTTTTAATGAAATCAAGTAAAAAGAAGCATATTTATAGTGGATCAAAGGGGCTGGACCATGAGGTTCAAGCCCACTAGGTCTGGACCAAGACTCACAATCTATGTTTTAAAAAATAAAAAGTTTCGATCATGAACACGTTTAAAAAAAATTCACTTTTGTTGAATTTTTTTCTTAAAACGGGCTGAGCCTAGAAAAATCATTGACAAAAAAACACTTTTGTCTGGACCAAGACCTGTACAGACACAATGTTAGAGAAAAAAAAGAAAATTGATGGGCCCAAGAGGGCTGGTTACTTCGACGGAGATCTGGGTTTTGCTGGTGGTGGAGGAGTACGGGGTGAAGAAGCAGTGGTTGATGGTGATGCTCCGGCGACAGCTTGGTGGTGGATCTGAAGCAGCAGCAGGACGAAAGCTTGGAAGCAGCACTGGAGGAGTGGTGGCTTCGCTGGAGCTTCGCAGGTTTGATGGTGGTGGTGTCTCGGAGCTCAGTTGATTCTCGTGGTGGCTTGATCTATTCTCGTAGCAGTGGTGCAGCGCCGTGGTTAACAGCAGTGGGGAGAAGAAGGTGGGTGGTGGTGTCGGTGTTACAGCAGCGGCGAGATCTCCGGTCTTCTTCTTCTCCAGATCTGCTGCAATGGTCTTCACAGCGGCGAGATCTGCAATGGTCTTCACAGCGGCGAGATCTGCAATCGAACAAAGCGCGGCAGAAAGTAATGGTGGTGGTCTGCTCGGGGTTCGCTTCTGGCGTTGATGGTGGTTGGGTTTCCGGTCATGGTGCAGCAGATCTAGAACGAGATCTGCAGGGTGGGGTTCTTGATGTGCAGCTTCGTGGTGGTCGGGATCTGCAGCGTGAGGTTGCTGAAGCAGCAGCAGCGACATCTGGTGGTGCTGAGGGGGAATGGAGCGCCGGTGGTGAAGGAGGGCATCGTTGGGAAGGTGTTGATGAAGGAGGGCATCGGTGGGAAGGTGGTGATGGCTCTCGGTGGAAGGTGGGGGTGGCTCTCTGTGGAAGCTATAAGCTCGGCAATGGTGGGAGAGAGAGGGTGTACAGAGAGAGAAGAGGGGGTAGTGAGTGAGTCGGTGGAATACCTAATGGTGTTTTTGTTTTGGCTTTACTTGATATTCACTGTGGAAAGGGGGTATATTTGGTTTTTCCCTATGTACTAGTTACATTACAAATGGGGGTTTTGAGGCGGGCTTTATTTTGTTAATATACATGTTGGGGCTTTATATTATAATTCCCCCCATCTAAATTAGTGACGGGTTTCTATAGATATTTTTGCGTTCTTAGCCTATTGCTTGCCGAGTACCGGTATTTTTACTTGTTTTTCTTTATGAGTATCTGCTTATGAAAAATGGTGTATGCAAAATACAGACATGCATATAATCGTTAATTCAATTATGTTGTTCTGCCATGATGTTCATCCTCCTCCTCCCCATCCGTCGTCTACGGCGTCCGTCTGTTTCATTCTGTCACCTCGAAACTCGACTACTCACGTCCCAATGCATCCCCACTTCTCCACCATCTTATACACACTTGTCTCGGACCTATTGCGAAGCAATGAAGTCTTGTTCTTCACAAAGATCTATACCCGTTGCTCAGAAACTCCATGCTCAGCTCATTTCCCTTGGTCTATATTCTTCCACTTTCCTCCAAAACCATCTCGTACACACCTACTCTAAATGTGGATTGGTTGATAATGCTTTATGTGTTTTCCGTGAAATCCGCTTTGCTAATGTTTTCAGTTGGAACACGATGATAAATGGATTAGCTGATGCAGGATTAATAGAGGATGCGAACAAAATGTTCGATGAAATGCCTGAAAAAGACACTGTTTCATGGAACACAATGATATCAGTATATTTTGAACATGGAAGACCTGAGGATAGTGTTAAGTTTTTTGTTTCAATGTTACGTGAAAATAGTTCCTTGCTTAACTTGTTTTCTCTTTCTTCTGGGATAAAGGCTTGTGCGCATCTTGGCCATGTGAAATTAGCTTCAAATCTACATGGTTTTGTCGAGAAATTCGGTTATGCGAGAGATCAAATAATTGATTCATCATTAATAGATATGTATATTAAGTGTAAATCTCTAGACCTTGCTGAAAAACTCTTCCTAAGAATGCAATCCCCAAATTTGTTTAGTTGGAACAGCATGATTTATTGTTATTCCAAACTCTATAGCATCAATAAAGCTATTAATTTGTTCAACCAAATGCCTGAGCATAACACAGTCTCTTGGAACACAATAGTTTCAGTATTATCTCAACATAATAATAATCTAACACTCCATATGTTTGTCGAAATGTGTAATCAAGGTTTCACACCAAATACCATGACTCATGCTAGTGTACTAAGTGTATGTGCCAGTGTTTCAGATTTACAATGGGGTACACATTTACACGCTCGGATTCTTCGTTTAAATCCAAAAATCGATTCGTACATTAGCACTGGCTTGATCGATATGTATGTCAAATGTGGAAATCTAGAATATGCAAAGCGAGTTTTTACTACTTTAACAGACCATAATGTGGTCTCATGGACTTGTCTTATTTCAGGAATGGTTAAACATGGATTGAAAAACGAAGCCTTAGAGTTATTCAACCAAATGAGAGAGATAAATATGGTACCGGACCAATATACCCTTGCCACAATTCTTGGTATTTGTACTACATCGAAAGATTTATCAATCGGTGAACAACTTCATGCCTATGCAAAGAAAACCAGATTCGATTATTTCCTTCCTATAGGAAATGCTTTAATCACTATGTACACAAAATGTGAACATCTTGAAAATGCGAAACACGTGTTTGATTTAATGGAATTTAAAGACGTAATATCATGGACAGAGATGATAATTACATTTTCTCGTTCTGGAAATGTTATGAAAGCGAAAGAGTATTTTCAACAAACACCTGAAAAAAATTTAATAACATGGAACACAATGTTAACAAGTTATATCCAAAATGGTTTTTACGAAGAGGGATTTAAACAATATATAACTATGCAACGAGAAGAAATAAAACCAGATTTGATCACTATTGTAACTTTAATAAGTGGGTGTGCTTCTTTAGCTGTAATAAAGCTCGGGAATCAATTCTTTGCACATTCGAAAAAACTTGGATTTTCAAGTAATTCAGTTTTAACAAGTGTTGTTACTATGTATTCGAGATGTGGAAGAATTAAAGAAGCTTGGAAAGTATTTAATTCCATTTCGGAAAAAGATGTTATATCTTGGAACACTATGATATCGGGATATGCTCAAAATGGTCAAGGTGAAAAAACAATCGAGATTTTTGACCAAATGGTTAAATTGGGAATTAAACCTGATAATATTACTTACGTATCTGTTTTATCGGGTTGTAGTCATTCAGGACTTGTAAATCAAGGCGAGAAATATTTTAATATGATGATTAATTATCATGGTATATCTCCTATGTGTGAGCATTTCGTATGTATGGTTGATCTTTATGCACGAGCTGGGTTACTTAAAAAGGCTAAGAATTTGATTAATGAAATGCGGATCAAACCAAATGCTTCTATTTGGAAAGCTTTTTTAAATGGTTGTCGAATATACGGAGATGCTGACTCAGCAGAAATTGCAGTGAAGAATCTTGCAAGGTTAAATGTGCAAGATTCGGGAAGTTACGTTCTTATGGCGAATATTTACTCGGATTTAGGTGAGTTAAAAGGTGTTTTGGATGTACGAAAAGTAATGAGAGTTAAAGGTATACAAAAGGAACCGGGTTGTAGTTGGATCGAGGTTGATAATAGAGTGCATGTTTTCACAGTAGATGATACAAATCACCCGCAAATAAAAAACGTGTATAATATGCTGGAAAAAATTATAAAACAAATAGAAAGTACGAGTCATTATGTTAGTGATACGGGTTCGATTAGGGCAAAGAGTTTTCATAGTGACAAATTAGCAGTAGCATTTGGTTTAATAAGCTTGCCTCCATGGAAGCCTATTGAAGTAATGAAGAATCTAAGAACATGTTATGATTGTCACTTGGTGATGAAATTGATTTCCTTTGTCACCTCTAGAGAGATAGTTATGAGAGATGCAAATCGATTTCATCATTTCAAGAATGGGTTTTGTTCTTGCAAAGATTATTGGTAATAAATGTTCTCAAAGAAATTGACAAATATTAATCATAAATACATATTTATCAAAAAATTGTTTACTCAAGGTATACATATTTCATCTCATTAACAAATAATAATCAAAATAGATACAATCATAAAGAAAAATTGTTTACTTAGTGAATTTGATGTCTGGATTTCTTATAGCTTTAAGCCACATTTCAGCCATTATACGAGATGAGATACTCCATAAAACATCTTGACCTTTTGAAGCTGGAAATTTTCCTTTTTTTCCGGCTTTTCCTAGACCATAAGCTACTAGCCATTGCATAGCAGTTAATCTTTGTTTCTCTGTATCCCAAGTGTTTTTCCTTCCTATAGTTGGTACTTTCAAGCCTCCAACATGTAAACTCGCTACTTTAAACGTAATTTCATCGTCGTACTTAAATGATTTCAAATCTGCACGTGTTGCATGTATTAAAGCAATCATAGGTCCTCCAACTGCTTCATATTGCCTTATAGGATCACGTAATTGGATCACCACGGATATAGCTATGGTTGTTAAATCTTCAACTTGAGCGTTAAACTCGAATTTACTCTGATTTTTCATCCATTCCTCGAGTGAAGCTGCAGAAGATAATGGATTTGTACCCTTGAGAGGTGAAACATCAAAAGGGGCTTCTTCTTCAGATATTCCCGCTTGAATCTTCAAAGCTTCAACAGCCATAGATTCGATCTTCTGAAGTGAAAACGATAAAATCTCGTCCACTGTTAATGGATCTTCACTTACATTCCAAATCCCAGTTGAAATTCTTTCTTTTCTTCCGCTACTCATAGCATTTGCCATGGATTTCACTGCAGCTATTATACGAGCTGCGCTTGAACTAGCATTACCTTCTTTGTTCCTTCCTTGTATAAGCGCTGAAGCTACACCTTCAAAGGCGATTTGCTCTGCTGTTTTACCCATAAGTTCATCCATTGGCATTAAAGATAAAAACTCAGCTCCAAGTTCTTCAGGTCCTAAAGCTGCCATCATTTGGAATAGCTCGAATCCATTAGTTGACTTGCTTGAAGGAAGAACAAATGGTTTTGATATCTGCATCGCAAGTTTTGGGGTGTCTTTTTTCGCTACTATAGTATTTATAGGATTCATTGCTGCTAAATATCCTCCATTTCTTGTCTGAACCACACAACCTAACCCTTTACCAAGATCTGGTAAGTAAACCTTAGATTCAGATTCGGATTCTTGGAATGTTTCATTGTTTTCCGGCTTTATTAGAGGAAGCTCGTAACTATTCAATTCGGTAGTGTCCGAGCCCTCAAGCATTTGAAGAAACTCTCGCGTAACTGTTTCCTCATCTTCATCCAATCTTTGTGAATCATTTTCTTCGTCTGCTTTTGTAGATTTCTCATCTTCCATCATTGATTCGAGAGCTTTTATCTGCTGTGCAATTGAATCAAGCTCTGTCAATCTAGTTACATGGACCTGATCATGCACAACTATCTCCTTAACAACCTCATTTGAAGTTGCTGACTTCATATCAGAATCTTCTTCTTCTTCTACTTCTTTTTCGGATACTTCTTTATCTTGAATCTCGACACCTTTATCCACAACTTCAAAATCAGGGAAATCAATATCCTCTACTTTAGTCTCGGGCTCTTCAGGCTTAGTGGGAATTTGAGGAGCCGGTTCATCTAGATTCAACTCATCGATCCCTTGAAGATCCGGTCTAGCTTCCGGCTTTGAAGGTGTCCAAGGCTCTGCTTTACTGGTTAATCTCGGACTAGGCACACTAAACGATGCTTTCGATTGTTTACGCGCAACATTTTTTCCCGATTTTTGCCCCTCGCCTTGACTATAAATTCCAACACCTCCATCTTTTTCCATGATTTGAATACCCAATTTCAATACAAGCTCTCCTCCTTTAGCCTTCCCTGATAAACTAAAACTCGTCTCCCATTGACGAATTCTTGTACCTTCCAAGCTCTTCTGAATAGATTCTTGAACCAATTCACTTAAATCAACTGAATTTTTCCCGAAATCAAGCTCTTGCGCATCAACCGCAAACACATATACTATAAATGGCCTCGGCTCGAATTTCGTGTGATTTGCATTACCCGGGGTGTAATAAACATGAGTCCTTATGAACAAAGTCTCTTCAAAATCAGCCGCTCCTTGTGTAACTCTCGATGGCATTGTTTGCACAGCTCCATCCTTAGATTCTTTTTTCCTCGCACAAACAGAAAGGCGAAGACCGTTCATTGAAGTGGGTAAGCCTTGAATTGCAACAACTTCAACTGAGAATAAACAACTCAGCTTCTGCATAGCGATATGTGTTAAAGCTCGAATAGGTTTCCAATTCCATAACCCTTTTTTCTCGGAAGTTTCGGGTTTATCTTCAAACTTTTTCTGACTTGTAACCGAAGCTTTGATGGTAGTTTGTTTATCGTTTACATTAGGGGTTGTTGGTCTTGATCTCCATGGGGATAATGACATACGCCTTGTGCGAGGTTTCGGGTTGAGTTTTTCCTCGTTTTTAACGGTTGAAATATCTGCATCTGCGGCTGAAATGGGAGGAACTGAGCTTCTTGGAAGGACAAGAGAGGCTGTTCTTCGGTTAGTCGTGGAAGATGTGTGAGACTGGTAAAGAGATTCCCCGAGTGCTTCAAGTTCTTCGATTATATGACTATTTGACTTTCTTCCACCCCCGCTATTATAGTCTGATGATGCCATGTCTAGATTTTAACTTTTAACTATATCCTTCTTCAACTTAGTAGATTAAAACCTGAAAAAGGAAAAGAATGAATGCAAACTCGGGATTTTAACAATCACCCTTCTTTTCTAAAGTTCATTGGAGTATATAGTCACAACTTTCAACTATTACTATAACCAACTAAACACACCAGGGCTCAACATTTATCAATTAAACTCAGTTTTATACATTGATTAGCAAATAGAAAGATTATAAAAATGAGTACCTTGAGAGGTTAAGAGTAGTAGCTCGCTTAAGTCTTGAAATTTGGATGATTGAACAAGTATGTTATGAGTAAGTGAAGATGAGGTGTCTACAATTAAACATAGATAGAGTTGATAGATATGATGGATATAGAGGACAAAACTAGAGTTAAAAATTGATTGATGTTGGCTTTTGAGGTCAAGAATCTTCCATAACTGGATTGATTAGTACTGGACCAACAATTTGTATGGCCTAAATACATCAACAAGGATAAGGCAGTAGTATTACTGGTAAGTAACATTACTACACCATTTTTTTCTTAATCTTCCCCCATCGTCCAACATTCTTACAAATTCTCTCTCTGTCCCCCCAATCAATTCAACCAGAAACTTACGCATATATGCAATCGGTACTTAGTACAAGTTGACAATGGATGGTTTTTGTTTGGAATAGTACTATTTCATCAATCATCAAAACATAACAAAACTAAGATGGATAGCAGCTTTAGATTAGCGGGTGAAGAAATTTTAAAATCAAATCTTATGTACATTAAATAACTTCAAACAAAATATATGAGTCATTAATTAAAAACAATTTTTTTTTTACAAGGAAAAGGTACGCCTAAAATCAAAACACACTAGCCAAATTCTAACTTATTAAAAGACTCAAGTAAAGATAGACCAAGGTTTAGCTATAGAAGATTCCAAACTTCATGCCTAGCGTTTTTTTAAGTTGATTCGCTCTTTGATTAAGTTTTCGAGATAGGAAACAGAAGGAAAATGCTCCTTCTTCTACCGCAACTCGCTTAATCCTAGCAATAATAGTTTTAATTTCCCAACTCGCCGCTGACATCTGCTCTATACCTTGGATTACTTCAAGGTTACCGGAGTACACTCACTTCCTAAGATTTGGATATCTTGTGCCAATAGCAGTAGCTTTAAAGACTACCCAATTTTCTCCAATGAGACTCGAGTTGCAATGGACTGCCTCTTTGAAGTCTCTTCTGAAACTGTTGTCCTTGCTTCTAACAGTAACTCCAATCCCAGTTGGCTCAAAAGGAAAGCTGAAGGAAGCATCGCAATGAAGGATTAAGTCTCTTCTACAGGATCATGAGGTGCTTGTCTGTGCCCCTTTCTCTTGAATATTTCTAGGTGCATTATTGAGGTTAGTTGACCAATTCATGCCATGAAGTTCCTGCATGAGATTGTTAGTAGACCAAATTACTTGATCACAGAAAAAATTCACGTTCTCGTGAAGAGATTTCATTTTAGCTTTCCTTATGTTCCAAATAGATATCATTATAAAATCAGTAACCCTTCTCTTATCCCATCCATGTTCAGAGTAGGCATCAATAGTTTTGAGGAACCAGTCTCCCACACTAAGAGATTCATCTGTTGAAGCATGAGTCCGTAGTACAAAGCCTGCCTAAACAATACAACATAGTTTACAATATATCAACAAGTGTTCCACCGTATCCACTTTATTAATGCACCATATGCAATCATTAGAGTCAGAACAGTTTCGAACATAAAGATTGTTATTCGTGGGAATACCATTATTACACGCCTTCCACATGAAAACACGTGTCTTGTTGGGTATGTTAGACACCCATACCGTTTTCCAAAGTACGGTATTAACATTCGCAACCATATTAACATTCTGTGGTGTATTTAAGAAATTCTCATCAGTAAGGACTTTGTAACCAGTCTTAGTATTATAGATTCTATCCTTAGAATAGGGCCAAATAATTTTATCATCCTCCCCTAATCCTGAGATGATAGTCCTTCTAATATTCTGAATGATAGGGCCAGAAAAAATGTCATTAAGAAGTTCATTATTCCATTCAAAAGTGGCAGGTAAGAATAGTTGACTAACAATCAATAGATTACAATTAGCAGGATCTCAATTTTCAGGCAAGATCCAATCCATTTATCTGTCCAAATAGAAGTGTTCTTACCATTACCAATTTGTTCAAGGATATGCTTCTTATGGAAATCCCTTCCTTCAATAATGCTTGCACAACTCGACGTGCGACTTTGCCTAAGTGGTGGGTCCTAGGGTGTTATAAAATTAAGTACTGAAAATAAAGGAACCACAATACCGCAAGTGCACGGTTGTCCAAGTAATACTCCGATAAATCGGGTTTCGTTCTCAGGGACGGATTAGGTACAACTATAGTATTAATCAGATAGTAGAAATAATTGCTTGACATAAAAGTAAAATAATGTGATTTTTGTTTGGTTTTCTTAAAAACCAAAGATGCAATAAAATAAAGATCAATTAAAATAAATAACTAGAAATAAATAATGCAAGTAAAAGGACTAACTTCTGAGATGCGAGATGTACTTGAGTCTCGCAAGGAATCCACCTAATTAACGTATCAATGTTTTGTTTAAAGGTAGAATTGGTATTATTATATTAGTCGGGACTCTAATGTCTCCTAGCCCCCTGTTGGGTGGACCTAGGAGCTATTCTAAAGTATTATAAACCCCTATATGGCTATGTAATTAGTTAATCATGTAGGTCAATAACGGACATTACACGAGTATTACCTAAGTCTGTATTCAACCCCCTATCGGATGATCACTTTTGCCACTAAAGTGAATAACCCAAATACTAAAAGCTATTTCTAGTTGTACCAAAAAAAAGTATTAAAGAACAAAGTAATATCCAATAAATAAGACTCAGTTCAATTTAAATCATAAAAATCCAAAATTCAAAACATAGAATAAATTAATTAGGGTTCATCCCTGGTGTCGCTTAGGGTGTGATAAAAATTAGATAAATATAAGTCAAGAAAACTACGCACTCTCACCCTAGACAGGCACAGTACTGCAAGTATTACAGGACGTATGCAAGTTTTATTTGATAAGTTGAGTTCGTTCTCAGGGACTTAAGTGTGTTATACGGATGGGTAGCAATAACGAGTAAAAGTAAATAATTAAAGACAGAAAATAAAAGGAATTGAGATTCGAAATTACTAATTACAACTAAGAAAATAAAGAAAATAAAATAAAGTACGAAGAATATGAGATGAGAGATATAGCTTAGGTTTTGCTAGTATGCACTAATCCTTCTAATTCTTTCTAAAGATCTAGTTTATAAGGGAGAATATTAGCTCTTGTATACTTAGTCAGGATTCTAAATTCCCATTCCTTAGACCTTGAGAGCGACTAAGGGGGCTACGGCACAACCAAGACGTGGTTTCAAATAGGGTTATCAAGCGCTACGAAGACCCTAAGCAAACGCATCAATCAATTGGTGATATGGTGATTAAAACAAACCTTAATGACCATCTAGTTAGAATCATGTTTTGTCAGAACTAATATCGACACTAGACGTTATGTGGTGGTTCAATAGTTAAACACCCAATTAAGGAGATCATCTAACTACTATTAAGGTAATCCTATACTCGTTCACTAGCAAGGAGAACAATCATTAAATCAAAACACATAAACAAATATAAGAGTAAGCAGCTAATACCAGATTAAAACATATAATTCCCAAAGAAACTTAGATAAAAGAATTAGAATTCATAGTTTATACATGATGCAAAACCCAAGTTATGGGAGTTTTAGTTCATACCTGATGGAAATAAACTAAAGGAAAATACAAAAGACATCATCTTACTATCTACAATAAACTGGAAGAATAAAACCTTAAGAACTAATTACTATGAGGCAAGGATGAGCAAGGATGATTTTAAAAGTGATATAAGGGTGTATTTATAGGTGTTTAGAAGACCTAATTCGTTTTCTTGAGGGAGAAGCAAAGTGGTGAACTCCAAGCCCAACTCAAATTCGTATGGAAATAAAGATAAATTCTGCTGACTTGTTTTGAGCATATCAACTTCGTTATTGGTCGGTTTTTGCTCCATAATATATCAAAAGAATCCTTACCGAATTATCTACATCCCCATGAAAGGATATTACCAAAGTCGGCTTATTTCTTGGAGTAATCACCACTTCTTTAGGCGTGTGCTGCAGATTTTCAGATTTAGGCAGCTTTTCCTTTTCCTAATTTTTTGCCTTTGTTTCCTTATCTCCAATTACCATGTAAATCTCTTTCCATATGTTGTAGTCTTTGACTTGGACTCTAATTAATCTCCATAATTATCTTTAGAGCTTCACACTAAATAAACAATTAAACCCAGTATGCTCTAAAAATAATAATTCACTAAATCAAGACTCAAAATAGGAAAGTGCACTAATTCTCAAGAAAATCGACTATTATGACTTCTAAAACACTAAAAAATGATGTCTCATCTTAACATAAATCTATCACAAATGAGGAGACATCAATCCCTTAATTGCGATTCTCAAGTATATGAAATTTAGCTCATAATAAAATCAAAGACTGAAATTAAATAGAAAGAAGTCATATTCAATTACAGAAAAGAAATAGATAACCTAAAGGTTTGGTTGGCTGTTGTTGGAAGAACAAAATTCCTCCAGCTCTAGCTTCTCCTCTGCCTTCTTCCTCTGACTTGAAAATATGAAGCCTCTGATGTAATTATATGAAGTGTGTAAAAAGGAGGCTAAAGAGTCTATTTATACTAGAAAATTCGTATTGGAGCTTAGGTTAAGAGGATTAGGTCAAATTATAAAAAGCCCAAACCCATCTTCTTCTTTAATTCCCGTAACTGGTGTACAAACCTTAGTAAAACGACTTAAACTTTTGCATATAAGCTCCAAATGGGCTCATTCAAGTTGAAAAATCTTCCTAACTCAATAAGGAATCAAATCTATTTCACGGCCCAAAGGCTAGATCCGCTCCTAAGTAGCCCAAATATAGCAATTAGTAATAGCCTTCCAGATCTGAAACTTCTTTAGTCAATTCTTCGGAAATTATTTTCTTTCCTTTAGCTTCTCCACTCGATCTAGGACTTTAATTCTCACTTCTCCTCCTTGTATTGGTGGTGGTCCTTTGTGTGTTCTAACATAAATACAAAAAGTAATCGAACCACAACCGCAAGTGTACGGTTGTCCCAAGTAATATAGTTGATAAAACAGATTCGTTCCAAGGACGGAATGGTTGACTACAATGCTTATCCACTAATGAATGATTGCACTTATGAAAGCAAATAAAGATAATATGTTTGATTGGTTTTTGTATTAATGCTACGTAATAAAAGACTAAATGGAAAATGCAATTAAAAGCTAAGACGCAAGTAAAATGATGTAAAACGCAAGTATGAGAAGATAGCACTTGAGAACGCAAGGGGTCATCCTAATCCTATTTCATAACCTATGCTGTTTAAGGGTTAAATTTGTCAATTACGATGGTCGGGATTCTAAATTCCTTATACCCCCGTCAGGATGGACTATAAGGCGATCCTAGAGTGTCACTAGTCCCGTCAGGGTAAATATGATCCACTTTTGGATGTTTAAGTTTTATTACCTCATTGGCCCTAGAAGTAGCTAAGTTCGTCAGAATCAATAGCTTCTATCCTAGATTGAATAAATGGTTCTGTATCTGAACCCTCCGTCAAGATGATCCAATTGCCACTAATTGGAATAGCCTAGATACTAACACCTGTTCCTAGTTCATGACGCTAAAAACAGTAAATATTCTCAATTTATCGAAAAGGGTAAAAGACACAATCTAATTTAATTTAACAGAAACCCAAATTCAACATATGAAATTCAATAAGATTTGGGAATTACCCATATAGCATTCTCAAGCGCTAAAATGTGTTTAGCTCATATTAATTGAAAACAAAACTAAATTAAATAAAAGGGAATTCATATTGTTTTACAAAATTAAAGATAAAAAGAACCTAATTTCCGGAATAGGAATGACTGAGAACGGAGATATAGACCCTCTCCAGCTCTTGCAGCTTCTTCTTTCTTCCTTCTGTTGCTTCTCTCTGGTGTTTAATCTTGTAGAATGTGAATTGTTATGAAAATAGAAGTCAAAGGCTCCTTTTATAAGTGTAAAAACGGATTAGGGCTTGGACCTAAGAATAAAACACTAATTAAATGTCCAAGCCCAAATTCTAAGCCCAAAATCCCGTAACTGCTGATACACCTTCACTAAAACGGCTTTTCCCGCTTCGTTATGACTCCGATTGACCTAATTCCGGTTGCTAAAGTTCCGTAACTCGATAAGGAATGTTTTCTATTCAAAGGTCAACGGCTAAATCATCTCTTAAGCACCCCGAAATCAGCAATCTATGGCCTGGAAAACAGATTTTCAGCTCTAAAAATAATATCTTCGGGATTTATCTTCAAGTCTTGACTCCATATCATGATCTTTGACTTTCTCCTCGGATTCCTGTTCTAGCTAACATCTAAAACCTGTAAACTTTACACTAAAAACACCAATATTACACGCAAAAGCTTAATAAATTAAAAATGCTAGAAATAAAAGAGGAAAATCATATTATTGCATATTTAGTCCAAAAGTCTATCAAATTAATTAAATAAACACCAAAAATGATGTCTCCTAAGGGTCGAAAATAAGAACAATTAAGGAGACATCAATTGGTTCTCCATAGAATCATGAACCTACTAACTTTGCACTAAAACAAATAAATTAACGCACAAAAGCTCTAAAAATGCAAATAGTCTAATTCCAAGGGGAGAAAGTGCAATATGACGAAATAAACACAAAAGTCTATCAAATAAGTCAAATATTCACCTAAAATGATGTCTACTAAGGGCTAATATTTAGAACAAATAGGGAGACATCACTAAGTACAACCTCCATAAAGTTGCATTTAAGGAAATAAATATGTTTAAGAACTTTGAAGGCCAAGCTATCAGGATTGTTGAGTAATCTCCAAGCTTGTTTGACAAGTAAAGAAGTATTCATACATTTGAAATCTCGAAACCCCAAGCCCCCTAGAATTTTTCCAATAGCCACTTTATCCAAGGAAAGCCAGTGAATCCTCTTTTCCCCCTTGAGTTCCACCAAAAATTGGAGATGGCATGAATAAGTTTTTTGCAAAAAGATATAGGAAAGAGAAAATAGACATAGAGTAGTTAGGTATAGCCGGTAAGACAGCTTTAACTGAAATTTCTTTGCCCACATTTGAAAGTAACTTAGCCTTCCATCCATCAGTTTTTTGGAATAGTTTTTTCAATCCACTACAGAGCTTCCACCTTAGATCTTTTGTGAGAGAAGGGAATTCCCAAATAATTCCCTAGATATGAAGTTCCCTTGATATTTAAGCCATTAGCTACATGTTCTTTAACCTCTAAAGGTGTTTCTTTATTGAAGATAATTGTAGATTTATCAAAGTTAATTCTTTGGCCAGATCCTTCACAATAGAGATTGAGGCAATCCTTAAAGCATGGGATGTCAGTTCCTTCTAAATCAAGAAATAACAAGGAATCATCTACAAAAAGTAAGTGTGAGATCATAGGACAATTTTTATTAATTTGGATACCCTTAATATTATTATTGTAAGTGAAGTTCTATATAATACTAATTAAGGCCTTACTCATAATTGTGAAAAGAAAGGGGGATAAAGGGTCCCCTTGCCTTAGCCCCCTACCAGGTGAGATGCTTTCCATTCTTTTCTAATTAAGGTTGACTTGAAAGGAAACTGTTGAGATACAGTTATGTATGTATAATCTTCTCACAGAAACCAACCTTTTTAAGTACTAAAAGAAGAAAATTCCATCTTACCTGATCATAAGCCTTAGCCATATCAATTTTTATGGCTGGCAGGTGTCTTTCTTTTTTCCTAGTGCGATTCATGAAGAAAGATAATTCATGGGCTATCAAAATGTTATCTTGAATGACCCTACGTTTAATGAAAGCTGAATGTGTAGGGGAGACAATATCATTAATAAATTCTCGTAACATGTTAGACACAATCTTAGCAATGATCTTATAAGCAAAGTTACACAAGAAATGGATCGAAAGTTGCACAAATTTTCCTAAGTTAACCCTTTGGTGACAAGATTAATCAGGGTCTCATTAATGCAATCCAGAGGAGAGTTATTTTCAAAGAAATCCACAACCATTTTAAAAATATCAACTTTAATAATAAGCCAAAAATTCTTTAAAAAATTTGCCATCTAGTCCATCTGGCCCAGGAGCTTTTGTTGGAGATATCTCCTTAACTGCTTGTTCCACTTCCTCCATATTGGGTGTTTTTGACAGTGCCTCATTCGTACTGCTTGTAACTCTAGTTTTGATAAATTTTGAGGCATCTTCCATCTTTTCATTTTCAACACCCTGCTCATGAAAAATATTAGCATAAAATTTTCGAAAAACATTCTTTAATACCTTCATTGCTCACCACCCATGGGTTCTTGAAGTCTTGAATCCTTGATATCCCGTTATATGCTCTTCTTTGAATGGTATCTAGATGAACGAATTTTTTATTTTTATATCCATAGTGAAACCAGTTTTGTTTGGACCTATCAGCCCAAAACTTTTCTTCACATCTCATTTCAAATTCTAAGTTTCTTTTAGTCCTGTTGGAGTTGAGGAGAGTGGTTTTTTTTATTAATCTCTGTAAGCTTAACCCTAATCATTTTTATCTCTTCTTCATGGTTTTTAAAAGTCTTCCTACTCCAGGTTCTCAATTCTCTGATGGTTTTCTCTCCATTAAAAACAAACTCTATTAAAGGGGGTCTAAGATCTCTCTTACTCCATGATTACTCAACAACCTCAAAGATTTGCTAATTATCCAACCAGAAGCTCTCAAATTTAAAGTTGTTTTGTTTATCTTCAAGAGAATTATTGAGTTGAAGAAGCAATAGGAAGGGATCAGAGCCTATTGCAGGGGGAACAAAGATTTCTGCTTGATGAAATTTGCTACTCCATTCATAAGTTGTAAGTCCACTAACAATTTTAGTCTTAACAAATTTGTCACCCTCTTGTCTGTTATTCCAGGTGTAAAAACAACCTTTAGATTTAATATCAACAAGACCATTATCATTAGTAAAGTTCCTAAAGTCATTAATATGGGTTATGTTTGCAGGATTTTTACTATATGTTTCATTCATATTGAGTACACAGTTAAAATCTCCCATAATAATCCAAGGTTTTTTATGGAAGAATCCACTTGTTATCTCATCAAAAACTCGTGTTCTATCTTCTGACCTGTTAGGAGCACGTATACACACAATATAATAAGAAAAGTTCGATTCATTTGATAAAAAGGACTACAAAAGATTTACATGAAAATGAAATAGAAAGACCCACACAAGAGTGCCACAACACCAAAGAACCGCCCGAGTGGGAGGCTGACCCCGTAGGATCATGAAAAAAAGATTTATCAAACTTAAAATGACGAATAACATCATGTGAGTCCACCTCACAAAGCATAGTTTCACACATAACCACAAAAAAAGGATCAAAACGAGGCAACACAGATTTAAGACTAGGAATTGTCAAAGGGGCTGGAATGCCTTATCTTTGATTTTAGCTATTATAAAAAAGGTACAAGACTTGACGATACTAAGATTAACATGATCCTTCCAAGAAAGAAGTATACTCCCAAACCTAAAAACTCTTCGCATGGATATTATTAAATTTATTAAGATGAATTAACAACCTAACATATTTCTTACAAACAAGAGACTCAATAATCAAGAAAGAGCAATATCATATTTCGAAACGAGGGATATAAACATCTTTTTAGTAAAAGACACCTTCCCTTCTTTACTATTCCACACCAAGAGATTATCTATCGACTCCGACCACCATATAGGATTGGCCGTCGTCCCTCAAAAAATGTTAAAGACCACCATAAAAGATCGTAGTAGAATAAACAACTATAGAGCCCCAATTCTATGTAGAAAAACCTCGACTACAAGAGAAAACTTCTTTTTCCATCCACTTGGACCAAATGCATCCATATAATTTAATAAAGAGAAACTTTTTCTATTATTTTTAAAACACCAAAGATTATTTAAATATTTGTCGAGATTATAGGACCACCCCTTATAATTGCTTCATGTGGTCTATATCCCTCAACTTGCTCAAAACAAACGACCCAATAAGATTATTCAACAAATAGTTATAATAGTATCTGTATAACCTGCAACCTCCTTTTTTTCTGTTCATATATAACCTACCATCCTTGTCATTAGTCATCACCAAACAATTCATACCATCCTTTTGTACAAAAACTAGGCAAAAGATTGACAGGCTCAAATCAAAATGGCATCCCCAATCTTCCCAAACTTCTATCAAGATATTCCTCAACACCAACCCTCTTTATTTTTACCCTGAAAAACATAAGATATTCCTAGAAAACAAGGTCTACACTCCATCACCATGACTACGGTTATCATCATCGCACCCAGATTATTACCATAATCCATATTAATGCATGTTGTATTATAACGTCCAATGGACTTATTCTTATTTATATGTGGTAGCCTTATTTTGTGTGCGATCATGGGTTTCCACTTTTACTTAAAGTCCACTAAGACAAAACGCGGGCGTTTTGATTCACCGACTTAACTACGTGGAAGAGTATTAGCCTTTTATCTACTTTCACTTTGAATGGATGTGATCTTAAATGTAATGTTACCCATATATATACCATCAAGCAAGCATTTGGTCAAAATTCTTCTTCCATCTTCTAATCTACTTCTCTCCCGTTCTCTTAACAAGTAACACAAAGGTTTCTGTAATTCCAATCCTATGTGATAAAGGATTGCGAATAGTGTTAAATTGTGTTAACTTCTTACTTGAATGTATTGAGATTGAGTTATTACTAGTAGTAGTCTAGAATTCTAGATTGAAATCTTATGGTTTGAGTCAAACACTATAAGAATCTCTCATAACTTCCCTAGTGTGGATGTACGCATATTATTGCCGAACCACGATAAAATCTTGTGTTTTTTACTTTTCTGCAAATTTTTCTCTATACTTTATTCTTTGTTAATTAAAACCGACTTGAACATAAGTACCAATCTTTCTTGTTCAAAATCGAGAAACCAAATCTTTAAGTATATTCAACAGTGGTATCAGAGCCTATTCTTTGGTTTCTTGGTGTTACAAAATTTGTTTATACATATCTTTCTGGGTTCTTGAGTATTATTCTTTAAATCAAATCGATTGTGAAAAAAATATTTTCTGATAAAGCTTACGGTGGTTATTTCAAATAGATTTGTTTGAGTTTTCTTTAAATCGGTTACAAATATTTTTGGTAGCAAATACTTATTATATATTTTTAAACTCACAGATCTAAGATTGTTTAAAAGGTTTTTCTCGATCTTTATCCTAGATTATATTTATCTAGGGTCTTTGGTCTATTACTAACCCTAATAAATGTGTTCTTGTGTTTTGTATCTGATATTGTCACATATCTAAGTATATATGGCTAAAACTAGACTTGAAGTCTTGGTGTTTGACCACAAAGTTGATTTTGGGGCTTGGAGAAAGAATATGTGAGTCTTATTATCCCATAACAAGGTGTTCCCAGCTCTTGAAGCTGATGCTACTAAGTGGTCTGAAGATGCTATTAAAATAAACGATGAACTCCGTGAAGAATTCGAAGCCTACAATTTATTGTTTTTAAATCTACCAGACATGGTAATAAGGAACGTTGATGGAGCAAAATGACAATTGATTTTTGGGGTAAACCTAATTCCTTATTTTTTGTGCAACGTGCTCCTAATCTTGCTTTCCTTAAGGTAATTTGTTTACTTATAAAATGGTTTCTTCTAAAAAAATAGATGAAAATGTTGATGAATTATCGAAACTTAACTTGGGTTTAAAAGGTTATGAAATGGCCCTAGATGAGACCAGGAAATGCACAATCCTTTTAAAATCGATCCCTGAATCTTATTAAGTTGTTAAATATGCTTTTCAATACTCCACTGTTATGCCTTCATTTGATCAGATAGTTTCTTCTTAAAAAACAAGAGAATTGGAATTCAAGAATCTGAAAAGAATTGGTAATAAGTGGTGACGGCAAAGGTGTGATGAAATAACGAATAAATAAAGATAATAAAAGAAAACACACCAAATACTACCACGAGAAACTCACTGCAAGTGCACCGATTGTTTACAAGTTATAGTTGATATATAAGATTCATTGTCAGGGATTTAAGTAGTTATTTTAACTTCGTTTTCAATATTAGAATAATGGTTTCAAATGATTTAAGCAATGAAGTGTTTTGTTTTCTAATTTAAAATAAACTATTATGCAAATAAGATAAAAGGTAAGTAGATGCAAGTGTGAACCTATCCTATTGAATTAATGATTCCTAAGAATAAGGGCGAGTATGTAATTTCATATTACCCGGGATTCTAATGTCTTCCTGAATCCTGCCAGGGTAGATAGGCTGCTATTCTACGGTACTAATGACCTCGTCAGAGTGACATTACAATACTTTAAAATGATTGACTGCGTAAACCCTAATGACTATGTGGTTAGTCAAGACCGTTAAGTTCACTAACGCACACCACACGTCTATGTTTTACATGCGTATTTAAACCCCCCTTTCGGATGATCATTTCACAATGAATAGCTTAAAGTACTAAGTCCTATTACTATATGGCCAGTAAATAAACATTATTTAATATAAATAGTTAGTGGATATTAATAAAAACCAAATCAATTAAATACTAAAATCCCAGATTCAAATTAAAACAGAAAAGCAATAATCAATTGCAATACAATCCTAAAAGATAAATTATGAATAATAAAACTCCGGAATAGATAGATTAGAAACAAATTATAGAAAAAATAAATCTAATACTAATTTACCGAAAGAAAAGAGATGGAGAAGTGTAGAATTGATGAAACTCAATCTCTTGATTCTTCCTCCTATAGATACCCTTGATTTCTTCTATGATGATTTATTGATGAATATTAAGCTTAGGCAACCAAGGAATGATTTTCTAAGTTTAGGAACTGATATATATATAGGTGTTAGGTCAAAATCTGGAGTGTTCTCCAAGGTATAGAGTCCAAATTCAACTCTAATTTGTATTCCTAAATAATATAGACTAGTTGACCTTAGGAGTTTGTAATATTCACATTCCTTCATTACTTATCCAAAATCCAATGACCTTTATACCGAAATGACATAAATTCAAAGATCTTTCTGAATCTCAAAGGGATCCTTTAAATTCCTTGTCGATTTTCTACAGTATTCAAAATACTAGACGTCTCTAAATTTGGACACACTGCACCACTTTGGTATTTCGAGCATAACATTTTCATAATAATTTCAAATTCACTTTTCCACTTCCCATAATTCAATGACTTCAAGGTCCACAAATTCCGTTTCAAACTCTAAGATTGAATCCTCACTAATAAGCCTCGGGAATTAAACTAAGTGACGACCTAATTCTTTCTAATACTGCTCCACCTTTTCCAAAATTGATTTCTTTCCTTCTAACTCTTGAATTCGTCTTTGATATCCTTTCTTAACATTGTTTTGGAATCTAATTTAATTATTGTACCTAATAGCTTCACATTTAACACAAAAAATACATTAAAAATGCTCTAAAAGTAATAATTCTCCAAAACAAGGTAAGAAACGGAAATATATCAAAAAATAGGGAAAAATCCCTCAACTAAGAGCATAATACACCTAAACTGATGTCTCATTGATAGATTAATTCATCCAAATAGCGAGACATCAATGAGCTCTTTGTGAAACACAAATAGAGTCATCTGAACATGCAAAACCTAATGAGTACAAAAATTAAGGTAAAGGTAATAAGAATTACAAATTAGAATATAGAATATGTTATCATTGTGGCAAGGGGCGTCCATGATGTATCCTCTTATTTTATAGACTAATAAATTCACGAGACATCCTTTTGGGGATTTATTGGACCTAAGTGATGGATTGTTCTCTAGTACTAGACATATTTTACTTTTCCATCTTATTTTAGACATATTGCTGTTTATAGAGCTTTTAAGCCTTAATTGTGTAGCTTTTAGGAACATGTTTGACATAAGATGCCAAGATGACGAGGAAAAGTCATGTCCTAACACAAGACAAGGGGTAGAAAGAGCTAAAAGTCACTTTGGGGAAGTTAGAGTGTTTATCAGAAAATCCTTGACGTCATTTGATTCAGTCACCACAAATAATTGGTCAGAGACTTGGATAACATTCCTTTTGATTCAGATAGATCTTGAAGTCAGTGACGAAAGTCAATTCAGATTTGAGATGAAGAAGTTACGTCATTTGCTTCCACTGTGACTCGGACTTATCCAACACTAGCTAAATACCGGTTGGGCTATTTTAACCTATCTAAGTAAGACCATTAGGCCCCAAAGTGTTTTAGCCTAGTATATAATTGTTTTAGCAGCTCATAAACATGGGACTTCATATCATTTTCCATATCACATGTAAACGAGAAGAAGGAGAAGGGATTTCCACAAAAAATCCACCATTCTTTATTATCCAAGCTCCATTCGCCATCGGTCTTCAGAGTAAGCTTAATTCATTTTGTATTTTAAACATGATTTTATCATTATTATTCAGTAATTTTTCTTATTTCATTATGAACTAAACCCCCATTGCTTGAGGATTTCTAAGAGTATGAATCTTGATGATTATTTTGATGTTATTTGGATTTTGGGATATTACATTTAAATAAACTGAGTTTGTTTATATTGTTTATATGCTTGTGATTGCTGCCTATATATATTCTGGCCAAATATTGGGTAGTGTTAGTAGTTAGACTATCGCCCGGGAAGGGGAATATAATTACAGACTTAGAATTTAAATGATTGGTGTGCGTTAGTGAGCCAGGAGGTCTTGATTAGCCAAGTAGTCATTAGGGGTTTGAAGCAAATAATGTATGAAAATATCGTAAGGTCAATCAGGAGAGGGTTCTAGTGTCGTAACGGAGCTTCTTATTTACTTGAGAGGGATTGGGAAGGATATTGATTCCCGAATAATGTGAAATTACCAGTTTGCCCTTATTTCTAGAAACATCGAGTTAGTTGACTTTAGAAATTACTAGCAATACTCAAGCATACCTCTCTCATATTCAACCCTTTTATCAGTTACTTTGCGTTTCTTCTTTAATTCTTACTTTATTATTTCATTTTAATTATTTAATTATTAAAAAACCTACAAAATATCTCAATTTAATTATTTATACTCGCAAGTCAATCTACTATACTTGTAAAACACAATCTTTATAACCTTGATAGTCCATGTGGAGATGATAACCCTAATACTTATCAATTTATTTCTTGTCATCGACCTATACACTGAGGGGAGTCACCCTCTGATATCTCTATTTTTATGACAAATAAATCCACAATGGAGACATGTTTTAGGATTATATTTGGCCTAAGTGAGGTATTTTTCCCTATATTTAGCCATATTTCACTTTTACTTCCCGTTTTGGAATATTTACTGTTTATAAAGATTTTTTTTCTTTAATGGTCTGTTTAGTGTGTAGTTTAGGTACATGCTTGATACAAGGGTTCAAAATGAATAGAAGAAGTCCAAATATGAAGATAAACTTCAAGTCAAAGTGGAAATGAAGCTAGTTACCACTACGTTAGAGCGACTATTAGAGTAATCTTGCACCATAAAGATGGAGTAACCAAGATATTATAATGAAGAGTTTTGGACATGAACCATAGTTGGTTGGAAAGAGCTTTAAGTCACAGTCGTGTGGCAAGTGACAGAAGTCTATTTGGTGTTAAGATGAAGAAGTTATGACAAAAACCGTTCAAGTGACTCGAATCTGAGACCTGCTGCACCAAAAACGGGTTGGACCTCATTTGACCTAATTTACTAATACTAAAGGTGCCCAAACGAATTTGACAACATATAAAAGCTTCATTTCATCCAAAATATCATTATCTTACTTTTTACATTTCATTTATTCAACGGGAGAAGACAAAAGAGTTGGAAGAGGGAAAAAGCAATGGTTTGCCCATGAACACCTCATTTCCACCTCAACCATTCATCATTTCACATTTCTTCCAATAGTAACTTTATCTTATTTTTAGTTTTATACATGATTCTAGATTTAGTTTTAATTATCTTTTCTTTATTTTGTATTAATTTGATTATGAGCTAAAACTCTTTATGCTTGAGGATGTTAATGTAATGACTTATGCTTAGTTATTTGATTATGTTTTTGCATTTGGGATATTAATATATTTTTAATTTAATTGGTATTGATCAAATTCATTCCATTATTCTTATATGTGATTCAAATACTCCCGTGCTCTGGCCAAGTAGCAGGAGCTCTTGTAACTTAGTTGACATCCACGCGGGGGGAGAGGTTACAAACTTAATATCTGAACACCTAGTGCCTTGGACGAGTGGGTTCCTTGCTCGCTAGGTAGTATTTGGGGTTTTCTTTAACACATTTGATAACCGGAGGGTGTGTAAGGTAGATGCTCTAGGTGCCCGAATATGGGATAGAGTGGCTTAGAATCCCGATGTAAATATCAAAACCAATTCACCCTTATAGAATAGCAAAATATATCAACGACATAAGAAATTACTTAACAATATCCTCAAGCATCCTTCTTTAATCAAGTTAATCTTCATTTTATTTCGTGTTTATTTCCTTATTCTAACATTTAATAATTGTTTAATCTTAATCATTTTCATATTGTCTTTAGTTGTTAATCATTACAAAAACCAAACAAACAATCATTTACTTGCTTTTATTTATTGCTTTCTTAGAGTATAAACTCTTCACTTTTACTAGAATAAAATATATTTATCACAATGATCTTTTTGGAACGATACCCTACTTACTATTCTTGCTACGTACGATATGTTCTTTGCGGAGATGTATCCGTCAAGCGTTGACAAGTTATTTTATCGACGGAAAACGCCAAGGTCAAGATAGCACCACCAGACGTGGATCAGTGTTAAAGATTTTTGCATTTTTATTTTAGTTTGAAAGTGTCTATTTATTTTTTGTTTTATTGCATTTTTTGTTTTTGTATCTTCTCAGGTTTACAGTTCCGGTGTATGCACTCTAATCTTGAGCGATTGATTAGAGAGAAGAATAAGAGAGAAAGAGAAAGAAAAGCGTTAGAGAAAATGGGTAACCTTAATGCACCACTTGGGTATGCGGAGAATTTGAATCAAGTGCCCCATATTTTGGGAGCTAATCCACCTAAAGGGGTTCATAAAAATTTGAATATCACGAGCTTGAATGGAGGTAATCCTCCTAATGGAGCTAATCAAATGAGGCAAGGCATTCCTGAGTCAGGAATGCTATTTCGTGTTCAACCTTTAGGGATCCGCGCTCCAAAATTCAAGCCGCGCTTTAAGCCCGATATGGGTATGTTGAATCAGTTCCTAAGCTATGGGAACTACAGTGGAGCTTCTCACCAAGATCCGGTTCGATCTATACAGAAGTTCATGCAAATATGTGACACCTATATCACTCAAGGCGTCACAAGGGAACAAATGTGCTACTTTATGTTCTAGTTTTTATTGACTGGGTGAGCTAGTGAGTGGTTAGAAAGACAACCATCCGAGACTACCCCTGAGTAGGATTTACTTCAAGCAAGCTTTTTCGATAGATTCTATCCACAGAGTATGAGGATGAAAGAACCAAGTTGAGCTTGCCAATTTTGTGAAAGACGATGATGAGACTTTAGGGGAAACGTGGACTAGATTTCAACATCAATTGATGAAATGCCCTCTTCATGGGTATACTCCTCTAATGCAGCTCTATATGTTCTACAAAGGTTTAGGTAGGAGCTCAAGATTGAGAGTTGACAATCTCGGTGGTGGTGGTTTTGTTTTGATGGATCCTAATCAGGTCACTCAAAATATGCAAAAGATTATTGATACTGAGAGAAGTTGGCTTGTATGCGAGCACGTAGAGGAGTCTTACATGTTGGTAGTGAGACCGCGCTAGAGTCTAAGTTCTCCACTTTGGAAAATATAATGAAGCAATTGACTATAGTCATGAAAGAAGGGTTCCAAAATTGACAAAAAAAAGTGAAAGTTGTTCAAGAGACTATTGGGTGTTCTTATTGTGGTGCAAATGATCATGCTTCAAAAACATGCCAAGGTAAACCTAAATCCGTTGCGTTTGTATCTAACCGTGGTAATTATTATGGAGGTGGCATTCATACACGCAACCTAACCACAACCATCCTGGGTTCAGTTGGTCAAATCCTAATGGGGCGCAAAATCCTGGAAATTATCAACAACGCCCCAAGAACAAAATTATCATCAAAGAACTCGAAAACCAATACCAAGCAGGCCAAAGGCCCGTTCAAGATGCTTATTCTGAGAATCTTTCTCAAAAGGCATTTCAAGAATATCCACAAGAAGGTGCTTCAAACTCTATAGTCCAAACTTTAAGCTCATTTATGACTATGACTCAAGAGAATTTGAAGTCAAACAAAGATTTGTGGAAGTTCAATAATGAGCGAATGAATGAACACTCTGTGGCATTAGAAATACTAGAGAACCAGGTACCACAGATTGCTAATCATTTAATCATGGGACCAAAGGGTCAATTACCAAGCAATACTGAGAACCCATAAAAGAAAGAGGAGTGTAATGGTATTGCTTTCAGAAGTGGGAAGCAATTGCACCCATCTTTTCCAAGCATAAAAGAAAAAGAGTCAACCCTTAAGCCTAAAGTGGTAGAAGAAATAGTTGAAGAGGTTGAAGAAGAGGTAATTAAGCTGGTGATCATTAAAGAGAATGTTGAAAAGGTCGTTGTCTCAAGAGAAGAATAAAAAAGAAAGTTTTAGTGAGAATCGTCCTCCTCCTCCAATTCCTTCACGTGTCTACGATAAGAACAATGATAAAGATTACAATAAGTTCATAGACATGATGAAGAGGTTGCACATTAATTTGCCTTTTTTTGAAACCGTCCTTGGTATGCCTAAGTACTTGAAGTTTATGAAGGATGTGTTGTCCAATAAGAAAAAGTTTTTCGAGGGAGAGATGATTGGATTGCCGGAGGAATGTAGTGCCATATGTCAAGGTAAGTTACCTCTGAAGTTGAAAGATCCGTGTAGTTTTAACATTCTGATTTCGATTGGTCAAGAGTGGACCACGAAAGCTTTGTGCGATTTAGGTGCGAGTATCAATCTCATGCCTAAGTCATTATTTGAGAAGTTAAGGATTTGAATTTTAGTCCTACAACTACTACGCTGCAATTGGCGGATAGGACATTGACCCATCCTGAAGGGAGAGTAAAAAATGTACTCGTTAAGGCAGGTAATCTTATTATCAGTTGTGATTTTCTTATTCTTGACTATGAAGTGGATAGGAATGGTCCAATATTTTTAGGACGGCCATTCCTAGACTCGGGGCGTACATTGATTGATGTAGAGAATGGAGAATTAATCATGAGAGTGCAAGTCGAGGAAGAGAAGTTTAGTGTATTCAAGGGTATGAAGTTCCCTAATCCACTGGAAGATTGTTTCCACTTGGACACACTAATCCATGAAGTTGGTGTCGACTAGGGTGTGATAAAAAGATGATATAAATAAGTTCAAAATAGACACCCTAGCCTAGCACGGTTCTGCAAGTATACAGGACGTATGTAAGTTTTAATGAATAAGTAAGATTCGTTCCTCAGAGACTGCGAAGGTTAGGAAGAACTTATGCAAATTATCAAGTGCAGATATGACAGATCGATTAATAATACGCAAAGAAATAAAAGAAAATAGATTTTTGTTGATTTTTAAATAAGAAAATCAACTACTGAATTAAAAGACAGAAAATTAAATAAAAGAGAGAAGCAAGTAGTATGATAGTTTAGCCTGAGATATTAGCAAGTAATTCCCACTAGTTTTGGTTATTCTATCGTGTAAGGGTGAATCATGTAATATGAAATAATCAGGATTCTAAATTCCCATACCTTAGACTTTGAGAGCGACTAAGGGGGCTACAGAGACACCACAGGGCAGCCTAAACTTAGGGTTATCAAACGCCACTAAGGCCCTAAGCAATTCAATTACAAACATGGTGATAGTGGTAAAAACATACCCTAATGATTATCTAGTTAGGTTGATTTGTCAGGTCTAAACCTTGTTCTAGACGTTATGTGGTGTTTCACTAATTAGACACCCAGTTAAGGTGATCATCTAACTACTATTAAGGTAATACTATACTCGTGCACTAGCAAGGAAAACAGTCATTAAATCAAAACACATAAACATAACATAGAACATGAATTCAAATTAAATACCGTAGTATCCCAAATCAGATAGCAAAACTAGGGTTCATACATATATGCTAAATCTCAAGCTAAAAGTAAATTAGTTCATACTAAAGAAAGAAAAGAAAGAAATTACAAATTTGAAGGTTGAAGATGACATAATATTGTGTTCTACTCCCTCCAGACTTCTCTTCTTGTGTTGCAGCTTCTTCCTGGCCTAAGAACTGGCCAAAGATGATTTTCTTGTGATAAGAGGTTGTATTTATAGGGCATAGGAATACCTAATTCGTTTCTTGGAGTATAAAGTAGGTATTGGATTCCAAGCCCAACTCAAATTCGTAACCCTAGAATCTAGAAAAGGTAAGATTTTGATGCTGTTTTGTTTTGGCCGTAACTGATTCAATGCTTATCCGTTTGACGCGTATAAGTAGTCGAAATTCATCTTCTCGGAAAGATATTTAACTTTGATGTAGAACATTCTTCCAAATTACTAGATAATATTGAGATATAAGACCTTTTGTTGTCGTAGCTGCTAGAATTCAAATTTATTTGACAACTTTATCTTTTCCTTTTTTATAATTCTTGTCTTTATCTCCAATTTCCATGTTTATCCTCTTTACTTTAGCTCTTAGAATTAAATTGGACTCTAATTAATTACCATATATCTTTAACGCTTCACACTAAATAAACAATTAAACCCAATATGCTTTAAAAATAATAAATAATTAATTCATGACACAAAATAGGAAAGTGTACTAAATCATGAGAAAATCGACCTATAACCTAATAAATACACCTAAAATGGTGTCTCCAACTAGGATTAATTCATGACAAATGGAGGACATTAGAAGTAAAGAGTCAGATCGATGGTGGTGACACCTTAATGGTGGAGGAGAAAAATCAAAAGAAACAAAAATCTAAAGCTCCTCCCAACCTTGAAGGTGATCCATTCATTGCCTATCTGATGGAGACTAAGAAGAGCGTGAGGAAGGTTTCAAGGGAACCTAAACGATAGTGGAAAGATAGTGTGTTTTTGGTGGGAGATGCTGTAGCGATCAAATATCCTAACCCACCAAACTCACCACAGAAGCGCAAGTGTAAGAGTTCGTGGAGTGGTCGTTACAAGGTCACTCAAATTATTTTCTGAAAAGGTTAGTTGAGCTGAACATCAAGGAAAGCGGTAAGCATCACTTGATGGAGATTAATTGCCTCACCCATTGCTGGGGATGCTACGTGAAGAAGAACTAACTACGAAGTAATACGTCGAACTTCAACGACGTTAAACAAAAGTGCTTCTTGGGAGACAACCCATGTTTTTAATTGTTTCCTAGTTTTTTTTATGTTTTTAGTGTGTATTAGTAAAATTATTTGATGTATACTGCGTTATGAGAAAGGTATTTGTTGTTTTCATTGTCAAGGTGAGCAACCCATTGGGTTTGGGGTGAAATCTGTGGAAATTTGGCGTGCACAGCTTTTTGACGCGGTGTACCGCGCCTCCGTGCGGTGTACCGTAGCATCGAGTTCCGTGCGCAATAAGCTCCACAGAAAAAAGGACAGGGAATTTTGGCACTGTAAGTCATCTGCGGTGTACCACATGGTGAGAGACGTGGCGAAACGATCTCCACGGTACGAATCGCGAAATGATGAACATGAAAAAATCGCGGTGCACCGCACCCAGTCGTGGTGTACCGCATGAAGCTTCCCATGTGCACTAAGGTCCACGGTTGACATTCCAGGGATTATTGTGAAGAAAGTCGAGACGCGGTGTACCACACCACTACCGCGGTGCACCGCGCTGCGATGTGAAGAAAAGTAAAGTGGGTTTGAACTTATACCAAACCTAAACCTTGACGCTTCTTCTTCCCCACACCTTCCACCACCATTAGAGATTCAACCCAAGCTTCACCAAACATCAAAATACACCCAAATAACCTACTTTTCATACCCAAAATCATCCTCTAATAATTCCTAACAGCACTAACCATCCAAAAGTATTCCAACAACATAAGAAATCAAGAATCAAACCAAAAATTTCCGAAACCCTTTTTCTAAATCTTTAATTCCTTCTCATCCCACCACAAATCCTTCACACTCATATAGAAAAACACATTCCCCAAACCTATTCACCTCCAAATATTACCTCAATCATCCATTCAAGGGAAAATTTCAAGCTTTGGTAAAACTTTGAGTTGAGGGTAGAGGAAGATGACAAGAAGAACCGAGACACTTGCTAGTGTGAGAGATATGAAGAAGTAATCGAGGTAGAAGATATGAAGAAGAAATCGACGTAGAAGACACTTGCTCGAATCGCCCTTTTGCTTCTTTGCTTTACTCACACAATTTCTTCACCCAACATGAACAATCATTCTAGGACACTAGAAGATATGGTGATTAAAATTGTGCCTTCTTTAGCCCTCACATATGAGCGTAAATTTCACGAGAAGGTATAAAAAGGAAGATATAAGAGATTTTTTGAGATGGGGAACGATTAGGATGGAAGTATTTCATGATGGAGTACTCAAAGTTGACTTTTGTGCTAGTAAGGGAGTTCTATCTTGGTCTCTTTCACCGAGATAGAGATGGAAGAATTCATATTTGGTGTAAGTTGATCCCATCATAGTTGAGAATATTAGAAGCCATTTCCATATGAGGGAATTTGTAGGACCTTGCAAGTATCAAGAGGCTGTGAAGAACATCGAAGGTTTCGATTAGGAACAACTATAGGAAAAAGTGTTTACTGAGGAGTTGGTATTGTATATTGATAAAGACGAGTTGAAAAATTCTTGGCCTTACAATTTTCTTCAACCTGATGCGAGAATTTGGTACCACTTCATTGCACATTTAGCCCTAGGGAATACTTGAGTCGCGGATATACTTAAAAAATATGCCATCTTGTTGGATTATATTATGAGAGAGGAAGAAGTTGATATGACTCAGTTGATCTTTGATGAGTGATGAAAGTGGATGTGACTATTGGGGAGAATGAGACACTTATGAATAGGCCAAGTTCCGTCTTAGATGATGTGTGGGTTAAGAATGTTTTGAGTGGAGTGAAGTTTAAGGGATAGCCTTGGTAAGAGAAGGTTAGTGAGCAACTAAAGCAAATCGAAACATCCCAAACCCTTCTCGCTAATGATGTGGCATTAATCAATGCCAATCAAATGCACATCATTACACTTTTGGAGCAACTAAGCCGCGACACCGCGAAGGATCCACGACTACTTCTCTTAGACGACGATCACTTGAGGCAATAACCTCGAGAGTATGTGTCTCTATTCTCTACCACCTTTCTCTATATGTATATTATGTGCTTGTCTTTATGTTTATTGGGTATGTTTTGAGTCGTGGACATCATGGCACACCTTTGAGTTATGGGTCAGGATCTGTTGTCCCCTCCCCACTTTATGTGATTTTTTTGCTTTCAATAAGTATGAAGGTTGAAGTAGAAGCTAATAGATGTGTCTATTAAGCTAAATTTTAGTGAGTTAATGGTCGTAGATAGTAATTTTATAAACTTGTTTTGAATATGCTTGATAAATTTTACATCAAGTGAAATTAAAAAGTAAAGAAGAGATTAATGAGCAATGCAATTAAGTGAGTTCGATTTTAGGTATCATGAATGGTGTGTAGAACGTGAGGTTTAAGCTAGCGTATAAAAAAGTGAGAAAGTAACTAATTTGTATAGGATAGGACATATGATTAAGGCGGTTTTTGTTAGTCCTTTGAGCCTTTCAGATAGCTATCCATACTTAAATGTTATATTATCCGACTTAGCCCATTGTGTACTAATATCTCCTAGTGTGTGATAAAATCACACCCCTAAAATGGAGGGACACGAAACGCAAGTGTACGGGTCGTCCAAGTAATAATCCGGTAAACGGGAATCGATCTCTGGGACGGGTGGATATGACTTAAGGTGTTATGCAATAAGTGAGGATAATTGTTATGACAAGAAAATAAATGATAAAATATTTGTTTGGTTATGGTTATGAGACTAAGACGCAACTAATTAAATATTAAACTAACGCAAGTAAATGACGCAAGTAAAATAAATGCAAGTAATAATATAATAGTTGACGCAATATTAAGAGGATGTACTTGAGTCTCGCAAGGTTTTTGCCTAATCAATTTAATTAACGTTTCCGTTTAAGGGTAGAATCGGTATTATTATACTAGTCGGGATTCTAATATGTCCTAGCCCCCTGTCGGGTGGACCTAGGAGCTATCCTAAAGTGCTATAAACACCTATCGTCCGAATATGCCTCTTCAGATGTGAAGTTCTTACCTCATTAGCTATGTAACTAGTCAAGACTGGCGGTCAATGGCGAACATTACACGGTTATTACCTAGTTCCGTATTCAAACCCCCCCGTCAGATGATCACTTTTGCCACATAAAGTGAATAGCCCAAATACTAATTCTTATTTTTAATTGATCAGAAAAGAAATAATAAATAACCACAAAGTAATAACCAATAAATAATACCCAATTCAATTTAAATTAAAGAAATCCCAAATTCAGAAACATGAATAAACTAATTAGGATTCATCCCTTTTATTGCGATTCTCAAGCACTAATGTATTAAGCTCATAATGAAATGAAAAACTGAAATTAAATAAAAAGTATTCATATTCAATTACAAAAATAAAAGGAAGAACCTAATTAAAGGATTGAATATGACTGCAGTTGCAAGAAATAACTTTCTCCAGCTCCTGCTCTTGCTTCTCCTTTAGACACTCTCTTCTAAGGATGATTTAATTTGAAGAATAAAATGAGAGGTCCTGAATAATGAGGTCTAAAGGTGTATTTATAGTGGAGAAATCAGATTGGTCTTTTACTTAAGAGAAATAGGTTAAATGAAATAAAAATCCAATCCTTAAATGAAATCCCGTAACTGATGTACAACTATTACTAAAACAGCTGTAACTTTTAGGTTTGGACTCGAAATCACTCTATTCAAGTTGAAAAATCTTCCTGACTCAAAGATGCAAATTCCTTATTTCACGACTCTAAGGCTGAATCAGAGGCTAAGTGGCTAATAAACAGTGATTTGTAATAGCCTTTTAGATTTCACTCTCCTCTAGTTAATTCTTCGGGTCATCTTTTCTCGCCTTTGACTTCTTCGCTCGATCTAAGAACTTAAATACAATTTCTTCTCCTTGTCTTTATGCTTCATATCATCCATGGGTTTAAGAACTTTACACTGAAAAGAAGAAAATTAACGCAAACAATCTCTAAAACGCAAATAATACAATTCCAAAGGGAGAAAATGCAATATAACCAAATAAGCTTAAAAGTCTATAAAATAAGTTAATCACCTAGAATGATGTATCCTAAGGGCATATAATTATACCAAAATGGTAGGCATCATGTGGCTTTCTAAATTTTTTACTAGGCGCATTATAAGCCTTATGTTTTAGATATTAGGAATTGACCATATGACCTGCACTCGAATTGCGATGCCTTGACACTCGTCTAGAGCTTGAGTTTCAGGTGGTGGTTCTTATGGGAATATCATTTGTTGGGATTTGGTATTTATAATTGAGCTTCATGATCACAGTGATATATATACATTGTAACTATTTGCTAGGGTAAAAGAAAAGAAGGAACAAGGTTTGAAAAGAAAAGATTGAGAAAAATATATTGAAAGAGAATTAAAGTTACATGACTTCTGATATATCCATATTCGTGATATATTAATATAGGTTTGATACATCATTTTAGGTGTAATTTATTAAATGTTAAGGGATTTTACCTGTTATTAGATAATTTCTTAATTCATGTCTTGGTTTGATGATTTATTACTTTTCAAGCATATTTGGTTTAATTTGTGTGTTAATGTGAAGCTCTTAAGGTTTATGGAATATAATTAGATGCTAAATCAATTCCAAGGAGTTATGGAACAAAATTCAGGAGAAATCAGGAGATAAATGGAAGCAAAGTTTAATTAGGAAAGAAAAAGCTGCCAAATAAATCTGCCAAATCTACAGCTACGTCTACAAAAGTGTATATAACTTCACATCTGGTGCGATTCTGGACATGCCTTAAAATTTTAGATAGATGTTTTTGCTATGGTCGTTTTGATATAAAGTGGGCGAAATTTGGCCCAGTAATGAAGAAGATATGACCAAAACAATGGGCAGTGTTTATCCTCTCCTATATTTTAGGAAACGAATTAGAATTAGAATTTCAATTACGCGTCTTCTACTCTAAGATTTCGACCTAGGGTCAGCTAAACACCTATAAATACACCCTCTTATCATGGTAAATAATTTCTTCCTCAATTATTTATAGTCCTTTCTTGAATATTAACCCTTAGTATCAAGTTTATCATCTAGAGAAACAAGCTGACTAGTAGAGGAAGACAAGAAGCAAGAAGAAGGAGAGTGACAAACTCATCTCTTACATCTCTCCATCTCTATATTTAGGGTAATTAGCTATAGATTTGTGTCTTAACCATATTTTTAAGCTTTTATTCTGTAAGTTTTAATTCTTAATTGTTTGGATTATTATTTTGTCTAAAATTTCATAATACTATTTGTTATTTTAATTGATTTGATCTTGGCGTATATCTATAAATGTTCTTTGACTTATTATTTTCAGCCCTAGATTTGGCCATCTTAGGACTATCCTTAGTAATTGAGTTAACACCCGGAAGAAGGATTTAATTATTGACAACACCACATACCCGTCTAGTGTGCGATAGTGACCCTGACGGGCTTGACTAACTAGATAGCAATAAATGTTTGATTTATCCCACGATCATTACGTAGGGTCCCCTTACCCAAGTCCCCTGGTAGTGGAGAGGTTTCTCCTAAGTCCACCCTGACGGGTATTAGGAAGAATTTAGAATCCCGGTTAATATATAATACTCCATTCATCCTTAAGTTTAGAATAACAACTTAGTAAGATAGACTCATATTATTAACCCTAATTTATTTGACTTACAATCATATTTATATATTTGTATTCTTATTTATTTATTCACATTAGATAATTATTCATCTTATCTCTTATTAAATCTAAACATCTAAATTCATCTACGCTTATTGAATAGAAGTTGATCTAACAGATTAAATCCCTGCTAACAAATTTTAGTTATCAACTAAACTTGCAAACGGTGTGTGATACTTGTAGTGAGTTTCCGTTGTTGACAAGGGTGTGTATCTTTATTATTATTTAAATTATTATTTTATCACACCTTTGCCCCACCAATTTTTCGGCGCCGCTGCTAGGGGTTTATATTTAAGTTGGTTTATTTATTTTTTATTTAGTGTAGAAGTTTTTTTTTCCAGTTTTACGCGTTTCATTTTGTGTTTGTCATTTTCAGATTTTTAGATGATGAATCAACAGTTAGATCAAGGTCTTCCTGGACCATTCCGAGTGCAACCCATAGGGATTCTCCCTCCATCTATTCAAGCCGTTCGATTCAAACCTAATACTGGCATGATTAATCAATTAGCGAGATATGGGAATTATAGTGGTGCTACACATCAAGATCTTTTCCGTTTTGTTCAAATATTCATGAAAATCTATGATGCCTACGTTACTGAAGGTGTTACACAAAAATAGATGTATTATTTAATGTTTCAATTCTTCTTAACATGAACAACAAGCGATTGGTTAGATGATCAAATTCCCAAGCTAATAACAAATTGGGACAAGCTTCAAGCAAGATTCCTTGATCGATTTATCCTACAAGTATGCGAGTGAAGGAAAAAATTGGAGCTTATGAATTTATTACAAGAAGCCGGAGAGAGTGTTGGAGAAGCATGGACGAGTTTTCAAAAGAAGTTGGCAAGATGTCCACAACACGGATATACACCAGAATTATGATTAGTCATGTTTAATAATGGACTAAATATAGAGTCAAGGTTGAGAGCAGATAATATGGGTCGTGGTGGTTTTGTCTCCATGGATCCAAAATAAGCAAAGAGTGGCATGGAGAGAATTATCGAGACCGACATGAGTTGAACACAATCAAAAGCTCCTACCACTAGTATTGATACAGAGGCGAGGTTTTCAAGCTTGCAAGATCAAATACAGCAACTCGCTATGGCTGTTGAGAAAAGCATCCAAGACAAGAGTTATGAGGTGAAGGTCGTAACGCAACCCATGGATATTCCATGGGACATCAGGAAAATTTCCAGAATTATCACCAAGCATCACCTCAACAGCTATATCTGTATGAACAACCTATGAGAATCAAGCTACTCTTCCAATAACACTTCCATCACGTCCTCAAGAAGATATCATGGAGTTAAAAGAGACTATTATTAAATTCATCAACTTCTCAAAGGACTATAAAAGCATAATTTAGGAAAAGGTCGATGCATCAGTAGTGCAAGGCATGTAACAACAGAATCGTGATCTACAAAAACATAATCAACTCTTAGAGTAAAAGGTGATGCGACTCACTACAGTCATAGAACAAATTTAGAGTCAACTCTTGCAATTGACCCAAAGTACAAATTCTAACATGAAGAAGATCCAATGCGTTGACGACAAGGTTAAGACTATTAGTCTTCAAGCTGAAAAAATGAAAGAATTGCTATCATCTCCATCGAGTAAAGTGGAAGTTGTACCAACTAAGTCAACCGTAAATCAGATGAACTTAGATGAGTATTGGGTTTAAGAGGTTGAACAAGATGAGGTTAAGAAGCCAAGAGTTATTGATTCATCAAGAATGGAAGAGAAAAGCAGGGTGAAACCACCACCCCCATATTGCTATTATCATGTAAAATTTGCTTACCCGAAGAAGGATCATGAGAGGTGTATAGATGATGTCTCCCTATTTGTTATAAATATTAGCCCTTATGAGACATCATTTTAGGTGAGTATTTGACTTATTTGATAGAATTTTATGCTTATTTCATCATATGACATTTTCTCCCCTTGGAATTAAACTAATTGCATTTTTAGAGCTTTTGTGCGTTAATTTGTTTATTTTTAGTATAAAGTTCTTAGGTTAAAGGATTCTATGGAGAACCAAGACAAGGAGGATAAGTGAGAATTAAATTCTTAGATCGAGCAGAGGAGTTAAAGACAAGAAAAGAATTTCCGAAGACTTGACTGAAGGAGTTACAGATTTGAAAGACTGTTACTAATTGCTGTTTTTGGGCTACTTAGGAGCGGATCCAACCGTTAGTTTGGAAATAGGTTTTATTCCTTATTTAGTTAGGAAGATCTAACAATTAGAATGAGTCCATTTTGAGTTGATATGCAAAAGTACAGTCGTTTTACTAACGGTTGTACACCAGTTACGGGAATTAAAGAAGAAGATGGGTTTGGGCTTTTTATAATTTGACCTAATGCTCTTAACCTAAGACCTAATCCGAATTTACTAGTATAGATAGAACCTTTAGCATCCTTTTTATACACACTTCATAGAATTACATCAGAGGCTTCATATTTTCAAGTCAGAGCAAGAAGGCATATGAGAAGTTAGAGCTGGAGGAATTCTGTTCTTCCAACAACAACCAACCCAACCTTTAGGTTATCCTATTTATTTTCTGTATTGAGAATTATGTCTTCCTTATATTTTATTTTAGTTTTCAATTCCATTCTGAACTAATTTCTTTAGTACTTGAGAATCACTACATGGGTTGAACCCAATTCTATTTTTTTTCTTCTGAATTTGGGATTTAATTATTTAAATTAGACTAGGTATATTGTGTTGACTATTATTTCGTTTTAATCACTAATTTTGACGTCATGAATCAATCTTAGCTCTTAGTAATTAGGCTATTCACTTAAGTGGAAAAGTGATCACCTTGAGAGGGGGGGGGGGTTTAATTACAGACATAGATAATAGACGCGTATTCATTATTGACCCTGGCGGGCTTAACTAACCATGCATCCAATGAGGTAAGAGACTTAACCGTTTGAAAGTAGATATAATCACCTCGACGGGTTTTATAGTACCGTAGAATAGCTCCTAAGTCTACCCTGGAGGGGTCAGGAGATATTAGAATCCCGACTAGCACAATAAAACCAGTTTAGCCCTTAAACAGAAGCATTAATTAGATAGGTTAGGTGAAACCCTTTTGAGGATCAAACTCTCCTTCTCTTCTTAAGTTTAAATATTATTAACTTGCTTTATTTTATTTCAGTAATTTATTTTATTGCATATTTAATTTAAAAACAAAACAAAAATCTTTTATTTTATTTTTCTGTTGAGCAATTACTACTACTATTCAATTAATACTTGAGTTTTATCTAATCCGTCCCTGAGAACGAAACCCGACTTATCGGATATTACTTGGACAACCGTGCACTTGCGGTAATGTGGTTCCTCTTATTTTAGTACGTAATTTTATAACACACCATGACCCACCAAGTTTGGCGCCGCTGCCGGGGACGGTAGCGTGTGACCCCGATATTAATCTTTAGTAGTTTAATTTTTAATTTTATTTTATTTTTCGGTTTTAAGCTTTTCTTTGTCTTGTTTCTTCTCAAGTTTTACAGGTTTGGTGTATGCTCTCGAATCCTGAGATACTAATCCGAGCTAAAAACTAGAGAGACAAGGAAGCAAAGGGAAAAGCAAAGAGAGAGAATGAAAAGGAGAACTTGAACATTCATAATGTTGAGGATCCCGCAATTCAGTTGGATGAACATGGTAACCCAAAAGTGCCACCGGTTGTGCAAGATCCACAGGCAGGAATCCATAACGCTCAATTCCAAATACCCCTGGTAGGTCAACAACAACTCAATAACAATGGTGCAGGTATTCCAGAAGAGGTTCTACGATTAATCCAACCTAGCAAATACAGACCATTCTGTCTACCACCATTAGGACTCCGTCCACCCGCAATTCAAGGAATAAGATTTAGACCAGACGCAGGTATGATCAATTAGTTTATTATTAATGGACAGTATAGTGGTGCAGCTCGTGAAGATCTTGTTCTAGCCATGTACAAATTTATGCTCATGGTAGGTCAACAACCCAAGAACAAATGTACTTTCATATGCTCCCATTCTACCTCACTGGAGGAGCTAGCGAATGGTATGACTAGCAACAACACGATGAAATCTTAACTTGGGATCAACTTCAGACAACATTTTTCTATAGGTATTATCCTCAGAGTGTTAGACTTAGTGGGCAACTTGATGTTGCAAGTTTCCGCCAAGAACAGGGAGAAACTGTAGGGGTTGCTTGGACTCGTTTTCAATCTTTTCTATGAAAATTCCCATTACATGGGTACTCACTCGAATTACAGCTTGGAATATTTTATCGTAGACTAAATGAAGCCTCAAAAGAGAAGGTAGATACTATGTGTCAAGGTGGTCTCATGATGGTCACAACTAATCATGCTTTGGATATTATGGATAGAATTGTGAAGAACGAAATGAGTTGGCAACCTTCAAGATCACCATTCGAGTTTCAGAAAAAGGTAATTTGAACTTAGACGCAGGAAAGCCTTGAACACTAAGATTGCCGCACTTGAGAATAAGGTAAGTTATCTGCGTCTAATAAGAATGCTATTATGAATGTGGTACAAGAACCAGAGATATGTACTAGTTGTGGAGCAGTTGATCATATTTGGGAAGAATGTGCTAATAACCTAGAATCCGTGTGTTTCGTTAATAGTCGAGGTTGTAATTATTCAAATGGTCAAGGGTATGGTAAACAATATAAGAAGCATCAAGGCTTCCAATATTCGAATCCGCAAGGGGCTGCTAATCCAGGAACTTGTCAAACGAGGCCCCAAGGAAACAATTATCAATTTAAACAGCAAAATCAATATCAGGGAGGTCAAGTCCAACATGATGCTTATACAGAGACTCTTGCTCAGAAGGCACTCCCATCCCATCCATAAGAGGGTGCAACTACTGCAAATGAATTAACTCTCAAAATGAACCAGTCTATAACAACGTCCGTTCCAACGTCATCTAGAATAGAAGAACAACTGAGAATTACCCAAGAACACTTGCATGCACTTGTGAACATATCACATAAGAGTACCCAAGAGCAGCAAGAGACCAATATAAAGGTAAATGAACAAGAAGCCGCGTTAAAAATTCTTGAAAAACAAGTGTCTCAATTGGCAAAATGAATAAATCAGCGTCCAAAAGGACAACTCCCAAGTAACACTGAAGAACCAAAACGATATGAAGATTGTAACGCTAACTCGCTCAGAAGTGGTAAGCAATTGCAACCACCACCTTTCCGGTTATGAAAGAGAAAGAAACAACAGTGAAGGAGAAAATGGTGGGAGATGTGGTTCAGAAAGAGAGTGAACCGGAAGTAGAAGAGGTGGAAGTTGAGAAAATTCTGGAGAGTCCAAAGAAGAAATATGTTATGGTGGAAGTGAACCGTCCTTCTCCACCATTCCCTTCCAGAGTTCAAGAGAAAGGAGATACAACTAAATATCAACGATTCATGAATATGGTGAGTAAGTTCAACATTAATATACCATTCTTAGAGGCTATTAAGGGGGTACCAAAATATTTGAAATTCCTAAAAAGAGCTCTCACCAACAAACGCCAGTATCTTGAGAATGAAATGATAGGTCTGCCAAAAGAATGTAGTGCCATATACCAAAGTAAGTTTCCACCTAAACTACTTGATCCTGGGAGTTTCAAGATCCTGATTTCTATTGGTACTGAGTGGCAAAGGAAAGCCTTATGGATTTGGGTGCGAGCATTAATCTCATGCCTACATCAATTTTTGAGAAGTTGAAGATAAGAAACGCAAGACCAACCTCTATGGTCTTGCAAATGGCTGATAGATCCCTCGTGCATCCGGAGGGAAGAATAGAAGATGTCCTCGTCAATGCAGGTACTTTAATTTTTCCTGTTGATTTTGTTACACTTGATTACGACGTGGATAGGAATGTCCCTATTATTTTGGTTATACCATTTATAGCCACGGGGCGTACTCTTATTGATGCAGAGAATGGAGAAATGATTATGTGTATCCAAGACGAAGAGGTAAAGTTCAATGTGTTTAGGCCAATGAAGTTTTCGGATTCCAAGGAGGAATGCTTCCAGACAGATGTAGTTGAACAAGTAGATAAATAGCCAACTAAGGTTGTGGCAACCTTAGGAATGGAGGAAGGGGAGCTGCGAAAGAAACCACCAAATAAATCTCCTCCATATCCTAAGGGAAGTCCACACCTCGATCATACAAAGAAGAAAGATAAGACACGTGATATGAAGGTTCCGAAAGAACCTAAGAAAGAAAGAAAGAAAAAGGAGTTCAAAGTAGGCGAAGAAGTCGCAATGAAGAAGCTTGAACCTTCTCCAAAATCATGTGAATCGAAAAGTTCGTGGCTAGGATCATTCATGGTCACAAAGGTAATCTCTAGATATGCTAGTTGTAATCAAAGCCAAGGGATGCAAATTCCGAATAGCGAATATGGATAACCTTACTCACTGCTGGGGAGGTTATGTTAAGAAGTGATCTCAGAGGTAACCCGTCGAGCTTAACGATGTTAACAAAAGTCATTTCAATTGTATATTAGTTTATTGATTTCATGTCTTTTATTTAATAGTGGATAACTTAGTATTAGTGTTTATTTTTAAGAAATGAGAAAGGTAGTGTGTTAAATGGTGCAGGAAGTGAGTTTGGGGTGCTAAGGAACGAAAAGAAAAAATCTACATAGGAGACCGGTATACCGGACGAAATCCCCACTATACCGGAGGGAGAAAACAGTGGCGACGGTTTCAAAACACGGTTTATTGCCGTCATGAAGAGGAAAATTAAAAAGCCTAACCTGTATGCCGGTCAGGGGAGCGGTATGCTGGCAGAAGAAAACCGTGCCACGGTTTTTAAAATTAGGTTCGTGGCCGAGAGCAGCTAGGAAAAACCGTGGGCGCAAACCTCGACATAGTTTGGGACCGGATAGCCGGTCATCTGACCAGTATGCCGGCCCACTGTACTGAAAAAAAGGGGTGCGCAAAAGAGAATTCATCCGATACACCGCTGGGCACAAAACCGTGGCGACGGTTTTAAGATACGGTCCATTGCCGAGAAGACACATGCCCAAACCGTATCGTCAAACAGCGACAACGGTTTGAGTGCGTGACGACACTCGCGGTACACCGGAATGAAGCTCCGGTACACCGCACAAGGCGGCTGGAAAAATTTTGTGCAGATTTTTGAGTTCTAACCTACAAGACCTAATCCTAGCCGTTTCTCAAGACTCTAAAAACTATGTTTTCAGTTCCTAACCCTATAAGAACACTTTTGGAGACGCTAAAACACACAATAACATTCCCTTCATCACCTTTAACATCATCAAATCCTTCAAAAACACCAAGAATCTTCATCCTTCTTCATCAAAGCTTTAATCCCATTCATTAAACCTTCCCAAACCCACTACATAACCATTACCCATCATATATAACACCATAATCCTTCATTCTAAATCCTCAAAACATCAAAATTCAAAACTCTTCTCTAGTTTATGAATATTTGAAGTTTTGAGTTGGGGGTCATTGAGATGACGAAGATTTGGAAGTCAAGAATACTATGAAGAGGAAAGAAAGATGAAGTTGAAGAACCAATTATTACTTTTGAACCAGGTGAGCTAGCTCATCTGGCCAGGGCTCTGTCTCTCAAGTGAGAGGTACAGGGTTCGAATCCCGCATGCGGCAGAAAGTTATTAAAAGTTCTCTCAAGTTAGAGGTACATGGTTCGAATCCCTCAGGCGGCAGAAAGTTATTAAAAGTTTGGAAAGTTCTCTCAAGTGAGAGGTACATGGTTCGAATCCCGCTGGTGGAAGGAAGTTATTATGTTTGGAAAGTTTCCAAGGTCCGAAACCCTCCCCAGAACATGGGCAACCTAGTTCTGATTACCTGGAGGTATGGTTGGAGAGGCAGTCATATCTCTCGGGGGACTAATCGGGTGTAAGCCCGGGAACCCTCGTCATCAAAAAAAAAAAATTATTACTTTTGGTGTTGAGAAAGATGTAGTTGCAAGGATGAGAACTTTGGAGGAAAAAAAATGAAGAGGTGTTTACAATCTTAGGAAAAGTCACAAAGGAGTTGGAGCTCAAGCAAAGCATACTACTTTGGGTGAGCAATGTTCAACATGCCACCTACGCAAGACTTACGAAAGGAGCCCAGCCTGAACGCAATAATGGAAACCAACCTCGTACTGGTTAAGATACGTTTTCCTATACTTTTCTCATTTTTATTAGATTATTTGCTATACTAAGTCTTTTTGAGTCGTGGGGACACGACTCATTTTTAAGTTTGGGGCGGGGTTCGTTGCCTCATCCCAATTTTTTTTGTGTTATTTGTTTTACACGCTTTCAAAAAAATTAATCTAAGGGTTGCGTTTGACTGTAGAGTATTTTAAATGCCCCCATCAAGCATGCTTTATATGAATTTATAATAGAAAATAGTTGAATTTAGGAGTTAGTATAAAACGCACGTTGATTGCATACAAACACAAGTAATTGATAGGAAGAATTAATGAACAATGCAAAAGAAGTAAACTTGTGCTTAAGGAAAATGAGTGGTTTGTAGAATGTGAGATCTGAATCAGTAGAGAACCCACTTAGGTATGAACTAGAGACAAGCTATGTAAATAGAAAAATGATAGAGGCAGTTCTTTGTTAGCCCTTTCAAAACCTTTTTAGCCTTCTATCCCTGAATTTAATATTATCCATCTTAGCCCCATTTTTAGCCTTTAAGCTTTTCTTTTGTCGCCACAATATAAGACCATATCCTCTTAGTTTATTAGGCATTTCCATATGACCCTCACTTGAATCACGATCCCGAGACTTCCTGTTTTGAGCTTGAGTTTAGGGTGGTAGGTCTACTATTATGGGAATTATTATTGGGTTGGGATTTATGGAGCTTATTAATTGTGCTCTGTTTTACATGTTGGTGATGATTCACAGTTATTATATTGTAACCCTTTGTCGGGGTAAGAGTAAATGAAAAAAAGCTATGAATATCATGAAAAGAAAAAATTATTAGAAGAAATATCATGATATCTCAACATCAAAAAGAGAGTCATAGCTATACAAAAGAAAACAAAATTGATACGTAAGAATATATGACCGATAAAGAGGAAAATTTTTATGTGAACATCTTTAGTGCTTATTGGGTTAATCTGGGGATGCCAAATTAGTGCGTCAATTGGGTTGAGTGAGAACATATTCGAGTGTAAACTCAAGCTCTTGGACAGTTTGTTGATGGTAAGTGAGAAGAGAGCCAAAAGCTCACTTCAAATTTACCAAATATAGATACCATACCGTCCCTAAGCCTACGTTAAAACCATAAAGTCCTCGTGATTCCTAGATACATAGTGAATTTATGATCTAGCTAATAGGGAGTATGCTAAGTGGAGCTTTCAAAGCAAGTAAGGATCGATGAACACCCTATAGCCACCATCTTGAGATAAGTAATAAGCTTAACCTTCTAGCATTGTGAAATTGATTTTGGATTGATATTATTTTGTGTTTGGTTTTACATGACATGTGTATATGTATATTAATTCCTATATCATACTATATGAGATTCGTTTTAAGTAGTGCTTTGGGTGTATTTACTAGATCATGCCTTCTGCGTTCACCTAAAGACCTTTGTTTTTATTTTACTTTGTTGGGACGACAAAGGTTTGAGTTTGGGGTCTTGATGTCTTCCCATTTGTTCTAAATATTATCCCTTAAGAGACATCATTTTAGGTTAACATTTTACTTATTTGATAGACTTTTATGCTTATCTCATCATATGGCATTTTCTCCCCTTGGAATTAGACTATTTGCATTTTTAGAGCTTTTGTGCGTTAATTTGTTTGTTTTTAGTATAAAGTTCTTAGGTTCATCGATTCTATGCAAAACCAAGACAAGGAGGAGAAGTGAGAATTAAAGTCTTAGATCGAGTGGAGGAGTTAAAGGCAAGAAAAGAATTTCCGAAGAATTGACTAAAGGAGTTGCATATCTGAAAGGCTGTTAGTAATTGCTGTTTTTGGGCTACTTAGGAGCGGATTCATCCTTTGGGCCGTGACATAGCTTTTATTACTTATTGAGTTAGGAAGATTTAACAACTGGAATGAGTCTATTTGGAGTTGATATGCAAAAGTTACATCCGTTTTACTAAGGGCTGTACACCAGTTATGGGAATTAAAGAAGAAGATGGGCTTTGGCTTTTTATAATTTGACCTAATGCTCTTAACCTAAGACTTAATCCGAATTTACTAGTATAAATAGACCCTTTAGCCTCATTTTTACACACACTTCAGAGAATTACGTCGGAGGCTTCATATTTTCAAGTCAGAGCAAGAAGGCAGAGAAGAAGCTAGATCTGGAGGAATTCTGTTCTTCCAACAATATCCAACCCAACCTTTAGGTTATCCTATTTCTTTTCTGTATTGAGAATTATGTCTTCCTTTTATTTTATTTCATTTTTCAATTCCTTTATGAACTAATTTCTTTAGTACTTGAGACTCGCTACATGGGTTGAACCCAATTCTATTTAATTTATGTTTTCTGAATTTGGGATTTACATATTTAAATTAGACTAGGTATTTTGTGTTGACAATTATTTCATTTTAATCACTAATTTTGAAGTCCTGAATCAAACTTAGCTTTTAGTAATTTGGCTATTCACTTAAGTGGCAAAGCGATCACCTTGACAGGGGGTTTAATAGACACGTATTATTAGTTATTGACCCTGACGGGCTTAACTAACCATGCAGCCAATGAGGTAAGAGACTTAACCGTTCGAAAGTAGATATAATCACCCTAACGGGGTTTATAGTGCCGTAGGATAGCTCCTAAGTCCACCCTGACGGGGGATAGGAGATATTAGAGTCCCGACTAGCAGAATAATACCAGTTTAGCCCTTAAACAGAAGCATTAATTAGATAGGTTAGGTGAAACCGTTGCGAGGATCATGTACTCCTTCTCTGTTAAGCTTGAATCTTATTTACTTGCTTTATTTTATTTTTCAGTAATTTATGTTATTGCATCTCTAATTTAAAAACAAAACAAAAATCTTTTATTTTATTTTTATGTTGAGCAATTACTATTACTATTCGATTAGTACTTGAGTTGTACCTAATCCGTCCCTGAGAACGAAACCGATTTATCAGATATTACTTGGAAAACCGTGCACTTGTGGTATTGTGGTTCCTCTTATTTCAGTATGTAATTTTATAACACACTAGGACCCACCAATAGAGACGTTAAAACAAGTGAAAATCAACGTCCCTCTACTCAAAGCTATGGAAGGAAAGCAACACTATAGATGATTCTTTATGGAGGCACTCCATAATAAAGATAAGTTCACAAAATCCAAGACCGTGGCACTCAACGAAGGGATATCAGCACAAGTTCAACGAAAGTTACCGCCAAAGCTTAAAGATCCTGGAGGTTTCAACCTCCCAATCAAAATAAGTGGTATATTCGACAAGGGAAATGTGTGATTTGGAGGAGAGCGTGGATATGATGCCCAAAAGTATATTCAAGAAGATTAGTATTAGTTACACAAAACCAACATTCGTGATCTTACAACTTGCGCATCAATAAACAGCAAAACTGTGGGGTGTCATCGAGGACGTGCTCGTCCAAGTAGGTAACCTTGTTATTCCCACTGATTTTTTATTTTTTACTATAAAGCAGAGAAGAACGTCCCGTTCATACTTGGGCATCCATTCCTAGCCACTACCGACACCATAGTCAACGTGAATGAGGGAACCGTGACTTTACGTATTGAAGATGATTTTGAAACATTTTTTGGGAAAGAAGAAGAAAAAGAAGTCACGATACCTATCAACAGTCAGAGTTGTGACAAAAAATCCAATACCCGTAAGCCCCCAAGACACCATGGAAAAGTAAATCGAGTTTTGGGTGGGAGACGAGGTAGCATGGAAATCTCCCAACCCCAAACATAAAAGTTCTTGGATAGGGCCATACTTCATCACTCAAGTTGTTTCAGCAGGAGTAGTCAAAATAAAAGCTATAAAGAGTTGCAAGCTCAGTGGTAGATGTTGATAACGTCACTCAGTGCTGGGGAGGCTATATAAAGAAATAACAGAGGTAACACATCAAACTTAATGACATTAAACAAAAGTGCTTTTTGGGAGACATCCCACAATATTTTATGTTTTTATGATTTAGTTATGTTTAGTTTAGTTGTTTTTAAATAAGTATTGCAATAATATGGAAGGTATTAGTGTTTTTATGTATAGGTACTTAAGAAATTGATTAGGGAGAAGAAAATATTTTTTTTGGGTAAGATAGCAGGTACCTGCGTTACACCACACCCCACAAAAGCGTCATGACGATCCAGCAAACCAGGTTCATGTGCACATCAATAAAGGACAAAACCGTGTCGACGTGTGTGAAAAATCATTCCACGGTGTCATCTAGAATGTTCGTGCGGTAAAATGGGTGCCGTAGTGCACCGTGTGAAGAAAAAATGCTGTGACGGTCCAAAGAAATGTTCCACTTGCGAGAAGGAGAAGAAGAACCGTGCCGTCATTAGCACCGACCCGTTACACGGTCTAGAACAGAAGATGCCTGCGGTACACCACATGCCCCTCGCTTTGCACCGCACCAAGCAAAAAATCGTGATTACGGTAAGGGAAATTAGGCTCTATTACGAGACCTCTTCGAAGGAACCGTGTTGACCAACCGTGTTACAAGGGAGACAGTAACTTGTTGTGGTACATCATACCTCACCTGCGGTGCACTGCACGCCGCCGCCAATGTATGGGAATAAAAAGAAAAGGTTAGTACATCCTACGAATTTCTAGACCTTAAGCCTCTCTTTCTTCCCCAAAGCTTCCTAAACTCCATTAAAGCTTCACCAAACCTCTACCCCACATAAAAACACCACCAAATCACTATAGATTCATATCCATATCCTTCCATACCTTCCATACCTTCCTATAAACAAGAATCTAACACCCAAATCATTCCAAAACACCTATAATCCAAGAATCAAAAACCAAAATTTCAAAAATCTTTTTCCAAAATTCATTAAACCTATATCATCCGAGCAAGAATTCATCATACCCACATAAAGAATTATCATCCTTACACCTTTCCTAATCAAATAACACCTTAATTACCCATAATCAAAAGGTAATTCAAGAGTGTTTAAACCTTTGAGTTGGGGGGTCAAAAGAGATGATGAAAATAACAAAGATATTATCTAGTGTCAAGGGAGATGAAGAATCTAAGCAAGGTATTGGGTAAGATCTAGAAGAAATCAAGTGAGATTGGTACTAGTTTGGGAACAAACAAGAAGGATAATTTGAGTCAAACTATTAGAGAGGGACCAGATTTTGGTGGATTCAAATCCTAAAGAGCAAGCAATTGTGATTAGGGAGGAGAAGATGCCAATACCTCTTCTAATCAAAGATTCCTATATCAGAGATGAGAAAAGCTTATGGAACGCTAGTAGTTGTTGCCACAACTACAGATTCATGGATGAACACCTTCACATGAGAGATATTCGAGAACAAAGTTGGAAAAAGATAAGTAAAAGATTTCTAGATATCATAAGAGCAGGTAAGAGAATGCGAAATTGGTGATACATGAAGTTTACATACAAGAAAAACACTGCACCCTATCTTAGGTATTGATCATGCGAGGCAATAGCCTCGCAAAGTATGTCTTCTTTCTTCTCTACCATTATTCTATACTTGCAATATATGTTTTATTTTTAATTTCTTATCAAGTCTTTTCGATTCGTGGGGAAACTACTCATTTTTGAGTTGGGGGTGTGGGGATTTGTTGTCCCTCATCTCCATTTTTTGTGATTTACTGTTTTTTAGTAGAGATTAAAATTTTTGAGTGAGTTAATGATAGTAAGTAATATGTTTATGAGCTGATTAATGCTTTGAGTATGAACATGAAAACACACATTGATAGTAAAGAAAAAATTAGTGAATAATGCGGTCAGAGTATGTTTGATCTTAGGGCGCCTTGAGGGGTGTGTAGGCCGTGAGATCCGAGCTAGTCAATAAACGCATTTAATGAATGTGCTAGGGGTGATAAAGTAAAGAAATTGCATAGTTTAGAAAATGATTAAGGCGGTTCTTTGATAAGTCCCTTGTTTCTTTTTAGCGTGATGTCCATTTAATTGTTATATTTATATCCTTATTAGCCCCTTCTAGGCTTTTTAAAGCCTTTTTATTTAGCCATGTTATAAGTCATACCCCTTAGATTTTAAGACTTATCCATATGACCCGCACTCAAATCACGATGCATAGAGACTCGTTTTAGAGCTTGAGTTTGGGGTGGTGGGTCCACCATTATGGGAAATATTATTGGGTTGGGTTTTTGTGCTTATGTATTGTGCTCTTATTATTGATGATTCACTGTTTTTATATTGTAACCCTTTGCCAGGGTAAAAGTAAATGGAAAAAAGTTATGAAAAGAAATTTATGTGAAAAAATAGGATGACCTCTCACATCAAAAAGAGAGTCATAACTATATTACAAAAGAAAAAAATTGATATGAAAAGAATATACTATTTGGACAGGCAAGGTGGAATTTTTTTATGTGATCATCTTAAAGCTTTATATTGGATCATTGGGGATGTTAATTAGTGCATCAATTTATTGGTTTGAGTGAGAAAAATTTATGAGAGTAACTCAAACTCTAGGGTGATTCGTTGATGGCTAGTGAGGAGAGAGAGCAAAAAGCTCACTCTAAATTATCCAAATATACGATCATACCGTCCCAAAGCCTAACATTATAAACTTAAAGACCTTATGATTCTTTGCTATATGATCTAAAAATAATTGAACCAATAGAGAGTAGTTAGATGGATCATTGGAGACTTTGTTAGGATCAATGAACAATATATAGCCTCCATAGCTGAACTAAGTGAAAGACCTCTCGTTATTACATTGCAAAGCTAATCTAATCTTGAACTTAAACCGTGTTGATTGTTTGTATGATAAGTATATTGGTAATTTAGTTTGTAAATATTATTACATGAAATTTTGTAAGTAGTTGCTTTGAGATTATTAATCACATTATTCTATCTTCTTTCCATTGTGCTTAATTGACTTAGGTGTGTATTTAGAGACTTCTCTATGTTCTTATTCTTTATCGTATCAGGACGATACAACTTTGAGTCAGGGGTCTTGATGTCTCCAGATTTGTGATATATTGATATAGGTTTGAGACATCATTTTAGGTGTAACTGATTAAATGTTAAGGGATTTTTCCTTATTATTTGATAATTTCTAATTCATGTCTTGATTTGATGATTTATTACTTTTCGTGCATATTTGGTTTAATTTGTGTGTTAATGTGAAGCTCTTAAGGTTTATGGTATATAATAAGATTCCAAATATATTCTAATGAGTTAAGAAAAGAAGATTCAGGAGAAATCAGAAGATAAAAGGAAGAAAAGTTGAATTAGTAAAGGAAAAGCTGCCAAATCTACCGATACGTCCACTAAAGTGAATATAAATCCAAATCGGCTGCGATTTTGGACGAGCCTTTAAAGGATTAGATATATCTTTTCGCTATGGTTATTTTGATATAAAGTTGGTGAAATTTTCCCCAGTAACAAAGAATATATGACCAAAACAATGAGTAGTTCTGTCCTCTCCTATATTTTAGGAAACAAATTCAAATTGGAAAAGGATTCCAATTACTTGCCTTCTACTCCACGATTTCGACCTAGGGTCAGCTAAACACCTATAAACACACCCTCTTATCATTGTAAACATGTCCTTACTCATAGTCCTTGCTTAAATATTAATCCTTAGTATCAAGTTTATCATCCAGAGAAGCAAGCTGACTTGTAGAGGAAGACAAGAAGCAAGAACAAGGAGAGTTACAAACTCCTCTTCCACATCTCTCCTTCTCTATATTTAAGGTAATTAGCTATAGATTTGTGTCTTAACCATATTTCTAAGCTTTTATTCTGTAAGGTTTAATTCTTAATTGTTTGGGTTATTATATTGTCTTAAATTTCATAATACTATTTGTTATATTAATTGATTTGAGCTTGGCGTAAATCTGTATTATGTGCTTTGACTTATTGTTTCCAGTCCTAGATTTGGCTAATCTTAGGACCATCCTCAGTAATTAAATTAACACCCGGAAGGGGAATTCAATTATTGACAACACCATATAACTGTCCATTGTGCGGTAGTGATCCTGACGGGCTTGCCTAGCTAGATAGCCATAAAGGTTTGACTTAAACTCCGATCATTATGCAAGGTCCCCTTACCCAAGTCCCGTGGTAGTGGAGAGGTTGCTCCTAAGTCCACCCTGACGGGTGTTACAAAGAACTTAAATTTCAGAAAGGTATTATCAAGTATTTCCATATTCCAAATTCCAGTCTTTGTCTATCCACCTATCATTCCAAATATCAATATTCTCACCATTTCCAGTCTAATGTATTCCAAGCTTTTTTTTAAAATCTCTTCCTTCTATGATGCTCGCCCAACTCCATGCTCTGCTTTATCTTATCTTTACATTCATAAAAGTATATTGTGGAAGTAAATCCCTTTGAGTAGTCTTGAGCCAATTTGTCTGGGCTCTCCGTTATTCTCCAAGCTTGTGTAGATAATAAAACAATATTCATTTTTTTAAATCTTTGATTTCTAGTTCCCCAATCGTCTTCCCCAAAATGAAACTTTCTCCCAAGCCATCCAATGTATTCTACCTCTTTCTCCTGAATTACACCAAAAATTAGAAGTCACAGAAATAATGTTTTTGCAAATATAAATAAAGAAAGATAAAATGGACATATAATAGTTAGGGATCACTTGCATTATGGATTTAATTAGAACTTCCTTCACCCCTTCAGATAATAATCTTGTTTTCCATCCTTTAGTATTTTTAAATAATTTTCCCGGTATCCGTTCCAAATATTCTACTTTTGATCTTTTATGACATAAAGCTATTCCTAGATAGTAGCCCAGATCATTTATTTCTTTAATGCCAATCTCTGAAGTCACATATTGTGTTAGCTCTTGAGGGGTTTCTTTACTAAATATTATTGCTGAGTTGTTAAAATTAATCTTTGGACCCGAGCCTCGTTAACTAATATCGTGTTTTAGGAAGTGTAGATAGATTTAGTTGAGGTTACTAAAAGATAGAAAACAAAATATAATATTTGTTTAGTTTTTAAGCTTACGGGCTAAGATACAATAAATTAAACTTAATGATAATAAAACTAAGAATAAAAATAATAACGAAGACATAATAATGATAAGTATAGCTTAAGTATAGTTGGTAATCCCTATAGTGACAATTGATGATGCTAGTTATAAAGGCGAATTGGAAAGTTCACGTTAATCGAGATTCTAACATAATTCTAACTCCCTTCCAGGTAGCTTAGAAGGCTAACTAACACTGCAAGAGACCTCTTCCAAGTAAAATATTACATGAATGCTCGACGCAAATGGTAATTACCCTATATGATCATTTTTCTTGTCAAGCCTGTCAGGATCTCAGTTCCCCAACTTCCCGTTGTGGCGATAGTCTAGGGAACTAAGGGTTTTCCTATATTTAATCAAGATACAAAAACTAATAATCTCAATTCATATACAATGGAATTCATTACCCAATTCATTTAAATATAAAATATCCCAAACAACATTAAGTACATTCAAGAATAAACTATTCTTCATACATAAAATAGATACTCAAGCTACTAAATCTTTAGCTCATAGTTAAAGATATAAAACCAGAGAGTATAAGTATCACCTAATGTTTAAGACAAAAAAAGAATATGAAATACTCTAATGGATTAATGGATTAGGTAAAGATTTGGTGGAGTAGGGCTTTAATTCTTCCTCTCCAGGCGTCCTGTCTTCTCCTCTCTTTTCCCAGGCATATCTAATGATTAATTTTTGAACGGTAACCCTTTATAAATTTATTTTGCTGATATATGAAGGGCTTCGAATGTTTTTAGTGTTGTGGGACCCTTTAAAATGGCCCAAGTCAACAAAAAACATTTTCAAGGGAGAGTTGACTGGTTCGAGCTACGACAACTGAAACTTTAATAAGTCTTTTATATTAACTCCAAATCACAAAAAGTCATCACTCACGCACTCCTAACTTCAAGTTATACAATGAAACAAAAGGGATTTATCATAATCTTAGCCAATTGCACGCGGTGACTTTCTTAAGTCGATTTCCAAGTTTTCCCGGTAAACGCTCTAGCTTTCTAAAAGTGGCTTTTTGGTCCTTTAATTCCATGAATTGGGTTTGACCTTGCTTTTTCAACTTTTTATCCTCGTCTCAGCGTGTCGTATCATCCAATTACCTAATATTTTCACACTTAACATATATTTAATACACAAATAGCTCTAAAAGTAGTCAATATCCAAAACTGGAGAGAAATGTGAATATGTCAAAGTATAGGGAATAATCCCTCAAATATGTACAAATATTCCATGAAACGATGTCTCGTAAAGGATTAACATATCACACAAACACAAAAGTCTGATGTAGCCTCGACAACCAAAGATATATTGTAATTTTGACATAGTCTTTGCAATCAAAGATACTTTTCATGTATGACGTACCCTCGAATATTGAATATATCTTGTAATTTTGATGTAGTCAAGGTAATCAAAGATATTTTATATATCTGACACAACCTCGACAATCAAAGATATATTTTAAGTTCGGCGAATCCTTATCAATCAATAATATTTCATAAGCATGATGTTTCCTTAGACATCAAAGATATTTTGCAAGTCAGACGGAGCTTTGATGATCCAAAATTACTTGTAAGTCTTTCAAAGCATTGACAATAAAGCACTTCATCTAGCCTTAGGCAACTAGGAAATCCTAACCTTCAATGATGGCACCCTTCTTAGAGGGGATCACCTAAAAGATAGTGCTAGCTTCTGTGTAACAAAAGAAGTTGTCTATAAGACAAACACATCCCAACCTTTACATGAAAACCAATATAGTCTAGGTACTCATGAACATCAAAAAGCAAAGGAAAAGATAGTGAATGGGTCAAACATAGACCAAGTACTGTATATGCGTACAAAATTACAAGGGTAATGAATTTCTTTTGATCATACTCAAGTAAAAGATATCGATCCCACAAATTCAAAGGGTTATTGAAAAAACAAAATATAATGTTGATACAATATTGTCTAGATTACGCTTGGAAGGTCAATAACAAATTATATTCATCAATCTGAGGGTAGGGTACGTCTACTGAAGGGAGAGGAGTGTCAAAATCTTCCTATGACAAAGGTGTCGATCCATCTGAGACATCCAAGACTAAACCCGAGGTTAATTACTCGGTACAACAAGGGAATCTACTTGATAGCTTTGTATTGCAACGACATAAAATACGCACTCATATTCACCTAATATTATGCACCATGCTAGCGCTCCGCGTGATCCAACAATATATATATATATATATATAAATACCCCATTCTGTAGCAAATTCAGTACACTATGTCACTCTCTAAAAATTGTTTTTGTTATTATACGATTGGCATAAATCTCCATATCTCTTCAGGTCAAGTAATCCCAACGTTGAGCGTCAGAGTGTCATCGTGAGTGCACCTCCCTTTGGTCCTGACCTAGTATTTGGTTTTAGGAATGCCTCGGAAGCATCGCTAAAGCCTTGGTAAATTCAATATCTATCTTCTAAATGGCTCTTTAAGAATCACCGTTTTAATCTGTAGTTCAGTTACATCCTATCTTCTTCTAATACTTTTACTTCTATGTTACTTTGGTTGTGGTCTCAGATTGGTCTACGGGGTTGATAGATTTGAAAGAGATACTTTTCTGGTTCTATCATACCTTAATTAATAAATTGGATTACTAAATATAAAAAGTGTAAATCATAATATAAAATTTGTATTCAAGGTTGAATTGTGAGACTATACTATTTAATTGGCTTAAATCGACTAAATCAAATGTGCGACAATAAAAATAAATATGCAAGAATTGTGGAAAGGTTTGGACCTAGTTTATAGGAATTAGTCTCACTTACTCAAAAACTCTTAAACGTAAACGAGACTTTAGTCAAGTTTGAGAATTATTTAAGTTCCTATAACTTGAAGAACAAGAAAACTCTCTCTCTCTCTCTCTCTCTCTCTCTCTCTCTCTCTCTCTCTCTCTCTCTCTCACACACACACACAACAAGGAAAAAGTACATCAATTCTATGTTTCATCACCCCACCCATACTGGTGGTGGTGCTTAACATGTCAAAATTGTCACCCCTTTCTCCATAAAGGGTTTAATTTCTTAGCCCCTCTTTTGTTAAAATACTCCATGTTTATTTTGATTTGAATAATTTTTTTGCACGATTCCGATGTGTTTATGTGATTTCTACATTCAACTAAAAGGCCATTAAAGTTTTCTTAAATTCTTACACTTTCCTTGATTTGCATAAATATTATGTTGGTTTTTTTTTAAATCTTGGCCTGGATTGACCCTACAATCCCAACAAAAAATAGCTATTTAAATATGTATCGAGAAGCGACTAGGAATAGGCTAATAAATTTAGAATACTGGTGTAATTGAAATGTATTAAGCGTCAAAAAAAAAATTATGTATCGAGAAGGAGAATAATATATGTTTGGTTAATTGAGTCCTAAAATATTATGGAGGAATACCATAATGTTTTTGGGAAAAGGAGTCTTGTATAACATATATAATTATCGTGATGTGACAATTTTGGAAACTCAGAATGTAACAAAATTTTGAAAGGACCATATAAAAATGGGGGTAATTATCTTTTAAAACCTATTATCCAGCTCACTTTCTTTTTAAAATCCCAAACCCCAATTAACCTACTAATCAATCCAACTAGATTGGTATTGTACCAAAATATCTCCAAACTCTTTCTCTACTATAAAAAACAAAAAACCCACCCCAAACCCATTAAGGAACCGTAAACCCCATACCCCATCACATTCTGTATCTCACTCTCTTCTCTCTCTCTCTGATATTATCACCGTACCACCCCCACGAACCCACTTACCCCCTCTTTCTCTCCTCTCTGCCTCCGTCTGAAACCCACCCCACCCCCTCCAATCACAACAACACACCCAAACACCCCACCATTATCATCACCGCCACCGCCCCAAACCCCGCCACTGCTACAGATCCACCAACCCCCTTGCTGCTGCCGTCGAGATCCACCAACCCCACCACCATTATCGCCTCCAGGTTCGAGTTCCAGCGCCGCCTTCGTCATCACAGCGAACAACACCACCGCGTCGCTGGAGGACAACTGGTGGGTCCTGGTGTGTTATAAAATAATGCAATAAAAGTAAAGGAATAAATGATCCACATACCGCAAGTGTACGGGTCGTTTCAAGTAATAAATAAGTAAAATTGTGAATATCATCTCCACAGGGATTTAAGTAGTTATTCTAAATTTGTGTTCAATATCAGAATAGATAGTTCTAATTGTTTTAAATACAAAGATAAGCAGCAAAGGAGTTTGTTTTCTAATTAACTAAATAAAATAAATAAAAAATAAAAAATAATAAACAATAAATAAATATGCAAATAAGATAAGGAGATGCAAGTATGAATCTATCCTATTTAATTTATTATTCCTAAGAATAAGGGTGAATTGGAAATCTCACAATAGTCGGGAATCTATGATCTCCTAGCCCCCTGTCGGGTGGACCTAGGAGCTATCCTAAAGTACTATAAACCCCTATATGGGCGAATATGCCTCTTCGGATGATAAGTTCTTTTACATCTTTGGCTATGTGGTTAGTCAAGCTTGTTGGTCAATAACGGACACCACACGTCTATATTCTAGTTCTGTAATTAAACCCTCATGTCGGATGATCACTCGCCACTAAGTGAATAGCCTAATTACTAAAACCTACCCTTGATTCATGACGTCAATGATAGTGAACAAGCACAAAAATATAGTCAATGAAAATTAAGAACCAATTCAATTAAATACTAAAATCCATGATTCAAATTAAAACAGAAAAAGAATAATCAATGGTTCATATAATTAAAATCCTAAAGAGAAATAATGCATAATAAAACTCTTGAATAAATAGCCTAGAAATACCTCATTGACAAAATAGATCTAATACCATATTACCCAAATAATAGAGATGGAGAAGTGTGGAATTGATGTAGTTAAGTTCTAGCTCTTACTTCTTCCTCCTCTAGATCCTCTTGATTGCTTCTATGATGATTTATGTATTTATATTAAGCTTATGCAGCCAAGGGATGATTTTATAAGGTTTAGAACTGATATATATATATATATATATATATATATATATATATATATATATATATATATATATATATATATATATATATATATATATATATATATATATATATATATATATATATATATATATATATATATATATATATATATAGGTGCTAGGTCGAAATCTTGGAGTAGGGACCAAGTAAAAGAGTCCAAACCCAACTCAAATTCATAAGTAGATAAAAATAAATAATGCTAACTTGTTTTGACCATATCTCCTTCGGTACTAGGCCGTTTTTGGCCCGTAAGATACCAAAAGAATCCTCACAGAAATATTTATCTACCTCTAAAAGGGTTATTCCATAATTGTCTAGGATTTGGATTTATCTTCACTTCTTTAGACGTAGCTGCAGAAATTCAGATTTATTTGGCAGCTTTTCTTTTCCTAATTGAACTCTGTTTCCTTCTATCTCCTGATTTCTTCAAGATCTTCTTTCCTTATCTCCTTAGAATTGTTTTGGCATCTAATTTATTTCCATATTATCTTTAAAGCTTCACATTAGCACACAACTTAAACCAAATATGCTCTAAAAATAATTATTCATCAAATCAATACAAGAAATAGGAATATTACGAATTAAGCACAAAAGTCAATTTAAAAAGACCATTTTCTACCTAAAATGATGTCTCCTCAGGGATTATATTTAGAACAATTTGGGAGACATCAAGACCCCCAACTCAAACTTGTATCGTCCCGATACAATAAAAAATAAGAACATAGGGAAGTCTCTAAAATATCAGCTAAGTCAATTAAGCACAGGGGAAAAGAAGATAGCAGAATATATAGAATAAACTCAAAGCAACTACTTAGAAAATTTCATGTAATAATAATTACAAATTACATACTTGCACACTTGTCATATCTACAATCAACATGGCTTGAATTCAATATTGGATTAGCTTCGCAATGTAAGAAGGAGAGGATCTTTACTCAGTTTACCAAGGGGGCTATAGACTGTTCATCGAACTTTACTAGAAAAAAACCCAAAGATCCACTTAACTACTCTCTAACGGCTCAATCACTTCTAGATTACATAGCAAAGAATCATAAAGGTCTTTAGGGTTGTAATGATGGCTTAGGGACGGTATGATAAGTATATTTGGATAATTTAGAGTAAGCTTTGGGATCTCTCCTCACTAGACATCAACGAATCGCCCTTACTCACATAACACGTTCTCACTCAATCCAATTAATTCCTTGATGCACTAATTAGCATCCCCAATAACCCAATTAAAGCATAAAGATGTTCACATAAAAATTCCTCTATGCCGGTCCAAATATATATTCTTTTCATATCAATTTTTCTTTTGTATAGCTATGACTCTCTTTTTGATGTTGAGATATCATGCTATTTTTTTCTAATATATTTTTTTCTTTTCTTTTGATGCTTTTAAGCTTTTTTCATTTACTATTACCCTTGCAAAGGGTTACAATATACTAAACCTGTGAATCATCATCAAAATATAGAATAGAGCAGACTTAATAAGCTCAAAAATCCCAACCCAGTAATATTTCTCATAATGGTGGAGCCACCACCCCAAACTCAAGCTCTAAAACAATTGTCTATGCATCGCGATTCGAGTGCAGGTCATATGGAAAAGTCCTATAATCTAAAGGGATATGGCTTATAATGTGGCTAATAAAAAGGCTTTAGAAAGGCTAGAAGGGGCAGAGAAGGATATATATTAATAAATGGAAAGAACCGCCTTAATCACTTTCTAAACTATGCAATTCGTCATTCTCTTACCTTTAGCACATTCATCAATGGGTTTGTCAACTAGATTGGATCTCACGGCCTACACACCACTCAAGGCTCCCTGAGATCGAATATACTTTCTATCGCATTGCTAACTAATCTTTTCTTTTCTATCAATGTGTGTTTTCCTGCAAATACTCAAAGCATACAAAATAAAGCAGCTCATAAACATACTACTTTTTATCATCAACTTACTAAGCTTATACTTTCAAGCTATTAAACACAATCTACATCTAATCCATCTCTTAAAAATTTCAATTTTTTTCAAATTTCTCTAAAAAAACAGTAAATCACATAAAATGGGATGAGGGACAACGAATCCCCACACCCCAACTCAAAAATGAGTTGTGTCCTCACGACTTGAAAAGACTAAATAAAATAAAAGCAGTAAATATTGCATATAGAGAATTGGTAAGGAAGAAAGGAAACATACTCTTCGAGGCTATTGCCTCGCTTGATTAATACCCAAGATAGGATGCAGTGATTTCTTTGTATGCAACCTTCATGTATCACCAATTTCGCTTTCCCTTACATCCTCTTGTGCTCCATCCCAATTAATAACACTCTAGAGATCTCTTGTTTCTCATTTTCTACAACTTTGTTCTCAAATACTCTCTCATGTGAAGGTGTTCATCCAGGAATATTTAGTTGTGGCAACAGCTACTAGCGTCCCAGAAGCTTTGCTCATCTTTGGTCAAAGGATGCTCGATTTGTAGAGGTTGTGGTGTCTTCCTTATGAAATTTGAAACCTTTTTGCTCTTTGAATTTACCACAACTAGCTTTCCTCTATTCTCTTGATCCGATTTACCTTGTAGTTTATTCCCAAACTAGTACCCATCTCAATTGATTTATTCTTGATCTTACCCAATACCTTGCTTTGATACTTCATCTCCTTTAACACTTTATAAAATCTCTAATTTTTTCATCATCTCTTTTGACCCCCAACTCAAAGCTTTGAACACTCTTGAAATTTGTAACTATTGATCATAGGTGGAACAAGCTTTATTTGGGTTAGGAAAGGTGTTAGGATGATAAGTCTCTATGTGGGTAGGATGAATTCTTCCTTGATTGGTACGGATCTAAGAAATTGTTGAATGAATTTTGAAAATTTAGGCTCTTGATTCTTGGATTCTAGGTGTTTTGATATGATTTGGATGGTTGAATCTTCTTTGTAACAATGTAGGGAAGGATTTGGATATGAATTCATGGTGATTTGGTAGTGTTTTGATGTTAGGTGAAGGTTTGGTGAAGCTTTAATGGAGTTGGGAGAGGTTTGGAGAAGAAAGAGAGGCTGAAGGATTGGAAAATTCGGACTAGAGCTCACCTCCTCTTCTTTTTATAACCTAAAAAAAATTCTTTAGCGGCTCTGACCGGCATACCGGTGCTGCTTTTCGAAAAAAAACTTGCTTCGGCAATAAACCTGATTCGCGAACCCGTGGGCACGTGTTTTTGTCGGACCGGCATACCGGTGCGGCAATTTTCGAAAATCCATCTCTCGGAAAAGAACCCGATGCGTGAACCTGTGGCCACCCCTTTTTGGCTCACCGGCATACCGGCGGTATGGGCGGTATACTGGCGAGCAGGTCAGAGTATACCCAAAAAAGTCTTTTTCTTCCCTAACTGATTCCTTTAATACCTGGACATCAAAAACACTAATACCTTCCTCAATAATGCGATATCAACTAAAAAAATATGTAAACTAACTAATACACACTAAAAAAATAAACTAATAAAGCAATTAAAACTTGGGGTGTCTCCCAAGAGCACTTTATTTAACGTCATTTAAAGTTTGACGGGTTACCTCCATTATCCCTTGAGTATGTAGCCTCCCCAGCAGTGGGTGAGGTTATGTATGTCTACAATTCGCGTCCTTTGACCTTTCGAAGGTCGTATCTCTATTAATGTTGATGTCACCACTCGAGTAAAAACAAATGGTCCCATCCACGCATTATTGAGACCTCGTGGCCTATTCTCTTGTTTGGCGGCCTTCCAAGCAACCGTGGTTCCGACCCCAAACTCATTTTTAGCTCTCTTATTCACGGGTTCATGGTGGTGGTCCTTTGCTTTAACTTCTTTAGATACTTCTGGAACAATGGGGAACTCAAGTGGCACCTCCTCTAGAGTTTTGTCCAAAGCAAGGGATGTTTCAGACTTTTCGTTTGTTATGAGGGCCACGTCTTCAACCTCGATCTCTACACTCACATTCTCATTTGTTTCCGTAATAGCTTCTGTGAAAACTTGTTGCGGTGTGAGTTCTTTTGTATCACTTTCAAGCATTTGGGTGTAGGTTTTGTCTTCTTTGCACACCTCTACAAATGCTTTATCGATGTCACCATTTGCATGATTCGTCTTTATGGGATTGGGTGGTGACATCAATGGAGTACTAGTTGGCGAATCCATCCTAGTATCTTCTTCTTCTATCTCTTTTCTAACCAAGATTTCAATGTTTGATTCCTCTAGATGCGGCTTGGTTGGGTTTTCCATGGATGTCATTTTCCCTTCACAAGATTTATTTTCAACTTCGACTCGATTCTCAACAACTGACTCATCTATGCTTAGCGTGGTTGATTCTTCTATTGTTGGAACCTCTAGTTCACTATGTGTAACTTGTGGAGGTTCTACTTTCTTATCTTCTTGAAGGTTAAACTTTTCAACTTCATCGAAATGAACATCGCTATCTTGACTGGCCTTATGATTAATATTTGTACCTTGTCCAGTTGCATAGAGGGTACTTGTTGTATCCTCTCAATTGTTTCCGTGAGTTGCATCAATCGTTGCTCCATCAATTAATGTTCTTGTTGCATATTCTGCACTAATGATATGGCACATCGCTTTCGCCTCACTCTTTACTACATTATCCATTGTAACCTTGACGAAACAATTTAGGGAGTCCTCTAACTTCCTGAGCCTCTCTTCATGATCTCGAAAGCTCCCTCGCGTCAGATCCATGAAGATGTTTGTTCTATCAAAAAAGTTTTGCACTTGAATACACCAGGTCTGTGCTGGATTTTGCTCTTCATAAAGGGAAATTTCCATACCTAATGAAAAACCTGAAAATAGACTAAAACAAAATAAACGTAAAACTGAGAACAAATAAAACTACTAACCTAACAAAAACACAAAATAAAATAACCGCAATAAATCCCCGACAGCGGCGCCAAAAACTTGGTGGGTCCTGGTGTGTTATAAAATAATTCAATAAAAGTAAAGGAATAAAGGATCCACATACCGCAAGTGTACGGGTCGTTCCAAGTAATAAATAAGTAAGATCGGGAATATCGTCTCCATAGGGATTTAAGTAGTTATTCTAAATTTGTGTTCAATATCAGAATAGATAGTTCTAATTGTTTTAAATACAAAGATAAGCAGCAAAGGAGTTTGTTTTCTAATTAACTAAATAAAATAAATAATAAATAATAAACAATAAATAACTATGCAAATAAGATAAGGAGATGCAAGTATGAATCTATCCTATTAAATTTATGATTCCTAAGAATAAGGGTGAATGGGAAATCTCACAATAGTCGAGAGTCTATGATATCCTATTCCCCCTGTCGGGTGGACCTAGGAGCTATCCTAAAGTACTATAAACCCCTATATGGCCGAATATGCCTCTTCAGATGATAAGTTCTTTTGCCTCTTTGGCTACGTGGTTAGTCAAGCTTGTCGGTCATTAACGGACATCACACGTCTATATTCTAGTTCTGTAATTAAACCCTCCTGTCGGATGATCACTCTCCACTAAGTGAATAGCCTAATTACTAAAACCTAACCTTGATTCATGACATCAATGATAGTGAACAAGCACAAGAATATAATCAATGGAAATTAAGAACCAATTCAATTAAATACTAAAATCTCAAATTCAAATTAAAACAGAAAAACAATAATCAATGGTTCATATAATTACAATCCTATAGAGAAATTATGCATAATAAAACTCTTGAATAAATAGCCTATAAATACCTCATAGAAAAAATAGATCTAATACTAAATTACCCAAAGAATAGAGATGGAGAAGTGTGGAATTGATGTAGTTAAACTCTAGCTTTTGCTTCTTCCTCCTCTAGATCTTCTTGATTGCTTCTAATATATTTAGCTTATGCAGACAAGGGATGATTTTATAAGGTTTAGAACTGATATATATATAGGTGCTAGGTCGAAATCTTGGAGTAGGGACCAAGTAAAAGAGTCCAAACCCAACTCAAATTCGTAAGTAGATAAGAATAATTACTGGTGACTTGTTTTGACCATATCTACTTCGTTACTAGGCCTTTTTTGGCCCGTAAGATATCAAAAGAATCCTCACAGAATGATTTATCTACCTCTGAAAAGGCTCTTCCATAATCGTCTCAGATTTGGATTTATATTTACTTCTTTAGACGTAGCTGCAGAAATTCAGATTTATTTGACAGCTTTTCTTTTCCTAATTGAACTTTGTTTCCTTCTATCTCCTGATTTCTTCAAGATCTTCTTTCCTTATCTCCTTAGAATTGTTTTGGCATCTAATTTATTTCCATATTATCTTTAAAGCTTCACATTAACACACAAATTAAACCAAATATGCTCTAAAAATAATTATTCATCAAATCAAGACAAGAAATAGGAATATTAAGAATTAAGCACAAAAGTCAATATAAAAAGACCATTTTCTACCTAAAATGAAATCTCCTCAGGGATTATATTTAGAACAATTAGGGTGACATCAACAGCCCCCCGTCGAGCAGAGCATCGGATCTAGTGACGAAAACTATAGCGCGTCACCTCCAGGTTCCCTGTACCAGCGACGAAGACCACCGCCGTGAAGGAGCGCCGCCAGAGTTGGGATCTCGAACGCTGCTGCACATGGAAGCCATCGCCACCTCTGCTGCGATCTCCCCTCTGCCCCCCTGTTCTGCTGCTGCATATGAAAACTACCACCACCATCATAACCTCTACTGCGATCTCACCTGCGCCCCCCTGTTCTGCTGCTGCACATGAAAACCATCACCACCATCATATTTGCTTTCTGGCTAAACCCACCACCACCAGCAGTCTTGATCAAACCGCGAATCATCCCCACCACCACTAGTTTATTTTTTAATTTTATGCGTAAATGGGCCAACCCCATGTTGTTATGTGGTGTTGATGGGCCATCCCTAATTTGTTAGTTGTTGGTAATGGGTCCAGCCCCAAATGGTTGTAATGTGTAATGGAGCCAGCACCAGCACCATCTAGTTGTATTTGAATTTTTTTTTATTTTTGATTTCCTTTGTTATTGTGCCAACCCCAATTTAGATGTTGCTGCAATGGGTACAACCCGTATATGAGAAACTACAAACTATTTTTCTATGTCTATTTTTTGTTCTTGTTGGGTACGACCCCATATGTATATAAAACATGAAAATGACTTAATAAAAAAGGCTAATAAAAAAGATTGCAAAAACGTTTTGGGTCCGTACCCATCAGGTGTATTTAGACCGTGATAGTTAATCGTGCTGGGTCCGTACGCAGCAAGAACAGAGGTAAAAAAGTAAAAACTCAAACCAGAAAATTGAAATTGAGACTTTAATATGATTTTTTTTCAACTAGGATTTTTATTAGAAAGTTTGTAAAAGTTGAGATCTAATTTGTATTTTCTTCTATAAAAATACCAATGAAGTTATTATTGCAACAAATATAGTTATGAATGAATTTTTTGGGTAAAAATGGTTGAAACAAAATGACAATGATAACACAATAAATCTTTGACAAAATGTACTAGAGTTTGGGGGCAAAGCGCGGGGATGGCTATGTCAAAAACATCCCGGGTTACTTTGGTGGGATGGACTAAACCCACTAGTGGATTCAAATTAAATACCGATGGAAGTTATGACAGCTGGCGGAGAAAAGGAGGAGGAGGCGGGGTTGTTAGAGATAGAAATGGGGAGTGGATAAGTGGCTTTAGCGTACGAATTGACCATGAATCGCCGGTTATGGTGGAATTAATAGCGTTATATGAGGGATTGAGGCTGATCGAGAGTTTGGGTCTTCATGAGGTTATCGTGGAAGTGGATTCGAGGGAGGTAGTAGAGCTAATTCAAAAGGCGATGGAAGGGAGAGGATTTGGAGCACATTGGATCAGACAGATTCGCCTTATTTTGGATAGGAACAGTAAATTCACGTTGAGGAGTATATTTAGAGAAGCGAATGGGTGTGCGGATTGGCTGGCTAAGCGAGGTTGGATGGATATAGAGAACTTTGTGTATCTTGATGACCCCCCGGATGGCATTTGGAGTCTTATCACTAAAGATCGAATGGGGGTCAAGACGCCTAGAGCTGTTTATGACTCCGATTTGCTTAATGATGTATTAGCGTAGTGCGTTATGATCTTGTAATACGACCCTTGAGGTCTCCGTTGTAATCAAAAAATATATAAAAATGTAAGTATTGTAAAGATATTTATATAAATATATTGTATAAATTGGCAGGAAAGAAAAGGAAAGAAAAGATATTGCAACATCAAAAGGCTACAAGATCACAAGTCCCGTGGTTAACAAAACAATATTGTTTGGGGCGCTTATTGAAGCAATATGGCGAGCATGTAATGATGTTGTTTTCGGTAGTGGAGGTATTCCCCCCGGGAAAGATATATTGCATAGTGCCCGTTTCTTATCACATACTTATGCAAGGGCATAGGGAATATTCCTGGTTCGGTTTCGGTTAATAAACGTTCTACTAGTCTCATTGGATGGTGTAAACCGGTCAAAATAATGAAATTGAACACATATGGAAGTTGTAATAGGTGGCGCAAGGAAGGTGGTGGTGGCGGTTTAATTCGAGATAATGAAGGATTATGGATTAGGGTTTTTCAATGAAAGTTTACCATGATTCACCGGTTGTTATTTAATTGATAGCGCTTTATGAAGGCCTTAGAATGGTTGAAGAAATGCAGCTTAATTAAGGAGGTTATTATCGAAGTAGATTCTTAGGAGGTGGTGGAGATAACTGGTAGTGTGAGCAGGGACAAGGGCCAACATCATTCTGGATTGGGCAAATTCATGAAATCTTGAAAAGAAATAGTTCATTTTCCCTTAAAGGTATTTATCGGGAGGCCAACTTTTGCGCGGATTAGTTAGCTCTCTTGGGTTTGAAGCAATTAGAAATGTATCACTCTCTTAAGGATTCTCCTAAGGGAATTTGGAAGTATCTCACACGCGATCGGATAGGATGAAAGACGTCTAGGGATGTTTTTATTCCCGGATTGTTAGAGGAGTTGATAGCTTAGTATTCCACGATCCTGTTGGATCTCCAATGTAACGAAAAGAAAAAACAAATCAATATTGTATTGAAATCATTCTGGGGTTTAGAAACCGGATTAGCACTAGATGGACGATTAGGCCAACTATACAGGATGATCTCGGGCTACCTTTTGATCACAGTGTTGTTTGTATCGAACATATTACTCGTTCATATAATAGATTGGTGAATTGTCTATCTAAATGTGCAAGGTGGAATTTAGTAATGTATCACTGGGATTGCTCCTATAGTCTTATTTTGGTTGAGTATCTGGAGGGGATAACCACTAGGGATGGTATAGGTTAATCGTTCAATGACTTTTTAGTATATTATACTAATATATACCATATTGTTAAGTCGGCCAACCGCGTCAAAAAAAGAAGAGGATAAAGTCTGCCAACCTATATTGTTTTGATTGCATGATATATACACATTTGTAAAAAAAAAAGGTAGATATATTTTTTATTTGGATGTTATATACTAACACCTATCTTATTCATCAAATTTTTTAAAATAAATAACAATTACTGCTCAAATCAAACACAAAAAAAATTTAACAATAATTCCTTATTTCTCCCTTATTTCTCATCTTATTTCTGAATCTCTTCTCTCTTTCTTTTAACTTTTTATCTTGATTTTAAGTTTTTACTCCTTACCTTTTAACATCTTTAAGAGTTTATGGGTCATGGCTATCTAAAAATTATAATCCAGTTTAAATAAGCCTACATTTTCTAGTCATAAGAGTGTCTTTATGTTGCTGTTTGTTTTGTTTATATGTGTATATACTTTTTCAACTCTTTATGTGTATCTTGGTTTTAATGGAAGGAGGATGCGCATGAATCAAGATTGGAGTTGTGGGAATTTTTGTCTTGGTAGTAATTGCCTCTCGGGCTGGATCATTATTTGGGGATTAATACTTGAATTAAGGAGCAGCTATTTTCAATATCTGAGAAAAAACGTTTGGTTTTCTCTTATCAGCCATAACGTGAAGGTAAATTTTTGTCTTGGTTTCTGCAAGATCTCTCTAAAGATACCATGTGTTGTGTTATCCAAGAAAAATTATGCTAGAGCAGATCCTAAATGTAGGCTTCAACATGCGTTTTCAGTTGTTTTCTTCAATTTTTACATAAAAAATAGAATTATAAAATCCATCTTAGCTGCTATCGATATCCATAACATATTTCACACGCCTTATTTTACAATTTCCAATACGATAATTAAACACTTGTTGAATTTTAGTTGCTGCACATGCAACCTTGAACCTTCTTCTTCTGAAGAAGAGTCTCTTCATCTCCGATATAAAAGGAATACATACCTTTTATTTTCTTCTCACTTTCTCTTATCTCATACTTTCTGTAAGCTTTTGCTCCTCAAAATGTCTTCAAAAATCAACCACTCACTCCAAATTTCTAATAATTTTGATGATAACTTGGAAAAATATGTTGTCCTTTCACTCTCAACAAAAACTTCTTCCATCAAATCCACTGTCATAAAGTACAATCTCGTTGCTAAAATTGTTTCAGAGCGAATCATACCTCTACATGTGTTCGGAAAGACTGTCCTAGATAATTGGAACATCAAATGCAGAATCTTCGTAGAAATCTCATCAAATGTCTTTAAAATCACATTGGATGAGGAAGAAGAAGCCAAGACTCTATTTCATCAGACCATGCCTTGTTCAATCAATGCATATGATCATCGTTTGGCTCAATGAAGGTGAAAAAGTAATTAACTTGGATCTGATCAACTCATATGAGTGGATTCGTGTTTATGGGTTAGCAGGGTTTCAATGCACTGTTAAAAGATTGAGACGCTGGGTAATTTTATTGGAGAAGTGGTGGAGATTGATCATCCAGTTGCGGATAGGGATGACCAAGAGTTTTTCCTTTTTTGATTTAAATTTGATACTAGGAACCCGCTTAAAACTGGGGTGTATATTGAACAATTTGACGGTCCTGCATGGGTGGCTTTCATTTATGAAAGTATTGGTATGTATTGTTTAAACTGCGGAGTGTTGGGTCATAACAAGAGCGCATGCTCAACATGTATAGTGTGACCTAGATGGAACGACAACTCGTTCAAATTCACAAACTGGTGTAAAGAACTCACGATGAAGAGTGACAACAAACTAGTTTTTTTATAAGGAAAAGAGATAGGTGGGGGGTTTTTGATAAAATCATCAGATTTTATCCCTTCAGGAAGTTCGAGGGAGACGACGAAGATCGTGACAGTGATTCTCACAATGGTGGTTAGACAGGTTATTACTCAGGGTTCGACATTGGCACAATTAGGGTACCAATTGAACCAGCTAAAGACAACAACAATAAGGAAAACAAGAAAGAAGGCTCAGAGTCAATTAAAAGGAAAAGAGAGAACACATGGTTACTAGGTGATATTACTAACAGAATGGAAATGCCAACAAACCTTTTGAAATTTCTGCTACAAGGTTCCCTGGGTTGTATAAAGTGTTCCAAAATGAGTGGGTGGATGTAGGTAAAAGTTTGGTGGTTAATAGTCAGTCTGTGAATGAAGTTATTGCTGCTAACAATATCGATATTGATGTGTTATACAATAATCTTAATACTGAGGGCGAGTTTCAAAATGCTTCTGGCAATTACAATGAGGACAGGTATAATAATAAAGGGAAAGTTGTGGTGATAGAAACAAATGCTGATAGAGAACTAAGGACGAAATTCAGAAATGATGGTAAAGTAAGGATTGTTCCTAAATCTTATGAAGATGAATCTTTTGTTCTAGAAGAAGAATCACTCAATTCTCAATCTATTCACTGAAGTCAACATGTCAGGCCTTGGAATGAGAATCAACAGATTGGAAGGCAAACTGCGAGAATGAGGGTGCATGATCCTGGTGAAATATTTACGTGGAATGATAACTCTAAGAGGAAGGAACCAAAAACTAGATATAGTGACTTCTTTGCAAGCAAGAGGAGGAAACAAGAAGAATTTGAGATTATGGTGAAGAAAATTGGAGAAATCCAGCTGTTCATGGATGATCTCTATGATTGCCTTTGTGACATGAAACACCAATTTATGATCAAATAAGGGCTCTACCAAAAGAATAACCTGATTTCGTAGGTTGGTAATGCTGTTAAGAGAAGACTCTATTATTGCAAAGAATTCAATGTGATGGATATTTTGAGAGAGATGAGGACAGTGATGGTGACTCTACTGCTGCAGTTGGTTCCCAAGTCTTCCTGTGAGAAGCGACTACATCAATCACATGCAGATCGGTGAAGAAATCCCGATTGTCAATAACTTTAATGGATAGTTGTATGATGTGGAAATGTCAAGGAGCTAGGGCAGCCTTGACTAAAAAAAGCTTAAAGTCCCTTCTATCTAAGTTTAATGTTTCTATGTTGTGTCTAGTAGAGTCTAAGATTAAAAAGGAAGATGTTAGTTTGTTTAAACCTTAAAAATCTTTTAAGTACCGTCATATTATCGATCCTACTGGCTCATGTTCAACGTCAGGAGGGATTGTTGTGGCGTGGATATAAAGTGTTTATTTTAATATTATCCTGTCTAGTGTGTCTTATTTTGTTTGTGAAGTTAATGAAGTCTGTGGAAGCAAACAGTTTTTAATTTTTGTTTACGCACCAACTGATGAAGCAATGAGACTAATTCTCTAGGCTGAACTAACAAACTGGTTCGCAAAGCAAGTTGACCCGATTTTAATGTTGGGTGACTTTAATGAGGTGGCCAATTTTACAGAGAAAGAAGGTAATAACCCAGCAAACTTGGAAAGAATCTTAAAACTTAATAATTTCATTAACAATAATGGTTTAATCGAGATTGAGTCTAAGGGTTGCTTCTATACTTGGAGTAACAATATAATTGGCAATGAAAACGTTAAAGAGAAACTTGATAGAGGTTTGGGTAATCTTAAATTCCTTAATCTCTTTCCAAATTCTATTATAAAAGTCCCTCCTTCGGTGGGTTCGGACCATTCACCTTTGGTTTTTCCAAAAAGACTTTGGCTGGGCAAATATAAACAATATTTCATGTTCGATTCGAGGTGGATTGAAAATGATAATTGTAAAAATATTATAGCTGATTCTTGGAATATACAGTGTCATGACAATTCCATAAAGAATTTCTATCTTAAAAAGGAAGAAACTTGTAAGCCCTTAACAAAATGGAGTAAATACACATTTGGTAATAGTAGGAAGAGAATTAACGAGTTACATGATAAACTAGCGGCACTACATGATACGGAAATGAACCAAGATCAAATGGATTTAATCAAAGGCATTAAAAAGAAATTGATGAACTTTGGACGCAAGAAGAAATTTATTGGACGGATAAGGCTAGAGATCAACATATACGGTGGGGTGATAAAAACAATACGTATTTCCATAATATCACGAAATGTTGAAGAAATATCAATAGAATATGTGCCATTAAAAATGAATATGGTTCATGGGTTGATGATATTGATGAAATTAAGGAAACTTTTCAAAGATATTATGTGAATTTATTTAAGGAGGAACCTGAGATTGATAATGAAGATATCACAGACTACATACCATGTAAAATCACAAACGAGATGAATGATAATATTATAAGAACGCCAGATTTGGATGAAGTAAAAAATGCAGTTTTCAGCATGTCAGGAATGAAGGCACCGGGACCCAATGGTCTCACAGGTAAATTTTATCAGGAGTTTTGGAAAATTATTAAGGATGACATTTATAAAACTGTGGTGGATTTTTTTGATCTTAAGTGTGATCTAAACATGATCAATGATACAGTTATTACTCTAATACCTAAAGGTGAAACTCAAGAAGAGCCTAAAGATTATAGACCCATTTCGTGTATCAACTTTATTTATAAAATTATAGCGAAAATACTAACTTTACGACTTCAACCTCTTATGGATGAAGTTATTTCACCAACCAAGTCGGCTTTTATTAAAGGGAGAAGTATTCAAGACAACATTATAGTGGCTCAGGAAATTTCATATTTTCTAAACTACAAGCGCAAGTCAAATAAACATTATGCGGCTATCAAGATCGATATGGCGAAAGCATATGATAGAGTTAACTGAAATATTTTGTTGAAAGTGCTTAAACAAATCAATTTTTGTGATAAATGGAGAATGCTAATATACAATTGTATATCAACAGTGAGTATGCAAGTGAAAAATAATGGAAAAAGCCTTGAAAGTTTTAAACCCCAAAAGGGTATTAGACAAGGGGACCCATCATCTCCGTTGCTCTTTTCAATTATGACTGAAGCTCTAATTTATCTTATAAATTATTACACTAGGAATGAAGACATCAAAGGGTTGAAAATTTCAAGGAACTGCCCGATATTAACCCATCTTTTATTTCCGGATGATGCTTTATTCTTCATGGAAACAAATAATAATGAATTTGATAATTTTAAGGATATTTTAGGAAAATACTGTTTAACTTCTGGTCAAAGGATAAATTATGCTAAATCATCAATTCTCTTTCATAAAGGAATCAATGAAGGTTTAGAAAAGCGCCTTGAGGAAAGAATAGGCATTTCAAGCACAAGTTCTCTGGGAAAGTACTTAGGAATACCTCTTACGTTAAAAAGATCTAAAAAAATTCTAATTATGTTAAAGACAAATTAATTGGGAAGGCATCAATTTGGACTTCGAAATATTTATCTGGAGGTGTAAAGGAAGATCTAATAAAAGCGGTACTACAAGCAATTCCTAATTACGTTATGTCAATATTCGAATTTCCAAAGGAGCTATGTAATTAATTATATGCTATTGTCTCTAATTTTTATTGTGATTCGGTGGATAGGAAAAGGATTCATTTGGTTTCGTGGAAAAGAATATCCAGATCAACGCAAATAGGAGAACTTGGATTTAGGGATTTCCAGAAAATGAACTTGGTCCTTCTTGCTAAACAAGCGTGGAGACTCTTAAAAAAACCCAAATTCTTTGGTAGCTAATGTTATAAAGGGTATTTATCATCCCGATACAAATATTTGGAATGCTAAGGTAAAACAAAAAAGTCGTGGAGTTGGACTAGTATTTTCAAAGGGCTCCAGTTAATTAAGAAAGAATGTTGCTGGCAAATTGGTAATGGACTGACAACTAATATTTGGGATGACAACTGGATTGGGTCGGGTATGAAAATAGACAAATGTGAATGGTTAGGTATCACATAAGTGGCGGAATTTTTTAATAATAACTATTCAGGATGGAATGAAAACTTAATTAGTTTGATTTGCAATGAAAGAGAGAAATAAGAAATAAGTAGGATACAAATCTTTATTATTGATAACAAAGACAAAACAATTTGGCCCCATTCAAAAGATAGGGAGTATAGTATTAAGACTGGATACCACCGATTAGTTAGTCAAGAACTAAGTAAAGAAGCACAAACTTCAGATAGAGGTGAAAAAAATGGAGAATCTTCTTTATTATCCACTATATGGAAAACAAACGTTCCGACAAAGATAAGAAATTTTGCGTGGAAAATATGCAATAATGCTATTCCAACAAAAACTCCACTTCATAAAAATAAGTGTGCTGACTCAATAATATGTGAATGGTGTGAAGAGGCCGACGAAACGATAGAGCATTTATTCTTAAAATGTCCTTTTAGCGTTGCAATTTGGGCACAATCTTCCCTTCAAATAAAAATAGATAAAGGAATGACTCAAAATTTTAAAGAATGGTTCACTAATGTAATCAAAAGTTATGGGAAAAAGGGATGAGATAAAAATCATGTTACGAGTAATATTCTCTCAATTCTTTGGAGCATGTGGAAAAGGAGAATGAAGGGCTTCTCTGAGAAAAAGAAATGGGAGATATCAGAAATTATTAATGAATCAAACAAAATCATCAATAAAATTTATAATTTGGATTTGAAATGTAAAAAGAGAATAATATTGGAAAAAGGTAGACAAAAGGATGAGGAAGATAACAAAATTCTCCTGGATACAGCGGAATTGGTGTGGCATAACGATGCATCTTTTGTGAATGACAAGGAACCTTCAGGAATAGCTTCGATTGCCATAGGTAAAGATGGAGGAATCAGAGACAAAAGATTTAGAAGAGGTCTTTTTAAGAGTGCTAGAGAAGGAGAATGTTGGGCTATCTTACAAGCAATGAAGGCAACCGAAATCGCTTGTTGTAAAGAAGCTTCTTTCTATACAGATAATCTTGAAATTGTTCAAGGTATTAATCACAAAAAAGAAATTGATTGGAAGGTCCAGTTATTGATCGAAATGATCTGGAAGTGGACTTCAAAAATTTCTAGGATGAAAAATTTATCACATTAAGAGAGATCTTAATACAATTGATGACATCAAAATGTATAAGAAAGGGATCTGAGCTTATGTACGTTTAATAATGCTTTTGATAGTATTGATTATCTTAATAATGTAATATTGTCTTGTAATAACTAAATTTGTCGTTGTTTGAATGACAAAAAAGAAAAAAGATGTTATATACTAATTATTAAAGAATTGTTAAAAGATATAAATTTTATTCATTAATTTTATTATATAAATATACCATACTTAAATTAAAAATATAAATTGGGTAGAACCGTAGAGAACTTTACTCGAAATACTTCAATCCCTTTATAAAAAAATTTGGGACCCTCAACTTAAGGGTTTCCAATTCCCATGCTATCACTAGGAATGCTGAGATAAATTGCAAGATAGGTCGCACATGCAAGAGATTCGTTTTCAACAAGATTGAACTCTACCCTGCGGACCGTCGGTATGTAAAAAAGTCACGACAAAATAGATCTTTTGACCAAAAACTAATGTATTATACAAAATAAATGCAAATAAAAAATATATTCCTTTTTCCTTAGAGTCCATAAATCTAATATTATAGAGAAATTCTATAAAAATATTTAAACTTATTTTACTATAATAGTTATTGATACCACTCTTTTTTATGTATATTTTAATTAATGCAATCTATTAAATTAAATAAACTTTTTTACCAAAATAAATGTAATTAAATGAATTAAAATTAAAAATATATCCCTTTTTCTCTTAGATTTCATATATATATATATATATATATATATATAAATAAACATATCCCATTATTTCACATACATTGTTTCTCCATATAAAACTATTATCTTTCTTTAGTGAAATAATTTATTCATATTTCAGAGACTTGAAATTATGAAAACGTATAAAGGTGTGTGGTGGGGCTTAGGGTGTGATAAAATAAGATATAATTAACGTGCAAATAACATCCTAAACTATACGGTTCTGCAAGTATACAGATCGTATGCAAGTTTTAGTTAAAAGATTAAGATTCGTTCCGCAGAGACTACAGAGGTTAGGAGAATCTTATGCAAATATATAGTGCAAATAAATTAAAGATAGAACAACTAAACGCAAGTAAAAGTAAAGACAAATAGATGGATTTGATAAAATAAATTAACTAAATTAAAATTAAGAATTAAAAGACAGAAAATAAATATGAAAGAGAAGTGATATGAGAATATAGCTTAAGTTATTAGCATGTAATCCCCACTAGTTTTGCCGTTCTAAACATGTAAGGGTGAATTATGCAGTATTTCCCTAATCGGTCCCAATTCGCTATTGGTAGTTTAAAATAGGATTTACCTGTGTCAATAAGGCTTCCTAAGCAAACTTTTCCTGTAATTGGCCAATAGTCACAAAGACTAAACCATAGTGATTATCTAGCTAGGTTGGGTTGTCAGATCAGACCTACTACTAGACGTTATGTGCTAAACATGCAATTAAACACCGTTGTCAATGGTATCCTAATTACTAGATGGTAATTCTAATGGCTGCAGTCCACAAGAACACAGAATATAAATCCAAACACATAAACAGAGAATGAAAACTATAATTTTATTTAAAACATTAAATTCCCAAATTAGATAGATGTCAATCAAAACTATGGTTCATACATATATGCTAAAACTCAAGCTAAAGAAATTTAGTTCATGAAAGAAAAGAAAGAATTTACAAATCTAAAGGTAGAAGAAGACATTGTTGATGAATAGCTCCTTCCAGACTTCTCTCTTGTGTTGTAAGCTTCCTCTTGGTTTAATCTTTCACCAAGGATGATTTAAGAGTGTTAAGAGGCTGTATTTATAGTGTATAGGTTGACCTAATTCGTTTCTTTAGAGATAACTTAAGTAATGGACTCCTAGCCCAACTCAAATTCGTAAGGAAATAAAGATAAACACTGCTGGACCGTTTTGAGCGTATCTTCTTCGTTATTGGTCGGGTTGAGCTCCATCAGATACCGAAAGAATCGCAACAGAATTATCTTGACCCTTTAGAAGGAAATCACCAGATTCAGCCTATTTCTTAGGTAAAAACGCATATCTTTGGACATGTATGCAGAATCCCAGATTTAGGCAGCTTTTCCTTTTCCATCTTTTTAGCATTTGTTTCCTTATCTCCAATTTCCATGCAAATCTCTTTCCATAAATTGTAGTCTCTGACTTGGACTCTAATTAATCTCCATAATTATCTTTAAAGCTTCACACTAAATAAACAATTAAACCCAATATGCTCTAAAAATATTATGTTTCTAAATCAAGACCCATAATAGGAAAGTGCACTAAACTAAGCTAAAATCAACCTATAAACTAATAAATAAGCCTAAAATGATGTCTCATGAGTATATTTTATTATCACAAATGAGGAGACATCAAGACCCCCAACTCAAAGTTGTATCGTCCCGATACAATAAAAGTAAAGAACAGTAGGGTAGTCAAAATAAACAAGAAGAAGTTGGAGGAGAATAAGAACAGAATATAATGAATGATCCTAGAGCATAAATTCCGAAAAATCGCATGTAGTAATGCTCAAGAAATAATGCACAAATATGCTTAATATACATGTAATCAACAATCCATAACTTCAAGTTAAGATTAATTTTGCAATGCCAGAAGGAGAGGATGATAACTTAGTTCAGGTTAATGGCTATAGGTTGTTCATAGGTCCCAAATACAGCATCCAATGGTCCACTTACCTACTACCTAATAGTTCAATTGTTTCTCCATCTAGCAGTTAGAAATCCTAAGGTCTTGGTTATAACTTGGCTTAAGGACGGGTGTGGTATATTTGGATAATGAAAAGTGAGCTTTTGGCTCTCTTCTCACTAGCCATCAACGAATCGCCCTAGAGCTTGAGTTTTTCACTCGAAGATGTTCTCACTCAACCCAATTTATTGATGCTTTTTAATGTGCATCCCCAATAATCCCAATTAAAACCTTTGATGATATAAAATCCACTTTGCCGGTCCGAATATATATTTCCTTTTCACATTAATTTTTTCTTCTTTTGTATAGCTATGATTCTCTTTTGATGTTGAGATATCACACTATTTTTTTCATATATATATATATTCTTTTTAAGCCCTTGTTGGCAAAATTAGCTCGTAGCTTCTTTTTCATTCACTATTACCCCGGCAAAGGGTTACAATAATAACAATTCATCAGCAATAAAATCACAAAGATAATTCCCAAATCCCAAAGTTCCCTAATTATGAAACCTACCAACCCAAACTCAAGCTCTAAAACGAGTTTGTCTCAGGTTTTGCGATTCGAGTGCGGGTCATATAGATAAGTCCTAAAAACTAGGGTATGGATTATAATGTGTTTCAAATAAAAGGCTTTAGAAAGGCTCAGAGGGGCTAAGACGGATAAATAACAATAATATCAACAAAAGGGTGAGAAAGTCTAAAGGCTTCAAGTGTTTTATCATGAAAGAACTGCCTTAGTCATTTTTCTAACTACCGGATTTCGTTACGTTTTCATTATTAGTTCATAGACAAGTGGGTTTTCAACTAATTTCAAACCTCACGTTCTACACACCAAATAACTATTCCTAAGTTTCAACGTGATTTCTTAGCATTGCTCGTTAACTTTTCTATCCTTTATTTCCTGTTTTCATACATGCATGTAAACAAATTTGTTGCATCTTTCAAAAACATACTACTTATTATCATTGACCTAATAAATTCATGCTCAAATAGGTACATTCAAGATATTCTATGCCTTAATTCAACCTAAAAATTTTAAATTTTATGCAAAAACGAAAAGAAGATGAGGACAACGAATCCCCACCCCCAACTCAAAAGTGAGCCGTGTCCCCACGACTCGAAAAAGACTCTAGAATGGAATAAAATTTAAAATAAAACTAACTACCTAATGCATACAAGCTATTAAGAAAAATTAGAATGACCTACCTGGCTGGCCATAGAGATCCATCATATCATCCTCGTCATCCGAAGGATCGGTATAATCATCAACATCCTTATACAAGGTCAAATTTTCTACCTGTGATTCCAACTGTATGACTTCTGCCCAAAGGTATTTGTTATCTTCACGTAATCTTTCAACTTCGTTCTGTAACTTGAGAGCCCAAGGAGGAAGATCATAAACAATTTCAGAGGAAGAGGAAGAAGAACCTTGGTCTTGGATTTTTATTTTCTTCAAAGGCCTCCTTGATGGTATGGACATTCTAGCAGTTAATCTCTTCTTTGGTAGTGGTTGTGCTGGTGCCTTGTCTTTTGATTCTTCAGAAACCTCATCAAGATTGATGGGTTTTTCAATGGTGGCTCCAGGCAATTTCTTATTTTTCCCAAGGATTGAACACTTTCTCTTGTATTCCATAGCTTCAGATCTGTTAGTCATGCTTGATTTACCCACAACTCAAGTTATACCAAGGATGGATTAAAAGTTTAAGGATAATTTGGTGTAGCTTGATGTTGTTGCTTGGAATTTATGAAAGAGAAAGGTTATTTGATTGATCTTGGAAGAACTCTTTAAATCTTGTTGAATTTGATGGTATTTTGATGGTGTAGTGTGATGAATTTGATGAAGGATTGTGTTTATGGAAGATGTAGGAGAGGATTTGATGAGTTGTTGTGTTAATTGTGAAGGTTTGCACAAGCTTTAAGATGTTTATATAGGGTTTGGGTCTGAAAAACTCGTGGGTGGAAGGCTAGGGTTAATTTCATAAGGTTAGAGTTTGATTAGGAAAAGAATTCCTTCACAAACCGCCTCTGTGCGGTATACCGGACATAACCCGCGGTATACCGCAGCTTCTGCTGCTCCAAATTTTTTCCCACTGGATAATACCCGAGCTAGCACCCCGTGGCACGTGTTTTGTGCCTGCGGAACAGGGTGCGGTGCATGGGGTGGTCCGCGGGTACTCCGTCAAAAAACCCGTGGTACCCGACCCCGTGGCACGCTTTTGGGCGTGCGGACCAGGGGTCCGGTGTACCGCGCCTATCGGTCAAATTTTTCTTGCTTCTGGATAAAACCCGTGGTACCAGACCGTGGTACGGATTTTCTGGGCACGGTGCATCCCTGCGGACCATGGGGTAGTCCGCGGGGTAGTCCGTGCCAGGCTTTGAGTTCCTCCAGTTTTTTCCTTTCGACCCCAAACTCGTTTCCTGCACAATAACACACTACCTTTCTCTCCTATTAGCTTGTAAACACAATTTAAAATATACACTAACTTAAAATTATACACTACAAAGCAAAAACAACTAATCTAAAAAGCAATTTAAACAAAGGGGTGTCTCCCAAGAGCACTTTTGTTTAACGTCTTTGAGTTAGACGTGTACCTCAGGCTAAGCGCATTCAACGAGATGGATTGTCTCCTCTCGCCCAAAGTCCTCACTGTCATGGTATCTCTTCAAACGCTGGCCATTCACCATGAATGTCCGTTGCTCGGTTGGATTTTCAATTTCAATCGCTCCATGAGGTGTGACTTTAGTAACAATGTACGGTCCTCCCCAACGGGATTTAAGCTTTCCTGGGTAGTTCGTAAATTGAGAGTTGTATAATAAAACTTTTTGTCCTATCTCGAAATGCTTTGGACGGAGTCGTTTATCATGCCATTGCTTTGTTTTCTCCTTATAGAGACGTGCATTTTCATAGGCAAGATAACGAAACTCCTCCAACTCGTTCAACTGCATCATCCTCTACTTCCCGGCCAAGTCTGGGTCTAGATTCAGAGTTTTAATAGCCCAGTAGGCTCGAGCTTCCAGTTCAATCGGTAGATGACACGCTTTGCCGTAGACCATGCGATATGGAGATGCCCCAACTGGTGTTTTAAATGATGTTCTGTAAGCCCAGAGAGCATCATCTAGCTTTAAAGACCAATCTTTCCTTGATTTGTTCACGGTCTTCTCAAGAATAGATTTGATTTCCCGGTTGGAAACTTCAGCTTGACCGTTAGTTTGTGGGTGGTAACCGGTTGAAGTACGGTGTTTCAGTCCAAACTTACGAAGGAAATGTCTCAGGGGAGCATTAAGAAAATGGGTACCTTTATCACTGATGAGAACACGTGGCGTACCATGTCTTGAAAAGATGTTTGATTTTAAGAATTTGATCACAGTTTGAGCATCGTTCTTTGGTGTTGACACTGCTTCTACCCATTTTGATACATAGTCTACCGCAAGTAAAATATAAAGATTTCCATAGGAAGTGATGAAAGGTCCCATGAAATCTATTCCCCATACATCAAAGATTTCAACTTCAAGAATGTTATTAAGCGGCATCGCGTCTCTTTTTGATATATTACCAGTGTGCTGGCATCTTTGACATGACTGGACAAAACGATGACAATCTTTGTGTATGGTAGGCCAATAGAACCCGGATTGAAGAATTTTAGCTGCGGTTCTATCACCCTTAAAGTGACCTCCATAAGGTGAACTATGGCAACCTTCAATGATCTTCTCCATTTCACCTTCATGTACACATCTTCAAACCACTTGGTCACTACAAATCTTCCAGAGGTACGGTTCATCCCAATAATACTGTTTGGCCTGGTTATTTAATCTTTGTCTTTGTTGTGGGTGGAAATCTTTGGGAAAGACACCACTCACAATGAGGTTGACTAGATCTACATACCATGGCACAAAAGCATGTTTAATAGCGAAAAGTTGTTCATCAGGGAATACCTCTTTAACCAACAACGGTTCTTTGTTCGCATTAGATCCTTCGAATCTTGATAAATGATCAGCAACTTGATTATCGCATCCCTTTCGTTCTCGAATATCTATGTCGAATTCTTAAAGTAATAGTACCCATCTAATAAGATGCGGCTTAGCGTCCTTTTTCTCCATAAGGTACCTAATAGCTGAATGGTCCGTGTATACAACAGTTTTCTTCCCAACCAAATAGGGGCGAAATTTATCAAAAGCATAAACCACGGCCAACATCTCTTTCTCCGTCACTGTATAGTTCATCTGGGCAGCGTTGAAAGTCTTACTTGCATAATAAATTGTGTGGAAAATTTTGTCTTTCCTCTGTCCCAACACAACACCCATAGCGTGATCACTAGCATCGCACATAAGTTCAAACGGAGCTTTCCAATCAGGAGGTATAACAATAGGTGTGGAGATCAGTTTCTCTTTAATCGTCAAGAACGCTTGAAGACATTCTTCAGCAAAATTAAAAGGAGTATCCTTTTCAAGTAGAGAGCAAAGCGGTTTGGCGATCTTAGAGAAATCTTTAATAAACCTTCGATAAAATCCTGCGTGACCCAAGAAACTTCTCACTCCTTTAACAGAAACTGGAGGTGGTAGTGTTTTGATAACTTCAATTTTAGCACGATCAACCTCCATCCCTGCCTTCGAAACTTTATGTCCCAACACAATTCCCTCTTGAACCATGAAGTGGCATTTTCCCAATTAAGCACAAGATCTTTTTCTCTACATCTCACAAGGACTTTCTCAAGGTTATTCAAGCAATCGTCAAAACTATCTCCAAACACCGAAAAATCATGCATAAAAACCTCCAAGTATTTATCAATCATGTCCCAAAATATAGCCATCATGCACCTCTGGAACGTGGCAGGTGCATTGCATAAACCAAACGGCATTCTTCTATAAGCAAAAGTACCAAGCGGACATGTAAAAGTTGTTTTGTGTTGATCGAGGGGATCCACACAAATCTGATTATAACCCGAATATCCGTCAAGGAAACAATAATATTCTCTTGCTGCGAGTTTGTCTAGCATCTGATCAATGAATGGTAGCGGGAAGTGATCTTTCTTTGCTGCTTTGTTCAGTCTTCGGTAATCCATGCACACTCGCCACCCCACAACTGGTCTTGATGGTATGGCTTCGCCTTGATCATTAAGGATAGTAGTGATACCTCCTTTCTTTGGAACACATTGTACTGGACTAACCCAGTCACTGCTGGCAATCGGATAGATAATTCCTGCGTCTAACAACTTGATAACTTCCTTCCTCACTACTTCTTTCATAGCTGGCATGAGTCTTCTCTGTCCTTCTATAGATCGCCCACCTTCGTTCTCAAGAATGATTTTGTGTTTGCAAACGGAAGGACTAATTCCTTTGATGTCGGCAATAGTCCATCCGATTGCTTCTTTATTTGCGCGAAGTACTTGAAGTAGCTTCTCCTCTTGAGGACCTGAAAGGTTAGCAGAAATAATAACAGGCAAAGTTTTGTTCGTACCTAGATATGCATAGCGTAGGTGATCTGGAAGTGGTTTTTCTTCGAGATCAGGTGGACATATTATAGATGGTTGTTTCATTGGTTCAATGTCACCTGGTTCTCGAAGCAGTTCTCGTACATTTGATCCTAATGCAGCAACATCTTCAGGGGGGATCTCGATTTCCTCTGGTGATTCAAGTGCTAAGGCCTTTTCAAGATCATCATCCAAGCTTGCTTCATTGAAGACTTCTTGAGCAATTTTTCCGATGACATCTATTTTGAAACATTCATCTTTTGATTTTGGTAACTTCATAGCCTGAAACACATTGAATCGTATCTGTTCGCCTTGTACTCTCATGATCAACTCACCATTCTCAATATCAATTAGTGTACGCCTCGTGGCTAAGAATGGTCTACCCAAGATGATGGGGACATTCTTATCCGCGTCGTAGTCAAGAATAATAAAATCGCAAGGAAAAATAAAAGAGCCAGCTTGAACTAAAACATCTTCAATTTTACCTATTGGTCGTGAGAGGGAGCGATCTGCCATTTGTAATACCACAGATGTGGGTACTACTTCTCCAATATTAAGCTTCTCGAACAGAGATCTAGGCATGAGATTGATGCTCGCACCTAGATCACATAATGCTTTCCCGGTCCAACTATCTCCAATGGCGATAGGAATTGTAAAACTTCCGGGATCTTCTAATTTTGGTGGTAACTCACTTTGACATATAGCACTGCACTCCCTAGGTAATCCAATTGTTTCCCCAGTCTCTATACTTCGTTTGAGAATGTCTTTCATGAATTTCATATAGGTTGGCATCCTCTTGAGAGCTTGGTATATTAACTTCCAACTTCTTCAACATGTCAATGAATTTCTTGAATTCTAGGTCATTGTCCTTCTTTCTGACACGTGAAGGGTATGGTGGTGGAGGGCGCGTATTGAGTTCCACTGGCTTTCTTGTCTTGTCAGGTGTCTCGGCTTGAACACTCTTCGGTTTAAATACTTTCTCAACTGTATCTTTGATTGTTTCTTCCCCCCTTTGTTCTGGAATAGGGACTGGCTCAGGCTCTGGTCTAGGTGGGGGTAGTTGCTTTCCACTTCGCAATTCAACAGCATGGCAAGAATCATCTCTAGGAGCAATAGTATCACTTGGGAGTTGCCCTTTAGGCCGATTTTGTAATGTACTCGCCATCTGTGATAAAGCATGCTCTAGTTGCTTGATAAGCTTATCCTGAGTTCGAACTTTCTGTTGGCTATTATTCATTTTCTTCTCAACGGTTTCCATTAATTTAGCCATACTCGAAGTCAAGCTCTGGAGTTGTTCTTGTTTTGCCAATTGCATTGATTGTTTAGGTAGATCTTTCTTTGGTTCTTGACAAATTCTCTAAATAATGGGTGCCTTTTTTTGAATAGGTTGGGGTTCATGATAAGTCTCTTGCTTCCTGACCCAACTTTTTTGTTGTGGAGGCTGTTGATAATTAGTGTAGTTTTCTTGAGGATTAGTATAACTATTAGAATAATAGTTATCTTGAACGGAGGCTACTGCTGGATTATTCATACACCCTTCCCACACGTGATTTCTTGATCCACAACCAGGACACGAAGGGATTGCATGTACTGTATTCACCTGAGCAATTGTTCGGGCTTGTTCTTGTAGTTCTTCGAGTTGTTTAGCCAATTCCTTAAGTTTCAGAGACTCTGAATTGTCTTCTTTTTCTGCTCTCTTTGGCCAACTTCTCTCGTTCTCAAGAATTCTTTCCATCCCCAACTCAGCATCTTCAGGATCTAGCAACACAAAACCTGCGTTACCTAACGAATCTGCTTTCTCTCTTGATTTATCATTAAGGCCTCCATAAAACAAGGTTAAATAATATTCCGGCGAGGATTGATGATAGGGACATCTCGCCTTCTTCTCTGTAAATCGTAACCATGCTTCACCCAAACTCTCTTCCTCTTTCTGTATAAATTGTTCAAGCTCCAACATATCTTTTAAACGTCTACTAACCGGATAGAAACGGTCTAGGAATCTTGCTTGAAGCTTGTCCCAATCTGGAATAACATGAGGGTGTTGGGTATCGTACCAATCGCTTGCACATCCGGTTAAGAAGAACTGGAACATTAGGTAATATACTTGCTCCCTAGTAACTCCTTTTACGATATAAGCATCACAGATCTGCATGAATTTCTGAATATATCGGATCGGATCTTGATGTGCAGCTCCGCTAAATAATCCATGAGATGCAAATTGAGTTAGCATCCCTGGATCAGGTTTAAATTTCGCGGCTTGGATTTCTGGAGCGCGAATTCCTCGTGGCTCCACTCTAAACTCGATGGGTAGCTCAAATCTCCTTGGGTTCTCCATCTGTAACTAAATCTGAAAAACAAAAACTAAAAACAAAAGCGTAAAATAGAACTAACTGAAATTAAAAGCACAAGATATATGCACAAGGACTAACGATGTAGTCCCCGGCAGCGGCGCCAAAAACTTGGTGGGGCCTAGGGTGTGATAAAATAAGATATAATTAACGTGCAAATAACACCCTAAACTACACGGTTCTGCAAGTATACAGATCGTATGCAAGTTTTAGTTAAAAGATTAAGATTCGTTCCGCAGAGACTACATAGGTTAGGAGAATCTTATGCAAATATCTAGTGCAAATAAATTAAAGATAGAACAACTAAACGCAAGTAAAAGTAAAGACAAATAGATGGATTTGATAAAATAAATTAACTAAATTAAAACTAAGAATTAAAAGACAGAAAATAAATATGAAAGAGAAGTGATATGAGAATATAGCTTAAGTTATTAGCATGTAATCCCCACTAGTTTTGCCGTTCTAAACATGTAAGGGTGAATTATGTAGTATTTCCCTAATCGGTCCCAATTCGCTATCGGTAGTTTAAAATAGGATTTACCTGTGTCAATAAGGCTTCCTAAGCAAACTTTTCCTGTAATTGGCCAATAGTCACAAAGACTAAACCATAGTGATTATCTAGCTAGGTTGGGTTGTCAGATCAGACCTACTACTAGACGTTATGTGCTAAACATGCAATTAAACACCGTTGTCAATGGTATCCTAATTACTAGATGGTAATTCTAATGGCTGCAGTCCACAAGAACACAGAATATAAATCCAAACACATAAACAGAGAATGAAAACTATAATTCTATTTAAAACATTAAATTCCCAAATTAGATAGATGTCAATCAAAACTATGGTTCATACATATATGCTAAAACTCAAGCTAAAGAAATTTAGTTCATGAAAGAAAAGAAAGAATTTACAAATCTAAAGGTAGAAGAAGACATTGTTGATGAATAGCTCCTTCTAGACTTCTCTCTTGTGTTGTAAGCTTCCTCTTGGTTTAAGGTTTCACCAAGGATGATTTAAGAGTGTTAAGAGGCTGTATTTATAGTGTATAGGTTGACCTAATTCGTTTCTTTAGAGATAACTTAAGTAATGGACTCCTAGCTCAACTCAAATTCGTAAGGAAATAAAGATAAACACTGCTGGACCGTTTTGAGCGTATCTTCTTCGTTATTGGTCGGATTGAGCTTCATCAGATACCGAAAGAATCGCAACAGAATTATCTTGACCCTGTAGAAGGAAATCACCAGATTCGGCCTATTTCTTAGGTAAAAATGCATATCTTTGGACGTGTATGCAGAATCCCAGATTTAGGCAGCTTTTCCTTTTCCATCTTTTTAGCATTTGTTTCCTTATGTCCAATTTCCATGCAAATCTCTTTTCATAAATTGTAGTCCCTGACTTGGACTCTAATTAATCTCCATAATTATCTTTAAAGCTTCACACTAAATAAACAATTAAACCCAATATTCTCTAAAAATATTATGTTTCTAAATCAAGACCCAAAATAGGAAAGTGCACTAAACTAAACTAAAATCAACCTATAAACTAATAAATAAGCCTAAAATGATGTCTCATGAGTAGATTTTATTATCACAAATGAGGAGACATCAGTGCGCAAAACCTAGGAGATCTCTTTCTATGGATTCTACTTATGTCTATATCCATATATTTAGGTATAATTACCTTTTCTCTTTTCACTAACCTTACAAAATATATCGGAAGCACATATTATACGGACGACCAACAAAATATTTAGGTCTAAAGTCATTATTATAATAGTTTTCCCCAAAGCTACCCTGAATATTATATCTTAATATATCTCTTTATGCTCATACAAATTAATAGTATTTGAAGTTTGCAGTTGACGTAGCTGAAGGAGTGAAAATATCGTGGGATCCCATTTGCCAAGCGTTATGCATTGCATATCATGACTGCAACGCATATTGTATATTTAAAGGGTTCAAATCTGGTGCATGCATGATAATAGGCGAGGAGCCTAATCGTTGTTGTTGTACTTAGTTAGTAGAATTTAATGGTTCCGTCTAATATTCAATAAAAGAAATGATTATATCAAAAGTCTTAGTTGGTAAATTCGAAAAAATCTACAATCATGTCAAGGATATTGTTAGTGTCCGAAAACATTAAGCCAATTAAAAAAAATCACATTCTTATATCTATAAATGAATTTCTTCTTTGTTATTTGCCATATTACCATACCATTCGCTAATCTCTCTAACACTTCCTCACTTTTCTCCATTGGGATAACGTTTCATGATTTATGTATAATCATACATATGCAATAAACCACGTCTAAAACTATAATTTAATTATTGAATGGGCAATACACCATGTCTATGATTATGCCCTAATATATAAGCTTGTGTAATGATATATGGATTGTCAAAGTTAAGATTTAAAAATTCCAAATGAAAGAAAAAACATATAATATTGTAGATAAAGTTCCAAAAAAATACCCTATTTTAAAGGGTAAAATCAATTTTAGAAAACTACTTCAAAATGACTCCTTTTTGGATTATACATTACCCATAATTTTCCTTTTTTTAATTCATTTAACTAATTATGGTAGAAAATTAATAATTTTTAAGGGTAATTTAAGTATTTCAAATAAAGTTCCTTACTTATATTGGTATAGGTTATTTGATATACTCAAATTACCACTAAAATATACTATATTAATTTTTAAATAAAACCAGTAAAATGGCCAAAAAAGGAAATAAAGGGTAACATATGCCAAAAAAGTGAACTTTGTGAAGTAGTGGCCTATAGGTAAGACCCTATAATTGTAATTAACTCAACATTGTATTATAAATGTAAAATATTGAGTTAATTTATGTATTAAAAATATAATCTAAAAATAAATTTTCAAGATTCAATTTTTCATAGTTTCCTCTAATAATTACCACGTTAATTTACCAACCAAAATATTGAAAGAATATAATATTTTTGAATGAAATTGGCATAGCATTACATGATAGAATAAAAGATAGGGTAAGTATATAAAATAACTTCAGAATTCTCAAAAATTTGTGATTAATATATTTATCCAAAAGAGAAGCTTTAGAGTTCTCTTCTCTTTACTCAATCTCTTAAACACGGCCTATATAAATCTTCTTTTGATTTGTCTATCTCACCATATATGTTCATCTTGTGGTTGTATCAAGTTGATTTATCAGTCATTTCAAGAAGGATATATTCAATTTAGATTTTAAAGAATTTTAATGGAGTTTTTAAAATCCATTGATTTTGTAAATTTTGCGGATTATTTCAATTTTACGTAGACATTAAAAGATTTTTTTCATTCTATGTAGAATTTGATGGATTTTATATCAGTATTTTAATAGATTTTAATAATGTACAAAAAATCTCAAAAAATTCAAATTTCTTACCGCTAAGAATAAACCATGAATAAACTTTGTCAATTTTTCTGTTTTCTGAAACTTGATACATGGAATTTTTTTTAGAATTCAGCTTCTTAGGTCTCTCCATAGGTGATGATGCTTTCATAAGTTGCTCCTAGCGACTGTCCAGAACTTCCTCGTGATTATATCCATCAAAAAACAAAATTAATGGTGTTTAGTTACCACAATTTCGGTAAAAAATGATTCCAAAATTTAGACAATGACCCATTATCAACGATCTGAATAGATTGATTCCGTGAACCCAAATTTATTCGTCCAAATAATATTATTAATCAGGCAAACACAGGAGAAGTGCGTCAAAGTCCTATTTTTGTATTTGAACTACTTTTTACTGACAATGCAAATAGTCCCATGACCATCTTTTTCTAATCATGTAACTCTTCTTTTTCATTAGGATAAATTATTTATATGGTCATTGTCTTTGTTCAATATGGCATCTTAATCATTCAACTTGCAAAAAAGTGATATTTATTGATCTTATGACAGCGTTAATCCTTTATCTTACAAATGTAACATTTATTAATTTTGTGACAATGTTAGGAAATAAATAAGGATAACATACAACAGGAAAAAAAGAGAGACTGGAATTACATGAAATAGTACAGAAAGATAAAGAAATTCCTGCTCTGTCTTGTTCGTTGGTTTTTTTTATCAAGTTTTGTAGAAAGATTTGTGAATGACTTGTTTAGTTATAATCTTAAACTCCTATGAAATCTAATGATTTGGAGAGTCCAATGACTTTTTAATACTTTAAAATTTTAATGGATTTAAAAGAATCTTGACTGAATACACCTAGATTTTAAAAGACTTTTAAAAATCTCAATTATATACACCGGGATTTTAAAAGACTTTTTAAAATCTCAATTGAATACCCCTGGATTTGTAAAGTCTAAAAAATCCAATAGAATCTCAATTGAATACAACCCCCAAGTATTAACTTGTGTTCGTACTAGGTTTTACTTTTTTGTTTTTAAATAACTGATTTTGCATGTAAAAAATCATGATTATTGAGTGCATGTGCTTGGTTATCATGGCTATGTGCGTGAGTTCACAGCTGAGGGTCGATAATCTTGAAGATGGTGGTTTTGTGTCCTTGGATCCAAATGAAAATTAGTTTGTTCGTGAAGAAAGTAGATAATGAGAGGAGTTTTCCGCCTTCACAATCTCCAATTCCAAATGCCACAAGAGGTACGTTACATTTAGATAGTGACACTGCTATGGATGTAATTTTTTCTTCTTTAGAGAATTAGTTGAAGCAGTTGGACCTAGTTGTTATGGAAGGACTTCAAAGTAGACAACTGGAGGTAAATATAGTTCAAGTTTGGCATGGTTATCCACGTTGTGGAGTGAATGCTCACAGTTGGGAAGAATGCCTATGTAATCCAACATCGGTGGTTTTCGTGACGAATAGCGGAAACTACCACTCACGTAGTCATGGGTATCAACATGGAATTCGTAATCATACGGGTCTGCAACGGTCAAATCCAAATGGGGTCGTTAATCAAGGTAACACCTAGCAAGGTAATTTATTTTAACCACTACCTCAAGGAAAAAACTTCAAGCCAAGGTCTCAGAATCATTATCAAGGGGGACAAGGCTATGGTAATCAAGCTCCACCACAACCCGTGTATGATGCATATGCCAAAAGTCTCGTTAAAAAGCAGTCAATATTCATCCACAAGAAGGCTCCACTAGTAAGCTACAATAAACCTTAACAATATTTATGGCGATGGCAGGAGATAATTTGAAAGCAAACAATGAGAGGCACAATGAACATTCAGCTTCATTGAAGACAACAGTGTACCAAGTTTCACAAATTGCCAACCACATAGAAATCTAACAACAGGGTCCACCCATGCAAATTGGTCAAGGTACATGCACCAAGGTCAAGACAAACCAGAATGTTGATAATATAGTTGGTTATGAGTCGTGTAAGGCCATTAGCCTTTGGAACGCAGAAATTGTGGAATCGCCACTTATTATATCTAGTGACTTGGGGATTTGAGGGTGGATGTACCACCACTAAAAATCCGCTTACCACCACCATATCCATTACAAGTCTCTAAGGAGAGCGATGACTACGAGTACAAGAAGTTTATAGAGACGTTACGTCACTTAAAAATCAACATCCTGTTACTCGAAGCCATCAAGAAGGAACCAAAATATCAAAGAGGACACTCTCCAAGAAGAATAAATTTTCTGAGTATGAGAGTTTGGCGCTAATCGAAGGGGTATAGACAAAAGTTCAATGGAAGTTACCACCAAAACTTAATGATCCTGAAGGTTTCAATCTCCCAATCAAAACAGGTGGTACGTTTAAAGGAATGGGATGTGTGACTTTGGTACAAGTGTAAATCTTATGACCAAAAGTGTGTCCGAGAAGTTGGGTGTTACAGATGCCAAACCAATATCAATAATCTTATGACTGGCGGACCGATCCACAACAAATACGGAAGGAGTAATCGAGGATGTGCTCGTCCAAGTAGGTAGTCTTGTTATTCCCGCTGATTTTACAATACTTGATTATTATGCAGATTAGAATGCCGTTCATATTTGAGTGTGTTTAGGGTTTTGTTGTTCTTCATGATCTTTGCTAGATACTCCTTTGTGAGCTCTACATCCATCTTTAAGATCTTTGCTACAACATGTCTATAAGGAATGAATGGACCATTCTGAGTGATTTTCCACTAGGCATAATCAAAACCACTCAAATATATCTCCATCCTCTTCTTCTAGTGAAAACAATTTGTGCCTACAAACAACATAGGTATAGCAGTACTTTTACCTTCTGATTGATTAGATTCCATGTCACGGTTCTCTAGGTAAGGTTACCAATTGAAAACCAACAAATATTCCTGAATAGGATATAAATAGGACCAATTTGGAATTAAAAATCTATTACATACTAGTTTCTTCAATTACATCTAAAAATCAAAACTGTAAAGCTTTTAAATAGAATGGCTAGAGGAACACAAGAGTGAAACAGTCAATACAACTCTTATTGTATATATAAAATAAATGGATACTAGCTAAGGATCGAAGGAAACAATTCAACAAGTACTAAGAATTCAAAATTCTACGCTTATAAAATAAAACAATCAAAGTGTCATGGGAGAGAAGGCAAGTGATGATTTTAGGGTGGTTTGACTTCCTAGTGTTAGTTCACCACCTAAGGTATATACAACCATAGGATTCCAAACTCCTTCACTAGAGCTCCTTATTCCTCTTAAAGGTAAGAGTGCAAACCTTTACAACCTATTCAAAATATCCTTCGAAGGAACAGTTGTGTTATCACTAACACAAGTAAATCAAGTGGATAATATCCACTCATGATATACCACTTTAAAAGCACATGAAGTCTTCCACTTGTGTATCACCAGACAAACACGAGTGAAAAAATTCCACTTACACTATACCACCTCACACTCCATGAAGCCTTGAAATTTGTATATCTACACCACACAAACTCTAAACCACTTTTGTTTAGTCTATGGATGATGATGCTTCTTCAATAGACCAAGAGAAAACCCTGGTTTAATGATTAAATTTAATCTACCTATCCTATCCTCTATACTCTTCAATGAGTATGTAGAAAAAAATTTGCTAAAATTTACAACACAATATAGAGATTTGGATTATTTATTACTTTGAGTCTCTCTTGAAAGATAGTTTTGAAAAGCATTCAAATTTGGTGTAGAGAAGAGTAAATTTTGGAAGTTCTCAATGCCGCCATATATAGGACAATTTTTCTCAACACACTTGTCTACGTATCAGCTCTCGGTTGGCTGAGTATCAACTTTCCATACATCTAGAATCCTCGGGTGGGATGGCTGATGACGTAGATTTGACGATTCCAGACAAATAGTACACTAACGACTCTTTTTCTGTCTATGTCCTTTCTAGTAGTTATCTTCCTCTCCTCAAATACCATTCGTCTTCTCCATATATTATTTGCTTGGACTCGAGTTTTCAAATTTGATGAGTATGCAAATCGGGAATCTGGCATTTCTTCTTCTCCAGTCTTCAACTTCTATTGGCTAACTTCAGGTGAACTTCAACAATCTGCCTTTCTTCACTTTGGACGTCCACTCTTCTTCTCTTCTTAGCCTTCATTCTCGAAAAAGTATTGAAACTCCGTCTTCTCAATCTTTGGAGGTATGGACTTCTTCATATATGAGTCTTCAATCCCGAACGTCTTTTGGCACTCTATCTGATTCCTGAATCAGATGGTTGGAATTCATCTCTTCAACTGGTCTACTTCATCACTTCTTGTTTCACCTTCTCAGGGGTCTGTTAACCCTATTTCCTCATATATTTTCATGCTTTGTAGAATCTGCATGGTTTATACTAAGCTTGACATTTCTCGTAAGATTAAGTATACTCAAGATGCAATGTATTGTCACCAACACATCAATTAAAATCTATCTTTTAGGCTAACACGCGCCCGTTAATTAATCAATGCAAATGGATTTTGACTAGATGTGGAGATGTAGCCCTGGTTTAAGAACAACACTACCTAAAAAAATAGGAATTCTTTAGATGTAATTCTGATTTGATTTTTTTGTTCGTTTAGTATCGCTATATCATTCTTCGGTTATTATTCAATTCCTAATCTCGAGAAAAATTCCATCGCACTCCAAAAATGATTGTTGCTCCCAAGTTGACAACTAGCATATTTTGATGTGGCACATCTCCTGAAATTTTGGTATCTCATTTATACATGACGAGACTGTAATTTCAGTTCGACTTTAACATATTACTATTATAAAAAAGACATACATAAATATATATATATACCGTAAAAAAAATGAAAGTTTGACGGACCCATCAAAGCTAATCATATGGAAATATGCTTAAATAATGACATCACTTTCTATGTTTGGGCAAACAAAAGATACCTTTTGAAGCTTGAATTTCTCACAAGCCATAAGAAAATCCTTATTTTCTTGTTTCTCAATTCTCATGCATGTATTATATTTCCTTGTAAAGAAAAAGCAAAAGTAAAGAGATTACCACCACCTAAGAATTAGCAGCATACCAAACGATCAAGCTTCGCTTTTCATTTGTTCTATTACCATCTTTTTTCTGATGTCTCTCTATATATATAATAGAAAAACCTTTAATTTCATTACAGTCATTCTTTCCCCTCCTCACCCTCCTCTTCTTTCCACTCACCGGACTCCTCTCCTCTCTTTCTAAGCGTTTTTATCATTGTCACATATTAACCATTTCTTTGATAGGTTATCCTTTTTTAGTCAAATAAGACAACTTGATAGGTTATTACGTTGATAATTCTTTCGTGGAGATAAGAATTTCTTGCACCATTTCTTGAATTAGCAATTCACAAAGTAAAGACATGAATATTATATACATGATATGCTTATTCTGATAACCAACATATTTGTTTTGCAAGAGTGTTGAATTACAGGTGGAGATGGTTACTCATACATGAGAGGAAGCTCCGGAAATATCTTTCTAAAATATAAGGTACGTACAAGGCCATCTCGCTAGCTGTTTTTTTTATTCATCAATGGTTATATTTGTAGTCTTTGTTGGCACTAAGGTGTCGTTTGTTTTTTTAAGTAATAAGTGCTGAATGCTGAATGAACATCTGAATAAAACTTATTCTGTTAAGACGCAGAGTCTGAATGATTCAGACTTAGTTTGAAATCTTAATGAAACAGACCCATTAAGAGGCATTCAGATCTGAATTGGACAGGAAAAACAAATAGTCTTATTGATCCAGTGTCTTCATGAATCAGATTAAGACCTCATTAAGTGCAAACAAACACCCCCTAAGTGAGAAGTTTAATATGATTCAGTAAAATATTGGGCCAACTAATAAGACTATGTGGTTTTATGACCAAATTGTTTGCACTTGAGGCCTCAATATGATTCAACAATAAGATTGATTATTTATAAAGTTTGATTATATTAAAATATATTTTATTCAATTATTTATTCACTTATCACTTGATAACAAATAGGGCGGATGGTTTATAGAGTTTCTATATTTTAATGGTTGACCGTGTGAAGGAAAAAGTAAGAAAGTTGATACAAAATCTAGAAAGTAGTGATAAACAACAGGGTATGCAAATCAAAATAAGATACGGAGAGCTGAGTCGAGTTGATCTAAGATCCGATTTTTGATGGAATAATTTACTTTCCGTATATGCTACTGCCACCAATCTTTAGATTCAACCACTTCAGTTTCTCTCTCCCCATTATGGGAGGAGATTTAGCAAACTGAAATAGGAGGATTACCCGTATACCCTATCAAGAGGGTTTAATTAAACATCAAACAATATTATTAAAAAAAAAATTCTAACACTTCAATTTTTCAAAATTTTGTAACTTCTTTTTATAAAAACAACCCATTGAACAACAGAAGGTACCACCACAAGTCAAACTACCATAAAAAATACATAAAAAAAACCCCGGGCTGCTCAGCAAGATCCATAGCTCGGGGGTTTAACACAATCATTTCCATGGCATGCCTAACCCAGGCATGCCATCATCTCGAGTCACTCTCCGTGGTAGTGGTGGCGGACCTCCACCAGACGATTCACTCTCAGTTGATGGAGAGCTACTGATAATTCTTCCACCACCTTCTCCTCTGTCACCACCAGAGGCATTCACCATCGCCGCAGCTGCGGCACGTTTGACTTCCTTTTTTGTTTCAGAGATAAAACTTGCACACGATATCTGTACAAAAACCAATTTTAGTGAAGTGTTTTGACCCAAAAATGAAATAAAAATGACAAGTATGAGAAACAAACCTGTACATGCGAGCTTGCTATCACCAACCCAGCCACCCCGCCACCAGAGAACTTGCCTTCTTCATTGCATAGTGTGATGCATAAACCACCAGTTCTGCTTGGCTGGCCATCAACGTCCCTCAATATGAAGGACCCACTAAGCGCCACTATATCAAACACACCCTACATATCAATAAAAAATTCATATTAGTTGAATAACACATCAATATTTTGTATATAACTTATTCTTCAGCAAATACTAACTTCATGTGTGACCGTTCCCCCCGAAACACGGACAGTCGCTTGTGAAACTGAGCCGGTAGCTGATAACACAACGATGTCTTTCGGCCCATGCTTCGCAAATGCCATTATTTTGGCAGCAAGGTCCTGAGTACATGAAAATCATTACTTTATTAGTATATTATCACAAATCACAAATGAAAAATTCAAACTAACAAGTCTCAAAATTTAAATAATTATAAATGTTTTGATAATAAAGAAGTAGAGTTTTAGGTTACCTCTCCAGCTTGGACATGGAATACATGCGGGGTGAAAGCGTACCCCATTGTTCCTGGAAAGAAATAGTAAGCTTTAGATCCACTTCAAATTCAACAAAATGTAACCTTAGATAACAAAGTTTTGACTACTTACCTTAATAAAAAAATCTCATTCAAATTTTACACACACATGTAAGACTAATTGAACACAAGCCTTATTTTAAATCTTTGATATTTTGATTAAAATTTATAACCCTATCGAGAAGAAGTTCAAAAAAGAATTGGATCTATGAAGATCTAGATAAAATGTTGACAGGTTGAACCCACAGAGAAATGCAATATCATATTTTGAAAACATAAAATCTAACAAAAATTTTGAGATTTCTATGGTCAACAAAACATAATTAAAGAATTATAAAATATTACCATCCCTACAATCTACCAGGACATGGTCAAAAAGCAAAAGAAAAAGTTTATTTATTAAAAATAAAAAAGAAAGGTTTGAAAGTTTAATGTCGAATTAACTTACCCAAACCCTCAAGTTGCTCCATTTGGTCATGGTATGGGTGGCGTTGTCTTTTGGCAGTGCCTGAACCACGTGGTCGGCCTCTTCCCCTTTTTGCCGGTGGAGGAGAGTTAAGTCCATCTGCCGCCTGAGATGGTGGCGATTGCACTAATCCTCCTGTTGTCAACGGAATATTGGTGTTCTTATGGTATTTCCTTGGTCGTCCTCTCTTCTTAGGAAGTGCAAGAGAGGCGGAGGGCTCAACCTTAAAAAATTAAAAAAATTCATATTTTTGGATAAAATAAATTAATATTTACCTCTATAATACTTTTTTGAACTTTTTTAATTTTTTAATTTTTTTCAATTTTTTTTTTGAACTTACCTTTATAAATGGAGTTATTAGATAATCAATCATTGTCCCAAAAAAAAAAGAAAAAGATAATCAATCTTGAAAAATTACATCCAAGTATATGTTTTACCTTTTTTCCATTTGACTCTGTTTTGGTTGATGATTGAAATGACATGACCATAGATCTATTAATTTAAATAAAAAATGATTTTTGAGGCGAAGAACAGTAATTTTGCTTCTGGTTACTATGAGAATAGTAAACTTTCCCAATTTTACTAATGGTAGATGGAAATGGCCGCCTATGCTGAGTTTTATGAAGGATTGGGTCAAGAACATTACAATTACAAAAGCTGAGGATGCAATAAAGTGTACCTATACAAAGAAGAGCACATTTGTTAGATCGGAGGTGTATAATCATATAAGACAGAAGGGAACAGTAAATAGCTGGTCAAAAATTATTTAGAAGAACAAGAGTTTACCCAAATATAAAGTTATCTACTGGCTTACTCACATTGATAAGCTTTCTACAAAACAAAGACTAATGAATTGGGGACTTATCTCAAATACGATGTGCGAGTCCTGTGGATTAATGAGTGAGGACAAGAATCATCTGTTCTGGAACTGCTCATTCACGACTCGAATCTGGAAAAAATGCCGTATTAAAGCTGGTATTAAATGCAAATCAGCTGACTGGGATACCATTATTGAAGATCTATCACGATGTAAGATGAAAACCTTAAAAGATGAAGTTGCTCGAATGATTCTTCCAATAGCTGTACACTCAATCTGGATAGAAAGAAACAACAGATTGTTTAACAAAATCTATCTAAGCGAGGAGGAAATTAATGACAAGATTGTGGATTACCAGATTGAAAACCTTGTAAAGCTTAAGATCTATGGAAAAGAGAAGATAGCAGAAGAGGCGGTTCGATGGAGACAATGAAATGAATAGAGAGAAATTAGGGCATGAATAGATTTACTTTGTACTTGTTTAGTTGAAAGTAGTTCTGTAAGTAACTTTTCTCGTATTATGTCTGGGTCCAATGGACCGTGAGTAGTGTAATGTTGGGCCCTCTATAATGGGCCTTGTAATGGATGGTTGATCTGAATGATATAAAAAAATTGGCTGGGCTTGCTGACCAAAAAAAAAAAGATCAAATTCAATCATTGTATGATACCCAATATGAATTTTAATTTTTTTTTTAACAGATCTGTTGAATAAAATACAATCTCAACAAAATTTACGAAAAAACCAAAAACGAATATCTAACTTAAAAGGGAGAAAATCGGAAAATATTTACCAAATAAACAGTCAATAAAAAATAGCAATAAAATTTGTGCAGGTTTCTCCATATTGAAGTTGTAAGCAGTATTTAAAATCCATATGATTAAACTTTTATTATCGAAAATTTATAGTGAATAAAAAATTTACCACAACTTCACAATATGTTAACAGTCAATTAATCATCAATTCTATAGTATAGCAATAATTAATTTATTATCAGATCTTGAAAAAAAGATAAAAAATATTTGATATATGTAAAATTAATCTATATAAAGAGAATGATTTACAAGGACCTTATATAGATAATATTATCTCTGCTAGATGAGTTGGAAGAGAAAATGATGACGTTGAAGGGCGTGGCGTTTTCAAAAACTATTTGCCATCGTTGACGGATTTGAGGGGGCCTGAGCCTTGAGATGAGAAGAAGGTGTCGTAAGTGGAGTTGATAAGAACTTTAATTAACAGAGATAAGGAAATGGGGTTCTGGTTGAGAGGGTGAGGGAAGAGAGTTGTGATGTGGAAATAGGAAGTTTAGATATAACCTTAATTTGATTTTTAATCCTTTTAATTATTTATTTTATAGTTTTTGACCTGTTTAATTTTTAGAAGATTGACCACTAGGATCTCGACACGAGTTTTATTGAGACAAATAAGCTACTTGATTTTACCATTATTTTAGAATATCATTTAATAAAAAAAAATACTAAAATATATATAGATAAAATGCCTACATTAATCTTTTTACTAGTTTTAACCTGTTCCCTGAACTATTCGTGTTTTGACACGACACCCTTTATTTTTTAAAGTTATCTTGAACTTTAGATATACGCCCTTCTTACCTATTTTTTATTTTTTTTCGTCAATTTCTACTCCCAAGTCATATTTAATCATTTAAAATTCAAAAAATTTACAAAATTCTCAAACTCTAAAAAATATTTAAATAATTTTTCAAATATTATTTAACCCATTATACATCATCTAAAAAACCCTAAGTTTATTATTTTATTTATACCCACCTTCAATTTTATTATTTAATCCCATCAACTTTAAAAATCAAATGAAACCCCAATATTTATCATTTTCTTTGCACCCACCTCCTCACACATCCACCTATTTAACCACATACGTTTTGAAAAAAAATTAAAAAATGAACTCTCAATATTTTGTGAACTTTTTGCACACGCCTCTCCACTCCAATCCATTTTATCTCACCCCATTCCTCATTAAGATAAAGGATCATATACGTCTCTTCAAATACACAAATGCATACACATCCATAACCAATAACTATGATAGAAGCACCTATTTTGGGTAACAAAATGATTTTCAATTCAATAATCAATAAAATGGATTCACATATAATAATCAATTACAAATTGTTGGATTAAAGTTATATAATTATTAACTTTAATCGTATAATCTTTAATCCGATCATGTTCTTTTAGGAGAAGTGGAAGAGACTTAGAATAATATAGAGGATAAGCTAAGACTCTTCCCAATCCCTTTTGAGAAGTAGAAAAGACAACTTTGTGAAGGTTTTTGTCCCACATAGGAGGTGAGTAAGAAATTTTATCTATATAAAATAACTTACCTATTTATTCCTATCACAATAGCTAGTCACTATGGAAGCTAAAAGGGAACAAGGAAGTCCCACACACGCGCACCACCACCACCACCACCACCCCCGGCCCGGCACCGGTGACGGCGACGTAGTGGGCCATGGGCCGTGGGCTCGTGGTGGAGTTGGGGGGTTGGGGAGTCAAAAAATGAAAAATGAAAAATGAAAAATGAAAAATGAAAAATGAAAAATGAAATGGGTTTTCCTATCAGCTCTTATAGTGGTCGTTGACAATTCAAACTCAAACGTAAAGACAAGTCTCCACCAATCACGCACGCGTTAAAGAAGAAGAGTATTCCAACAGCTGTTACAAGGGCATAGTCAACACGTGGGAATATCATAGTCAAGTCAACCAGCTGTTATAGAGTATAAAATCGTGGAGATTAAGAGCCAATCAAAACCGTCAACCCAATCAAGTCAATTACGGGAGGTAATCAAGGGCCTTAATGGGGACGTTTCTGAATTGGTTTGACTCCTCACCTCTCCCCTATATAAAGAGCTCCCACTCCACCCATACCAGCTACGAAATACAACAGAAAGAACAAACACTCTGCCTCACGTTCTCTCAAAAAACACTAAGTTAGTTTCGTTTTTTCGTTAGAGATAAAGGTACGCCAGAATATCTTTTTAACAACTGTCGGTGTAATAGTTGTTGTTTTCTTTTCGTGTAAGTGTATTTCTTTTCCGTGTAATCGTTTATTTTCTTGTAATCGTTATTCATTTTTCTGTAATAGTTAGTTTACATTAAAATCGAATTTTATTTCTTTTGTTTTGGGAAACCATTTCTTTTGTCAAAACCGGTGATTATTTTAATCACAATTTAAAAAGATATTCATTTTCTTTTTTCACCGGTTATTTTCTTAAATGGCTCTTCCTATTTCGACTGTTGGTTCTTCTTTGAACACAAAGCCACTTCTCGACGTGAACAAGTTGGAACCCCTTAATGGTTCTAACTACAAGCGTTGGGCGCAAAAAATTATGATTTGCCTTGAACAATATGAACTCGACTTTGCTATAGTCGAGGCTCCTCCAATTTTTGAAATTGGAGCTCATACTGAACAAGAGCTAGCTAGGCATGCTGCCCTCGAATCCAGGTTCAAAAGAGCTAATACCATGACTCAGGGGTGGATGTTGAACAACGTTACCAATCCCATCTTTGATCTCCTTGCAAAAGAGACATCGACAAAGATCATATGGGAAACTCTCGAGAAGAAATATGGGGTTGATGACTCTGGTAAGAAAAAATACGTAACTGGGAACTGGTACAATTTTAGACTCACGGATCAGAAACCCATGACTGAACAACTTCATGTGTACAAGAACCTATGCGCGGAGGTAATCGCCGAAGGCATGAAGATGTGAGAAATTCTTCAAGCCAACATTTTGCTTGATAAATTTCCCCCATCTTGGAGTGAATACCGCAACCACCTCAAACACAAAAAGAAGGAAATGACTCTCCAAGAGCTCATCAGCGACATTCAAGTCGAATAAGCCAATCGACTCAAGGATAAGTCAATCTCTTTCCCTTCTCATTCCTCGAAAGCTAATCTCGTTGAAGTTTCTGGCCAAAGTAACAAAGATATGTTCAAAGTGAAGGGAAAGCAACAAGGCTCCAACAAGTCGAAATCTGGGGGAAACAAGAACCGCGGCAACTCCAGCAAACAAGGTGGAGGATTCAAAACTTCTGGTAAGATTCAAAAACCTAAAGGGGCCTGTTATTGTTGTGGAAAAGAAGTACATAGAGGTTTCGAATGTCCCCTTAGGGATGGCCAGGGTCCCAAAGATGCCGCTAATCTGGCTGAGACAGAAGAAATAACTGCCGCGGTAATGGTTGAGGTAAACTTTGTAGAGAACAAGAGTGAGTGGATCCTTGACACTAGAGATTCTCGACATTTTTGCGCAAACAAAGCCCTGTTCAAGAAATTCAAAAAAGTAACTGATGGTGAGTGTGTGTACTTGGGTGACTCTTCTACCGCTACAGTTCTCGGGAAAGGTCAGGTTCCCCTCAAACTCACCTCTGGTAAGATTCTTGAACTAAATGATGTTCTCTTCGTCCCCTCTCTCCGTAGGAACTTAGTTTATGGGGCTCTTCTTAACAAAGTAAGTCTAAAACTTGTTTTCAAGGGGGGAATGTCATTATCACCAAAAATGACGAGTTCGTGGGGAAAGGGTACTTAAATAATGGCTTGTTTGTGTTAAACACTGTAACCCTTAATGAGAATGCATATAATTCTGCTTATATTGTTGAGTCTGTTCAAACGTGGCATGGTAGACTAGGTCATTTAAATGTTGCATCTATTAAAAGGATTAAAAATCTTGGACTAATACCCCTTCACAATGTGGATGACTTTGAAAAATGTCAAATATGTGTAGAGTCCAAACTTGCGAAAAAACCTTTTAAACCTGTTGCCACGAGACAAACTAAATTGCTTAAATTAATTCATTCGGACTTAGCTGATTTTAAAAACTCCGCTAGTAGATGAGGAAAACTTTATTACATTAACCTTCATAGATGACTACTCTAGGTTTACTAAAGTGTATCTTCTTAAAACTAAAGATGAGGCGGAACATGCGTTTTTAAAATATAAAGCCGAAGTTGAAAACCAACTAGACTGTAAAATCAAACGAATTAGGTCTAATAGAGGAGGCGAGTATAGTTCTAATTCCCTTAAAGAGTTTTGTGAAACAAATGGGATTATCCACGAATTTAGTGCCCCTTATACATCCCAACAAAACGACAAAGCAGAAAGAAAAAATAGTACCCTTAAAGAGACCATGAATGCCATGTTAATAAGTTCAATTTTACCAAACAACATGTGGGGGGAAGCTGTCCTATCAGCCTGTTATGTACTTAATAGGGTACCACATAAATCCCTAGAAAAGACCCCTTATGAGATGTGGAAGGGTTTTCCACCAAACCTGAAATCTATAAAAGTGTGGGGGTGCCTAGCCAAAGTCAAACTACCTGATATTAAAACTGTCACCGTTGGACCCAAAACCGTTGACTCAATTTTCATAGGGTACGCTCAGAATAGTGCGGCATACAGATTCTTGTCCTTAGATGATAACTCTATTAGTGAATCTAGAGATGCTGAGTTCTTTGAACATGTTTTCCCTTTGAAAAATTTAAATACTATCAATGCTTCTTTACCTATTGATAACTTATCTACTAATGATGTTTTACCTCTTTGTGATCTTTTTCCTAACCCCTCCACTTCCATGGTGCCTAGTAGTATTCCTGAGGAAGAACCTAGGAGAAGTAAGAGGAGTAGGATCGAGTCCAGCTTTGGCCCTGAATTTATAACAGCCTTTATGACCGAAGGTTTTCACATTGACCTATTAAACGAACAAGTAGTCAACTGCCAACTCATGGAGGAAGACCCAAAAACTTATGACGATGCTTTGAAATCTATAGATGCTAGTTTTTGGAAAGAGGCCATTAATAGTGAACTTGTGTCAATTAAAAGTAACCATACATGGGAATTAACGGACTTACCTAGGGGTAGCAAACCTATTAGTAGCAAATGGATTTTTAAGAAAAAGTTGAGACTCGATGGCTCAATAGAAAAATTCAAAGCAAGACTTGTTATTAAGGGCTTCACCCAAAAGAAAGGTTTAGACTACTTTGACACTTACTTCCCAGTGACCAAAATTGCCACGATAAGAACCCTTATTGCTATAGCCGTCATTCACAAACTTGTAATACATCAAATGGATGTCAAAACCACATTCCTGAATGGAGATCTACATGAAGAGATCTACATGGCTCAACCTGAAGGGTGTGTGGTCCCTGGTCAAGGGGACAAAGTGTGTAAGTTGAAAAAAATCCTTGTATGGTTTGAAACAAGCACCGAAAAAATGGTATGATAAACTAGATAGTACTCTTATTTCAGATGGTTTTGTAGCTAACACTTCCGATTCATGTGTTTACTCCAAGGTAACAAATTCAAAGTGTGTTATCATCTGCCTCTATGTAGATAACATTCTCATCTTTGGTACTACTATTTATATTATAAATAAGACTAAACACTTCTTGTCTTCCAGATTCGACATGAAAGATATGGGAGAAGCTGATGTAATACTTGGGGTAAAAATCATTAGGAGCAATAATGGTATTTCCCTGAATCAGTCTCATTACGTAGAAAGGATGCTGAAGAAGTTCAATTCCTTTGAGGTAACGCCTGTAAACACTCCTTATGATTCCAGCATTCATTTATCCAAACACGTTGGGGATGCTGTATCCAAAAATGAATATGCTAAGATCATAGGGAGTGTGATGTTCTTGATGAACTATACTCGACCCGATATTGCCTATGCCGTGAGTAGACTTAGTCGCTATACTCATAACCCGAGTAGTGACCACTGAGTTTCACTTATCCATCTATTGAAATACCTGAGGGGTACCATTTGAGGGAACGAAAGGACCCATAAAGTCTATACCCCAAACATCTAATATTTCAACTTCTAACACATTATTACGTGGCATCTCATCCCTCTTGGATATGTTTCCGGTAAACTGGCATCTCGTGCATCTCTTAACATATTCATGACAATTCTTAACAAGAGAAGGCCAGTAAAAACCTGATTGGAATACCTTAGCAGCAATTCTATCTCCCTTGAAATGTCCTCCATAGAGTGAATCATGGCATCCAGCTATAATGGTTTCAGTTTCCTCCCTTACTACTGATGTCTCCCTAATTGTTCTTATTTTTGACCCTTAGGAGACATCATTTTTGGTGTTTATTTAATTAATTTGATAGACTTTTGAACCAAATATGCAATAATCCGGAATTCCCTTTTTATTTCTAGCATTTTTGAATTATTAAACTTTTGCGCGTAATATTGGTATTTTTAGTGTAAAGTTTACAGGTTTTTAGATGTTAGCTAGGAGAGGAATCCGAGGAGAAAGTAAAAGATCGTGAATTAGAGTCAAGACTTGAAGATAAATCCCGAAGATATTATTTTTAGAGCTGAAAATCCATTTTCAGGCCATAGATTGCTGATTTCGAGGTGCTTAAACGATGCTTTAGCCGCTTACCTTTGAAGAGAAAACATTCCTTATCGAGTTACAGAACTTTAGCAACTGGAATGAGGTCAGTCGGAGTCATAATGCATCGGGAAAAGCCGTTTTAGTGAAGGCATATCAGCAGTTACGGGATTTTGGGCTAAGTTAGTGGACTTGGGCCTTTTATATTTCATTTAATTAAAAGCCTAGGTCCAAGTCTGAATTTAAGCTTATAAAAGGAGGTCTGGACTTCTATTTTTCACACAATTCACATTCCACAAGATTAAAACACCAGAGAGAAGCAACAGAAGGAAGAAAGAAGAAGCTACAAGAGCTGGAGTGGGTCTATAGCTCCGTTCGTAGTCATTCCAATTCCGGAAATTAGGTTCTTTTTATCTTTTAATTTTGTAAACAATATGAATTCCAATTATTTTAATTTAGTATTTCTTTTTAATATGAGCTAAACAATTCATAGTGCTTGAGAACAATTAATGGGTGATTCCCAATTTTATTAAATAACGAATGTTGAATTTGAGTTTCAGTCAAATTAAATTAAATTGGGGCTTTTACTCTTTTCGATAATTTGTGATTATTTACTGTTTTTAGAGTCGCGAACTAAGAAAAGGTATTAGTATCTAGGCTATTCCACATAAGTGGCGTGTGGATCATCCTGACGGAGGGTTTAGGTATAGAATTAATTATTCAATCTAGGATAGAAGCTGTTGATTCTGACGAACTTAGCTAATTCTAGGGCCAATGAGGTAATAAAACTTAATCATCCAACTGTGGATCATATTTACCCTGACGGGACTAGTGACACTTTAGGATCGCCTTATAGTCCACCCTGACGGGGGGTATAAGGAATTTAGAATCCCGACCATTGTAATTGACCAATTTAACCCTTAAACAACATAAGTTAGGAAATAAGATTGAGAGGATCCTTGCGTTCTCAAGTATTACATCTCATACTGCGTTTTCACTCATTTTACTTGCGTCTCAGCTTTTTACTTGCATTATTAATTTGTCTTTCATTTAGTAGTCCTAATAAACAAAACCAAACAAACATATTTTATTTACTTGCTTTCATAAGTGCAACCAATCATTATCTGTTAAACATTGTAGTCAACCATCCCGTCCTTGGAACGAATCTGTATTATCATCTATATTACTTGGGACAACCGTACACTTGCGGTTGTGGTTCGATTATTGATTGCATTTATTTAGAACACACAAAGGACCACCAAGTTTTTGGCGCCGCTGCCGGGGATGGTAGCGTGTGACCACGGTGTTTATCCTTTAGTGATAGTTGCATTTATTTTATTTTATCAGTTTTACGCTTTTTGTTTGTCTACTTCTTTTCAGGTTTTTAGGTTTGGTGTATGCGAAGAAGACTATTCAAGGATCTAGAGCCAACACCTCCGATCCTTAGTAATCCAGAATCATTGATCAGACTTGCTAACAGGAGAAGAAGAGAACGAGAAGCTTTAGAGGTAGAAGAATTAAGTAACAGAATGGAAGAGATAAATCTTCAAGATCAACAACCAGGACAACTAGGCGCAAATGGCCAACCTTTGGCTCCAGGCGCTATTCCTCCAATTCCACCACCATTGAATCCAAATCCTCAAGTTCAGATAGTTATGAATCAAGATCCGTGGTTTACTAATGGTCCTCCAGAAGTTCCATTCCGTGCTCCTGCTATAGGAGTAGGTGCTCCAGATATTAATGTTCCGCGATTCCGTCCAGATTCGGGTATGTTAGCTCAATTCCAAAACTTTGGAAATTTTCGTGGAAGACCATCAGAAGATCCTCTTAGAGCGGTACAGAAATTCAAACAGATATGTGATTCTTATATCACGCAAGGAGTTTCAAGAGAACAGATGTATTTTGCGGCATTTAAATTCTTTGTTATTGATGGAGCGAGTGAATGGCACGATACACAAGATCCTACGAAGATAACCAACTGGGACCAATTGGAGGCTGCTTTCTTTGACAGGTATTACCCAAGTAACATGAGATTAGATGCTGAATTAGAATTGACGCATTTCCGTCAAGAATATGATGAAACTGTGGGTAATAGTTGGACAAGATTTCAGATGTGTTTGTGTAGAGTTCCCACTCATGGCTTTTCAGAATTACAACAACTAAAAATCTTTTATAGAGGCCTTGATGGGACTTCGAGAGAGAAATTGGATACGCTATGTGGTGCAGGTTTTCTTCAAGTTCAACCCGCTCATGCTAAAATCATTTTAGAGAGAACAGTCAAGAATGAGGTTGGGTGGAATTCAGTAAGAACACCGGTTAAAGGGGTGAATAATGTTGATATGGAAGAGAAATTTGCTACGCTTGAGAATAAGATTCAGACTACTATAGAGCAACAATTGAAGCAGCTTACTTTAGCTGTAAAAGAAGGATTTTCGGGTAAGAAGGTAGCTGTGCATGCTGCACAAGAAGTTTATATGTGTTCGATTTGTAGGGTAGATGATCACGATGAGGAAAATTGTCCGAATAATCAAGAGTTTGTGATGTTTATGTCCAACAGAGGTAATTTCAATTCGAGTGGTAATGGATATCAGCCTAACAGAAATCATCCTGGGTTTCAATACTCAAATCCTAATGGGGCAGCCAATCCTACCTATGCGTATCAGCCGCGTCCCCAAGGTAACAACTATAATCCAAGACCACACAACAATTATCAAGGAGGACAGAATCAGGGTAATTATGTACAAAGACAAGCTCCTCAGAATACTTACGATGAAACATTAAACCAGAAAGCCTTACCTGCCCATCCACAAGAAGGAGTAGTTACCCTTCAGAAAACAGTTGAGAGTTTAATTGCTCTTCAGACACAAGCCATGGAACGTCAAAATGCATCCGAAGCAAATATGAAGTTGTTCCAGAATCAGCTAAGTCAAATTAATAAACAACTGAATCAACGTCCACAAGGACAACTTCCTAGCGATACTGAGAATCCGTTACAACGTGAAGATTGCAAAGCTGTTACATTAAGAAGTGGTAAGAACCTTCCTCCACCTCCTTTTCCCGTTATGAAAGAGAAAGAAGTTCCAAGAAAAGAAAAGGAAGTGGGTGAGAAAGAAAAAGAGAATGAGAAAGATAGTGAGGTTGAAGAAATAGTGAGGCCAAGAGAAGTTCCGAAAAAGAAAGATGAAATTGTGATAAATTGCCCTCCACCCCCGTTTCCATCACGAGTTCAGAAAAAGGGTGATTTGGGTGATTTTCAGATATTCCTTAATAGAGTGAAAGGTCTAAGTATTAATATTCCGTTACTAGAGGCGATTCGAGATATTCCTAAGTATACGAAGTTTCTGAAGAGGGCCCTCACTAACAAAAGGCCTTACTGTGATAACGAGATGATTGGCCTTCCTGAAGAGTGTAGTGCGATATGCCAGAGTAAATTACCTCCGAAATTAGTTGATCCGGGAAGTTTCACGATTCCGATATCAATTGGAGAAGAGTGGAAAGGAAAGGCGCTATGTGATTTGGGGGCAAGCATCAATTTGATGCCCAAATCGATATTTGATAGGCTAAAAATTGGAGAAGCAAGACCTTCTTCTATGGTCTTGCAAATGGCGGACAGGTCTCTTGCACATCCAGAAGGCCGAATTGAGGATGTCCTCGTTAAGGCAGGTACACTTATATTTCCCGTTGATTTTGTAATACTTGAGTACGATGCAGATAGAAATGTCCCCATTATTTTGGGTAGACCATTCCTAGCTACAAGGCGTACACTAATCGATGTAGAGAACGGAGAATTAACGATGAGGATACAAGATGAGTAAGTTAAATTCAATGTATTCCGAGCTATGAAATTTCCAGATTATCAAGAGGATTGCTTCCGCATGGATGTAGTTGAGCAAGCATCGCAAGAGGTATTTAATGGGTTAAATTTTGATGATGTTTTGCAGGCTTCTTTAACTTTAGACTTGCCTGAGATGATGGAAGAGCTTGCCGAAACAGTGGCAGCTCTTAATTCTGAAAATCCGAAATATAGGCGTCTTGCCTATGAACCTGTGAGAGAACCGGGGGAGATTATTCCTAAAAAGAAGCCTTCAATCGAATCTCCTCCGGAATTGAAAGAAAAACCATTGCCAGCACACTTGAGGTATGCATATTTGGGTACTAATGAAACTTTACCTGTTATTGTTTCAGCTAATTTAACAGGTCCTCAAGAAGATAAACTGTTGCGTGTGTTGAGAGCCAACAAAGAAGCAATAGGTTGGACAATTGCTGACATCAAAGGCATTAGTCCATCCTATTGTCAACACAAAATCATACTTGAAGATAACAAAGCACGCTCAGTTGAAGGTCAAAGGAGATTGATGCCCGTGATGAAGGATGTAGTGAAGAAAGAGGTGATCAAGCTTTTAGATGCGGGGATTATCTATCCTATTTCGAGTAGTGAGTGGGTGAGCCCAGTTCAGTGTGTACCGAAGAAAGGAGGAATGACAACAGTTCTTAATGATAAAAATGAAGCGATTCCTTCAAGAACGGTAGTTGGTTGGAGAGTTTGTATGGATTACAGGAAGCTGAACAAAGCCACCAGAAAAGATCATTTCCCTTTGCCCTTCATCGATCAAATGTTGGATAAATTAGCCGGAAGAGAATATTACTGTTTCTTGGATGGTTACTCCGGGTACAATCAAATTTACGTGGCTTCAGAAGATCAACATAAGACTACCTTTACATGCCCATTTGGTACTTTTGCATATCGTAGAATGCCATTTGGGTTGTGTAACGCTCCCGCTACTTTTCAGAGATGCATGATGGCCATCTTCTGAGATATGATTGATAATTTCCTGGAAGTGTTTATGGACGATTTCTCCGTGTTTGGTGATGATTTTGATAAGTGTTTGGATAACTTGGAGAAAGTGTTAGTGAGATGCAAAGAAACAGACTTGGTGTTAAACTGGGAGAAGTGTCATTTCATGGCTCATGAAGGTATTGTTCTGGGTCACAAAGTTTCGAGTGCAGGATTAGAGGTCGATAGAGCGAAGATCGAGGTAATTAAAACTCTTCCCCCTCCTGTTTCTGTTAAAGGGGTAAGGAGTTTTCTTGGCCATGCTGGCTTCTATAGGCGATTTATAAAGGATTTTTCTAAGATTGCTAAACCGTTATGCAACTTACTCGAAAAGGATTCCAAATTCCTTTTTGATGAAGCTTGTTTAGCGGCCTTTAAAGCAATCAAAGAAAAGCTTATTTCTGCTCCTATAGTATTACCTCCAGATTGGAATTTACCGTTTGAGGTTATGTGTGATGCGAGTGATTTGTGTATGGGAGCTGTATTGGGACAAAGAAAAGAGAAAGTTTTTCATTCAATTTACTACGCTAGTAAAACTTTTAGTGGTGCTCAGATTAATTACACAGTTACAGAGAAAGAGTTACTGGCAGTTGTATATTCGTTTGATAAATTTCGCTCTTATCTTCTTGGAGCGAAAGTTATTGTTTATACAGATCATTCCGCGATCAGATTCCTTATGGAAAAGAAAGATGCGAAACCAAGGTTAATCAGATGGGTTCTATTACTTCAAGAGTTCGATTTAGAGATCAAAGATAGAAAGGGTTGTGAGAATCAAGTTGCAGATCATCTATCGCGTTTAGAGGGTTCAGAGGTGAACAGTGGTACTGAAGCAGTTAGAGAAGAGTTTCCTGATGAGAGTTTGTTCGTTGTTCGAGATTATGAGGCTCCGTGGTATGCAGATATTGCTAATTTAGTGGTGAGTGGTGTTTTCCCTGAAGGTTCTACTTATCAAGAAAGAAAGAGGTTAGCTCATCGTGCTAGACAGTTCTTTTGGGAGGATCCTTTCCTCTACAAAGTTTGTGCTGACCAAATGATACGAAGATGTGTAGCAAGGGAAGAAACTGAAGCCATTATAGCTGGATGCCATGATTCATTATATGGAGGACATTTCAAAGGAGACAGAACTGCTGCGAAGGTATTTCAATCAGGTTTTTACTGGCCTTCCCTTGTTAAAGATTGTCATGAATATGTTAAGAAATGCTCGAGATGCCAGTTCACCGGAAACATATCCAAGATAGATGAGATGCCACGTAATAATGTGTTAGAAGTTGAAATATTTGATGTTTGGGGTATAGACTTTATGGGTCCTTTCGTTCCTTCAAATGGTAACCTCTACATCTTATTAGCTGTTGATTATGTGTCTAAGTGGGTAGAAGCGGTGGCTTTACCCACTAATGATTCACGAGTGGTGATCAAGTTCTTGAAATCACATATTTTCACTAGACATGGCACACCTAGAGTGATTATTAGCGATGGAGGATCTCATTTCGTTAATAAATATCTGAAGACTGTTCTAGAGAAGTATGGAGTAAGACACCGTGTATCTACCGCATATCATCCACAATCCAATGGTCAAGCTGAAGTTTCGAATCGTGAAGTCAAGTCAATTCTAGAGAAAACCGTTGGTCCTACAAGAAAAGATTGGTCAATGAAATTAGATGATGCGTTGTGGGCCTATCGTACTGCGTTCAAAACTCCAGTTGGTGCATCTCCCTATCGTATGGTGTATGGTAAGGCTTGTCACTTACCTTTAGAGCTTGAAATGGGTGCCTATTGGGCGATTGCGCAGTTGAACTTAGATCCGATCTTAGCCGGAAAGAATCGTATGATGAAGCTTAATGAACTTGACGAATTCCGATTGCATGCTTATGAAAATGCCAAACTTTACAAAGAAAACACAAAGAAATGGCATGACAATCGGATTCGTACAAAGAACTTTGAAGTGGGGCAAAAAGTATTGAAGTATAATTCAAAGTTCAGCAATTTTCCGGGTAAGTTAAGATCTAAGTGGTCAGGTCCTTACATTGTGACCAAAGTAACACCTCATGGGGCGATAGAAATAGAACATCCGTTAGAGAACCGTACCTTTATGGTGAACGGTCATAGATTAAAGATATACCATGGAGGTGAAGATACCAATCGCTCGGAAGTTCCACATCCCGGGGAGGTCATGTACCTCCGCGAGACTCCTTAGAAGCGTGAGGTAACCCGTCGAGCTTAACGACGTTAAACAAAAGCCAATTCTTTGTATATTAGCTGAGTTTTTAAATTTTTGCAAATTAGATTAGTTTGATTTTCGTAATTTTAGTGTTTTTTATTAAGAAATGAGGAAGGGTAGTTGTTTTTGATGATTTCAGGGGTAAAAAGGTCATGAGTTTGGGGTCGATTTGGCGAAAACAGAAGAAAAAGAGGTTGGATGTCCAGGAGAAACCGGGAACCCGGTTTCGCAAAAACCGGGAACCCGGTTTTAGAGCTGGTACCACCCTCTTCAACGCAACACTTGGCGTCTTGGTTCACGACACAGCGTCGGAACCGGGTACCCGGTTTTGGTGCTGTGATTTCTGAAAAACTCTGACCCAGCGTTTTGGTAGCTTGCATTTTTGTGCGTTTTGATTCGCGCCATCGACACAAAACCGGGAACCCGCATTCCACAGAACCGGGTACCCGGTTTTGGAGCTGTAGATGGTAAAATTCTCTGGTCCAGTGTTTTGGGGTGCTGTGTTTTGGCGCGTTTTCATTCGCGCCATCGAGAAATTCCGGGAACCCGCATTCCACAGAACCGGGTACCCGGTTTCGGCGAGTAAAATCTCTGACCCCGCGTCTTGGGGTCCAGCGTGTTGGTGCGTTTTGAAAAAAAAATTAATTAAGTATTTTTCCGCGCCGACACAGCGACGCGGAACCGGGAACCCGGTTTGCCAAAACCGGGAACCCGGTTTTGAGGCTGTGATGTCGGTTTTGAGGTGTTTTAACCTAGTTTCTTAGCCTCTTTTCCAAGTCTTTACCTAAAACGCACCAATAGCATCCCCACCTTCGAAATTCATCAACCAAAACACTATATATCATCAAATCCTACCCTCTTTCACCACAAAAACACAAAATCAACTCACCTCCTCTCTTAAATAACATCAAATCCTTAAGTTTTTCCCAAGATTTTTCTTCACCCAATCCTTAATTTAAACCCAATTCTTTCTTCTCCCATCCAAATTGAACAATACCCATCTCATATTCCACCTAGTTCTTAAATTCCTAAGCCTCAAAACATCAAAATTCTAAACTTTTTCTCTAAGTTCTTCATTATTTGAAGTTTTGAGTTTGGGGTGAAAAGAGATGACTAACAGAACCGGTGATTTCCGAAGAACTGCTCCTAGAAGAAAGACCACCATTGGTGGTTCTCAAGATCAAGCTATTGAGATCCCTGATTCGCGTCCTAAACAAAAAATTGATGAAGTTCAGCTTGATTCTAACAGAAAAGAAATCACAGGTCAAAAGAGAAGATTAATTGATGAGATAGAAAGTGAGAAGGAACCAGAAGAGGAAATTGTGAAGAACAGTGAGAAGGAAACTGAACAAGAGATTCCGGAAGTACCGGTTCCGAAACCTCCGCGTATGAAGATGTGGGCCCACAAGCCTAAGAGGGTTTATACTTGTTGGAATACTCAGGTTCGTGAAAGAATTGAATTTTTAAAATTTGGTGAGGAGACGAATTTTCCTAAGGGTATTATGAGTAGTGAATACAAGGAATATGCTGTGACATGTGCTAAGTTTGGTTGGAAAGAGTTGCAAGAAAGGAAGCTTGAGTTTATTCCTACTTTTGTGCGAGAGTTTTATGAAGGTTTAGCCACCTCCCGTGATGCAATTGATATTCGCAAAAAGGTAGTTCCTTTCTCTGTTGTACGTATTAGAAAATCTTTGAAACTACCCAACTTTTCTGGAACATGCCCTTTCCAAGAAACTCTTAATGACCCTTCTTTCGATTTTGAATCCCTTTGGGGAACCGTGCTTGTTAATGGGGCTAACCCAATTCCTGAAGGAGAAAGATATCCTGGACAGTTTTACAGCAGTAGTTTGACACCTCGTGCGAAGGTATGGTCTCGTTTCGTAGTACCCACTTTCTTTGGTATTAAACACACTTCCGAGTTGAAGAAAGAACATGTATTTGTGATTAAGTGTATTTTGGAGGAGGAACCATTTGATGTTGCTAGGATTATTTATCATACAATCATGGAGTTCGCGAAATCACCAATGAAACAACAAAATCTGAAGTTCCCTTGTACTATTACTCAGTTGTGTTTAGACGCAAAGATTCCGCGTAAGAACGCAGATATTGACGTTGTTTCAGTTGGTGAGAGTATAGCTTTGAGCACAATCAAGAATATCCATGAGTAAGCAACACGAGCTACCAATACTCCTAGAACTCCTCAATCAAAGAGAGCTAAAACTGTTCCTGAGTTGGAATCGAAAATTCAGGTGTTGGAAGAGAATCAGGAGAAGATGATTGCTACCTTGGGAAACGTTACAAAAGAGTTGGACCTGCTTCGAAATTTGATCTTAGGCGTAAATACACTTCAAAACGCGATTTATGATGCTGTTACGCGAGATAAAGGTCCAGAACGCAACACCGATAACCAGCCTTGCGCTGGTTAAGATACGTTTTCTAAACTTTCCTCTTAGTGTAGATTAGTTTACATGCTTTATTGAGTCTTTTCGAGTCGTGGGGACACGACTCATTTTTGAGTTTGGGGTGGGGTTCGTTGCCTCATCCCAATTTTATGTTTTATTTGCTTTCAATAAAAGAATTTTCGGAGTTGCGTTTGACTGTTAAAGATTTTAAATGTTCCTTTAAGCATACTTTTGATGAATCTATGATAGTTAATAGTGGACTTTAGGAAATAACATAAAACGCACTTACAATTGCATGCGAACATAGGTAATTAATAGGAAAAATTAATGAACAATGCAAATGAAGTAAGCTTGTACTCAAGGAATATGTTTGGTGTGTAGAACGTGAAATCCTAATTAGTAGAGAACCCACCTAGGTATGAACTAAAGACGAGCTTTGTACTTAGGAAAATGATATGGGCAGTTCTTTGTTAGCCATTTGTGCCTTTTAGCTTTCTATCCCTTGTATTAATTATTATCCGTCTTAGCCCACTTTGAGCCTTTAGCCTTTTCTTTGTAGCCACGATATAAGCCATTATCCCTTAGATTATTAGGCATGACCATATGACCCGCACTTGAATCACAATCCTGAGACATGTCTCGAGCTTGAGTTTGGGGTGGTGGGACCACTTATGGGGAATTTAATGGGTTGGGATTGATGTGCTTTGTATTGTAGCACAATTGCAGATGATTTATAATTGTAACCCTTTGCCGGGAGTGAGAAAAAAAGTGAAAAAGAAAGAAAAAATGAAAAAATGAAAAAATGAAAAAATCCATACAGTAGGAACCGGGAACCCGGTTTCGTCAAAACCGGGAACCCGGTTTGCTTCTGTACAAAAAAAAAGAGAAAAGAAAATAAAAAGAAAAATATGAATGAATAAATCCGGCAAAGTGGAATTTTTCTGAAAATCATCTGTTTTATAGTGGGTAGACATGGGACGCTAAATTGTTGCGTATATGGGTGAGCGAGAACATCTTTTTGAGCGTTAACTCAAGCTCGAGGACACTGTTGATGGTAAGTGAGGAGAGAGCCAAAAGCTCACTTCAAATTTACCAAATATACATCCACACCTGTCCTTAAGCCAATATTATAACGGTAAAGACCTCGTGATTCCTAAGTACATAGTGAATTTATGATTATGTTAATAGGGAATATACTAGGTGGAGCGTTCAAAGCGATTTAGGATTAATGACCACCCTATAGCCATCATACAGAGATGAGTACAAGTGTAACCTTCAAGCATTGCGACTTTAATTTTATGATTGAGATTATTTATATTTGATGTTGCATGATTAGTGTATGTAGATGTTAGTTCTTAAAGTTTTGCTATATGAGATTTATCTTAAGAGTTGCTTTTGGGTTTATTTTTTAGCTTCTACTTGTTTATACGCTTACTTCTACCCCTTTGTTTTGTTTTACTTTGTCGGGACGACAAAGGTTTGAGTTGGGGGTCTTGATGTCTCCCTAATTGTTCTTATTTTTTACCCTTAGGAGACATCATTTTTGGTGTTTATTTAATTAATTTGATAGACTTTTGAACCAAATATGCAATAATCCGGAATTCCCTTTTTATTTCTAGCATTTTTGAATTATTAAACTTTTGCGCGTAATATTGGTATTTTTAGTGTAAAGTTTACTGGTTTTTAGATGTTAGCTAGGAGAGGAATCCGAGGAGAAAGTCAAAGATCGTGAATTAGAGTCAAGACTTGAAGATAAATCCCGAAGATATTATTTTTAGAGCTGAAAATCCATTTTTCAGGCCATAGATTGCTGATTTCGAGGTGCTTAAGCGATGATTTAGCCGCTGACCTTTGAAGAGAAAACATTCCTTATCGAGTTACGGAACTTTAGCAACTGAAATGAGGTCAATCGGAGTCATAACGCATCGGGAAAAACCGTTTTAGTGAAGGCATATCAGCAGTTACGGGATTTTGGGCTAAGTTAGTGGACTTGGGCCTTTTATATTTCATTTAATTAAAAGCCTAGGTCCAAGTCCGAATTTATGATTATAAAAGGAGGTCTGGACTTCTATTTTTCACACAATTCACATTCCACAAGATTAAAGCACCAGAGAGAAGCAACAGAAGGAAGAAAGAAGAAGCTACAAGAGCTGGAGTGGGTCTATAGCTCCGTTCGTAGTCAATCCAATTCCGGAAATTAGGTTCTTTTTACCTTTTAATTTTGTAAACAATATGAATTCCAATTATTTTAATTTAGTATTTCTTTTTAATATGAGCTAAACAATTCATAGTGCTTGAGAACAATTAATGGGTGATTCCCAATTTTATTAAATAACGAATGTTGAATTTGGGTTTCAGTCAAATTAAATTAAATTGGGGCTTTTACTCTTTTCGATAATTTGTGATTATTTACTGTTTTTAGAGTCGCGAACTAAGAACATGTATTAGTATCTAGGCTATTCCACATAAGTGGCGTGTGGATCATCCTGACGGAGGGTTTAGGTATAGAATTAATTATTCAATCTAGGATAGAAACTATTGATTCTGACGAACTTAGCTAATTCTAGGGCCAATGAGGTAATAAAACTTAATCATCCAACGGTGGATCATATTTACCCTGACGGGACTAGTGACACTTTAGGATCGCCTTATAGTCCACCCTGACGGGGGTATAAGGAATTTAGAATCCCGACCATTGTAATTGACCAATTTAACCCTTAAACAACATAAGTTAGGAAATAAGATTGGGAGGATCCTTGCGTTCTCTAGTACTACATCTCATACTGCGTTTTCACTCATTTTACTTGCGTCTCAGCTAATTACTTGCATTATTAATTTGTCTTTCATTTAGTAGTCATAATAAACAAAACCAAACAAACATATTTTATTTACTTGCTTTCATAAGTGCAACCAATCATTATATGTTAAACATTGTAGTCAACCATCCCGTCCTTGGAACGAATCTGTATTATCATCTATATTACTTGGGACAACCGTACACTTGCGGTTGTGGTTCGATTATTAATTGCATTTATTTAGAAGACACAAAGGACCACCAGCTACACATCTTCGTATCATTTGGTCAGCACAAACTTTGTAGAGGAACAGATCCTCCCAAAAGAACTGTCTAGCACGATGAGCTAACCTCTTTCTTTCTTGATAAGTAGACCCTTCAGGAAAAACACCACTCACCACTAAATTTTCAATATCTGCATACCACGGAGCTTCATAATCTTGAACAACGAATAAACTCTCATTAGGAAATTCTTCTCTAACTGCTTCAGTACCACTATTCATCTCTGAACCCTCTAAACGCGATAGATGATATGCAACCTGATTCTCACAACCCTTTCTATCTTTGATATCTAAATCGAACTCTTGAAGTAGTAAAACCCATCTGATTAACCTTGGTTTCGCATCTTTTTTTCCATGAGATATCTAATCGCGGAATGATCTGTATAAACAATAACTTTCGCTCCAAGAAGATAAGAGCGAAATTTATCAAATGAATTTACAACTGCTAGCAACTCTTTTTCTATAACTGTGTAATTTATCTGAGCACCATTAAAAGTTTTACTGGCATAGTAAATCGAATGAAAAACCTTCTCTTTTCGCTGTCCCAATACAGCTCCCATACACAAATCACTCGCATCACACATAACCTCAAATGGTAAATTCCAATCTGGAGGTAACACTATAGGGGCAGAAATAAGCTTTTCCTTAATTGCTTGGAAAGCCGCTAAACAAGCTTCATCAAAAAGGAATTTGGAATCCTTTTCGAGTAAGTTGCATAACGGTTTAGCAATCTTAGAAAAATCTTTAATAAAACGCCTATAAAAGCCACCATGGCCAAGAACACTCCTTACCCCTTTAACAGAAACAGGAGGGGGAAGAGTTTTAATTACCTCTATCTTCGCTCTATCAACCTCTAACCCAGCACTCGAAACCTTGTGACCCAGAACAATACCTTCGCGAACCATGAAATGACACTTCTCCCACTTTAGAACCAAATCTGTTTCCTTACATCTGATTAACACTTTCTCCAAGTTATCTAAACATCTATCAAAATCATCACCAAACACGGAGAAATCGTCCATAAACACTTCAAGGAAATTATCGATCATATCCCAGAAGATGGCCATCATACATCTTTGAAAGGTAGCAGGAGCGTTACACAACCCAAATGGCATTCTGCGTTATGCAAAAGTACCAAAAGGGCATGTCAACGTGGTTTTATGTTGATCTTCTAGAGCCACGTAAATCTGATTATACCCGGAGTAACCATCCAGGAAGCAATAGTACTCTCTTCCGGCTAGTTTATCTAACATTTGATCAATGAAGGGAAAAGGGAAGTGATCTTTTCTGGTGGCTTTGTTCAGCTTTCTGTAATCCATGCAAACTCTCCAACCAACTACCGTTCTTGAAGGAATCGCTTCATTTTTATCATTAAGAATTGTTGTCATCCCTCCTTTCTTTGGTACACACTGAACTGGACTCACCCATTCACTACTCGAGATGGGATAAATGATCCCCGCATCTAAAAGCTTGATCACCTCTTTCTTCACTACATCTTTCATCACAGGCATTAATCTCCTTTGACCTTCAACTGAGTGTGCATTGTCATCTTCAAGTATGATTTTGTGCTGACAATAGGATGGACTAATGCCTTTGATATCAGCAATTGTCCAACCTATTGCCTCTCTGTTGGCTCTCAACACACGCAACAGTTTATCTTCTTGGGGACCTGTTAAATTAGCTGAAACAATAACAGGTAGAGTTTCATTAGTACCTAAATACGCATACCTCAAGTGTGCTGGCAAGGGCTTTTCTTCCAATTCCGGAGGAGATTCAATTGAAGGCTTCTTTTTAGGAATGATCTCCCCCGGTTCCCTCACAGGTTCATAGGCAAGACGCCTATACTTCGGATTTTCAGAACTGAGAGTTGCCACTGTTTCGGCAAGCTCTTCCATCATCTCAGGCATATCTACTGTTAAAGCGGCCTGCAAAATATCATCATAATTAAAACAATCAAATACCTCTTGCGATGCCTGCTCAACTACATCCATTCGGAAGAATTCTTCTTGAGAATCTGGAAATTTCATTGCTCGGAACACATTGAATTTGACTTCCTCGTCTTGTATCCCCATCGTTAATTCGCCATTCTCTACATCAATAAAAGTACGCCCCGTGGCTAGGAATGGTCTTCCCAAAATAATGGGGACATTCCTATCCGCGTCGTATTCAAGTATAACAAAGTCAACGGGAAATATAAGTGTACCTGCCTTAACGAGGACATCTTCAATTCGGCCTTCTGGATGTGCTAGAGACCTGTCCGCCATTTGCAAGACCATAGATGTAGGTCTTGCTTCTCCAATTTTTAGCTTATCAAAGATCGATTTGGGCATCAAATTGATGCTTGCACCCAAATCGCATAGCGCTTTTCCTTCCCATTCTTCCCCAATCGATATTGGAATGGTGAAACTCCCGGGATCAACTAACTTTGGAGGTAATTTACTCTGGCAAATCGCACTACACTCTTCAGGAAGTCCAATCATCTCATTATCACAATAAGGCCTTTTATTAGTGAGGGCCCTCTTCAAAAACTTCGTATACTTGGGAATATCTCGAATAGCCTCTAGTAACGGAATATTAATACTTAGGCCCTTCACTCTATTAAAGAACTTTGAAAATTTAGCCAAATCACCCTTTTTCTGAACTCGAGATGGAAACGGTGGTGGAGGGCGATTACTAACAACATCATCTTTATTCTTTGGAATCTCAATCGGCCTTTCTATTTCTTCGATCTCAACCTCTTTCTCTTTCTCTTTCTCTTTCTCACCCACTTCCTTTTCTTTTCTCGGAACTTCTTTTTCTTTCATAACAGGAAAAGGAGGTGGAGGGAGGTTCTTACCACTTCTTAATGTAACTGCTTTACAATCTTCATGTTGTCTCGGATTTTCTGTGTCACTAGGAAGTTGCCCTTGTGGGCGCTGATTAAGTTGTTTTGCAATTTGGCTCATTTGATTTTGTAATAGCTTCATATTTGCGTCAGATGCTTGTTGAAGAGTAATTAAGCTTTCTACGGTTTTCTGAAGGGTAACTACATCATTTTGTGGTTGAGCAGGTAAGGCTTTTTGGTTCATGGTTTCATCGTCAGTGTTTTGAGGAGCTTGTCTTTGCACATAATTACCCTGATTCTGTCCTCCTTGATAATTGTTGTGTGGTCTTGGATTGTAATGTTGCCTTGGGGACGCGGCTGATACGCATATGTAGGATTGGCTGCCCCATTAGGATTTGAGTATTGAAACCCGGGATGGTTTCTGTTAGGCTGATATCCATTTCCACTTGAATTAAAGTTACCTCTATTAGACACAAACATCACAGGTTCTTGGTTATTCGGACAATTTTCCTCATCATGATCATCTACCTTGCAAATCGAACACATATAAATTTTTTGTGCAACTTGCACAGCTACCTTCTTACCCGAAAAACCCTCTTTTACAGCTAGTGTAAGCTGCTCTAGTTTAGTTTGAAGCTTATTCTCAAGCGTAGCAAGCTTTTCATCGATATTAACATTATTCACTCCTTTAACCGGGGTTCTCACTGAAGTCCACCCAACTTCATTCTTTACTGTTCTTTCCAAAATGATTTTTGCATGAACGGGTTGAACGTGAAGAAATCCCGCACCACATAGCAAATCCAATTTCTCTCTTGAGGTCCCATCAAGGCCTTTGTAAAATACTTTTAGCTGTTGTTGTTCTGTAAAGCCATGATCGGGAACCCTTCGTAAACACATCTTAAATCTTGTCCAACTCTTACCCAAAGTTTCATCATATTCTTGACGGAAATGTGTTAATTCAAGTTGATCATCTAACCTCATGTTACTTGGGTAATATCTATCAAAGAAAGCAGTTTATAATTGGTCCCAGTTCGTTATCTTCGTAGGTTCTTGCGGATCATGCCATTCACTCGCTCCATCAATAACAAAAAATCAAAACGCAGCATAATACATCTGTTCTCTTGAAAGCCCTTGTCTGATATAAGAATCACATATTTGTTTGAACTTCTGTACTGCTCGGATAGGATCTTCTCCAACTCTACCGCGAAAATTTCCAAAATTTTGGAATTGAGCTAGCATACCTGAATCAGGACGAAACCTTGGAACATTTATATCTGGAGCACCTATTCCTAGAGCAGGAGCACGGAAAGGAACTTCTTCTGGACCATTAACAAACCATGGATCTTGATTAATTACTATCTGAGCTTGGACTTGAGGATTAGGATTTAGTGGCGCTAAAGGTTGGCCATTTGCGTCTAGCTGGCCTTGTCTGTTATTTTGTTGGTTCTGAATGTTGATATTTTCCATTATGTTGATTAATTTTTCTACTTCTAAGGTTTCTTGTTCTCTTCTTCTCTTGTTAGCAAGTCTGATTAACGATTCTGGATTATTAAGGATCGGAGGTGTTGGCTCTAGATCCTTAAAGAGTCTTCTTCGCATACACCAAACCTAAAAACCTGAAAAAGATGAACAAACAAAAAGCGTAAAACTGAAATAAAAATAAATGCAACTATCACTAAAGGTTAAACACCGTGGTCACACGCAACCGTCCCCGGCAGCGGCGCCAAAAACTTGGTGGTCCTTTGTGTGTTTTAAAATAAATGAAAATGTAATCGAACCACAACCGAAAGTGTACGGTTGTCCCAAGTAGTAATAATGATTCTAGGATCGTTCGCAGGGACGGTTTGGTTAACTACAATGTTTATCAAGTAATGAATGGTTGCACTTATGAAAACAAGTAAAGAAATAATGATTGATTTGGTTTTTGTGTTAATTCTAATTAATAAAACACTAATTATAAAATGCAAATAAATAGTAAAACACAAGTAAATAAGTGTAAAACGCAGTATGAGAAGATAGCACTTGAGAACGCAAGGGATCCTCATAATTCTATTTCATAACTTGTTCTGTTTAAGGGCTAAATTGGTCAATTACAATGGTCGGGATTCTAAATTCCTTATACCCTAGTCAGGGTGGATTATAAGGCTATCCTAGAGCGTCACTAGTCCCGTCAGGGTAAATATGATCCACTTTTAGATGTTTAAGAATTTTACCTCATTGGCCCTAAAATTAGCTAAGTTCGTCAGAATCACAAGCTTCTATTTTAGATTGAATAATTGGTTCCGTACCTAAACCCTCCGTCAGGATGATCCACACGCCACATATGTGGAATAGCCTAGATACTAACACCTGTTCTTAGTTCATGACTCTAAAAACAGTAAATAATCCCAAATTATAGAAAAGAGTAAAAGTCACAATCTAATTTAATTTAACAGAAACCCAAATTCAGGACATGAAATTCAATAGAATTGGGAATTACCCATAAAGCATTCTCAAGCACTAAAATGTGATTAGCTCATACTAATTAAAAAGAAAACTAAATTAATTGAAATGGAATTCAGATTTGATTACAGAATTAAAATTAAAAGAAAGCTAATTTCCGGAATTGGAATGACTGAGAACAGAGATATAGACCCTCTCCAGCTCTTGCAGCTTCTTCTTTCTTCCTTCTGTTGCTTCTCTCTGATGTTTTTAATTTGTAAAAGGTGAATTCTCCGAAAAATAGAAGTTAAGAGCTCCTTTTATAAGTGTAAAAACGGATTAGGGCTTGGACCTAATAATAAAACACTAATTAAATGTCCAAGCCCAATTTCTAAGCCCAAAATCCCGTAACTGCTAATACACCTTCACTAAAATGGCTTTTCCCGCTTCGTTATGACTCCGATTGACTTGATTCCAGTTGCTAAAGTTTCGTAACTCGATAAGGAATGTTTTCCCTTCAAAGGTCAGCGGCTAAATCATCTCTTAAGAGCCTTGAAATCAGCAATCTTTGGCCTGGAAAACAGATTTGCAGCTCCAAAAACAATTCTTTCGGGACTTATCTTCAAGTCTTTACTCCATATCACGATCTTTGACTCTCTTCTCGGATTCCATTCCTAGCTAATAATTAAAACCTACAAACTTTTCACTAAAACACACAAGATTACGCGCAAAAGTTTAATAAATCAAAATTACTAGAAATAAAATGGAAATTCCGGATTTTACATTTTTAACTCAAAAGTCTATTAAAATAATCAAATAAACATAAAAATGATGTCTCCCAAGGGTCTAAAATAAGAACAATTAGGGAGACATCACTAATCTCGAGAAAAATTCCATCGCATCCAAAAATGATTGTTGCTCCCAAGTTGACAACTAGCATATTTTGACGTGGCACATCTCCTGAAATTTTGGTATCTCATATATACATGACGAGACTGTAATTTCAGTTCGACTTTAACATATTACTATTATAAAAAAGACATACATAAATATATATATACCGTCCAAAAAAAATGAAAGTTTGACGGACCCGTCAAAGCTAATCATATGAAAATATGCTTAAATAATGACATCACTTTCTATGTTTGGGCAAACAAAAGATACCTTTTGAAGCTTGAAATTCTCACAAGCCATAAGAAAATCCTTGTTTTCTTGTTTCTCAATTCTCATGCATATATTATATTTCCTTGTAAAGAAAAAGCAAAAGCAAAAGTAAAGAGATTACCACCACCTAAGAATTAGCAGCATACCAAACGATCAAGATTCGCTTTTCATTTGTTCTATTACCATCTTTTTTCTGATGTCTCTCTATATATATAATAGAAAAACCTTTAATTTCATTACAGACATTCTCTCCCCTCCTCACCCTCCTCTTCTTTCCACTCACCGGACTCCTCTCCTCTCTTTCTAAGCGTTTTTATCATTGTCACATATTAACCATTTCTTTGATAGGTTATCCTTTTTTAGTCAAATAAGACAACTTGATAGGTTATTACGTTGATAATTCTTTCGTGGAGATAAGAATTTTTTGCACCATTTCTTGTATTAGCAATTCACAAAGTAAAGACATGAATATTATATACATGATATGCTTATTCTGATAACCAACATATTTGTTTTGCAAGAGTGTTGAATTACAGGTGGAGATGGTTACTCATACATGAGAGGAAGCTCCGGAAATATCTTTCTAAAATATAAGGTACGTACAAGGCTATCTCGCTAGCGGTTTTTTTATTCATCAATGGTTATAAAGTCCTGTTTGTAGTCTTTGTTGGCACTAAGTGAGAAGCTTCACTAAGTGAGAAGCTTAATATGATTCAGTAAAATATTAGGCCAACTAATAAGACTATTTTTTTTTTTTGATGACGAGGGTCCCGGGCTTACACCCGACTAGTCCCCCGGGAGATATGACTGCCTCCCCAACCATACCTCCAGGCAATCAGAACTAGGTTGCCCATGTTCTGGGGAGGGTTTCGGACCTTGGAAACTTTCCAAATATAATAAGTTTCTGCCGCCTGCGGGATTCGAACCATGTACCTCTCACTTGAGAGAACTTTCCAAACTCTAATAACTTTCTGCCGCCTGCGGGATTCGAACCCTGTACCTCTCACTTGAGAGACAGAGCACTGGCCAGATGAGCTAGCTCACCTGGTTCTATGACCAAATTGTTTGCACTTGAGGCCTCAATATGATTCAACAATAAGACTGACTATTTATAAAGTTTGATTATATTAAAATATATTTTATTCAATTATTTATTCACTTATCACTTGATAACAAATAGGGCGGATGGTTTATAGAGTTTCTATATTTTAATGGTTGACCGTGTGAAGTAAAAAGTAAGAAAGTTGATACAAAATCTAGAAAGTAGTGATAAACAACAGGGTATGCAAATCAAAATAAGATACGGAGAGCCGAGTCGAGTTGATCTAAGATCCGATTTTTGATGGAATAATTTACTTTTCGTGTATGCTACTGCCACCAAGCTTTAGATTCAACCACTTCAGTTTCTCTCTCCCCATTATGGGAGGAGATTTTGCAAACTGAAATTGGAGGATTACTCGTATACCCTATCAAGAGGGTTTAATTAAACATCAAACAATATTATTAAAAAAAATTCTAACACTTCAATTTTTCAAAATTTTGTAACTTCTTTTTATAAAAACAACCCATTGAACAACAACAGAAGGTACCACCACAAGTCAAACTACCATAAAAAAACTAACATCGATAAACACTACAACTGATGTATGCAAAAAGATAAAGACTACAACTAGTGTGGTTTTTTCAACTAAAAAATACATAAAAAAAAACCCCGAGCTGCTCAGCAAGATCCATAGCTCGGGGGTTTAACACAATAATTTCCATGGCATGCCTAACCCAGGCATGCCATCATCTCGAGTCACTCTCCTTGGTAATGGTGGCGGACCTCCACCAGACGATTCACTCTCAGTTGATGGAGAGCTACTGATCATTCTTCCACCACCTTCTCCTCTCTCACCATCAGAGGCGTTCACCATCGCCGCAGCTGTGGCACGTTTGCTTTCCTTTTTCGCTTCAGAAATGAAACTGGCACATGAAATCTCTACAAAAACCAATTTTAGTGAAGTGTTTTGATCCAAAAATGAAATAAAATTGACAAGTATGAGAAACAAACCTGTACATGTGAGTTTGCAATCACTAACCCAGCCACCCCGCCACCAGCGAACTTACCTTCTTCATTGCACAGTGTGATGCTTAAACCACCAGTTCTGCTTGGTTGGCCATCAACGTCCCTCAATATGAAGGACCCACTAAGCAAATATCAGAAAATTAAAAAATTCTTATTTTTGGATAAAATAAATTAGTATTTACGTCTATAATATTTTTTTGAACTTTTTTAATTTTTTTAATTTTTTCAATTTTTTTTTTAACTTACCTTTATAAATGGAGTTATTAGATAATCATTCTTGAAAAATTACATCCAAGTAGTATGTTTTACCTTTTCTCTTATTGTTGACTCTGTTTTGGTTGATGATTGAAATGACATGACCATTGATCTTTTAATTTAAATAAAAAATGATTTTTACATATACATTACCTGTAAAAAGATCAAATTCAATCATTGTATGATACCCAATATGAATTTTAATTTTTTTTAACAGATCTGTTGAATAAAATACAATCTCAACAAAATTTACGAAAAAAACAAAAACAAATATCTGACTTAAAAGGAAGAAAATCGGAAAATATTTACCAAATAAACAGTCAATAAAAAATAGCAATATAATTCGTGCAAGTTTCTCCGTATTGAAGTTGTAAGCAGTAATTAAAATTCATATGATTAAACTTTTATTATCGAAAATTTATAGTGAATAAAAAATTTACCACAACTTCACAATATGTTAACCGTCAATTAATCATCAATTCTATAGTATAGCAATAATTAATTTATTATCAGATCTAGAAAAAAAGATAAAAAATATTTGATATATGTAAAATTAATCTATATAAAGAGAATGATTTACAAGGACCTTATATAGATAATATTATCTCTGCTAGATGAGTTGGAAGAGAAAATGATGACGTTGAAGGGCGTGGCGTTTTCAAAAACTATTTGCCATCGTTGACGGATCTGAGGGGGACTGAGCCTTGAGATGAGAAGAAGGTGTCGTAAGTGGAGTTGATAAGAACTGTAATTAACAGAGATAAGGAAATGTGGTTCTGGTTGAGAGGGTGAGGGAAGAGAGTTGTGATGTGGAAATAGGAAGTTTAGATATAACCTTAATTTTATTTTTAATCCTTTTAATTATTTATTTTATAGTTTTTGACCTGTTTAATTTTTAGAAGATTGACCACTAGGATCTCGACACGAGTTTTATTGAGACAAATAAGCTACTTGATTTTACCATTCTTTTAGAATAACATTTAATAAAAAAAACTAAAATATATATAGATAAAATGCCTACATTAATCTTTTTACTAGTTTTAACCTATTCCCTGAACTATTCGTGTTTTGACACGACACCCTTTATTTTTTAAAGTTATCTTGAACTTTAGATATACGCCATTCTTACCTATTTTTTTTTTCCGTCAATTTCTACTCCCAAGTCATATTTAATCATTTAAAATTCAAAAAATTTACAAAAATTCTCAAACTCTAAAAAATATTTAAATAATTTTTCAAATATTATTTAACCCATTATACATCATCTAAAAAACCCTAAGTTTATTATTTTATTTATACCCACCTTCAATTTTATTATTTAATCCCATCAACTTTAAAAATCAAATGAAACCCCAATATTTATCATTTTCTTTGCACCCACCTCCTCACCCATCCACCTATTTAACCACATACGTTTTGAAAAAAAATAAAAAATGAACTCTCAATATTTTGTAAACTTTTTGCACACGCCTCTCCACTCCAATCCATTTTATCTCACCCCATTCCTCATTAAGATAAATGATCATATACGTCTCTTGACATACACAAATGCATACACATCTCAGTCATCCATAACCAATAACTATGATAGAAGCACCTATTTTGGGTAACAAAATGATTATCAATAATCAATAAAATGGATTCACATATAATAATCAATTACAAATTGTTGGATTAAAGTTATATAATTATTAACTTTAATCGTATAATCTTTAGTCCGATCTTGTTCTTTTAGGAGAAGTGGAAGAGACTTAGAATAATATAGAGGATAAGCTAAGACTCTTCCCATTCCCTTTAGAAGTAGAAAAGACAACTTTGTGAAGGTTTTTGTCCCACATAGGAGGTGAATAAGAAATTTTATCTATATAAAATAACTTACCTATGTATTTCTATCAAAATAGCTACTCACTATGGAAGCTAAAAGGGAACAAGGAAGCCCCACACACGCGCACCACCACCACCACCACCACCACCACCCCCGACCCGGCACTGGTGACGGCGACGACGACGTCGTGGGCCATGGGCCGTGGGCTCGTGGTGGAGTTGGGGGGTTGGGGAGTCAAAAAATGAAAAATGAAAAATGAAAAATGAAATGGGTTTTCCTATCAGCTCTTATAGTGGTCGTTGACAATTCAAACTCAAACGTAAAGACAAGTCTCCACCAATCACGCACGCGTTAAAGAAGAAGAGTATTCCAGCAGCTGTTACAAGGACATAGTCAACACGTGGGAATATCAAAGTCAAGTCAACCAGCTGTTATAGAGTATAAAAACGTGGAGATTAAGAGCCAATCAAAACCGTCAAACCAATCAAGTCAATTACGGGAGGTAATCAAGGGCCTAAATGGGGACGTTTCTGAATTGGTTTGACTCTTCACCTCTCCCTATATAAAGAGCTCCCACTCCACCCATACCAGCTACGAAATACAACAGAAAGAACAAACACTCTGCCTCACGTTCTCTCAAAAAACGCTAAATTAGTTCGTTTTTTCGTTAGAGATACCGGTACGCCAGAATATCTTTTTAACAATTGTCGGTGTAATAGTTGTTGTTTTCTTTTCGTGTAAGTGTATTTCTTTTCCGTATAATCGTTTATTTTCTTGTAATCGTTATTCATTTTTCTGTAATAGATAGTTTACATTGAAATCGTATTTTATTTCTTTTGTTTTGGGAAACCATTTCTTTTGTCAAAACCGGTGATTATTTTAATCACAATTTAAAAAGATATTCATTTTCTTTTTTCACCGGTTATTTTCTTAAATGGCTCTTCCTATTTCGACTGTTGGTTCTTCTTTGAACACAAAGCCACTTCTCGACGTGAACAAGTTGGAACCCCTTAATGGTTCTAACTACAAGCGTTGGTCGAAAAAAATTATGATTTGCCTTGAACAGTATGAACTCGACTTTGCTATAGTCGAGGCTCCTCCACTTTTGGAAATTGGAGCTCATACTGAACAAGAGCTAGCTAGGCATGCTACCCTCGAATCCAGGTTCAAAAGAGCTAATACCATGGCTCGGGGCTGGATGTTGAACAACGTTACCAATCCCATCTTTGATCTCCTTGCAAAAGAGACATCGACAAAGATCATATGGGAAACTCTCGAGAAGAAATATGGGGTTGATGACTCTGGTAAGAAAAAGTACGTAACTGGGAACTGGTACAGTTTTAGACTCACGGATCAGAAACCCATGACTGAACAACTTCATGTGTACGAGAACCTATGCGCGGAGGTAATCGCCGAAGGCATGAAGATTGAGAAATTCTTCAAGCCAACATTTTGCTTGATAAATTTCCCCCATCTTGGAGTGAATACCGCAATCACCTCAAACACAAAAAGAAGGAAACGACTCTCCAAGAGCTCATCAGCGACATTCAAGTCGAAGAAGCCAATCGACTCAAGGATAAGTCAATCTCTTTCCCTTCTCATTCCTCGAAAGCTAATCTCGTCAAAGTTTCTGGCCAAAGTAACAAAGATAGGTTCAAAGGGAAGGGAAAGCAACAAGGCTCAAACAAGTCGAAGTCTGGGGGAAACAAGAACCGCGGCAACTCCAGCAAACAAGGTGGAGGATTCAAAACTTCTGGTAAGATTCAAAAACCTAAAGGGGCCGGTTATTGTTGCGGAAAAGAAGCACATAGAGGTTTCGAATGTCCCCTTAGGGATGGCCAGGGTCCCAAAGCTGCCGCTAATCTGACTGAGACAGAAGAAATAATTGCCGCGGTAATGGTTGAGGTAAACTTTGTAGAGAACAAGAGTGAGTGGATCCTTGACACTAGAGATTCTCGACATTTTTGCGCAAACAAAGCCCTGTTCAATAAATTCAAAAAAGTAACTGATGGTGAGTGTGTGTACTTGGGTGACTCTTCTACCGCTACAGTTCTTGGGAAAGGTCAGGTTCCCCTCAAACTCACCTCTGGTAAGATTCTTGAACTAAATGATGTTCTCTTCGTCCCCTCTCTCCGTAGGAACTTAGTTTATGGGGCTCTTCTTAACAAAGTAAGTCTAAAACTTGTTTTCAAGGGGGGAAAGTCATTATCACCAAAACTGACGAGTTCGTGGGGAAAGGGTACTTAAATAATGGCTTGTTTGTGTTAAACACTGTAACCCTTAATGAGAATGCATCTAATTCTGCTTATATTGTTGAGTCTGTTCAAACGTGGCATGGTAGACTAGGTCCTTTAAATGTTGCATCTATTAAAAGGCTTTAAAATCTTGGACTAATACCCCTTCACAATGTGGATGACTTTGAAAAATGTCACATATGTGTAGAGTCTAAACTTGCGAAAAAACCTTTTAAACCCGTTACCATGAGACAAACTAAATTGCTTAAATTAGTTCATTCGGACTTAACTGATTTTAAAAACTCCGCTAGTAGAGGAGGAAAACTTTATTACATTAACCTTCATAGATGACTACTCTAGGTTTACTAAAGTGTATCTTCTTAAAACTAAAGATGAGGCGGAACATGCGTTTTTAAAATATAAAGCCGAAGTTGAAAACCAACTAGACTGTAAAATCAAACGACTTAGGTCTAATAGAGGAGGCGAGTATAGTTCTAATTCCCTTAAAGAGTTTTGTGAAACAAATGGGATTATCCACGAATTTAGTTCCCCTTATACATCCCAACAAAACGACAAAGCAGAAAGAAAAAATAGTGCCCTTAAAGAGACCATGAATGCCATGTTAATAAGTTCAATTTTACCAAACAACATGTGGGGGGAAGCTGTCCTATCAGCCTGTTATGTACTTAATAGGGTACCACATAAATCCCTAGAAAAGACCCCTTATGAGATGTGGAAGGGTTTTCCACCAAACCTGAAATTTTTAAAAGTGTGGGGGTGCCTAGCCAAAGTCAAACTACCTGATATTAAAACTGTCACCGTTGGACCCAAAACCGTTGACTCAATTTTCATAGGGTACGCTCAGAATAGTGCGGCATACAGATTCTTGTCCTTAGATGATAACTCTATTAGTGAATCTAGAGATGCTGAGTTCTTTGAACATGTTTTCCCTTTGAAAAATTTAAATACTATCAATGCTTCTTTACCTGTTGATAACTTATCTACCAATGATGTTTTACCTCTTGGAATATGTACGATCAGAGAACAACCTAGCCGGTCCATTTACCAAAGGCTTAACCAGGAGAGAAGTCCTGGAGACGTCGAGGGGGATGGGATTGAAAACCATTAATGGGGAACATGTGACCAATGAGTCAATTTGACCCTATGGCTAAAAACAAAATTGTCTTAAAAAATTCATAGCCACTTGTGGTGGTCCTGTTGAGAAGGACTTGATGAATAAGACGTACTGAGTGTTTAAACACATAGAGAATTCATAACCTAAATGGTGGTCCTTTCGAGAAGGACTTGATGAATTCACGGGTACTCACGAGATAATCAACATGTGGGAATATCAAAGTCTCCACGGGTCAGAAAATGAAAAATGAAATGGGTTTTCCTATTAGCTTTTATAGTGGTCGTTGACAATTCAAACTCAAACGTAAAGACAAGTCTCCACCAATCACGCATGCGTTAAAGAAGAAGAATCTTCCAGCAACTGTTACAAGGAGATAATCAACACGTGGGAATATCAAAGTCAAGTCAACCAGCTGTTACAGAATATAAAAATGTGGAGATTAAGAGCCAATCAAAACCGTCAACCCAATCAAGTCAATTACGGGAGGTAATCAAGGGACTTAATGGGGACGTTTCTGAATTGGTTTGACTCCTCACCTCTCCCCTATATAAAGATCTCCCACTCTACCCATACTAGCTACGAAATACACCAGCAAGAACAAAACTCTGCCTCACCTTCTCTCTAAAACGCTAAGTCAGTTTCGTTTTTTCATTAGAGATACCGGTACGCCGAAATATCTTTTTAACAACCGTCGGTGTAATAGTTGTAGTTTTCTTTCTGTGCAGGTGTATGTCTTTTCCATGTAATCGTTTATTTTCTTGTAATCATTATTTATTTTTCTGTAATAGTTAGTTTACATTAAAATCGAATTTTATTTCTTTTGTTTTGAGAAACCATTTCTTTTGTTAAAACCGGTGATTATTTTAATCACACAAATAACGACTATTTACATATTTTATTAGATGGTAAGTTTGAGTATTATACCATACTATGCTCTTGGAAAATAAGAAACTTGGGGGAGAGAGAAAAATGATGCCATATATTTAATTTTCGTCATCGCGTAAAAAATATTTATTATGTGTAAATCCATGTTCTTCACTGTATTCAACATTTGATCGAATTGATACTGATTATTATGATTTTGAGTCTGGAACACAATGGAAGCTTAATAAATAATATTAATCGCGAGAGAAGTAATAAGTCACTAGAAAATTTATTGAAAACCATCAAAGAAGATTACATAGCTAGATGGGCAACTCCATATTAAAAATTTAAAAAATATGTAATCACTAAAGAGGATAAAAGAAATTAAATTAAGAACTGTCTTGGTGATGTAAACTATATACTGTATGTTGTTTGAAATAAAGAGCCTCTAGAACTACTGTAATATATCATATGTGAATGCTCTAGGTCCGACTATGTTCTTTCCATTTCTCATTGTAATTTTTGAAATGTAAAAAGATTATTCGAAAATTGTACTTTGTATACATGTAAGTGATACCTATGATACATTACATAGTTATATTTATAATAATTCTAAATTTGGAGAGAAGGTAATAACCATGGTAGATTATCTCTCTAACTAATGTAAAAATAAATATACGATATATAATATAGATAATCTGACACTCCCCTCAAAATCAAGGGGTGAGAACGATATTATCTTGAGTTTAGAAATCAAATCCATAAAACGATATGTAGGGTGAGTTTTGGTGAAAATATCTATTAACAGGCCAGTAAAAGGTGTGTATTGAAGTCTCGTAGTACTTTGAGCAACATGTTGATGAATGAAACGAAAATAAAACTCAATATGAAGAGTGATCACATGAAAAATTTCATTATACAAATTTTTAGATCACTTTGATTACCATAATGAAGAATCATACCATGAGAATGAGGAGAACCCATATTTGAAAGGAGCCCGTTAGGCCATATCAACTCATGAGTAGCATCGACAAGTGTAAGATATTTTGTTTTGGTATTGGATCGAGCCACAACTATTTGTTTTTTACTTCAACAAAAGATGAGATAATTACCTAACTGAAAATAGTACTCAGTTGTTGAGCTATTATCAGTGGGATCACCAGCCCAGACCGTATCTAAATAACCTTGTAAAATGAGTGATGAGCTCGCATAAAAGAATAACTATTTATAAGGTTACCCTTCATGTGACGCAAAAGGAAAATGAAAGTTGCATAGGGATTGGAGCGAGAAGCATACATAAACTGACTAACTAAGTGGACATCATAAGCAAGATCATACCGAGTGACTGTGAGATATATAAGACCAACCAACTACATATATATAGAGGGATCCTTAAAAGAAGTATACACACTGATGTACGATGAAAAGTAGGACCAAGAGAGTATATAATGTCTTACTATCAATGAGTCCATCACGAGCAATAAGATCTAATCAGTAGTTACCCTGGAAGAGTGGTGGTCCTTTGTGTGTTCTAAAAATAAATGCAAATGATAATCGAACCACAACCGCAAGTGTACGGTTATCCCAAGTAGTATAACTGATAAATCAGATTCGTTCCAAGGACGGAATGGTTAATCACAATGTCTAGCAAATAGTGATTGATGCACTTATGAAAGTAAAAGATTGATAGTCCTAGAGGGGGGGGTGAATAGGATTACTAATGAGATAATGCCTAATTAAAAATCTTTTGGACAATAATAAGTTTAAGAGAAAACTTCTAGGTCAACTAATTAAATCAAACTCTTATAGGATCATGCAATGGAAAGAGTAAGGTTTGATATAGAAGTGTAACTAGTAAAAAGTCAATCCAATATCTTAAACAACTCTAGAAGACTATATGTTAGATATTCTAGATAAACAATAACATAGAATTCATGCAAGCATATAATCAAACATATAGAGTGCGGAAAGTAAATAGAGTAGGGATAGAAAGATACACACGATTTATAGTGGTTCGGTTTCCCTACATCCACTACCTAAGGAAGCCTCCTTAGGATTTCAAGCTTTTCACTAAGCTCCCGTGTCTCTCTTAACCGGGTCGAGAACACAATAACCCTTACAACCTCTTCGATAACACGAAGGACAAACACTTGTGCTATCGCAACACAAGGACACCAAGTATACTCCCTATACTTGAATTCTCTCTTAATCTATCTATTACAAGACCTAGACTTAAGAGGATAGATACAAAGTGTTTAAAGGGGTGCAAACAACTTTGCTAGATAATCTCCTAAAGAGTAGATATGACTATAAGCTTGTAAAACTCCTCTTTGAGTAGATAATAACTTTGATAGCTCCTTGGATTAACTCCTTAATTGAGTGGATATGAACTATGAAGCTCTTGACACCTTCTTGGATGATAACAATTAAGCCCCTAAGTGTATATGGGTTGAAGGTGTATTTGTAGCCTTGAAAGACCTTCAATATATAGCTGCAAAATGCTCCCAACGGTCATATAAGCTTCTATCTAACGGATCTATTTTCTCTCCAACGGATATAAGCTTTGTCCTCTAGTTATAACGCAGAAACCCTCTCTTGCGGTGTACCGCGGGTATGGTCCGGTGCACCGCGTGAATGATTGTCTTCAATTCCAGCTTACTGTTCGGACTATGCCATGTACCGTGATCCTGGTCCGTGCGTTGGTCCGGTGTACCGCGCTTCTGGTCCGGTGTACCGCGTAAAACTTCTTAACTCTCTGGTCGGACTAGTCTTGTATACCGCGCCTCTGGTCCGTGGCTTTGCGGTGTACCGCGCTTCCGTCCGGTGTACCGCGTAGAAACTTAGCTCTCTGGTCGGACTGGTCTATGCACCGTGCTATGGTCCATGGTATTGCGGTGTACCGTAGGTGTACTCCGGTGTACCGCACCAAAGGTTTAAAACACCTTCTAGTGAGTATATCTTTTTCTATGATGCTCGGATTAGAAAGCTTTCTTCACGAGAGTTGTAGAGGACATCATTCTTATACACTTTGTAGTTGATCACTAAAGCTAATTCTCAATGTACACAAAGATAAAGTTAATAGCATTTGTATGAGAATTAGTTTCTTAAGATAAAACAAAAAAGCTTTGATCTAAATGATAAAGATGCTCTTTTTGATGAGTTAGAGTGCAAGATAGAATGTATATAACAAAGGTAATTAGCACACTAAACACAAGAGGATTTGTCACATTAAAACAACCTATTAAGGGAGGCTATATGCCAACAAAGATAATAAAATGTTTGTTTGGTTTTTGTTTATTAAAACTACTAAATGGAAGACAAATTATAAATGCAAGTAAAAGCTAAGACGCAAGTAAAATGAATGAAAACGCAATATGAGATGTAGTACTTGAGAACGCAAGGATCCTCCTAATCTTACTTCCTAACTTATGTTGTTTAAGGGCTAAATCAATCAATTACAATGGTCGGGATTCTAAATTCCTTATACCCCCGTCAGGGTGGACTATAAGGCAATCCTAAAGTGTCACTAGTCCCGTCAGGGTAAATATGATCCACCGTTGGATGATTAAGTGTTTTACCTCATTGGCCCTAGAATTAGCTAAGTTCGTCAGAATCAATAGCTTTTATCCTAGATTGAATAATTAATTCTATACCTAAACCCTCCGTCAGGATGATCCACACGCCACATATGTGGAATAGCTTAGATACTAATACCTAATTTTAGTTCGCGACTCTAAAATCAGTAAATAATCACAAATTATCGAAAAGAGTAATGAACCCAATCTAATTTAATTTAGCATAAACCCAAATTCAACATTCGTTATTTCATAAAATTAAGATTCACCCATTGTTTGTTCTCAAGCACTATGAAAAGCTTAGCTCATATTAAAATTAAAAACTAAATTGAAAGAAATGGAATTCATATTGTTTACAAAATTAAAAGATAAAAAGAACCTAATTTCCGGAATTGGAATGACTACGAACGGAGCTATAGACACACTCCAGCTTTTGTAGCTTCTTCTTTCTTCCTTCTGTTGCTTCTCTCTGGTGTTTTAATCTTGTGGAATGTGAATTGTGTGAAAAATAGAAGTCCAGCCCTCCTTTTATAAGCATAAATTCGGACTAGGGCTTGGACCAGAAAATAAAATACTAATTAAATGTCCAAGCCCAATTTCTAAGCCCAAAATCCCGTAACTGCTGATACACCTTCACTAAAACGGCTTTTCCCGATGCGTTATGACTCCGATTGACCTCATTCCAGTTGCTAAAGTTCCGTAACTCAATAAGGAATGTTTTATCTTCAAAGGTCAGCGGCTAAATCATCGCTCAAGCACCTCGAAATCAGCAATCTATGGCCTGGAAAATGGATTTTCAGCTCTAAAAATAATATCTTCGGGATTTATCTTCAAGTCTTGACTCTAATTCATGATCTTTGACTTTATCCTCGGATTCCTCTCCTAGCTAACATCTAAAAACCTGTAAACTTTACACTAAAAATACCAATATTACGCGCAAAAGTTTAATAATTTAAAAATGCTAGAAATAAAAAGGGAATTCCGGATTATTGCATATTTAGTCCAAAAGTCTATCAAATTAGTTAAATAAACACCAAAAATGATGTCTCCCACGGGTCGAAAATAAGAACAATTAGGGAGACATCAAGACCCCCAACTCAAACCTTTGTCGTCCCGACAAAGTAAAACAAAACAAAGGGGTAGAAGTAAACGTATAAACAAATAGAAGCTAACAAATAAACCCTAAAGCAATTCTTAAGATAAACCTCATATAACAAAACTTTAAGAACTAACATCTACATACACTAATCATGCAACATCAAATATAAATAATCTCAATCATAAAATTAAAGTCGCAATGCTTGAAGGTTACACTTGTACTCATCTCTGTATGATGGCTATAGGGTGGTCATTAATCCTAAATCGCTTTGAACGCTCCATCTAGTATATTCCCTATTAACAGAATCATAAATTCACTATGCACTTAGGAATCACGAGGTCTTTACGGTTATAATATTGGCTTAAGGACGGGTGTGGATGTATATTTGGTAAATTTGAAGTGAGCTTTTGGCTCTCTCCTCACTTACCATCAACAATGTCCTCGAGCTTGAGTTAACTCTCAAAAAGATATTCTCACTCACCCATATACGCAACAATTTAGCGTCCCATGTCTACCCACTATAAACAAGATGATTTTCAGAAAAATTCCACTTTGCCGGATGTTTTATTCATTCATATTTTTCTTTTTTATTTTCTTTTCTCTCTTTTTTTTTTCTTTTTTTTGTGTACAGAAGCAAACCGGGTTCCCGGTTTGACGAATCCGGGTTCCCGGTTCCTACTGTATGATTTTTTCATTTTTTCTTTCTTTTTCACTTTTTTTCTCATTCCCGGCAAAGGGTTACAATTATAAATCATCTGCAATTGTGCTACAATACAAAGCACATCAATCCCATCCCATTAAATTCCCCATATGTGGTCCCACCACCCCAAACTCAAGCTCGAGACATGTCTCAGGGTTGTGATTCAAGTGCGGGTCATATGGTCATGCCTAATAATCTAAGGGATAATGGCTTATATCGTGGCTACAAAGAAAAGGCTAAAGGCTCAAAGTGGGCTAAGACGGATAATAATTAATACAAGGGATAGAAATCTAAAAGGCACAAATGGCTAACAAAGAACTGCCCCTATCATTTTCCTAAGTACATAGCTCGTCTTTAGTTCATACCTAGGTGGGTTCTCTACTAATTAGGATTTCACGTTCTACACACCAAACATATTCCTTGAGTACAAGCTTACTTCATTTGCATTGTTCATTAATTTTTCCTATTAATTACCTATGTTCGCATGCAATTGTAAGTGCGTTTTATGTTATTTCCTAAAGTCCACTATTTACTATCATAGATTCATCAAAAGTATGCTTAAAGGGATATTTAAAAGTCTCTACAGTCAAACGCAACTCCGAAAATTCTTTTATTGAAAGCAAATAAAACAAGTAACACATAAAATTGGGATGAGGCAACGAACCCCACCCCAAACTCAAAAATTTGTCGTGTCCCCACGACTCGAAAAGACTCAATAAAGCATGTAAACTAATATACACTAAGAGGAAAGTTTAGAAAACGTATCTTAACCAGCGCGAGGCTGGTTATCGGTGTTGCGTTCTGGACCTTTATCTCGCGTAACAGCATAATAAATCGCGTTTTGAAGTGTATTTACGCCTAAGATTAAATTTCGAAGCAGGTCCAATTATTTTGTAACGTTTCCCAAGGTAGCAATCATCTTCTCCTGATTCTCTTCCAACACCTGAATTTTCGATTCCAACTCAGGAACAGTCTTCGCTCTCTTTGATTGAGGAGTTCTAGGATTCTTGGTAGCCCTTGTTGCTTCCTCATGGATGTTCTTGATTGTGCTCAAAGCTATACTCTCACCAACTGAAACAACGTCAATATATGCGTTCTTACGCGGAATTTTTGCGTCTAAACACAACTGAGTAATAGTACAAGGGAACTTCAGATTTTGTTGTTTCATTGGTGATTTCGCGAACTCCATGATAGTATTATAAATAATCCTCGCAACATCAAATGGTTTCTCCTCCAAAATACACTTAATCACAAATACATGTTCTTTCTTCAACTCGGAAGTGTGTTTAATACCAAAGAGAGTGGGTATTACGAAACGAGACCATACCTTCGCACGAGGTGTTAAACTACTGCTGTAAAACTGTCCAGGATATCTTTCTCCTTCAGGAATTGGGCTAGCCCCATTAACAAGCACGGTCCCCCAAAGGGATTCAAAATCGAAAGAAGGGTCATTAAGAGTTTCTTGGAAAGGGCATGTTCCAGAAAAGTTGGGTAGTTTCAAAGATTTTCTAATACGTTCAACAGAGAAAGGAACTACCTTTTTGCGGATATCAATTGCATCACGGGAGGTAGCTAAACCTTCATAAAATTCTCGCACAAAAGTAGGAATAAACTCAAGCTTCCTTTCTTGCAACTCTTTTCAACCAAACTTAGCACATGTCACAGCATACTTCTTGTATTCATTACTCATAATACCCTTAGGAAAATTCGTCTCCTCACCAAACTTCAAAAATTCAATTCTTTCACGAACCTGAGTATTCCAACAAGTATAAACCCTCTTAGGCTTGTGGGCCCACATCTTCATACGCGGAGGTTTCGAAACTGGTACTTCCGGAATCTCTTGTTCAGTTTCCTTCTCAATGTTTTTCGCAATTTCTTCTTCGGGTTCCTTCTCACTTTCTATCTCATCAATTAATCTTCTCTTTTGACCTGTGATTTCTTTTCTGTTAGAATCAAGCTGAACTTCATCAATTTTTCGTTTAGGACGCGAATCAGGAATCTCAATAGCTTGATCTTTGGAACCACCAATGGTGGTTTTTCTTTTAGGAGCAGTTCTTCGGAAATCACCGGTTCTGTTAGTCATCTCTTTTCACCCCAAACTCAAAACTTCAAATAATGAGAAACTAAAAACAAAAGTTTAGAATTTTGATGTTTTGAGGTTTATGGATTGAAGAATTAGGTGAAATATGAGACGGGTCTTGTTCAATTTGTATGGGAGAAGAAAGAATTGGGTTTAATTTAAGGATTGGGTGAAGAAAGATTTTGGGAAAAACTAAGGATTTGATGTTATTTTGGAGAGGAGGAGAGTTGATTTTATGTTTTTGTGGTGAAAGAGGGTAGGATTTGATGATATATAGTGTTTTGGTTGATGAATTTCGGAGGTGGGGAGGCTATTGGTGCGTTTTAGGTAAAGACTTGGAAAAGAGGCTAAGAAACTAGGTTAAAACACCTCCAAACCGACATCACAGCTTCAAAACCGGGTTCCCGGTTCCGCGTCGCTGTGACGGCGCGGAAAAAATACTTAATAATTTTTTTTTTTCAAAACGCACCAACACGCTAGACCCCAAAACGCGGGGTCAGAGATTTTACTCGCCGAAACCGGGTACCCGGTTCTGTGGAATGCGGGTACCCGGATTTTCTCGATGGCGCGAATGAAAACGCGCCAAAACGCTGGACCAGAGAAATTTGACGATAACAGCTCCGAAACCGGGTACCCGGTTTTGCCAAATGCGGGTTCCCGGTTCTGTGTCGATGGCGCGAGTCAAAACGCACGGAAACGCGAGCCACCAAGACGCTGGACCAGAGATTTTCAGAAATCACAGCACCAAAACCGGGTTACCGGTTTTGAGAAACCGGGTTCCCGGTTTTGAGAAACCGGGTACCCGGTTCCGACGCTGTGTCGTGAACCAAGACGCCACATGTTGCGTTGAAGAGGGTGGTACCAGCTCCAAAACCGGGTTCCCGGTTTTGCGAAACCGGGTTCCCGGTTTCTCCTGGACATCCAACCTCTTTTTCTTCTGTTTTCGCTAAATCGACCCCAAACTCATGTCCTTTTTACCCCTGAAATCATCAAAAACAACTACCCTTCCTCATTTCTTAATAATAAACACTAAAATTACGAAAATCAAACTAATCTAAATTGCAAAAATTTAAAAACTCAGCTAATATACAAGTAATTGGCTTTTGTTTAACGTCGTTAAGCTCGACGGGTTACCTCACGCTTCTAAGGAGTCTCGCGGAGGTACATGACCTCCCCGGGATGTGGATCTTCCGAGTGGTTGGTATCTTCACCTCCATGGTATATCTTTAATCTATGACCGTTCACCATAAAGGTACGGTTCTCTAACAGATGTTCTATTTCTATCGCCCCATGAGGTGTAACTTTGGTCACAATGTATGGACCTGACCACTTAGATCTTAACTTACTCGGAAAATTGCTGAACTTTGAATTATACTTCAGTACTTTTTGCCCCACTTCAAAGTTCTTTGTACGAATCCGATTGTCATGCCATTTCTTTGTGTTTTCTTTGTAAAGTTTGGCATTTTCATAAGCATGCAATCGGAATTCGTCAAGTTCATTAAGCTTCATCATACGATTCTTTCCGGCTAAGATCGGATCTAAGTTCAACTGCGCAATCGCCCAATAGGCACCCATTTCAAGCTCTAAAGGTAAGTGACAAGCCTTACCATACACCATACGATAGGGAGATGCACCAATTGGAGTTTTGAACGCAGTACGATAGGCCCACAACGCATCATCTAACTTCATTGACCAATCTTTTCTTGTAGGACCAACAGTTTTCTCTAGAATTGACTTGACTTCACGATTCGAGACTTCAGCTTGACCATTGGATTGTGGATGATATGCGGTAGATACACGGTGTCTTACTCCATATTTCTCTAGAACAGTCTTCAGATATTTATTAACGAAATGAGATCCTCCATCGCTAATAATCACTCTAGGTGTGCCATGTCTAGTGAAAATATGTGATTTCAAGAATTTGATCACCACTCGTGAATCATTAGTGGGTAAAGCCACCGCTTCTACCCACTTAGACACATAATCAACCGTTAATAAGATGTAGAGGTTACCATTTGAAGGAACGAAAGGACCCATAAAGTCTATACCCCAAACATCAAATATCTCAACTTCTAACACATTATTCTGTGGCATCTCATCCCTCTTGGATATGTTTCCGGTAAACTGGCATCTCGAGCATTTCTTAACATATTCATGACAATCTTTAACAAGAGAAGGCCAGTAAAAACCTGATTGAAATACCTTCGCAGCAGTTCTGTCTCCTTTGAAATGTCCTCCATATAATGAATCATGGCATCCAGCTATAATGGCTTCAGTTTCCTCCCTTGCTACACATCTTCGTATCATTTGGTCAGCACAAACTTTGTAGAGGAAAGGATCCTCCCAAAAGAACTGTCTAGCACGATGAGCTAACCTCTTCCTTTCTTGATAAGTAGAACCTTCAGGGAAAACACCACTCACCACTAAATTCGCAATATCTGCATACCATGGAGCTTCATAATCTCGAACAACGAACAAACTCTCATCAGGAAACTCTTCTCTAACTGCTTCAGTACCACTATTCATCTCTGAACCCTCTAAACGCGATAGATGATCTGCAACCTGATTCTCACAACCCTTTCTATCTTTGATCTCTAAATCGAACTCTTGAAGTAATAGCACCCATCTGATTAACCTTGGTTTTGCATCCTTATTTTCCATAAGGAATCTGATCGCGGAATGATCTGTATAAACAATAACTTTCGCTCCAAGAAGATAAGAGCGAAATTTATCAAACGAATACACAACTGCTAGTAACTCTTTCTCTGTAACTGTGTAATTAATCTGATCACCACTAAAAGTTTTACTAGCATAGTAAATCGAATGAAAAACTTTCTCTTTTCTCTGTCCTAACACAGCTCCCATACACAAATCACTCGCATCACACATAACCTCAAACGGTAAATTCTAATCTGGAGGTAATACTATAGGAGCAGAAATAAGTTTTTCTTTGATTGCTTTGAAGGCCGCTAAACAAGCTTCATCAAAAAGGAATTTGGAATCCTTTTCGAGTAAGTTGCATAACGGTTTAGCAATCTTAGAAAAATCTTTGATAAATCGCCTATAGAAGCCAACATGGCCCAGAAAACTCCTTACCCCTTTAACAGAAATAGGAGGGGGAAGAGTTTTAATTACCTCAATCTTCGCTCTATCAACCTCTAATCCAGCACTCGAAACCTTGTGACCCAGAACAACACCTTCGCGAACCATGAAATGACACTTCTCCCAGTTCAGCACCAAATCTGTTTATTTGCATCTTACCAACACTTTCTCCAAGTTATCCAAACACTTATCAAAAACATCACCAAACACGGAGAAATCGTCCATAAACACTTCTAGGAAATTATCAATCATATCCCAGAAGATGGCCATCATGCATCTCTGAAAAGTAGCTGGAGCGTTACATAACCCAAATGGCATTCTACGACATGCAAAAGTACCAAATGGGCATGTAAAGGTAGTCTTATGTTGATCTTCTGGAGCCACGTAAATCTGATTATACCCGGAGTAACCATCTAGGAAGCAATAGTACTCTCTTCCGGCTAGTTTATCTAACATTTGATCAATGAAGGGCAAAGGAAAATGATCTTTTCTGGTGGCTTTGTTCAGATTTCTGTAATCCATGCAAACTCTCCAACCAACTACCGTTCATGAAGGAATCGCCTCATTTTTATCATTAAGAATTGTTGTCATCCCTCCTTTCTTTGGTACACATTGAACTAGACTCACCCATTCACTACTCGAGATGGGATAAATGATCCCCGCATCTAAAAGCTTGATCACCTCTTTCTTCACTACATCTTTCATCACAGGCATTAATCTCCTTTGACATTCAACTGAGCGTGCATTGTCATCTTCAAGTATGATTTTGTGTTGACAATAGGATGGACTAATGCCTTTGATATCAGCAATTGTCCAACCTATTGCCTCTCTGTTGGCTCTCAACACACGCAACAGTTTATCTTCTTGGGACCTGTTAAATTAGCTGAAACAATAACAGGTAGAGTTTCATTAGTACCTAAATCTGCATACCTCAAGTGTGCTGGCAAGGGATTTTCTTCCAATTCTGGAGAAGATTCAATTGAAGGCTTCTTTTTAGGAATGATCTCCCCCGGTTCCCTCACAGGTTCATAGGCAAGACGCCTATACTTCGGATTTTCAGAATTGAGAGCTGCCACTGTTTCGGCAAGCTCTTCCATCATCTCAGGAATATCTACTGTTAAAGTGGCCTGCAAAATATCATCATAATTAAAACAATCAAATACCTCTTGCGATGCCTGCTCAACTACATCCATTCGGAAGCAATCTTCTTGAGAATCTGGAAATTTCATTGCTCGGAACACATTGAATTTGACTTCCTCGTCTTGTATCCTCATCGTTAATTCGCCATTCTCTACATCAATCAAAGTACGATGGTCTTCCCAAAATAATGGGGACATATCTATCCGCGTCGTATTCAAGTATAACGAAGTCAACGGGAAATATAAGTGTACCTGCCTTAACGAGGACATCTTCAATTCGGCCTTCTGGATGTGCAAGAGACCTGTCTGCCATTTGCAAGACCATAGAAGTAGGTCTTGCTTCTCCAATTTTTAGCTTATCAAAGATCGATTTGGGCATCAAATTGATGCTTGCACCCAAATCGCATAGCGCTTTTCCTTCCCATTCTTCCCCAATCGATATTGGAATGGTGAAACTCCCCGGATCAACTAACTTTGGAGGTAATTTACTCTGGAAAATCGCACTACACTCTTCAGGAAGTCCAATCATCTCATAATCACAATAAGGCCTTTTATTAGTGAGGACCCTCTTCAAAAACTTCGTATACTTGGGAATATTTCGAATAGCCTCTAGTAACGGAATATTAATACTTAGGCCCTTCACTCTATTAAAGAACTTTGAAAATTCAGCCAAATCACCCTTTTTTTGAACTCGAGATGGAAACGGTGGTGGAGGGCGATTACTAACAACATCATCTTTCTTCTTTGGAATCTCAATCGGCCTTTCTATTTCTTCGATCTCAACCTCTTTCTCTTTCTCTTTCTCACCCACTTCCTTTTCTTTTCTCGGAACTTCTTTTTCTTTCATAACAGGAAAAGGAGGTGGAGGGAGGTTCTTACCACTTCTTAATGTAACTGCTTTACAATCTTCATGTTGTCTCGGATTTTCTGTGTCACTAGGAAGTTGCCCTTGTGGGCGCTGATTAAGTTGTTTTGCAATTTGGCTCATTTGATTTTGTAATAGCTTCATATTTGCGTCAGATGCTTGTTGAAGAGTAATTAAGCTTTCTACGGTTTTCTGAAGGGTAACTACATCATTTTGTGGTTGAGCAGGTAAGGCTTTTTGGTTCATGGTTTCATCGTAAGTGTTTTGAGGAGCTTGTCTTTGCACATAATTACCCTGATTCTGTCCTCCTTGATAATTGTTGTGTGGTCTTGGATTGTAATTGTTGCCTTGGGGACGCGGCTGATACGCATATGTAGGATTGGCTGCCCCATTAGGATTTGAGTATTGAAACCCGGGATGGTTTCTGTTAGGCTGATATCCATTCCCACTTGAATTAAAGTTACCTCTATTAGACACAAACATCACAGGTTCTTGGTTATTCGGACAATTTTCCTCATCATGATCATCTACCTTGCAAATCGAACACATATAAACTTCTTGTGCAACTTGCACAACTACCTTCTTACCCGAAAAACCCTCTTTTACAGCTAGTGTAAGCTGCTCTAGTTTAGTTTGAAGCTTATTCTCAAGCGTAGCAAGCTTTTCATCGATATTAACATTATTCACTCCTTTAACCGGGGTTCTCACTGAAGTCCACCCAACTTCATTCTTTACTTTTCTTTCCAAAATGATTTTTGCATGAACGGGTTGAACTTGAAGAAATCCCGCACCACATAGCAAATCCAATTTCTCTTTTGAGGTCCCATCAAGGCCTTTGTAAAATACTTTTAGTTGTTGTTGTTCTGTAAAGCCATGATCGGGAACCCTTCGTAAACACATCTTAAATCTTGTCCAACTCTTACCCAAAGTTTCATCATATTCTTGACAGAAATGTGTTAATTCAAGTTGATCATCTAACCTCATGTTACTTGGGTAATATCTATCAAAGAAAGCAGTTTCTAATTGGTCCCAGTTCGTTATCTTCGTAGGTTCTTGCGAATCGTGCCATTTACTCGCTCCATCAATAACAAAAAATCGAAACGCAGCATAATACATCTGTTCTTGTGAAACTCCTTGTGTGATATAAGAATCACATATTTGTTTGAACTTCTGTACTGCTCGGATAGGATCTTCTCCAACTCTACCGCGAAATTTTCCAAAATTTTGGAATTGAGCTAGCATACCTGAATCAGGACGAAACCTTGGAACATTTATATCTGGAGCACCTATTCCTAGAGCAGGAACACGGAAAGGAACTTCTTCTGGACCATTAACAAACCATGGATCTTGATTAATTACTATCTGAGCTTGGACTTGATGATTAGGATTTAGTGGCGCTAAAGGTTGGCCATTTGCGTCTAGCTGGCCTTGTCCATTATTTCGTTGGTTCTGAATGTTGATATTTTCCATTCTGTTGATTAATTCTTCTACTTCTAAGGTTTCTTGTTCTCTTCTTCTCTTGTTAGCAAGTCTGATTAACGATTCTGGATTATTAAGGATCGGAGGTGTTGGCTCTAGATCCTTAAAGAGTCTTCTTCGCATACACCAAACCTAAAAACCTGAAAAAGATGAACAAACAAAAAGCGTAAAACTGAAATAAAAATAAATGCAACTATCACTAAAGGTTAAACACCGTTGTCACACGCTACCGTCCCCGGCAGCGGCGCCAAAAACTTGGTGGTCCTTTGTGTGTTTTAAAATAAATGCAAATGTAATCGAACCACAACCGCAAGTGTACGGTTGTCCCAAGTAGTAATAATGATTCTAGGATCGTTCGCAGGGACGATTTGGTTAACTACAATGTTTATCAAGTAATGAATGGTTGCACTTATGAAAACAAGTAAAGAAATAATGATTGATTTGGTTTTTGTGTTAATTCTAATTAATGAAAGACTAATTATAAAATGCAAATAAATAGTAAAACGCAAGTAAATAAGTGTAAAACGCAGTATGAGAAGATAGCACTTGAGAACGCAAGGGATCCTCCTAATTCTATTTCATAACTTGTTCTGTTTAAGGGCTAAATTGGTCAATTACAATGGTCGGGATTCTAAATTCCTTATACCCCCGTCAGGGTGGATTATAAGGCTATCCTAGAGCGTCACTAGTCCCGTCAGGGTAAATATGATCCAATTTTAGATGTTTAAGAATTTTACCTCATTGGCCCTAAAATTAGCTAGGTTCGTCAGAATCACTAGCTTCTATTTTAGATTGAATAATTGGTTCCGTACCTAAACCCTCCGTCAGGATGATCCACACGCCACATATGTGGAATAGCCTAGATACTAACACATGTTCTTAGTTCATGACTCTAAAAACAGTAAATAATCCAAAATTATAGAAAAGAGTAAAAGTCCCAATCTAATTTAATTTAACAGAAACCCAAATTCTAAATATGAAATTCAATAGAATTGGGAATTACTCATAAAGCATTCTCAAGCACTAAAATGTGATTAGCTCATACTAATTAAAAAGAAAACTAAATTAATTGAAATGGAATTCATATTTGATTACAGAATTAAAATTAAAAGAAACCTAATTTCCGGAATTGGAATGACTAAGAACGGAGATATAGACCCTCTCCAGCTCTTGCAGCTTCTTCTTTCTTCCTTCCGTTGCTTCTCTCTGATGTTTTTAATTTGTAAAAGGTGAATTCTCCGAAAAATAGAAGTCAAGAGCTCCTTTTATAAGTGTAAAAACGGATTAGGGCTTGGACCTAAAAATAAAACACTAATTAAATGTCCAAGCCCAATTTCTAAGCCCAAAATCCCGTAACTGCTGATACACCTTCACTAAAATGGCTTTTCCTGCTTCGTTATGACTCCGATTGACTTGATTCCAGTTGCTAAAGTTCTGTAACTCGATAAGGAATGTTTTCCCTTCAAAGGTCAGCGACTAAATCATCTCTTAAGCGCCTTGAAATCAGAAATCTTTGGCCTGGAAAACAGATTTGCTGCTCTAAAAACAATTCTTTCGGGATTTATATTCAAGTCTTTACTCCATATCACGATCTTTGACTCTCTTCTCGGATTCCATTCCTAGCTAATAATTAAAACCTACAAACTTTTCACTAAAACACACAAGATTACGCGCAAAAGTTTAATAAATCAAAATTACTAGAAATAAAATTGAAATTCCGGATTTTACATTTTTAACTCAAAAGTCTATTAAAATAATCAAATAAACATAAAAATGATGTCTCCCAAGGGTCGAAAATAAGAACAATTAGGGAGACATCACTAATCTCGAGAAAAATTCCATCGCATCCAAAAATGATTGTTGCTCCCAAGTTGACAACTAGCATATTTTGATGTGGCACATCTCCTGAAATTTTGGTATCTCATATATACATGACGAGACTGTAATTTCAGTTCGACTTTAACATATTACTATTATAAAAAAGACATACATAAATATATATATACCGTCCAAAAAAAATGAAAGTTTGACGGACCCGTCAAAGCTAATCATATGAAAATATGCTTAAATAATGACATCACTTTCTATGTTTGGGCAAACAAAAGATACCTTTTGAAGCTTGAATTTCTCACAAGCCATAAGAAAATCCTTGTTTTCTTGTTTCTCAATTCTCATGCATATATTATATTTCCTTGTAAAGAAAAAGCAAAAACAAAAGTAAAGAGATACCACCACCTAAGAATTAGCAGCATACCAAACGATCAAGATTCGCTTTTCATTTGTTCTATTACCATCTTTTTTCTGATGTCTCTCTATATATATAATAGAAAAACCTTTAATTTCATTACAGACATTCTCTCCCCTCCTCACCCTCCTCTTCTTTCCACTCACCGGACTCCTCTCCTCTCTTTCTAAGCGTTTTTATCATTGTCACATATTAACCATTTCTTTGATAGGTTATCCTTTTTTAGTCAAATAAGACAACTTGATAGGTTATTACGTTGATAATTCTTTCGTGGAGATAAGAATTTTTTGCACCATTTCTTGTATTAGCAATTCACAAAGTAAAGACATGAATATTATATACATGATATGCTTATTCTGATAACCAACATATTTGTTTTGCAAGAGTGTTGAATTATAGGTGGAGATGGTTACTCATACATGAGAGGAAGCTCCGGAAATATCTTTCTAAAATATAAGGTACGTACAAGGCTATCTCGCTAGCGGTTTTTTTATTCATCAATGGTTATAAAGTCCTGTTTGTAGTCTTTGTTGGCACTAAGTGAGAAGCTTCACTAAGTGAGAAGCTTAATATGATTCATTAAAATATTAGGCCAACTAATAAGACTATTTTTTTTTTTTGATGACGAGGGTCCCGGGCTTACACCCGACTAGTCCCCCGGGAGATATGACTGCCTCCCCAACCATACCTCCAGGCAATCAGAACTAGGTTGCCCATGTTCTGGGGAGGGTTTCGGACCTTGGAAACTTTCCAAACATAATAAGTTTCTGCCGCCTGCGGGATTCGAACCATGTACCTCTCACTTGAGAGAACTTTCCAAACTCTAATAACTTTCTGCCGCCTGCGGGATTCGAACCCTGTACCTCTCACTTGAGAGATAGAGCCCTGGCTAGATGAGCTAGCTCACCTGGTTCTATGACCAAATTGTTTGCACTTGAGGCCTCAATATAATTCAACAATAAGACGGTCTATTTATAAAGTTTGATTATATTAAAATATATTTTATTCAATTATTTATTCACTTATCACTTGATAACAAATAGGGCGGATGGTTTATAGAGTTTCTATATTTTAATGGTTGACCGTGTGAAGGAAAAAGTAAGAAAGTTGATACAAAATCTAGAAAGTAGTGATAAACAACAGGGTATGCAAATCAAAATAAGATACGGAGAGCCGAGTCGAGTTGATCTAAGATCCGATTTTTGATGGAATAATTTACTTTTCGTGTATGCTACTGCCACCAAGCTTTAGATTCAACCACTTCAGTTTCTCTCTCCCCATTATGGGAGGAGATTTAGCAAACTGAAATAGGAGGATTACTTGTATACACTATCAAGAGGGTTTAATTAAAGATCAAACAATATTATTAAAAAAAAAATTCTAACACTTCAATTTTTCAAAATTTTGTAACTTCTTTTTATAAAAACAACCCATTGAACAACAACAGAAGGTACCACCACAAGTCAAACTACCATAAAAAAACTAACATCGATAAACACTACAACTGATGTATGCAAAAAGATAAAGACTACAACTAGTGTGGTTTTTTCAACTAAAAAATACATAAAAAAAACCCCGAGCTGCTCAGCAAGATCCATAGCTCGGGGGTTTAACACAATCATTTCCATGGCATGCCTAACCCAGGCATGCCATCATCTCGAGTCACTCTCCTTGGTAATGGTGGCGGACCTCCACCAGACGATTCACTCTCAGTTGATGGAGAGCTACTGACCATTCTTCCACCACCTTCTCCTCTGTCACCATCAGAGGCGTTCACCATCGCCGCAGCTGCGGCACGTTTGCTTTCCTTTTTCGCTTCAGAAATGAAACTGGCACATGAAATCTCTACAAAAACCAATTTTAGTGAAGTGTTTTGATCCAAAAATGAAATAAAATTGACAAGTATGAGAAACAAACCTGTACATGTGAGTTTGCAATCACTAACCCAGCCACCCCGCCACCAGCGAACTTACCTTCTTCATTGCACAGTGTGATGCTTAAACCACCAGTTCTGCTTGGCTGGCCATCAACGTCCCTCAATATGAAGGACCCACTAAGCAAATATCAGAAAATTAAAAAATTCGTATTTTTGGATAAAATAAATTAATATTTACGTCTATAATATTTTTTTGAAATTTTTTAATTTTTATAATTTTTTCAATTTTTTTTTTGAACTTACCTTTATAAATGGAGTTATTAGATAATCAATCTTGAAAAATTACATCCACGTAGTATGTTTTACCTTTTCTCTCATTGTTGACTCTGTTTTCGTTGATAATTGAAATGACATGACCATTGATCTTTTAATTTAAATAAAAAATGATTTTTGCATATATATCACCTGTAAAAAGATCAAATTCAATCATTGTATGATACCCAATATGAATTTTAATTTTTTTTAACAGATCTGTTAAATAAAATACAATCTCAACAAAATTTACGAAAAAACCAAAAACAAATATCTAACTTAAAAGGGAGAAAATCGGAAAATATTTACCAAATAAACAGTCAATAAAAATAGCAATAAAATTCGTGCAAGTTTCTCCATATTGAAGTTGTAAGCAGTAATTAAAATCCATATGATTAAACTTTTATTATCGAAAATTTATAGTGAATAAAAAATTTACCACAACTTCACAATATGTTAACAGTCAATTAATCATCAATTCTATAGTATAGCAATAATTAATTTATTATCAGATCTAGAAAAAAAGATAAAAAATATTTGATATATGTAAAATTAATCTATATAAAGAGAATGATTTACAAGGACCTTATATAGATAATATTATCTATGCTAGATGAGTTGGAAGAGAAAATGATGACGTTGAAGGGCGTGGCGTTTTCAAAAACTATTTGCCATCGTTGACGGATCTGAGGGGGACTGAGTCTTGAGATGAGAAGAAGGTGTCGTAAGTGGAGTTGATAAGAACTGTAATTAACAGAGATAAGGAAATGGGGTTCTGGTTGAGAGTGTGAGGGAAGAGAGTTGTGATGTGGAAATAGGAAGTTTAGATATAACCTTAATTTGATTTTTAATCCTTTTAATTATTTATTTTATAGTTTTTGACCTGTTTAATTTTTAGAGATTGACCACTAGGATCTCGACACGAGTTTTATTGAGACAAATAAGCTACTTGATTTTACCATTCTTTTAGAATAACATTTAATAAAAAAATTACTAAAATATATATAGATAAAATGCCTACATTAATCTTTTTACTAGTTTTAACCTGTTCCCTGAACTATTCGTGTTTTGACACGACACCCTTTATTTTTTAAAGTTATCTTGAACTTTAGATATACGCCCTTCTTACCTATTTTTTTTCCCCGTCAATTTCTACTCCACAGTCATATTTAATCATTTAAAATTCAAAAAATTTACAAAAATTCTCAAACTCTAAAAAATATTTAAATAATTTTTCAAATATTATTTAACCCATTATACATCATCTAAAAAACCCTAAGTTTATTATTTTATTTATACCCACCTTCAATTTTATTATTTAATCCCATCAACTTTAAAAATCAAATGAAACCCCAATATTTATCATTTTCTTTGCACCCACCTCCTCACCCATCCACCTATTTAACCACATACGTTTTGAAAAAAAAAATTAAAAAATGAACTCTCAATATTTTGTAAGCTTTTTGCACACGCCTCTCCACTCCAATCCATTTTATCTCACCCCATTCCTCATTAAGATAAATGATCATATACGTCTCTTGACATACACAAATGCATACACATCTCAGTCATCCATAACCAATAACTATGATAGAAGCACCTATTTTGGGTAACAAAATGATTTTCAATAATCAATAAAATGGATTCACATATAATAATCAATTACAAATTGTTGGATTAAAGTTATATAATTATTAACTTTAATCGTATAATCTTTAATCTGATTATGTTCTTTTAGGAGAAGTGGAAGAGACTTAGAATAATATAGAGGATAAGCTAAGACTCTTCCCATTCCCTTTGAGAAGTAGAAAAGACAACTTTGTGAAGGTTTTTGTCCCACATAGGAGGTGAGTAAGAAATTTTATCTATATAAAATAACTTACCTATGTATTCCTATCATAATAGCTAGTCACTATGGAAGCTAAAAGGGAACAAGGAAGCCCCACACACGCGCACCACCACCACCACCACCCCCGGCCCGGCACCGGTGACGGCGACGGCGACGGCGACGGCGACGGCGACGGCGACGACGACGTCGTGGGCCGTGGGCCGTGGGCTCGTGGTGGAGTTGGGGGGTTAGGGAGTCAAAAAATGAAAAATGAAAAATGAAAAATGAAAAATGAAATGGGTTTTCCTATCAGCTCTTATAGTGGTCGTTGACAATTCAAACTCAAACGTAAAGACAAGTCTCCACCAATCACGCACGCGTTAAAGAAGAAGAGTATTCCAGCAGCTGTTACAAGGACATAGTCAACACGTGGGAATATCAAAGTCAAGTCAACCAGCTGTTATAGAGTATAAAAACGTGGAGATTAAGAGCCAATCAAAACCGTCAACCCAATCAAATCAATTACGGGAGGTAATCAAGGGCCTTAATGGGGACGTTTCTGAATTGGTTTGACTCCTCACCTCTCCCCTATATAAAGAGCTCCCACTCCACCCATACCAGCTACGAAATACAACAGAAAGAACAAACACTCTGCCTCACGTTCTCTCAAAAAACGCCAAGTTAGTTTCGTTTTTTCGTTAGAGATACCGGTACGCCAGAATATCTTTTTAACAACTGTTGGTGTAATAGTTGTTGTTTTCTTTTCGTGTAAGTGTATTTCTTTTCCGTGTAATCGTTTATTTTTTTGTAATCGTTATTCATTTTTCTGTAATAGTTAGTTTACATTAAAATCGAATTTTATTTCTTTTGTCAAAACCGGTGATTATTTTAATCACAATTTAAAAAGATATTCATTTTCTTTTTTCACCGGTTATTTTCTGAAATGGCTCTTCCTATTTCGACTGTTGGTTCTTCTTTGAACACAAAGCCACTTCTCGACGTGAACAAGTTGGAACCCCTTAATGGTTCTAACTACAAGCGTTGGGCGAAAAAAATTATGATTTGCCTTGAACAGTATGAACTCAAGTTTGCTATAGTCGAGGCTCCTCCACTTTTGGAAATTGGAGCTCATACTGAACAAGAGCTAGCTAGGCATGCTGCCCTCGAATCCAGGTTCAAAAGAGTTAATACCATGGCTCGGGGCTGGATGTTGAACAACGTTACCAATCCCATCTTTGATCTCCTTGCAAAAGAGACATCGACAAAGATCATATGGGAAACTCTCGAGAAGAAATATAGGGTTGATGACTCTGGTAAGAAAAAGTACGTAACTGGGAACTGGTATAGGTTTAGACTCACGGATCAGAAACCCATGACTGAACAACTTCATGTGTACGAGAACCTATGCGCGGAGGTAATCGCCGAAGGCATGAAGATGTTAGAAATTCTTCAAGCCAACATTTTGCTTGATAATTTTCCCCCATCTTGGAGTGAATACCGCAACCACCTCAAACACAAAAAGAAGGAAACGACTCTCCGAGATCTCATCAGCGACATTCAAGTCGAAGAAGCCAATCGACTCAAGGATAAGTCAATCTCTTTCCCTTCTCATTCCTCGAAAGCTAATCTCGTCAAAGTTTCTGGCCAAAGTAACAAAGATAGGTTCAAAGGGAAGGGAAAGCAACAAGGCTCCAACAAGTCGAAGTCTGGGGGAAACAAGAACCGCGGCAACTCCAGCAAACAAGGTGGAGGATTCAAAACTTCTGGTAAGATTCAAAAACCTAAAGGGGCCTGTTATTGTTGCGTAAAAGAAGCACATAGAGGTTTCGAATGTCCCCTTAGGGATGGCCAGGGTCCCAAAGCTGCCGCTAATCTGACTGAGACAGAAGAAATAATTGTCGCGGTAATGGTTGAGGTAAACTTTGTAGAGAACAAGAGTTAGTGGATCCTTGACACTAGAGATTCTCGACATTTTTGCGAAAACAAAGCCCTGTTCAAGAAATTCAAAAAAGTAACTGATGGTGAGTGTGTATACTTGGGTGACTCTTCTACCGCTACAGTTCTTGGGAAAGGTCAGGTTCCCCTGAAACTCATCTCTGGTAAGATTCTTGAACTAAATGATGTTCTCTTCGTCCCCTCTCTCCGTAGGAACTTAGTTTATGGGGCTCTTCTTAACAAAGTAAGTCTAAAACTTGTTTTCAAGGGGGGAAAGTCATTATCACCAAAAATGACGAGTTCGTGGGGAAAGGGTACTTAAATAATGGCTTGTTTGTGTTAAACACTGTAACCCTTAATGAGAATGCATCTAATTCTGCTTATATTGTTGAGTCTGTTCAAACGTGGCATGGTAGACTAGGTCATTTAAATGTTGCATCTATTAAAAGGCTTAAAAATCTTGGACTAATACCCCTTCACAATGTGGATGACTTTGAAAAATGTCAAATATGTGTAGAGTCCAAACTTGCGAAAAAACCTTTTAAACCCGTTACCACGAGACAAACTAAATTGCTTAAATTAGTTCATTCGGACTTAGCTGATTTTAAAAACTCCGCTACTAGAGGAGGAAAACTTTATTACATTAACCTTCATAGATGACTAGTCTAGGTTTACTAAAGTGTATCTTCTTAAAACTAAAGATGAGGCGGAACATGCGTTTTTAAAATATAAAGCCGAAGTTGAAAACCAACTAGACTGTAAAATCAAACAACTTAGGTCTAATAGAGGAGGCGAGTATAGTTCTAATTCCCTTAAAGAGTTTTGTGAAACAAATGGGATTATCCACGAACCCTTATACATCCCAACAAATCGACAAAGCAGAAAGAAAAAATAGTGCCCTTAAAGAGACCATGAATGCCATGTTAATAAGTTCAATTTTACCAAACAACATGTGGGGGGAAGCTGTCCTATCACCCTGTTATGTACTTAATAGGGTACCACATAAATCCCTAGAAAATACCCCTTATGAGACGTGGAAGGGTTTTCCACCAAACCTGAAATTTTTAAAAGTGTGGGGGTGCCTAGCCAAAGTCAAACTACCTGATATTAAAACTGTCACCGTTGGACCCAAAACCGTTGACTCAATTTTCATAGGGTACGCTCAGAATAGTGCAGCATACAGATTCTTGTCCTTAGATGATAACTCTATTAGTGAATCTAGAGATGCTGAGTTCTTTGAACATGTTTTCCCTTTGAAAAATTTAAATACTATCAATGCTTCTTTACCTGTTGATAACTTATCTACTAATGATGTTTTACCTCTTTGTGATGTTTTTCCTAACCCCTCCACTTCCATGGAGCCTAGTAGTATTCCTGAGGAAGAACCTAGGAGAAGTAAGAGGAGTAGGATCGAGTCCAGCTTTGGCCCTGACTTTATAACAGCCTTTATGACCGAAGGTTTTCACATTGACCTATTAAACGAACAAGTAGTCAACTACCTCCTCATGGAGGAAGACCCAAAAACTTATGACGGTGCTTTAAAATCTATATATGCTAGTTTTTGGAAAGAGGCCATTAATAGTGAACTTGAGTCAATTAAAAGTAACCATACATGGGAATTAACGGACTTACCTAGGGGTAGCAAACCTATTAGTTGCAAATGGATTTTTAAGAAAAAGTTGAGACTCGATGGCTCAATAGAAAAATTCAAAGCAAGACTTGTTATTAAGGGCTTCACCCAAAAGAAAGGTTTAGACTACTTTCACACTTACTTCCCTTGACCAAAATTGCCACGATAAGAACCCTTATTGCTATAGCCGTCATTCACAAACTTGTAATACATCAAATGGATGTCAAAACCGCATTCCTGAATGGAGATCTACATGAAGAGATCTACATGGCTCAACCTGAAGGGTGCGTGGTCCCTGGTCAAGGGGACAAAGTGTGTAAGTTGAAAAAATCCTTGTATGGTTTGAAACAAGCACCGAAAAAATGGTATGAAAAACTAGATATTACTTTCATTTCAGATGGTTTTGTAGCTAACACTTCTCATTCATGTGTTTACTCCAAGGTAACAAATTCAGAGTGTGTTATCATCTGCCTCTATGTAGATAACATGCTCATCTTTGGTACTACTATTTATATTATAAATAAGACTAAACACTTCTTGTCTTCCAGATTCGACATGAAAGATATGGGAGAAGCTGATGTAATACTTGGGGTAAAAATCATTAGGAGCAGTAATGGTATTCCCTGAATCAGTCTCATTACGTAGAAAGGATGCTGAAGAAGTTCAATTCCTTTAAGATAACGCCTGTAAACACTCCTAATGATTCCAGCATTCATTTATCCAAACACGTTGGGGATGCTGTATCCAAAAATGAATATGCTAAGATCATAGGGAGTGTGATGTTCTTGATGAACTATACTCGACCCGATATTGCCTATGCCGTGAGTAGACTTAGTCGCTATACTCATAACCCGAGTAGTGACCACTGAGTTTCACTTCTCCATCTATTGAAATACCTGAGGGGTACCATTGATCTAGGCTTGCACTATAACAAATTATCTGCAGTCCTTGAGGGATTTTGTGATGCAAACTGGATCTCTGACAATGACAAAGTAAACTCCACCAGTGTCTATGTGTTCTCCTTAGGGGGAGGTGCTGTATCGTGGAAGTCTTCCAAACAGACTTGTATAGCATGCTCCACCATGGAGTCTGAGTTCATAGCACTAGAGTTAGCTGGGCAAGAAGCTGAGTTGTTGAGAAGTCTCTTATCAGATGTGCCACTTTGGGAAGGAAGTTCCAAACCTGAGTCTATCCATTGTGACTCACAAGCAGCCATTTGAGTCGCTCATAATAGCCCCTATAATTGGAAGAAGAGACATATTCGCATCAGACATGGGTCAGTAAGACAGTTACTGAAAAATGGTGTGATAGCCTTGGAATATGTACAATCAGAGAACAACCTAGCCGGTCCATTTACCAAAGGCTAAACCAGGAGAGAAGTCCTGGAGACGTCGAGGGGGATGGGATTGAAAACCATTAATGGGGAACATGTGACCAATGAGTCAATTTGACCCTATGGCTAAAAACAAAATTGTCTTAAAATATTCATAGCCACTTGTGGTGGTCCTGTTGAGAAGGACTTGATGAATAAGACGTACCGAGTGTTTAAACACATAGAGAATTCATAACCTAAATGGTGGTCCTTTCGAGAAGGACTTGATGAATTCACGGGTACTCACGAGACCCAAACTTCATAGTAGAATTTTAAAAGGAGACATCCTTAAAGAATCTTTAAATGAAGAAATCAAAAGTTCATAGCCCATAAAGGGTGGTCCTTAAAGAAGGGCTTGATGAACTGAAAGGGGATGTTTGACGGAACTATAGCTTTCAGTAGGGTAGAGTATGTGCTGTGGGGGTCTCGATTGAAAACCGTTAAAGTTCAAGAGTAAGTTCACTTAAACGGAATTCGGTGGTTGCCTCACTTCACTACGTGTCAATTCAAATTGTAAGATATTGCCAATTAAGTACAATTCACCCAAATACTGATAGGTATAGAAACCTGATCACTCTCTCTCCAAAAAGACCCTAAGTGGGGGATTGTTGGATTAAAGTTATATAAGTTTTAAATTTAATCGTATAATCTTTAATCCGATCATGTTCTTTTAGGAGAAGTGGAAGAGACTTAGATTATTATAGAGGATTAGCTAAGACTCTTCCCATTTCCTTTGAGAAGTAAAAAAGACAACTTTTGTGAAGGTTTTTGTCCCACATAGGAGGTGAGTAAGAGATTTTATCTATATAAAATAACTTACCTATGTAGTCCTATCACAATAGCTAGTCACTATGGAAGTTTAAAGGGAACAAGGAAGCCCCACACCCGCGCACCACCACAACCACCCACCCGCCCACCCGCATGGCACCGGCACCGACGACGGCGTGGGTCGTGGGCCGTGGGCTCGTGGGGAAGTTGGGGGGCTGGGGGGTTGGGGGGTCAGAAAATAAAAAATGAAATGGGTTTTCCTATTATCTTTTATAGTGGTCGTTGACAATTCAAACTCAAACGTAAAGACAAGTCTCCACCAATCACGCATGCGTTAAAGAAGAAGAATATTCCAGCAACTGTTACAAGAAGATAATCAACACGTGGGAATATCAAAGTCAAGTCAACCAACTGTTACAGAATATAAAAATGTGGAGATTAAGAGCCAATCAAAACCGTCAACCCAATCAAGTCAATTACGGGAGGTAATCAAGGGACTTAATGGGGACGTTTCTGAATTGGTTTGACTCCTCACCTCTCCCCTATATAAAGATCTCCCACTCTACCCATACTAGCTACGAAATACACCAGCAAGAACAAAACTCTGCCTCACCTTCTCTCTAAAATGCTAAGTCAGTTTCGTTTTTTCATTAGAGATACCGGTACGCCGAAATATCTTTTTAACAACCGTCGGTGTAATAGTTGTAGTTTTCTTTCTGTGTAGGTGTATGTCTTTTCCGTGTAATCGTTTATTTTCTTGTAATCATTATTTATTTTTCTGTAATAGTTAGTTTACATTAAAATCGAATTTTATTTCTTTTGTTTTGAGAAACCATTTCTTTTGTCAAAACCGGTGATTATTTTAATCACACAAATAACGACTATTTACATATTTTATTAGATGGTAAGTTTGAGTATTATACCATACTATGCTCTTGGAAAATAAGAAACTTGGGGGAGAGAGAAAAATGATGCCATATATTTAATTTTCGTCATCGCGTAAAAAAATATTTATTATGTGTAAATCCATGTTCTTCACTGTATTCAACATTTGATCGAATTGATACTGATTATTATGATTTTGAGTCTGGAACACAATGGAAGCTTAATAAATAATATTAATCGCGAGAGAAGTAATAAGTCACTAGAAAATTTATTAAAAACCATCAAAGAAGATTACATAGCTAGATGGGCAACTCCATATTAAAAATTTAAAAATTTAAAAAATATGTAATCACTAAAGAGGATAAAAGAAATTAAATTAAGAATTGTCTTGGGGATGTAAACTATATACTGTATGTTGTTTGAAATAAGGAGCCTCTAGAACTACTGTAATATATCCTATGTGAATGCTCTAAGTCCGACTATGTTCTTTCCATTTCTCATTGTAATTTTTGAAATGTAAAAAGATTATTCGAAAATTGTACTTTGTATACATGTAAGTGATACCTATGATACATTACATAGTTATATGTATAATAATTCTAAATTTGGAGAGAAGGTAATAACCATGGTAGATTATCTCTCTAACTAATGTAAAAATAAATATACGATATATAATATAGATAATCTGACACTCCCCCTCAAAATCAAGGGGTGAGAACGATATTATCTTGAGTTTAGAAATCAAATCCATAAAACGATATGTAGGGTGAGTTTTGGTGAAAATATCTATTAACAGGCCAGTAAAAGGTGTGTATTGAAGTCTCGTAGTACTTTGAGCAACATGTTGATGAATGAAACGAAAATAAAACTCAATATGAAGAGTGATCACATGAAAAATTTCATTATACAAATTTTTAGATCAATTTGTTACCATAATGAAGAATCATACCATGAGAATGAGGAGAACCCATATTTGAAAGGAGCCCGTTAGGCCATATCAACTCATGAGTAGCATCGACAAGTGTAAGATATTTTGTTTTGGTATTGGATCGAGCCAGAACTATTTGTTTTTTACTTCAACAAAAGATGAGATAATTACCTAACTGAAAATAGTACTCAGTTGTTGAGCTATTATCAGTGGGATCACCAGCCCAGACCGTATCTAAATAACCTTGTAAAATGAGTGATGAGCTCGCATAAAAGAATAACTATTTATAAGGTTACCCTTCATGTGACGCAAAAGGAAAATGAAAGTTGCATAGGGATTGGAGCGAGAAGCATACATAAACTGACTAACTAAGTGGACATCATAAGCAAGATCATACCGAGTGACTGTGAGATATATAAGACCAACCAACTACATATATATAGAGGGATCCTTAAAAGAAGTATACACACTGATGTACGACGAAAAGTAGGACCAAGAGAGTATATAATGTCTTACTATCAATGAGTCCATCACGAGCAATAAGATCTAATTAGTAGTTACCCTGGAAGAGATAATAGCCACCTGAATTAGACAAAACCTTAGTCCCAAGAACATAATTAAGAATTTTGAGATCCATCGTCTAAACATTTTAACCAAGATACTTATTAAGGTTAAAAATACCCCTTGAATCGTCTGATGTAATAACCATATCATCTACCAAAAAATAATAATAATATCATACCAACAAAAGAGTGATGAATGAAAAGAGAAGAGTCAAACTCACTTGAGGTAAATCCAAAACCATCAATGACATAATTAAATTTATAAAAATCAGGCTTGAGGTAAACCAAACTCACCAATTGAAGAGTCATGCTCGCTTGAGATAAATAGAAAAACACTAAGTCTCTATAATCAAATTTAATGATATGAGGCACATTCTGGCTAAAAACAAATTAGATTGTTGGCAAATAATAATGGATAATTAGTTCTATAAACCATTTGGACATTTAGGGTTTTCATAATGTAGTAGAAACTATTGTTATTAGAGATTATAAGGGTATGATATCTAAAAGAAGGAATACAATGATCTTCATAACAAATTTTTAACTATCATTATTTCACTTCACTAAAACGTGTCATTTAAGTTGGAAATTAACCTTTATTAAGTTAATTTAGATAAGTTCAATGTTTAGAATTGTCTAGATTCCGTGCAATTGAAAGATGACATGTATATGACTATTGGTTGAATTCATGTACTATGTTAGGATGATCCTATGAATAAAATGTGTTATAGTGTTGTGTTTTACTTGTATAAACTAGTAAAACAATATAAAATATAACGCAAAAATAAAATAAAATAAAAGTAAATAAAAATCTTGGGAAAAACTAAGGATTTGATGTTATTTTGGAGAGGAGGTGAGTTAATCTTGTGTTTTTATGGTGGAAAAGGGTAGGATTTGATGATATATAGAGTTTTTGTTGATGATTTTCGGAGGTGGGGAGGCTATTGGTGCGTTTTAGGTTAAAACTTGCAGAAGAGGCTAAGAAAACTAGGTTAAAACACCCAAAACCGACATCACAGCTTCAAAAACCGGGTTCCCGCATTTGTGAAATGCGGGTTCAAGGTTCCGCGTCGCTGTGACGGCGCGGAAAATTACTTAAAAGACTTTTTTATTTAATCTCAAAACGCACCAAGACGCTGGATCCCAAAACGCGGGGTCAGAACTTTTACTCGCCGAAACCGGGTTCCCGGTTTTGTAGAATGCGGGTACCCGGATTTTGTCGATGGCGCGAGCCAAGACGCACCAAGATGCAACTTCCCAAGACGCCGGGTCAGAGATTTTCAGAAGTTACAGCTCCGAAACCAGGTACCCGGTTTTGCCAAATGCGGGTTCCCGGTTTTGTGTCGATGGCGCGAATCAAAACGCAGCAAAACGCAAGCTGCCAAAAACGCTGGGTCAGAACTTTTCAGAAGTTACAGCATCAAAACCGCGTTCCCGCATTTGTGAAATGCGGGTTCCCGGTTCCGACGCTGTGTCGTGAACCCAAAACGCGAGGTGTTGCGTGTATAAGGTTGGTACCAGCCACAAAACCGGGTTCTCGGTTTTTGCAAAACTGGGTACCCGGTTTCTCGTGGACATCCAACTTATTTTTCTCCCATTTTCGCCTTATCGACCCCAAACTCGTGACCTTTTTACCCCTGAAATCATCAAAAACAACTACCCTTCCTCATTTCTTAATAATAAATACTAAAATTACGGAAATCAAACTATTTTACATTGCGAAAAATTAAAAACTCAACTAATATACAAAGAATTGGCTTTTGTTTAACGTCGTTAAGCTCGACGGGTTACCTCACGCTTCTAAGGAGTCTCGTGGAGGTACATGACCTCTCCGGGATGTGGATCTTCCGAGCGGTTGGTATCTTCACCTCCATGGTATATCTTTAATCTATGACCGTTCACCATGAAGGTACGGTTCTCTAGCGGATGTTCTATTTCTATAGCTCCATGAGGTGTAACTCTGGTCACAATGTATGGACCTGACCACTTAGATCTTAACTTACCCGGATAATTGCTGAACTTTGAATTATACTTCAATACTCTTTGTCCCACTTCAAAGTTCTTTGTACGAATCCGATTGTCATGCCATTTCTTTGTGTTTTCTTTGTAAAGTTTGGCATTTTCATAAGCATGCAATCGGAATTCGTCAAGTTCGTTAAGCTTCATCATACGATTCTTTCCGGCTAAGATAGGATCTAAGTTCAACTGCGCAATTGCCCAATAGGCACCCATTTCAAGCTCAAGAGGTAAGTGACAAGCCTTACCATACACCATACGATAGGGAGATGCACCAACTAGAGTCTTAAACGCAGTCCGATAGGCCCACAATGCATCATCTAACTTCATTGACCAATCTTTTCTTGTAGGACCAACGGTTTTCTCTAGGATTGACTTGACTTCACGATTTGATACTTTAGCTTGACCGTTGGATTGTGGATGATATGCAGTAGATACACGGTGTCTTACTCCATATTTCTCTAGAACAGTCTTCAAATATTTATTAACGAAATGAGATCCTCCATCGCTAATAATCACTCTAGGTGTGCCATGTCTAGTAAAAATATGTGACTTCAAGAACTTATTCACCACTCGTGAATCATTGGTAGGTAAAGCCACCGCTTCTACCCAGTTAGACACATAATCAACAGCTAATAAGATGTAGAGGTTACCATTTGAGGGAACGAAAGGACCCATAAAGTCTATACCCCAAACATCGAATATTTCAACTTCTAACACATTATTACGTGGCATCTCATCCCTCTTGGATATGTTTCCGGTAAACTGGCATCTCGTGCATCTCTTAACATATTCATGACAATCCTTAACAAGAGAAGGCCAGTAAAAACCTGATTGGAATACCTTAGCAGCAGTTCTATCTCCCTTGAATTGTCCTCCATAGAGTGAATCATGGCATCCAGCTATAATGGCTTCAGTTTCCTCCCTTGCTACACATCTTCGTATCATTTGGTCAGCACAAACTTTGTAGAGGAACGGATCCTCCCAAAAGAACTGTTTAGCACGATGAGCTAACCTCTTTCTTTCTTGATAAGTAGACCCTTCAGGAAAAACACCACTCACCACTAAATTTGCAATATCTGCATACCACGGAGCTTCATAATCTCGAACAACGAATAAACTTTCATCAGGAAATTCTTCTCTAACTGCTTCAGTACCACTATTCATCTCTGAACCCTCTAAACGCGATAGATGATCTGCAACCTGATTCTCACAACCCTTTCTATCTTTGATCTCTAAATCGAACTCTTGAAGTAGTAAAACCCATCTGATTAACCTTGGTTTCGCATCTTTCTTTTCCATGAGATATCTAATCGCGGAATGATCTGTATAAATAATAACTTTCGCTCCAAGAAGATAAGAGCGAAATTTATCAAATGAATATACAACTGCTAGCAACTCTTTTTCTGTAACTGTGTAATTTATCTGAGCACCATTAAAAGTTTTACTGGCATAGTAAATCGAATGAAAAACCTCCTCTTTTCGCTGTCCCAATACAGCTCCCATACACAAATCACTCGCATCACACATAACCTCAAACGGTAAATTCCAATCTGGAGGTAACACTATAGGGGCAGAAATAAGCTTTTCCTTAATTGCTTGGAAAGCCGCTAAACAAGCTTCATCAAAAAGGAATTTGGAATCCTTTTCGAGTAAGTTGCATAACGGTTTAGCAATCTTAGAAAAATCTTTAATAAAACGCCTATAAAAGCCAGCATGGCCAAGAAAACTCCTTACCCCTTTAACAGAAACAGGAGGGGGAAGAGTTTTAATTACCTCTATCTTCTCTCTATCAACCTCTAACCCAGCACTCGAAACCTTGTGACCCAGAACAATACCTTCGCGAACCATGTAATGACACTTCTCCCAGTTTAGAACCAAATCTGTTTCCTTACATCTGATTAACACTTTCTCCAAGTTATTAAAACATCTATCAAAATCATCACCAAACACGGAGAAATCGTCCATAAACACTTCAAGGAAATTATCGATCATATCCCAGAAGATGGCCATCATACATCTTTGAAAGGTAGCAGGAGCGTTACACAACCCAAATGGCATTCTGCGATATGCAAAAGTACCAAAAGGGCATGTAAACGTGGTTTTATGTTGATCTTCTGGAGCCACGTAAATCTGATTATACCCGGAGTAACCATCCAGGAAGCAATAGTACTCTCTTCCGGCTAGTTTATCTAACATTTGATCAATGAAGGGCAAAGGGAATTGATCTTTTCTGGTGGCTTTGTTCAGCTTTCTGTAATCCATGCAAACTCTCCAACCAACTACCGTTCTTGAAGGAATCGCCTCATTTTTATCATTAAGAATTGTTGTCATCCCTCCTTTCTTTGGTACACACTGAACTGGACTCACCCATTCACTACTCGAGATGGGATAAATGATCCCCGCATCTAAAAGCTTGATCACCTCTTTCTTCACTACATCTTTCATCACAGGCATTAATCTCCTCTGACCTTCAACTGAGCGTGAATTGTCATCTTCAAGTATGATTTTGTGTTGACAATAGGATGGACTAATGCCTTTGATATCAGCAATTGTCCAACCTATTGCCTCTCTGTTGGCTCTCAACACACGCAACAATTTATCTTCTTGGGGACCTGTTAAATTAGCTGAAACAATAACAGGTAGAGTTTCATTAGTACCTAAATACGCATACCTCAAGTGTGCTGGCAAGGGCTTTTCTTCCTATTCCGGAGGAGATTCAATTGAAGGCTTCTTTTTAGGAATGATCTCCCCCGGTTCCCTCACGGGTTCATAGGCAAGACGCCTATACTTCGGATTTTCAGAATTGAGAGTTGCCACTGTTTCGGCAAGCTCTTCCATCATCTCAGGTATATCTACTGTTAAAGCGGCCTGCAAAATATCATCATAATTAAAACAATCAAATACCTCTTGCGATGCCTGCTCAACTACATCCATTCGGAAGCAATCTTCTTGAGAATCTGGAAATTTCATTGCTCGGAACACATTGAATTTGACTTCCTCGTCTTGTATCCTCATCGTTAATTCGCCATTCTCTACATCAATCAAAGTACACCCCGTGGCTAGGAATGTTCTTCCCAAAATAATGGGGACATTCCTATCCGCGTCGTATTCAAGTATAACGAAGTCAACGGGAAATATAAGTGTACCTGCCTTAACGAGGACATCTTCAATTCGGCCTTCTGGATGTGCAAGAGACCTGCCCGCCATTTGCAAGACCATAGAAGTAGGTCTTGCTTCTCCAATTTTTAGCTTATCAAAGATCGATTTGGGCATCAAATTGATGCTTGCACCCAAATCGCATAGCGCTTTTCCTTCCCATTCTTCCCCAATCGATATTGGAATGGTGAAACTCCCCGGATCAACTAACTTTGGAGGTAATTTACTCTGGCAAATCGCACTACACTCTTCAGGTAGTCCAATCATCTCATTATCACAATAAGGCCTTTTATTAGTGAGGGCCCTCTTCAAAAACTTCGTATACTTGGGAATATCTCGAATAGCCTCTAGTAACGGAATATTAATACTTAGGCTCTTCACTCTATTAAAGAACTTTGAAAATTCAGCCAAATCACCCTTTTTTTGAACTCGAGATGGAAACGGTGGTGGAGGGCGATTACTAACAACATCATCTTTCTTCATTGGAATCTCAATCGGCCTTTCTATTTCTTCGATCTCAACCTCTTTCTCTTTCTCTTTCTCTTTCTCACCCACTTCCTTTTCTTTTCTCGGAACTTCTTTTTCTTTCATAACAGGAAAAGGAGGTGGAGGGAGGTTCTTACCACATCTTAATGTAACTGCTTTACAATCTTCATGTTGTCTCGAATTTTCTGTGTCACTAGGAAGTTGCCCTTGTGGGCGCTGATTAAGTTGTTTTGCAATTTGGCTCATTTGATTTTGTAATAGCTTCATATTTGCGTCAGATGCTTGTTGAAGAGTAATTAAGCTATCTACGGTTTTCTGAATGGTAACTACATCATTTTGTGGTTGAGCAGGTAAGGCTTTTTGGTTCATGGTTTCATCGTAAGTGTTTTGAGGAGCTTGTCTTTGCACATAATTACCCTGATTCTGTCCTCCTTGATAATTGTTGTGTGGTCTTGGATTGTAATTGTTGCCTTGGGGACGCGGCTGATACGCATATGTAGGATTGGTTGCCCCATTAGGATTTGAGTATTGAAACCCGGGATGGTTTCTGTTAGGCTGATATCCATTTCCACTTGAATTAAAGTTACCTCTATTAGACACAAACATCACAGGTTCTTGGTTATTCGGACAATTTTCCTCATCATGATCATCTACCTTGCAAATCGAACACATATAAACTTCCTGTGCAACTTGCACAGCTACCTTCTTACCCGAAAAACCCTCTTTTACAGCTAGTGTAAGCTGCTCTAGTTTAGTTTGAAGCTTATTCTCAAGCGTAGCAAGCTTTTCATCGATATTAACATTATTCACTCCTTTAACCGGGGTTCTCACTGAAGTCCACCCAACTTCATTGGTGTCGCCTAGGGTGTGATAAAAATAAGATCAATTTAAGTATGGAAAACTATGCACTCTCACCCTAGACAGGCACGGTACTGCAAGTATTACAGGACGTATGCAAGTTTTAATGATAAGTAGAGTTCGTTCTCAGGGACTTAAGTGTGTTAATCGCGTAGGAACAGATAACGAGTAAAAGTAAATAATTAGAAAACAGAAAATTAAAGCAAATAATTTCGAGATTAAGAATTAAACTAAATTAAAGCTAGGAAAATAAAGACAATAAAGTAAAAGATTAAGAATATGAGATGAGAAGTATAGCTTAGGTTTTGCTAGTATGCACTAATCCTTCTAATTCTATCTATAAATCTAGTTCATAAGGGAGAATATTAGCTCTTGGTAATACTTAGTCAGGATTCTAAATTCCACTACCTTAGACCTTGAGAGCGACTAAGGGGGATACGTCACAACCAAGAAGTGATTTAAAATAGGGTTATCAAACGCCACTAAGGTCCTAAGCAAATACTGCAAGTCTTGGTGATACGGTGGTTAAAACAAACCTTAATGACTATCTAGTTAGAAGTATGTTTTGTCAGAACTGCTATCGACACTAGACATTCTGTGGTGGTTCAATAGTTAAACACCCTTTCAAGGTGACCATCTAACTACTCTTAAAACAATCCTAAAGTGATCAGTTCTAGGAAAGACAATAAATCAAAACACATAAGCAAATATAAAGTAAGAAGCTAATATCAGATTAAAACATATAATTCCCAAAGAAACTTAGATAGAAGAATTAGAATTCATAGATTATACATATGCAAAACCCAAGCTATGGGAGGTTTAGTTCATACCTGATGGAAATAAACTAAAAGAAATAATAAAAGACATCATCTTGCTCTCTACAATAAACTGGAAGAATAAAACCTTAAGAACTAATTACTATGAGGCAAGGATGATTTACAAGTGATATAAGGGTGTATTTATAGGTGTTAGAAGACCTAATTCGTTTTCTTGAGGAAGAGTTAAGGTAATGGACTTCTAGCCCAACTCAAATTCGTATGGAAATAAAGATAAACACTGCTGCGTTGTTTTGGTCATAACTTCTTTATTATTGGTCCGATTTTGCTCCACAAGATACCAAAAGAATCGCAACAGAATTATCTAGACCCTGTAGGAGTAATTCACCAAATTCGGCCTCTTTATTAGGTAAAAACGCCTATCTTTGCAGAATCCCAGATTTAGGCAGCTTTTCCTTTTTCAATTGTTTTAGCAATTCTTTCCTTATCTCCAATTACCATGCATATCTCCTTCCATAAGTTGTTGTCTTTGACTTGGACTCTAATTAATCTCCATAATTATCTTTAAAGCTACACACTAAATAAACAATTAAACCCAATATGCTCTAAAAACAATAATTCTACAAATCAAGACACAAAATAGGAAAGTGCACTAAAACTCAAGAAAATCGACATTATTGACTCCTAAAACACTAAAAATGATGTCTCATCTTAACATAAATCTATCACAAATGAGGAGACATCAAGACCCCCAACTCAAAGTTGTATCGTCCCGATACAATAAAAGATAAAAGCATAGGAAAGTCTAGAAATACACACTTATAAAATTCTCAACACAAGGGAAAAAGTATAGCAGACTATATAGAATAAACCTAAAGCACATAACTCAGAAAATTTCATGCAATAATATTTATAAACTACATACCTGTATACTTCTCATATCCACAGTCAACACGGTTTGATTTCAAGATCAGATTAGTTTCGCAATGTAAGAAGGATTGGGACTTTACTCAGTTCCCCTTGAGAGTTATAGATTGTTCATCAAACCTCGCTAGTATCCAATGATCCACTTAACTAATCTCTATTGGCTCAATCACTTCTTAGTTACATAGCAAAGAATCAAAAGGTCTTTAAGGTTGTAATGTAGGCTTAGGGACGGGTATGATAGTATATTTGGATAATTTGGAGTGAGCTTTTGGCTCTCTCCTCACTAGCCATCAACGAATCGCCCTAGAGCTTGAGTTACTCTTATAAACGTTTCTCACTCAACCCAATGAATTCCTTGATGCACAATTTAGCATCCCCAATAACCCAATTAAGCTTAAGATGTTCACATAAAAATCCACTTTGCCGGTCCGAATATATATATTTTCTTTTCTTTTCAAGTCAATTCTCTTTTCTATAGCTATGACTCTCTTTTAATGTTGAGATATCACGCTAATTTTCTCATATATATATTTTTTTCTTTTAATGCCCTTGTTGGCAAAATTAGCTCAAAAGCTTCTTTTTCATTCACTATTACCCCGGCAAAGGGTTACAATACAATTCTATGAATCATCATCAATATAAAGCACAAAGCACAATTTATAAGCTCAAAATTCCCAACATAATAACAATTCCCATAATGGTGGACCCACCACCCCAAACTCAAGCTCTAAAACAACTGTCTATGCATCGCGATTCGAGTGCGGGTCATATGGAAAAGTCCTAAAATCTAAAGGATATGGCTTATAATGTGTTTCAATAAAGGCTTTAGAAAGGCTAGAAGGGGCTAAGAAGGATATAACTTTTAAACTCAAAATCACCAGGTGAGAAGGTATAAAAAGGCTTCAAAGGCTTAAAAATATGAAAGAACCGCCTTGATCACTTCCTACACTATGTAATTTAGAAAATTTCTTACCTTTAGCACTTTCATCAAATGGTTTTTCAACTAGCTTGGATCTCACGGCCTACACACTTCTCAAGGTTCCCTGAGATCGAACATACTTTCTATCGCATTGCTTACTAATCTTTTCTTTACTATCAACGTGTGTTTTCCTGCAAATACTCAAAGCATACAAATACATAGCTCATAAACATATCACTTACTATCATTAATCTACTGAGCTCATGATTTCAGGCTATTAAACACACTCTACATCTAATTCCCATGTATCAAAAATTTTAATTTCACCCAAAAACTGGAGATGAGAGACAACGAATCCCCACACCCCCAACTCAAAAATGAGCCGTGTCCCCACGACTCGAAAAAGACTCGAAAACAGAAATTAAAATTAGCAGATAGACATATTTACAGAAATGGTAAGGAAGAAAGAGAACATACTCTCGAGGCTATTGCCTCGCATCATTGATATCCAAGGTTGGAATTGCTGGACCTTTCGTTAATTGTTCAAGGAGTTTCATGATGTGCACTTGATTAGCGTTGATTTGTGCCACATCATTGACTAAGGAAGTTTGAGCTGCTTCAAATTTCGTTAAACGCTCCTCCATCTTCTCTTGCCAAGATTGCTCCTTTTCTTCCTTCGAGACTTGAGTAGAACCCGCTCTTCGAAGACTTTCCTTAATCCAAGCATTATCAATATAACTCGTCTTAAACTCGAGTTTCTCTTCTTCACCCAATACTACATTCGCTTTTCGCACAAGACACGTGATCATAGTTGGAAATTTAACATTATAAACCGATTTAGGAGAGACCGAGAATCGTATCACCTCCTCATAGATCAACTGTGCCACATCAACTTCTTCTCCTCTCAAAATACAGTCCAACAGTAGTGCGTTCTTCATGGTCACTTCCAAAGTTCGTGTGTTTCCAAAGACATTCGGGATAAGGAAGTTGTGCCAAATTCTAGCATCTGCTTGAAGATATTTGTAAGGCCAAGGTGCCTTCAATTCTCCCTTATGTAATTGCACTTTCTCCTTGTCTAAAACATGCTCAAAAAGTAATTCCTTATCAAAGATTTTTCGTTTAGCAACTGCTTCCTCAAATTTGCAAAAACCTTTCAGTTTCTTAAACTTGAAGTGGTTCCTAATCTCCTCAACTGTGAAAGGAACAAACTTTCCTCTTATCGGAACACAATTACTATCTTGGCTAAAGATGCCTAGATAGAACTCCAAAACTAATTCAGGACATAATTCAGAACGGCTTACCATGAACGTAGACCAACCCAACTTCTCACCAAGCTCAAAGAATCTCTTGTATTCTCCATCTCTAATTTCTTTCTTGAATACTTTCTCATAGGCAAAAGGTAGTTCTTTTAATTGTTTCTCCGCAGAAATCTTCAAGGCCTTTGAAGTATCCACCTTCTCTATAGGTATAGGATCTGGTTGAGGTTGTGTTCTTTCCTTTGCATAATAATAAAGCTTTTTCCATTACTATCATACGAAGGTTTCCCACTCTTCTTTACTTTCTCCTTACCTTTTGATTTAGAACTAGCTCCTTTGTCAATTGATTTCTTCTTGTTTAAATCCAATCCCTTGTTACTCTTCACCTCCCTCTTGTTAGTTAAGATTGATGTTCTATTAGTCATCTTCAATTAACCCCCAACTCGAAGCTTTAGCAACCTTTGAAATTTATTCTTGAATTAATGGATGAATAAGCTTGATTTGGCCTAGGATGGGTGAATTGGTGATGAATCTCTATGTGGGTGAGGATGATTTGTAATGGGTAGGCTTGGATTTTAGAAATTGTGTGATGAATTTGTGAAATTTGGCTCTTTGATTCTTCAATTTGAATGAATTTGGTGATGATTGGTAGCTTGATTCTCTCTTGTAATGATGTGGAGAGAAGGTTTGATGTGTTTTCCTTGATGATTGGGTAGTGTTTTGGTGATTGGTGAAGGTTTTGATGAGCTTCAATGGAGTTAGGAGAGTTGTGGAGAAGAAAGAGAGGGTTAAGGTTTAATAAATTCGGAATAATAGCTTTAATACCTCCTTTATAACTCAATCCCGTAACTTTCTCTCTCCTCTGGCGGCGCTGCGGACTACCCCTGCGGACCATGGGGTACACCACAGGGTAGTCCGCGACATCTGATGCTCGAAAATTTTTGCTTTCTGACCTAAACCCGTGGTAGGACCCCGTGGTACGTGTTTTTGGCTCGCGGACTAGGGTTCGGTGTACCGGAGGCTACACCGCGGCTTCTGTTGTCAACTCCGTCAAAATACCCGTGGTACGGGTTTTTGGGGCGCGGACCATGGCGCGGTGCACCGTGGGGTAGTCCGTAGAATTTTTTCTTGTTTCTGGATCAAACCCGCGGTAGCAACCCGTGGTACGGGTTTTGACCTCGCGGACCATCCCTGCGGACCATGGGGTAGTCCGTGGGGGTAGTCCGCGGGGTGCTTTCTTGCGCTCCAAAAATTTTCCTCGCGTTCCCTAACTTGATTTCTCCGATTCCTACACACCAAAAACACTAATACCTTTCTCAAATATGCATTATCAACTAAAAACAACTAAAATAAACTTAAACTAAGAATGTAAAAGACATGAAAACATAAAAAAACTTCGGGTTGTCTCCCGAACAGCACTTTTGTTTAACGTCTTTCAAAGTTAGACGTGTTACCTCTGTCAAGATTTGCGAATATAGCCTCCCCAACAACGAGTAAGGCTATGAACGTCCACTAATCTGCGCTTGACCCCTGTTTTGGGGCGAATTTCTATCACCTTGGCTGAAACAACCTTCGTGACGATGAATGGTCCCATCCACGAGTCTTTGAAACTTCGTGGCCTGTTCTCGCGTTTGTGGGCTTTCCATAGGACTTCATGGCCAACCCCAAACTCAATGTTTGGCTCAGTATCCACAGGTTTTAAGTGGATCTCCTCAGGAGGGACTTTGTGATGTGAAAGGCTGTGGATGATAGGCACGGTGGGATCCAACTTCCTCGGTTTCTTACCCAAGACATAGAAGGTCTCGGATACATTCTTTGCATGAAGGGTGATGGTCCCATCGTGGAAGTTGATCACACTTTGACTTGTGGCCATGAAGGGCCGTCCAAGTATGATCGGAACCTGCTTATCTGCATCAAACTCAAGAATAACAAAGTCAGTAGGGATGGCGATATTACCTGCACGGACTAAGACGTCCTCCATTGTTTCCCATGTCCTCTTCACTGAGTTGTCAGCAAACTGCAACTTCACTGGAGTTTTCTCTGATTTTTGAAGTCCAAGTCTTTCGAACACGGACTTAGGCATAAGATTCACACCAGAACCCACATCGTACATTGCTTTCACTTTGAGCCTACCATGTAATTGAATAGGAAGGTTGAAACTTCCCGGATCTTTAAGCTTAGTAGGTAGCTCTTTCTCACTTCTTCTCGAAACCCTCAGGTTCTCTCTTGGGATCTCTACACTCGCTTCTTTATCAGGAATAACTTGCGTATAAACTTGTTGCGGTGTAAGTCCTTTCTTCGCAATCTCAAGCATTTGGGCGTTGATATTTTCAGGTTGGTACGCCTCTACAAATGTCTTGAGAATAGTGTCATCTTTAGGATTTGTATCAGGAATATTTGATGACACTGGTTGAACACTAGGTGGTGATTCCACCTTCTCTTCTTCTTTCTCCTCTAGCACAGCAGGTGCCACTTCATCTTTTGCTTCCTCCTTTGAGGCTTCTTCCTCCTTCTCCTTAGCTAACTCCGCTGCATACTTTACCATCGAACGAATCTCCTCTTGCACTTTTCTCAGTAACTCTATGAACTCGTCTCTCTCTTCATCGCTCTCCAGACAAACTTCTAAACAGTCAGATTCCTCGGGGTTAGACTCGGTTGGTTCTTCTTCAATACTGGGAACTTCCACGGCACTAATGACAGCATGTGGTGCTTCCTCTTTTTTTTCTGTAATCTCAAGACATATAGCCTTGCAAGCTTCGAACTCATCCTTATCTTCACCTCCTTCGATTGCCTTTACTTCTTTTTGTTCTGCAATACTTGTTAACACTTTGTTTAACTGTGTCACTTGAGTAGTTAGCATCTGAAGTATGGCATCATGTCCTCTGACCTTTTCTTCTTGAGCGTTTATAGTCGTGTTCAAACGGTCTAGAGCTTGTACTATCTGTGTATTGTCCATAGATCCTTCTTGCGGATACTGAGGTAAAGCTTTTTGATCTAAGGACTCGGTATAGGCGTCTTGAGCAGGTTGTTGTGGAGGAGCAGGTCGATTCTGATATTGGTTTTGGTACTGACCTCTCTGTTGGTAAGAGTTGTTCTGGGGTCGCGATTGATATTGACCAGGATTAGCGGCCCCTTGTGGATTTGAATACTGCATACCCGGATGGTTGCGGTTGCCCCATCGGTTGGATATAAAGTAAACAGATTGCGGATTTGTTTCGCACTCTTCCCATACATGATCGTTAACTCCACATTGTTGACAACCTTGTGCTTCTTGTACTACCTTTGTAGCAGCTAAATTCTTCTCCATCGCGATTCTCAGCTCCTTGATTTGATTTTCTAAGGAGGATATTTGAGCTGAGTTCGCAGTTTCTGCATCTAAACGAAGCGTTCCTCGGGTTTTTGTAATAGTAGCTCGCGTTGAAGGCCAACTTCTTTCTTGTTCCATAATGTTTTCTAACATCTCGGAAGCTTCATTGTGATTCATGGACACAAAATTACCCTTTCCAATGTTATCCACCTTCTCTCTACCTTTATCATTAAGACCTTCATAGAATATAGCAAGTTGTAGAGCAGGTGTATAACCATGGAGCGGGCATCTAGCTAATTTTTGTTGAAACCTTGTCCATGCTTCTCCCACTGTTTCTCCATCTTCTTGGCAAAATCTTGCAAGCTCGGTTTGATCTTTAAGTCTCATGCTCTTCGGATAAAATCGGTTAAAGAATGCGGCTTGAAGTTCTCTCCAAGAGTGAATGGTTCCATGTGGTTGTCTTCCTAGCCAATCGCTGGCTCTTCCGGTCAAGAAAAACGAAAACATATGACAATACAGTTGCTCGCGTGTAATGCCTGGAGTAATGTAGGCATCACAAATCTGCATAAACTTCTGAATCGCTTTTACCGGATCTTGAATTGCAGTACCAGTATAGAGTCCGAAACTTTGAAATTGACTAAGCATACCCGGATCGGGTCTAAATTTGATATTCGGAATCTCAGGAGGGCGGTAACCGATGGGTTGAACATGGAATGGTACATTAAGGCCAGGTAGATCTTGTTCAACTCGGTTCTGTTGATTATTGAGATTATTTTGCACATTACCTCCTCCTACTGGTAATTGTACACCAGGTGGAATGTATGCTGGAGGTCCTCCTGGTGCAAAGTAAACTAACTCCGGATCGTTATCATGTATGTCTGCCATAGCTCTTCTCAAGGCTCTTTCCTCACGAACTCGTTTGTTGTAAGGTCTGAAGCGCCTCTCGGGCTCCGATAGAGGAGGCCAAGATTAAACACTGTGTAACCTGAAAAAGACTAAAGCAAACCACAAGCGTAAATCTGGAAAAATAAAGACTAAAACGAAACTAAAAACTGAAAAGTAAAAACTAATTAAAAACTAAAACTCGAAATAGATAACCCACACGCTAACGAGACACAAGTCCCCGGCAGCGGCGCCAAAAACTTGGTGTCGCCTAGGGTGTGATAAAAATAAGATCAATTTAAGTATGGAAAACTATGCACTCTCACCCTAGACAGGCACGGTACTGCAAGCATTACAGGACGTATGCAAGTTTTAATGATAAGTAGAGTTCGTTCTCAGGGACTTAAGTGTGTTAATCGCGTAGGAACAGATAACGAGTAAAAGTAAATAATTAGAAAACAGAAAATTAAAGCAAATAATTTCGAGATTAAGAATTAAAATAAATTAAAGCTAGGAAAATAAAGACAATAAATTAAAAGATTAAGAATATGAGATGAGAAGTATAGCTTAGGTTTTGCTAGTATGCACTAATCCTTCTAATTCTATCTATAAATCTAGTTCATAAGGGAGAATATTAGCTCTTGGTAATACTTAGTCAGGATTCTAAATTCCACTACCTTAGACCTTGAGAGCGACTAAGGGGGCTACGTCACAACCAAGAAGTGATTTATAATAGGGTTATCAAACGCCACTAAGGTCTCAAGCAAATACTGCAAGTCTTGGTGATACGGTGGTTAAAACAAACCTTAATGACTATCTAGTTAGAAGTATGTTCTGTCAGAACTGCTATCGACACTAGACATTATGTGGTGGTTCAATAGTTAAACACCCTTTCAAGGTGACCATCTAACTACTCTTAAAACAATCCTAAAGTGATCAGTTCTAGGAAAGACAATAAATCAAAACACATAAGCAAATATAAAGTAAGAAGCTAATATCAGATTAAAACATATAATTCCCAAAGAAACTTAGATAGAAGAATTAGAATTCATAGATTATACATATGCAAAACCCAAGCTATGGGAGGTTTAGTTCATACCTGATGGAAGTAAACTAAAAGAAATAATAAAAGACATCATCTTGCTCTCTACAATAAACTGGAAGAATAAAACCTTAAGAACTAATTACTATGAGGCAAGGATGATTTACAAGTGATATAAGGGTGTATTTATAGGTGTTTAGAAGACCTAATTCGTTTTCTTGAGGAAGAGTTAAGGTAATGGACTTCTAGCCCAACTCAAATTCGTATGGAAATAAAGATAAACACTGCTGCGTTGTTTTGGTCATAACTTCTTTATTATTGGTCCGATTTTGCTCCACAAGATACCAAAAGAATCGCAACAGAATTATCTAGACCCTTTAAGAGTAATTCATCAAATTCGGCCTCTTTATTAGGTAAAAACGCCTATCTTTGCAGAATCCCAGATTTAGGCAGCTTTTCCTTTTCCATCTTTTTAGCAATTCTTTCCTTATCTCCAATTACCATGCATATCTCCTTCCATAAGTTGTTGTCTTTGACTTGGACTCTAATTAATCTCCATAATTATCTTTAAAGCTATACACTAAATAAACAATTAAACCCAATATTAGGGGTGTGCATCGGGTTAGAAAACCCGCATAACCCGACCAACCCGATCACACTGACCTAAAATTATACAGGTTAGTTTTTCATTGGGTGGGTTGCGGTTTACATATTTGAAAAAATATACATATTTTTGCGGGTTGTGGATTTTAAACATGAAACCCGCAAACCCGCATATACTCGATTACCATGTAGTATAAAAATTAGAAAAAATCGTATTGCTCATTTTATTCAAATAAAATAGTGGGGGTCATGTGCTTTTCACTCTACATTTTTTTTATTCCTCCCTCTTTTTCAAAAATATTTTGAAATCCCTCAATATTTCATTAATATTTTATCTAATGAATATGTTTTCATTTCAATTAGGATATTATATGTACTTTTTGTTCAATTCATATATTTAGTTTCCTAAAATCTCATTTTATATCTTTTAATCATAGATGATTTGAAATGCATATGCGTATCCTAAACAACATTCTTCGTTATAATTTTCATTTGTAATATAAATTTGACTCGCCAAAAAAATATGGATACAAATTCGTCTTCTTTATCGAACTAAATCACCCGCAATGCACCCGCAATCCGCCTAACCCGAAACTCAATGGTTTAAGTAATGTATTGGGCGGGTGCGGGTCTTATTTTTCAAAATCCGCACAAGAACGGGCGGTTTGTGGGTTGAGCATTTTTCATACAAAACCGACCCGCGCACACCCCTACCCAATATGCTCTAAAAACAATAATTCTACAAATCAAGACACAAAATAGGAAAGTGCACTAAAACTCAAGAAAATCGACATTATTGACTCCTAAAACACTAAAAATGATGTCTCATCTTAACATAAATATATCACAAATGAGGAGACATCATTCATTCTTTACTGTTCTTTCCAAAATGATTTTTGCATGAACGGGTTGAACTTGAAGAAATCCCGCACCACATAGCAAATCCAATTTCTCTCTTGAGGTCCCATCAAGGCCTTTGTAAAATACTTTTAGCTGTTGTTGTTCTGTAAAGCCATGATCGGGAACCCTTCGTAAACACATCTTAAATCTTGTCCAACTCTTACCCAAAGTTTCATCATATTCTTGACGGAAATGTGTTAATTCAAGTTGATCATCTAACCTCATGTTACTTGGGTAATATCTATCAAAGAAAGCAGTTTCTAATTGGTCCCAGTTCGTTATCTTCGTAGGTTCTTGCGAATCGTGCCATTCACTCGCTCCATCAATAACAAAAAATCGAAACGCAGCATAATACATCTGTTCTCTTGAAACCCCTTGTGTGATATAAGAATCACATATTTGTTTGAACTTCTGTACTGCTCGGATAGGATCTTCTCCAACTCTACCGCGAAAATTTCCAAAATTTTGGAATTGAGCTAGCATACCTGAATCAGGACGAAACCTTGGAACATTTATATCTGGAGCACCTATTCCTAGAGCAGGAGCACGGAAAGGAACTTCTTCTGGACCATTAACAAACCATGGATCTTGATTAATTACTATCTGAGCTTGGAATTGAGGATTAGGATTTAGTGGCGCTAAAGGTTGGCCATTCGCGTCTAGCTGGCCTTGTCCGTTATCTTGTTGGTTCTGAATGTTTATATTTTCCATTCTGTTGATTAATTCTTCTACTTCTAAGGTTTCTTGTTCTCTTCTTCTCTTGTTAGCAAGTCTGATTAACGATTCTAGATTATTAAGGATCGGAGGTGTTGGCTCTAGATCCTTAAAGAGTCTTCTTCGCATACACCAAACCTAAAAACCTGAAAAAGATGAACAAACAAAAAGCGTAAAACTGAAATAAAAATAAATGCAACTATCACTAAAGGTTAAACACCGTGGTCACACGCTACCGTCCCCAGCAGCGGCGCCAAAAACTTGGTGGTCCTTTGTGTGTTTTAAAATAAATGCAAATGTAATCGAACCACAACCGCAAGTGTACGGTTGTCCCAAGTAGTAATAATAATTCTAGGATCGTTCGCAGGGACGGTTTGGTTAACTACAATGTTTATCAAGTAATGAATGGTTGCACTTATGAAAACAAGTAAAGAAATAATGATTGATTTGGTTTTTGTGTTAATTCTAATTAATGAAATACTAATTATAAAATGCAAATAAATAGTAAAACGCAAGTAAATAGGTGTAAAACGCAGTATGAGAAGATAGCACTTGAGAACGCAAGGGATCCTCCTAATTCTATTTCATAACTTGTTCTGTTTAATGGCTAAATTGGTCAATTACAATGGTCGGGATTCTAAATTCCTTATACCCCCGTCAGGGTGGATTATAAGGCTATCCTAGAGCGTCACTAGTCCCGTCAGGGTAAATATGATCCACTTTTAGATGTTTAAGAATTTTACCTCATTGGCCCTAAAATTAGCTAAGTTCGTCAGAATCACTAGCTTCTATTTTAGATTGAATAATTGGTTCCGTACCTAAACCCTCCGTCAGGATGATCCACATGCCACATATGTGGAATAGCCTAGATACTAACACCTGTTCTTAGTTCATGACTCTAAAACAGTAAATAATCCCAAATTATAGAAAAGAGTAAAAGTCCCAATCTAATTTAATTTAACAGAAACCCAAATTCTATACATGAAATTCAATAGAATTGGGAATTACCCATAAAGCATTCTCAAGCACTAAAATGTGATTAGCTCATACTAATTAAAAAGAAAACTAAATTAATTGAAATGGAATTCATATTTGATTACAGAATTAAAATTAAAAGAAACCTAATTTCCGGAATTGGAATGACAGAGAACGAAGATATAGACCCTCTCCAGCTCTTGCAGCTTCTTCTTTCTTCCTTCTGTTGCTTCTCTCTGATGTTTTTAATTTGTAAAAGGTGAATTCTCCGAAAAATAGAAGTCAAGAGCTCCTTTTATAACTGTAAAAACGGATTAGGGCTTGGACCTAAAAATAAAACACTAATTAAATGTCCAAGCCCAATTTCTAAGCCCAAAATCCCGTAACTGCTGATACACCTTCACTAAAATGGCTTTTCCCGCTTCTTTATGACTCCGATTGACTTGATTCAAGTTGCTAAAGTTCCGTAACGCGGTAAGGAATGTTTTCTCTTCAAAGGTCAGCGGCTAAATCGTCTCTTAAGCGCCTTGAAATCAGCAATCTTTGGTCTGGAAAACAGATTTGCAGCTTTAAAAACAATTCTTTCGGGATTTATCTTCAAGTCTTTACTCCATATCACGATCTTTGACTCTCTTCTCGGATTCCATTCCTAGATAGTAATTAAAACCTACATACTTTTCACTAAAACACACAAGATTACGCGTAAAAGTTTAATAAATCAAAATTACTAGAAATAAAATGGAAAATCCGGATTATTACATTTTTAACTCAAAAGTCTATTAAAATAATCAAATAAACATAAAAATGATGTCTCCCAAGGGTCGAAAATAAGAACAATTAGGGAGACATCACTAATCTCGAGAAAAATTCCATCGCATCCAAATATGATTGTTGCTCCCAAGTTGACAACTAGCATATTTTGACGTGGCACATCTCCTGAAATTTTGGTATCTCATATATACATGACGAGACTGTAATTTCAGTGCGACTTTAACATATTACTATTATAAAAAAGACATACATAAATATATATATATACCGTCCAAAAAAATGAAAGTTTGACGGACCCGTCAAAACTAATCATATAACAATATGCTTAAATAATGACATCACTTTCTATGTTTGGGCAAACAAAAGATACCTTTTGAAGCTTGAATTTCTCACAAGCCATAAGAAAATCCTTGTTTTCTTGTTTCTCAATTCTCATGCATATATTATATTTCCTTGTAAAGAAAAAGCAAAAGCAAAAGCAAAAGTAAAGAGATTACCACCACCTAAGAATTAGCAGCATACCAAACGATCAAGATTCGCTTTTCATTTGTTCTATTACCATCTTTTTTCTGATGTCTCTATATATATATATAATAGAAAAACCTTTAATTTCATTACAGTCATTCTCTCCCCTCCTCACCCTCCTCTTCTTTCCACTCACCGGACTCCTCTCCTCTCTTTCTAAGCGTTTTTATCATTGTCACATATTAACCATTTCTTTGATAGGTTATCCTTTTTTAGTCAAATAAGACAACTTGATAGGTTACTACGTTGATAATTCTTTCGTGGAGATAAGAATTTTTTGCACCATTTCTTGTATTAGCAATTCACAAAGTAAAGACATGAATATTATATACATGATATGCTTATTCTGATAACCAACATATTTGTTTTGCAAGAGTGTTGAATTACAGGTGGAGATAATTACTCATACATGAGAGGAAGCTCCGGAAATATCTTTCTAAAATATAAGGTACGTACAAGGCCATCTCGCTAGCTGTTTTTTTATTCATCAATGGTTATAAAGTCCTGTTTGTAGTCTTTGTTGGCACTAAGTGAGAAGTTTAATATGATTCAGTAAAATATTAGGCCAACTAATAAGACTATTTGGTTTTTTTTTTTTTTTTGATGACGAGGGTTCCCGGGCTTACACCCGACTTGTCCCCCGGGAGATATGACTGCCTCCCCAACCATACCTCCAGGCAATCAGAACTAGGTTGCCCATGTTCTGGGGAGGGTTTCGGACCTTGGAAACTTTCCAAATATAATAAATTTCTGCCGCCTGCGGAATTCGAACCATGTACCTCTCACTTGAGAGAACTTTCCAAACTCTAATAACTTTCTGCCGCCTGCGGGATTCGAACCCTGTACCTCTCACTTGAGAGACAGAGCCCTGGCCAGATGAGCTAGCTCACCTGGTTCTATGACCAAATTGTTTGCACTTGAGGCTTCAATATGATTCAACAATAAGACTGACTATTTATAAAGTTTGATTATATTAAAATATATTTTATTCAATTATTTATTCACTTATCACTTGATAACAAATAGGGCGGATGGTTTATAGAGTTTCTATATTTTAATGGTTGACCGTGTGAAGGAAAAAGTAAGAAAGTAGTGATAAACAACAGTGTATGCAAATCAAAATAAGATACGGAGAGCCGAGTCGAGTTGATCTAAGATCCGATTTTTTATGGAATAATTTACTTTTCGTGTATGCTACTGCCACCAAGCTTTAGATTCAACCACTTCAGTTTCTCTCTCCCTATTATGGGAGGAGATTTAGCAAACTGAAATAGGCTGATTACTCGTATACCCTATCAAGAGGTTTTAATTAAACATCAAACAATATTATTAAAAAAAATTCTAACACTTCAATTTTTCAAAATTTTGTAACTTCTTTTTATAAAAACAACCCATTGAACAACAACAGAAGGTAACACCACAAGTCAAACTACCATAAAAAAACTAACATCGATAAACACTACAACTGATGTATGCAAAAAGATAAAGACTACAACTAGTGTGGTTTTTTCAACTAAAAAATACATTAAAAAAACCCCAAGCTGCTCAGCAAGATCCATAGCTCGGGGGTTTAACACAATCATTTCCATGGCATGCCTAACCCAGGCATGCCATCATCTCGAGTCACTCTCCTTGGTAGTGGTGGCGGACCTCCACCAGACGATTCACTCTCAGTTGATGGAGAGCTACTGATCATTCTTCCACCACCTTCTCCTCTGTCACCATCAGAGGCGTTCACCATCGCCGCAGCTGCGGCACGTTTGCTTTCCTTTTTCGCTTCAGAAATGAAACAGGCACATGAAATCTGTACAAAAACCAATTTTAGTGAAGTGTTTTGATCCAAAAATGAAATAAAATTGACAAGTATGAGAAACAAACCTGTACATGTGAGTTTGCAATCACTAACCCAGCCACCCCGCCACCAGCGAACTTACCTTCTTCATTGCACAGTGTGATGCTTAAACCACCAGTTCTGCTTGGCTGGCCATCAACGTCCCTCAATATGAAGGACCCACTAAGCAAATATCAGAAAATTAAAAAATTCGTATTTTTGGATAAAATAAATTAATATTTACGTCTATAATATTTTTTTGAACTTTTTTAATTTTTATAATTTTTTCAATTTTTTTTTTTGAACTTACCTTTATAAATGGAGTTATTAGATAATCAATCTTGAAAAATTACATCCAAGTAGTATATTTTACCTTTTCTCTCATTGTTGACTCTGTTTTGGTTGATGATTTAAATGACATGACCATTGATCTTTTAATTTAAATAAAAAATGATTTTTGCATATACATCACCTGTAAAAAGATCAAATTCAATCATTGTATGATACCCAATATGAATTTTAATTTTTTTAACAGATCTGTTGAATAAAATACAATCTCAACAAAATTTACGAAAAAACCAAAAACAAATATCTAACTTAAAAGGGAGAAAATCGGAAAATATTTACCAAATAAACAGTCAATAAAAAATAGCAATAAAATTTGTGCAAGTTTCTCCATATTGAAGTTGTAAGCAGTAATTAAAATCCATATGATTAAACTTTTATTATCGAAAATTTATAGTGAATAAAAAATTTACCACAACTTCACAATATGTTAACAGTCAATTAATCATCAATTCTATAATATAGCAATAATTCATTTATTATCAGATCTAGAAAAAAAGATAAAAAATATTTGATATATGTAAAATTAATCTATATAAAGAGAATGATTTACAAGGACCTTATATAGATAATATTATCTCTGCTAGATGAGTTGGAAGAGAAAATGATGACGTTGAAGGGCGTGGCGTTTTCAAAAAATATTTGCCATCGTTGACGGATCTGGGGGGGACTGGGCCTTGAGATGAGAAGAAGGTGTCGTAAGTGGAGTTGATAAGAACTGTAATTAACAGAGATAAGGAAATGGGGTTCTGGTTGAGAGGGTGAGGGAAGAGAGTTGTGATGTGGAAATAGGAAGTTTAGATATAACCTTAATTTGATTTTAAATCCTTTTAATTATTTATTTTATAGTTTTTGACCTGTTTAATTTTTAGAAGATTGACCACTAGGATCTCGACACGAGTTTTATTGAGACAAATAAGCTACTTGATTTTACCATTCTTTTAGAATAACATTTAATAAAAAAAAATACTAAAATATATATAGATAAAATGCCTACATTAATCTTTTTACTAGTTTTAACCTGTTCCCTGAACTATTAGTGTTTTGACACGACACCCTTTATTTTTTAAAGTTATCTTGAACTTTAGATATACGCCCTTCTTACCTATTTTTTTTTCCGGCAATTTCTACTCCCAAGTCATATTTAATCATTTAAAATTCAAAAAATTTACAAAAATTCTCAAACTCTAAAAAATATTTAAATAATTTTTCAAATATTATTTAACCCATTATACATCATCTAAAAAACCCTAAGTTTATTATTTTATTTATACCCACCTTCAATTTTATTATTTAATCCCATCAACTTTAAAAATCAAATGAAACCCCAATATTTATCATTTTCTTTGCACCCACCTCCTCACCCATCCACCTATTTAACCACATACGTTTTGAAAAAAAATTAAAAAATGAACTCTCAATATTTTGTAAACTTTTTGCACACGCCTCTCCACTCCAATCCATTTTATCTCACCCCATTCCTCATTAAGATAAATGATCATATACGTCTCTTGACATACACAAATGCATACACATCTCAGTCATCCATAACCAATAACTATGATAGAAGCACCTATTTTGGGTAACAAAATTATTTTCAATAATCAATAAAATGGATTCATATATAATAATCAATTACAAATTGTTGGATTAAAGTTATATAATTATCAACTTTAATCGTATAATCTTTAATCCGATCATGTTCTTTTAGGAGAAGTGGAAGAGACTTAGAATAATATAGAGGATAAGCTAAGACTCTTCCCATTCCCTTTGAGAAGTAGAAAAGACAACTTTGTGAAGGTTTTTGTCCCACATAAGAGGTGAGTAAGAAATTTTATCTATATAAAATAACTTACCTATGTATTCCTATCACAATAGCTAGTCACTATGGAAGCTAAAAGGGAACAAGGAAGCCCCACACACGCGCACCACCACCACCACAACCCCCGGCCCGGCACCGGTGACGGCGACGTCGTGGGCCGTGGGCCGTGGGCCGTGGGCTCTGGGCTCGTGGTGGAGTTGGGGGGTTGGGGAGTCAAAAAATGAAAAATGAAAAATGAAAAATGAAATGGGTTTTCCTATCAGCTCTTATCGTGGTCGTTGACAATTCAAACTCAAACGTAAAGACAAGTCTCCACCAATCACGCACGCGTTAAAGAAGAAGAGTATTCCAGCAGCTGTTACAAGGACATAGTCAACACGTGAGAATATCAAAGTCAAGTCAACCAGCTGTTATAGAGTATAAAAACGTGGAGATTAAGAGCCAATCAAAACCGTCAACCCAATCAAGTCAATTACGGGAGGTAATCAAGGGCCTTAATGGGGACGTTTCTGAATTGGTTTGACTCCTCACCTCTCCCCTATATAAAGAGCTCCCACTCCACCCATACCATCTACGAAATACAAAAGAAAGAACAAACACTCTGCCTCACGTTCTCTCAAAAAATGCTAAGTTAGTTTCGTTTTTTCGTTAGAGATACCGGTACGCCAGAATATCTTTTTAACAATTGTCGGTGTAATAGTTGTTGTTTTCTTTTCGTGTAAGTGTATTTCTTTTCCTTGTAATCGTTTATTTTCTTGTAATCGTTATTCATTTTTCTGTAATAGTTAGTTTACATTAAAATCGAATTTTATTTCTTTTGTTTTGGGAAACCATTTCTTTTGTCAAAACTGGTGATTATTTTAATCACAATTTAAAAAGATATTCATTTTCTTTTTTCACCGGTTATTTTCTGAAATGGCTCTTCCGATTTCGACTGTTGGTTCTTCTTTGAACACAAATCCACTTCTCGACGTGAACAAGTTGGAACCCCTTAATGGTTCTAACTACAAGCGTTGGGCGCAAAAAATTATGATTTGCCTTGAACAGTATGAACTCGACTTTGCTATAGTCGAGGCTCCTCCACTTTTGGAAATTGGAGCTCAAACTGAACAAGAGCTAGCTAGGCATGCTGCCCTCGAATCCAGGTTCAAAAGAGCTAATACCATGGCTCGGGACTGGATGTTGAACAACGTTACCAATCCCATCTTTGATCTCCTTGCAAAAGAGACATCGACAAAGATCATATGGGAAACTCTCGAGAAGAAATATGGGGTTGATGACTCTGGTAAGAAAAAGTACGTAACTGGGAACTGGTACAGTTTTAGACTCACGGATCAGAAACCCATGACTGAACAACTTCATGTGTACGAGAACCTATGCGCGGAGGTAATCGCCGAAGGCATGAAGATGTGAGTTTTCTTCAAGCCAACATTTTGCTTGATAAATTTCCCCCATCTTGGAGTGAATACCGCAACCACCTCAAACACAAAAAGAAGGAAATGACTCTCCAAGAGCTCATCAGCGACATTCAAGTCGAAGAAGCCAATCGACTCAAGGATAAGTCAATCTCTTTCCCTTCTCGTTCCTCGAAAGCTAATCTCGTCGAAGTTTCTGGCCAAAGTAACAAAGATAGGTTCAAAGGGAAGGGAAAGCAACAAGGCTCCAACAAGTCGAAGTCTGGGGGAAAAAAGAACCGCGGCAACTCCAGCAAACAAGGTGGAGGATTCAAAACTTCTGGTAAGATTCAAAAACCTAAAGGGTCCTGTTATTGTTGTGGAAAAGAAGTACATAGAGGTTTCGAATGTCCCCTTAGGGATGGCCAGGGTCCCAAAGCTGCCGCTAATCTGACTGAGACAGAAGAAATAATTGCCGCGGTAATGGTTGAGGTAAACTTTGTAGAGAACAAGAGTGAGTGGATCCTTGACACTAGAGATTCTCGACATTTTTGCGCAAACAAATCCCTGTTCAAGAAATTCAAAAAAGTAACTGATGGTGAGTGTGTGTACTTGGGTGACTCTTCTACCGCTACAGTTCTTGGGAAAGGTCAGGTTCCCCTCAAACTCACCTCTGGTAAGATTCTTGAACTAAATGATGTTCTCTTCGTCCCCTCTCTCGGTAGGAACTTAGTTTATGGGGCTCTTCTTAACAAAGTAAGCCTAAAACTTGTTTTCAAGGGGGGAAGTCATTATCACCAAAAATGACGAGTTCGTGGGGAAAGGGTACTTAAATAATGGCTTGTTTGTGTTAAACACTGTAACCCTTAATGAGAATGCATCTAATTCTGCATATATTGTTGAGTCTGTTCAAACGTGGCATGGTAGACTAGGTCATTTAAATGTTGCATCTATTAAAAGGCTTAAAAATCTTGGACTAATACCCCTTCACAATGTGGATGACTTTGAAAAATGTCAAATATGTGTAGAGTCCAAACTTGCGAAAAAACCTTTTAAACCTGTTACCACGAGACAAACTAAATTGCTTAAATTAGTTCATTCGGACTTACCTGATTTTAAAAACTCCGCTAGTAGAGGAGGAAAACTTCATTACATTAACCTTCATAGATGACTACTCTAGGTTTACTAAAGTGTATCTTCTTAAAACTAAAGATGAGGCTGAACATGCGTTTTTAAAATATAAAGTCGAAGTTGAAAACCAACTAGACTGTAAAATCAAACGACTTAGGTCTAATAGAGGAGGCGAGTATAGTTCTAATTCCCTTAAAGAGTTTTGTGAAACAAATGGGATTATCCACGAATTTAGTGCCCCTTATACATCCCAACAAAACGACAAAGCAGAAAGAAAAAATAGTGCCCTTAAAGAGACCATGAATGCCATGTTAATAAGTTCAATTTTACCAAACAACATGTGGGGGAAGCTGTCCTATCAGCCTGTTATGTACTTAATAGGGTACCACATAAATCCCTAGAAAAGACCCCTTATGAGATGTGGAAGGGTTTTCCACCAAACCTGAAATTTTTAAAAGTGTGGGGGTGCCTAGCCAAAGTCAAACTACCTGATATTAATACTATCACCGTTGGACCCAAAACTGTTGACTCAATTTTCATAGGGTACGCTCAGAATAGTGCGGCATACAGATTCTTGTCCTTAGATGATAACTCTATTAGTGAATCTAGAGATGCTAAGTTCTTTGAACATGTTTTCCCTTTGAAAAAATTAAATACTATCAATGCTTCTTTATCTGTTGATAACTTATCTACTAATGATGTTTTACCTCTTTGTGATGTTTTTCCTAACCCCTCCACTTCCATGGAGCCTAGTAGTATTCCTGAGGAAGAACCTAGGAGAAGTAAGAGGAGTAGGATCGAGTCCAGCTTTGGCCCTTACTTTATAACAGCCTTTATGACCGAAGGTTTTCACATTGACCTATTAAACGAACAAGTAGTCAACTGCCTCCTCATGGAGGAAGACCCAAAAACTTATGATGATGCTTTAAAATCTATAGATGCTAGTTTTTGGAAAGAGGCCATTAATAGTGAACTTGAGTCAATTAAAAGTAACCATACATGGGAATTAACGAACTTACCTAGGGGTAGCAAACCTATTAGTAGCAAATGGATTTTTAAGAAAAAGTTGAGACTCGATGGCTCAATAGAAAAATTCAAAGCAAGACTTGTTATTAAGGGCTTCACCCAAAAGAAAGGTTTAGACTACTTTGACACTTACTTCCCAGTGACCAAAATTGCCACGATAAGAACCCTTATTGCTATAGCCGTCATTCACAAACTTGTAATACATCAAATGGATGTCAAAACCGCATTCCTGAATGGAGATCTACATGAAGAGATCTACATGGCTCAACCTGAAGGGTGTGTGGTCCCTGGTCAAGGGGACAAAGTGTGTAAGTTGAAAAAATCCTTGTATGGTTTGTAACAAGCACCGAAAAAATGGTATGAAAAACTAGATAGTACTCTCATTTCAGATGGTTTTGTAGCTAACACTTCTGATTCATGTGTTTACTCCAAGGTAACAAATTCAGAGTGTATTATCATCTGCATCTATGTAGATAACATGCTCATCTTTGGTACTACTATTTATATTATAAATAAGACTAAACACTTCTTGTCTTCCAGATTCGACATGAAAGATATGGGAGAAGCTAATGTAATACTTGGGGTAAAAATCATTAGGATCAGTAATGGTATTTCCCTGAATCAGTCTCATTACGTAGAAAGGATGCTGAAGAAGTTCAATTCCTTTGAGGTAACGCCTGTAAACACTCCTTATGATTCCAGCATTCATTTATCCAAACACGTTGGGGATGCTGTATCCAAAAATGAATATGCTAAGATCATAGGGAGTGTGATGTTCTGTATGAACTATACTCGACTCGATATTGCCTATGCCGTGAGTAGACTTAGTCGCTATACTCATAACCCGAGTAGTGACCACTGAGTTTTACTTCTCCATCTATTGAAATACCTGAGGGGTACCATTGATATAGGCTTGCACTATAACAAATTCCTTGCAGTCCTTGAGGGATTTTGTGATGCAAACTGGATCTCTGACAATGACAAAGTAAACTCCACCAGTGGCTATGTGTTCTCCTTAGGAGGAGGTGCTGTATCGTGGAAGTCTTCCAAACAGACTTGTATAGCATGCTCCACCATGGAGTCTGAGTTCATAGCACTAGAGTTAGCTGGGCAAGAAGCTGAGTTGTTGAGAAGTCTCTTATCAGATGTGCCACTTTGGGAAGGAAGTTCCAAACCTGAGTGTATCCATTGTGACTCACAAGCATCCATTTGAGTCGCTCATAATAGCCCCTATAATGGGAAGAAGAGACATATTCGCATCAGACATGGGTCAGTAAGACAATTACTAAAAAATGGTGTGATAGCCTTGGAATATGTACGATCAGAGAACAACCTAGCTGGTCCATTCACCAAAGGCTTAACCAGGAGAGAAGTCCTGGAGACGTCGAGGGGGATGGGATTGAAAACCATTAATGGGGAACATGTGACCAATGAGTCAATTTGACCCTATGGCTCAAAACAAAATTGTCTTAAAAAATTCATAGCCACTTGTGGTGGTCCTGTTGAGAAGGACTTGATGAATAAGATGTACTGAGTGTTTAAACTCATAGAGAATTCATAACATAAATGGTGGTCCTTTCGAGAAGGACTTGATGAATTCACGGGTACTCACGAGACCCAAACTTCATAATAGAATTTTAAAAGGAGACATCCTTAAAGAATCTTTAAATGAAGAAATCAAAAGTTCATAGCCCATAAAGGGTGGTCCTTAAAGAAGGGCTTGATGAACTGAAAGGGGATGTTTGACGGAACTATAGCTTTCAGCAGGGTAGAGTATGTGATATGGGGGTCTCGATTGAAAACCGTTAAAGTTCAAGAGTAAGTTCACTTAAACGGAATTCGGTGGTTACCTCACTTCACTACGTGTCAATTCAAATTGTAAGATATTTCCAATTAAGTACAATTCACCCAAATACTGATAGGTATAGAAACCTGATCACTCTCTCTCCAAAAAGACCCTAAGTAGGGGATTGTTGGATTAAAGTTATATAAGTTTTAAATTTAATCATATAATCTTTAATCCAATCATGTTCTTTTAGGAGAAGTGGAAGAGACTTAGATTAATATAGAGGATTAGCTAAGACTCTTCCCATTTCCTTTGAGAAGTAAAAAAGACAACTTGTGTGAAGGTTTTTGTCCCACATAGGAGGTGAGTAAGAAATTTTATCTATATAAAATAACTTACCTATGTAGTCCTATCACAATAGCTAGTCACTATGGAAGTTTAAAGGGAACAAGGAAGCCCCACACACGCGCACCACCACAACCACCCACCCGCCCACCCGCCCAGCCCGCATGGCACCAGCACCGACGACGGCGTGGGTCCTGGACCGTGGGCTCGTGGGGAAGTTGGGGGGCTGGGGGGTTGGGGGGTCAGAAAATGAAAAATGAAATGGGTTTTCCTATCAGCTTTTATAGTGGTCGTTGACAATTCAAACTCAAACGTAAAGACAAGTCTCCACCAATCACGAATGCGTTAAAGAAGAAGAATATTCCAGCAACTGTTACAAGGAGATAGTCAACACGTGGGAATATCAAAGTCAAGTCAACCAGCTGTTACAGAATATAAAAATATGGAGATTAAGAGCCAATCAAAACCGTCAACCCAATCAAGTCAATTACGGGAGGTAATCAAGGGACTTAATGGGGACGTTTCTGAATTGGTTTGACTCCTCACCTCTCCCCTATATAAAGATCTCCCACTCTATCCATACTAGCTACGAAATACACCAGCAAGAACAAAACTCTGCCTCACCTTTTCTCTAAAACGCTAAGTCAGTTTCGTTTTTTCATTAGAGATACCGGTACGCCGAAATATCTTTTTAACAACCGTCGGTGTAATAGTTGTAGTTTTCTTTCTGTGTAGGTGTATGTCTTTTCCGTGTAATCGTTTATTTTCTTGTAATCATTATTCATTTTTTTGTAATAGTTAGTTTACATTAAAATCGAATTTTATTTCTTTTGTTTTGAGAAACCATTTCTTTTGTCAAAACCGGTGATTATTTTAATCACACAAATAACGACTATTTACATATTTTATTAGATGGTAAGTTTGAGTATTATACCATACTATGCTATTGGAAAATAAGAAACTTGGGGGAGAGAGAAAAATGATGCCATACATTTAATTTTCGTCATCGCGTAAAAAAATATTTATTATGTGTAAATCCATGTTCTTCACTGTATTCAACATTTGATCGAATTGATACTGATTATTATGATTTTGAGTCTCGAACACAATGGAAGCTTAATAAATAATATTAATCGCGAGAGTAGTATTAAGTCACTAGAAAATTTATTGAAAACCATCAAAGAAGATTACATAGCTAGATGGGCAACTCCATATTAAAAATATAAAAATTTAAAAAATATGTAATCACTAAAGAGGATAAAATAAATTAAGTTAAGAATTTTCTTGGTGATGTAAACTATATACTGTATGTTGTTTGAAATAAGGAGCCTCTAGAACTACTGTAATATATCCTATGTGAATGCTCTAGGTCCGACTATGTTCTTTCCATTTCTCATTGTAATTTTTTAAATGTAAAAAGATTATTCGAAAATTGTACTGTGTATACATGTAAGTGATACCTATGATACATTACATAGTTATATTTATAATAATTCTAAATTTGGAGAGAAGGTAATAACCATGGTAGATTATGGATTATCTCTCTAACTAATGTAAAAAAAAATATACGATATATAATATAGATAATCTGACACTCCCCCTCAAAATCAAGGGGTGAGAACGATATTATCTTGAGTTTAGAAATCAAATCCATAAAACGATATGTAGGGTGAGTTTTGGTGAAAATATCTGTTAACAGGCCAGTAAAAGGTGTGTATTGAAGTCTCGTAGTACTTTGAGCAACATGTTGATGAATGAAACGAAAATAAAACTCAATATGAAGAGTGATCACATGAAAAATTTCATTATACAAATTTTTAGATCACTTTGATTACCATAATGAAGAATCATACCATGAGAATGAGGAGAACCCATATTTGAAAGGAGCCCGTTAGGCCATATCAACTCATGAGTAGCATCGACAAGTGTAAGATATTTTGTTTTGGTATTGGATCGAGCCACAACTATTTGTTTTTTACTTCAACAAAAGATGAGATAATTACCTAACTGAAAATAGTACTCAGTTGTTGAGCTATTATCAGTGGGATCAGCAGCCCAGACCGTATCTAAATAACCTTGTAAAATAAGTGATGAGCTCGCATAAAAGAATAACTATTTATAAGGTTACCCTTCATGTGACGCAAAAGGAAAATGAAAGTTGCATAGGGATTGGAGCGAGAAGCATACATAAACTGACTAACTAAGTGGACATCATAAACAAGATCATACCGAGTGACTGTGAGATATATAAGACCAACCAACTACATATATATAGAGGGATCCTTAAAAGAAGTATACACACTGATGTACGACGAAAAGTAGGACCAAGAGAGTATATAATGTCTTACTATCAATGAGTCCATCACGAGCAATAAGATCTAATTAGTAGTTACCCTGGAAGAGATAATAGCCACCTGAATTAGACAAAACCTTAGTCCCAAGAACATAATTAAGAATTTTGAGATCCATCGTCTAAACATTTTAACCAAGATACTTATTAAGGCTAGAAATACCCCTTGAATCGTCTGATGTAATAACCATATCATCTACCAAAAAATAATAATAATATCATACCAACAAAAGAGTGATGAATGAAAAGAGAAGAGTCAAACTCACTTGAGGTAAATCCAAAACCATCAATGACATAATTAAATTTATAAAAATCAGGCTTGAGGTAAACCAAACTCACCGATTGAAAAGTCATGCTCGCTTGAGATAAATAGAAAAACACTAAGTCTCTATAATCAAATTTAATGATATGAGGCACATTCTGGCTAAAAACAAATTAGATTGTTGGCAAATAATAATGGATAATTAGTTCTATAAACCATTTGGACATTTAGGGTTTTCATAATGTAGTAGAAACTATTGTTATTAGAGATTATAAGGGTATGATATCTAAAAGAAGGAATACAATGATCTTCATAACAAATTTTTAACTATCATCATTTCACTTCACTGAAACGTGTCATTTAAGTTGGAAATTAACCTTTATTAAGTTAATTTAGATAAGTTCAATGTTTAGAATTGTCTAGATTCCGTGCAATTGAAAGATGACATGTATATGACTATTGGTTGAATTCATGTACTATGTTAGGATGATCCTATGAATAAACTGTGTTATAGTGTTGTGTTTTACTTGTATAAACTAGTAAAACAATATAAAATATAACGCAAAAATAAAATAAAATAAAAGTAAATAAATAAATAACTTTACTTGTCGAGGCTCGGATTTGATCTGATGTCTTTAAGGTGTTTAGGCCACGTACCGGTGTCTTACGTTTGTTGGCTTCAACCTCCAGGATACAATGACAAAACTATTCAAAAGAAACTGACACATGAATTCTTAAGAATTTCAACAAACTTAAGAAATGCTGCTTCTTTCTATCTCTGTCTTATAATTTTAATGCTTAATGCTTTGAAAAACTGAATCAAGAAAATGGTTAAGTTGGCCAACTAATTATAGAAGAAGAAAAGGTGGCTTAGCAAAGAGTTGTGATGCTTCATTTGAAGATATGATGAATTAATTAAAAGATACAACGTTTACTAATAAACAAAAAGCTTGGTTGATGGTATGAGCCATAGGCCAAAGGCCCAATAGGCCCATGGGCTAGGTTTGAACCACACCACTAGTATTCTTTTTCCTTTGCTTTATAATTAAAAGAAAAAAAATAATGTAACTCATTTTCTCATTCAATTTCAAATGATTTTTAACCAAGTGAATATTTTAGGTTAATCTTTACGACTAGAATAAACGTATCAATATTCGAATCATTTTTTTAATTCGAGTCACCGACTATCATTGCAAACATGGTCATCACTTGGGTAAAATTCTATTTGACCAACAATCCCCACATGGATGGAAATTGACTAACCACCTCAAAACAAATTATGCAAAAGAATGCTAAACACGAGAGAGAACGAGAGAGAAGCGTGGAAGAATACTACATCGAGAAAGGTAACTTTGGCCTTTAACCTTCTCTAGTAAGAGCTATCGAAATTAATTTCTAACTAGTGAACATGATGTCTTGAACTATTCAGCTTTTGTGTAAACCAAGACAATAGAACTTACATAGTATACTTCCAAACATTATTTGGTTCTCATGGTTGTGTCCATGGTGGGGCCTAGGGTGTGATAAAATAAGATGTAAAATAAGTGCAAAAACACCCTAGAACTACACGGTTCTGCAAGTATACAGATCGTATGCAAGTTTTAGATAAAGATTCGTTCCGCAGAGACTACAGAGGTTAGAGGAATCTTATGCAAATAGCAAGTGCAAATAATTAAAGCTAGAACAACTAAACGCAAATAAAAGTAAAGACAAATAGATTTTTGTTTGATTTTCTAATAAACTAAAGTAAACTAAGAAATTAAAGACAGAAAATTAAATATGAAAGAGAAGCGATATGAGAATATAGCTTAAGTTATTAGCATGTAATCCCCACTAGTTTTGCCGTTCTAAACATGTAAGGGTGAATTATGTAGTATTTCCCTAATCGGTCCCAATATGCTATCGGTAGTTTAAAATAGGATTTACCTGTGTCAATAAGGCTTCCTAAGCAAACTTTTCCTGTAATTGGTAAAGAGTCACAAGACTCAACCATAGTGATTATCTAGCTAGGTTGGGTTGTCAGATCAAACCTAGAACTAAACGTTATGTGCTAAACATGCAATTGAACACCGTTGTCAATGGTATCCTAATTACTAGATGGTAATTCTAATGGCGGCCGTCCACAAGAACACAGAATATAAATTCAAACACATAAACAGAGAATAAAAACTATAATTCTATTTAAAACATTAAATTCCCAAATTAGATAGATGTCAATCAAAACTAGGGTTCATACATATATGCTAAAACTCAAGCTAAAGAAAATTAGTTCATGAAAGAAAAGAAAGAAATTACAAATCTAAAGGTAGAAGAAGACATTGTTGATGACAGCTCCTTCCAGACTTCTCTCATGTGTTGTAAGCTTCCTCTTGGTTTAAGGTTTCACCAAGGATGATTTAAGAGTGTTAAGAGGCTGTATTTATAGTGTAGAGGTTGACCTAATTCGTTTCTTTAGAGATAAGTTAAGTAATGGACTCCTAGCCCAACTCAAATTCGTATGGAAATAAAGATAAACACTGCTGCGTTGTTTTGGTCATAACTTCTTTATTATTGGTCCGATTTTGCTCCACAAGATACCAAAAGAATCGCAACAGAATTATCTAGGCCCTTTAGAAGGAATTAACCAAATTCGGCCTCTTTATTAGGTAAAAACGCCTATCTTTGCAGAATCCCAGATTTAGGCAGCTTTTCCTTTTCCATCTTTTTAGCAATTATTTCCTTATCTCCAATTTCCATGCATATCTCCTTCCATAAGTTGTTGTCTTTGACTTGGACTCTAATTAATCTCCATAATTATCTTTAAAGCTTCACACTAAATAAACAATTAAACCCAATATGCTCTAAAAATAATAATTCTACAAATCAAGACCCAAAATAGGAAAGTGCACTAAAATAAGCTAAAATCAACCTATAAACTAATAAATAAGCCTAAAATGATGTCTCATGAGTATATTTTACTATCACAAATGAGGAGACATCAAGACCCCCAACTCAAAGTTGTATCGTCCCGATACAATAAAAGTAAAGAACAGTAGGGTAGTCAAAATAAACAAGAAGAAGTCGGAGGAGAACAAGAACAAAATATAATGAATGATACTAGAGCATAAATATCTAAAAAGTCTCATGTAGTAATGCTCAAGAAATAATGCACAAATATGCCTAACATACATGTAATCAACATTCCATAAATTCAAGTTAAGATTAATTTCGCAATGCCAGAAGGAAAGGATGATAACTTAGTTCAGGTTAATGGCTATAGGTTGTTCATAGGTCCCAAATACAGCATCCAATGGTCCATTTACCTACTACCTAATAGCTCAATTGTTTCTCCATCTAGTAGTCAGAAATCCTAAGGTCTTGGTTATAACTTGGCTTAAGGACGGGTGTGGTATATTTGGATAATGAAAAGTGAGCTTTTGGCTCTCTCCTCACTAGCCATCAACGAATCGCCCTAGAGCTTGAGTTGTTCACTCGAAGATGTTCTCACTCAACCCAATTTATTGATGCTTTTTAATGTGCATCCCCAATAATCCCAATTAAAACCTTTGATGATATAAAATCCACTTTGCCGGTCCGAATATATATTTTCTTTATAACAATTTTTCTTTTTCTTTTTTCTTTTGTATAGCTATGATTCTCTTTTGATGTTGAGATATCACACTATTTTTTCATATATATATTCTTTCTTTTTTTTATGCCCTTGTTGGCAATTTTAGCTCGTGGCTTCTTTTCCATTCACTATTACCCCGGCAAAGGGTTACAATAATAACAATTTCATCATCAATAAAATCACAAAGATAATTCCCAAACCCCTAATGATGAAACCCACCACCCCAAACTCAAGCTCTAAAACGAGTGTCTCAGGTTTTGCGATTTGAGTGCGGGTCATATAGATAAGTCCTAAAAACTAGGGTAAGGATTATAATGTGTTTCAATAAAGGCTTTAGAAAGGCTCAGAGGGGCTAAGACGGATAAACAACAATAATAATATCAAACAAAAGGGTGAGAAAGTCTAAAGGCTTCAAGTGTTTTATCATGAAAGAACTGCCTTATTCATTTTTCTAACTACCGGATTTCGTTACTTTTTCACTAATAGTTCATAGACAAGTGGGTTTTCAACTAATTTTAAACCTCACGTTCTACACACCAAGTAACTATTCCTAAGTTTCAACGTGATTTCTTAGCATTGCTCATCAACTTTTCTATCCTTTATTTCCTGTTTTCATGCATGCATGCTAAACAATTTTGTTGCATCTTTCAAAAGCATACTACTTACTATCATTGACTTAATAAAATCATGCTCAATAGGTACATTCAAAGATATTCCATGCCTAATTCAACCTAAAAATTTTAAATTTTATGCAAAAAACAAAAAGAAGATGAGGACAACGAATCCCCACCCCCAACTCAAAAATGAGACGTGTCCCCACGACTCGAAAAAGACTCAAGAATGAAATAAAATTTAAAATAAAACTAACTAAACTACCTAATGCATCCAAGCTATTGAGAAAAATTAGAATGACTTACCTGGTTGGCCATAGAGATCCATCATATCATCCTCATCTTCTGAAGCTAAGGGATCGGTGTAATCATCTATATCCTTGTACAAGGTCGAATTATCTACCCTTGTCTCCAATTGCATGATTTCTACCCAAAGGTCCTTGTTATCTTCACGTAATCTTTCAACTTCGTTCTGTAACTGAATCGCCCAAGGAGGAAGATCATAAGCAATTTTAGAGGAAGAGGTAGAAGAACCTTGGTCTTGGATTTTTATCTTGTCTAAAGGCCTCCTTGCTGGTGTGGACATTCTAGCAGTTAATCTCTTCTTTGGTAGTGGTTGTTCAGGTGCCTGTTCTTTTGATTCTTCAGTAACCTCATCAAGATTGATGGGTTTTTCAATGGTGGCTCCAGGCAATTTCTTATTCTTCCCAAGGATTGAACACTTTCTCTTGTATTCCATAGCTTCAGATCTATTAGTCATACTTGATTCACCCACAACTCAAGTTATACCAAGGATGGATTAAAAGTTTAAGGAAAATTGGTGTAGCTTGATGTTGTTGCTTGGAATTGATGAAAGAGAAAGGTTATTTGATTGATCTTGGAAGAATTCTTTAAAGCTTGTTGAATATGATGGTGTTTTAATGGTGTAGTGTGATGACTTTGATGAAGGATTGTGTTTATGGAAGATTTAGGAGAGGATTTGATGAGTTGTTGTGTTAATTGTGAAGGTTTGCACAAGCTTTAAGATGTTTATATAGGGTTTGGGTCTGAAAAATTCGTGGGTGGAAGGCTAGGGTTAATCTCATAAGGTAAGAGTTTGATTAGGAAAAGAATTCCTTCTTTAAACCGCCTCTTGCGGTGCACCGGACATATCCCGCGGTGTACCGCAGCTTCTGTTGCTCCAAAATTTTTACCTACTGGATAATACCCGAGCTAGCACCCCCGTGGTACGGGTTTTTGGGTCGCGGACCAGGGGTGCGGTGCAGGGGGTAGTCCGCAGCATGTCCGTCAAAAAACCCGAGGTACCCAACCCGTGGTACGGGTTTTAGGCGCGCGGACTAGGGTCCGGTGTACCGCGCCATGCCCCGCGATTTTTTTCGACCTTCTGGATAAAACCCGAGATAGCCAACCCGTGGTACGGGTTTTTGGGGCGCGGTGCATCCCTGCGGACCATGGGGTAGTCCGCGGGGTAGTCCGCGCCAGACTTGAAGTTCCTCCAGATTTTTCCTTTCGACCCCAAACTCGTTTCCTGCACAATAACACACTACCTTTCTCTCCCATTAGCTGGAAAACACAATTAAAAATATACTCTAACTTAAAATTCTACACTACAAAGCAAAAACAACTAATCAAAAAAAAAAAAAAAAAAAACAATTAAAACAAGGGGTGTCTCCCAAGAGCACTTTTGTTTAACGTCTTTGAGTTAGACGTGTACCTCAGGCTAAGCGCATTCGACAAGGTAGATTTTCTCTCCTTGCTCAAAGTCCTCACTGTCATAGTATATCTTCAAACGCTGGCCATTCACCATGAATGTCCGTTGCTCGGCTGGATTTTCAATCTCAATTGCTCCATGCGGTGTGACTTTGGTGATAATGTAAGGTCCTCCCCAACGGGATTTAAGCTTTCCTGGGTAGTTCGAAAATCGAGAGTTGTATAATAAAACCTTCTGTCCAATCTCAAAATGCTTTGGACGGAGCCGTTTATCATGCCATCGCTTTGTTTTCTCCTTATAGAGACGTGAATTTTCATAGGCATGATAACGAAGCTCCTCCAATTCGTTCAACTGCATCATCCTTTGCTTCCCGGCCAAGTCTGGGTCTAGATTCAGAGTTTTAATAGCCCAGTAGGCTCGAGCTTCAAGTTCAATCGGTAGATGACATGCTTTACCGTAGACCATTCGATATGGAGATGCTCCAACTGGTGTTTTAAATGCTGTTCTGTATGCCCAGAGAGCATCATCTAGCTTTAAAGACCAGTCTTTTCTTGATTTGTTCACGGTCTTCTCAAGAATAGATTTGATTTCCCGGTTGGAAACTTCAGCTTGACCGTTAGTTTGTGGGTGATAACCGGTTGAAGTACGGTGTTTCACTCCAAACTTTTTAAGAAAATGTCTCACGGGAGCATTAAGAAAATGGGTACCTTTATCACTGATGAGAACACGTGGCGTACCATGTCTTGAAAAGATGTTTGATTTTAGGAATTTAATCACTGTTTGAGCATCGTTCTTTGGTGTTGCCACTGCTTCTACCCATTTTGATACATAGTCTACTGCAAGCAAAATATAAACATTTCCATAGGAAGTGATGAAAGGTCCCATGAAATCTATTCCCCATACATCAAAGATTTCAACTTCAAGAATATTATTAAGCGGCATTGCGTCTCTTTTCGATATGTTGCCAGTTTTTTTGGCATCTGTGGCATGATTGGACGAAACTGTGACAATCTTTGTGTATGGTTGGCCAATAGAACCCAGATTGAAGAATTTTAGCTGCGGTTCTATCGCCCTTAAAGTGACCTCCGTAAGGTGAACTATGACAACTTTCAATAATTTTCTCCATCTCACCTTCATGTACACATCTTCTAACCACTTGGTCACTACATATCTTCCAGAGGTACGGTTCATCCCAATAATACTGTTTGGCCTGGTGGTTCAATCTTTGTCTTTGTTGTGGGTGGAAATCTTTGGGAAAGACACCACTCACAATGAGGTTGACTAGATCTGCATACCATGGCACAAAAGCACGTTTAATAGCAAAAAGTTGTTCATCAGGGAATACCTCTTTAACCAACAATGGTTCCTTGTTCGCATTAGATCCTTCGAGCCTTGATAAATGATCAGCAACTTGATTGTCGCATCCTTTTCGGTCTCGAATATCTATGTCGAATTCTTGTAGCAATAGTACCCATCTAATGAGGCGCGGCTTAGCGTCCTTTTTCTCCATGAGGTACCTAATAGCTGAATGGTCCGTGTATACAATAGTTTTCTTTCCAACCAGATAGGGACGAAATTTATCGAAAGCGTAAACCACGGCCAACATCTCTTTCTCCGTTACTGTATAATTCATCTGGGCAGCGTTGAAAGTCTTACTTGCATAATAAATCGTGTGGAAAATCTTGTCTTTCCTCTGTCCCAACACAACACCCATAGCGTGATCGCTAGCATCGCACATAAGTTCAAACGGAGCGTTCCAATCAGGAGGTATAACAATAGGTGTAGAGATCAGTTTTTCCTTAATCGTCAAAAACGCTTGAAGACATTCTTCAGTAAAATTAAAAGGAGTATCCTTTTCAAGTAAAGAGCAGAGCGGTTTGGCGATCTTGGAAAAATCTTTAATAAATCGTCGATAAAATCCTGCGTGACCCAAGAAACTTCTCACTCCTTTAACAGAAACCGGAGGTGGTAGTGTTTTGATAACTTCAATTTTAGCACGATCAACCTCCATCCCTGCCTTCGAAACTTTATGTCCCAACACAATTCCCTCTTGAACCATGAAGTGGCATTTTTCCCAATTAAGCACAAGATCTTTTTCTCTACATCTCACAAGGACTTTCTCAAGATTCCTCAAACAATCATCAAAACTGTCTCCAAACACTGAAAAATCATCCATAAAAACCTCCAAATATTTATCAATCATGTCCCAAAATATAGCCATCATGCACCTCTGGAACGTGGCAGGTGCATTGCATAAACCAAACGGCATTCTTCTGTAAGCAAAAGTACCAAACGGACATGTAAAAGTTGTTTTGTGTTGATCGAGGGGATCCACACAAATCTGATTATAACCCGAATATCCGTCTAAGAAACAATAATATTCTCTCCCTGCAAGCTTGTCTAGCATCTGATCAATGAATGGTAGCGGGAAGTGATCTTTCTTTGTTGCTTTGTTCAGCCTCCGGTAGTCCATGCACACGCGCCACCCCACAACTGGTCTTGATGGTATGGCTTCGCCTTGATCATTAAGGGTGGTGGTAAAACCTCCTTTCTTAGGAACACACTGTACTGGACTAACCCAATCACTGCTAGCAATCGGATAGATAATTCCCGCGTCTAATAACTTGATAACTTCCTTCCTCACTACTTCCTTCATAGCTGGCATGAGTCTTCTCTGTCCCTCTATAGATCGCCCACCTTCGTTCTCAAGAATGATTTTGTGTTTGCAAACGGAAGGACTAATTCCCTTGATGTCGGCAATAGTCCATCCAATTGCTTCTTTGTTTGCGCGAAGCACTTGAAGTAGCTTCTCCTCTTGAGGACCTGAAAGGTTAGCAGAAATAATAACAGGCAAAGTTTTGTTCGTACCTAGATATGCATAGCGTAAGTGATCTGGAAGTGGTTTTTCTTCGAGAACAGGTGGACATATTATAGACGGTTGTTTCATTGGTTCAATGTCACCTGGCTCTCGAAGTAGTTCTCGTATGTTAAATCCTAATGCAGCAACATCTTCAGGGGGAATCTCGAGTTCTGGTGTCTCAGGTGCCAAGGTTTTGTCAAGATCATTTTCTAAGCTTTCTTCATTGAAGACTTCTTGCGTAACTTTTTCGATGACATCTACCTTGAAGCACTCGTCTTTCGCTTTAGGATATTTCATAGCTTGAAACACATTAAATCGTACCTGTTCGCCTTGTACTCTCATGATCAACTCACCATTCTCAACATCAATTAGTGTACGCCCCGTGGCTAAGAATGGTCTACCCAAAATAATGGGGACATTCTTATCCGCGTCGTAGTCAAGGATAATAAAATCGCAAGGAAAGATAAAAGAGCCAGCGTTAACTAAAACATCTTCAATTTTACCTATTGGTCGTGAGAGGGAGCGATCCGCCATTTGTAGTACCACAGATGTAGGTACTACTTCTCCGATATTAAGCTTCTCGAACAGGGATTTAGGCATGAGATTGATGCTTGCACCTAAATCACACAATGCTTTCCCGGTCCAATTTTCTCCAATGCCGATGGGAATTGTAAAACTTCCGGGATCTTCTAGTTTTGGTGGCAACTCATTTTGACATATAGCACTGCACTCCCTAGGTAATCCAATTGGTTCCCCAGTCTCTATACTTCGCTTGTTGGAGAGAATGTCTTTCATAAATTTCATGTAGCTTGGCATTCTCTTGAGAGCTTCAACAAGGGGTATATTGATTTCTAATTTCTTCAACATGTCAATGAACTTCTTGAATTCCAGGTCATTGTCCTTCTTCCTGACACGTGAAGGGTATGGTGGTGGAGGGCGTGTACTGAGTTCCACTGGTTGTCTTGTCTTATCAGGTGTCTCGGCTTGGACACTTTTTGGTTGAACTACCTCTTTGACTGTATCTTTGATTATTTCTTCCCCCCTTTGTTCTGGAATAGGGATAGGCTCTGGTTCTGGTCTTGGTGGAGGCAGTTGCTTCCCACTTCGCAATTCAACTGCATGGCAAGAATCGTCTCTAGGAGCAATAGTGTCACTTGGGAGTTGCCCTTTCGGCCTAGTTTGTAATGTACTCGCCATCTGTGATATAGTATGCTCTAGTTGCTTTATAACCTTTTCCTGAGTTCGAACTCTCTGTTGGCTATAATTTATTTTCTTCTCAACGTTTTGCATTAATTTAGTCATACTTGAAGTCAAACTCTGGAGTTGTTCTTGTTTTGCCAATTGCATTGATTGTTTAGGTGGATCTTTCTTCGGTTCTTGACAAGTTTTCTTAACAATGGGTGCCTTTTTCTGAATAGGTTGTGGAGGATTATAAGATTGAAGTTGGGGTTGCTGACTAGTTTCTTGTTTTCTGTCCCAACTCTTTTGTGGAGGTTGTTGATAATTAGTGTAGCTTTCTTGATTATAACTATTCGAGTAATAGTTATCTTGAGGATTTTGAACGGAAGCTACTGCTGGATTATTCATACATCCTGCCCACACATGGTTTCTTGATCCACAACCAAGACACGAAGGAATTGTGCGTACCATATTTACCTGAGCAATTGTTCGGGCTTGTTCTGTCAGCTCTTCGAGTTGTTTAGCCAATTCCTGAAGCTTTAGAGATTCTGAATTGTTCTCCTTTACTGATTTCTTTGGCCAACTTCTCTCGTTTTCAAGAATTCTTTCCATCCCCAACTCAGCTTCTACAGGATCTAGCAACACAAAACCTGCGTTTCCTACCGAATCTGCTTTCTCTCTTGATTTGTCATTAAGGCCTCCATAAAACAAGGTCAAATAATATTCTGGCGAGGATCTATGATATGGACACCTCGCTTTCTTCTCTGTAAATCGTAACCATGCTTCACCCAAACTCTCTTCCTCTTCTTGCATAAATTGTTCAAGCTCCAACATCTCTTTTAAACGTCTACTAACCGGATAAAAACGGTCTAGGAATCTTGTTTGGAGCTTGTCCCAATCTGGAATAACATGAGGGTGTTGGGTATCGTACCAATCGCTTGCACATCCGGTCAAGAAGAACTGAAACATCAAGTAATATACTTGCTCCCTAGTAACTCCTCTTACGATATAGGCATCACAGATCTGCATGAATTTCTGAGTATATCGGATCGGATCTTGATGTGCATCTCCGCTGAATAATCCATGAGACGCAAACTGAGTTAACATCCCAGGATCAGGTTTAAATTTAGCGGCTTGGATTTCTGGGGCGCGAATTCCTCGTGGCTCTACTCTAAATTCGATGGGTAGCTCAAGTCTCCTTGGGTTCTCCATCTGTAACTAAATCTGAAAAACAAATACTAAAAACAAAAAGCGTAAAATAGAACTAACTAAAAATAAAAGCACAAGATATATGCACAAGGACTAACGATGTAGTCCCCGGCAGCGGCGCCAAAAACTTGGTGGGGCCTAGGGTGTGATAAAATAAGATGTAAAATAAGTGCAAAAACACCCTAGAACTACACGGTTCTGCAAGTATACAGATCGTATGCAAGTTTTAGATAAAGATTCGTTCCGCAGAGACTACAGAGGTTAGAGGAATCTTATGCAAATAGCAAGTGCAAATAATTAAAGCTAGAACAACTAAACGCAAATAAAAGTAAAGACAAATAGATTTTTGTTTGATTTTCTAATAAACTAAAGTAAACTAAGAAATTAAAGACAGAAAATTAAATATGAAAGAGAAGCGATATGAGAATATAGCTTAAGTTATTAGCATGTAATCCCCACTAGTTTTGCCGTTCTAAACATGTAAGGGTGAATTATGTAGTATTTCCCTAATCGGTCCCAATATGCTATCGGTAGTTTAAAATAGGATTTACCTGTGTCAATAAGGCTTCCTAAGCAAACTTTTCCTGTAATTGGTAAAGAGTCACAAGACTCAACCATAGTGATTATCTAGCTAGGTTGGGTTGTCAGATCAAACCTAGAACTAAACGTTATGTGCTAAACATGCAATTGAACACCGTTGTCAATGGTATCCTAATTACTAGATGGTAATTCTAATGGCGGCCGTCCACAAGAACACAGAATATAAATTCAAACACATAAACAGAGAATAAAAACTATAATTCTATTTAAAACATTAAATTCCCAAATTAGATAGATGTCAATCAAAACTAGGGTTCATACATATATGCTAAAACTCAAGCTAAAGAAAATTAGTTCATGAAAGAAAAGAAAGAAATTACAAATCTAAAGGTAGAAGAAGACATTGTTGATGACAGCTCCTTCCAGACTTCTCTCATGTGTTGTAAGCTTCCTCTTGGTTTAAGGTTTCACCAAGGATGATTTAAGAGTGTTAAGAGGCTGTATTTATAGTGTAGAGGTTGACCTAATTCGTTTCTTTAGAGATAAGTTAAGTAATGGACTCCTAGCCCAACTCAAATTCGTATGGAAATAAAGATAAACACTGCTGCGTTGTTTTGGTCATAACTTCTTTATTATTGGTCCGATTTTGCTCCACAAGATACCAAAAGAATCGCAACAGAATTATCTAGGCCCTTTAGAAGGAATTAACCAAATTCGGCCTCTTTATTAGGTAAAAACGCCTATCTTTGCAGAATCCCAGATTTAGGCAGCTTTTCCTTTTCCATCTTTTTAGCAATTATTTCCTTATCTCCAATTTCCATGCATATCTCCTTCCATAAGTTGTTGTCTTTGACTTGGACTCTAATTAATCTCCATAATTATCTTTAAAGCTTCACACTAAATAAACAATTAAACCCAATATGCTCTAAAAATAATAATTCTACAAATCAAGACCCAAAATAGGAAAGTGCACTAAAATAAGCTAAAATCAACCTATAAACTAATAAATAAGCCTAAAATGATGTCTCATGAGTATATTTTACTATCACAAATGAGGAGACATCAGTCCATTTACGGCTCTGGACAACTCTAGGTATTTCATGAATAACTGTCGGAGAATTTTGCCTTTAAAAATTCTCGTAGGGAGGCCCTACCCATGTTATTCATATAGGTGATCTCCTGTCGAGAGTATTCTGCATTACTCTATCTTATGATATAGAAGATACAAGAACCATTAAAAGTTTAACTTATCCTTCACTTTTACAAGTAGCACTGTTTAATTTTTCCCTAGGAATGGTTTGGGGAGGTATCCCCGTAGTGCGTTGTACCAAGTTGCAGTTTCATGATTCAGTTTTCCCTTTGAACCTATATTGTGGGAAATCCACTCTTCTAGGTAGGGTTCCCATCATAAAAACTCAAATTTCATGGGCTTAAGACGCATTCCACTGACAATACTCGTACTTTCTCTCTTTGTAGACCTTTGGTCAGTGGATCAGTTATGTTATCCTTTTATCGAAAGTAATCAATTGTGATAACTTCGTTTGAGAGCAATGGTCTAATGGGATTTTGTCTACGACGAATTTGTCTAGACTTACCGTTATACATCTCGTTTAGTGACAGGTGGTCCTTTGTGTGTTCTAAAATAAATGCAAAAGTAATCGAACCACAACCGCAAGTGTACGGTTGTCCCAAGTAGTAATAAGTGATTCTAGGATCGTTCGCAGGGACGGTTTGGTTAACTACAATGCTTATCGAATAATGAATGGTTGCACTTATGAAAGAAATTAAAAGATGATATGATTGATTGGTTGTTTTTATTATTTCTAAGTAATGAAAGACTAAATGGAAAATGCAATTAAAGACTAAGACGCAAGTAAATAAATGTGAAACGCAAATATGAGAAGGTAGCACTTGAGAACGCAAGGGATCCTCCTAATTATATTTCATAACATATTCTGTTTAAGGGTTAAATCGGTCAATTACAATGGTCGGGATTCTAAATTCCTTATACCCCCGTCAGGGTGGACTATAAGGCTATCCTAGAGTGTCACTAGTCCCGTCAGGGTAAATATGATCCACTATTAGATGATTAAGCAATTTACCACATTGGCCCTAAAATTAGCTAAGTTCGTCAGAATCAATAGCTTCTATTTTTTATTTAATAATTAATTCTGTACCTAAACCCTCCGTCAGGATGATCCACACGCCACAAATGTGGAATAGCCTAGATACTAATACATGTTCTTAGTTCACGACTCTAAAAACAGTAAATAATCTCAAATTATCAAAAAAAGTAAAAGACCCAATTTAATTTAATTTAACAGAAACCCAAATTCAGGACATGAATATCAATAGAATTGGGATTCACCCATAAAGCATTCTCAAGCACTAAAACGGAATTAGCTCATACTAATTAAAAAGAAAACTAAATTAAATGTAATGGAATTCATATTGTCTTACAAAATTAAAGATAAAGAAAACCTAATTTTCCGGAATTGGAATGGTTAAGAACGGAGATATAGACCCTCTCCAACTCTTGTAACTTCTTCTTTCTTCCTTCTGTTGCTTCTCTCTGATGTTTAATCTTGTAAAAAGTGAATTGTGTGAAAAATAGAAGTCCAAAGCTCCTTTTATACTAAGAAAAACGGATTAGGCTTTTGATTAAGGTTTACGTTAAAAACTAAAAGCCCAAGTCCATTTTCCAAGCCCAAAATCACGTAACTGCTGCACCACCTCCACTAAAACAGCTCTAGCCGATTCGTTATAACTCCGATTGACCTGAAATCACTTGCTAAATTTCCGTAACTCGATAAGAAACGTTTTATATTAAAGGTGAGCGGCTAAATCATCTCTTAAGTGCCTCGAAATCAGCAATCTTTGACCTGTTTTCCAGATTTGCAGCTCTAAAATCAAATTCTTTCGGGATTTATCTTCAAGTCTTGACTCCATATCATGATCTTTGACTCTCTTCTCGATTCCATTCCTAGCTAATATTCAAAACCTACAAACTTTTCACTAAAATACACAAGATTACGCGCAAAAGTTTAATAAATCAAAAATACTAGAAATAAAATAGGAATTCCGGATTATTGCATTATTAACTCAAAAGTCTATCAAAATATTCAATTAAACATCAAAAATGATGTCTCCCAAGGGTCGAAAATAAGAACAATTAGGGAAACATCGAGACCCCCAACTCAAACCTTTGTCGTCCCGACAAAGCAATACAAAACAAAACAAAGGGGTAGAAGTAAACGTAAGAACAAATAGAAGCTAGCAAATACACCTAAAGCAATTCTTAAGATAAATCTCATATAGTAAAACTCTAGTATCTAATATATACATACTCTTATCATACAAAATCGAACATAAATAATCTCAATCATAAAATTAAAGTTGCAATGCTTGAAGGTTACACTTGTACTCATCTCTGTATGATGGCTATAGGGTGGTCATTAATCCTAACTCGCTTTGAACGCTCCACCTAGTACATTCCCTATCAACAGAATCATAAATTCACTATGCACTTAGGAATCAAGAGGTCTTTATGGTTTTAATAATGGCTTAAGGACGGTGTGGATATATATTTGGTAAATTTGAAGTGAGCTTTTGGCTCTCTCCTCGCTTACCATCAAAAATGTCCTCGAGCTTGAGTTTACGCTAAAAAATGTTCTCACTCACCCAATTGACGCACTAATGTTGCGTCCCCATGTCAACCCAATGAAAACTAAGATGATTTCCAAAAATATTCCACTTTGCCAGTTTATTTTATTCTTTCTTTCTTTTTATTTTCTTTTTCATTTCTTTTCTCTTTTTTTGTACAAGATACCCATGACCATCATTTTGATGTGAAAGGTCATGTCTCTTATAAAAAAAAAATTCTCTTTTCTTTTTCTCTCAAATCCCGGCAAAGGGTTACAAATAATAATATCATCTTTTATTTTTTGTGCCTCAATACAAACACATAATAATCCCTTCCCAATGTAAATTCCCAAATGTGGACCCTCCACCCCAAACTCAAGCTCGAGAAAAGTCTCGGGATCGTGATTCAAGTGTGGGTCATTTGGTCATGCCTAATAATCTAAAGGATAATGGTCTTATATCGTGGCTACAAAAGAAAAGGCTTAAGGCTCAAAATTGGGCTAAGACGGATAAAATTATAATAAGGGATAGCAAGCTAAAAGGCTTCAAATGGCTAACAAAGAACTGCCCCTATCATTTTCCTAAGTACATAGTTCGTTTTTAGTTCATATCTAGGTGGGTTCTCTACTAATTAGGATTTCACGTTCTACACACCAAACATATTCCTTAAGTACAAGCTTACTTCATTTGCATTGTTCATTAATTTTTCCTATCAATTACCTATGTTCGCATGCGATTCTAAATGCGTTTTATATCAATCCCTAAAGTCCACTATTTACTATCATAGATTTACCAAAAGTATGCTTAAAGGGACATTTAAAATCTTCTACAGTCAACCGCAACTCCTAAAATTATTTTATTGAAAGCAATTAAAAACAAATAAACACATAAAAACTGGGATGAGGCAACGAACCCCACCCCAAACTCAAAAATGAGTCGTGTTCCCACGACTCGAAAAGACTCAAAGCAATAAAATAATTTACACTAAATGAGAAGGGATAGAAAACGTATCTTAACCAGCGCGAGGCTGGTGTCGGTGTTGCGTCCAGGTTGAGATTTTGAATTCTTCTTCATCAATGGTTGCGTTTAAAGTGTTCTTCATCACCTCGAACTTCTTCAAATTTCCCACGTTTTCATTTATTACTTACCCTCTAAGCATCATCTCCTCTATCAAAATCTTCCCTCTATACCTAATTCTCTTTCTTCATCATGTTCTTCGTACCTTTGCCAACCTTCATGGTCATCTCGGATGACCCCAAACTCAAAGCTTCAAGAACTCTCAAGAGTTTTGGATAAAATTGTGATTTTAGTGTTCTTGAAGGTTTGGATATGAATTATGGATTGTTTAGAGCTGGGTCATGGATATTTCAAGGTTTGGGAAAGATTTAACGGATAAACTTTAGCTTTGGTGAAAGACAATTTTGGATTAAAGTGTGAATCTTTGGTCTTTTGGAAGATTTTGTGGTATGATTGTGAGCTTGGATGATGTTTAGAGGGAAGGATTGGTGGTATATTGCTGTTTTGATGATGATTTTCGGAGTGGTAGGAGGATAGGATTCGTAATAAGAGGTAGGCTTGGGAAAGAAGGTAAAAATATAGGGTTTTAATCCTGAAAATCGCCTATCACAGCAGTTGACCGGCTAGCCGGCGGCTGACCGGCATGCCGGTCGCTCTGTCGGCGAAAAAAATAAATTACGAAATTGAATTTTTTTTACCTCTGACGCAGCCTCCTTGCGTCATTGCTGACGCAGTGATCAGAAAGTCCATCTTCCTTGACCGGCTAGCCGGTCGCGTGTCGTTGGCGCAATGGGAGATTGCTGACGCAGTGGTCAGAAACTTTTAACTGCTCATCTGAACTTTTTGTCTTCACCATTGGATAGAGCTCGAAAAGTTATGCGGTTTAGGCTCAAAGATCACCTGATTCGGACATCCGAGCGCAAAGATATCGCTTGCCGAACTTTTCTCTGATTGTGTCCGGATTTTTTTTTTTTTTTTTTCCGGAAGGCATAAAATGCAGCCTTCGATTTTCTATTTTTTTATACCGAAACGCAACACTTTTGCATCATTGCTGACGCAGTGATCAGAGAGTTGGGAAATGGTCGCGGATTTGCCCACTTTCCTGGACGCAAAGGGTTGCGTATTCGCAGAAAATTTCCATCTTGTTTTTTTGATTTCTCCTTGCTTACACCTTGGATTTTTATGAACCTTATACTCATTTTCATTGGAAATTACGCTCCCGATCCATTGGACTACTCAGATTTTCTCCATTGGAGTTACCATTTTTCTCAGATTTCGGTTTTCTTCATTTCGCACCATGAATTGCGTCTCTTTACGCACAGGTCAGAAATTTGGGCTATGTATCAGAATTTTTGGACTCCACCATTGGATAGATCTCGAAAAAATAAGTGGTTTAGGCTCAAGAAAAAGTCAATTCCGACCTCCGAGCATCAAGTTATGATCTTCCGAAGTTGCTGATAACCTAACTACCCCAAACTCATGACCTTTACTCCTGTAATCATCAAAAACAACTACCCTTTCTCATTTCTTAATAATAAACACTAAATTAATGAAAATAAAACTAATTTAAACTACGAAAAAAATAAAAACTTAAACTAATATACAAGAAACGGCTTTTGTTTAACGTCGTTAAGCTCGACGGGTTACCTCATTCTTTAGTTATTGACATAACCTCCCCAGCAGTGAGTGAGGTTGTCAATATTTGCAACTCGAAATTTACATCACTTAGCTTTTATGCCAACTAGTTTATCTGAGATAACCTTCGTGACCATGAATGGTCCTAGCCAAGAACTTTTTGATTCACGTACCTTTGGAGGGGAGTTCGGTTTCTTCATAGCAACTTCTTCGCCTACTTTGAACTCCTTTTTCTTTCTTTCTTTCTTAGGTTCCTTTGGAACCTTCATGACACGTGTTTTAGCTTTCTTGTTTGCATGATCAAGGTGTGGATTTTCCTTAGGATTTGGAGGAACTTTAATCGGTGGTTTCTTTCTTAGCTCTTTTTCCTCCACTCCTAAGGTTTCCACAACCTTAGTTGGCTCTTTTGGTACCTGATCAACTACATCTACACGAAAACAATCCTCTTTTGCATCTGGAAATCTCATAGGTCTGAACACGTTAAATTTCATTTCCTCGTCTTGGATTCTCATGATCATTTATCCGTTTTCTACATCAATCAAGGTACGCCCCGTGGCTAGGAATGGTCTTCCCAAAATAATAGGGACATTCCTATCCGCGTCGTAATCAAGTATAACGAAATCAGCGGGAAAAATTAACGTACCTGCCTTAACGAGGACATCTTAGATTCGGCCTTCTGGATGTGCAAGAGATCGATCCGCCATTTGCAAGACCATAGAATTAGATCTTGCCTCTCCTATTTTCAACTTCTCAAAAATTGATTTGGGCATAAGATTAATACTTGCACCCAAATCGCATAGCGCTTTTCCTTTCCACTCATTACCAATAGATATCGGGATTGTAAAGCTCCCAGGATCAAGTAGTTTCGGAGGTAATTTATTTTGACATATTGCACTACATTCTTCAGGTAAGCCAATCATCCCATTATCGCAATATGGCCGTTTGTTGGTGAGGGCTCTTTTCAGAAACTTAGCATACTTGGGTACATCTCTAATAGCTTCTAACAATGGAATATTTATTCTAAGACCTCTTACCTTGTTAAAGAATTTTTGATAATCAGCCATATCACCCTTCTTTTGAACTCTAGATGGAAATGGTGGAGGAGGACAGTTTATTATAGTATCATCTTTCTTTTTCGGAACTTCACTAGACCTCTCCACTTCTTCTACTTCAACTTCTTTGTCTTCATTCACCACCTCTTTTTCTTTTCTAACAACTTCCTTCTCTTTCATAACAGGAAAAGGAGGTGGAGGAAGGTTTTTACCACTTCTGAGAGAGATGATTTTACAATCTTCGATTTGGATCAGATTTTCAGTATCGCTAGGGAGTTGCCCTTGTGGACGTTGATTCGGTTGTTTATTCATTTGCGAAATTTGAGTTTCTAACATCTGAATGTGTGCTTCAGCAGCTTGTTCGAGTTCCCTCCCTTTACATGGGTAACCTAGTTCTGATTAAGTGGGAATATGCATGAGGAGGCGTGTATATTTCCTATGGGAATAGTCGTGGTGCGCGTAAGCTGTCCCGGACACCCATATATCAAAAAAAAAGATTGTTGGTAATAAAAAAATAGAAAGGAAATGTAACGAGTCATGAAAAACTAGTCAGATGTGGCTTTAAAATTCTATGAATACGGTACCTAAGAATTGGGTTTTCTATAATATGTAAGTTAGAGGTCCATTATTAAAAATCCAACCCCCAATTCTAGTTTTTTACTAAAATTAGGTACTTATTGGAAATAACCTTACCTATATAAATGGAGTCATTTAATAATCAATCTTGAAAAATTACAATAGTATGTTTTACCTTTGCTCTTATTGTTGTCTCGGTTTTGGTTAATGATTGAAATAACATGGTCATCGATCATTTCATTCAAATAAAAATATTTTATTCGCGTATACATTATTACCTGTATAAAAATCAAATTCAATCATTGTATGATACCCAATATGAATTTTATTTTTTCGACAGATCTGTTGAATACAATAAAATCTTAACAGAATTACTAAAGAAACCAATAACAAATTTTAACTTAAAAGGGAGATATCAGATATTTACCAAATAAACAATCAATAAAAAATTGCAGTAAAAAATCGCAATAAAATTCGTGCAAGTTTCTCTATATTGAAGTTGTAAGCAGTAAAATCCATACGATGAAACTTTTATTATTGAAACTTTATAGTAAATCAAATATTTACCATCAAGTTTACAATATATTTAACATTCAATTTATCTTCAAAATCTATAGTATAGAAATAATTAATTTATTATCAGATCTAGAAAATACGATAAAGAATATTCGATATTTATAGTTTTTATTAATAAAAATTAATCTATATAAAGAGAATGATTTACAAGAACCTTATAAAGATAATATTATCTCTGCTTTGATGAGTTGGGGGAGAAAATGATGGAGTTGAAGGGTAAGGCGTTTTCAAAAACCATTTGCCATCGTTGATGGATCTAGGAGGACTGAGCCTTGAGATGAGAAGAATGCGTCATAAGTGGAATTGATAGGAACTATAATAAACAGAGATAAGGAAATGGGGTTCTGGTTGAGAGGGTGAGGGAAAAGAGGCGTGATGTGGAAATAGGGTTTCTGTAAGGTTTATATAACTTTAATTTAATTTTTAGTCCTTTTAATTATTTATTTTATAATTTTTTACCTATTTAATTTTTGGGAGAGTAACCACTAGGATCTCGACACGAGTTTTAATGAGACAAATAAACTACTTGATTTTACCATTCTTTTAGAATAACATTTAACTAAAAAAATACTAAAATATATATAGATTAAATGGCTCCATTAATCTTTTTACTATTTTTAACATGTTCCCTGAACAATTCATATTTTGACACACTACCTTTTATTTTTGAGTTATCTTAAACTTTAGATATATACCTTTCTTACCCATTTTTAATTCATCTCTCCTTTCAAGTCACTAATTAATCATTTAAAATTCAAAAAAAATCACAAAAATTCTCAAAATCTAAAAAATATTTAAATAATTATTCAAATATTATTTAAACCCATTATACTTTAAATCATCTAAACCACCCTAAGTTTATTTTATTTATACCCACCTTCAATTTTATCATTGAATCCCATCAACTTTAAAAATCAAATCAATCCCCAATATTTATTATTTTCTTTGCACCCGCCTCCTCACCCATCAACCTATTTAACCACATACGTTTTGAAAAAACAAAATAAAAAAATGAACTGTCAAAATTTTGTATATTTTTTTATCACGCCTCTCCGCCCTAATCCATTTTATCCCACCCCATCCCCCATTAAGATAAATGATCATATACTTCTTCTTCACATACACAAATGCATACACATCCCAGTCATCCATAACCAATGACTATGATAGAAGCAACTATTTTGGGTAACCAAATGATTTTCAATTCAATAATCAAGAAAATAGATTCACATATAATAACCTAGTGAGGAGAGAGCCAAAAGCTCACTCTAATTTACCCAAATATACTTATCATACCGTCCCTAAGCCAACATTACAACCTTAAAGACCTTTTGATTCTTTTCTATGTAATCTAGAAGTGATTGAGCCAATAGAGAGTAGTTAAGTGGATCTTTAGATATTAGTGAAGTTCGATGAACAATCTATAGCCTCCTTAATGAACTGAGTAAAGTTCCTCTCCTTCTTACAATTAGAAGCTAATCTAATCTTGAATATAAGCCGTGTTGATTGTGGAAATGAAAAGTGTGCAGGTATGTAGTTTGTAAATATTATTACATGAAATTTTCTGAGTAGTTGCTTTATGTCTATTCTATATATTCTGCTATCTCCTTTTCCACTGTGCTTAATTGACCTACGTGTGTATTTAGAGACTTCCCTTTGTTTTTATCTTTATTGTATCGGGACGATACAACTTTGAGTTTGGGGTCTTCTTGTCTCCCCATTTGTGATGATTTAATATTAAGCAAAGACATTATTTTTAGTGCTTTAGAAGTCTAAATACTCGATTTTCATATAAGGAAAGGAAAACCCGGCAAATCGTTTCACCAAAGCGCTTGGGTCAAAGGAGTTTGACAAGCACAAGATGAAAATAGGATTGCGTTTCTTGAGCGATTGAGTCTAGGTCAAGTGGGAGATTGTTGTAATTATGCCCAATACCCCCATCTACTTGTAATAAAACTGAACACTAGTGATTGGTCATATTTGGAAGATTTATATTTTAATTATAAAGGAATTGTTTCTTTATATATTGTGGCATGCATTTATTTTATTATATTAAATATATATATTATAACTGTGGATCCTTGGTTAAGTTTAGGTTAAGATATCATAAGGAGTTATGAGAATGAGAATCTATCCCATATGACTTAACATGAACAATTCTTAATCAAATGATCGTCGAGGTAGGACCTTGATGATCTGATTAGATTAATATGTAGCTAACAAGTATTTATTGGATAAACATCGGTAGTTCTCATTTACCAAGTTAGGTGCATAGATAATTCACATAGAGATGTAATTGTTGAACCACCTAAAATCTAGAGATTCCTAATGGTTAATTACCTTGAACTGTCAAGTAGGTTAATCTCTAGAAGGAATTTTATGCTTGTAATCCTTTGACCTGAGATCATCACTATAGTTGTGTATGTGCTTGTTGTATTTTGATACTGGACTAATAGCGTGTCATAATGCTAGTCGAAAGGATATTGGACACAACTAAGTATATATGCTCCTAGGAATGAGTCGAGATGAAATATATCAACTCTAGGTAAAGAGTTTGAGCTCTACGATGTCATAAGATTATAACGATTGTATCAAATCTTTGGCCAAGGTAATAGAATGAATGAAGAAAGGTGTTTCTTAGGTCATTCTTCGATCGTTGATAATCGATGTGTAACATAGTTGATTTTCTAAATGGGATTTGACAATTGTACCATATCCCAGGATGATCCGGAGCTGTAAAGATTGAGGGAATACGTGTATGATCCTTTATCGGGTTCTTCGTACAGAGTTGCTTCACGTTATCCGGTCGTTAGGGAGTGTTGTTAGACGTCAACCTCGATTAGCAGTTAATTAAATTTTATTATTATATAATAAATATTACTTAAATTATATACTTGGAATATTAGTATATTAATTCGCTAGCACAAATTAGCAAATTAATATTCTAATATAAGACCGATCTAAGACAAAAGAGAAAAAAGGGAAAATTGACAAGTTCGTGGATCAAACCACGTACCTCTAGTAGTGTGAATTGCATCATTAACCACTGGGCTAGTCAAGTCATTTGTATACTGTAAAAGGTCCAAATCCACTTCACAAGTGTGTACTGGTCCAAATTATTAAGATAATTAATTTTCATATTATACGTTCCTGACTTTTCATTTCCTGCCTTTTCATTTTCTCCTCTAGAGTTATTATAAGTGTAATGAGAAATCATTATACGTACATAACTTTTCATAAGTTTTCTCGCAAGAAAACAAAATAAAAAATAAAAACTCTCTTAGTCTCCAAGTCAGAATGTGATTCTAAAAGCAAGGATCAAAGCTCGGTGTACAAAGCGTGGAGGCTTCAAGTTTTTGAAGCTGGATTAGTCACTTTCATATTCCATACAAATCCAAAAGATACAAAATTTTATCGTGCTTTTTCCTATATCATACTAGATTGGTTTTTAGCATTGCGATTATGTTTTCTGCTGCTTTTATATGTAATATATTTGTAATTTTTATCATTTAGTAGATCCTAAAGAATATTCTAATAATCTAACACTAGTGCAACCTTGTGTGACTTAAAGTAGAAACAATTATCTAACCGCTACAATCTCTATAGATTTAGTGCAACCTTGTGTAACTCAAAGTAGGAACAATTCTCTAAATGCTACTATCTCTATAGATAAGGGTAAAAGAACAATTTAGAAACTGGGCATTAATAAAATTTGTCACATGATCTTTTTATAAACATTATTAGGATATAATAGAATTTTAATGTAAATGCGCATTATATTAATATAATTTTTTGCAGAATGAAAACAATTTAGAGTACATCAATCAAACTTTTATTACCCTTATTTCCAAGGTCGACCAACCTGTAAACATTAACTAGTGCAAATCCATTAGTTATACTAATTTTATTTATAAAATAATTTTTCAGTAGATATACATATCTTGGCACATTATTTAGCTACTCCTTATATTTAGGGGTCTGTCTGTTGGATTTTTTTGGGATTTTAAAAGTCCAAAGGTATTCAATCAGAATTTTAAAAAGTCTATTAAAATCTTGAGGTATTCATCTGAGATTTTAAAAACTCTTTCAAAATCTAGATGTATTCAATCAAAACTTTTTTAAATCCATTAAAATTTTGGGGTATTATTCAAAAGTTATTGGACTTTCCAAATCATTAGACTTTATAGGAGTTTAAGGTTTAAATATAAATAAAAAGGTCTTCTACAAATTCTTTGGTAGAAGCAGAGATCTAATAAACTTCAACCAAAATAACGACTAAGATAAAAAAATATAAACTATTTTATAATTACTTCAATATCTAATTGTTTATTGGTGTATTTTTTCAAGAGATAATTTCTAATTAGGTCCAAAACCCAACAAATCGTGTCTCAAGAAGTCCAGCCCAAAAGTTTGGATAAATAAGGTCCAAATTTTTATTTTAGACATCTGATATACCTAATTTAACCTTAGTCTTCTTTTATATATTATATCAGTATTCTATTTCCCTAATTACACGCCGCATAACAAAAAAAAAACATTATCTAAGAATCAGTTAGTTCCTAATATAACGGAACTAATTCGTTACCATAACGAATTATCTTAATTTCTCTACACAATTAAGACATATTACCGCAGCCAAAAGATTCATACGAAGCAACTCAGAAACAACTCTTCAGAAACAAATCCACTGATCTTCAAGCTTTTTTGCATCAAAGGTATGTATTCCAGCCACAGAATTAATAGCCACCACCCAACAAACTCTGCGCGCAGCCCACCAAATTAATAGCCACAACCCAACAACCTCTGCGTGAAGCCCACCAAAATACTAGCCACAACCCAACAGACGGTGCGACAGCCCACCACTTTCATACGAACAAGTCCTAAATACCTACACGCTCCGTGTTAGTTGCGCAGCCCAGTACATTTTCACGTACAACCCAGCGTAGCTAATAGAAACCCTAACAAACTTTTGGAAACCCTAAAACATAGAGTCACGAATTGTAATGGGCTGCTGTTTTCCATGTCTGTACTTGAAGTTGAACCTCCTTCTGCCTCGGACGGTCTATTAGTCAGTTTCGCCATTTGTTGTCGTCGCCTAGTCGTTGTACTAATTGTAATGGGCTTTCCGGGTTCAAATCTTTGGGTTTTGCCTTCTTTGCCCTACTGGTTTTGGGCTTCGCCGGGTTCAAACTTTTGGATTTCTCCGACGTGGTAGTCGACGGCTTCGCCGTGTTTGTTTTACTGGGTTTCTCCATCTGGGTTATAATTGTTCAGGGCTTTGGCTAGCTTCTATTACTGGGCTTCGCCGTTTTGTTTTTTGCCGCCATGTTTTTCAAAGGTTTCGCCGTCTGGGTTATCAATGTGCTAGGCTCCGCCGTGTTGTTGGAAGGTCGTTCTTCATTTCTGCGCGATTGCCGTTTCAAAATATTGGGTTTCACCGGCCGTTTAGCTTTCTTCATTGTTTCTCTTCTTTGACTGATTGGAGTGATATAATGCTTATTTTTTGGGGTTTGTTTAGAAGATAGTACCAATGATGAATAAAATATAAAAAAAATTATCAATCAACGCTATTTCAAGTACTAAAATAAATGGGCTGGTCTTTTTATTTAATCATAAAGTTATTAGTTGTTAAGGGTAATAAGGGTATTAAAAAATTCAGAAATGGGCTGGACTTGATGAAGCAAGTTATATTAGTAATTGAACTTTTGGATCAATACCCCTTTTTTCAATTGGATTGGGATTAGAAATTTATGAAATCATTAAATTAATATGAAGAGATTTTTATTTCTCTAATGCGAGGGTGAAGAGATGAGGTATCATGTTTCATTGTGTTTTTGCTAACAATAATGTGAAAGAATTATTTGTGTTTTTTTTTCCAATGCAAGGGTGAGGAGATGTGTATTATGTTTTATCTTTTTTAATTGTTTTTTTTTCTTTTTTTTTTACAGCGAGGGTGAAGGAATTTTTTTTTTCTTTTCAATGCGACGTGAAAAGATAAGTTTTAGGTTTTATCATGTTTCATTGTTTTTCTTTTCAAACAGTTTTTATAGTCTGAAATTTTCCAACATTTTTAGGTGTATATTTTTTAATTTTAAAATTTATTATTTATTTAACATTTAAAAGATAAAATTAGAATTACGATAACAAAAATCAGATTGACCATTATAGTGGAAGAACTTTTTTTTTGTTAAAGTGTTTAAATGACTGTATATTTTATTTTTGAGATTATTACCTAAAGGGTCTTGAAAACATCCCCTCGTGACCTAACAAGACCGGCTCTTTAGCCTCTTCTTACTAAAGGCCACAAATAAAAATTAACACTACAAGTCAAAATCTAAATTATTTTTTAACCCTTCTTTTTTAAAATTTTATTTATGTAAAGAGCTCGGCTCATTGGTCGCTTCTAGGTGAGCCAACAGGGGCGAGTCCAGGACAAGCCATTTCAATAATTTGGACTATCCCGTCTCGGTTTGTCATGTCATAGGTGTATCCAGACTCGTCTTGGGCAGTTTGAAAAGATTTCTTTCCTGGAGCTTAAAACACTTGTAAATAAACAAAATAGTTGTGTAAAATAGAAGGTTGAAAAACTGTCAAATATCCTTGCGACATATATATCCTTGATTGACTTTATAATTTTAACAGTCATTTACTTGAAATATTTTAGAGAACAGAGAAATGAACACATGAGATTCGGGTTGTTTTGAAGGTTTCTCTTTTCTCTCTTCTAATTTATGAACCGCCTGAGGGATACTTTGACTTGATCCTTTATCTAATATTCCATAAAGCTCCTAAAAATAACCGGGGTCCATTTAGATTATGACTCGGGATATGAGTAAGTGAGCAAATTAAAGGAAATTGGAAGTTAGTAGTACCTTTACTCCTGAAGCAGAGATAGAATTATGCAAAGGTCACTGAGATTAGACACAAACATATCAGAAAATTAAACAAAGACTAATTGCACTAACACCTATGTTGTAGATCTCGGTTTCGGGCGCTAAGCGGTCGACCGGAGCCTAGGCGGAATAATACGGTTTTGAATCCCGTTGTGTAATTTTGTATATTTAGTATTATATATATAGTGTAATTATAGTAATTTTAACTATTTAAGTCATAAAAATCATCTACCAACACTATAGTAAATATAAAATACTAAAAATTGAGTTATAATATCAACTAAAAAATTCTCGAGAATAAGAAAAATAATAAAAATGTCTATGCGAGAATGTTTTTCCATTAATCGGGGCCTAGATGGCCATTTTTTGCCATCGGGCTAGGCGCCTATTCCACGACGACTAAGACGCTAGGCAAAAACGCCTAGAATTTTAAGTAGGCGTAAGCGATTGAGGGGGAGTTGACGCTTAGGCGCCGCCTAGGCAGTGAGATCTCCATTCTACAGCATACACTAACACAAAAAACAATGACTATGCTAAAGTTGCACTATAGGCATTTTTAATTTATTTCTGAGACAAATAAAACATTTACCTTTGATGAAGGTCTAGATAAACCCGATGGTCCGGCCTAATAAGTCCATGGTCCGGCCTAATAAGTCCATCAAACATAATTTAAGAGAGATTATACAGAAACAAAATGGTAATAGAACATAGTTTTTCATGTGTAAGTACCTCAATCTTAATCTGTTGTGCAGGTTTACCATGTCCAGAGCTTGTTTCATTCTGCATAAACGCAAGTTCATTGCTTTAGCACGATAACATAAGTAATTTAAATCAAGTGACTAAAATTTTACTTACCCGTGTACTACTAATTTTTGTCTCCTGAATGAAATAAAAGTTGATGAGCTTTAAAAGGAGACAAGGAAATGAAAAGAAAAGGAGTATGGTATACCTGGTGAACTGTTTGGACATCTGTTCCGATTAAATCTATTATCCCTCGTAGGCCAGATACCTTGCATTGTGCGAGACATAAAACTCAAGTATTTTAAAATTAAAATAACATAGAAGCATAAAATAACCTTTATTTGGTCTCACCTCTTCTACCCTAGTAGAAACTGAGGCTGTATTTTCCATAGATACATCTCTTCTACTGTCTACACGATCAAGTCTAGAAGATAAATGCTCCTGGATGAACATGAAAAGGGAAGGGGTAAATGGAGATATAGATACAGGGTAAAATACCAAATACACCCTAGGTTTTTTTATTTTTTCTTTTTATTGTATAATTACTAATTAGGAAGAAAATACTTGCCACTATTGAAGAATAAAGTTGCTTGGAAACACCAGATAAACCACGCTTTGTTGCAAACATCATATCTGAAAGTTTGTAACCCTGCAAACACCATATTAAATAAAAATTTAATAAAATGAAGAAAAAATAGACATATTACCTTCCACTTCCACCAACTATATCCATATCCGACCACCAAAACAATGGTGACTACACCATACTTGCTAGCACCTACACATAACCAACACGTTTAGAGATATTAAGATACTTATTTGCTGCCACTGAAAAAATGAAAAATAAGACTTACCTGAAACACTTGATGTCACAATTGTATGGGATGATAATTCTGATTCCGACAGTGGATACTGCCATTTTATATGATTAAGCTGTAGAAACCAAAAATATTCATCCTTCATTTTAACCCTATATGCTGAAACAAACAAGTGAACTTACAAACCTCTAGATCCTTGTGTGGATCGATATTGCCACAGAAAAAATCTAAGGCATTTAATAAGCAGTCATCGTCCCATAGAATTACACCTGCAGCAATGCCTGCATAAAAACAATGTTACATTTAAACAACATTCCTCTTACTTTTGAATTTTAATAATACAGAGTGGATAGGTGAACCTCCTCCAAAGTAAAGGGCGAGATTCCCTATCGCCGCAGCCATATGTGTGTGTAAAGTTCTACTACAAATCTACCGTGGGTAAAATATTGTCCCTTAAACCCTCAACCCTAATATTGAGCCTGATTTTTCAATCAACGGACCAATATATTCGGAATACCGTTTTATTTTCTTTTTTTCAAAAGCATGAATTGATATTATTGGGAGAAAAGGATATCCCTCCTAGAAAATTAATCAGATCACAAATTCTTACTCATTAAAATGCACCTAAAGCCTGTAAATAAAATATAAATAATATTGAATATCACCATCCTAAATTACAGCATTTTTTTATTACTTTCTCTCTCTTCTTTTATGATTAGGATGATATAATTTGAGGTGATATCCTCATTACTAATAAAAGATAGTTCACCAAGGATTTGGATCCTCTCTTAACTAGTTTCTATACTAACTATCCTAACAACCAATCATAATTAAGAAAATTATATTTTATTATATTTATCTATAATTAATTTTTTAATTCTTAAAATACTACACAATTTACATCTATTATAAAACTTCTATTATAATCTTTTAATTGATTTACCAACCATTTATAATATATTTTCAAATCTTATTGTTTATAATCTTAATAGTAATGATATAATTGGTTGTTAGGATAGTTAGTATATAAGCTAGTTAGGAGAGGATCCAAATCCGTTCACCAAGGCAAGAGTATGTAATTAAAATGCCAAGACCCATCTTCAAGTACATACTCTCTAACTTAAGCATTAGTCGCCAAGGCAATAGCGGATTGATTGTCACAAGCAAGAGAACGAGTACAAACTGGAATGTGTAGACTTTTGAGCAAATAAGTGAACCATTTAAGCTCTGCGGATACAAATGCCATTGCACGACACTCAGCTTCTATAGAGGGTCTAGAGACGGTGGATTGCTTCTTAGAGCCCCAAGACACAATGTTAGAGCCTAAGAAGATACAATATCCAGTAGTAGAACTCTTATCAATTGAGCTACTCGACCAATCTCAGTCAGAAAAAGCATGAAGGGAAGTAGGTGATGCAGAGAAACATAAAGCATAGTGAATAGTGCCTTTAACATAGCTTAGGACCTTCTTTAATGACTCAAAGTTAGAATTTGTTGGATGATACATGGCTTGACATACTTTTTTAGTTGCAAACGCAATGTTAGGTCTAGTTATGGTGAGATATTATAAAGCACCCGTCAAACTTCTAAATAAGAACGGATCTTCAAACAATTGTAATCCATGAGCTAAAGCAACATTGTATTTGTTGAGATATGAGTTGAAGAAGCTTTACATTCACTAAGGCCAATTCTTTTAAGAATAGAAAGAGCATAGTTGGCCTGAGAAACAACCAACTTATCACTTGAGAGACTAACTTCTAAACCAAGAAAGTAGGTTAAAAAGCCTAAATCTTTCATCATAAAACGGGATTTTAAGGCTGAAATGATAGATAGAATTGAAGTTGAATTAGCACCCGTAACAAGTATATCATCTACATAAACTAATATAATAGTTAGATTAGTACAAGAGCCTCAAACAAACATGAAAGAATCAACTACACTTACAACAAATTCTTGATATAAAAGAAAAGAGTGTAGTAAGTTGTACCAAGCCTTAGGAGCCCGTTTCAGGCCATAAAGGGAGCGGTTTAACTTGCAAACAAGATAGGTTTAGAAGGATCTGCAAACCCAAATTGTTGTGTCATATATACATCTTCATCGAGAACGCCATGCAAGAGGCATCGGACACATCAAGTTGACGAATATCTTATGCATTTGAAACAGCTAAAGTAAGAACCACTCGAATAGTTTGGTGCTTAACAACTAGACTAAATGTTTCAGTATAATCTGCACCATATTCTTACAAGAAACCACGAGCGACTAATCGAGCTTTATATCAGGCAATTGAACCATGACGTTTGATTTTGTATATCCATTTACATGTAACTGAGGATCGACCATGTGGAGGTGAAACGAGATCCTATGTATATTGACTAATGAGAAGAGATTTTTTATGTTTCATGTATATTGAATGTTTACAATAGTGGGTGTTTATAAAGAAATTATAACACGTAACTTGTGTTGCATTATACACAATATACAAATACTAATAGACTAACTAAGGTGTCGTTTGATTTTTTAAGTGATAAGTACCGAATGCTTAAGAACAACTTAATAGAACTTGTTTAATTAAGAGATCGTGTCTGAATAAATTAAACTTGGTTTGAAATCCTAATGAAACAGACATATTAAGAACTATTTAGATCTGAATTGGTTAGAAAAACAAATAGTCTTCTTAATCCAGTGTCTTAATGAATCAGATTAAGATCTCATTAAGTATAAACAAATACCCTCTAAGTTGTTATACGAAGTTTGTCATCTTGTTGAGTTGTTATCATGTGAGACGCAGGTATAGATGTAGAGAACATATATATCTGATCACTTTTGGCCCCGTCTTTGATAATCTCCATAATCCACGAGTCAAAAATGATGAAAGATCATAGCTTATCCAATCATAAAGCTTTAAGGTCCTTCCAAACCTCTTTGCTTTTAGGGCAAGACAACAAGACATGATCCAACAATTCCTTTGAGTGACTACAAAACCGGAACCTCGAAATAAAAGTCCTAATTTTTTGACTCCACAGGGAACAACATCGTTACAACATGTCCAAAAAAAACACTTAATTTTTTTATTTTTGATCTTAGCATGCCACACAGTTTCCAACATGGACGTGTACCCTATTCTTATTTCTTTGAATAACAATGTCTTTTTTTTTTTGTCAACAAGGCAAACAAACTTCACAATTTCCTACTGAGATATTAGCTTTCAAAGACCAACATAAAACTCAACGATCGTACTACTTGAACACATAGAAGTATCCACAATGTTTCCTTCCATTTAGTTTGCTTAACTAGCCTATCCGTCAATTTGTTATGATTTCGTAAGATATGATGGAAAGTAATACTTGCATCAAATTTGGCGATAAACTATGTGTCTAAACTATAACTATCAAACCGTTCCTAATGGTATAGAGAGAGTCCTAAACAATACTAAAAAGGGAATACAATAACAATAACAATAAAAGTATTAAAAACATAATCTTTCAAATACTTCTAACACTTCCATCATTGATGTCCCTTAGAAAAAATAAACAGGTAATACAAAAAAAAAAAAAAAAAAAAGGGAAACATTAAGTTAAGTAGCCTGTAATAATAAAGATCTGGAAGAAGAAGCTAAAGTTAGCCTGTTAATAAATAAACCACAAAATTTCTACCCAAACAATTCAAACAAGTGGGGGTAAAACAAAAACCATATCATTACATTACATTACATAATTAAATCTCATCTATTACATCAAGTAAATCATCAACCTCGTACCTTAAACTCATAATCTTATTCTGAATAGGAGCAATTTTATTATCAATATCTTTTCCCCTTGTTTTTTTCTCATAAGAATCCACCACTATTGAATGTTTCATCATCACCTTTTCTTGCAAATCCCTCTCCTTCACTACTAACTCCTCCACCTATACACACATATTATATTACATCAACAACATATTCAAAACAAACAAACAAACAAAAAAACAAACCTTTGATAATAAAGATCCAGTTTGTGAGTTAGATTGTAAGAACGAAACAAGAAGCTTTATTTCTTTAGCTAATTCTTTAAGCGAAATATCAGCTGATTTACGAGTTGCTTTACAAGTTTGTATATCACCAGTTCTAGAAAGATCTTTTAAAGAAGCTTCTATTTTATCATGTATTGTTAAGCTTCGTTTTATTATAACTTGAAGTTGTTGAATTACTGATTGTACCTAAATATGTAATATAATATCAATTTCTTTATCTCATTTAAAATAAATAAATTAATTACCTCGTCCCATTGAAGTTTAGCTAAATAAGAAGCGGAATGTTTCGAAATTGTTAAATCAGCGTGCATGTATATAATACATGCAATAAAGAACAAGAAAAATCCAGAAATCAACATTAATGGCTCTTGTAACAATGCTAAATTGTTGAACCTGTAATAAATCTGTCAAACGAAAGGGCGTTTTAGTCTTTTTAGTAAATTTACAAGATATTAATTAAGCTAATTACCTGGAAATTTTGATTATGCTCTGACACAACTTGTGTTTTCTCCAATACAATTACAGGTCTTCCTGATATATCTAAATGAGAAAATTTTGTCTATAATATAAAAAGTAAAGGATTAGAATGGAAATACTTAGGTATTAAAAGGACATAAGAGTAAAATTAAATAAACCTCGTGGGATTGTTTGACATTAAAAGGAACAGAAGAAGAAATATCTTTTGAACCCTCGGGTAAAACCACCTATATTTGCAAATACAAAAACAATATATTAAATAAAAAAAAATGTAAAAAGGAACTGTAAAAATGTAATTTACCTTCATAATAAGAGTGTCAATTATGACATCATTAATTGGAGAACCAAAAGTAAAATTTATTACACGTTTACCCTCTGATTTAAACAAGAAATCTTGTAAAGGTAAACTATACCCAATAGTAAAAGCTGTTTTCCAGCCCCCAAACATTGGATATCTAGGTTCGATTTCAAGTAAAACCTAAAATTAATGTAAAAAATCAGCTCATAAAATTGATATTTATATTCAAATGTGTAATAAGTTTACCCTTTTTGAGTCACTACGTATATTAGAAGTTGAAATATTTCCAATTTCATCCCTATAGTAAATCGAATGAGCTCTTGGGGGTAAAGTTGCAATTAAGTTTATAAAAGCTGATGCACCTCTGTACCTAGACTGAAAATCTAGTCTGTAACATTAACAAAAGCTGACCTTAATTAGCCTTTAGTATATATTTTAAACAATTTTAAAAAATATAAACAAACCTCGAAAATTCACCAACTAATTGTGCACCTCCATGGATAAGTTTATAATGCTCTGTAACTTGTACATTTCCCCAATGAGAAATTTCTATTTCTCGAATTAACTCTTCAGCAACTGCGAAAGGCTTATTGCTAACAAAATGGACTACTACAGGTTTGTATGAGAAAGCAGGGGTATTTTCGTAAGGTCCGTATTTAATCTCTGAAGCAGAAAGTTTGGTGTTTTCTAACTTTGTATAAGATTCAACTTTTGGTTCGGGTAATTTGATACTAAGAGTTTGTACTTTAACGGGATAAGGAGAGAGATAAAAAGCACTATCTTGTGATGCAAAGAGTTGTATATCACCTTGAGTAATTTTCTCAGGAAATGGTCGAAGTGAATGAGTAAAGACGGATTTAACCTCTAAAGTTAAGGTAATACCTTTGGTTAATTGTTTCGGGAGTGAGATTGAATACCATGTTAATGATGGAGGTGAATTTTCAGGATTGGCTGGTTTTACAGAGAGAGTAGTGAAAGATCCTTTTGTTTTTCCCTTTTTTTCAGTAGAAGATGCTATTAAAATAGCTAAGTTTTGTGCTTGGTGATCTGGAAATGGTATTAAGAACTCAGATATTGGATCATTACCATTGTTTTCCACCTTTATAGTTGTTGTAGATCGAACTATTTGTGATGTTAAATCAATCTGCAATACAGAGTGAGATTAAGCACATTATTGTAAATTATCAAACAATTAGAGCAGCCAAGAAATATTCTACTAAAATTGCAAAACTATCACGTTTCATTTCATTATTGCCTCATTTCAACCTTAAAAAGCCTCGTCTTTACGAATTAACTGATGTGGCACATACATACGCAAATAGAGAGAAAAAAACACAATAAATCGAGATTTTCTAATTCAAATACACCTTAAATGACTGTGTATATACATAATGCGAGCTATAATTATGTATTTAGAATGAAAATTCGAAGTAAATAGAATAACAAATTAAATATTCAACTAGCCTGAGATTTTATAGGCAATAGATAGAGTCAATTGGCATAATTATATGTTACATACACAAATATTCATACATATATGTACCTGACGATCGACTTTGGAAATGACGAGATCGGAGAAGGCAGGAGAAGAGAAAATAGATAAAGTTGAGATGATGCATAAGAGAAATAGATCCGTACGATTCTTCTTCGTCATCGTGCTAGCTGCTAGCTTGCGCTTTACTGAGAGAGCGATCTATAGTCAGATTAGTCTACGCCTTACTAGTGGCTTATCAGTGTTACTTACACCGTTCTAAAGTGCGCTGGATGCACCATACATGCGTGCGTTAGCTTATTCGGCGTATTTTTAGCAACTATTGATTTTTTTCTAATTTTTTGGGAAAAAAATTATAATGGCTTAAGCCCTATAGAATGTTTTAAATAAAGGCAAAGGCCCTTGGCTAACTAGTCATATTAAAGCTCGTCACATTAGAACTAAGTCATGTATAGTTACTTAATTACCTTTATATTATACACTTTCTCCTCTGACAAAAGTCATTCTAGTATAACATAGCGTGTGGAAGTAAGACGCTTATCAACTCATCCTCTTCTCTCTGACAAAAGTCATTCTAGTATAACATAGCGTGTGGAAGTAAGACGCTTATCAACTCATCCTCTTCTCTCTGATAATGGCAAAAAGGAAAAAAAATATCACTTCAACTTTTCCTCCATTTCCCTTTTTCCCTATTTCCCTATACGATGCATTCCAATAGCCTAAACGTTTCAATACTCGTTTTTCTCATAAGACTTTTTCGTAACCTGTGGAAGAAAAAAACTTTGACAACACACTTGGAAAACGGAACCCTAATTTCAACTTGGAGAACAGAACCCTAATTTATCAAAGTCATAGTAGGTCCCAATGTTCAACTTTTCAAACAACGACTTCTACATGATATTGATACTCGCGCCTAAGTCAGATAAAGTTTGTCTGGTCTAACTCTCTCCAATGGAAATATGAATGTTAAAACTCTTGGAATCCTTCAACTTCGGAGGAAAATTGCTTTAAGAAATAGCACTACATTCCCCTGGTAAATAAACCATCTCCCCTTTTATATATTTTTGTTTGTTAGATAGCATATCCTTCACAAACTTCAGATTTCTTGGCATGCGTTGGAGGAACTCAACAAAAGGGCAAATTGGTTTGTAATTTCTAAACCATGCCAACAAACTTTTTATATATTATCATCACTTTTCTTTTGTACATATGATGGGAAAGAATGGGGATGACGGTTTGGATTAACAACCAAATCATCTTTTCTTGTTTCTATGATTCTTTCTCACGACTCTCGTCTACCACCACCGTTTTAACTACTTCTTCAACGACATTTTTAGCATCTTTTTGGATTGAAGGTGACTTTTTCTCTTTCTCTAACACTAAGGGAAGGGTTAGTTGTTTCCCATTCCTTAGGGCGATCGTTTTACAAGCCCCATTACTCCCTCGATTTTCGGTATTGCTCGGAAGTTGACCTTGGGGTTAGATATTCAAGGCATTAGCGATTTGAGACATTTGGTTCTTAGGAATATTCAATGTGGCTGAGTGAGATTTCAGAGTTTCCTCAACCTTGATTGACTTTCACTATATGACAATATAAATGTATTCAAATTAGCTGGAAAATCACTGGTAGTATTTATACCTTCTTGTGGATGTGACATGAGTGCCTTCTAAGCAAGATATTTTGCATATGCATCAAACACGGACTTTTTGGGAGTTCGGGATTCATAGCTCGGACCTCCTTGATAGTGGTTTTGAGGTCTGGATTGATAACTTTTCTCTTGTTTGATAAAAGTCAAACTCTTTAGATCTTCCAAAGCTGGACTATAAAGTGCCAAAATTGTTTTTTGGGTATGTGGGCCCAGTTAGATGGGTCAAATTTGAACCAAAAAAGTTTTTACTAATTCTGGACAAACTTGGGTCACTCTGGAAAAACTCGCATAACTCCTTTATCTTAACTCTGATTCATGAACTGCTTCCTCTCACGCGTTTTAGACTCGAAGGACTATCATGGCTTCAAAGATTTTGCTCAAAATCCTCACAAAATATGCTTGGTGACTCTATCAAGTTGACTTACATGTTTTATCAAAAATTGTATCTGACTCGTAAATTGACTTTAAGCGCATCTCTCACCTTTACTTGGGGTTGTCCTTGACTTGTTGACTTTTCCGCGTCATCTAGGGGTCTCGTATCATTCATGTACCTAGGAAATACACACTTAACAAACAATTAATGCGCGAAAAACTCTAAAAGTACTTAAATATTCGAGAGTAGCAAATAAATAAACATTTGTTAATTAATAGGGTAAAATCCCTCACATAAGTCCACTAACCTCTGCAAGTAATAGGTTTGATGCATGGTTGTATAACGTGGGTAAAATACCCTCAAGTAATACAAACTCAACGAGAAGCCTAGTGGAGGAGATAGCTTTCCTAGCTTGGTTCATATGGAAGGGGAGAAATAACTGCACTTTCAGTGGGGTAAAGCCTAACCCAATCAACACAGCTAAAAAAGCAAGGGAAGCCTTTGATGAGTACATAAGGCTAATGAACCTGGGGCTAAATCTCAACCTGAATTCCAACCACTACTACTAAATACCAATATGAATCAAATAGGTAGTACCATATCCAATAAGCAAAATGAAAAAATGAATGTACAAACTGTTATTGTACCATATCCAATAAGCAAAGGAGGCGGAATTAGAAACGGATTTGTGGGAGGCCATCGAAGCAATTCAAAAGGTAAGGAGAGATCGAGGTCCTGGGGCACAGTGGTTACAACTCATTCATTTGATCTTCGCAAGAAATCTTGGGTTCATCTTAAAAGGCATATATAGAGAGGCTAATGCTTGTGCGGATTGGTTGGCTAAGTTAGACATGACACTTCGGAGTGAAGGGGTTACACGCTTTGACGATCCTCCCGATGCTATTTGGAGCCACATTACACGTGATAGAATGGGTTGAAAGACACCAAGAGTGATCTATAACACGGATTTACTCAATGATATAGCGCACTAATATATTGTTTTTAGGGATTATCTCCATCGATCCTTACACTATAAGAAAAGGTATCTTTAGCGGCAAAAAATTTAACACTAAAAATCTTAATTTTGCCGCTAATAGCCGCTATTTGTTCGTCCTTATAAGTTTGTCTCCAAAGATACCTTTAGTAGCAAATTATTTGTTTCTGCCTCTATTAACTTTATCTTTAGCGGTAAATATGACCGCTAAAAATATAATTAGAGGTCATTTTAGTGTTTAAAAATATTATTAGAGGCCATTTTAGTGTTGCCACAATAACCTCGTCCGTAGTGGTACTGTTTCTTGTAGTGTTAGATCCTCTTTGTAATAAAAAAAAACTTAATTTTCGTATATCAGTATTAAAGTTTGCTCTTTGAGACTGCGAAATACACTATAAATACTCATAAAAAAACCCTAAATGTAAAGATTACCAACATAGTATTAATTAATTAAAACCTAAAAACCTTAAATTATTCTAAACTTGTTTAAAATAATGAAACTTATACGCAGTCAATCCTCTAATATTTAATATTTGAGCACTTTATACATCTAATCTGCTTTCCATCACTTCGGCTCACCATCTTTGGGCCCTTTTTGTTTCACGTTCTTATGCCAAATCATTAACGCTTTTGAAGTTTGTTCATCGAAAATCGACCTCTTCATATTTGATCCCATCTGGAAAAGCAATAAGGGATATAAAAAAGGAACAGACTATAAGAATCAGAACGGAGGCAAGTGTAAAGGATTTGGATCAGGTCCTTTACGACATCTCCAAAAGCAATTTCAAGAAAGGTAAACAAAACTAACCTGGGTAACAAGTGCGTACAGAGGAAGGGTGATGAAACTGCACACAAATTGAACGCATATCCTGTCAAGAAAATTATGCATAGCATATATCAAGATTCAAAATTCCACTTCCCAACTCCAACTATTTATGATTTCAAATGATTTTCTCTGCTATACTTACCCAAGGAAACATCTAAATAATGCAAAACTGAAGCTATGATGAAAACACGAATCTAATCCAAACTCATACTACACGAACAAAAAATTATCTCATTAATCAAATGGTGAATGCATGGGAAAAACTAGAAGAATACGAGGAAAAAGAGTTGACATTCATTACCGATATAAAAATGAAATTTGTAACCTCAAAAGCATTCTGAAAATTGGAAAGAAAACCTTCTCATCATCAAGTTTCAATTTTAAAAAGGTACTTTGTAACTTGTAAGAATTTTTTTTTACCTGAAAAAGTGTTAGATGAATAAGATGAAGAATCAATTTCGGTTTGCCAAACCAAAAATGTTTATCGGAGGCTTGTACAAGAGGTATGCCTTGAACTACAGCGTGGTGTTCTCTAATATCAATAGCCATTTGTGATATAATAGCTTGAAGCTTAGCTCCGATTACTAAAGTTGTCTTTACAATAATGAAATCATTAATTAGTTACTCCGGATTGATAAATAAATTAGAATATATGATTACATAAAATTCTTACAATGAGAGGCAGCAACGATAATACGTACATTACAATGTTCCATCCTGAAAATGTAACTATTTAGTAACCTATTTATTGTTTTCCTGAAGAATATTACTAAATGATAAACTCACCACCAACATTAAGGAGCAGAAAAATCACTGCGGAAGTCCACAATAGCGGACTAAAATAATATGAATTAAATAATTTAATTAGTGGGCTCTAGAAAATGTATAGATAAATATATAAGCGTACCTGATTCCGACAACAATCTTAAAATCATCTTCCAGAGATCTCTTTATGTACTTTTGAAAATCAAATTTACTTCCGGATGCTAAATGTACCTGGAGAAATGAGTAACAAGAAATTCAAGGAAATCATTTTTAGTATAAAACCTAAAAAGAAAAAAAAAAGGGAAAAAAAAAATATACTGCAATGAATCCGTTGCGCATGGCAACATAGTCAGCTCTAGTTATAGACCTATAGAATTGTCTGAAAAAACATGCCTGAAAGTTAAGGTGATGTTAGAAATGATAGAGATAAATTTGGTAGATCATAGATTTTTGAGTTGGTTATCCTTACGGTATAGAAGAAAAGTGGTGTTTTAGTCCAAAAAGCGGTATGGTCTCTCACGAAAGATGTTTCATGGGTGAGCCTGAACTTACTATGATCTGAATTATACAATACAATTTAAATATGGTCTTTAAACATTAATGAAATACATTAATTGGTACTTTAAAAAGTATTTATTACCTTGGGATGTTGCACCTTCATGAGCGGCCTTCTCTTCCCATTCCTTCCACCCACGAATCTGAATATTGAAAATTTAATAAGCAAACGAATTAGAAAAACTAGGAATAATCGTCTTTGACTAGTATTAACTGCCAAATGGTGGATCAAATGCAGAATCTAAAGTTGAATGGTAATGATATAGCATTGAAAGGGATAGATCCCACCTTTAATCTTCCGAGACTCATAGTTATGGCACTATAAACAACGTGGAACACGGCTAAAAAGAAGATGAAAATGTGAAGCTGATGCAATCCATGAACGGATATAAGTGGCATAAAACCCTATCATCAAAACAATCTTATATATTACTATCAGTAGGAGGAGATGGTCATATAAAGAATAGTTAAAAGAAAAAGAGAAAAGCAAAATAATGTTATTTTAATTTATGCTTACTTTATGGCAAGCCACCTCAGAATCAGCTGCCAATGACCTACGCTCATACCAGAGAAGCCTCCTATGTCCCCCCACCTTCTCATGTCCAGGTGCCTCATGCCCAGGTGCCTCGTGCCCAGGTGCCTCGTGCCCAGGTGTCTCATGCTCAGGTGTCTCATGCCCAGGTGTCTCATGCCCAGATGGCGAATGTCCAGCGGGCACATGCCCAGGTCCAGGTGGCACATGATGCCCCATAGATAGATGCTCTTTATGGCACGGTAACATAGTGTTTGCAACTTCGTCAGGGATACAAATTTGAGCGATGTAGTTTTGCCCAAATGTCAATAGAAGGGAAATGAATCCTAGAATCATAAGTTCTGTAATAATAACACAAATTGAGGAAATTAAAAACCATCACTATGAATACATAGTTATAGTTATGAACTAGGATAAGATTTGTACCTGCTTCGATCTTCTCCAGAGCTTCCCCCAAAGCTTTCTGTTTTTTCTTTTCAAACGTCTGAAACAGAAACATGTTACAGATTATACACAACCAATAAATATGGATAAAATCATCATGATTTTAATTTCATGGTACTAGTCAATCTGAACTTCACTTAACAAACATGCACATGAAAATATACGTCTCTTAGCTTAGATCTGAATTCTAGAATTTCTTTACATATCGCTGATTAATAATAATATAAATGGAAATAATAACACAATTACCTCTCCAAAATGATGAAGAACTTTTTCTAATATAATAGAGATAACAACGATAACTGCACACACTAAAGCAACAGCCCATGTTGGTGTTTGATCTAGCTCCCTTGAAGCACCCGTTGGAGTCATTTTCAAAAACTATGAATTTATTATTTTCTCAACCTTTGAATTGAGATTTTATTTTTTTTCAACAAAACAAATAATGCATTTATTTTTCTCAACTTTTCTTGATGTCCATTTTTGTAGTTGGGTATGGCGAAATGCAGGATCTTGATGATGAAAGCTACGTAAATAACGCTGTAACCGAAATGAGCCAGGATTGTATGTAGGGACGGAAACAGAGGTAGATGGGTTTGGTCGTTAACGTGATGATACTGTAATCTCAATTCTGTTTTGTCATCCTTGTCAAGAAAAGATGTTCAAATAATATTGAGAAAAAAGTTTGAATAATTAAGTTTAAGGTTGTCCACTGGAAAAACTTGCTAATGAGAGTGTTTATAGGAAAGTAGAGATGCTTAGTGAAAGGAATGACCACAAGAAAGAAAGAGAAAATCGAAGAGGATAATATTGGAAAATTGATAGAGCTAATTTTCGAGTCTTTTGTACTTTTATACCAAATATTACAACTATTAGCATTAACATACCAATGTAAAAACTATTTTCACTTCTATACCATTTCGGTAAGTGAGTATCCGAAATAGGCTTTCAACAGAATTTCAAAGCAAGTTTTCTTTTGGTGGACAAAATTCACCCACTTTAGCAGGTTGACATTTGTTTAATTATTTTTTATATTAAATATATAATATTTTGTTAGGTAATACTTCCATCTAATATTGGATGATCCAATATTCCTATCACAGCCATTAATTATTTTAGCAAAACACATGTCACTAGATTAATATGTTAGTTACTTTTGTAAGTTTAAAACATGGGGTATGTGTATTAATATCATTGGTGTAGGATCATCCAATATTGGATGGAAGAATTTTCCTATTTTGTTTTAGTTATATATAAGAGTAAGTTATATTTTATTTTAGAATTATTATATCAAAGTAATAAATTAACCCTCTATTCTTGAATAAATATTTCAAATATCTGCTTTTGGCATTCCTTTTCTTGTCGTTAAGGTAACGACAAGAATATGGTTGACTCCCATAGTGTGACGGGCGGTGCGTACAAGGTCCGAGAACAAATTTACCGTCGTATGGCTGATCGACGATTACTAGCGATTCCAGATTCATGCTGGCGAGTTGCATTCTGTGATCCGAACTAAGGACGGGTTTTTGGGGTTAGCTCACGCTCGCGGGATCGCAACCCTTGTCCCGACCATTATAGCACGTGTGTCGTTAATGGCGTAGGGGGCATGATGACTTGACATCATCCTTACCTTCCTCCGGCTTATCACCGACAGTCTGTTCAGGGTCCCAAACTCAACGATGACAACTAAAAAATCACGAGAGTTTCACTCGTTGCGGGACATCTTACGACACGAGCTGACGACAGCCATGCACTGTGTCCGTGTTCCCAAATATTTGAAACATTTTAAAAGAATAAAAGGTTAATTTTAATTTTTTTTAAAATTTATGAGTTAAAATAATGATTTAATATTATTTAACTTTATTAAAATAATGATTTAATATGATTTGTATTGCGCTTCTTTACCTTTTACTAACGGACTGTGTCTATTTTTTACGTTAAGTATTAAATTATTTTCGTGGGTTATACGGGGGTGAATTCGTTCATGGGCCTTGTACAAACCACCCATCACACTATGAGAGTCAACCATGCCCGAAGTTGTTACCTTAACGACAAGAAGAGTGAAAATAGTTTTTACATTGGTATGTTAATGCTAATAGTTGTAATATTTGGTATAAAAGTACAAAAGACTCCTAATTTTCTATCAAACTCACTATCGTCAAAATCTCGGGCATATATATGGATTTCTTCCAACTAACATCATATATAAAACACAAAATGAGGATACAACTTAAAGTTTTTTTTCTATCCATTAAAATAAAAAGATTACAAAAGTTATCCAATCCCCAAGGAGATGACACCTTTTTCTACTACTCTCGCTAATTGGGTCGGGATTGACTCCAAACTATAACTAAAACAATTCACCTGTTGCCTACGAATAGAGTGGAATATGTTACGAAAAGGAGGAAGTTCTTGATAATTCACGGATCCACTTGATTACAAAACAAACCTGCAAGGTCGAGGAACGTCATGCTCATTATCAAGGGACGACAATGGATCGAGAACGCCAACCCCTAACTTGGGAACTGAGCGATTCTCGCAAAGTTAAGTACTCTTTACCCTCACGTTAGACTGTATATTATCTGTTTATTTGTAAACTCCTAAACTTTATTGTTTTCAGAGTCGGGTTTGGGGATAGGGTATTGTCCTCATCCTCATTTATATGTTTAACGCTTTCCTAAAAAAAGAAAGGAAAAAAAGTTAATTTAGTTAAATTTATTTATTTCTTAGTTAGTTTATTTGCTTTGGAAAATAAAAAGTCAAACAAAATAGTATAAGGATTGATGTAGGATGTAGTGAATGTGTGTATTATGCATAAATTCTAGCGAGTTAATGACAATACATAGTGTGGACCTGAATGATATCACAGTGTGTTTAGTATAATTTACATGAAAACACTAAGTAAAGGAAAGAAAAGATTAATAAGCAATGCGTAAAAAAAAGCTTTGAGTGGTGTGTGGAACGCGAGGTCTGATTTAGTTGATAACCGCCTAGTCTAGGAACTGAAAGTGAAAACAATAGCGAGTCCTAGTAGTTAAGAAAATAATTAAGGCAGTTCTTTGATAGCCACTTGAAGTCTTTAACTTTCTAACCCAATTATAATTGAATTATTTACCCGTCTTAGCCCCCTTTCTAGCCTGTAACCTTCTTTTATCGCCACATTATAAGTCATACCCCCTTAGTTTATAGGACTTTCTATATGACCCGCACTTGAATCACATCGAGACTTATCGTTTCTAGATCTTGAGTTTGGGGTGGTGGGTTTATCATTGGGAAATACCTTGGGTGGGAATTATATGTGTTTATATTTGCGCGGTTTGATGATGTATTAATTGTAACCCTTTGTCAGGGTCTTTGAAAAAAAAAGATAGAAAAGTTGTGAAATGAAATAGAAAAGAAAGAGAAAATAAGAGACATGACAACTCACATCACAACGAGTGTCATGGTATCTTACAAAAAAGTGAATAAATTGAAAAAGAAATAAAAATAAAGTAACCAACAAAGTGGAATGTTTTGGAAATCATCTTGAAATGTTATTGGGTTAATTGTGGATGATAATCAAGAGCGTCAATTGTGTTGAGTGAGAACATAATTGAGTGTAAACTCAAGATCTAGAGCGATATGTTGATGGTTAGTGAGGAGAGAGTCGAAAACCCACTTCACATTTTCACAAATATACATATCACCGTCCCTAACCCTATGTCATAACCGAAAAGACCTTAGGATTCTTAGCTACCCGGTTAAGTGACAGTTGATCTATTAGGGAATAGCTAGGTGGACCATTTGATGCTAGAGAGGACGAATGAACAGCCTATAGCCCCCATATAAACTAAGTGAAAACCGCTCCTTCTTGCATTGTGAAATTAATCTGATCTTAGATCTACGATTTATCGATTGCTTTTATATTATGTTGGCATATAGCCTCCCTAATTAGGTGTTTTAATGTGACAAATCCTCTTGTGTTTAGTGTGCTATTTTCTCTTGTTATTAACATTCTTTCTTGCACTATATTTCTTCAAAAAGCTCTTTCATATTTATGTTGTTTAAACTTAATTGTTTTATCTTAGAATCTTATTCTCATACAAATGCTATTAACCATATCTCTTTGTTATTGAGAATTTTCCTTAGTGTTCAAACTTCAAAGATTCTTAGAATATTGTTTACAACAACTTTCATGAAGAGGTATTATTGATCAAAGTCATTTCCTTCAAAGTTTACTAGGCGCGGTACACCGCTACGGTATACCGGACCAAGCGCGGACCAGGGCGCGGTATAGAGGACTAGCCCGACCAGTAAGCAAGAAAATTAAACACTGAAGCGCGGTACACCGCTGCGGTATACCGCAAAGAAGGGTTTTCTGCACAAAAGCCAAGTCATAAGAAATATATCCGTTGGGAGATTAATAGATCCGTTAGACTCAAACCTTATGACCGTTGGGAGCCATTTTCTTCTATAAATTGAAGCTATTTCAAGGCTACAACTACACCAACTAATTACAAACATTAAGGGGCTTAATTGCTATCATTCAAGAAGGTGTCAAGAGCTATACATAGTCAAATTCAATCTTAGTGTGCTTATTAATCCTTACAAGGAGTTAATCAATTAAGCCACAAGGTTCTATCCACTCAAGAAGGAGTATACAAGCTTATAGTCATATCCACTCTTTAGGAGTTTTAGAAACAAGCTTTAATTAGCAAACCTTTAAACACTTTGTTGCTATCCTCTTAAGTCTAGGTCTTGTAATAGATAGATTAAGAGAGAATTCAAGTATAGGGAGTATACTTGGTGTCCTTGTGTTGTGATTACGCAAGTGGTGTGTCCTTCGTGTTATCGAAGAGTTTGTAAAGGTTATTGTGTTCTCGACCCGGTTAAGAGAGACACGGGAGCTTAGTGAAAAGCTTGAAATCCTAAGGAGGCTTCCTTAGGTAGTGGATGTAGGGAAACCGAACCACTATAAATCGTGTGTATCTTTCTATCCCTACTCTTTTACTTTCCGCACTCTATATGTTTGATTATATGCTTGCATGAATTGTTTATCTAGTATATCTAACATATAGTCTTCTAGAGTAGTTTAAGATATTGGATTAGCTTTTCATTAGTTATACTTTTATATCAAACCTTAATCTTTACATTGCATGATCCTATAAGTGTTTGATTTATATTAGTTGACTTAGAAGTTTTCTCTTAAACTTATTATTGTCCAAAAGATTTTAATTAGGCATTATCTTATTAGTAATCCTATTCACCCCCCCTCTAGGACTATCAATTGGTATCAGAGCCTAACTCTACGTGTATAGCTTAATCGTTAGTAGAGTAAACGATATGGAATTTAATCTTTTGGAAAGTTCGTCTTCTACACGACCTCCACTTTTTGTAGGAACTCACTATTTCGCTTGGAGAACAAAAATGGAGGAATTTATCAAAAACGAAGATCCCGATCAATGGAGAATTGTAAAAGAAGGTCCATTTATCCCTTATAAAGAAGAGTTAAATGAAGAAGGAGTTCTCAAGCTAAGTCAAGAAGAAAAAGATTTTGATGAACTCACCATTGAGGAAAAGGCTAAGCTCACTCAAAATGCAAAACCAATGTACACTCTCATTCGTGGAATTTCCGAAGAAATATTCACAAAAATGTTAGATTGTAAAACCGCAAAAGAGCTTTGGAATCGTTTGGAGTTTATATATGGAATTGTCGAAAACAATGAAGAAGAAGAAGTCTCAATCCATAATGAATCTCAAAACGATTTTAAACCTAATCATGAGGTAGCACTTTATCCTAACTCTTTGTCTCTTCCTTATAATTATTGTGATATTAGACAAATTTCATCCCTTCTCAAAATCCTTGACTCTCAAATCCATTTAAATAATCTTTTGTTAAAAAAGGGTAATATTGAGCCAAAGAAGTGTTTTAAATGTTTTATTACCTTGGATGATATTCTTGGCAATACTAAAAACCCATGTTTTGAAAACATTTTTATCTTTAACAAATGGAAACATCCTTTGAAGAAAAACATAGAAGGTTTTAAAAAATTGGATGAAGCTTTTTCCATTGCTCTTGATGCTTTAAAAAATCATCCTTTCTCAAATGTCACTCCTTTTGATCCAAATGATTTTTTCAAAGAAAAGTTATATGTTAGTGATAATTTGGATATTGGAGAAAATGGGGAAACTTCTTGTTCAAAACCTCTACATGGGTACTCTATTCAAAAAGGAAGTTATTGCAACTATTGTGGTAAACCCGGTCATCATGCTTCTACATGTCATTACCATGAACAACTTATTAGTGGTTCTTTGATACCTTCATGGGAAAAACCAATATGGATCGTGACAAATGCTAACAACATTTCCGGATCCATTCCACCTCGGTTACCATAGTAATATGCATTGAAGGTGTTGAGCGTCAAGAAAATGGAATTTCATGCAATAGGACGTTCAAACCTCATAAAAGGAAAATACGGTGAAATTCTTTCCTCTCTTGTGTTTTTGTTTATGTTTTTATTGTGTTTTATGTGTTTTATCAACTTGTGATGCTATCTTGAAGTTCTTGACCTTTTTCATGCTTTAGTTTTGCTTTATTCTTGCATAGGGTCTTTTTGCACTTTTAGAAAACTTAGGGTCTTTTGTGAAATCAACTGTTATATGCGTTTTTAGCTTCTCCTTGGCTTTTCTTTTCAAAACAAAGATGCTTAAAATTATTTTATATCATTCCGAGTCTTTTGGGGAAGTTTCGATTGTGTTTCGGGAATATTTTTATTGTGCAAAACGAGGCCTTGTGCGGTGCACCGGACGAATCCCGCGGTACACCGCACGTAAGGGTTTTGACTGTTTTAAAGACCCGTTTTTCTGCAAATCTTCTTCATTCTTTCAAAACTCCTTCTCCTCTCCTCCTCTTTGGCGATTTCCGGCCACCCACCTCCGGTTCCACCACCAAAAACACCCTCCTTCACCACTAAATATCACTCCTACTTCATTACCCATCTCATTACTCACCATGGTTAGAACAAAATCAATTGCTAACAAGAAAAAGGCTTCCACCGGAGCCTCCTCAAGCCGCCACCGTGAACCTTCTCCGGCGAAGTCACCATCACCACCACCACCACCACTTCGGCCATTCGATGTTCTACCGGGAAGAATAATTTGTCCTTCGGCCTTTCCCTCGGGTGATGATTCTCTCTTTAATTTGTTTTCATTTCAACAATTTCATCACATATTTGCTTTTTCGGGTAGTCATTTGGCAACCGGGTTAATCGAAGATTTTTATACGAATTTTGAATTTAATCATGCTAATACTTCGGTTAAATCAATTGTTTCGGGTACCGTTATTCGGTTAAAATTGAATGCTTTATGCTCTAAATTTGATGTACCCTCGGTTGGTTTTAGCGGGTTTTGGTCTAGTGGTTGGGATAATTCGAACATTGATATTGTTGCTCAAAATGAAGTGAATGAGTTCGTTAATAGTAGAATGATTATTGCGGATGGAAATTGGAATATTCGTAACTTTGACCCGGAATTTATCGTGGCCCACAAGTTTCTTATCTCGGCCGTTATTCCGAAAGATAAGCATGATGCCAAACTTATCCCGTATGAAGCTTATCTTCTATTTTTGATCTTCTCCAAACAACCGATAAACATCATTGCTATTATGCTAAAATGGATGAATCACGCTCGTGCCTCTCGGGATAAAGTCCCCTACGGTATATTTCTATCCAAAATCTTTGAGATTAATGATATTTCGTTTGGAGGAACTAATGTGAAACCGATGAATAAGTCTTGGAGTTTTGATTATCTTACTATCCTTAGAATGAAATTTGTTATCTATAACAACTCATATGTTCCTATCTCCACTATTAATCGTATCTCGGATGTCACTATTCGTAATCGTATTCTTGAAGCTAGAAAGCGCAATGATGGTCCAATGCTTGAGTCTCTAATTTTAGTAGATAACCCGGATCAAGAAAACCCAATTCCAAATGAGCCCACTCCTAGCCAACCCATCAATGTTAACCCTCCTAATCCATCCGGTTTCGAAAGTGCTATGTCTCGCTTTATGGATTATATAGGTAGTAAATTTGTGGCTTTGGAAGATAAAATAGAAAGTAAATTTGGGGTTTTGGAAGAAAAGATTGGGAATCTTGCGAATGAGCTCTCATGTATAAGAGGTGATGTTTCGTGCATTCGCGATGATATTGGGAATAGTAGACGATCTAGGAGCCGATCTCCTCGTGATAACCGTTAATTCATCATGGTTTGGTGTTTGGTGCTTGGTGTTTGGTGGTTGAATTCATGTTTTAATCCTTCTTGGTGGTTTATGTGTCTTTACTTGCTTATGTGTTTTTATTAGAACTTGTTTTATGGATGTTTATGCTTTTAAGTTTTTATGGGTCCGTGTTTTGGACATCTAGGATATTGCTACTTTGGTTTAATTGTCTTTTATGTTAGGATGCTAAATGTTTTATTTGGATAATTGGTTAAACTAGTTTCTATCATGATTATTCTTGCTTATTATCCTTGATTTGATGTTACTAACATGCTCTTTGATGATTATAGGTACTTCTTGATATTGCTCCTTAGTCCCTATAGTTAATCTTTTTAGCTTTGTTCCAAAAAGTTTGATATTTGCATTTTGGTTCCAAATAGATTTTTTCAAAATTGCGTTTAGACCCCAAAGTTTTGAAAAATACATCTTGACCCCTTGGTTTTCAAAAAATACATTTTACCCCTAAACTTTCTTCAAAATGTTTTCAAGTGTTCTTTTTAGGGTAAAATTGTCAATCAAACTTTTTCAAAATTAAAACAAAATCTATGCACTTTGTAAGGGGGAGACTTTGTTTAAAATTTTAAAAACTCAAATGCTTACTAATCTTTTATTTCTTATATTGCTACTAATTGTTTGTGTCATTAGAAAGCATTTGAAATGAACATGTATCAATCAAGGAGTTGGTAAATATCTCTATCCTTTACTTTTATCTATCTTTGTGCATCACCTTCTTAAAATCGTTTTTTTTTTATCTAAAACTCTTGCACTCTCTATCATTGTTTTAAATCTATTCACTCGAGTTGTCTTTGCTCTTCTACTCTTAGTTGTTTTTACCCCGTCTTTTTGATGAAGACAAAGGGGGAGAAATATTATGTGCACTAAAACTTTCAAAAATTGCACGTTTTAAACACTCACAAATGCTTTTCAAAACTTATGCTTATTGTGAGGGGGAGCTTTATTTCATTGTGCTTAAACCTTTATATCTTTCCTAAGGTGTTTTAGTGAAGGATTTGTCATCATCAAAAAGGGGGAGATTGTTGGCATATAGCCTCCCTAATTAGGTGTTTTAATGTGACAAATCCTCTTGTGTTTAGTGTGCTATTTTCTCTTGTTATTAACATTCTTTCTTGCACTATATTTCTTCAAAAAGCTCTTTCATATTTATGTTGTTTAAACTTAATTGTTTTATCTTAGAATCTTATTCTCATACAAATGCTATTAACCATATCTCTTTGTTATTGAGAATTTTCCTTAGTGTTCAAACTTCAAAGATTCTTAGAATATTGTTTACAACAACTTTCATGAAGAGGTATTATTGATCAAAGTCATTTCCTTCAAAGTTTACTAGGCGCGGTACACCGCTACGGTATACCGGACCAAGCGCGGACCAGGGCGCGGTATAGAGGACTAGCCCGACCAGTAAGCAAGAAAATTAAACACTGAAGCGCGGTACACCGCTGCGGTATACCGCAAAGAAGGGTTTTCTGCACAAAAGCCAAGTCATAAGAAATATATCCGTTGGGAGATTAATAGATCCGTTAGACTCAAACCTTATGACCGTTGGGAGCCATTTTCTTCTATAAATTGAAGCTATTTCAAGGCTACAACTACACCAACTAATTACAAACATTAAGGGGCTTAATTGCTATCATTCAAGAAGGTGTCAAGAGCTATACATAGTCAAATTCAATCTTAGTGTGCTTATTAATCCTTACAAGGAGTTAATCAATTAAGCCACAAGGTTCTATCCACTCAAGAAGGAGTATACAAGCTTATAGTCATATCCACTCTTTAGGAGTTTTAGAAACAAGCTTTAATTAGCAAACCTTTAAACACTTTGTTGCTATCCTCTTAAGTCTAGGTCTTGTAATAGATAGATTAAGAGAGAATTCAAGTATAGGGAGTATACTTGGTGTCCTTGTGTTGTGATTACGCAAGTGGTGTGTCCTTCGTGTTATCGAAGAGTTTGTAAAGGTTATTGTGTTCTCGACCCGGTTAAGAGAGACACGGGAGCTTAGTGAAAAGCTTGAAATCCTAAGGAGGCTTCCTTAGGTAGTGGATGTAGGGAAACCGAACCACTATAAATCGTGTGTATCTTTCTATCCCTACTCTTTTACTTTCCGCACTCTATATGTTTGATTATATGCTTGCATGAATTGTTTATCTAGTATATCTAACATATAGTCTTCTAGAGTAGTTTAAGATATTGGATTAGCTTTTCATTAGTTATACTTTTATATCAAACCTTAATCTTTACATTGCATGATCCTATAAGTGTTTGATTTATATTAGTTGACTTAGAAGTTTTCTCTTAAACTTATTATTGTCCAAAAGATTTTAATTAGGCATTATCTTATTAGTAATCCTATTCACCCCCCCTCTAGGACTATCATATTATATGTAGGTTTGTAGTAATTATTGAGCATCACTATATGAAACTTGTTAGAGTAGTTTCTTTAGGTCCATTTATTATTATCTTCTTCGTCTTTGCTTAGCTTGTTTAGAGATCCCCTCTAGTCTTTAGTTTTATTTTGTCGGGACGAAAAAACTTTGAGTTGGGGATCTTGATGTCTCGTCTTTTGTGATAGAATAATCATATCACGAGACATATTTTTGTGGGATTAGTAGACCTGATGGAGGTATTAGTCCCTAGTATTTGATGTTTCTTACTTTCATGTCTTATTCTGGGCTTATTACTATTTTTAGAGTATTTTGTGCTTTAATCGTGTGTTAAGTGTGTAGCTTATTAGGTACATGGTTGACATGGAATCCCAAGATTATATATGGAGAAGTCAAGAAGTCAAATCCACACCCAAGTCAAGGTGTAATTAGAGAATAAATGTCATTTTGGAAGTATTTGAGCATTTACCAAAATAGTTGACCTAACTTGTTTCAATCACCACAAAATATTGGAAAACCCTTTTGAGCTGATTTCTTTTGATTTGGAAAGAGCTTGAAGACACCGTCACGTGAGAGGTGACGATATTTAATTCGGATTTGAGACGCAAAAGTTATGGTTATTCTACCACAGTTACTCAAAGTTGTCCAACAATAAGTAAAACGGTTGGGCCTTTTGGACCTCCCAAAAGGGCCCATAAGGGCTTAAAACGTTCTGAACTCCTATAAATACCTCTTCTTCGCTACAAAACATACATAATTCATAATTAGGAATCAAAACACGCCAGGAGCTACAGAAGAGCAGGAGGAAGGGCTTTCAAAAGCAACCCCAATATTCTACATCATTTAGAGTCTGTTTCAACTATTTCTTTAGAGTAAATTTATTTAGTTTCTAGTTTTAGTCATGAATTTATTAGTTTAATTATTTATCTCCAGTATTTTAATATGTTCTGAACCCTTAGGTGTTTGAGAATTGCGTAGTGTATGAACCTTAGTTAATTAATTGACGATTCTTAGTTTTTGGGATATTTTCAGTACTTCAATAAATTGCATCCAATTCTCGTTGATTATATTTTTGTGCTTGAAGTCTAATCTTACCTTGATCAAGTATAGGATAGTAATAGTAGTTAGATTGTCGCCTAGGAGGGAAATTTAATTGCAGACATAGGATATAAGCGCTTGGTGTGTGTTATTGAGCCGGGAGGCCTTGACTAACCAAGTAGTCAATAGGGTAAGAACTAATTCATCCAAAATTATTATAGGATCATACGGGAGAGGTCTCTAGTATTGGAGGATATTATCCTATTCACCTGAGAGGGTTTCAGAAGATATTAGATCCCGACTAACGTAGAATGACAAATTTACCCTTATTTCTAGAAGCATCTAAATAAGTTAACTAGAAGGATTATCAACAAGGATTAATCACTATTCTCTCATATTAATTACATATTCTTAGTTAGTTTGCATTTATTTCTAGTTAGTTAATCTTTCTTTCTTAGTTATTTAAATTATTTCAATCAGTTTAATCCTCAAAAAACCAAACAAACATTTATCTTTTATTTAGTTGTATTCGCAACTAAACTACGACCTCTTTAAACACAATTACTTTAACTTTTATAATCCCTGAGAACGAAAAATCTCTTTCTTACCATTTTCAACGAACCATGTACACTTGCGGCTGGTTAAAGTCTGTTTTATTTTAGGCGATTATTTATCACATTCACAAGACCAATAGCTTGATAAATACAATGAGAACCAATTTGAGAATGCTCCTTGATGCATTAATCTAACATGAATCACTGTGAACTCCTAGGAGAGTTAGACGTGAAAGTTGTAGCTTGAAGAATTATCTCATTTTTTGAGTGGATATGAACAAAAGCTTGAGATGAACTCCTTTTGGAGTAGATTTAGAGTTGTTGCTTGTAGTTTGATCTACCTCTTTAATTGATATGAAAAGAGTAGCTTCGAGGAAGAACAACCAATTCTTTAAGCTTGGATTTGTGATGTAAAAATGCAAGAACAAGCTAGTGAATTATTTCTTGAAGTATAGGATATTGTATGGTTGATTTTCAATAGGGGAACTTTGTGATGCAATGAGGCCATATATATTTAGTGAAGTGAGTTCCATCGCTTCCTAGAACATAACCAACAAAAGTACCTGAAATTTTATACTATTTTGATAAAAACGGGTATCCATTTTGGTGTCCAACGACTCTAATCCATGTGGCGTTCTTTGTTCAACCGTAAGCAAGTCAAAAGTACTTGAAACGTTGTTGTTGAGGCGAAAAAGTTATACTATTTTTTAAACTAAAAACGGGTATCCGTTTTGGTTAGGGATGCAGACTAAATTGATCATAATGTTGTCGATTGCCTCTGGCTATTCCCGATTCCAAAGGAAAACGTTATACTGTATCTTCAGGCCAAAACAGTTGTCCATTTTAAATAAGAGTGTCGTGTTTGGTTACCGATTTTGAGTTAAGGATTGCAACTTATATATTTTGCTCTTTAGTGCTTCATGAGAGTTATTTGACAAGAAATGCTACAATTGGGATTAGTACACCTCAAGAAAAAGCAAGTAAATACACACACGGATATATCAATTGGGTGTGTAGGGAAAGTTAATTAGGATTTTAATCAAGTAAGAATCATGATGAATATTTTAGGTGATATATAACTTTAAAAGAGATGAACTAGCTAAGTATATGAGATGTGGTATGAGTTCATCTTGTGCACAAAGTATTCCTAAGTGTTAGTTGTAAATTTAAGAGTATTTTAAAAACATTGAAGGTGCATTGGGACAATTTATGAAGTATAAGAAAATATAAATCAATGAGATACTTTACAAAGTATAGAAAGTGTAAGCATACAAGTCATCGATAGAGGTTTTATCAAGGGGTTTGTATGAAGATTTAAAGCATTAATTTAACCAAGGATTTGTCACATGAAAAAAAAACCTATAGGAAGGACTATGTGCTAACAAGTACCCATTTTGGGAGGTATCTATGGGGTCTTTATATATATATATATAACTTGGGCATGTAAGGCCTTTGTAGGCCCTTGTCGTATTCTTGTTTTTATGACGCTTTTGGTCAATATTTTTATTTGTTGGGCATGTGTACATCAGTCCCATCAGCTAAATCATGTCATATATTTTTCAACTATTATCAGCCCTTAACAAGGGTATTAATCCTCGTTGTAGCCTTATATTCAGATGTAACTATATTTTGGCCAATTTCTATCGACGCTTCACCGTGGCTTATTACATGTTAATAGTGCAATAATATAAAAAAGTGACTAAAACCAAGATAAAGTGGACAAGATCATAGGATTTTTTACCATACACTCTATTGAGTCTCCTCATTATCCTTTGCCCGTGTTACAAGAGTCGCACTACATGAAACCCGTACCTTCAAATCAAGCCAATTAACCCACAACCATGTCGCTAGTCCTCAAAATTTTTCATACTTTCAAAGGCATGAATTGACCATATCCAACATCCATGCGTTCAAGCAAGCCCTTAGGGGTAGAAACTTGACACAAAATAATTATATCCTACCTTATAGCCTAGTTATGTAACCACAACAATATTGCTCCAAAGTTCAGTAGTTTCAGTAATTGCTCCTAGGAACTTGCCACCTTTGGAAATTTACAATCTTAAGGTTTTCATCATCCACCGCTAATGACTTAAATCCCTTTCTTTTACATTATCAAGTTTCTCTGAATTTTCATTGTTATTAACCATAGAAGGTATGACTAAATTCGAACCGGTGAGTGCATTATGCCAACCTAAGTTTTTCCACGTCGGTATAAACAACGTCACTCCACACACAAACGATTGAAATGTGGGCAGTTACAGGCTCAGTGTGAGCAAGACATGTGAGCATGCTTTTTTCGAAAATCTACTATTCTCTTGAATAACATTATAGGCGGAAGTTATCATACCTCTCCTCCACTTCCCATATTTTCATCAGTTGTAGTACTTTTGTGGTGTCTATCATTGTCGTCACCACAACCGACGTGATGTTTCCTAACAAAGCCGCCACTTCAAATGTTAGGATAACGGCTTGATCAATTTTTTTTTTCTTTTCCAAAGAGCTTTTTCATAAAATAGAATTAATACAAATAAATGAATAGAGCGAGGTAATATTTGATTTTCTTACATCTTTTTCAAAAATAAATTAATACCTTTTTTTTTTGTTCAAAGTAAAATAAAATAAAATAATTAATACCTATCATTGAGAAGATTACAGGTTTTGGCTTTTGGGTTACAATGATTGGGCAATTAAAAGCCCATCAAGAGAGATTATTAGCCCAGTAAGAAGAAAGGGCTAGTTGGGGGTGCGCGGTACGCCCCATTTCGAATTGAGCATTTATAAAGGCCATTAAAAGACACATAATTTTTCGTTTAACATTTTCTCAGTCTTTGTTTTCATCGAAAACTATATACTAATCCCTTAGTACTCATTATTATTATCTAAAACAAATTGTAAAAAACTTCCAAAAATCAACCGGCAACAAACAATGGCAGCAACACTCTCAAGCTCACTAATATTATCTAAGATCCCTTCAGGTTAATCTTTTCTCTTTGTACTTCTATTTTAATATCATCTTTTTACCTCAAATTTTGCTTATAATTATCAGTTTTTTGCATCTAGTAGTTATCATTTGATGAAATAATGCTTTGTTTGTGTGTTTTTGAAATCGTGTTCCAGAAAGAGTTGAACAGAAAAAAGCATTTAGACCCAAAATCCAAATTTTTTATATAATTTGCATAAAATCTTAATACTTCATATGCTATAGCTAATTATCTTCTATGCTACTACTTGTATTGAACTATTTGTTTTGGTTCAAAAGCTTAACCTAATCAAAAGCAGATCTACAGCAAGTGCAACTTATATTTATTCTTGTAATTGATTAGGCTCTCCATTGAGGCCAATGGACACGTGTATTGCAAGTATAGTTCCTCCAAAGATATCTTCAATGCATTCAAGAAAATCTTCCATCACTAGAAGGCAACTCTCTGTTCAAGCAAATTACAGGTATATATTATATATGTTATATCTAATATAGAAATGATTATCTAATTTATTTTGGTTTTGGGTTTTGATGACAGTGATAATGGTAAACCAAGCAGTAGTAGTATTTTTGTTAGTGGATTTATTCTGGGTGGACTTGTTGTAGGGGCACTTGGTTGTGTATATGCACCTCAGGTAATAAAAATAAATAATTAATTATACAAAATATTAGTCATGAGTAAGTAATAAATAATAATGCATTATATACAATTTATACAGATCAGCAAAGCATTAGCTGGAACGGACAAAAAGGATTTGATGAGAAAATTGCCCAAATTTATGTATGATGAAGAAAAAGAGCTGGAGGTAACTAATTAGGTTTTCTATTCTTGAGTTAGATTTGAGAAATTTTTGATTGTATCGTGTGGTGCAGAGACAAAGGAAAGTATTGACGGACAAGATTGATCAACTAAACTCTGCAATAGATGAAGTTTCTAGTCAATTACGATCAGATGATAACCCAAATGGAGCAGCTGTTAATTCCGATGAAGTTGATGCATTTGCATAAGTATTAAGTAGTATCTTCTTGTAATGTGGACTTATCACAATCTATTTTAATCTGATTTGAATTATCATGTGTTGTACATTTTTATTAACAAACTATTATTTTAATTTGTAATGTTTATTTTCAGTTGTATCCTTAAAAGATTTTTTGTTAACTCCATGGTATTTTCTTAACATTTGATTTTTGTTCTGTTTGTATAGACTCAGGATTAATTGAATTTAACCGATCATTTGAGTGAGTTTGACCCTTTGATTGATCTAGTGCATCGTTTGAGTGGATTTGAGTTTGACTCTGAATTATATATGTTGTGACATCTTATGAGTTTTGTTTGACAATGCTAAATGATATAAGTTGGACTAAATTGAATTATGCATCTCGATCCTAATATAAGTTGTATTATAAATTTTAGAGGTTTGCCACTCTAGGGTAAACAATATATATATTTTTAAATAAACAAATTCAAATGAAACTTTACCTAGCCAAACAATTCATGAATGGCTTCCTATATAAGTTCAAACAGTTTGAGTTAATTGCTCAAAAAGGTTCAAAATCATGTTCTCTCAACCTCAACAAGTTCAAAGTTTGAGCTTATCTTTGCTGTTTTAATGGGTTACATATCTTTGAATAGGTTGTGTATGTTTTTTTAATGGTGTATTTATCAATAGGTTACGTGTGTGTGGACTTTATTAGACAATAATTTTTCTTCATGGACCTCTTGGATCAAGCAAAATAGTTTTTGTTTTTATATGTTGAGGAGGTTCGAACTCTGACTAAATTGCTGAAACAGAACCTGATCTTTTTGTTAATAACACAAAAAGTATCTAATGGCTCATGCAAGCATATTGTGAATGTGACCTTTGTCCATTCAATGGAGTCCACACATATTTCACATTTACATCTTAACAGTTTTGGTAAAATAAATAATATGAAGCCATTCAAGAAACGGGAGATGAATGATCTGTGGTTTAGATTTAAAAGGTGATCTTATCTGAAAACAATCTTCACATACAATTCTTTACCACTCATTCTTATAACTCACTTCCATCCATAATTTCAAAACTTTGACAAAATGAACAACTATTTATACATATCCACATTTTCTTATACTTTTAGTTGCAAATCATGGCCTCCAATGCTGCTTTAGCTTCTTCAAGAATCCCTACCAGCACAAGGCTTCATTCCTCCAGAACCTCCAACTCCTTCCCTACTCAATGCCTCTCCAAGGTACCACTCTTATAATCAAAAATTTTACAAAATACTCTAAATATTTATAGTATTTTTCATTTTCTGGTTGTGTAGAGATTTGAAGTAGCTGAATTCTCTGGTCTTCGATCAAGTGGATGCGTAACTTTCTCCAAGAATGTTAGAGAATCTTCGTTATTCGATGTTGTAGCTGCTCAACTTGCTTCTAAGGTGTGTGTTATCATACTTTTTCATGTTTTAACATCATACTCATTGATCTTCCATTATTACTTTTTAACATCAATAAATTATAACAAGTCCACCGTAAAACTTTAACTTAGTAAACTCAATCTGTTTCTGTGGTAATGTTTAACCTTCAACACGTTCACGGCTTGATCTATGCTAAATAGTAAAAACGAAATTAAAAGTTTGTAAGTGATTCGCGAACTTGTGTAAATCAGGCAATAGTATCAAGCCCTGTGAAAGGAGAGACAGTAGCTAAATTGAAGGTAGCAATCAATGGATTCGGACGCATTGGTAGGAACTTTCTTCGTTGTTGGCATGGTCGCAAAGATTCGCCACTCGAAGTTGTGGTGGTCAATGACAGTGGTGGTGTCAAGAATGTGAGTATAAACTATAAACTATAAACACAAATTATCTTCATGAAATCATGTACATGTTATTAATATATTGTAAACACAGGCATCTCATTTACTTAAGTATGACTCCATGCTCGGGACTTTCAAAGCAGAGGTGAAGATAGTTGACAATGAAACAATTAGCGTTGATGGGAAACCTATCAAGGTTGTGTCAAGTAGAGATCCTCTAAAGCTTCCATGGGCTGAACTTGGAATCGACATTGTTATTGAAGGAACAGGTGTATTTGTAGATGGTCCAGGTGCCGGAAAACACCTCCAAGCTGGTGCAAAGAAAGTTATCATTACTGCTCCGGCTAAAGGTGCTGATATTCCGACATATGTTGTTGGTGTTAATGAAAAGGATTATGGACATGACGTGGCTAATATCATAAGGTCAATTAATTTATATTTACTTTTTCTAACAAATACATGTTTAAATTTTTTTTGTTTTGTTTTCAGTAATGCTTCTTGCACAACCAATTGTTTAGCTCCGTTCGCTAAGGTATTGGATGAGGAGTTTGGTATTGTTAAGGGAACAATGACTACTACTCATTCATACACTGGTGATCAGGTAATTATAAAATAAATAAGAAATGTAAAAGAAGAGGTTGATGTAATATATAGTGATAATTTACAGAGGCTTTTGGATGCTTCTCACCGTGACTTAAGAAGAGCTAGAGCTGCAGCATTGAACATAGTACCGACAAGTACAGGTGCTGCTAAGGCGGTGGCTTTAGTGTTACCACAACTTAAGGGCAAGCTTAACGGAATTGCTTTGCGTGTACCGACTCCTAATGTATCAGTGGTTGATCTTGTGATAAACGTTGCTAAGAAAGGAATTTCAGCAGAGGATGTTAATGCAGCTTTTAGAAAGGCGGCTGATGGACCATTAAAAGGCATACTCGAAGTTTGTGATGAACCTCTTGTGTCGGTTGATTTCAGAATGTCAGATGTGTCTACCTCCATTGACTCGTCTTTGACTATGGTTATGGGAGATGATATGGTTAAGGTGGTCGCTTGGTATGACAATGAGTGGGGATACAGGTATGGCATTTGAAAATATAGTGAGGATTAACATTAATATATATTTTTTTCTAGGGGAAACTAATTTTTGTGTTTTCGATATGCAGTCAACGAGTTGTTGATTTGGCGCATTTGGTTGCGGAAAAATGGCCCGACGCATCTCCACAAGGAAGTGGAGACAACTTGGAGGATTTCTGCGTTGATAACCCAGCTGATAAGGAGTGCAAAGTTTTTGAATCTTGATTTTTCTTTTTTCTTTTTGCTGATTTTCAAATAATCTTCAAGGCCATGAATCTCTCTTTGTATTTACCTTTAGATTCTTAATTTCAATTGCAACGAGCGAACTCCTATAATTCGAAAGGGATATCATTTGTAATGATTTATTATATATCTTTCATTGAGATTTCCTCAATTTATACGGTAATAAGCATACAGACGAGAGTTTATTGTCTAATTATCCATAAGTAGGGCTGAAAATGGTTAGGTTCGACTCGTTTTGTTGGCTAAAATTGGAACCGAAACCGGATGATTCTAGTTTATGGGAATGTATATTCTGAACTGGACGATTAGTGATTGTTCGATTTCATTGATTTTTGGTTATATTAAACACGTTTCAATACGATTCTTGGCTTATTGTACAATCCAAAATCGATCCGGTTTGGTATAGTTTCGAGATCAGGTTCGTGTTTAATTGGTATCGCCTAGTGATTCTGTAACATTACATTATGGAATTCTAGTGATTTGTAGGGACTAATGGCAAAATGAGGCATGTTTTAAAGCAGATATTTTTTTCCTTTTGAAAATTCCAGCTGATTGTGGGACTTTGATCAATGAAAATTAGGGTGATACTACATCATAGATTGATATGCAATTTTGAAACTAGAACATGGAGTTACTGTTGTAAATCAAAGCACCACCGTTTTGGTGGTGCAAGAAATATTGTACAACGTTGCAGGTATGGCTCGGGCTTTGCAAAACATACGGCCCATTGTAGGGTAACAACTATCCACAGTTGAAGTTGATCAAGGATCTCGACTAACCGAGATTCCAACTATCACGTCCTGAATTTTCACCACTAGAACTCAGGATATAACATGTCGCAGACCTATGTCAACAACCTATATCTTACCGGCCTCTAACATAATAACTTGCATATAACCATGTAAAACATCTTATACCTTAACGTAAAAAAATATTCGATTAATATATGTTTACACATTACAAGTCAAAACATGATTACGTCAAAAGAGCGACTAGATCAGACTACAAAATAATATGTTGACCTATAAATCTCATATAATGTCTTCTCATAATAGTCCGAATTTTTAGTTGAGTTGAAAATTTAACAGGGTATTAGAGTTAAAGGTTTAAATCCTTACTCTTAATCTTTCTCTCGGCCTTAATTGTCGATATCTAACTTCTTTTGGCGTTTTTCATTCATTCATTATGTCTATACCGGATACTTTCAGATCATTTACTATCACCCCTACTCAATATGAATCTCGTATTCAACATAATAAAGATAGAAAAAGTGTGTGAATAACTACTTAGGGTAGGGGTATCTATTATTTAGTTTCAGGATTTTTTTCCATTCATTCATGATTTACACTTTCTTGTCTAGTTTTAAGTGCTTTGCTATTTTGTGAGCTTTTACGTGTAATATGTGTGTTATTTGTGTAGAACTTAGGTATTGGAAGCTATTGCACCTTGGGCTAATGATAAGACGTGAAGAAAAGCAAAAAAAAAAAAACCCTTAGTCATAATTGAAGGAAAGTTTGGAAATATTTGAAAAGTTAAAGAATCTGCCTATTGGAAAAGGTCTACTAATTTTAATACTACATAATTTGGTTACGAATTTAGAGAAGCCTTTTTATGAGCAGATAGATTTTTGAATTGTGGTCGTTTCCATATAAAACACACTGAATTCCGATAAGTAACGAAAGATAAATGACCAATCAATCTGCAAGATATATCCCGTCTTACAATTTAGGAAAGCGTATTTTAGTAAGATTTGGACACCTTGACTTGGGGAACACTCTAGGTTTCGACCTAGCCTCTACATATATATATAAGAAGGAGCTTGGAAACTGTTCATGCCATTCCAACCCTCCCGTATGTAATTGTTTTCCTTTCCTTCTTTAGTATGAAAAAATTTAATTTAGCTTGAGAATAGCATATGTGTATGAACCTTATAATTTTTTTAATTGTTATCTAAATTCGGGATGTCCTTTTACATTTAACTGAAATCAGTAGTGATAGATCTATTTTATGTGCTTTGATTTAATGTTTGTAGTTCTTTCGATGCGCAACAAATAGGATTACCATAGTAGTTGGATTGTCACCCTGACGGGGGATTCAATTATAAAAACACCACATAAACGTCTAGTGTGCGATAGTGATCTTGTCGGGGGTTAGGAGGAATATAGAATCCTATCAATTGTATATCACACAATTCTCCCTTATATAATAACCATAGAACAAGGCTAGTGGGGATTACTTGCTACTTCTCGAGCTAAACTCTCATACATCTTCTCTTCTATATATACTTTCATGTCTTTACTTTCCTTAGTTTAATTAGTTAAGTTCTTAAAGTTATAAAACCAAATAAATATTTTAGTGTCTTTAGTGTATTATCTTATCAACTTCTATTATTTCACTTCGTAATTGCATTAGTTATATCTCACTTCCGTAGTCCCTAAGATCGATATCTGTTTTACTTACACATTACTTGCAAATGATCTGTTCACTTTTGGAGTTTCTCGTGGTAGTAGTAGGTGTGTGTGCTTATTTATTTATCCTTTATCATCGTTATTTTATCACACCTTTGCCACCACCAAGTTATTGCATAAACCAAAAGACATCCTTTGATAAGAAAAGGTGTCAAACGGACAAGTGAAAATGGTTTTGTGTTGATCAAGGGGATCTACACAAACCTGGGAGCGGGGTGGGTAACTTTTAAGTATGAGAATATGGGAGCACTATGTTTCAAATGCGGGTGCATAGGAAACAGGGACGATGGATGCCATGTAGTGTTTGTTCAGGAAGTTGAAGATCCAGATGAAAGGAGTAAGTCAAGATGGTCAGTTGAAAACATAACAAATATCCACCCATTCAACCGATTTATGGAATAAGGAAGAAGGTTGACAATAAATTCGAGAAATATGCTCATCAGTACAATTGGAATCATGATGATGAAGTTCTCCATGTGGAGGGAATGTAAGAGAACATGGAGAACCTTCAAGGAAGCATAATCAAGACACATACATAGGAGGTTATTCATATAGAAAAGTATGGAGGAATGCATGAATGAGTGATTACAGGGATCAGCGATTTGATGAGAATCAGAGGAAAGACACTATGAGACAAGAGTACAGGGGCACATGGTTACTTCATTAAATTGTGGAAGAAGCAAGGTGACCCAAGGATCAAGGAAAAACTAGGGAGCATGAGAAACAAGGCATTGACTTAAACCTGAACATTGCACAACAAGAAGATGACTAAAACATCAATAACATACCGAGGGGAGTGGATAATGGGATTCGAGATTACCAAAGACCAAGGGAGAACGCCCACGAACCTAGAAACGGGATGGATGGGCACATTTATAAAGGTAAATGAAAGGTGATGGGAGGTCTAGGTAAAACAAATCCAAGTAAACATAGGATGGAGAAAGTACAAGCGCTTAAGCAGAGTCATGATTACTATGAGCTGGTAGGAGGCCGGAATACGACAACTGCTGCAAGGAACGGGGAAGGAAGTCATAAGTGAATGAGGTGGGAGAACGAGGGAACAAGAAAATAAAGTGAGGCAGCGAGAGAGGCGCAGTTAGATAGTTTGGAAGGTTTTGTCAGATAATGAGTAGGGGAAGGAAAAGGCGATAACAAACATATAAGAAGATGAGTAACAATTTGAACCAGAGGAAGAAGAGAGAAAATACGATACAAGTGAGAAGGACGAGGACACTACAAAGGAGAGTGACGAGGAAGAGAGCGGGGAGGTGGCGCAGAGCAAAAGGACCAAGAAGAAAGATATATAACCCCCGATTATCCAATGAGGAAGCGGTCATCCTATGACCAACAATATTAAATGACCACAATATTTTGGAATTGTCAAGGGATACGGACGCCCTTTAAAACCGCACAATTAAGTCTCTGTTGGTTAGGTTTAAGCCCAGAGTGGCACGTTTTTGCAAAACCATGATGCGACAAGTAGATTTTAGGGAGACAATTTGGAAGTTTGCTTATGATAACCATTTTGTTTTTTTACCCCACGGGAACCGCGTATCACTCGAGGTTTTTTTGGAAACGATATATGCGTGTAGTAGATATAACGTTTTGTAACAAGCACTATATTATCTTATATATCAATTAACTATTGTTTATGTACTATATCATATGTATTCATGCACCCAATGATCATGAGGATAGACAAGAGACATTGAAACAAATTACTGAATGGAATGACACTAATGACAAACCCTAGCTAATAATGGGTGATTTCAACGATATCTAAAACATTAACGAGAAGTATAGCATGACACAACGCATTATCGGTTTCAGAAACTGTACATCATACAATTGTTTAGCGAAAGTTAATTCATACGGATGCAACTATACATGGACGAACAGAAAAAGCAGAGACAAACTGGTGAAAATAAAACTAGATCGAGTCTTGGAATCATATGAGTGGACCACCAAACACCCAAGCGCTTTGGTATATGTACCACCAACAATAGGATCCGACCATTCCCCACTCATCTTACAACACGATACAAATATAACCAATGGACACAAACAGTTCAAATTCAAGTCTTTATGGTTGGATGGCAAGGGATTTTGAGACATAGTACGACAAAGTTGGAGGGAACCGGGAGATCAAGAATCATTACCAAAATATACCGCAAAGACAGATAACACAATACACGCACTACGACGATGGAGTAAATACACCTTTAAGAACCACGAAAAACAAATCCAAAAAATACAACGAAGGCTAATCGAGATAAAAATTTAGAATCAACGCTGGAATCACAACAAGAAGAGGAACAACTCGAACAGGAAATTAAGTTCGAACATGAATGTGAGTAAAAGTATTGGGCGGACAAATTAAGGCAATAATAGCTGACATGTGGGGTTAAAAACACAAAAAAAAATCATTAGTCAACCATTCAAAGGCGAACTTTCAATAAAATTACGAAAACCAAGAATGATAACGGAGAATGGGAAAAATGTCAATGAAGTAAAAAACCGATTCCAAAATTATTATAATCAACTGTTTGACGAGCAGAAAACAACAGACGAATAGGTGAACACAACTGTAAGGTTCATACAACCAAGAATCACAAAAGACATGAACTTGAAATTGACAAAAATACCAAGAAAGGAAGAGGTGGGGCGAGCAGTGCATGGGCTATTGCCAACCAAAGCACCGGGCCTTGACGGATTAATCATGATTTTTGGGAAATAATAAAAATGGATGTGCTCCTAATGGTTCAGGATTTTTTCAACAACAACATATCATTAGAAACTCTTAACGACACACTCATCACTCTCATTTCGAAAGTAGACATGCAGGTTGCTCTTGGAGATTACAAACCATTTTCATGTGTGAATGTCGGATACAAAATCATTGCAAAAATTATGTCGAATCGGTTACAACATCTCATAAACACTATTATATCACCAATACAAGTCGCGTTCATCAAAGGACGGGCAATACAAGACAATATCCTTGTCAAACAAGAATTATCGTTTCACATGAGCAAAGAGCGCAAGAATCCTAAACACATGGCATCAATCAGGACCGACAAGGCTAAGGCATATGACCAGATACGATGTGATTTATACTGATACTTCTTACAAAATTAGGTTCTTGCAACATGTGGTTTATTTGGATAAAAAACTGTATCATGACAGTGTCTTTCCAGCTAAATTTCAATGGAGAAAGACTAGAAAAGTTCAAGTCCGGAAGAGGAATAAGGCAAGGCGATCCTTTATCCCGTTTTTTATGCTCATTAATAACAGAAGCACTAATTAGTTTAATAAAAAATAAAGTACAACAAGGAGAAATCAAAGGAATCCGAATCACAAGGAACTGCCCAGTCATATCACACCTTCTTTTTGCGGACGACTAACTATTTTTCATAACAATTAATGATACAAATATCTTAGCATTCAAAGAATGCTTGAGATATTATTGTGAAGGTTCAGGACAACAAGTAAACCTCAATAAGTTAGCCATCCGTTTTAGCAAAGAAACACTACAACCGGTACGAGACCAAGTAACATCGAAAATACAAGTAAGAGAAACAAATGATCTATGAAAATATTTGGGCATCCCGTTATGCCACAAAAGGTTGAAAGTTTAGTTGCTAGAATGGATTGCAAGAAAACTCTTCTAAAAAACAGAAGGAGTGAAGGCGAAACTTTTGTCAGATGGAGGAAAAGAAGTACTAATATGATGTCTACCTATTTGTTCTAATTATTAGCCCCTTAGAGACATCCTTTTAGGTGAATAAATGATTTATTTGATATACTTTTAGGCTTATTTGATCATATTGCACTTTCTCCCCTTGGAAATTAACTATTTGCAGAATTTGAGCTTTTGTGCGTAAATTTGACTATTTTAAATGCAAAGTTAATCAGTTCTTGAATTTCATGAAAGACCAATCCAAGGATAAGAAGTGAGAATAAAGTCTTAGTGTATTTTAGAGTGTTAGGAGATGTTTTTACTAGAGTTTCTATTTTTAGAGTGCACTTTCCTATTTCTATTTCTTGATTTATTGATTTATTCTTTTTAAGCATATGTGGTTTAATTATTTATTTAATGTGAAGCTTTAAAAGATATATGGTAATTACTTAGAGAACAAGTCAAGATAAAGGAGTAAAGGAAAGAAGAAGACTTAGGAAAAATATATGCAAAGAAGGAAAATATAAAGCTGCCTTATGAATATGAAATTCCAGCCACGTTTTAAAGATCAGTCCATAACTTATGATTGTCTAGGAATCTGGACAAGTGGTCTACACCAATAGAAAGCTCTTTCCAAGAAAAGCAGTTTCATATATTGGAACTTCTCAAACGGATAAGTATTGAAAAATATATGACCAAATCAAATCAGCAGCAGAATCTTACCTTTCCTAGAATTTAGGGCTACGCATTTAAGAGTTCTTAACTTGTCTTCCACTCCAAGTAAATTCGACCTAGGGTTGCCTAACACCTATAAATACACCCCTTAACCTCCTTTTTTCACACACTTCGGAGAATTACACAAGAGACTAAAGGTTTTCAAGTCAAAGTAAGAAGGCAAGGAGAAGCTAGTGTTGGAGGAATCCTGTTCTTCCATCAACAGTCATCCTACCCTTTAGGTTATTAATTTATCTTTTGTAATTGAACATGAATTCCTTTTCTTTTATGTTAGTCTTTAATTTTATTATGAGCTAAATTTCTTTATACTTGAGAATCGCATTAAAGAGATGAACCTTAATTAATGAATCTATGTTTTGAATTTGGGATTGTTTAGATTTAAATAGGATTGAGTTTTAAATATTGGATATTACTTTGTTTTCATTACTAATTCTTTTCCGCGCAACTAGAATTAGCTGTTAGTATTTGGGCTATTCACTTTAGTGGCGAAGTGATCATCCGACAGGGGGGTTTGAATACAGATCTAGGTAATACCCGTGTAATGTCTGTTATTGACCGACATGCTTAACTAGTTACATAGCCAAAGAGGTAAAATCATATCATCCGAAGAGGCATATTCGACCATACAGGTGCTTATGATACTTTAGGATAGCTTCTAGGTCCACACGACAGGGGGCTAGGAGATATTAGAGTCCCGACTAATATTATAATTCCAATTCTACCCTTAAACATAACATAGATTATATTGATTAAGTGGATCCCTTGCGAGACTCAAGTATCTCTCTTATCTGAAGTTAGTCATTTATTTGCTTTATTTCCTTTTTGTTAATTTAATTTTAGTCTTTACTTTATTTTCAATTTTAATTTAAAAAACCAAACAAAAATTCTTATCTTTTATTTTTTGTTTAGCAATTATTCTTACTACTTGATTAATATTTGGGTTGAACCTAATCCGTCCCTAAGAACAAACTTGATTATCATATATTACTTGGGACAACCGTACACTTGCGATTAAGTGGTTCCTTTATTTTTTCACTTAATTTTATAACACCCTAGGACCCACCATAATCAAAGCAGTATTACAAGCAGTACAGGTATACACAATGTCTATTTATTCGTATCATGTGTCTTTTTGCAGGAAATTGGTATCCACAATCACAATTTCTGGTGGATCTCGGGAGAAAAAAACATAATACATTGGGTTGTATCGTCACCTAAAATAATGTCACAAACCTAGATTAATATGTCACAAATGTAGAGACATCAAGACCCAACTCAAAGTTGTATCGTCCTGATACAATAAAAAATAAGAAAATATGGAAGTATCTAAATACACACCTAAGTCAATTAAGCACAAATGGAAAGAAAATAGAAGAATATGAATAATAAACTCAAATCAACTACTCAGAAAATTTCACTTAATGATATTTACAACTAAATTACTTATACACTTATCATACAAACAATCAACATGGTTCAAATTTAAGATCGGACTAGCTTTGCAATGCACGAAGGAGAGGTTCTTCACTTAGTTAAACTAAACATGGAGGCTATAGATTGTTCATCGAGCTTAACTAGTATCCGATGATCCATCTAACTACTCTCTATTGGTTCAATTATTTCTAGATCACATATCAGAGAGCTTTAAGGTTGTAATGTTGTCTTAGGGACGGTATGATCGTATATTTGGATAATTTAGAGTGAGCTTTTGGCTCTCTCCTTACTAGCCATCAACGGATCACCCTAGAGCTTGGGTTACTCTCATAAGATGTTCTCACTCAACCCAATGATTTTGATTCACTAATTAGCATCCCCAATAACCTAATATAATGTTTAAGGATATCACATAATTTTTCATTTTGTGGGTCCAAATAATATATTCGTTTCATATCTATTCTTTTTTCTAAGTTAGCTACGACTCCTTTTTTTATGTGAGATATCATGCTACTTTTTCACATATATAATTCTTTTCTTTTCAATTATTTTCTTATTTACTTTTACCCCGGCAAAGGGTTACAATATAAAAACGGTGAATCGTCAATAATAAGAGAACAAATACAATAAGCTCGAAAATACCCAACCCAACAATATTTCCCATAATGGTGAACCCATCACCCCAAACTCAAGCTCTAAAATGACTGTCTATGCATCGCGATTCGAGTGCGGGTTATGTGAAAAAGTCCTAAAATCGAAAGGGTATGACTTATAATATGGCTAATAAAAAGTATTTAGAAAGGCTAGAAGGGGCTTAGAAGATATAAATATAATAAATGGACAACAAGATAAAAGGCAACAAGGGGCTTATCAAATAACCGCCTTAATCACTTTCTAAACTATGTAACTTTTTTACTTTCTCACCTTTAGCACATTCATTATATGGGTTTATCAACTAATTAGGATCTCACGGCCTACACACCCTCAAGGCGCCCTAAGATTAAACATATTTCTACCGCAATGCTCACTAATCTTTTCTTTACTATTAATGTGTGTTTCCTGTTCATACTTAAAGCATACAAAATAACCAGCTCATAAACATATTACTTACTATCATTAACTCACTAAGTTTATGCTTTCAAGCTATTAAACAAATTCTACATCTAATCCATCTATCAAAATTTTAATTTATTCCTAAAAAACAATAAAACATAAAAAGGGAGATGAGGGACAACGAATCCCCACACCCCTAACTCAAAAATAAGCTGTGTCCCGATGACTCGATAAGAAATTAAGACTAAACATATATTGCAAGTACAGAAAGATGGTAGGGAAGAAATAAAACATACTCTTCGAGGCTATTGCCTCGCATGATCAATACCCAAGGATAGGGTGCAGTGCTTATCTTGCATGTAAACTTCTAGTATCACCAATTTTTCATTCCTTTACCTCCTCTTGTGATATATCCCAATCAATAATACAACTCTAGAAATCTCTTGTTCTCACTTTCTCCAGTTTTCTTCTTGCTTTCTCCCAATACCTTGATTTGATTCTTCTCTATCTCTCTAATGGGGTAATCATATATGTTTGCAACTGCAAGAACTATAGACATTATATGAGTATGATGGAATCTTCATGGTTGAGAAAGGTTTAAGAAAATTTGGGAAAGGTTTTTGGAAAATTCTGGATCTTGATTCTTGAGTTATAGGTGTTCGGAATGATTTGGGTGGTTGGTTCTTCTTTAGAAGGATGTAGGGAAGGATTTGGATATGAATTTATGTTGATATGGTAGTGTTTTGATGTGCGGTGAAGGTTTGGTAAAGTTGTAATGGAGTTTGGGAAGTTTGGGGAAGAAAGAGGTATAGGTTTAAGAATCTCGTAGTGTATATAAGCTAACCTCTTTTCTTCTTCTTCCTCTGGCGGCCTCCTGCGGTACACCGCGACTTTGTATTGTTTCCCCCACGTGTCACGGTCTTGCGCGAAGGTCGATATGGTTTTGGGGTGCGGTGCACCGCGGGTAGGTGATGTCTCCCTAATTGTTCTTATTTTTTACCCTTAGGAGACATCATTTTTGGTGTTTATTTAATTAATTTGATAGACTTTTGGACTAAATATGCAATAATCCGGAATTTCCTTTTTATTTCTAGCATATTTAATTTATTAAGCTTTTGCGCGTAATATTGGTATTTTTAGTGAAAAGTTTACAGGTTTTAGATCTTAGCTAGGAGAGGAATCCAAGGAGAAAGTCAAAGATCGTAATTAGAGTCAAGACTTGAAGATAAATCCCGAAGATATTATTTTTAGAGCTGAAAATCCATTTTCCAGGCCATAGGTTGCTGATTTAGAGGTGCTTAAGCGATGATTTAGCCGCTGACCTTTGAATAGAAAACATTCCTTATCGAGTTACGGAACTTTATCAACTGGAATGAGGTCAATCGGAGTCATAACGCATCGGGAAAAGCCGTTTTAGTGAAGGCATATCAGCAGTTACGGGATTTTGGGCTAAGTTAGGGGATTTGGGCCTTTTATATTTCATTTAATTAAAAGCCTAGGTCCAAGTCCGAATTTGCACTTATAAAAGGAGGTCTGGACGTCTATTTTTCACACAATTCATTCCTTACAATTAAAAACACCAGAGAGAAGCAACAGAAGGAAGGAAGAAGAAGCTGCCAGAGCTGGAGTGGGTCTATAGCTCCGTTCTCAGTCATTCCAATTCCGGAAATTAGGTTCTTTTATCTTTTAATTTTGTAATCAATATGAATTCCTTTACATTTAATTTAGTATTTCTTTTTAATATGAGCTAAATAATTCATAGTGCTTGAGAACAAACAATGGGTGAATCCCAATTTTATTGAATAACGAATGTTGAATTTGGGTTTCTGTTAAATTATACTAGATTAGGGCTTTTACTCTTTTCAATAAATTGAGATTATTTTACTGTTTTTAGCGTCATGAACTAGGAACAGGTGATAGTATTTAGGCTATTCCAATTAGTGGCGATTGGATCATCCTGACGGAGGGTTTAGATACAGAACCATTTATTCAATCTAGGATAGAAGCTATTGATTCTGACGAACTTAGCTAATTCTAGGGCCAATGAGGTAATAAAACTTAAACATCTAACGGTGGATCATATTTACCCTGACGGGACTAGTGACACTTTAGGATCGCCTTATAGTCCACCCTGACGGGGGTATAAGGAATTTAGAATCCCGACCATTGTAATTGACCAATTTAGCCCTTAAACAACATAAGTTAGGAAATAGGATTGGGAGGATCCTTGCGTTCTCAAGTACTACTTCTCATATTGCGTTTTACATCATTTTACTTGCGTTTTAGCTTTTACTTGCATTTATAATTTGTCTTTCATTTAGTAGCTTTAATAACAAAAACCAAACAAACATATTTTCTTTACTTGTTTTCATAAGTGCAATCAATCATTAATAGTTAAGCATTGTAGTCAACCATCCCGTCCTTGGAACGAATCTGTTTTATCAATTATACTACTTGGGACAACCGTACACTTGCGGTTGTGGTTCGATTATTATTTGCATTTATTTAGAACACACAAAGGACCACCAGTAGGTTGGGTGTACTGCACGGTATATGATTCGTCTCGTAATTGAACCTAGTTCTCGTACCATGGTGAGGGTGTATCATCATGCGGTGCACCGCGGATCAGGTACGGTGTATCATAGTGTACCTCTTCCTCTCGGCATGTAACCTGATTTCTCAACAGTGGCGACAATTATCTTTTGGTGCGGTGCACCGCGACGTTGATGTGGTTTACCGCATGACACTACTAGATTTCAATTTTTTATTTTATCTCCAAACCATGTGTTCTCTATTCCATTAGATAGATATCGAAAAAATATGCTATTTAATCTCGAGAAAAGTGAATTTCGATACGCGAGCGCAAAGTTATGCCAGTACGAAGTTTTGGTCAATTTCTACCGCTGATAGGTGCGGTATACCGCAAAATGCTTCTGTCAAACCCTTTTTAACTTCAATAATTTTCTAATTATCACCCACAACTCGAACCTTTTCATACCTACACATCAAAAATACCCATACCTTCCTGATTACTCCAATATACACTAAAAAACACATAAGCTAACTAGTATAAACAAAAACATAAAACATAAAAGATTGTGGGATGTATCCCAAAAGACACTTTTGTTTAACTTCTTTCAAAGTTAGACGTCTTACCTCGATTATTTCTTGATTATATAGCCTCCCCAACAGCGGGTTAGGCTATGCACCTCTACTATTCGGAGCTTGTGACCCTTCTTAGCTTGTATTTCAATCTGTTTTGCCAAAACAACTCTTGTAACAACAAATAGACCCATCCATGAATTCTTGGATCCATGTGGCCTATTCTCTTGCTTAGGGGATTTCCATGCGACCTCGTCACCAACCCAAACTCACTTTTGATTCTCTCCTTCACGGGATTATTGTGGACTTTCTTTTAAACTTCCTTGGTTACGACTTTGTGTGTTGGGACCTTACGTGACTCCTCATGCTTTTAATCCACAAAGTGGAATGTTTCAAATTCTTCTCCAGGTCGGAGAGTCACGGTTCCCTCATAAACATCACTTATGCTACGAGTTGTCGCCATGAATGGGCATCCAAGTATCAATGGAACGTGTTGACCTACAATGCTATCAAGAATAACGAAATATGTAGGTAGGGTTGTAAATGAATCAAGCCGCTCGCGAGCCGCTCGAGCTTGGATTGGAGAAAAACTTGTCCGAGATCAGCTCGAATATAAACAAGCTCAATCTCAAGCTTCATTTTAAGCTCGATAAGTAAACCGGCCTACTTGAGCTCGGACTGTGAGTTCGTTTAAAATTATAAATTATAAATAAATATTTTCTCTACTTCTAAATATATTATTAAATCTTCAATATCAAATTAGATATTTTTTATTTCTTTAGACATTTATTTTTCCATTAATGTTATGTTTCATATTTTCATACCACACACTCCATCAAATACCAACCGTTCATGAAAGTACCATATCAACTCGTGCTCGACTCTAAAAATGATTGTTCTATAAGTTAAACAAACAAGTTCTTGGAAGCTTGGTCTCGGATCATTTAAATTTGAGCTCGGCTCGAGAAATTAAACAAACAAGCCTGTACATCTAGTATTCGGATCGGCTTAGCTCGTTTACAGCCCTATCTGTAGGTATAGCTAAAGTACCTATATAGACAAGTACATCCTCAATGACTCCCCATGGCTTTATCATGGAGTTATCTAGGAGCAACAATTTTATATCTTTTCTTCTGGCATCTCCCATGCCTAACTTCTCAAACATACTATTGGGCATGATATTTATACCTGAACCCAAGTCACACATCGCTTTAGATTCAAAGTTACCACCCATATTAATTTGGAGGTATAAATCTCCCGGATCTTGCATCTTTGGTGGTAGCTTCGTTGGAAATTCTGTCAATATTTCTTTAGTAAGGTCCACAATTGCGGTCTCAACCTCTACACTCTTACTCTTCTTGTAAGGAATCTCTCAAAAGTCTTTTGGTGTTGTAGGCTCGTTATCAATTACTTCGACTACAGGAGCAATGATTTTTCAGGGCTTGGCGTTTCAGATTTAGTATTACCACTAGGATATGCAATTCTTTGCGGATAAGCTAGTGATAGTAGCGGATGTGTAGACAGTATCTCCACCTTCTTTTCTAACCTCTTAAACCATATCTTTGATTGTCACTTTGTCTGTATTAAGCTTCGTGTGTTCTTAAATTGTTGGAATTTCTGCACTCCTTGCAGTTGTAATTTCAACCTCATCCTCACGTTCCCAATCTTCAGTTATTACTTCCATTGAATTTAACTTGATTGGTGATGCTGGTTGCGTAGGTGGCGGTTCCACCTTACATTCTTCTTCTTGCACCTTTTGTGCAATTGTCAATTTTTTCTTAGTCTCTTGTTCATCTTCTCTAACCACGGGCTTGAACTCTTTCTCAACTCATTTCGTGTTTTGATCCTTAAAAATTACTTCTTCTAAGATAAGCTTGATTGGTTCTTTTATGTTTGAAATTTTGAACCCAACATTGCTATTACCCAGTTTCGTATGTAATTCTTGTTGTAATTGTTGATTGATCGTAGCGAGTTGCGTTAATCATAACCCCATTGCTTGATATTTTTGGTGCATGAATTGCACTAAGAATGCAGTAGCATCGATCCTTGCCTTATTTTTCTCCACCTTACTTTTCAAATCATTTAAATCTTCTTGTGGATGAGACGGAAGTGCCTTTGGAGGCTGATCCTCCGCTATACCTAGGATTAACTGTGGAAGCTCTTGTTGAAATTTAAGGAAGTCACTAGTTACTTGGGCGACATGCGTCTCTTGTTCTTTGAATCTTTCATTGTTGAGATGAATGGAGCTTTGAGTTATTTCCCATAGTGATTTCATCATTTGTTGGAGATTGGTTATGGCTCCTTCTTACAGATTATGCATGGGATGTGGTGGAGCTCGAACTTAATAGCTCGAACCTTATTGATAAAAGTTTTGTCTTCGAGCCCCATGCATATTTGTATTCATTGGTGCGTGATAGTTCTCCATACCCAAGACGCCTGAGAAGAGACTAAAAAACACGCGTAAAACTGAAAACAAACAAAAAGTTCTACACTATATAAACACAAATAAACTAACTTAAAGATAAATCCCCGACAGCGGCACCAAAAACTTGGTGGGGGTGAAGAATAAGATAATAATGAAGTACACACACCCTTGAAAGCCACTAGAAACTCACTACAAGTATTACAGATTGTTTGCAAATTTAGATAGTAAGTAAAGTTCGTTCGCAGAGATTTAATTCGTCAGATCTACTTGTGTATATATAGAAGTGTAGGAGTGGTGTCGCCTAAGGTGTGATAAAAATATGATAATAAAATATGGATTTACGATGCACTAACACCCTAGACGAAACACGGTACTCACTGCAAGTATCACAGATCGTATGCAAATTTTACTAGTAAGTAAGATTCGTTCCACAAAGACTTAGTGTGTTATGCTTATGGGTAAATAAATTCGAGTAGAAATTAATAATTAAAAGACAGGAAAGACAAATAAATATGATAATTGAGGAGATCAGATAAATGACTAAATAAAATAAAAGATTTAAGAATAAGATGAGAAAATATAGCTCAGGTTTTGCTCGTATGCACTAATCCTTCTATTTCTTCTACTAGTTAATAAGGGTGATAATAGCTCTTAGATAAGTAGTCAGGATTCTAAATTCCTCCCTACCCCCTTCCGGGTGGACTAAGGTGGCGACCTCACAATTACCAGGGGACTTAACTAAGGTGCTCCTGCGCCACTAGGTTTTTAGATGAGACTGACCTGCAACTAATGATCGGTGATTAAATCAAAACCTAATGACTATCTAGTTAGGCAAGCCCTTCCGGATCACTACTGCACACTAGACGTTTATGTGGTGTTTCAATAATTAGACACACCTTCCGGCTGACCATCTAACTACTATTAGCACAACCCTAAATTGACCAGGTTTAAGACAGACAATAAATCAAAGCACATAAAACAAATATATGGTTAAGCAGCTAGAATCAATTTAAAATAGTTCTCCCAAGAAACATAGATAGAAGAATAATAGACTTCATAGATTATGCAAATGCAAAACCCAAGCTATGGGAAATTTAGTTCATACTAGAAATAAATAAACTAAAAGAAAGATATATACTGTCAACTTGCTCACTTGAATGATCTCTAATGATGAATAAAACTTAAGGACTAATTGTGGGAGGCAAGGACATGTTTACAATAGTTAAATGGTGTATTTATAGGAGCCTAGGAAGCCCTAATTAGTATTTCTTGGAGTAGAAGGCAAGCAATTGGACTCCTTTACCAAATCATATTCATAGCCTAAAATATAGAAAAGGTAAGAAACTGTTGCTGTCTTTTTTTGGCCATAACTTCTTCAATATTGCTCCGATTGACGTGTTCTTTATATAGAAGCTGATCGTCTCGGAAATCTATACACTTTTTATTCAGACCATTCTTCCAAAGTGTAATCCGATTTTGAGTTATGATCACTTTAGTGGACGTAGCTGGTGAAATTCATATTTACTTGACAAGTTTTCTTTTCCTATTTCATCTTTTTCTTCCTTTATCTCCAATTTCTATCACTATCTTCTTTCCTTTATCTCTTGAAATTGATTTGGCATCTGATTAACCCCATACATCTTTACAGCTTCACAATTAACAAACATTTAAATCAAATATGCTCTAAAAATAATAAATCATCAAAACAAGACAAGAAATGAGAAAATATAATAATTTGACTAATAATCAAGCATTTGACTTCCAAATAATCCTAAAATGATATCTCCAATATAGATCAAATCATCACATATAGGGAGACATCAAGACCCCCAACTCGAAGTTGTATCGTACCAATACAATAAAGATAAGAACAAAGGAAGTCTCTAAATACACACCTAGGTCAATTAATCACAGTGGGAAAGAAGATAGCAGAATATACAAATAGACTCAAAGCAACTACTCAGAAAATTTCATGTAATAATATTTACAAACTACATACATGCATACTTGTCATATCTACCATCAACACGACTTGAATTCAAGATTAGATTAGCTTCACAATATAAGAAGGAAAGGTTCTTTTCTCAGTTTACCAAGGAGGCTATAAATTGTTCATTGAACTTCACTAGTATCCAAAGATCCACTTAACTACTCTCTATTGGCTCAATCACTTCTAGATTACATAGCAAGGAATCATAAGGTCTTTAAGGTTGTAATGTTGTCTTAGGACGGTATGATAGTATATTTGGATAATTCAGAGTGAGCTTTTGGCTCCCTCCTCACTAGCCATCAACGAATCACCCTAAAGCTTGAGTTACTCTTATAAAATGTTCTCATTAGACCCAATGATTTGATGCACCAATTTAGCATCCCCAATAACCCAATTAAAGCAATAAGATGCTCACATAAAAATTTCACTTTGCCGGTCCAAATATATATTCTTTTCAAATCATTTTTTTCTTTTGCATAGCTATGACTCTCTTTCTAATGTTGAGATATCATGCTATTTTTTCCATATATATTTTTTTCTTTTCATGCTTTTCAGCTTTTTTCATTTACTATTACCTCGGCAAAGGGTTACAATATAATAACCTGTGAATCATCATCAAAATATAGAACAAATCACAATTAATAAGCTCAAAAATTTCAACCCAATAACAATTCCCATAATGGTGGACCCACCAACCCAAACTCAAGCTCTAAAACAATTGTCTATGCATCGCGATTCGAGTGCGAGTCATATGGAAAAGTCCTAAAATCTAAAGGGATATGGCTTATAATGTGGCTAATAAAAAGGCTTTAGAAAGGCTAGAAGCGGCTGAGAAGGATATAAAATAATAATTTGGACAACAAGCTAAAAGGCAACAAGGGGCTTATGAAAGAACCGCCTTAATCACTTTCTAAACTATGCAATTTCGTCATTCTCTTACATTTAGCACGTTCATCAAATGGGTTTACCATCTGGATTGGATCTCACGGCCTACACACTACTCATGGCTTCCTGAGATCGAACATACTTTCTATCGCATTGTTAACTAATCTTTTCTTTACTATCAATATGTGTTTTCCTGCAAATACTCAAAGCATACAAAATAAAGCATCTCATAAACATACTACTTTATATCATTAACTTACTGATCTTATGCTTTGAAGCTATTAAACACACTCTACATCTAAATCCCTTCTATCGAATTTTTTTAATTTATCCCAAAAACATAAAAAAAATCACATAAAAATGGAGATGAGAGACAACGAATCCCCACACCCCCAACTAAAAAATGAGGCGTGTCCCTACAACTCGAAAAAGACTCTAAAAAGAAATTAAAATAAGTAGATAAATCATATACAAAAATGGTAAGTAAGAAAGAGAACATACTCTCGAGGCCATTGCCTCGCATTATCGACATCCAAGATAGGATTTACTGGATCTTTATTTAATTTCTCAATGAGTGTCATGATGTGCACTTTATTAGCTTTGATTTGTGCCACATCAATGGCTAAGAAAGTATGAGTTTCTTCAACTTTATTCAAACGCGCCTCCATCCTTTCTCGCCAAACACGATCCTTTTCCTCTTTTGAAACTTGCGTAATACTCGCTCCTCTCAAAATTGTCTTGATCCAAGCATTATAAATATTGTTATTTATCTTATATTTCAATTTCTCTCCTTCACCTGGAATCACATTCGCTTTCCAAACAAGGCACGTGATCATAGTAGGATATTTCACATTAAATAACGAAGTAGGAGAGACCGAAAATCGCATCACCTCCTCAAAGATCACTTGTGCCACATCCACTTCTTCTCCCCTTAAAATACAATTCAAAAAGATTGTGTTCTTCTTAGGTACATCCCAATTTTTTGTGTTTCCAAAGGCATTAACTGCAAGAAAATTGTGCCAAACTCTTGTATCTGCTTAGAGATATTTGTAAGGCCAAGGTGACTTCAATTCTCCGTTATATGTTTGAACTTTCTCCTTATCTAAGACATGCTAAAAAAGTAGGTTCCAATCGAAAGTCTTGATATTTTCCACCGCTTCTCTATACTTACATGGTCCGACCAATTTCTAAAATTGAAAGTGGTTCCTAATCTTTTCAACTGTAAAAGGAACTAACTTGCCTCTAACTGGAACACAACCTTTACTATCTTGGCTAAAGAGGCCTAAATAGAATTCGGAAACTAACTCATGCCGTAAATTTGAACATCTTACCATGTACATAGACCAACCCAATCTTTCACATATCTCCATGAATCTCTTGTATTGACCTTTACCAAATTCTTCTTGAAATACTTTCTCATAAGAAAAAGGTAGTCCCTGTTGATGTTTCTTAGCTGAAGCTATCATGGCCTTTTAATCTTCCTCTTTTTCTTTGGGTGTAGGACTCTCGATCTGTAAAGGCTGTGGTGTCTTCTTTACGAAAGCTGGAACCTTTTTGCCCATTGAATTTATCACAGCTAGTTGTCCTCTCTTCTCATGACCTGTTTTACCCTTTATGTTGGAACTTGAACTTTTATCAGTTGATTTCTTTTCACTAGAACCATATACCTTATTTTGATTCTTCTTCATCTCCCTAACAGTAGATAATGTTTCTGTTATTTTCTTCATCTCGATTGACCTCCAACTCAAAGCTTTAACCACTCTTGAAATTTGAAACTCTTGATTATAGGTTGTACAAGCTTTAATTGGGTTAGGAAAGGTGTTATGATGATGATTCTCTATATGGGTGGGATGAATTCTCCTTTGATTGGTATGGATCTAAGAAATTGTTGGGTGAAAATTTGAAATTTAGGCTTTTGATTCTTGGATTCAAAGTGTTTTGATATGATTTGGGTGGTTGAATCTTCTTTATAATGATGTAAGGAAAGGATTGTATGTGTTTTTATGGTGATTGGATAGTGTTTTGATGTTTGGTGAAGGTTTGTTGAAGCTTTAATGGAGTTGGGAGAGGTTTGGAGAAGAAATGAGGTTTAAAGGATTGAAAAATTCGTACTAGAACTAACCTTCTCTTCCTTTTAACCTAAAAAACAAAAAAAATCTCTCTTTCCAGCGGTGCGCAACGGCATACCGGTCCCAGTGATGTCTCACTTTTTGTTCTAATTATATATCATTAGGAGACACCAAATTTGGTGATTATACGACTTATTTGTTAGACTTTTAAGCTTATTTGGTTATATTGCGACTTCTTCCCTTGGATTTGGATTATTTATGTTTTAGAGCTTTTATGCGTTGATTTGATTTCTTTTAGTGTAAATTTCTTAGGTTTATTATTTGATGGAGTATCAAGACAAGGAGAAGAAACGGGAATTAAAGTCTTGGAGTGACTGTTGAAGTTAAAGGCGAGAATAGTTGATTCGAAGAAGTAATTAGTGGGGAATGAAATCTGGAATGCTGTCACAAATCACTGTTTTTGAGCATCTTATCCACTGATTCAGCCTTGCAGTATAAAATGAGGACGACAGAGCTTGAAGTCAGGAAAATTTTACAAGTTGAACGAAGTGATTCCGAGTCCTGACTCAAAAGTTACACCTGTTTTAGTAACAGCTATACACCCGTTACGGGATTTCATTAAATAGATTGGGTTTTTATTCTAATCAACCTATTCCTTCTTTTTAAAAGCCCAATCCGTTTTTCTCACTGTAAAAAGACTTTAGACTTCAATTTTTAGACACACAATTCACATTAGAGAAAAATCAACGCTTGGGAGAAGTCAAAGAAGCAAAAAAGAGAGAGAAAGCTGAAGCTGGAGAATTATTTCTTCCAGTAATCAGTCATATCAATCTTCTAATTAGGTTTTTTATTTCTGTAATTCATTATGAACGCTTTTTATTTTATTTCAGTAGTTTTTAACATTAGATTGAGCTAAATTCTTTAAGTACTTGAAAATCGCGTTAATGGGTTGAGCCCCAATTTATTGAATTTATGTTTTTTTTTGGGATTGAATAATTTAAATTGAATTGGGTAATTTCGTATTGACTATTATTTTACATTTAATTAATGTCTTTGAAGTCATGAATCAGATATAGGAATAAGTAATTAACCTATTCACTTAAATGGCAAAGTGATCGCCTTGACGGAGGGTTTAATTACAGAATTAAATAATAGACGTAAGGTAGAAATTATTGACCCTGGCGGGCTTAGTTAACCTTCTATCCAATTGGGTAGAATACTTGACCATTCAAAGGTGGATTATAATCACCGTAACGGGATTTGTAACACCTAAGAATAGCTTCTAAATCCACCCTGACGGGGGTTAGGAGAATCTAGAATCCCGACTAGTACTTAATCCCGATTCACCCCTTAAATAGAAACATCGATTGAATAGATTTAGGTGAAACGCTTGCGAAACTCAATACTATTTCTCAGTCTTTGCGTCCACCCATATTTATTTACTTGCGTCTCATTTATTTGTATTAGTTAATTTAGTATTTAATATTATTTTCACTTTAGTCCTTAATTAAAAACCAAAACAAATATTTATATCATTTACTTTCCGCATCATATAACAATTAATCGCACTTATTACATAACACCGAAAGTCATATACAATCCGTCCCTGAGATCGAAATCCCGTTTACCGGATATTACTTGGACGACCCGTACACTTGCGGTACGTGTCTTGCCTTTTTAGATGTTTTATTTTAGAACGCAGAAGGAGACACCACCAGACCGTGTCGACACTTGCGCCCACGGTTTTTCCCACTTGATCTCGTCAATGAACCTGATTTCTCCTACCGTGCCACGGTTTTTCTTGCACCGGCAAAACGGTCAGCTGAGCGGCAATACCGGTCCGCCAATTTTTTTATTATTCTTCGTCTCGGCAAGGAACCTTATTTTGGGAACCGTGTCACTGTTTTTGACCCACCGGCATACCGGTCATCTCACCGGCTAGCTGGCGGGCAGGTCAGAATGTGCTCAAAAATTTCTTTTTCTTCCCTAACTCGATTTTCTTAGTCCTGAACATCAAAAGCACTAATACCTTTCTCAAATATGCAATATCAACTAAAAACAACTACACTAAAGATGAATTAAAAACATAAAAACATAAAAAATTTGCGGGTTGTCTCCCGTACAACACTTTTATTTAACGTCTTTCAAAGTTAGACGCATTACCTCTATCAAGATTTGCGAATATATCCTCCCCAACAACGAGCAAGGCTATGAACGTCTACTAACCCTCGTTTGATTCCCCTCTTGCGCCTAATTTCTATCACCTTAGATGAAACAACTTTAGTGATAAAAATATGATAATAAACGATGGATAAACGATGCACTAACACCCTAGACGAAACACGGTACGCACTGCAAGTATCATAGATCGTATGCCAGTTTTACTAGTAAGTAAAATTTGTTCCACAAATACTTAGTGTGTTATGCTTATGGGTAAATGAATTCGAGTAGCAATAAATAATCAAAAGACAGGAAAAACAAATAAATATGATGATTGAGGAGATCAGATTAATGAATAAATAAAATAAAAGATGATAATATAAAATATGTAAGAATAAGATGAGAAAATATAGCTCAGGTTTTGCTCGTATGCACTAATCCTTCTATTTATTCTAATAGTTAATAAGGGTGATAATAACTTTTAGATAAGTAGTCAGGATTCTAAATTCCTCCTTACCCCCTTCCGGGTAGACTAAGGTGGCGACCTCACAATTACCAGGGGACTTAACTAAGGTGCTCCTATACCACTAGGTTTTTAGATGAGACTGGTCTGCAAATAATGATCGGTGATTATATCAAACCCTAATGACTATCTAGTTAGACAAGTCCTTTCTAATCACTACCGCACACTAGACGTTTATGTGGTGTTTCAATAATTAGACACCCCTTTCATCTGGCCATCTAACTACTATTAGCACAACCCTAAATTGATCAGGTTTAAGACATACAATACATCAAAGCACATAAAAAGAATATATGGTTAAGCAGCTAGAATCAATTAAAATAGTTTTCCCAAAGAAACATAGATAGAAGAAAAATAGAATTAATAGATTATACATATGCAAAACCCAAGCTGTGGGAAAATTAAAGAAATAAACTAAAATAATGATACATACTGTCAACTTGATCTCTTGAATGATCTCTAGTGATGAATAAAACTTAAGGACTAACTGTGGGAGGCAAGGAAATGTTTACAATAGTTAAAGTGTGTATTTATAGGAGTCTAGGAAGCCCTAATTCAGATTTCTTGGAGTAGAAGGCAAGCAATTGGACTCCTTTACCAAATCAAATTCGTAGCCTAAAATATAGAAAAGGTAAGAAACTATTTTTGTCTTGTTTTGGCCGTAACTTCTTCAATATTGCTACGATTGACGCGTTCTTTATATCGTAACTAATCGCCTCAGAAATCTATACACTTTTGCTTTAGACCATTCTCCAAATTCCCATCTGATTTTGAGTTATGGTCACTTTAGTGGACGTAGCTGCTGAAATTCAGATTTAGTTGACAACTTTTCTTTTCCTGTTTTATCTTTTACTTCCTTTATCTCCAATTTCCATCATTATCTTCTTTATTTTATCTCTTGGAATTGATTTGGAATCTAATTAATGACCATATATATTTTTGAAGCTTCACAATTAACTAAACAATTAAACCTAATATGCTCTAAAAATAATAGATCGTCAAATTAAGACAAGAAATAAGAAAATATTATAATTTGACTCAAAATCAAGCATTTGACTTCCAAATAATCCTAAAATGATGTCTCCAATATCAATGAATACATCACAAATAGGGAGGCATCAAGGAGAAATTACTTGTTTGGTAAAAAGACAATATAAGAAATAGTATATATTTGGTTTTCAGATTTTAATGATAATAATACAAATAAATAATATAATAAAGAATGGAGATTAGAGATATATCTTAGGATTGGTAGTATGCACTTATCTTTCTAATCAATATTCAAATTGTAAGGGGTGAATTGAGCTATGTAAATAGTGATGGTTCTGTATTCCTCCTAACCCCCTTCCGGGTGGACGTAGGTGACAACCTAACAATTACCAAGAAACATGGGTAAGGGGACCCTGCGCAATGATCGGTGGTTAAATCAAACCCTAGTGACTATCTAATTAGGCAAGCCCGTCAGGATCACTACCGCATACTAAACGTTTATGTGGTGTTTCAATAATTAGACACCCCTTCCGGGTGACCATCTAACTACTATGGTAATTTTATATGTTGTACACCGCAAGAACTACAATCATTCAGTCAATCACATAAAACAAATACATAAGGTGAATAAGTGTCTCGATCAATTTAAAGGTTAATCCCAAATAACGTAAAAACAAATAAAAATTTGAATTTAAAGATTATACATATGCAAACCCAAACTATGGGAAAATTAGTTCATAACTAAATACATAGGAATAAACTAAAGATAAAAGTAATTAGAAACAAAAATAAGCTAAAGAATATAATACAAATTACCCAATGATAGAGGGATATGATGGAGAAGAGGTGTTTTCAACTCTCCAACTTCTTATCTTTCTCACTAGGTTGTCTTGCTTCTCTGGATGATAAACAATACGATAAGGACTAATATGCAAGAAAGGTCGTGTTTAAAATGATAAGAGGGTGTATTTATAGGTGTATTCTAACCCTAGGTCGAAATATTGGAGTGGAAGGCAAGTAATTGCAGTTCAAATCCAATTCAAATTCATTTCCTAAAATATATGACAAGATAAATACTGCTCACTGTTTTGGTCATATCTCCTTCGTTACTAGGCCAAATTTTGCGTACTTTATATCAAAATGACCGCGGAAAAAAGATATATCTAAACCTTCAAACGCTCTTCAAATTATCTTCACTTTAGTGAACGTCACTGCAAATTTGGCAACTTTATTTGGCAGCTTTTCCTTTCCTAATTCAACTTTGTTTCCTTTTATCTCTAGATTTATCATGGATCTTCTTTTCTTAACTTCTTGGAATTGATTTGGCATCTAAGTATATTTTCATAAACCTTAACAGCTTCACATTAACACACATTATACCAAACGTGCTCTAAAAGTAAAAAATCTCCAAATCAAGACACAAATTAAGAAATTATCTAACAACGGGGAAACATCACATAACAATTAATAAAATACACCTAAAAATTTGTCTCAAACCTAGATTAGTATATCACAAATATAGAGACACCAACTGGGTAGCTTGGGAAATACTGGCAGTCTGAAAACTTCTAGTGGACCTTGGATTCGTAGACTTCAATCGAATGAACACAACCCTCCTGGTAGCCCACACATGGAGAATCGTGTCCAAACCGGTAACACTGACAACCATATTACTGAAAGACATATATTACCCAAAAACGTACTTTATGAAGGTTAAATTATGCTAGAGAATTGTGTGGAGCTGGAGCAATTTAATTGAAGAAAAAGATTTCATTAAAAAAACATGGGATGTACCAAGTAAGGAATGGAGAGAAGATTAATATCTTGGAAGACAGATAGATCAAAACATCATGGTAAATAGAAAGACCACATGACTGTCAATTGAAAAAGGTCAATCAGCTGTAGAATGCAGAAGAGGACGAAGGGGATACGAAAATACTAAATAACACGTTCCCCCAACCCTTAATTATAGGAAGTACAAAGATTCAACTCTACAACGCAGATCAGGAAGACAAATTTATCTGGCCCCTGACAAAGGATTGACAATATGTAACAAAAATAGGATATAAAGTACTAACATAAGATGAGGTTATCAACGAACCCCACTCAATAAATGCAACAACCAATTTCAAACCGACGTTGTGGAACAAGATGTGGAAAGGAAATGTACCCAATAAAATTAGGATATTTATATGGAAAGCTTGCAACAACGCGATACCAACTACACACAATCTAGCAAAACGGCAGTGCGCGGACTCGCACAATTGTATATGGTGTCACTCAGAGATATAATCGGTGGAACGCCTACTTATACACTGCACAATGTCCAAAGCAATATGGGCAGCAACAACATTACTAATACGGATACAACAAGAGGACACGAGAGGAATTGGAGATTAGATAATGATATCTAACCTAATGAAATAATTGCATGAACCAGAGTCGGCAACCACCCAAGATATATAATCTACACCGGACTCAAGGGATGCCATAATCAACCAGTACATAGAACAGCCGACATATGTAATTTTCTGTTGTCGCGTTCTTGACGACAACAGAACAATCCCAGGAATTCTCGGAAGCACAGGAGATCATTTACTCAAATAATCTTGAACTAATTCAAGGTATAAAGCAGGTGTCAACTGCAAGATGGACAATTGAAACAATCATCTGGTGTATTCATCAAATGGCGGAAGAATTCGGCTCAATATCCTACATATATTTTCCATGTAGGATGAACGGTCAAGCAGATAGTCTTGCAAAAACAGCTAGGCACACAACAACGCCATTGGCGACGAGGACGTCCTCAATCATGGGCGGTTCACCATTCACCATTAGAACAAAAAATAATACAACCTCAAAGATTGGAGACTAGTTCATGAACCTTGTCGCCTCTTTAGATGGTCTTAAAATGGGAAATGGATTGAATGCTGAGTTTATAAGTAATATTTTCTAGGGGTGAGTATGGTTCTATTCGTTTCAGTTTTTGGCCAAACCCGAAACCGAACCGAATATTTTTTATAATTTGAAAACCGAACCGGACGGTTCGTATTTGGTATCTCATTCATTTTTTGGTTCCAAAATTGGTCCGTTTCGGTTCAGTTTTGGTCGCTATGTATTTGGATGCTTAACCAATAATCGTTGTCATTCCATTTCTTGAAATACATGATCCAATATCGATAACAATCATCTTAATTTACAATACTAAAAAAGTTTATAAAAAACTATTATTTCTGAATTTATACCATCATAATTAATAAAACCAATCAAGTTAACACTTACTAATATAATCTTAAGTGATACAAAAAATTCTCACTAATAACACCGTAAAACAGTAAAAAAAAATCATGTAGATGATAAATTCTCAATTAATTTTCTCCCACATAATTCTTATAAAAAAATTCACATATTCTCTATTTTTTTCCTTCATCGGTTCGATTTTTATTCGGTTTTTTTTGTTCGGTTTTTCCATAGTAAACCGAACCGAACCAAAAAAATTGGATTTTAAAAATTAAAAGCCGAATCATTTGGTTTTTCGGATTCTGGTTTTTTTGGTTTGGTTTTTTTTTGTTTTTTTTTGTTCACTTTGGTTTTTTGGTTCTCATTTGCTCACCCCTAATATTTTTGGCATATATGAAAAGGGCGCAATCAGTTTGTTTTAAATGGGATTTCCCTTGATCCATTATATACTTGCATTTCAGCTCATAAAAGTTAGATGGAATACAAGGTTAACAATTGTTCTCCTAATAATGCAAAAAGTGATAAGATGAAGGATAAGAATACATATATAAATTCCAACTCGAATGAAAATCTTCATATATCTAACTTCGCTCTTATTAATGATAAACCTATTGAGAACAAGATTGAATGGGAACCTCCTCCTTTTAATAATTTCAAAATCAATATTGATATTTCTTATTCTGTTTCTGATTGTACTATTATATATGTTATCAGAGACTCTTTTGACAATTTGGTAGGAGGAGACTCTAAAAGTATTGAAGCACGTAATGCAAGTGAAGCGGAAGCGCTTCGAGTTTTGTGGGGATGCAAGATGGCTCAAAGATTTTCAACTAACTCCGTGATCATCGAAAATGATTGTCAAGTTATTATGAAATCTTTATCATCTTCTTCTTCTTGTAGTAAATTTGATTGTTGTTATATTTTCAAGACTATTTGTAGTACTACTGAATCTTGTACACCACTTGTTTTTTTTTTGTTAGACGCAAAGATAATCGTATTGTTGGGTCGCAAAACATAAGTTTAGTGACTCTGGTGAATAAAGTGTTTTCTTTCTTCTCCAATTAGTATTACTCATGCACCATGATTTTGTTTTTTTTGGTATTGGGTGACCTTTTGTAACCGTTTTTGTTTTTTGCTACTAGTAAAATTAAATAGGATAGAGAAATACATTCATTGGTACATGTAGGCATACACGTAGGAGGTGATAAAAGAGTGATACAAAAAGGGTGACAAATATCATTACTCTTTACGTATAAACGTCTGACAAAAAAAAGAAAGAAGAACTCAGGAGTATAATTCGTCCAAAAAAAGAAAAAAAGAACATACAAATACAATCACGGTCTAAACCTGCCTCTTTAGTTTTGACTCCAAGCCTAAACTGAAGACTTAAAATAGAAGTCTTAGTTGACACATTCCTGAATCAGCCCCTACGCGTGTAAGACTCTATATTTTATAGTTAGAAAACTTTTTCTTTAACTCCCAGGAAATTTCCAATAATTTGACAATTATGATCCTGATTTTGCAAATAAAAGCCAAAGCTAGAGCAGCCTATTTGATCTATTTGATATACACCTTTCACCAATGAAAACACGTACATATCTTCTTATATTCCTTTTGATACATGAATCTTACGTGTTACATGATACTTATATTGCCAATCCCTCCAGTATTGCTGGTACAAAAGGGCCAGGATGGATTTTGACGGAGGCTAGGAAGCTTACTCCACCACCACCCCCTTCGCCAAAGAGTCTTCTCGGCAATAGAAAGCTTGCTCCACCACCACCCCCTCCGCCAAAGAGGGCTCCCAGCCCTAGAAAGCTTGCTCCACCACCACCCCCTCCGCCAAAGAAGGATTCCGGCCCTAGAAAGCCTGCTCCACCACCACCCCCTCCACCAAAGAAGGCTCCCGCCCCTAGAAAGCCTGCTCCACCACCACCCCCTTCCCCAATATATTGAAGCAAAATTCAACCACTAACAAATACATATAGTGTGAGTGTGTGCGCGCTTCTCTTGATTCACATGTATAAGTAACGTGCAATATATTATAAAGAGAAAATACAACAACTAAACAAGCTAGATTATGGAGCCAGAATACATGGTTATTTTCATTGTTGTTATAGATAACTATTAATTTATCATAGTTAAGTGTTTTTATCTCTGGCTAGTTAGTCGTTTCTCTATCAATTTTTGTTTCCTCTTGATAATATTGTCACGCATATTATACAAAAGATTTTATCCTGTAGTCTTGATCGAGGCAACAACAACATTAACATCCTTAGGCACCACGTCACACCGCCGTACATAAAACAACAAGTCATGTACTTGGGTCACACTTAGCCATCATACGAATTTATAATCTTGTGAACAGATAATTGTTCATGGTAAGCTTTGGTACGTAGTAGAGATAATAGATGCATAATTTGAGGAACATGAAGTGAATACAAGGATACTTTACGAGGTCTGTTTGGAATTCAGTAATGTCCACGTTGATAGCACCATTGAACCTCAACACAACTTGTCAAAGATCTAGAGGAGCATGTTTAACCAGCTGGGATTAGCTCACTGGCCCAGGGCCTTAGTCATCCAATCTAGTGGTACAGGTTCAAACCGAGTCATGACTCCGAGTTCAAAATAGCCCCCTATATAACGAAAATAAAAGATTTAGAGGAGATGCATTGAGATAGGTGTTGGAAAACTTGAAGGTCATAAGAAAGTATTTTTTGGACACTTTAACTTCTCCCACATCGGTAGGAGAAAAGGTTTTTTGCCTTCTTTTATAAGGTGTAATATTAACAATGTCCAAATAGCCAATAACCATGCACATAGCAAAGAAATGGGTTAGCCCACACACGCGCACCACCACCACCCGCCCTTACTTAGTCAAGTCAAACACGTGGGAATATCAAAGGAGGTCAACTAAGCTGTTACAGAAAATCAAATCAAAACGTGGGGGTTACAAGACAATCAAAAACGTCAACCCAATTAAGACAATTTCGGGAGAAAATCATGGGACTTAATGGGGACGTTACTGAACGCTTGGGTCCTCCTCTCCACTCCCCTATATAAAGAGCACTCACTCCATTCTCAGCAGCTACGAAATAACACACAAGAAAAACACTCTGCCTCACCACCTTCTCTCTATATTTTTCCTACTACGTTGTAGTTCTGTTAGAGATACCGGTCACGCCGGAATATCTTTTTAACAACGGTGACTTTGTTTTTCTTTTCCGTGTAAGTTTGTTATTTCCGTGTAATTTTTAATTCGATTTTTGTAATCGTATTTCCTTCCGTGTAATTGTTATTCGATTGTTGTAATCGCATTTCAGATTATTGTAATAGTTAGTTTGTTTCAAAAACATTTTTTCTTTTCTTTTGTTTTTTCGGAAACCATTTTCTTTTGTACAACTGGTGGTTATTTCTAATAACAATATAAAAAGATATTCATTTTCTTTTCCACCGGTTATTTTTGAAAATGGCTCTTCATGTTTCGGCTGTTGGTTCCTCTTTGAACACAAAGCCTCTTCTCGACGCAAACAAGTTGGAACCCCTTAATGGTTCTAACTATAAGCGTTGGGCGCAAAAAATCATGATATGCCTTGAACAGTATGAACTCGACTTTGCTATAGTCGAGGCTCCTCCACTTTTTGGAAATTGGAGCCCATACTGAACAAGAGCTAGCAAGGCATGCTGCCCTCGAATCTAGGTTCAAAAGAGCTAACACCATGGCTCGGGGCTGGATGTTGAACAACGTTACTAATCCCATTTTTGACCTCCTTGCCAAAGAGAAATCGGCAAAGGTCATATGGGAAACTCTCGAGAAGAAGTATGGGGCTGATGATTCGGGTAAGAAAAAGTACGTGACTGGGAATTGGTATAACTTTAGACTTACGGATCAGAAACCCATGACTGAGCAACTTCACGTGTACGAGAACCTATGCGCGGAGGTAATCGCCGAAGGCATGAAGATGTGTGAAATTCTTCAAGCCAACATTTTGCTTGAGAAATTTCCCCTATCTTGGAGTGAATACCGCAACCACCTCAAACACAAAAAGAAAGAAATGACCCTCCAAGAGCTCATCAGCCACATCCAAGTCGAAGAAGCGAATCGACTAAAGGATAAGTCAATCTCTTTCCCTTCTCATTCCTCCAAAGCTAATCTAATCGAAGGTTCTGGCCAAGGTAACAAAGACAGGTTCAAAGGGAAGGGAAAGCAACAAGGGTCCAACAAATCTAAGTCTGGGGGAAACAAGAATCGCGGAAACTCCAACAAACAAGGTGGAGGATTCAAAACCTCTGGTAAGCTTCAAAAACCTAAAGGGGTATGTTATTGTTGTGGTAAGGAAGGACATAGGGCCTTCGAATGTACCCTTAGAGATGGCCAGGGTCCTAAAGCCTCCGCTAATCTGACTGAGACCGAAGAAATAATCGCCGCGGTAATGGTTGAGGTAAACTTGGTAGAGAATAAGAGCGAGTGGATCCTTGACACTGGAGCTTCTCGCCATTTCTGCGCAAACAAAGCCTTGTTCAAGAAATTCGAAAAGGCAACTGATGGTGAGTGTGTGTACTTGGGTGACTCTTCCACCGCTACTGTTCTCGGGAAAGGTCAGGTTCCCCTCAAACTCACCTCTGGTAAGACTCTTGAACTAAATGATGTTCTCTTCGTCCCCTCTCTCCGTAGAAACTTAGTTTCCGGGGCTCTCCTTAACAAAGTTAGTCTCAAACTTGTCTTCGAGGGGGGAAAAGTCATTATCACTAAAAATGACGAATTCGTGGGGAAAGGGTACCTTAATAATGGCTTGTTTGTTTTAAACACTGTGACCCTTAATGAGAATGCATCTAATTCCGCTTATATTGTTGAGTCCGTTCAAACGTGGCACGGTAGACTAGGCCATTTAAATGTTGCGTCTATTAAAAGGCTTAAAAATCTTGGACTAATACCCGCTAACAACGTGGATGACTTTGAAAAATATGAAATATGTGTAGAGTCCAAACTTGCGAAAAAACCTTTTAAATCCGTTACCACGAGACAAACCAAATTACTTGAATTAGTTCATTCGGACTTAGCTGATTTTAAAAACTCCGCTAGTAGAGGAGGAAAACTTTATTACATAACCTTCGTAGATGACTACTCTAGGTTTACTAAAGTGTATCTTCTTAAAACTAAAGATGAGGCGGAAAATGCGTTTTTAAAATATAAAGCCGAAGTTGAAAACCAACTAGACTGTAAAATCAAACGACTTAGGTCCGATAGAGGAGGCGAGTATAGTTCTAATTCCCTTAAAGAGTTTTGTGAAACAAATGGGATTATCCACGAACTTAGTGCCCCTTATACACCCCAACAAAACGGCATAGCAGAAAGAAAGAATAGGTCCCTTAAAGAGACTATGAATGCCATGTTAATAAGTCCGGGTTTACCAAACAACATGTGGGGGGAAGCTGTCCTATCAGCCTGTTATGTACTTAATAGGGTACCTCATAAATCCCTAGAAAAGACCCCTTATGAAATGTGGAAGGGTTTTCCACCAAACCTGAAATTTTTAAAAGTGTGGGGGTGCCTAGCCAAAGTCAAACTACCTGATTTTAAAACTGTCACCGTTGGACCCAAAACCGTTGACTCAATTTTCATAGGGTACGCTCAGAATAGTGCGGCATACAGATTCTTGTCATTAGAAGATAACTCTATTTGTGAATCTAGAGACGCTGAGTTCTTTGAACAGTTTTCCCTTTGAAAGATTTAAATACTGTCAATGCTTCTTTACCTGTTGATAACTTATCTACTAATGATTTTGTACCTCTTTGTGATGTTTTTCCTAACCCCTCCACTTCCATGGAGCCTAGTAGTATTCCCGAGGAAGAACCTAGGAGAAGTAAGAGGTGCCGGATCGAGTCTAGCTTCGGCCCTGACTTTATAACAGCCTTTATAACAGAAGGTTCTCACATTGATCTATTAGACGAACAGGTAGTCAATTGCTTCCTCATGGAGGATGACCCAAAAACTTATGATGATGCTTTAAAATCTTTAGATGCTAGTTTTTGGAAAGAGGCTATTAATAGTGAACTTGAGTCAATTAAAAGTAACCATACATGGGAATTAACCGACTTACCTAGGGGTAGCAAAGCGATTAGTAGAAAATGGATTTTTAAGAAAAAGTTGAGACCCGATGGCTCAATAGAAAAATTCAAAGCCAGACTTGTTATTAAGGGCTTCACCCAAAAGAAAGGTCAAGATTACTTTGACACCTATTCCCCAGTGACCAAAATTGCCACGATAAGAACCCTTATTGCTTTAGCCGTCATTCACGAACTTGTAATACATCAAATGGATGTCAAAACCGCGTTATTGAACGGAGATCTAGAAGAAGAGATCTACATGGCTCAACCTGAAGGGTGTGTGGTCCCTGGTCAAGGGGACAAAGTGTGTAAGTTGAAAAAATCTTTGTATGGTTTGAAACAGGCACCGAAAAAATGGTATGAAAAACTAGATAGTACTCTTATTTCATATGGGTTTATAGCTAACACCTCTGACTCATGTGTTTACTCCAAGGTAACAAATTCATAGTGTGTTATCATCTGCCTTTATGTAGATGACATGCTCATCTTCGGTACTACTATTCATATTATAAATGAGACTAAACGCTTCTTGTCTTCCAGATTTGACATGAAAGATATGAGAGAAGCTGATGTAATACTTGGGGTAAAAATCATTGGAAGCAGTAATGGTATTACCCTGAGTCAGTCTCATTACGTAGAAAGGATGCTGAAGAAGTTCAATTCCTTTGAGGTAACGCCTGAAAATACTCCTTATGATTCTAGCATTAATTTATCCAAACATGTTGGGGATGCTGTATCCCAAAATGAATATGCTAAAATCACAGGAAGTGTAATGTTCTTAATGAACTATACTCGACCCGATATTGCCTATGCCGTGAGGAGACTTAGTCGCTATACTCATAACCCGAGTAGTGACCACTAGGCTGCACTTCGTCGTCTATTGAAATACTTGAGGGGTACCATCGATTTAGGCTTGCACTATAACAAATTCCCTGCAGTCCTTGAGGGTTTTTGTGATGCAAACTGGATCTCTGACAATGCCGAAGTAAACTCCACCAGTGGTTATGTGTTCTCCTTAGGGGGAGGTGCTGTATCGTGGAAGTCTTCCAAACAGACTTGTATAGCACGCTCCACCATGGAGTCTGAGTTCATAGCACTAGAGTTAGCTGGGCAAGAAGCTGAGTGGTTGAGAAGTCTCTTATCGGATGTGCCACTTTGGGAAGGAAGTGCCACACCTGTATGTATCCACTGTGATTCACAAGCATCCATTGGAGTCGCTCATAATAGCGCCTATAATGGGAAGAAGAGACATATTTGCATCAGACATGGGTCAGTAAGACAATTACTGAAGAATGGTGTGATAGCCTTGGAATTTGTACGATCAGAGGAGAATCTAGCTGATCCGTTCACCAAAGGCTTGACCAGGAGACTAGTCCTGGAGACGTCGAGGGGGATGGGTCTAAAACCCATTAAGTGGGAACATGTGACTAATGAGTCAATGTGATTTCCCCATCCCTAAGGCTCAAACCCAAATCGTCTTGTTCATAGCCACTTGTGGTGGTCCTTTTGAGAAGGACTTGATGAAAAAGGCGTACCGAGTGTTGAAACTCACATTTGAATTCATAGCCTTTATGGTGGTCCTTTTGAGAAGGACTTGATGAATTCAAGGGTAACTTTGAAACCCAAATATTCATGGTAGAGTGTTGAGGAGACGTCCTTACACCACTCTCAAATGAATAAATCCACCAAGTTCATAGCCCTTAAAGGGTGGTCCTTAGAGAAGGACTTGATGAACCAAAAGGTGATGTTAGAGGGAACCATAACCTTGAATCGGGTAGAGTATGTGCTGTGAGGGTCTCGATCGATTACCGTTAAAGTTCAAGAGTAAGTTCACTTAAACGGAATTCGGTGGTTGCCTCACTTCACTACGTGTCAATTCAAATCGCAAGATATTGACACTTAAGTACAATTCACCCATTCTTCTTTTTGGAACCTTCTCTCCAAACCTTTTGTTGACATTCAAGTGTGTGGGGGACTGTTGGAAAACTTGAAGGTCATAAGAAAGTATTTTTTGGACACTTTAACTTCTCCCACATCGGTAGGAGAAAAGGTTTTTTGCCTTCTTTTATAAGGTGTAATATTAACAATGTCCAAATAGCCAATAACCATGCACATAGTAAAGCAATGAATTAGCCCACACGTGCGCACCACCACCACCACCCACCCGCCCGGCCCGTCCCGGCATCGGCGACGGCGACGGCGTGGGGCGTGGGTCGTGGGTCGTGGGGAGTTTGGGGAGTTTGGGGAGTCAAAAAATGAAAAATGAAATGGATTTTGTACCAGCTCTTATAGTGGGGGGTTGACTACTCAACTTAAACGTAGAGACAAATCTCCACCAATCTCGCACATGTTAAAGTGAAAGAATATCCCAGCAGCTCTTATAGTGGGGGTTGACTACTCAACTTAAACGTAGAGACAAATCTCCACCAATCTCACACACGTTAAAGTGAAAGAATATCCCAGCAGCTGTTACTTAGTCAAGTCAAACACGTGGGAATATCAAAGGAGGTCAACTGAAAATCAAATCAAATCAAAACGTGGGGGTTACAAGACAATCAAAAACGTCAACCCAATTAAGCCAATTTCGGGAGGAAATTATGGGACTTAATGGGGACGTTTCTGAAGGCTTGGGTCCTCCTCTCCACTCCCCTATATAAAGAGCACTCACTCCACTCTCAGCAGCTACGAAATAACACACAAGAAAAACACTCTGCCTCACCACCTTCTCTCTATATTTTTCCTACTACGTTGTAGTTCTGTTAGAGATACCGGTCACGCCGGAATATCTTTTTAACAACGATGACTTTGTTTTTCTTTTCCGTGTAAGTTTGTTATTTCCGTGTAATTTTTAATTCGATTTTTGTAATCGTATTTCCTTCCGTGTAATTGTTATTCGATTGTTGTAATCGCATTTCAGATTATTGTAATAGTTAGTTTGTTTCATAAACATTTTTTCTTTTCTTTTGTTTTTTCGGAAACCATTTTCTTTTGTACAACTGGTGGTTATTTCTAATAACAATATAAAAAGATATTCATTTTCTTTAGTTTGTTAATTACTCTGCTCAACCCTATATATTCTCATTGGCGCACACAATATGTTAAGTTCAGACTTATTTAAAAGGTGTAGAACTCAGAATACTCAGATTCATCATAGTCCCAAAAGTTTTACTGTATTAGGGACTAATTTGCAAAGTTTGAGGGACTAAATTGCAAATTGTAGTAGTTTTAGACTTGTTTGGACTGAAATATAAAGTCTAGGAGTGGAATGCAACCCAAGAAGTGGTACTTCATTTTTAAATCATCACAAGGACTGAGCAATTTACTAACAAAAACAAAAACCAGCCCAACAAATACCGAACCGACCCAAAATATGAAGTAAAATTACCCAGGCCTTGTATTACCATTGAACCCCCAAAAAGTGTTACTTCTTTTTTTTATATTATCATAGGTATCAGGTTTAGAATATAAAACACCATTAGCCTCGGGGGAGTGGGGGTTTATTTCTGAACAAGGCTGCGACTACTATTGGTCACCGAAAACCCTGTTTTATAACACAATTATGTATTTGAATTGCTTAAAAGGGATTTCACGGTCAGCAAATGTTTGTGGATCAATTATATAATCAACTAAGTAAACTAATAAATTTAATACATATTTAAAGTAAAATGTACCAAACTCGATCTCGATTTCCTCAACGTAGTCCTTGGCAGCTTGTAATGAGATAAGGATTGGGTCACGCAACCAATTCTAGGAGCACATAAAGGCCTCTACTTTATTAGGGTTCAAAGAACTCTAAAAGGAATCTAGAATTCTAATACTGGTACTAAAGGCTGATTCAGAGGCTATTGTGGAAACCAGAATCGCTAGCATATTTCGAGCCATGAGTGACAACACTACGAATCATTGAGAATTAGCCTTCCACTATACCAACACATCAAATTTTGATTCCTCCCCATCAACAATCACCTTAACCTCAATCTCCATCAAAATATATTGATATGGTTTGGTTTTAACCTACTGGTTTGGAAAGTATCATGGAAAAATTTAAACAGAGTTGCAATGAACTTATGAGGATCATTTAAAGGAGAAGGTGCCTCAAGTGATAAAGTGGCATATGTTTCAATAATTGACCTGACAACCACATGCTTCAGCTTGGCTATTTCAAAGTAATTTGCAAACACAAGTTTCAATGAAAATGATATTCTATAAGTAACGCTTGGGACTCATTACCAAACATCTCACGTAAATAATACTCGATATCTGGTGTCTTTTTCCTCGGGTCTATAATAACCGTAATGAAAAGCAATGGATCCAAAAGTGAACTATCCCAGGCCCTGTTGAAAAAATTCTTGATACAAAATTATTATTTCATAAAAATAATAATTAGCAGTAACGAATAAGGAACCCAAAAACTGTTAGAGTTGTGACATATAATAGTTTAAAGAATTTTTCATCTCCCAAGGTGTGATAAAATTATGCAAGTAAAATTCACACATCGAGAGAACGAGACTTTCCGCAAGTGTACGGATCGTTTGCAAGTAATAAGTAAGTAAATTAGAGTATCGCTTTCAGGGACTACGTAAATTGGATAGTGATCTTAGATAGTGTAATAGAAAGAGTTGCTAAATTAAATATGGGAAATATAAATATATATTTATATGGGTTTTGATTAATGAGTTCGAATGAAAATATGGTGATTAACTAAGAATTAAGATCAAACTAAGAAACCATAAATAAACGAAGGAGAGTGAATGAGAGTATAGCTCGATAAATTACAAGTAATCTCCACTAGTATATATCTTACGTTTTATTGTTAAAAAAATTAATTATGTATCATGCAATAGTCGGGATTCTAAATTCCTCCTAACTCCCGTCAGGGTAGCTTAGGAGGGAACCTTAACACTACTAGAGGACTCGGGTAAGGGAACCCTAAGCAATGACCGGTGGATAAATTTTTAACCCTATTCACTATCTAGTTAGGGAAGCCCATCAGGATCACTACCGCATACTAGACGACAATGTATTGTTCTCAATAACTAAAAACCCCGTCAGGGTGACAGTACTAATTACTAAGGGCAGTCATATACTTGGCCAGAGCAAGGGCTGGCATATACGAAAAATACATAATACAAACCAATAAAAATTGCAATACAAATTAAAGATGTAATCCCCCAATTCAATAAAAACATAGAATAAAATTGGGGTTCATACATTATTGTTGTTCTCAAGTTGTGCATAAATAAATAATGAAAACAAAAAAGTGATTATATAATATTCATGTTCGAAGATAAAACAAAATAAATTTACACTAATAATTGCTGACAAAAGATGAAAGAACGGGGTGGAATGACATGAACTGCTTCCAATATCCTTCTCCTCTTCTCTTCTCTACTCCAAGATATTTTATCTAGTGTTTATGATTGGGAACCTCTTTATAATATTTAAATATGATATTTATAGGTCTAATTACGTTTTATGAATTATGGAACTCAAGTGACCTAATCCAACCCAAAAACATTTTACTAACGGGTGGACTGGTTCGAGCCACGACAGCGGAATATTACCTAATAGCTCCAAATAAAGAATTGTTAGTGGCCATGTGTTCCTGACTACAAATACTAGCTAGATATCAAAGAAATCCTCCAGAATCCTTTTCAATCTCGCGTGGCAACTCGAATAATCCACTTTCCAAATCTGAGCAACACACGTTTTCACTTTCTAAAAGTGGTCGAATCTTGCTATTTTTCCATGACTAAGGGGTGATCTCGTTTTCTTGACTTATTATCATCGTATAAAAGTATCCTAGCATCCAAGTACCTAAGAGCTTCACACTTAACACACAATTCCGCACAAAAGCTCTAAAAATAGCATAAACACCAAAACTGGACAAGAAAGTGTAAAACATCAAATAATAGAGAAAAATCCCTCAACTAAGTCATAAATACACCTAAAGTGACGTCTCGTGACTATATTAATATATTAAATAAATGGATACATCATTTACAAAAATCATTTACATACGAGGTAAACATATTATCCTTCTTAAACATTTCAAGGAACGCCTTCTCATACTTCTCGGCTCCATCGAGCATTAAGTCAAAGTCAACCTGGTTGCAACATCACGACACAAAATGTTTTCGAAGATATATTATAATTTTAATATAGTGTTTAAATGACAAATATCGGCTAAGAGAGGCTCAAACATATCTAACAATATCAGGTATCTCACTAATAGACTGATGTTCCGTTTCTATTTCTTTTAATCCTTCCTACCGCCGGTAAGGCGCGATACACAGCTAAAATCACTTGTTCTTGGCATGGGCACCGTATATGTATAAGGTCATGACATGTTTCCTTCTAGCGGTATACCGCTGAGCTGGTGTGATATACCGTTGGCCTTCGCACTACGTCGTTGTTGGCATTGGTGACGATACGGTTTTTGTGCATTATACCATCAGAATGGTGTGGTATACCGTGCAGGTGCTCGACATATTTCATTAAATTGAGTAGTAGGCTTCACGGTCATGACGTTGATGATGCACCGTGCGTAGTAGTTGTCTACTCATTTTCTACTCTGCATTCACCACAAACTCAGGAATTACCTACCTACACAACAAAAACACTATACTTCCTCTCCTATTACATTTAGTACATACTAATATAGATAAAACTTACTATTATATACACTACAAAACTACAAATTAAACTAAGAAAACTTTTAAACACGGATGTCTCCCAAGAGCATTTTTGTATAACGTTAGTGAAGTTCAACGTAATACCTCGGGTTACACGACTTCGAAGAGGTACACAACCTCCCCTCTCGTCATGTCCCCACTCTCATGGTATATATGATGTCTCCCTATTTGTGATATAATAATCTAGGTTGGAGACATTATTTTAGGTGTTTATGAGTATTTAATTATAGATTTTTATTCATATTTTGATAAATTCTTATATCTTGTCTCGATTTGATTTATTATTATTTTTAGAGTATATTTGGTTTAATTTTTGTGTTAATGTGAAGCTTTGAATATATATGAAATATAATTAGATTCCAAATCAATTCTAAAGAGATAAGGAAAGAAGATATGGAAGGGATTAAGAGATAAAAGGAAGTAGAGATAACATAGGAAATGAAAAGCTGCCAAGTAAATAAAAAATTATGCAGCCACGTCCACTAAAGTGAAGGTAATTCAAATAGGATGCGAATTTGGATGATCAATCAGAAGGAAAAGTGTATATATTTTTGTCGCGGTCATTTCAATATAAAGTAGGCGAAAATCGGACCAATAACGAAGGAGATACGACCAAAACAAGGCAGCAACATTTATCCTCTCTTCTATATTTTAGGAAACGAATTTGAATTGGAAAAGGAGTCCAATTACTTGCGTTCTACTCCAATATTTTGACCTAGGGTCTTCTTAACACCTATAAATACACCCTTTAATCATTGTAAACATGTCTTTGCCTCTCCTTACCTAGTCCTTAATATTATTCATAATATAATCCATTCAAGAGAAGCAAGTTGACAGTATGTATCTTTATTTTAGTTTATTTCTTGTTAGCATGAACTAATTTTCTCATAGCTTGGGTTTTGCATATGTACAATCTTTGAATTCCATTTTCTTCTATCTAAGTTTGTTTTGGATTACCTTTTTAAATTGATTCTAGCTTCTTAACCATATATTTGTTTTATGTGCTTTGATTTATTTCCAATATTAATCTTGATCACGTTAGGATTGTCTTAATAGTAGTTAGATGGTCACCCGAAAGGAGTGTCTAATTATTGAAACATCACATAAGCGTCTAGTGTGTGGTAGTGATCTGGAAGGGTTTGGCTAACTAGATAGTCATTAGGGTTTGAGATTTAATCACCGATCATAAAGCAGTGTCCCCGTACTCAAGTCCCCTGGTAATTGTTAGGTCGCCACCTAAGTCCACCCAGAAGGGGGTTAGGAGGAATATAGAATCTTGGCTACTTATCTAAGTGGTTTAATCACCCTTATTAACTGGTAGAAGAAATAGAAGGATTAATGTATACTAGACAAACCTAAGCTTTGCTCTCTCATCTTTTTATTTACTATTTTGTCTTTAGTTTAATTAATCATTATCTCCTCATTAATTATTATTTTATTTATTTACTTTAATTCATTGAACTATTGATTACTACACTTTTCTGTTAATACATTCGTATAACACACTAGGTCCCTGAGAACGAATCTTTACTTATTATTAAGACTTGTGAACGACCTGCGATATTTGTAATGAGTACCGTGTTTAGGTTAGGGTGTTACTCCTATCTTTTATTATCATATCTTTATCACACCCTATCCGACACCAAGTTTTTGGCTCCGCTGCCGGGGACTTGTGTCTCGTTAGCGTGTGGGTTTTTAGTGTAGTAGTTTTTAGTTATTTTTTTTCAGATTTACACTTTATGTTTGTTTTTGTCTCTTTCAGGTCTTTAGTGTATGCTCGCGAACCCCAAGAGTGTTTTCAAACCCTACAACAAACGCTTGAGAGAAGAACGAGAACAAAGGAAAGCCATGTCTCAACAAGAGGAAGAGAAAATTCTACCCAAGGATAATCTTAATCTTAATCTTAATAATAATCAACGTCAAGGATTACTAGTTCCTCGGGTACCACCACTTATTCCTCAAATACCATCACCAGAAGATAACAGGAATAATATACGTCTAGAACAAGATCTCCCAGGATTGGGAGCACCTTTTGCGAGTTCAACCTTTTGGTTATCGTCATCCAGAGATCTAAAACATAAGTTCAGGCCTGATCCGGGTATGCTCAGTCAATTTACAAGATTTGGACTTTATAATGGTGCAGCAATTCAAGATCTGGTGAGAGCGATTCATAAGTTCATGCAGATTTGTGATGCCTACATTACTCCTGGCATTACACGCGAGCAACTGTATTGTCATATGATTTCGTTCTTTCTAACCAGAAAAGATGGTGATTGGCTAGATAGGAAACCACCAGGTACACTTAATACTTGGGCAGAACTTCAAGCCACATTCTTTAACCTTTTTTATTCGAAGAGTATGAGATTGAAATATCAGATGGAGCTCGCTAAGTTTCGACAAAGAGAATGAAGAAGAAGTAGGAGACGCATGGACAAGGTTTCAACAGAAGTTAGCCAGATGAACACTTCACGGTTACACCCCATCTTTACAGTTAACGATGTTTTATCAAGGTATTAATGCAGAAAGTAGACTGAGGGTAGATAATCTTGGAAGAGGAGGATTTGGGTCCATAAATCCTACAGAAGCCGCTGAAGGTATGGAACGTATTATAGAAACAGAAAGGAGTTAGCCACCTTCGCGAGCTCCTATTACAAATACCAAAGGTACGCTTCAATTAAATACAGAGACTACTAATTCATCTAAATTAACATCATTAGAGAATCAAGTCAAAGAGATAAAACTTGAGATGCAATCAAAACGTCAAAATTTAGCTTCAACAAATGTAGTGCAAGAAGTACAAGGTTGTACACGGTGTGAGGTACCGAATCATACATGGGAAGAGGGTGAAGGAATTCCAACATCTGTTTATTTCATATCCGACCGAGGAAATTACCAATTCGGTAATAGAATTCATCCGGGTATGTAGTATTCAAATCCACAAGGGGGCGCAAATCAAGGTAACTATAAACCTCGTCCCCAGAACAACACTTACCAACTGAGAGGTCAAGGTCCGTATCAAGGAAATCATAATTTTAATAGACCTTCTCCTCCACAACAACCTACCAATGATGCTTATAGCGATACTCTAGCTCAGAAGGATTGACCACAACATCCTCAAGAGGGAGTAGTGGGAGAAAAGAACTTAAAGAATTTTATGGATCTAATGACGGGTAATATTCACTCACAAAATGAGAAGTTGAGAGAACAAGAGGCTTCAGTTCAAATCTTGGGAACACAAGTAAAGCAAATGAATAAAGTTCTAACGAATATTATGGAAGCAATAGAACTGAAGGCCATTGAAGGAGGTGATAACAATTTTGGTTTCGAAGCTTGTAAGGCAATTCGCCTTGAAATAAAAGAGAAAGAAGAAGTACCACATGCTGCAGAAATTTCTGTGGAAGTTCCTAAAATTGAAGAAGAACCAACCAAGTCTAGCCCCGAAGACTTTGACTTTTCTGAAGATTCAGATTCATCTGAAAGATCCAAGTTTATAGATATTCTGAGTGATATGCAAGAAGAAATTAGAATTGTTATAGAGCTTCAAGCTACCAGAGCTAAAGAGAAAGAGGAAAAAGCATCAAAAGAAAAGAAAGAAGAAGTTGCACCTGTTGTGCAAGAAAAGAAAGAAGAGAAGGTGGATTCGCCACCTGTTGTTCAAACAATGTCACCATCCATTCTCAAGACAAATCTGAAGGTTGACGTTGAACTCAAGACATTTGTAGAGGCGTATAGTCCAGAAATTATCAACGCCCAGATGCTTGAGATTGCGAAGAAATGGCTTACACCGCAACAAGTTTTCACGCAAGTAATTCCAGAGAAAGAAGCGAGTGTACAATCCAGAAAAGAGATTGTGGCTACACTGAGAGAGTCTCAAGAAGAATTGAAAAGGAGTTGCCACTCAAGCTCAAAGATCTGGGAAGTTTTAATCTTCCTATTCAAGTCATTGGTATGCTCAAAGTGAAGGCCATGTGTGATGTGGGTTCGATTGTGAATCTTATGCCGAAGTCCGTGTTCGCTAGGCTTGGGCTAGAAAAGACAAAATAAGCTCCTGTGAAGTTACAATTGCGAATAACTCAGTGACAAAGACATGGAGAATAATGAAGGACGATCATGTCCGAACATATAATATTACTATCCTTACTGACTTTATTATTCTTTATTATGATGCAGATAAGCAGGTTCCAATTATACTTGGAAGGCCGTTCTTGGCCACAAGCCAAAGCATCATCACTTTCCAGGAGGGAACAGTTACCCTCCGTGCTAAAAACGTATCGAGACATTCTATGTCTGGGGTAAGAAACCAAGGAAGTTAGATCCCACAGTTCCTATCATCCACAGCCTTTCACATTACAAAATACCAGAAGAAATCCACACAAAACCTGTGGATACTAGACCAATGAGTGAGATTGGGGTCGACCATGAAGTTGTATGGAAAGCCCGCAAACCCGAGAATAGGCCGCGGAGTCACAAATATTTGTGGATGGGAGAATTCATAGTCACACAAGTTGTTTCAGCTAAAGTGATAGAAATCAGGCCCAAGAGGGGAATAAAATGGAGATTAGTGGACGTTCATAGCCTTGCTCGTTGCTGGGGATGCAGTATACGAAATCCATATAGAGGTAACGCATCTGACTTTGAAAGACGTTAAACAAAAATGCTGTACAGGAGACAACCCGTAAGTTTATATGATTTTGAGTCTTTAATTTATGTTTATATTAGTCATTTTTTATATTGCATTATTGAGGAAGGTATTAGTGTTTTTTTATTTTCAAGTACTAAGAAAATCGAGTTCGGAAGAAAAAGAAAAAAATTCGGAGAAATCTGACCCTCCCGCCGGCTAGCCAGTGGATAGGGTCGATATGCCGCTGAGGTGGTGGGTCCTGTGGTATTATCAAATAATACAATAAATATATAGGATCCATAGGCCGCAAGTGCACGGTTGTCCAAGAAATACTCTGATAAATCGGGTTTCATTCGCAGGGACGGATAGTTATAACACAAGTATTAATCAAGTAGTAGAATAAATTGTTTAACTGAAAAGTAAATTGATAAGATTTCTGTTTGGATTTGTTTATAACTAAAGATGCAATAAAATAAATTACTGAAATAATTAACTGAAATGAAATAATGCAATAAATAAGATTAGACGTAAGATGAGAAAGGTACTTGAGTCTCGCAAGGGGTTTCACCTAAATCTGTCTTATTAATGCTTCTGTTTAAGGGCTAAACTAGTATTATTGTGCTAAGCGGGACTCTAATATCTCCTAACCCCCGTCAAGTTGGACTTAGGAGTTATCCTATAGTACTATAAACCCCGTCAGGGCGATTATATCTACTTTCGAACGGTTAAGTCTCTTACCTCATTGGCTACATGGTTAGTCAAGCCTGACATGGTCATTGACGAATACTACGCGTCTATTGCCTAGGTCCGTAATTAAACACTGGTCAAGGTGATCACTTTGCCACTAAAGTGAATAAACTAATTACTAAATCCTATGTTTGATTCATAATTTCAACAATAGTAATTAAGATTAAGATAATAGCCAACTAAAAATACTGAAATTAAATTAAATAATTAAATCCCAAATTCAGAAAACATAAAGTAAATAGATTAGGGTTCAACCCATAATGCGATTCTCAAGTACTAAATGATTTAGCTCATGTTTGAATTAAAAACTAAAATAAAATAAAAGAAAGACATTTTCCTAAATTAAAGAATTAAAATAGAAACCTAATTGAGGCGTTGGATTGACTATTGTTGGAAGAAAGAGATTCTTCCAGCTCTAGCTCTTCCTCTGCCTTCTTGTTCTAACTTGAAAATATGAAGCGTAGAATATAACTCTCTAAAGTGTGTGTAAAAATGAGGTCTAAGGTCAATTTATAATAAAATATTAGGAATGGGCTTTTTAAATAATAAAAAGCCCAAGTTCGTCTTCAAATTTCGTCATTGATGTACAGCTGTTGGTAAAACGACCGTAACTTTTGCGTCTCAACTCCAAATCACCTGATTCCAGTCCCCAAATCTTCCTAACTCAAAAACGCAGCTTCCCTATTTAAAGGCCGCAGGGCTGAATCAGTGGCTAAGTGGCTCTAAATCATCAATTAGTAACAGCTTTCCAGATTTGCATCTTTTCTACTCAACTCTTTGGGAAACCTTTTCTCGCCTTTGATTCTCCGCTCGATCTAAGAATTTAATTCCCATTTCTCCTCCTTGTCTTGGTGCTTCATAGCATCCATGGACCTAAGAACTTTGCACTAAAAACAAACAAATTAACGTACAAAAGTTCTAAAAATGAAATATTGTAATTCTAAGGGGAGAAAGTGCAATATAACGAAATAAGCTAAAAGTCTATCAAATTAGTCAAATATTCACCTAAAATGATGTCTCCTAAGGGCTAATATTTAGAAAAAAATGGGAGACATCATGGGGTCCAAACCATCACAAAGGTCCAAAAATCAAGTCTAATGCCGAAACGAAGAAAAGAAAAAAAATCGGGCTGGTAAGCCGGTGAACTCCGCCGGTATGCCGATGCGCCCAAAACCGTGATAACAGTGTGTAAATCAGGTACAATGACAAATATCCACTAGACAAAACCGTGTCGTCATTTACAACAAAGGTCTGGGACCGGCTAGATGGCCAAATTCACCAGTATGCCGGCTGCCGCCGCCAGAAAAGTTTTTTTAGGGTTTTGAAGAAAGAGGTTAGTATAAGCTACGAATTTTATATCACCTAAGCCTCTTTTCTTCCTCAAAACTCCTCCAACTCCATTAAAGCTTCTACAAACCTTCACCAAACATCAAAACACTACCCAACACCATGAATTCACATCCAAATCCTTCCTTACATCATTATAAAGAAGATTCAACCACCCAAATGATATCAAAACACCTAGAATCCAAGAATCAAAAAGCAAATATTTTAAATCTTAACCAACAATTTCTTAAATCCATACCAATGAAGCAAGATTTCATCCTACGCACATAGAGATTCATCATCCTTGCACCTTTCCTAACCCAAATAACACTTGTTTAACCTAAAATCAGGGGTTACAAATTTCAAGAGTGTTCAAAGCTTTGAGTTGGAGGTCAATTTAGATGACGGAAAAAACAAAAACATTATCTACTGTTGGGGAGATGAAGAATAATCAAAATAAGGTATTGGGTTCTACTGAGAAAAGTTCAAGTTCTAGTATGAAGAAAAAGGGTAACACGTGTAAAGAGAATAGAGGAAAGCTAGTTGTGGTAAATTCAAAGAACAAAAAATTTCAACTTTTAAGGAGAAGAAACCACAACCTCTACAAATCGAAATTCCTATTCCGAAGACAGATGAAGCTTCAAAGGCCTTGTTAGCTTCTGCAAAGAAACATTTACCGGAACTGCCCTTTGCTCAAGAGAGAGTATTCGAAAAAGAAGTTGGAGAAGGTGATTACAAGATATTCTTAGAGATGGGAGATCAATTGGGTTGGTCTACATTCATGATGTGAAGTTCAGATTTATGTATGGAGTTAGTTTCCAAGTTCTACATAGGCCTCTTTAGCCGAGATAGTGAAGGTCGTGTTTCAGTTAGAGGCATGTTAGTTCCTTTTACTTTTGAAGAGATTAGAAACCACTTTCAGTAAAAGAAATTGGTTGGACCATGTAAGTTTAGAGAAACGGTGGAAAATATTAAGAATTTCGATTAGAATCAACTTTTTGAGCATGTTTTAGATAAAGAGAAAGTGCAATCACATAAGGGAGAATTGAAAGAACCTTGGCCTTACAAATATCTTCAAGCAGATACTAGAGGCACAATTTTCTTACACCAAACGCATTTGGAAACACGCGACCTTCGGATGTAACTAAGATAAACACAATCTTTTTAAAATGTATTTTAAGAAGGGAAGAAGTAGATGTGGCATAGTCGATCTTTGAGGAGGTGATGCGATTTTCGGTCTTTCCAACTTCGTTATTTAATGTGAATTATCATACTATGATCGCGTGCCTTGTACGGAAAGTGAATGTGATACTGGGTGAAGAAGAGAAACTAATGTATAAGATGAGTAATAATATTGACAATACTTGGATAAGACAATTTTGAGAGGAGCAGTAGTTACGAAACCTCCACAAAAAGAAGAGGATCGTATTTGGCGAGAAAAGGTAGATGGGCGGTTGAATAAAGTTGAAGCGGCTCAAACTTTTTTAGACAAAGATGTGGCACAAATCATAGCTAATCAAGTTCAGATCATGACACTATTTGAGCAATTAAAGCGCAATTTAGCGAAAGATCCAGTAAATCCTATCTTCGGTGTCGATAAAGCGAGGCAATAGCCTCGAGAGTATGTTCTCTTTCTTCCTTACCATTTATGTATATGCTTTATCTGCTTGTTTTTAATTTCATTTTAGAGTCTTTTTGAGACGTGGGGACACTCCTCATTTTTTAGTTAGAGGTGTGGGGATTCATTGTCTCTCATCTCCATTTTTATGTGATTTTACTGTTTTTGGAAGAAATTAAAATTTTTTATACATGTGATTCAGATGTAGAGTGTGTTTAATAGGTGGTGGGGGCAAAGGTGTAATAAATAAACAGATAAATAAAGATAATAATAAAGGACACACAACCTTGTCTACCACGAGAAACTCACTGCAAGTATTATAGATCGTTTGCAAGTTTAGTTGATAAGAAAAATTCGTTCGCAGGGATTTAATCCGTTAGATATACTTGTATTCAATAAGCGTAGATGAATTTAGATGTTGAGATAAAAATATAATAAGGTGAATCAAATATATGATATGAACAAATAAATAAGAATGCAGATAAATAAATATGAATGTAAGTCAGGTAAATTAAGGTCACTAATATGAGTCTATCTTACTAAGTTGTTATTCTAACCTTAAGAGTGAATTGAACATTATATATTAACCGGGATTCTAATTTTTACCTAACCACCGTCAAGGTGGACTTAAGAGCAACCTCTCCACTACCAGGGGAACCTAAGTAATGATCGGTGATTAAATCAAACCTTTATGGCTATCTAGTTAGGCAAAACCGTTAGGATCACTACTATACGATTATGTAGTGTTATCAATAATTGAATCCCCCCTCCGGGTGTTAACTCAATTACTAAGGATAGTCCTAAGATTGGCCAAATCTAGGTTTGGAAACAATAATTCAAAGCACACAATAACAATACACGCCAAGCTTAAAATAATTAAAATAAAAAATAGTATTACGAAATTGAAGACAAAATAATAACCCAATAATTAAAAGTAAAACTTACAGAATAAAAGCTTAGAAGTATGGTGAAGCCACAAATCTATAGCTAAATACCCTAATTAAATTAAAGGACTAAGCTAATATTTAAAACTGAGAAAATACAAGCAAGGACTAAGTCTATACTTGTCACTGAGCAAGGACATGTTTACAATGGTTTAAGGGTGTTTTTATAGGTGTCTTGGAAGCTCTAACACGTTTTCTTGGAGTGGAAGACAAGTATTGTACTTCTAGCCCAACTCTAATTCGTAACCCTAAAATATAGAAAAGGTAATAAACTGTTGTTGTTTTGTTTTGACCATAACGTCTTCATTTAAACTCCGTTTGAAAGCTCTATAACTTTTCTTCAGAACATGCTTCCAAACTACAAGCCAATCTTGAGTTATGATCACTTTTGTGGACGTGGCAGGTGAAATTTAGATTTACTTGGCAACTTTATCTTTCCATACTTATCTTTTACTTCCTTTATCTCCAATTTCCATCCATATCTTCTTTCATTTATCTCTTGTAATTTATTTGGCATCTAATTAATTACCATATATCTTTAAAGCTTCACAATTAACAAACAATTAAACCAAATATGCTCTAAAAATAATAAATCATCAAATCAAGAGAAGAAATAAGAAAATATAATAATATATATAATCGAGTAAAAGACTTCCTAAAACACCTAAAATGATGTCTCCAACCTATATTAAATCATCACAAATAGGGAGACATCAAGACCCCCAACTCAAAGTTGTATCGTCCCGATACAATAAAGATAAGAACAAAGGGAAGTCTCTAAATACACACCTAGGTCAATTAAGCACAGTAAGAAAGAAAATAGTAGAATATATAGAATAGACATAAAGAAACTACTCAAACTTGTCATATCTACAATCAACACGGCTCAAATTCAAGATTAGATTAGCTTCGCAATGTAAGGAGGAGAGGATCTTTACTCACTTCACCAAGGAGGCTATAGATTGTTCATCGAACTTCACTAGTATCCAAAGATCCAATTAACTACTCTCAATTGGCTCAATCACTTCTAGATTACATAGCAAAGAATAAAAAGGTCTTTAAGGTTGTAATGTTGGCTTAGGGACGGTATGATAAGTATATTTGGATAATCTAGAGTGAGCTTTTGGCTCTCTCCTCACTAGCCATCAAATAATCGCCCTAGAGATTGAGTTACTCTCATAATACGTTCTCACTCAACCCAATGATTTCTTGATGCACACGGTAGCATCCCCAATAACCCAATTAAAGCATAAAGATGTTCACATAAAAATTCCACTTTGCCAGTCCAAATATATATATTCTTTTCATATCATTTTTTTCTTTTGTATAGCTATGACTCTCTTTTTGATGTTGAGATATTATGTTATTTTTTTCTCATATATTTTCTTTTCTTTTCATGCTTTTCATAGCTTTTTTTCATTTATTCTCACCCCTGCAAAGGTTACAATATTATAAATATGTGAATCATCATCAATATATCGAACAGAGCACAATTAATAAGCTCAAAACTACCCAACCAAATAACAATCCCATAATGGTGGACCCACCACCCAATCCTCAAGCTCTAAAACAATTGTCTATGCATCGCGATTCGAGTGCGGGTCATATGAAAAATTCCTAAAATATAATGGATATGACTTATAATGTGGCTAATAGAAAGGCTTTAGAAAAGCAAGAAGGGGTTGAGAAGGATATAAAATATAATAATTTGGACAGGATGCTAATAGGCAGCAAGGGGCTTATCAAAGAACCGTCTTAATCACTTTCTAAACTATGCAATTTTGTCATTCTCTTATCTTTATCACGTTCATTAAATGGGTTTATCAACTAGTTTGGATCTCACGGCCTATACATCACTCATGGCTCCCTGAGATCGAACATAATTTCTATCGCATTGCTAACTAATCGTATATTTACTATCCATGTGTGTTTTTCTGCAAATACTCGAAGCATACAAAATAAAGCAACTCATAAACATATTACTTTCTATTATCAACTTACTAAGCTTATGCTTTCAAGCTATTAAACACACTCAACATCTACTCCTTCAAAAAATTTAATTTATCCTAAAAAATAATGAAACACATAAAAATGGAGATGAGGGACAACGATAAAACACATAAAAATGGAGATGAGGGACAACGAATCCCACACCCCAAACTCAAAAATGAGTCGTGTCCCCACGACTTGAAAGACTATAAAAATTAAATTTAACAAATATTGCACATAAAGAAATGGTAAGGAAGAAAGAAAACATACTCTTCGAGGCTATTGCCTCGCATGATCAATACCCGGAATAGGCGCAATGCTTTCCTTGTATGTAAACTTCATGTATCATCAATTTCTCTTTCCCTTACATCCCCTTATCAATCAATCACACTCTATAAATTTCTTGTTTTTCATCTTCTCCCGACTTTGTTCTCAAATACTCTCTCATGTGAAAGTTTTCATCCAGGAATATGTTGTTGTGGCAATAGCTACTAGCGTCCCAGAAGCTTTGCTCATCTTTGGTTAAAGGACTCTCTGTTTGTAGAGGTTGTGGTGTCTTCCTTATGACAATTAAAACCTTTTTCTCTTTGAATTTACCACAGCTAGCTTTCCTCTATTCTTTTGACCCGATTTACCTTGTAGTTTATTCCCGAACTAGTACCCATCTTAATTGATTTATTCTTGATCTTACCCAATACCTTGCTTTGATACTTCATCTCCCTTAACACTTGATAAAATCTTCATTCTTTTCATCATCTCTTTTGACCCCCAACTCAAAGGTTTAATCACTCTTGAACTACCTTTTGATTATAGATAGATAGGGTGTTATTTGGGTTAGGAAATGTGTAAGGATGATAATTCTCTATGTGGGTATGATGGAATCAAGCTTTGATAATATGGGTTTAAGGAATTATAGGAGAACATTTTGAAATTCATGATTTTGATTCTTGGATTCTAGGTGTTTTGATATGATTTGGGTGGTTGAATCTTTTTTGTAATGATGTAGGGAAGGATTTAGATATGAATTTATGGTGATTAGGTGGTGTTTTGATGTGTGGGGAAGGGTTGTTGAAGCTTTAATGGAGTTGGGAGAGGTTTGGAGAAGAAAGAGAGGTTTAAGGATTGAAAAATTCGTTATAGACTAACCTTCTTCTTCTTTATAACCTAGGAAAGATGAAATTTTTCTCTCTCCAACGGCGCTGGCCGGCATACCGGTCCCAGACCGTGTTGACCATCGCGCCCACGGTTTTTCCATGTTACTCTTGGCATTAAACCCGATTCCTCGTACCGTGCCACAGTTTTTTACGCGTCGGCATACCGGTTAGCTGGGCGTCATACCGGTCAGCCAATTTTTCGAGTTTCTTCGTCTCGGCAAGGAACCTAATTCACAAACCGTGTCACGGTTTTTGGACCCACAGGCATACCGGCGGGCAAGTCAGAATTTGCTCAAAAAAAATCTTTTTCCTCCCTAACTCGATTTTCGTAGTACCTGAACATCAAAAACACTAATTCCTTCCTCAATAATGCAATATCAACTAAAAATAACTATCATAAACTAAAATATAACAACATAAGATATTGTGGGATGTCTCCCAGAGGGCACTTTTGTTTAACGTCTTTCAAAGTTAGATGAGTTACCTCGATTATTTATTTTTATAGCCTCCCCAGCAGTGAGTGAGGTGATTAACACTTACCAACCTGAGCTTGCAACCCTAGATAGCTTTTATTTCGACCATTCCTGTTGAAATAATTCGTGTGATGAAGTATGGCCCTATCCAAGAACTGTTATGTTTGGGGATGGGAGATTTCCATGCTACCTCGTCTCCCACCCCAAACTCAATTTCTTTCTCCATGGTGTCTTGGGGGATTACATGTTCTGGATTCTTAGTTACAACTCTGATTGGATATAATTCTTGTGACTTCTTTTTCTTCTTCTTTCCCGAAACATAGAATGTTTCAGAATCATCTTCAATACGGAAAGTCATGGTCCCCTCATTCACATTGACTATGGTATCGCTGGTGGCTAGGAATTGATGCCCAAGAATGAGTGGGACGTTCTGCTTTATAGTCAAGAATAATAAAATCTGCGGGTTTAATAAAGTTACCTACTTGGAAGAGCACGTCCTCGATTACACCCCACGACTTTGCTGTTGATTGATCCGCAAGTTGTAAGATTACGGATGTCAGTTTTGCATCGCTAATACCAATCTTCTTGAATATACTTTTGGGCATGATATTTACACTTGCCCCAAAATCACACATGGCTTTTCCATGAAATATAGCACCTATTTTGATTGGGAGATTAAAACTTCTAGGATCCTTAAGCTTCGGTGGTAATCTTTGTTGAACTTGTGTTGATATCCCTTCATTGAGTGTCACAGACTTGGATCTTGTGAACCTTTCTTTATTGGAGAGTGCCTCCATAAAGAATCGATCAAAATCTCGCTTTCCTTCCGTAGCTTCGAGTAAAAGGACGTTAATTTTTCATTTGTTTTAATGCCTCCATACACTTCTCTTGTTGCTCCTTCGGATAAGTTGGTTTTACGTGAAAATAGCAATGTAAGAATGGTCGTCTTACTCTACTTTTCTCTTCCATTCTTGGTACATCAACCACTCTTGCTTCTTACTCTCATTGTGTTCAACCTCTTCAACCCAATCTTCAACAATTATCTCATCTAAGTTCATCCTATCTACATTTGACTTGGTTGGTAGAACCTCCACTTTACTCGATGGAGATGGTGGTGATTCTTTCGTTTTTTCAGCTTGAAGACTAATAGTCTAAACCTTGTCGTCAACGTACTGGATCTTCTTCATGTTATAATTTGTACTCTGGATCAATTGCAAGAGTTGACTTTGCATTTGTTCTATGACTGTAGTTAGCTACATCACATTCTTCTCTAAAAGTTGATTATGTTGTTTCAGATCTTGATTCTGTTGTTGTAGGCTTTGCACTTCTGATGCATCGATCTTTGACTCAAGTCTGCTTATATTGTCCTTTGAAAAGTTGATGAATTTACTAATAGTCTCTTTTAACTCAATGATATCTTCTTCAGGACGTGATGGAGCTTGACTTCCATTATACGCATTGTAGCCCGGTGGTTGATTAGCATGATTTTCATAGGCTTGTTCTTGCAGGTATAACTGTTGAGGTGGCACTTGGATGCTTTTCTCAACTGTTATAGTGAGTTGTTGTATTTGTTCTTGCAAGCTTGAAAACCTTGCCTCTGTATCAATATTAGTGATAGGAGTTTGTGATTGTGGCTAACTCATATCGGTCTCGATAATTATTTCCATACCACTTTTTGCTGCTTTCGGATCCATAGAGACAAAACTACCACGACCCATATCATCTACTCTCAGTCTTGACTCTTTATTGAGTCCATTGTAGAACATGGCTAATTGTAATTCTGGAGTGTATCCATGTATTGGACATCTTGCCAACTTCTTTTGAAATCTCTTCCATATTTTGCCAACACTCTCTCCGGCTTCTTGTAAGAAATTCATAAGCTCCAATTGTTCCTTTACTCGCATACTTATAGGATAAAACTTATCAAGGAATCTTGCTTGAAGCTTGACCCAATTTGTTATTAGCTCGGGAGGTTGATCATCTGACCAATCGCTTGCTTTTCCGGTCAAGAAAAATTGAAACATTAAATAATACATCTGTTCTTGTGTAACACCTTTAGTAATATAGGCATCACATAATTGCATGAATTTCTGAACATAAAGGACAAGATCTTGATGTGTATTTACCACTATATGTTCCATAGCTCGCGAATTGATTAATTAAGTCAGGATCGGGCTTAAATCGAACGGCTTGAATAATTGAAGGGAGAATCTCAATGGGTTGCACTCGGAATGGACCTAGAAAACCTAGCTATAACCTTTGATTAGCCATCTAAAACCTAAAAAGACAAAAACAATAAGAAACGCGTAAAACTGAAAACAAATAAAAACTTCTACACTAAATAAACACAAATAGACTAACTTAAAGATAAATCCCCAGCAGCGGCGCCAAAAACTTGTTGGGGAAAAGGTGTGATAAATAAACAGATAAATAAATATTATAATAAAGGACACACAACCTTGTCTACCACGAGAAACTCACTGCAAGTATTACAGATCGTTTGCAAGTTTAGTTGATAAGAAAAGTTCGTTCGTAGGGATTTAATCTGTTAGATATACTTGTATTCAATAAGCGTAGATGCATTTAGATGTTGAGATAAAAATATAATAAGGTGAATCAAATATCTGATATGAACAAATAAATAAGAATACAGATAAATAAATATGAATGTAAGTCAGATAAATTAGGGTCACTAATACGAGTCTATCTTACTAAGTTGTTATTCTAACCTTAAGAGTAAATTGAGCATTATATATTAATTTGGATTCTAAATTCTACCTAACCCCCGTCAGGGTGGACTTAGGAGCAATCTCTCCACTACAAGGGAAACCTGAGTAACGATCGGTGATTAAATCAAACCTTTATGGCTATCTAGTTAGGCAAACCCGTTAGGATCACTACTATACGATTATGTGGTGTTGTCAATAATTGAATCCCCCTTCCGGGTGTTAACTCAGTTACTAAGGATAGTCCTAAGATTGGCCAAATCTAGGGCTAGAAACAATAAGTCAAAGCACACAATAACAATATACGGCAAGCTCAAATCAATTAAAATAACAAATAGTATTATGAAATTGAATACAAAATAATAACCCAATAATTAAAAGTAAAACTTACAGAATAAAAGCTTAGAAGTATGGTGAAGCCACAAATCTATAGCTAAATACCCTAAAATAGAGAAGGAGAGATGTAGAAGAGGAGTTTGTCACTCTCCAACTTTTTGCTTCTTGTCTTCCTCTACAGGTCAGCTTGCTTCTTGGATGAATATCTTGATACTAAGAATGAGTATTAAATTAAAGGACTAAGCAAATATTTTAAAACTGAGAAAATACAAGCAAGGACTAAGTCTATACTTGTCACTGAGCAAGGACATGTTTACAATGGTTTAAGGGTGTATTTATAGGTGTCTTGGAAGCCCTAACACGTTTTCTTGGAGTGGAAGACAAGTAATTGGACTTCTAGCTCAACTCTAATTCTTAACCCTAAAATATAGAAAAGGTAATAAACTGTTGTTGTTTTGTTTTGGCCGTAGTTTCTTCGTTTCAACTCCATTTTACGTGTTCTTTATATCAAAACTGATCATATCAGAAAGCTCTATAACTTTTCTTCTGGCCAATATTCCAAATCCCAAGCCAATCGTGAGCTATGATCACTTTTATGGCGTGCCTGGTGAAATTCGGATTTACTTGGCAACTTTATCTTTCCATACTTATCTTTTACTTCCTTTATCTCCAATTTCCATCCATATATTCTTTACTTTATCTCTTGGAATTTATTTGGCATCTAATTAATTACCATATACATTTAAAGCTTCACAATTAACAAACTATTAAACCAAATATGCTTAAAAAGTAATAAATCAGCAAATCAAGACAAGAAATAAGAAAATATAAATAATATATATAAAAATCGAGTAAAAGACTTCCTAAAACACCTAAAATGATGTCTCCAACTTAGATTAAATCATCACAAACAGGGAGACATCAATAGCTTTAAAGCATAAGCTTGGTAAGTTAGTGATAGAAAGTAATATGTTTATGAGCTATTTTATTTTGTATGCTTTGAGTATTTACAGGAAACATACGTTGATAGTAAAGAAAATATTAATAAGCAATGCGGTAGAAGTATGTTTGATCTTAGGGCGCCTTGAGGGCTGTGTAGGTCGTAAGATCCAAGCTAGTTGATAAACTCATTTATGAACGTGCTAAAGGTAAGAGAATAACAAAATTTCATAGTTTAGAAAGTGATTAAGGCGGCTCTTTGATAAGCCCCTTGTTGTCTTTTAGCTTTCTATCCATTTATCATAATTTTTATAGTTCTCAACCCCTTCTAGCCTTTCTAGTGCCTTTTTATTTAGCCATGTTATAAGACATACCCCTTTATATTTTAGGACTTTTCCATATGACCCACACTCTATAAATTGACTAATTAAACTAAAGACAGGAAAATAAACAAGATAAGAGAAGTAGTATGAGAGTTTAGCTTGAGAAATAGCAAGTAATTCACACTAGCCTTGTTTTATAATTATTACCTAAGGGAGAATTATGTGATATCCAATAGCCAGTATTCTATATTCCTCCTAACCCCTTTCCGATGGACTTAGGAGGCAACCTAACAATTACCAAAGGACTTGGGTAAGGGGACCCTGCGCAATGATCGGTGGTTAATCTCAAACCCTAGTGACTATCTAGTTAGGAAAGCCCGTCAGGATCACTACCGCACAGTACAGTGGCGGAGCCACGTTATGAGTAAGGGGGGCCATGGCCGCCCTAGATAAATTAAAAAAATATCCTGTATAAAAAAATGTGTTATTTTGCCCTTACATTTTAAAAAAATGCTTATTTGGCCCCCCTAAATTTTTAAATCATTCATTTGGACCCCTTAAATTTTCAGAATCTTCATTTAATCTTCTGATTTTTAAAATTTTATTTTATTAGACTTATAATTATATTACTTTTTCAATAAATTATATGTTATTTTGTATTAAATAAAAAATAATTAATTACAAAATTTATATTATTACTTATAATGCAGTTTTATATGATATAAGCTTTATTTTACAATTTTTTATAATATATGGACTTATAGTGCAAATAAGTTAAAAAAAAAAATTCGGGGACGTTGCCCCCGAACCCCTTGGCCCCCCTACTAAAAGATCCTAGATCTGCCCCTGGCACAGTAAACGTTTATGTGGTGTTTCAATAGTTGAACACCCCTTCCGGGTGACCATCCAACTACTATGGTAATCATATATGTTGTTCACCGCAATAACTATAGACTATATATCGAAGCACATAAAAACAGAGTTATCTTTACTAATTTCAATTAAATGTAAAAGGACATCCTAAATTAAAATAGATATAAAACAATTCTAGAGTTCATACCTATATGCTAATATCAAGCTAAATAGATTTAGTTATAATAGAGAAAGAAAGAAAATAAATTACAAACGGGAAGGATTGGAATGGCATGAACAGCTTCCAAGCCCTTCTTCTCTTCTTATCACTTGCTCGTAATGATTTCTTGGTGTAATATTGATTAAGGACTGAGCAAGGATGATTCTTATATGATAGGAATATATATATATATATATATATATATATATATATATATATATATATATATATATATATGTGTGTGTGTGTGTGTGTGTGTGCCTTTGGTCGAAATATGGAGTAGTCCCCAAGTTAAGGAGTCCAAATCTTACCGAAATTTGTATTCCTGAATTGTAGGACAGTATAAACCCTTGTAGATTAATTTGGTCATATCTCCTTCATTACTTATCGTAATTTAATGTAATTTATATGGAAACTACCGCAATTCAAATATCTATCTGTTCATATAAAGGGATCCTCCAAATTCAATACCAATTTTCTGCATCATTGTGAACGTTTTTCCAGCATGACAGGTTCTTTACTTTCCAAATATATTTAAATTTTTCCTTTTTAATTATGACTGAGGGATTTTCTTTATTTTTTTAACTTTTTATCATTATACCAAGGTGGGGCTTCCATTACTAAATGCTACACAAATAACACACAAATTACGCGAAAAAGTCATTAAATAGCAAAATACCTAAAACTAGACAAGAAAGTGCAAAGTATAAATAAATGGGGAAATCCTGAAATTAAGTACTAAATTCCCCTAAAATGATGTCTCATAACTATATTATTCTATCACATAAATGAAGACATCACCGCTAATTTTTCATCTATATTCAGATCTTTTACAGCCTAGTAAGCTCAAGCTTCAGGCTCGAAATGAAGATGACATGCCTTGTCATAGACCATGCGATATGGAGATGCTCCCACTAGTGTTTTGAATGTTGTTCTATAAGCCCAAAGTGCATCATCAAGCTTCATTGACCAATATTTTCACGTCTTGTTCATCGTCTTCTCAAGAATAGATTTGATCTCTAGGTTAGAGACCTCTGCTTGACCATTGTTTGCAGATAATATTCGGTGGATGTACGATGTCTCACCCTGACTTACGAAGAGAAATATTTTTCATTGAGTATTGATGAAGTGGGTACCTTTATCACTGATGAGAACTCTTTGCCTACGATGTCTTGAAAATATATTGATCTTGAGGAATGTGACCACAGTCTTAGCATCGTTCCTCGATGATGCCACAAACTCTACCCACTTAGAAACATAATTTATTGCTAGAAAAATGTAAAGATTCCATGGGATAGAATGAATGGTCCCATGAATCCATACCTTAAACATCAAAGATCTCTACCTCCAACAAATTGTTGAGCGGCATCTCGTCTCGCTTTGATATATTGTCGGTGAATTGGCATCTCTTGCATCTTTGTGCATACCCATGGAAATCTTTGTGAATGGAGGGCCAATAAAAACCGTATTGAAGAAAATTTGTTTGTCGTTCCATCGACCTTTAAGTGACCCATATATGGCGAGTCATGATAATTGGTAATTATCTCCTTCTCATGAACACATCTTCTAATCATTTGATCCCTTCATACCTCAAATAGGTTTCGATCATCCCAGAAAAGCTGATTTACTCGATAAATTAACCTATTTCAGTGTTGTGGATTACACTCTGCATTGAATGCACCATTCACAATGAGGTTCTCAATATATGCATACCAAGGAACAATAACATTATTCAAAACAAAGAGTTGTTCATCAGAAGCTGTTATCCTTCTCAAGTAAATTGCAAAGGGTTTGGTAATCTTGGAGAAGTCTTTGATTAATTGACATAACCTGCATAACCCAAGAAAATTATATCTCCTTGACGGAAACTGGAGGTGGTAAGGTTTTGATTACCTCGATTTTAGCACGGTCTACCTCCATTCCAGCACTCGAAACCTTGTATCCCAACATTATCCCCTCACAAACCATGAAGTGGCACTTTTCCCAATCAAGCACAAGATCAGTTTCTTTACAATGTAGTGGTAACTTTTCAAGGTTGTCAAGGCACTCACTTAAACTGTCTCCAAACACCAAAAAGTCATCCATGAAATTTTTTAAGAACTTATCACTCATGTCCGAAAATATTTCCATCATGCACCGCTTGAACATGGCCAGTGCATTACATAAATCAAACAATATCCTTTGAAATGCAAAGGTGCCAAACGTACAAGTGAAATTGGTCTTGTGTTTATCATCCGGGTCCACATAAATCTAGTTATACCCTAAATAGACGTCAAGGAAATGGTAGTACTCTCATCCCGTAAGCTTATCTAGCATCTGATCAATGAATGGTATAGAATAATATTTTTCTTCGTAGCTTTGTTGAGCTTGCGGTAGTCCATGCATACTCTCCACCCTAAAATTGTTCTTGATGGAATGGCTTCATTATTAACATTAAGGACGGTAATCATACCTCCTTTCTTGGGAGAACATTGCAACGGTCTCACCCACTCGTTGTTTGAGAAAGAGAAAAGTATTTCTGCATCTAGTAACTTAATCACCTATTTCCTTACCGCCTCCTTCATCGCAGGCATGTGTCTTCTTTTCCCCTCAATAGGTCGCAAACCCTTATCTTTAAGAATGATCTTGTGATGGAAATGGTATGACTAATACCTTTGAAATCAAAAATAGTCCGCCCAATACCCTCTCTATTGGCTTTGAGTACACATACCAACTTATCTTCTTGAGAACCTGAAAGGTTAGCAACAATATAAAAGACAAAGTATTGTTCACACCTAGATACGCATACCTCAAAGAAGAAGGAAAGGGTTTCTCCTCGAGGACAGGAGGACGTGCAATAGATGTTCTCTTTGTTGAGTCAATATCCCCCGCCTCTCGAATTCGTTCATATCCCTTCACCTTTGGTCTTCCACTTGCGGAACTTAGAGAAACCACAACATTGGCTAACTACTCATATAAATCTAGAAATTCAAGTGTTAATGCTGCCTTCAAGATGTCATCGAAGCTTGTTCCATTGTGTACATGTTGCGTAATATGATCCATGACATCGACATGTAAATAATCATCTCGAGCATCGGAAAACTTCATAGCCTTAAAGACATTGAATTTAACTTGTTCATCTTGGATCCTTATGATTAACTCACCATTCTCAAAATCAATTAGTGTGTGCCCTCGGGCTAAGCATGATGTTTCCAAGATAATGGGGACATTCTTATTTGCGTCATAGTCAAGAATAAAAAAATCACATGGTAAAATAAAACTACCAACTTTAACTAAAACATCTTCAAGTTGGGAAAAAGACCCATACGCCACTTGCAAGACCATGGTAGTAGGTTCAACCTGTCTAATGTTAAGCTTCTTGAACAAGTACTTTGACAGGAGATTGATACTCGCGCCTAGCACAATAATTTCGCGTTCCATCCTTCACCAGTGGAAATATGAATAGTGAAACTTCCGGGATACTCCAATATTATTGGCAACTTTCTTTGACATATAGTGGTACACTCCTTGGGAAAAATAACCAATTTTCCAACTTCATAGTTTGGTTTATTGGAAAGCACATCTTTCATAAAATTTAGATACTTTGTAAATTTTTGGAGGCCTTCCAAAAATAGTAAGTTGATATCTAGTTTATGAACTATGTCCATGAACTTCTTGAATTCTTTATCATTGTTCTTCTTTGGACACAAGAAGGGAACGTTGGTGGAGGACGAGTTTCATTCACCACTAAGTTTTTTTTTTCTCCGGTACGTTCTCAACTTTATCATCATCAACCTCACCGCCTCAACTACCTTTTCAGCAATATCTTCAACCACCTCTTCTTGAATTGTGGTTGGCGCTTTCTCTTGTTCTTTCTCAACAACCAAGGGTGGAGGTAATTGTTTCCCACTCCTTAGTCCAACCGTCTTACAAGCTTCATCAATTCCGGATTTAAAGTTGATGTCTCCTCTTTTTTGATAGATTAATCTACTCATGAGACATATTTTGTAGGGTTTATTAGACCTAAGCGAGGGATTTTCCCTAATCTTTGTCGTATCTTACTTTTTCCTCTTGTTTTGGACATATTGTTATTTATAGAGTTTTTCTGCTTTAATTATGTGTTAATTGTGTATCTTTTAGGTGTAGGGTTGACACTAGATTCCAAGATGATGAGGATAATTCAATAAGTAAAGTCTACACCCAAGCCAAGGCGTATGTATAGCTAAAAGTTACTTTGGAGCGGTTAGAGCGTCTATCGGCAAAATCTTGACTTCCATTGATTCATCCCCCAAGAGTAATTGGTAAGAGATATTAAATAAATTCCTCTTTATTGATGATGTCTCCTCATTTGTGATAATAAAATCTATTTCTGAGACATCATTTTAGGCGTATTTATTAGTTTATAGGTCGATTTTCACATTATTTAGTACACTTTCCTATTTTGGGTCTTGAATTAATTAATTATTATTATTAGAGCATATTGGGTTTAATTATTTATTTAGTGTGAAGCTTTAGAGATATATGGTAATTAATTAGAGTCCAAGTTGGTTCAAAGAGCTAAAGGAAAGAAGATAAACATGGAAATTGAAGATAAGGAAGTAAAAGCTAAAAATATGGAAAAGGAAAATGTGCCTTAAATCTGAATTTCTGCACCTACGACCACAAATCAGCTTATATCTCAAAATCGGTGTGGAATCTGGAGAAACGGTCAAGAGAAAAGTTGAATATCTTTCCGAGACGATGAATTTCGACTACTCATACGCGTCAAACGGATGAGTATTGAAGCTGCTAGGACAAAAACAAAAACAGGGCTGATTCTATGTTTTTGGGCTACAAATTTGAGTTGGGCTAGGAGCCCAATAGTTACCCTTTCCTTCAAGAAAACGATTAGGTCAACCTATACACTATAAATACAGCCTCTTAACACTAAAAAATCATCCTTGGTGAAACCTTAAGCCAAGAGGAAGCTTACAACACAAAAAAAGAAGTCTGGAAGGAGCTGTTCATCAATAATGTCATCTTCAACCTTTGAATTTGTAATTTCTTTCTTTTCTTCCATTAGTGTGAACTAAATTTCTAATTAGCTTGAGTTTTAGCATATATATATGAACCCTAGTTTTGGTTGACATCTATCTAATTTAAGAATTCTATGTTTTAAATTGAATTATTGTTTTTATTCTCTGTTTATGTGTTTGGATTTATATTATGTGTTCTTGTGGATCGCAACCATATAGAATTACCATCTAGTAGTTAGGTCACCATCGACAACGGTGTATAATTACATGTTTAGCACATAACGTCTAGTGTTCGGTTTAGATCTGACAAATCAACCTAACTAGATAATCACCATGGTTTAGTGTATTGCTATTTACCAATTGCAGGAACAGTTTGCTTAGGACTCTTTATTGACACATGTAAATCCTATTTAAAACTACCTAGCACAATTGGAACCGATTATTGAAATACTACATAATTCACCCTTACATGCTTAGAACGGCAAAACTAGTGGGGATTACATGCTATTTACTCAAGCTAAACTCTCATATTACTTCTTCTCTTGCATTTAATTTTCTGTCTTTACTTTCTTAGTTTAATTTAGTTAATTGAAAAACCAAATAAAAATCTATTTGTCTTTACTTTTTCTGCGTTTTATTTGTTCTAGCTTTAAATATCTGCACTCGACTATTGCATAAGATTCCCCTAACTTTCGTAGTCTCTGCGGAACGAATCTTACTTATTTATTAGAACTTGCATACGATCTGTATACTTGCAGAACCGTGCTCAGCTTAGGGTGTTTATTTGCACTTATTTTATACATATTTTTATCACACCCTAGGCACCACCAATTGAGATAGAGCTTGAAGTCACTGAAGTGTAGGAAGTGACATAAGTCAAATCGGAGTTCAGATGAAAAAGTTATGTCATTTGCTTCCACCGTAGTTCGAATGTCCAACACTAGGCTAAAGAACGGTTTGGGCTATTTCAAACTAGCTAAGTGAACTCATGAATCCCCAAAAAGTTTTTATCTTAGTATATAAGTATGTTCCCATTTTTCAAGACTCCGCCATTACATAAGAAATTTTAGCAGCGGAAGAGGAGCAAAGCGCCTAAAGAGAAGAGAATTACGGTTTCCACTTAAGTTCGTCATTCTCCACCAGGGACGGAGGAAGAATTTTTGGTTAGGGGGGGGGGGGTGGGGGGCAACATCCCCGATTCTTTTTTTTTTGCCTTAATTTAGACTATAAGTCAATATATCATGCAAAAATTGCAAAATAGGTCCTTATCTTATGAAAAATTGCACTGTAGGTCCCTATATTAAGTAAGATTGAAATATAAGTCCCGTTATTAATTTTTAAAATTAATTAACCTATAAGTTTCTTTTTTTATAAAAAAATAACATGTATTTGTTGTAAAAAAATCATAGAAATAAAATTATTTATAACCTAATAAAATAATTTTTTAAAAATTAAGGGGGGCCAAAATAAGATTTAAAAAAATTAGGGAGAATTAGATATAACCTTTTTTTTAATGATAGTTATATTTTTTTTTTAGAAAAATCAAGGGGGTCATGGATCCCCCTAGACACCTCACACCCCCCCTCCCCCCCCCCCCCCCCCCCGGCCTCCGCCCATGTTCTCCACCATTGCATAACCATTTCATTCGTATTTTAGGTTAATTTTATTCCGTTTTATTTTCTAAACATGATTTTAGAATTATTTTTCATTAATTTTTAGTTTTATATTATGAACTAAATCTCCTATGCTTGAGGCCGGGTATAACCCTAGTTGATTATTTCTACGTTTATTGGTATTTGGGATATCTTTATATTGAAACGAATTGAGTTAATTTCCACTGATTATACATTTATGCTTAATTCTAATTGTACCTTGATCAAGTATGAGTTAGTGTTAGTAATATCAACTATCGTCCAGGAAGGGGGTGGATTATGAAATTAATGTATAAACGTTTGGTGTGCTTTAGTGAACGAGATGTCTTGACTAGCCAAGTAGTCGTTAGGGTTTGAACCTTCACCATTCAGAAATATTTGTAGGGTCACTCGGTAGGGGTGTGGATAGTTTCCTATCTACCTGGGAAGGATTTGGGAAGACCTTTGAATCCCAACTAGTACGAAAAAATCAATTAGCCCTTATATCGAATAACGTTTAGATAGTTGACTTGGTTAACTACCAGTAAGAATCAAATATATCTCTCATCTCTTCCCACATCTTTTAGTATTTTAAATTATATTTCACTATTTAGTCTATTTTTTACTTTCTTGCAATTGTAGCTTTTTAATCGAGAACGCAACAAATAATATGTTTACTTTAGTGTCATTTCTTTGCAACTTTACATTATTATACTTTGATAATAATAACTTTGATAGCCCCTGTGTAGACTATAATCCCTTTATACTTATAAAATTTTATATTTTGTCAATTTCTCAGTACACTCGCGGGTAAGCACGCTCTCATTTGTGTCGGTTTTATATTATATCACACTTGAGAGACTAACAATAGTTGGATTTGTTTGAGCACCACTAAACGATGCGCTCGAATCGATACAGTTGTTTAATGTAGCAAAATGTGAATCGCGATAAATGTATGATAAATATCTCTCAATTGAGCCACTTCGACGTAGAAAATCCTCAATTTTGCCCGATCTAAATGGACCACATAAAAAACCAAAAATGGGGTAATTGCTATGCAATTAGACTTCATGAGACCACGTTTCCCAAGAAAAAGCTTTGCGGTGACAAGCATATAACACCCTCGAAATTTAGTTTTTTCTGAAAGCATTATGCTTATTTTACCAATATTATGATTTTGTGTATCTGAATATTTCCGTTCATGTTTCCCTGAACTAATTAATGATATGCGATCAAGTACACTTAAACCGGTAGTTCTTAAATACTATTTAACAATTTTTAAATTCGCTGACTTAGTCTAAAATGCTCCAAAAAATACAGAAACTAACTTTTCAATTAACGTTCACATGAGTTCACCGCCTCCGCCGCTGGTTGGCGGCGCAATTCCGCCGGGAGAACCGCCTACTCAAGAGCGAGACATCATAATGATCTTCAATGACCAACCAAATGATGCTTCTCCACCTGTCACTGAGCTGAGTAGAGAAACCAACGAACAAATGGGAGAAGAATTCTCAGAATTGGCTGAAGCAATGGGTAATCTTCGAGGGGAGAAGCGTCACAGGATAAACACTGAATTAGGCTCGACAAAGGCGCCAGCGGAAGTGCGAACAGCAACGTCTGTAACTGGGGTAAGTCTCAATGCTAATCATATTACTACAGGTGCTGCAACTGGTAGCATTTCAAAATCTTTTGTGAGGCCTAATTTAGGGGGGTGGAAAGGAACAATAACTGGGAATAATGTGGTAATTCCTATTATAGAAGATACAAACGAATATAAGGCAGGAAATGATATTGGTGAAGAGGATTTCATGATATTGGAAGGTTTGATAGAGGATGATGCTGAAATTGTATGTAACTCTATACCTACTGTTCTCCGTACAAGAGAGGAGATACAAGAGGGTGTTCGTCTTTGGCGGAATACGGCCGTAATCCGGCTACTAGGGAGGGAAGTAGGCTTCACCTATCTATCAACCAAGCTTTGGCAAATCTGGAATCCATCAGGACCTCTGGAATTAGTCGATGTAGGTCACGGGTACTATATGGTAAAATTCGGAGAAAGAGAGGACTTCAATTTCGCAATTTCAGGTGGGCCACGGATGGTACTAGACCATTACCTTATTGTAAGGGAATGGACTCCGAACTTTAATGCTTTAACCAACTCAATCACAACAACCACGGCCTGGGTTAGGATATCGAACGTGGGAATGCACAATTACACGGCTAGGATACTGAGGAAAATTGGTGACAAACTTGGAAGGACGGTTAAAATTGATCCAATGACAAAGGGGAGACTTCGAGGAAATTACGCGTGTTTAGCTATTGAATTAGACTTGGAAAAACCGTTGGACCCGAAGTAAGAATCGGATTTGAAGTATGTAAAGTTGAATATGAAGGGCTTCATTTGATTTGTTTTGGTTGCGGAAGGTTTGGACATAGAAAAGAAAATTGCGCACCCAATGCAACCAATATGTCGGAAGGTAGCGAATGTGTGATAGTAGATCGTGTGGTTACCAAGGATACGAGGGATGAACCCCCCGTCATTAAAGAAAAGTACGGGTAATGTATGACGGTAAGAAGAGGGACTAGAGGGAATGGGAGAGGTGTTACGAGTAACGCTAACAAATCCGTATTGCAAAATGGGTTGGGTTCTCGCTTCGAAGCATTACGTGTGGAAGAAGGCGTCTCGGGAGGAGGAATTTTTCCGCAAAGCTCTTATAGTAGGGGGAAAAGCGTGAATTGGTCAAGTGCTAGTTTGGGTAACAAGGGTGCAAATGGTAATAAAGGTCATCACGTGATAACTTCGCCTAATTTTGAGCAAAGTAGAAGGTTAGAGGATATAGTAGAAATCGTTGACTTTGGGGCAGAGGAACTAAAGAAAACAGCCATTGTACCTACCCGAGGGAGGAAAACTAATGGTGCAAAAGGTAATGAAAAAGGTATGGAGAAATCTGTTAATAGTGGTGCTTCAAGGAATAGTGGGGTTGTTGCATTAGTGGGCGAAAAGGGGCAAAGTATTACTGCAATAAACAAAAGTCCAGGGGCTGAACCCCTTATTGCCGAAAGGAACTCAGAAGCCCCTGCTGCCGAGAGGGAACCTGCTGGGGAAATAGCTGCACCAGAAACGCTGCGGACTCTGGAGTTCAACCTTGAAGCCATGCCGCCGGACCCGACCTGGGATGAAGCGGTGCGAGAGGAGGAAGAGGACACGATGTGTCTTGATAGTCAAATAGCATATTCGCAAGGGCCACAACAGCTCCAAACCGAGTTGCATGAAGTGGCTAGAGATGACGATACGGTCATGGACTCTCGCGCCTGATGCGCCAATCAGGTACGGTAGTAATTTTTTATTTAATATTAATGAATTGTGGAAGAAATATAGGTAATCAGTAGGGTCTCTCGAAACAGCTCCTTAATATTCTTGTATGGAATTGCTATGGCGCAGCAAAACCCAGATTCCGTCGTGTTTTGCGTGATATGATGATTAGTAACAGGGTTTGGCTCACGGTAATAGTGGAACCTCGGGTTAGTGGGGTGACGGCTAATAATATAATCAACTCTTTACAGAAAGACAATTCAGTTAGAGTAGACTCCGAATGCTATCGTGGAGGAATCTGGTTGTTATGGAATGATTCGAATATTACAGTTAAAGTTTTATCCGTGGGTCGCCAAGTAGTGAATGTAGAAATAAGTCAAGCAGGGTGTAAGCCATGGATTTTTTTCAGCAGTATATGCGAGTCCGACGTACAAAGTGGGAGAAATGCTATGGGAAGCACTATTTCATGTTTTCAGTAACATCCAAAATCCCTGGCTAGTGGCTGGTGATTTTAACCAAGTAGGATTAGCGATTGATAAAAAAGGTGGTACTGAAGGAGTAACATGAAGAATGGAACGCTTTGAGGAATGGAGGAACAGTTGTGGATTAACCGATTTGGGCTTCGAAGGACCGCGCTACACTTGGTGCGATTCTTGGAATTCTGGACAACAAATTATGGAACGGTTGGATAGAGCTTATGGAAATGTGGAGTGGATCGATCTTTTTCCAAACACACGAGTTATACATTTGGCGAGAGTTCATTCAGACCACATGCCGATTCTTATCCAGCTATGCCCAACTGAAAGACCCAAAATTGATACTCGCCGTTTAAGATTCGAGACAGCTTGGTGCCTTCACAAAAAAATTCATGATTTTATAATTAGCAAATAGGATAGTAATAATAGTGATTTGGGTGAGAGTATAACTAAAATCCAGGACCACTTGAGAAAATGGAAAATAGATATATTCGGAGATCTAAATAAACAAAAGAGAATACTTAATGCAAGAATTCGGGGTATACATAAGTCATTGCAAGTGTCTTACAATTCATCGCTACACCAGTTGGGGATGCAATTAATCAAAGAATTGGAAAGCGTGCTCGAACAACAAGAGATTATGTGTTTTCAGAAGTCGAAGGAAAATTGGATATATTCGGGTGAACGTTATACTAAGTTCTATCAACTAGCGGTTTCTATTCAGAAAAAAAGGATTATTGTACAAGACTTTTAAATTACCTTGGTATATGGATAGAGGGTGAAGATGAGTTGAAGGCTTTGGTTCGTGAATACTTTGAATCCTTATATGGAAAGCCTGAGACTCATGCTGGAGTGTTCACACTTCCACAAGTAGGCCCAATTGATTCGATGGTGACTCGAGAGTTAAAAAGACCATTTTCAGATGAAGAGATAAAGGTGGTGGTCTTTCAATCAAACCCAACGAAGGCTCCGAGCCCTGATGGCATGTCAGCGGCCTTTTATCAGAAATGCTGGGAAACAGTAGGTTCATCGGTATGAAATATGGTTCGAGAAGCGGTAAGCACGGAGCATTTTCCTACGGGTCTGAACGGTACGCTAATACATCTTATTCCGAAAGTGTCAGACCCAAACCGGGTGCGTTTGTTTCGCCCTATTAGTTTGATTAATTGTCCTGTTAAGTTTACTATGAAGGCAATGGTCAATAGACTTAGGCCTATATTATCTAATGTTATTGGTTCTTGTCAAAGTAGCTTCTTACCAGGTCGCTCAACGATAGATAATATAGTACTTGTACGAGAGGTTGATCATAGGATGCGGCATCTCCAAGGAAAGAACGGTATCATGGCAATCAAAATAGATCTTGCGAAAGCTTATGATAAGATAAGATGGGAGTTCATTGAAGACACAATCAGGCATTTTGGTTTTCCGGAATCCTGGATATATTTAATTATGTCTAGCATGAAAGAGAATGAAATGCGGGTATTGTGGAACGGAGAACCTCTGGAGCCATTCACACCATTCCGTGGAATCCGACAAGGAGATCTCCTTTCTCCATATATATTTGCTATGTGTATGGAAAGGATCTCCCTTCTAATTCGGGAGTTATGCGCGATAGGAAGTTGGAAAGCGATCAAGATGGGTAGACAAGGCCCGAAACTATCACATTTGTTTTTTGCTGACGATTTAATATTGTTTGGTGAAGCATCTTTATTGCAGGTACGTTTGATTCAGGAGACGATGAATAAATTTTGTGAAGAAGCGGGACAATTAGTTAGTGCGGAAAAGTCACTCATTTATTTCTCGAAAATTGTACCGGAGTGGACACAACAAGATTTAGCCGTAGCAAGTGGATTTTGCCATAGTAACTCGTTTGGTACGTATCTAGGGACGCCTATCTTGACCGGAAGATTACCAAAGGGTTTTTATAAAAAATCGTGGAAAAGATGAGAGGGAAACGAGCTACTTGGAAGACTAAAACGCTTTCATTAGCGGGTCGTGTAGTATTGGCACAATCGGTGCTTAGCGCGGTGCCAGTTTATCAGATGCAATTGATGAAACTCCCGAAATATGTTTGTGGGGAAATTGATAAAGTAATAAGGAATTTCATATGGGGCTCGTCGGAATCGGATAGGAAATTACATTGGGTTGCGTGGAAGCAAGTTTGTAAGCTGAAAGAGATGGGTGGCCTTGGGATAAGAAGTGCGGAAAAATACAACTTGGCGCTACTAGAAAAGCTTGGATGGAAGATTTTACAGCAAGATCAAAATGTGGCTTGGATTAATGTGTTCAAAGCAAAGTATTTTAAAGATGGAATATTAAATCGAGATCAGAAAGTAAGCGATTCTAGTATATGTAAAGCTATCTTGGCAGGTTTAAAGATTATTCGAGATGGTGTTATTGAATTAGTTAGACAATCGGAAAAAACTTTCAAGTGGCGTTTTGAAACTTCGGGCGTGTTTTCCGTCAAATCAGCGTATGGAAGACCCGAGAACAATTTGATAGACACAACGTTTAAATGGGAACGTATTTGGGGGCTAAAATGTTCACAGAAGGTTCGTTTTCTCCTATGGAGAGTAGGCCTGAATCGTTTAGCAACTATGGACATCTTATACAAAAGAGAAGTAATGGAATCAAGGCAATGCACTATCTGTGGTGCTGGTATATTGGACATCCAACACGTGCTGCTAGCTTGCAAAATTCCGAAACTGATATGGCAGCACTTCGGATTGGAAGTTGTTGCAGAACCGAGGTCAGGGGCTCAAGGATTCTCGGCCATGAATCACAGGTTTTCTGCAGCTGACCGAATAGAGCTACAACAGGCGAATAGGGACTGGATGATGTAGCTGGACGCCGACTCTTCCGTGACAGAACCAGGGACGCGATTTCATGCTGCAGATTCTGCAATTTCCGACGCAGCTAATGAGGAATCTGCTCAAGAATCAAGTACAGTAGACAGCAAAGTGTGGTTGGGCTGTCATCTTAGATCAAGAGCGAAAGTGCAAGGCCTGGAATGGACTATTGTTTTTGCAGCAATAGTCTGGGTAGTATGGACTAAACGGAACCAAATAATTTTCAATGAACTACACAATATACCCCATATTGAGGAACTTAAACGCGACATCTTCACTCTCGCAAGTAACTTCGTTTTAGCTTGGGGAAAGGAGATGAATAGGGGTGTAATTAAATCGTCTTCTAACGAAATGGTAAGATGGGTTAAACCCCATGATAAAGTAAAACTTAATATAGACGGCTCTTACGATCAGAATAAAGGAATAGCAGGCATTGGAGGGATCTTGAGAGATAAAAATGGTTCTTGCATTGCTAGCTATGCTGGAGCGTGTTTACCCGTTTCACCACTTATATCAGAAATTTTTGCACTACATTTCAAATTGAGGTAGATTATTAACAAAGGCATCACGGAAGTTTATATAGAAACAGACTCAAAGGAGCTCCATGCGCTAGTAAAGGGCGGTGGGAGCTCAAGTAGTCGTGATTTCATGGACTCGAGGGAGCTCCATACGCTAGTGAAGGGCGGTGGAAGCTCAAGTAGTCGTGATTTCATGGACTCGAGGGAGCTCCATGCGCTAGTGCAGGGCGGTGGGAGCTCGGGTAGTCAACGTGATGCGATTATAAGAGAATGTTCTGAGATGCTACGTGTATACCCTAAATTTGAACTAAATCATATATATCGAGAAGCTAATTTTTGTGCAGATAAGTTAGCAAAGGAAGGGACGAATATGCGTGGAGAACCCATGGTTTTTGATGAACCTCAGGATTATTTATGGAATTACATTACAAGAGATAGGAGCAATTGTGCAGCTGTTAGGGTTGTACTTAGTCCTCAATAAGTTTTTTTTCTCTGTTTGAAACATTGTAATCGTTTTTTTTATCAGCTTTTAAGCCTCATATGTATGAAAAAAAAAAAAAACCAGGTAGTTTTAATCTGATTATTATTTTGTCTTCCTTAACAATTTCTGTGACGGTTGAATTAATTTTTTGAAAAGAATAATTGGAATCAAATTGAAGGAAAAATAGTTCACCAAATCTTTTTGTGGGAACAGGTCAATATCTTAAATATCATTCACTCCACTAACTCATTTGCCTTGTATACCATATACTCCATCAAAGTCAACCAAGAAATAAGATCTAAACCAATATATAAATTGGTTCATATAGTTCACATACAAGAGATGAAGACCAAGAGTAACCCAAAAAATTCCAAAACTAATGGACTAATATATAATAATAAATTACAGGCTAAGACACTACAAGTAAGGGCTACACATACAAAAAGATATTATCCAGCATGTGTCAAGTTTCTCCATTTATCCTTAAAATCAATCTGAAGAAAATAAAATGAATTATATTGTTGGTTTTGTTATGTTCTATTTTGTTCTTGTGCAACAGGCTAGGACTGCGCCACCTCAGTATTTTGAGGGATTAAAGTATCCAGAATCTTCAGAAAAAATAAAGCTTGCTTACTGAACTGTGGCAGTAGATTGCACCATCAAGTACTTGAAAGGGGTGCCAAAGCCGAATATGGAGAAGTGGATTGTGCCACCTCAGCATTTTCAGAGACTAAGTGCCTAACTATACTACGGTTTTCCAGAAAAGGGTTGACTTCAGATACCTAAGCAGCTAGATTAACTATACTTTAACTTGCTTTGCTAAGTATGACATCATAAGCATTAGGACGGGGATCTTTCACCATAAGTCTTCTTGTATATTTATTTGCAACACACTCACGCCCTGGCATTGCATTTCTTTCATGCACTTCTACAACATAACAAACAAAACCAACAATTAAACTCAGTTTAATCCTTTAATCCCATTAGCCATATGACCCGGGCGATTAGTAACTTTTCTTAAGTTAGAGCTAAAATATTAAAAAGACACCCATTTCATTTCTACAAAACAAAACTAGTTTTATTAAATGCATACATTCAAACAAAGTAACCCCTAGTGTTTGATAGTTTAACTCTTTTATATACTTGAAAAACGTAAGACAGTTTACCTCCACATTTTTGCCCTTATTAGGCAAAGGTGCTTCCCTCCGGTGATCATTCTTCTCACTAATTCTAATTTCAAACACTTTATATGCATTATCACTCTCTTCACAGACTTTGAGATATTCGGCTTTGGCTTTGACACCCCTTTCAAGTATTTGACAGTGCAATCCACTGCCACAGCACAACAAGCAAGTTTTATTTTTTCCAAAGCTTCTGGATACTTTAATCACTAATCCAAGCTTGTTGCACAAGATCAAAATAGAACAAACACAACAAACCCGAGTTTAATGGAACCAAAGGAACTGCCCATACTTTTGAGGTAATAATTCTTTTTAATGCTTAATTGGTTTTGCTTTGCTATGTTCAGTGGTTAGTGAAAATGAAGAGATTATGGTTGCAGTGGGATGGTTCACCTAACACACCACATTTACCTCAAAAAAAAAAAAAAGGAGACCACAGAAAAGTTGGACTTGTTTAGAAGAATACACTTTAAGGACGCAGGGTAAATATTTTCTTTTTATCGAAAGGACGGATCGGAAAAAGGCCTTTCAAAAAATTTCTGATTTTTTGCGGAATAGATTTTTCCCATTCCAAACTGGAAAAGAAATCCGTTAAATTGCGGAACTTTTTAGTTTATGTTAGACCATCTCCAGCAGTTGCGCCAAATGGATATTTACTGCAAAACAATTCATAAAATACAATAAGACCAAATTGCTTACTCTAACCGTCATGGCAAATTGTAAGATTTCTATAAAAATATAATAAACATCACAATTGTAATTATACTTGAAACAGATAATTTTGAAATTTTGTAAAAGTGATGAGATTAGGTTAAAAATAATTTAATTTTCTAGAGTTTCAATGGTAAAAAGTAATTCTTTACCTTAATTTGGGTTCTTTGATGGCGTAGCAAAGCCGGGTTGATGGTGGTGGAGAATGGTACACGAGCGGCGGCGGTTTTCTTGTGCAGGAGAGCGGCTTGGTGGGAAGGTGAGACCTGAGGTGAAGATTTGTTTTTATGTTTTGTTCCAATGCGAGTGTGAAGAGATGGGCTTTAGGTTTTATCACTTTTTTCATTGCTTTTTCTTTTTTTGTTCTGAAATTTTTCGACTTGTATACTTTTTTTTATCATATAATTAGTTATTTATTTAATATTCGGAAGGTTAAATAAAAAAAAAAGAGAAAACCGAAAACATATATGTAGTTCCAATCTTTTTGAAAATTGAAGTTTTTGGAATTTTGGAACATTAAAAATCTATTCAAAAATCGGAATTTTCGGATCAAAAGAATCAAAAATTGAAAATTTTATATTCGATTTCCACCCTATAAGTACGTTAGTATATTTACAAAGGTAAAAAGTGTAACTTACTTTCCTTTTTCTCTTTCCTTTTTCTTTTTCTTTTTTCCGTTTTAAACATTTTTTCTTTCGAACCCGAAAAACGATTACAACCTACTTAACCAATCTTAGAAGGGAATGCATCAATGACTAATAGATTCGCTATTTAGGTTAGATAAGGACTTAACCAACCCCAAGACTAATGGCATCTGCTTAGCTACCCAATCCACTACTTTATTTTTTTTTTCTCTCGAAACAAAAGAAAAGAAAGGATTACAAGATTCAGTAATGAACGAATGATATTACAAATACTTGTGTTACTAATACTAAAATTATTTGCGAGAGGTCTCATCAAAAGTTTGCAGTCGTTCTCAATCATACACTTGAAATCTTTATGGTCTCTTGCCCAAAGACAAATTTTCAAGATCTGAAGAGTTTCGCCTTCTAGTGCACTCTCATCAACAATCATCCACACATTAAATTTAATAACATCTCCCTTAATATCCCTAACAATACATGCAATAGATGATTCGTTATTAGTAAAGGAAATATCATATTAAATTTTAATAGTATTCATAGGAAAAAGGGACCACTCACTACTATTAGTATTGTTGTAGTTACTTCTTACTCAATTATTTGGGATAGAAATCACCTTTCTTCCATTCACTCTTTGGTTTATTCGATCATTTTGTACTGAATTCTCAGTTTTCCTTCTCATCATAATAGGGTCATTGAGTAAACCCTTCATACACTTAATGTAATCATGTGGGTTTGTTTTATTTATTTCCTCCTTCAAATCATTTTAATCATCCTTAGGAGAGAATATATTACATTGTTCTTCCCACATGGTCATTGTTTTCTAAATTGTGTTTATTGGGGATGGGTCAGTGTTATTGAACATATAAGCATTCCTTTCCTTTCGTATTTTCCATGCTATAATACATGCCATTTCAGTAATCATACTAATTTTCTCACAGTTCTTATTAGCCATTTTTAAGACATTGGCCATCTAAATATCTACTTTACAATGGAATTGGTTTTAATGCCAAAATTTAATCCAAGTGGATATACAAACCAAACAACTTTAGCCCATGAGCATTCAAATAACACATGTTCATATTTTCATTATTGTTTTTACATATGCTACAAGTTTTAGTATCAAAACATCTTTTTTGGCATAAATTTATATTAGTAGGTAGTATATTTTGTATAGATTTCCATATGAAATTTATAAATTTAGGGGGACTCTACATTTTCCATATAGTTTTCCAAACCTAAGGGTCAGTTACATGTGAAGTAGATGATTTTTTATGGGTTTTTAATACTTCATTTTTCTCTTTTTCTTGTTGCATATATTGAAAAACTCTCTTAAAAAAGTATATACCGTCCTTACAAAAGGACGATATATACTATTTGGTGTTTGTATCAAAGATATAAATGTTTTTACAATTTTTTTCATAATGAATAGGATGAAAAAATTTCTGAACACATTTAGTATTCCACCTTTTTTCCTAACTACCATGAGGTCACTAAATTTAGTTATATTTCCACTCAATGGTTTTATGACTTCATCACATCTTGTAATCCACGCACAATTTAGAGATTTATACTTTTTCCAATACCAATTTTCCATTTGATATGTTTATTCAATATATCCCTCCCAGCTAATATATTTTTCCAGCCCCAAGAGGGAAAATTCCTTTAATTGCTTCATTAAAGGAACAATCATGGAAGTACTTTCCCTTTAATATTTTAAAAGTAGAGATTCAGTATTGAACATAAGGTTCCAAACTTGTCTTCCTAAATGAGACAAATTCATAAGGTTTAATTTTCTAAAAACTAAACCACATGTAAACTTACTATGGGTAATGGATGACCAATTACTCAAGTGTATCCCTTTTTTTCTTTATTTCCCACCAAAATTTAGCAATTTGGGAAGAAATGAGATCACATACTTTTAAAGGTAAAATAAAAGATGACATGAAGTAGTTTGGAATAATTTGGAGGATAGATTTAATGAGCACTTATTTACCTGCCTCAGACTGGTAAAGGTTTTTCCAGTTCTTAATTCTCCTCAAATCCATTTCAACAAGCAAATTAAGGTCCCTAATTTTATTTTAAGTCGGAAACACATTTATTAAAAAAAAATCAACGTACGTTACATCCTTTTCTAAAATCCAAATTCTATCTTGTTAGAAGATTTTTTTTTCGACGATAAGAAGAAACTAGAAAAACCCTCTAATCAACAAGAATAAATCTTAGAATTTCTTAACAGACGTGGCAATTAGCCATTGGTAGTTACTATTGCAACATTATTGACCTTAAACAAAATATTACAATTTTCCGTTGACGATTCCGTACAGTATACCATAAAAATCAAAAACCCTAAAATGTAAAACAATTTATTTATTCTTTGTTTCACGATTGTGCAAAATGAGAGTCTTCGTTATATGTCGGTTACTCTTCGTAATCTTGTTGTTCGCTATTGTATTCGGAGCTCATGCGAGCTCTGACAGCTCCGATCCGGCGCCGGGTACCTCAAACGACCCTTCCATTAATTCGTCGTTGCTGCTCACTCCATCGTAAGTCTTTCTATTTAAAATAATATTTGTATATATATGTTGTAGTTGTAATTGTAATGTCATTATCTAATTATATATATGTTTTCACTTTATTTGGTATTAATTTGTTTAACCAGATTGAGCTTCTTACTGTTATATCTATTTTATGTGCTTTGACTTATTTCTATCCTTAAACTTGATCACGTTAGGACGGTCTTTTGTAGTTGGATGGTCACCCGGAAGGGGTGTCCAATTATTGAAACACCACATAAACGTCTAATGTGCGGTAGTGGTCCTGACGGGCTTGCCTAACGAGATAGTCACTAGGGTTTGATTTAATCATTGATCATTGCGCAGGGTCCCCTTGCCCAAGTCCCCTGGTAATTGTTAGGTTGCCATCTAAGTCCACCCGGAAGGGGATCAGAAGGAATATATAATCCCGACGATTTACTCTAAGAGATTTAATCACCCTTATAACTATAATTAGATTTAGAAGGATAAGTGCATGCTAGCAATAGTAAGCTATATTTCTTATCTCACTTCTTTAGTATTATTTATTTGCATTATTATCTTTCCAATCTGAAAACCAAATAAATAATATTTCTTTTATTATCTTTTTATCAAATAAGTAATTTCTCCTACACTTCTATATATACACAAGTATATCTAACAGATCAAATCCCTGCGAACGAACTTTATGTATTAACTAAACTTGCAAACGATATGTGATACTTGCAGTGAGTTTCCGTGGTTGTTAAGGGTGTGTGGCCTTATCTTTATTATTATTATTATTATTATTATTATTATTATTATTATTATTATTATTATTATTATTATTATTATTATTATTATTTAAATCATTATTTTATCACACCTTTGCCCCCATCAATTATACTATAGTTCTTAAATGCTCTTTTTTCTTTTATATAATTCATGTGCAATCATTGAGTTATCATGTATATGTCTACCGGGACAAAAGCAGACTTATTTTTCTCAATGATATAACTCATGAGGGGTTGAATTCTATTAACAAGGATACTAACCATTATTTTATATAGTTAATTAGACACACCGTTAGGTCAAAAATGTTTTATTGTTCCTGGATTTTCAATTTTTGGTATGAGAGGTATGAAGGTATGATTAATATCCCCCAGGCTCCCATCATTATACCAAAAATTATTTATAACTTTTATAACTTCTACCTTAATTATGCTCCGGTATTTCTTTTATAAAAGTAGTCTGGGTATCCATTAGGACCCAGGGTCTTATTATCCACCTAGCTCATTTACTACACTCTCAATTTCATTGATTTCAATGGGTTTTAATAGAGTTGTATTCATGTTATTGGTAATCACTTGTTTAATGACATTTAATATATTTGTAAAGTCCCTAAGACCAACACTTCTATATATAATTATTAAAGTAAGTAAGTATGTTATCATCAACATCCACTTGACTATCCAACCAATTTCCGTTATCATATAATAGTCTAGTAATTTTATTAAAGTTTCTTCTTTCTTTAGTAGTAACTTGAAAATGAACAGTGTTTTTATTTCCCCTTTTTAACCAAGTATTTTTGGATCTTGAAGCCCAAAAATATATATCTCTTTTCTATATAGTTTCAATTTATTTAACTATACTATTATATTCATCTTTATTACTCTCATTTGTATTAGTACAATCAGTTAAGTCTCTATATTTGTGATGAATTAATCTATTCACGAGACATAATTTTAGGTGCATTATATGATTTATTGAGGGATTTTTCCCTATTAGTTGATATTTTCTTAATTCATGCCTTGATTTGGAGAATTATTACTTTAAGGGCATTTTTAGTATAATTTGTGTGTTAAATGTGAAGCTTTTAGGCCAGATGATTTAGTTAGACCACAAATCAATGTCAAGGACTTAACAAAAGAAGATCCAAGGCGAAATTGAGAGTTAAAAGGCAATAAAGTTGATTTAGGAAAGGAAAAAAGGTGCCAAAAGAATTTGCCAAGTTGTAGAGATATCCAATGTTTTGACTACTACGAAAATCGTCTAGGCATTTAAAAGAGCCCCTTGATATTCATACAGATCTTTGAGTTGCGGTCGTTTTGATGGGCAGACCACTGAATTTGTCCTAGTAACGAAGGAGTTATGGACTTGACAAACTCAAGAGGTCAACCAGTCCTACAAGTTAGGAAAACGATTTTGAATTGGATCAGGACTCCAATTAAATGTATAACTCTGTTTTTTATGTGATTTGATATATAGTTTGTAGTTCTTGCGGTATACAACTTATAGGATTACCATAGTAATTGGATGATCACCCGGAAAAAGTGTTCAACTATTGAAACACCACATAAACGTCTAGTGTGCGGTAGTGATCCTGACGGGCTTGCCTAACTAGATAGTCACTAGGGTTTGAGATTAACCACCGATTATTGCGCAGGGTCCCCTTACCCAAGTCCCTGGTAAATGTAAGGTTGCCTCGCAAGTCCACCTGGAAGGGGGTTAGTTAGAATATGGAATCCTGACTATTGGATATCACACAATTCCTTCTTAGGTAATAATTATGAAACAGGGCTAGTGGGGATTACTTGCTATATCTCGAGCTAAACTCTCATACTACTTCTCTCTTTCTATTTATTTTCTCGTCTTTAGTTTTATTAGTTAATTATTAGAGTCATAAGACCAAACACATATTATAGAGTCTTTTAAGCGTATCATACGTCTAACTTCTTTTATTGCATTTTATATTTGCACTAGTCATAGCTAACTTTCGTAGTCCCTGAGATCGATATCTGTTTTACTTATTCATTACTTGCAAACGATCCATGCATTTGTGGAGAGTTTATCGTATTGGTATATGGTGTTTAGTTCTCTTAATTTTATATCGTTATTTTATCACACCCTATCCATCACCATCACCCTGACGGGGGATTCAATTGTTGAAACACCACATAAACGTCTAGTGTGCGGTAGTGATTGATGGGCTTGCCTAACTAGATAGTCGCTAAGTTTTGATTTAACCGCCAATTATTGCGCAAAGTCCCCTTACCCATCCCCTGGTAATTGTTAGGTTGCCACCTAAGTCCACCCTGACGGGGTTAGGAGGAATATAGATTCCTGGCCACAGACTATACTTCGTAAGAGTTGAAATCACCCTTATAATTAGAATATTGATTTAGAACGATAAGTGCATACTAGCAGACCTAAGCTATAACTCTCATTTCCATTCTTTTAGTTATTTATTTGCATTAGTTTAGTTACTGTCTTTATTTATTTATCTAAAAACCCAATAAATATTACTTTTTTATTTGTCTTTGGTCCGCAATTACTTCTACAATTCTTTCTAAGAATTTAATCCTAATATAGTAATCTTTGTGGAGACGAAATTCCTGTATTTACTTACTTATTACTTGGAACGACCCGCACATTTGCAGTTAGTTGCTTATTTTCTCTGGTGTAATTACTTTATGGATTAATGACAAAGAACCCCCTCAAGTTAGAATTAATCCCCCTCACCATAGTTATCACTTTTTTGTCCATAAACCCCCATAACTCATATTTTGAGTTATGGAAAAATTCCCAGATGTCAGATGTTAAGGTACGAAAAACTTCTTATAACTTAAATTTGAGCTATAGAAAAATTCTCAGAACTCAGATTTTAAGGCCCCGTTTGGTTTGTAAAAATAATAGGCATTTTCTTTTTTCATGTTTTCATTTTCTATATTTTTCAAAATACTAATGAAAACATGTTTGGGTAGAGAAAATGAAAACAGTTTTTTGGAAAATTAAATGAAAACGATCATATATTGGAGAACGTGAAATCGACGTCTTCCATATTTTCTGAAAATACTAAAAATGGAAACGAAAATAATTTTCTGAACAGGGCCTAAGTTTTGGAAATGAACTCAAGAAGAAGGATAAAAAACAGAGAATTAATAGAATAATGGACAAGAATGCAAGCAAGAGTTATTGAGCATTAACCTTACTTTTATTGGCTAATAACTTTGTAATAGCCAAGGAAAGTAATTACATTTAGAGTAATGATATATGTCACCCTTTTTCATGTCACCTTTTTATCACCCTTCTATATATATGTTTTGATTTCCTTGAATAGAGATAGAGAAAAAATAAATAGGATAGAGAAATCAATTCATTGGTACATGTAGACATACACGTAGGAGGTGATAAAAGAGTGATACAAAAAGGGTGACAAATATCATTACTCTTACATTTAAGATAGAATATTGAAAAATTTAAGATTTTATTTTGTTTGGGTGAAATTTACCTATGACTTAATTAGGAAGCAACACATTTTATACTTTTTATATTATGTCGAAAACACATTTATTAAAAAAAATAAAATCAACGTACGTTACGTCCTTTTCTGAATCCAAATTCTATCTTGTTAGAAGATTTTTTTTTTTTGTTCGACGATTAGAAGAAAATAGGAAAACCCTCTAATCAACGAGAATAAATCTTAAAATTTCTCAACAGACGTGGCAATTAGCCATTGGTAAACCAATAAATTCCTGTATGTCGTTACCTTTGCATTCCATTGACCTTAAACAAAATATTACAGTTTTCCGTTAACGATCGTACAGTAAACCATAAGAATCGAAAACCCTAAAACGTAAACCAATTTATTTATTCTTTGTTTCATGATTGTGCAAAATGAGAGTCTTTGTTATCTGTCTGTTATTTTTCATAATCTTATTGTTCGCTATTGTATTCGGAGCTCATGCGAGCTCTGACAGCTCCGATCCGGCGCCGGATAACTCAAACGACCCTTCCATTAATTCGCCGTTGCCGCTCAATTCTCCGTAAGTCTTTCTGTTTGAAATCATATTTGTACATATATATATATATGTGGTAATTGTAATGTTTTACAAGTTTTTTACTTTAAATTTATTGGTAATTATGTAATTGCAAGGTGTTTATTTGTTTAATTTGCATTGATTTTATGCTAGCTATCTTTAATCTTTTAATAATTGGGGAAAAATGGTTATGAGAAAAATCAATTCATTTTGATAACTTAAACAGATAAAAACCAGCTAAGTTATCAATATCATATAGTAAAACGAGTAATTGTCAACATTTTGATGTCAGGATTATACATGTTTTTAAGATAAAGTCATAAAGATTGAATTTACCTTTCATTTATTATATATATCCCAATTGCTAATCAAGAAATTATAACATGTTATGGTCTTTATCCTTAAACTAGTAAACGTGATTCGGCAATAGTAGCTGCTCCAGATGGCACAATATACTTGGTTAAGCTCAGTTCAGGAAAGATTATATGGTCTTTTGCTTCTGGTGCATCTATTTATTCTTCATATCAAGCTCTTCCTTCTCAAAACAATGAAAAATTTGACACCTCTGCAGAAGATGATAATTTTTACATTGATTGTGGAGAAGATTGGGAGCTTTATTTACATGGTGATGGCTTTAAAAAGGTACTTTACCAAGCTTTAGAGTTTAGAACTCTATAATCTCCATTAATATACTAACGTTTTTCTTCTTTAAACTTTAGAAACTACGTTTAAGTCCTGATGATTTTCTAAAGCGGACCCCATATATATCAGATAGTGGTGGGGTCATGTTAAGTTCAAAGAAAACCTCGGTTTTTCTAGTTGATGCAAATACTGGGAAAATAATTCGAACAATAAGATCAGATAATTTATCCTCGATTGAGAATCAAGATATTGAAGAAAATCCTATAATACCGAAACAGGATTTTGATCAATATACAAAATCTGTGCCAGGTGGAAAGCTAATTTATATAATGAGAACAGATTATTCAATGAAATACGCTTCATCAAAGACAGGAAAAACTTTATGGTATCTAAAATTTGCTAATATCGAAGCTTCGTTTAAATGTGAAGGAATCGAGAAATTTTTAGATGAAAAAGTTGATTTAAAGTTACCTTTGGATTGTGATATTATACCTTCTGTGTATCGTATCCGTGATCGAACTTCATTAGAGACTCTTTTCATATCTGGAGGGTTTTTAAATTCACTTCCTGGTAAAAAAAGTGAAAAGAGTGAAAAATTACTCTCTTTACCAGAAAGTGATAATATTAACTTATTAGGACCTCTCGAGAAGTTTTTTCGCCTTCATCAAAATAATGAAGAGCCTCTAGTACTTGCTTTGCCTAGTACTAAGACTGAAAATAACGGGATTTTAGGTTTACCAGGAGTAAATAATGGACAAATAAGTGCTTCTGTTATTTTCTCTGCTTTTTTACCACTTGTTTTACCTTTTCTTTTCTTTATCGGACGTTTTATAGTTGGGAAAAAGGGTAAATCGGAAGATATTAAATTGCAAACACAAACTGTGACACCTAAAAAGAAGAAAGCTCGTAAAGCAAATACGAAGAATGATTCAAGTGATAAAAAGGTTAACGAGCTTTCGGACCTTACGAAAACCGAAAATTTACAGATAAATTTTACGAAAGGATTTATAGATGGACGAAAGATAGGTAAATTAGTTCTTTCGAGTAAAGAAATCGCAAAGGGTAGTAACGGAACAATTGTACTTGAAGGTTATTATGATGGTCGTCCAGTAGCTGTTAAACGTCTTGTACAAACACATCATGACGTGGCATTAAAAGAAATTCAAAATCTTATTGCTTCAGATCAACATCCAAATATTGTGCGTTGGTACGGAGTTGAATATGATCAAGACTTTGTTTATTTATCTCTTGAACGTTGTACATGTAGTTTAGACGGATTAATTTCATCATATTCTCAAAAAGGATCTAATAATGAATATAATGACACGCTTTTACAATATATTGATGAAGATGATAAGGAGTTTAAGTTATGGACACCTAATGGTTATCCATCTCCTCAGTTATTAAAGTTAATGAGGTTAGTAATTATAATCCTCGATGAATATATAAATATTTATTAATTATAAATCTTTTACAGGAATATAGTTTCGGGTATAGCACATTTACATGAACTTGGAATTGTGCATCGTGATTTAAAGCCGCAAAATGTACTTGTACTAAAAGAAAGATCAATATGTGCTAAAATATCGGATATGGGTATTAGTAAGCGTTTAGCTGGGAATATGTCTTCTTTAACCAAACATTCTACTGGTGAGTGAGTGAGTGAGTGCCCGTTTGGGATTGCTTTTCAAAATAATCACTTAAAGTGATTTTAGATTTATAACAATATTTTAGACTCTTAAAATCACTTTTAAGAAAAACACTAGGAGCTCGTTTGGGATTGATTATTTTGGAGCTAAAAGCGCTTTTTGATTAAAATTTAATTATTTGTAAAAAATATTAAAAAATATTTTGACATCTAAAATCACTTTAAGTGATTATTTTAATAATCACTAATCTAGTGCTTTTCTTAAAAGTGATTTTTAGAGTCTAAAATATTATTATGGATCTAAAATCACTTTAAGTGATTATTTTAAAAAGCAATCCCAAACGGGCACTAGATTAGTGATTATTAAAATAATCACTTAAAGTGATTTTAGATGTCAAAATATTTTTTAATATTTTTTATAAATATTTTAATTTTAATCAAAAAACGCTTTTAGCTCTAAAATAATCATTCCCAAACGGGCTCTAAGTATTTATACTATTTGATATATAAATATTACGAGTCTAATGATTACATATATATTATAGGTTACGGTAGTTCAGGGTGGCAAGCACCGGAACAACTTAGAAATGAACGTCAAACACGCGCCGTAGACTTATTCAGTTTAGGTTGTGTTTTATTCTTTTGTATAACGGGTGGTGAACATCCTTACGGTGGAATATGGGAACGTGATGGGAATATATTTCGTAACCAAAAGGATCTTTTTTTGATTGAATCTATTCCTGAAGCGAAAGATATTATTTCTAGGTTACTTGATCCGGTACCGGAGTTAAGACCTAAGCCGGATGAGATATTATTGCATCCGTTGTTTTGGGATTCGGAAGCACGGTTGAGTTTTATAAGAGATGCTAGTGATAGAGTTGAATTGGAGGATAGATCGAGTGATTCGGAGCTTTTGGAAGCGTTGGAGAGTATTGGGAGTGTGATATTTGGTAGTAAATGGGGTGATAGAATGGAGAGTACGGTTATTAATGATATTGGGAGGTATAGGAGGTATAAGTTTGATAGTGTGCGGGATTTGTTGAGGGTTATTAGGAATAAGATGAATCATTATAGGGAACTTGCGGTTGAAGCGCAGGAAATATTGGGGAGTGTTCCGGATGGGTTTGATGGTTATTTTTCGTCCAGGTTTCCTAATCTTTTGATTGAGGTTTATAAAGTGATTCAGAGTTTTTGTGCGGAAGAAAATAATTTTCGGAAGTATTTTGTTATTCAGCAATCGTGACATCATTGTGTAGTTACTTGCTACTAAATGTAGAATTGTGTATTAAGAAAGATGTATGTTGTTTGTGTATAGTGATTGTTATTGCTCTTATTTCTTGCTACATGTTGACTGACATATTAATACTTTTGACATCTTCTCTTTAATGACATATTATGATGTAGGAATTTATGCCAAAGACGAAAAAGAGTAATGTTATATACCATCGATGATGAAAAATGAATTATTGGTTTTTCATTTCATTTTCAGTTATATCATATGCCACATACGAGAAATGTATAGATATGGTAGAAAAAGAAATTGTATATTGCGACACTTGATATAATTGAACAAACAACAATACTTAAAAGTTGCTTTAAATGGTAGAACTTCTTGATTCAGTAGATAGAAAAATGATGTTGAGTAAATTTAATGATGAGTTGAATATTAAAATGATCAAGATAATAATTTGATGATTGAAACTAAAAGTAATAGCTTCAAAACTTTTGAATGATAATATAAAAATAAGGGTCAATGACCCAAAAAATCAAAATAATATTATACTTGCCCCAAAGAATCATCCATTAACTTACTATTATAAGATTACATGTTTACCCGTCAAGGACGATTCCCGTCAAGGACGATTCCCATCAAGGACGATTCCCGTCAAGGACGATTCCCATCAAGGACGATTCCCGTCAAGGACGATTCCCATCAAGGACGATTCCCGTGAAGGACGATTCCCGTCAAGGACGATTCCCATCAAGGACAAAATTTAGTTAATGATGTTATTGGGAAGAAATTTTGTCATTGATATTATTGGGCTGAAAATAATATTATTTTGATTTTTTGGGTCATTTTCCCTAAAAATAATAGTGAATATTGATGTAAAAGAGATAGAATATTATTTTGGAGGAGTTCCAATTTTTTTTTTTCAAACCTACCATTTTATATCCACAAAATGACAAGTACAAATCAGACCCCTACTTGTTTTTGACTCAAAAACAAGCATGGCTAGGAAAACAAACCCTATACAACATTTACTAGAAACTAAACCTATCAACTTGCAAGACAACCTATACAACCATTGCTAGAAAAATAAATCAAAGTAAAAGCACCCTATACAACTATTGCTAGGAAATTAAACCCTATACAACAATTGCTAAAGACTTATACTAGGTCCAAGCTCCAAGCTATCTTCCTTGATCTTCTTGTTCTCCTCCCTTGAGTACTCCATGTAGCTTCCATCTTGCTATCAATCTCATATTCTCAACACTCCTCTTAAATAACTTTCTATTCCAAAGTGTGTATTGAATATCTTTCACAACTATTTTCACAATATCCTCATATTTAGGATGCATCTTCTTAAACTCTTTTTTATTCCTCACATCCCAAATACAATAAAGAAAGCTAAGGAAAGTAATATTTGATATGGTATCTTTTAAGGTGTTACCATCAAACTTAAGCATAAAATCAAGCCTTTCCTCCCAAGTATTACCCGAGTTGTGCCAACTATGAAGAGTACAAATCTCCTTCCAAGCCAAATTAGTGAATTTGCAATTCACAAATAAGTGATCTCTTGATTCATGTTCTTCAAAGCAAAGGTTGCACATCTTGTCCACTTCCATACCCCACTTACTAAGCCTATCCTTTGTGCTTAACCTATCCTTACAAATTAACCAAGCACAAAACTTGTGCTTTGGCATACTCCATTTATGCCACACCACACTATACCATTTAGTTTTCTCATTAGGACCCCTTAGATCATACATAACATCCGAGGTCCTAAAGCCTTTATCTCCCCATCTTATAGTGTCATGTTCTTCATTAAGCACCATATCCTTTACCACCTCATACACCTTATTAAGCCTAGGTGGAAACCTCCACCTCTTCCCCACATAATAGTCCACCACCTTTTTGTTAATATTGTAATTTCCCAAAGAGATAGCATCCTTTTTTTCACAAATATCACCTACACACTTCCCTTTTATCCATCTATCATCTAACATATAGGTTCTCTTGCCATTTCCAACCTCATGTATAATATATTTAAAAGCAAGGTACCTTATATTAAGCATAGCTCTCCATGTCCAAGGAAGGGTATTATCACATGTAATGCTCCATATACTCTTGTTCCTTAGCCAATTTGAGTAGACCCATTGAGACCAAATATTATCTTTATAGCCATACATTCTCCAAAAAGCTTTAAGAATAGCAACTTGATTGATTTGGAGAAGATTAGGTATGCCTAGTCCTCCATTTTCCTTGCTTTGACATAATTCTTTCCAAGCCACTTTAGCACCATGAAAATCATTAGTATTACCTTTCCAAAGGAACCTACTCAAGAGTGATTCTATCTCATGAATAACTCCCATTGGAAGTATCATTACATTACACCAATATCTAGCTTTACTTTGTAAAACACTTTTGATTAAATGAAGCCTTCCCGCAAATGTAAGGAATTTATGCATCCACCCTTCAACACTTCCCACAATATTATTAATAAGGGTAGCACACATTAGGCTATTAGGACCTTTTGTAGTTAAAGGAGCCCCAAGATATCTAACAGGAAGTTTGCCCTTTTTAACATTGAGAATACAACTCAAATCATCATGAAGGTTTTTGTTACAACCTCCCATATAAAGCTCACTCTTTTCAGGGCTTATTTTAAGGCCAGAGAGTCTAGAGAAGAGATCTAGGCCTTGTTTTAGTCTCATAGCCGAGTCTTTATCACCATTAAAGAAAACTAAACAATCATCCGCAAATATAAGGTGGTTTAAACCCATTCTAGCACAATTAGGGTGATAAGTAAAAGCTTGATTATTTGCCACTTTCTCAAGAATAGAAGAGAAACCTTGCATACATATAACAAATAGATAAGGAGATAAAGGATCACCTTGTCTTAGTCCTCTTTCTCCTTTGAAATAACCACACACACTACCATTAATGCACAAAGAGAACATAGGTGTTGAAAATGATGATAAATCAAGTCTCACACTTTTGATGTTGAAAATGACTTTTGCGGTATATAATGCTAATTTGCGTGGTATCTTAAAGGCGGATATATAAAATAAAGGCTGCACAACATTGGCTTAATAAATTAAGACCCAACTCTTTTTCCCGTTTAACAACTAGTTGGACCATAACTAAATACCCTCTTCCCCTCCTTTTATTATACTGATAAAACCCAAACTCAAAGCAAAAACCCAATAAGGTTTCGTTGCCCATCTTCTACCCCTTTTCTCTCTCTGTTCTCTGCCCGCCCCCTCCCCCTGCTACTGTAACACCACCACCACCCACCTTCTCACCTCGCGCCACCACTGCAACTCCTAACCCACCCTGTTCCCAAACCTACCTTCACCACCGAGCAAGCTTCTCACCTTCACCACCGAGCAAGCTTCTCGCCATCACCACAGCTCCACCACGACGCACCACCACCGAGCAAGCTTCTGCAGTCGCGCGATGCCGATCTGCCACGCCACCAGAGAACCGCTGCAATACCTTCGCCGCTGCACCAGAGAACCGCTGCAACACTGAGCCACCTTCGCCGCTGCACCAGTTCTCGATATCACCACCAGATCTCAACTCTGTGACGAGGACAACCACCAACACGGGGTTGTGACGAGGAACAACACCACCACCATCAGATCCCAACCACCACGGAGCAGGAGATCCCGACCACCACGGAGCCAGGAGATCCCGACCACCACGGAGCTAGGCCACCATCTTCTTCGATCTCAGCGCCACCCTCGACTAGAAAACTGCTGCAGAACGAGAAAACTGCTGCATGACGAGAAAACTGCGTTTCAGATCTAGAAAAGAGCTCATGAAGATGACCACCGCCGCCTCGCGCCATCACCGCCGTGCACCGCCCCTCCGATGCGACCATCATCTCCTCCGCTGCTCAGATCCACCACCACCATTTTAGATTCCTTCAGATCTCAGGTTTTCTTAATTGATTTAGGTCCAGGTCGAGAATAGTCCAGCCATAGCTCACTTTTCATTATCCAAATATACCACACCGTCCTTAAGCCACGTTATAACCAAAGACCTTAGGATTTCTAACTGCTTGGTGGAGAAACAATTGAGCTATTAGGTAGTAGGTAAGTGGACCATTGAATGCTATATTAGGACCTATGAACAACCTATAGCCATTAGCATGAACTAAGTTATCAACCTCTCCTTCTGGCATTGCGAAATTAATCTTGATTTGAATTTATGGATTGTTGATTATGTGTATATTAAGCATATGTGTGCATTATTTCTTGAGCATTACTACATGAGACTTTTTAGATATTTATACTCTAGGATCATTCATTGTATTCTGTTATTATTCTCCTCCTACTTCATCTTCTTGACACCCTACTGTTCTTTACTTTTATTGTACGGGACGATACAACTTTGAGTTGGGGGTCTTGATGTCTCCTCATTTGTGATAATAAAATCTATTTTCGAGACATCATTTTAGGTGTATTTATTAGTGTATAGGTCGATTTTATCATGATTTAGTACACTTTCCTATTTTGGGTCTTGAATTAATTATTTATTATTTTTAGAGCATATTGGGTTTAATTATTTAGTTAGTGTGAAGCTTTAGAGATATATGGTAATTAATTAGAGTCCAAGTTGGTTCAAAGAGCTAAAGGAAAGAAGATAAACATGGAAATTGAAAATAAGGAAGTAAAAGCTAAAAATATGGAAAAGGAAAACCTGCCTTAAATCTGAATTTCTGCACCTACGACCACAAATCAGCTTATAGCTTAAAAACGGTGAGGAATCTGGAGAAACGGTCAAGAGCAAAGTTAAAGATCTTTACGAGACGATGAACTTCGACTACTCATACGTGTCAATCGGACGAGAATTGAAGCTCCTAGGACCAAAACAAAAAAGGGCTGATTCCATGTTTTTGGGCTACAAATTTGAGTTGGGCTAGGAGCCCAATATTTACCTTTTCCTTGAAGAAAACGATTAGGTCAACCTATATACTATAAATACAGCCTCGTAACACTAGAAAGTCATCCTTGGTTAAACCTTAACCAAGAGGAAGCTTACAACACAAGAAAAGAAGTCTGGAAGGAGCTGTTCATCAACAATGTCTTCTTCAACCTTTGAATTTGTAATTTCTTTCTTTTGTTCCATTAGTATGAACTAAATTTCCATTAGCTTGAGTTTTTAGCATATATGTATGAACCCTAGTTTTGGTTGACTCTATCTAATTTGGGAGTTCGATGTTTTAAATTGAATTATTGTTTTTATTCTCTGTTTATGTGTTTGAATTTATATTCTGTGTTCTTATGGATCGCGACCATATAGAATTACCATCTGGTAGTTAGGTCATCATTGATAACGGTGTTTAATTACATGTGTAGCACATAACGTCTAGTGTACGGTTTAGATCTGACAAATCAACCTAACTAGATAATCACCATGGTTTAGTGTATTGCTATTTTACCAATTGCAGGAACAGTTTGCTTAGGACTCCTTATTGACACAGGTAAACCCTATTTAAAACTACCTAGCGCAATTGGAACCGATTATTGAAATACTACATAATTCACCCTTACATGTTTAGAACGGCAAAACTAGTGGGGATTACATGCTATTTACACAAGCTAAACTCTCATACTAACTTCTTCTCTTGCATTTAAATTTCTGTTTTTACTTTATTAGTTTAACTTAGTTAATTGAAAAACCAAATAAAAATCTATTTGTCTTTACTTTTTCTGCGTTTTATTTGTTCTATCTTTCAATATTTGCACTTGATTATTGCATAAGATTCCCCTAACCTTCATAGTCTCTGCGGAACGAATCTTACTTATCTATTAAAACTTGCATACGATCTGTATACTTGCAGAACCGTGCTAGACTAGGGTGATTATTTGCACGTTATTTATATCATATTTTATCACACCCTAGTCGACACCACATGTGTTGCATACTGAGTTGTACTGTACCAATATTAATTCATGTAATCACATTATCTCTACCTCCATTTTTTGAGTTGTTGTCATCGTCACCGTCATTGTCAGTGTTTCTTCGGAAAAAACCGTATGACCTCATAAAAAATGCCCCATCTGTCTCTCTTTCTTATCAAGTGAAATATCTTGTCCCCACTTTGAACCATAGTCCCTTTATTCCAGTTAAAGAACCTGTGGGAATCGTCACTCCACTTAGATCTCACCATACCCACCGTACATGCGCCTTTGTTATGTCCAAGATATCTGCAGTTATAGAAGAATAAACCCAAGTTTTTGTATCTAAATGCCGCCCATGCCGCACCTTCTTGTTGTTCAACAAAGACACCAGTCTTGATTGGATTTCAGGTACTAAATTTTACCCTAAAACGTACAAAGTCATAAACTTCTGCATCATTCACTGGGTGATCAATTTCCTCAACACTACTAATAAAATTCCCCAAAGTTTCCATCGTATCAATCGTGTTTTGAGAGATTTCTAACCCATATACCCATATCCATACATAAGAGTTCACGAGATCAAGTTGGTTGAAAGCCATTTGGTTTTCCCATTTGCATAGCAGCACATGCATCGACTGGACCAAACAAGGACGAAGGAAGCAGAGACGTTCCGCCTCCTCTGCCTCTTCAATAGTATTCTACAATTACCACCTATGAGTTAAGTACAACCTTGCAAAAAAAAATAACCAAGCAGAAAGACACTTGTTGATATGACTTTGGCCACAAATACAAAATCATCAGTTCTAGTTCGCACATCAGGTTTTAGTGGCTAGAAAGAGAACGACAAACTTTTTGAGAGTGTCACTCTTAGTTTTTGCAAGTGGTAGATCATTATTGTCCAGTTTAGACACGATTGAAGAAAGTTATTTTATGCAGGGAGAACCGATAAAAGGGTAAAGTGATTTTGTGTCGTATCCATTGATTTTTCATAGAGGAGTATATATAACATGTAGAGAAGAAGCATACTCTCTGTTGCCCTTCTTCGCGTGAGGAATAAATTTGCAGACATAGGGTGCCACATGGCACATTATACTGGTTCTCGAAAGAGTAAATGTGTCGATAAAATACAATAAGAGGTGAAGCGTTGCACGCTTGTAGGTAAAAAAGAAATTAGAATAATCCCAATAGAAGCTATAACGTCTCACCTTAAGAGAGGAGTGATAAGGCGTGTAAATATGATCTACGACCTTGATAGTATCTTGAGGTATTATATAAAATCTGAAGAGGAGATTCCAAATGTATTGAATAACTAAATTAGCCAATAACAAAAGGCCTAAATAGCTGCTTTAGAAGAGAAACGTGCTGAAGCGAACTTTGCCAATATCTTTAGTTAGGCGCGTGAAGTTCTCTAAAAGATATTCCATTCCCACGACAAAGGATGTGGAATTAAATTGTTCTGGAGTATAAATGCGAATAGTTGTAGCTATATTCTCTCTTATATAGGGATTATTGTCGAACGGGTCAATAACTTTGCAATGATTATAAGTATACCAACTAGACTTAATATTACCTATCAATATTCCAAAAACCAGATATATAGGAAAGGCAAAATATAAATAAGAAAACTTATCTTGTAAAGGGATCAACATAATCAAAATAAACATATCAATAATTCCCATCCACCAACTGAGAGTCCAAACCATACTAACCCAGTAGATAGAATGAACTTCTTTTATGAGAGGAAAGCCAACATCCATTTTATATAGTTGAGTAATGAGATTAAAAAGAGTGTCTCGACTCCTAAATTCTTCCTGCATGTTAGAGAAAAAGATGTCCCTAGCTTCCACGTAATTTATGAACGCCTCGAAAGCCAGGAGATAGAGAAATCATCATTTGCATGTGATTCAATTTTCATTCATAACGTTTAGCCTCATTAAGTCAGCAATAACAGTCCCAAAAAATACACTAAGATAATCGATGTTCCCATCTTCATATTAATTAACAACTGTCGGATTTCAAACCAGTAACAATGGATAAAACTAATAGATATCGTATGTCTCCCACTAGCAGTAAGAGAAACTTCAACATGATCACAAGGAGCAAATAAGAAGATCAACAAACTTGACCAATGACAGCAGAACGCGTACTTTGCAGCAATTAAGAAACCAAATGCCATTACCCAAAAAAGCCTTGAAGTAATTAGAAGAGTAATGATATTTGTCACCCCTATTCCCTTCACCCTTTTATCACCTCCTACATGGCAGATTGTATGGCATGACATATAAGTAATTTATTTAGTTATCTTAATTAATTGATTTATTCCTTAAATTAAACATTTTCTTAATCATATTTCTTAATTATTTTATTCCTTACATGTCATGCCATGTAACCTGCCATGTAGGAGGTGACAAAAGGGTGAAGAGAATAGGGGTGACAAATATCATTACTCTAATTAGAAACACGAGGTTCCAAAGTAAGTCATGCAAGTAAGCACTTATAGGGGTGGTGCATGTGCACATAGCAACAAGTCCAAAGGGAAACAATCATAAGGAAGCTGAGAAACCATATGTACAAGAGAAAGAACACTACAGGAAATAATAAAAATAAACTCAATGACTTCAAGTGAAAACAAAAGCGACGCAAAAGGAAAGGAAAGACGAAGATAATCACCAAACTGGAAAGAAGAATTGAAAATATTACAAAAAATCTATTATGACTAATTTAGAAAGGATATTGACTTAGAGAGAGAAGTAACTACATCATGTCCCACCCCTTACCAAACTTGGATGATCATAACCATTAATATAATTAGCAAGGCACATATTGTATACTAGTATTAATCAATACTAATTAGTTTTTGAAAACATAAAGTATATGTTACCCTCGGTAAAAAGTAATATTTGACAATTTTTTATTAGATCGGAAGAATTTTGGACACAAGCAAACAAGGTTCTTACCCTTGAAAAGTGAGAAAAAAGTGGACGTAACTGTTTTCAACGTAGCACATTGTGACCCAATCATTTTACAACACGCGTCTCGAAGCGCTTGTCTTAAACGGCTGTCAGCAACAACTCCAAAAGCAACCAACTCCAAATCTCTAACCGTCCATTCTTCCAATCCTTGAAATCCAACGGCTGGGACACATTAAATGTACTGATCCACGAATGGCAACAAAACCAACCGGCCAAGAACATATTCACCAACCAAAGTTTACTACGTGCCGGTTACCCCTTCACGGTTCTCTGGGTTACGTAAATTATCCGGTGGCAAAATCTCTCAATTATTACCAACATTTATATCTTATATACTATATTTTATATAACCCGTCTCTATTTTTTTCTCCCTTAGAAAGATCTCTCTTATTTTATTACTTTCTCTGAAATTTTATCACAATTCTATCGTTGTTATCTCTTTGAAATCCTATCCTGTATCAAGTATCATATTAATTTATTATTTGTTGTATGTTTTATATTTTATTTCTATTATTTCCGGATCAAGTTTTCATCTTTAAATCAAGGTTTTGTTGAATCTGATCTCTGTTGTGAGGATTTGGATTTATTAATAATTTTGATCGAAGGAATAAACAAAGGGTTTCACTTTAATTAACCAAGTTAACAACCACTAAGGTTATTTTTTGTGGAAAAGGGTTGTGGATTTGGATAAAAGTTTACTACTTTTATTAAATTTTATGGTTATTAAAAATATGGCAACAGCAGGTGCTGAGGTTTCGGTTTCGCCCCCTAGTTTTAGTAGTTTAGTAGAAGTTGAAAGTGTATACAATATTTCAAGTGTAGAAGATGATGAATTATTATTAGGAAAGTCTTCTTCAGATGATAATGAGATGAAGCAAAAGATGAATGGTAAACCTCCAAGGCATCTATCTATTGTTAGACACTCTATAAGTTCTACTACATTACTATCAGATAATCATTTGGTGAGTTCTTTTATATCTTCTTCTCTTAAGCTTAATCTTGCTTATTATTATGTGAATTACAAGTTGTCAAGCTTTGTTTCGAGATGCATTCATTTCTTTGATTATGTAAACTTATATTGAAATGTGATCAATTTTTTTATTCTTTCCTTGTGAAGGAATCTGAGAATGGGATGAACAATATAAAGTCACCTTCAGATGGAATATCAAGCTTCGTACCAATATTTCGTTCAGGTAGCTGTGCTGAGAAGGGACCAAAGCAGTACATGGAAGATGAACACATTTGTATCGATAATTTATTTGAGCATTTAGGTGAAGGTTTCACTTCCCCTGGAGCTTTTTACGGGGTGTGTAAGTAGTTAATGTAACACAAATAGCCCTCAATAAATTTTCAACTAATTATACTTTACGTTTACAGGTGTTTGATGGGCATGGTGGTACAGATGCAGCATCATATGTTAGAAAAAACATCCTCAAGTTCATAATCGAAGACTCATATTTCTCTATTTCGTTAGAAAAAGCAATAAAAAGCGCTTTTATTAAAGCGGATCATGCTTTTTCTGACGATACTTCTCTAGATATATCATCCGGTACAACCGTATTAACTGCGCTCATATTTGGAAGAGTAATGGTAATCGCTAATGCAGGGGATTGTCGAGCTGTATTAGGTAAACGAGGCAAAGCGATCGAACTCTCAAAAGATCATAAACCAAATTACACGTCAGAAAAGTTAAGAATAGAGAAACTTGGAGGAGCAGTTTACGATGGGTACTTAAACGGTCAATTATCTGTAGCACGGGCTTTAGGAGACTGGCATATGAAAGGCCCGAAAGGGTCTGCGGGCCCTTTAACAGCGGAACCGGAATTGCAAGAGATGATATTAACGGAAGATGATGAGTTTTTGATATTGGGTTGTGATGGTCTTTGGGATGTTATGAGTAGTCAATGTGCTGTTACTATGGCTAGGAAAGAACTTATGTTACATAATGATCCGGAAAGATGTTCAAAAGAGTTGGTTAGAGAAGCACTTAAACGTAATACTTGTGATAATTTAACTGTTATTGTTATTTGTTTTTCACCTGATCCTCCTTCAAAGATTGAAATACCTCAAGGTCGTGTTAGAAGAAGTATTTCTGCTGAAGGACTAAATCTTCTTAAAGGCGCCTTAGAAAGTAACTCTTAGAGAGGAAATAATTGGCTAGTGATTTTTATTAGTTGCATCTTATAAACTTTCTTTTATTGTAAATATATTAATATGAATTGTTTGTTTCTAATCTAATTATTTTCCTAGTATGTTGCTATTTGATCAATATATTAAATAAAGTACTCTGAAAATACAAAACGACTGAGAAGTACATAACCGATAACAAATTTGTATGAGTTTCTGGAACTACTAAGTAATAGTAAGGAATGTATTTTTTTCTAAGGTAAATAATTCCTTGAAAGATACAATTGCATTAGCTTAAGTGTGAAAAATCCTCTTCTTCTAAAGATATTAAAATCATTCAAATGTTTAAAGTTCTCCTTCATCTTCATCTTCTTCATCATGGCTTACTTTATCGTGTGCACTGTACAAAATATAACAAAGGTAAAGTGCTATAAAAGGGGCCCACTAATGTAGCTAATTGTAGGTGAGTAAATAAATACCTTGTTTGATGACAATATTTACTGAGATCTTTGCATAAAACCTTGCTTACATCCCCAACTTTAGCAGACCCTTTCTTTATCGATTCTGACAACTGTCAAACATAATTTGACACAAAGGGAAGTGTATATTTTAGAATCTTAAAAAAACATAAAATAAATGAAATAAATTAAGAGATGCAAACATTTAATTACCTCATCTTCAGTCTCTTCCAGTAACCTGGTAGAAAAAACAATTACTATTAAATTATGAGAATTCGGAACCAAAGAAAAAAGATAAGAGAATTATTTAGATATTTACCTTCCACAGAAAGATGATATATCCTTGGCATAGGCTTTAGCTTCTTGCTTATCTATTAAAAATTGAAGAGAAACACCATATAAACTTGTGTATTTAAAGTACAAGCTAAGTAAATTAAATCGTATTAACTTACTTGTTTTGACATTATCCCAGTTATCCACTTTAATCCATTTTTGGGTGCTTCCATTTACCTTCTCAAGAGTGTAATCTTGCATTTTTTCACACAGGCCATCAAGTAATTCAACTACTCTTAGCTCACTAGCTCTGTTACGATAAAATTGTATAGTGCAGTCATTAGTTTTCAATAAGAATGAAAGAATAAGAAAGTACATAATCTTGACTTGATTGGAAATATTCTAAACAGATTTTTCTTTGGTTATTATTATACCTGTAATCTATTACCTTTCCTTGACGCTGACCTTTAGAATCCAAGCGATGTCTCATATCCAAATGATTTCTCGGTTTCTCCTATACAATATGAAGACTATTAGACACATATTTATATATCAGAAAAATCGATTAAAAACTTTATCAGATCTTGATCACTAAAGTAGCTAATTTTTAATACAAATACTTATCTAAAGTTATTGGTAATACACTGAAAATGAGCCTTGATGAGGTTAATATATCCCCTTTGTTATCTCCAAGCAAATAAACAATTTGTATTACAATTAGAAGTAAAACAGACTAACATTTGAACTAGTGGAGCTTTTACTAGAGATTTAAAAATAAATAATGAAGCAGGAATAATTTAATCTCATTTTAACACAAGAAAATAATTAGCTATAATGATAAGAATGGCGTGAAATTTTTTTACCTTTAGCATTCCACGCTCCAGCTCTTCCTGCAAATCACGAAAAAAAAGATAATCAATTAACAAGCAAATCAATTTTTTTCTTTTATTCTAATAATAGTGATAAACTTAAAAGAAAAACATAATTTTAATAGGAAAATTTGGGAAGATGTGGATGACTCACAGCGATGGCAGTACAGGCAGTGCATTTATCGTCGATGGAATTGACATTATACGATACACAAAGTATTAAAATTGTAATTATAATAAATTTAACACAAAAATATGCCATTCGATGACCTCTTTCTATCTCTTTTTCTTTCTCTTTCTCTTTCTCTTTCTCTTTCTTGCTCGCGCTGATCCGTCGCTTGCCTACTGTGAATATAAGAGAAGTTCATTCATTTGCTGTCACAATCCAATTAGCAAGCGCCACGTTCACCTAATATGTTGTGGACTTTGACACGTCAGATTACTCCATTTTTTCTTCATATTAATTACTAATTAAGTACTTAGTACTTAAATTGCCACTAATTAAACCCTTTTTTTTTTTAGTAACCTAACCACTTTGGACTCGGAGTCATTTTGACTCCAATGAGATTCGATCCCAAGACCTCTTGGTCTCTGCGGAGTAACCTAACCACTAGGCCAACTATCGATCTCTAATTAAACCCTTCAGTTTATACATGATTATATATATATAATATATATGATACGGGAGGAGAGATGACATACTACTTTTAAAAATACGCTATCAGGTACTAATATATAAATAAAAAATTAAAACAAAACTTCAAGCTCCTCTAAAAGAAAACCGCCGCCACTTGTGGACTATTCTCCACCATCATCAACCCGGCTTGGCTAAGATCCCAAATTAAGAGGTAGAAAATCGAATTACAATTTTTCAAACTTATTTAATAAAAGTATAACTTTTTATTATATTTTTATACAAATTAGTTTTATAACTGTATGAATGCACTGAAAATAGGGTATATAGGGAAAGGGATGCCGTGTGAGTTTTGTGGGTAGTGAGTAATTTGATCTTATACTACTGTATATTAATACAAACTGAATTATTTTTAACCTAATCTCATCATTTTTACATTTTTTCAAACTTATATGATTTAAATATAATTTTTCAAACTTATATTTTTATACAATTCCTACAATGCCATTTTATGACCGTATCAGAGTACCTTGAATATAGGGTATATGGGTTGCAACTATGGTCAGTGGCAAGTATACATGTAAGTAACACTTCACATATATAGACATGGTGTATCAAAAAATCTATTACATCTAATTCTTTTTTTTCCTGTATTTAAAGCACGTTAAATGGATGTTATGGTGTCCCATGGGTTCATTATAAGGGTCGTCAAGGAGATTATTATATTATGTTAGTTTGATGCTCAGTTGTTCAATATTTTCTTGTCACTTGTATACTCATGGTCATGTTTCAGGTAATGGACATGCTCGGACCCGTCTTTGGGATGTCTTGAATTTTTTTGGCCAATCGTAAGTGTGATAATCTTTATGTGTGTTATAATTAAAGAAGGGAGTGCTAAAACCGTGGAAAAGACCTACTACATGTTCAAAACATCAACTAATTCTAACGTGTAGATTCGTCTAGAAACTTTCTATCTGAACCTACCTATTGTGAGCATTCTTCAAATGTCGTAATACATAACCACTTGATTGCCTAAGCCATACGTAATTGCTTCTCGGTAAATCGCTTAGACCCTGAATAATGGATTATTATCCAACAACACTTGAATCTCACAAATCCAAAAATCTGTTGGACCTCTGCCCCGCTCCACGTGGTTAATCGCACTTATGGCCTCATGCGAGTCCACTTCCACCCATATCTCGCTAACTCCCATACCCACCACCATATGAAGTCCCTTGTAAATCGCAACTAATTGTGGGACTACAGCCGAGTAGAACCGGTGTCGCCTAGAGGTGATAAAAATAAGATAAAATAAGCCAGAAAACAATGCACTAATCACCCTAGACAAGCACGGTAATGCAAGTATTACAGGACGTATGCAAGTTTTAATGAAGCAGGAATAATTTAATTTCATTTTAACAAACGGAAATAATTAGCGATAATGATAAGAATGGCGTGAATTTTTTTACCTTTAGCATTCCACGCTCCAGCTCTTCCTGCAAATCACGAAAAAAAGATAAACAATTAACGAGCAAATCAATTTTTTTCTCTTTTATTCTAATAATAGTGATAAACTTAAAAGAAAAAAATAAATTTTAAAGGAAAAATTGAAAAAATGTGGATGACTCACAGCGATGGCAGTACTTTTTTTTTTGTTCCAATACTTGATATATTCAAATAAATGCAAACTAAAATTTAGCCAATCCCCGAAGGGTAGGCTTCTGTTTCTAACAATAAACCTAACCTACTAGAGTTTCCACAAAAATATGGACCAAGAGTGTTGCTAAGAAGCTTACTCTTGGCTACTCCATCGGCTAAACAATTCCTATCTCTACTAATCCATTTAAAGATAGGGTTACAAGTTTCAGAAATGAAATAAATACTTTTAATAACATTACAAATTTTGGGAATATGAATAAAACTGTTAGACTCTAAAGGTAGCATCACTCTTCGGCAGTCACTTTCAATAATCGTCCTTGAGTCTTTCAAATCTCGGGCAATTATGCAAGCTTTAAGTATACCTAGAGCCTCGGCTTCAATTGGAGAATCAACACCTATATCCCAAGCATTGCAATCTAGCACTCTACCAAGATAATCCCTGCTAATACAAGAAATTGCAGCTTTATTATTGTTATAAGCTGCATCACAGTTTATTTTTATAAAGTCTTTAGGTGGGGGTATCCACCTCTTATCACTTTTTACCTTATTAATATTGTTATCTTTCAAATGTGGTTCAATAGAATTTTTTGTATCTTTTGTAATTTCCTTCAGTATAGTGTTTACATCCTTAGGAAAATTACTATTTTTATATTCAGCCCATTCGCTATTAGCCTTTTTAAGGACCATTATAGGGTCAAGTTTCATATGTTTAAACTTATAATCATTTCTAGCCTTCCAAATGTACCAAAGCAGTATACATAGTTTTTCCATACCATGATTGTAAGCTTTTTGATCTTTAAAACCTTCATATATATTTGCCATCCAAGAGTCCATTCTAGTTGAACTCTGGTTGCAAGTATGTAGGTTAAATTCAGAAGCAAGCCAAAGAGCTCTTGTCCATTCACAATTTAGCAATAAATGCTCAGTGTTATCAATCTCAGTGTTACATATGTCACATATTGGAGTTTTAATAGCCTTCTTTTTATACACATTCTCATTAGTAGGTAGTAAGTTTTTAAGGGCCCTCCACATAAAGTTTTTCACTTTAGGGGCTATTTTTAAATTCCACATCAGTTTCCAAAGTTCAGGGGACACTTTGTGTGAAGATGAGGCTTTATTATTATCCTTAGAGTTGTTTTTGACATCTTGGGTCTTTTTTAGTATTTGATAACTCTTTTTGACCGTATATATTCCATCTTGGTCATGTGTCCAACAAGGAATATCTTTTCCTCCCGAGAAGGGGATGAAAGTATTAAGAATTTTATTAGATATCTCAGAATTGTATTCATCCTTGATAATTTTTTCATTCCATTTTCTTTCATTGTTTTTCATAAGGTCCTTTACTGAAATAGCCAAACCCTTTAGAGGTTTTATGACTTCATTTATGTTATTAATCCATTTATCCACATGGATGTTAATAGTAGTACCATCCCCAATTTTCCAATGAATTTCATTTTTAATAATATCTCTACCACTCAATATACTTCTCCAACCCCAAGAGGGTGAGTAGCCTATCTGAGCTTCAAGAAAGGAGCTATTGGGGAAATATTTCCCTTTGAGTGTTTTATACAGTAGAGATTCCTGTTTGTTAATGAGATTCCAAGCCTGTTTGCCCAAAAGGGCTAAGTTCATAAGGTGTAGGTCTCTAAAACCAAGACCACCTGTGTGTTTACTTTTAGTAAGATTATCCCACTTCTCCCAATGTATTTTTTTCTTGCCATTACTTCCCCACCAAAAGGTGGAGATTTGGGAGGTGACGAGGTCACAAATTTTATGAGGTATAAGATATGAAGACATGTAGTAATTAGGTAAGCTTTGTAATACAGATTTAATGAGTATTTCTTTTCCAGCCGAGGAGAGGAAAAGATTTTTCCAATTCTCAGTTTTTTGTAAGGTTTTCTCTACAAGGGAGTTAAGATCTTTTACTTTAGATCTGCTCCATTCTGAAGGTAAGCCTAAATAATTACCAAGATTATTTGTGATAGGCATGTTAAGTTTTTTAGAGTAGAGATTTTGAATAAAGTCTGGTGTGTTAGGACTGAATTTAATACCACATTTATTGAGGTTAAGTTTCATACCAGTGGCTAAGCTGTATTTACTAATGACATCTTTAAAACCTTCAATTTCAATACCATTAGCATTCATAAAAAATATGCTATCATCTGCAAAAAGTAGATGTGTAACAGTAGGGGCAGATTTTGCAATTTTAATACCCTGCATAATACCCTTTTCCTTCTTGTTTTTAATAAGTATAGAAAGGAGTTGGGTGGTGATGCAAAATAAAAGGGGTGATAGGGGGTCTCCTTGGCGCAAACCTCTTTGAGGTTTTTCAATATCAATAGGAGAGCCATTAATAAGGATAGAGTAAGATACTGAGTTAACACACCTCATGATTTTGTTAACCCATTTAGTATTGAAAACCATTTTAATCATTATATCAGTTAGGCAATCCCATTCTACGTTTTCATAAGCTTTTTGTATATCAGTTTTAATAGAGAGGAAATATTTGTTTGTATCTCTTTTATTTTTTATAAAGTTTATAATTTCATGGGCTACCATTGTGTTTTCCTGAATATGCCGTCCTGGTATAAAAGCTGATTGACTTTCGTCAATTAGAAGATTTAATACCGGTTGCAATCTATTTACCAGGATCTTAGCAATTATTTTGTAAATGAAATTAGAACAACTAATGGGCCTGTAATGTTTTATGTTAATGGGTTTGGGGATTTTTGGTATAAGTGAGATGAAGGTTTTATTAATATCATCAAGAGTACCTTCATTATACCAAAAATCGTTTATCACCTTGATAACATCTAATTTAATAATACTCCAGTATTTTTTGTAAAAGATTCCAGGGTAACCATCAGGTCCAGGGGCCTTATTAGCCCCTAGTTCATTAATAGCATTCTCTATTTCCGTAATGCTCAATTTTTTATTAAGATTGTCATTCATCTGTTCAGTAATAATGGGGTGAATAGTATCTAAAATAGGTTCATAATTTCTCATACCCACGGTTTTAAAGATATTATTAAAGTAGTTTTTAATCTCTATTTGAATATCAGTATATTTTTCTACCCATGTATCATTATCAGTGAGTAATCTAGTGATAGTATTAGTTTTCCTTCTTTCTTTAGTAGAGGCATGAAAGTAGGAGGTATTTTTATCACCTCTTATAAGCCACAGATTTCTTGATCTAGAAGCCCAAAAATCTTCTTCTTTTTTCCAAACTTCTTCAATTTTTTTAATAATAGTATTATATTCAATCCAATCAGTGGTCTTGGGGTTATTATAGATCTTTTCAAGTTCTTCAATATATTTGTTAATCATTTTTTTATTGTTTTTGAATTTATCTTTACTCCATTTCGTGAGTAAGATTTTACATTTTTCTAATTTATGGGTGAGGGCATTTCTAAAGAGGCCTTTAGGAGTTTTTTTGAGTTCCCACACTTTTTTAATAATTTCCATACATTCTACTTCTTCAAGCCAGCTGTTTTCAAAGTAAAAGCGCCTATCTTTCTTAATATGATTATCATTTAAAATGAGCACCTGAGGTGAGTGATCAGACCCAATGGCTGGTAATAGTGCAATCCAAGCCGTGGGGTATAAATCACTCCAGTTTTTATTACTAAAAGCTCTATCTATGAAGGATTTAATCATTTCAGAGTTACTACGCTTATTAGTCCAGGAAAACTTACAGCCCCTAGTAATGATTTCATCAAGTTTATGGTGTTTAATAAAACCATTAAACATATTCATGTATTTAGTAATATTATTAATACCTCCTTTCTTATCCGAAGTGTATCTAATATTATTAAAATCACCTATCAGAAGCCAAGGGAAATCATTAGGTGGTTTACAGTTGGTGTAAAGTTTCAAGCATTCCTCTTTATTTTTGTCTAAGGGGGCTCCATAGACAAAAGTAGTATATGATAAGATTCCTTCATCTTTAATAAGGCAGTGTATGTGATTTATAGATTTGTTAATTATCGAAATATCGAAATTATTTTTAACGAAAATAGCTAAACCCCCACTAAGGCCCACGGGTTCCACAGTATCAAGAAGGGTCATATTGATAATTTTCTCTAGTTTTTTAACAGTAAAATAAGTATTCTTAGTTTCAGAAAGGTAAAGTACCTGAGGCTGATATTTAGCAGTCATATCAGCTAGGGTCTGGACTGTCAAGGTGTTGCCAATACCCTGACAGTTCCAGGATAGTTGTATCATTGAGAAGATTGGGGTTGTTCAAGGACAACCCCGCAAACCATATCAGATTGCTCATGTTCCTTCTTCTTACCCGAGTTACTTTTATCATTGATTCCAATATCCCTTATATTCTCCTAATTAATCATCGGAGAGGGACAATTGTCGGCCGGGACCTCAACCTCTTTTGTTTCATTCTTTCTAGCTGCCCAGATAATCTGTTGTCTTTTATCATTAGGTTGTGTTGAGCTGGGATTGATAAGTTTAGAACTTCTATTTTTAATAGATGTTCTATTGATTGATTCTCCAAAGAACTTCTTCTTCATAATGTAGCTGTGTGACCCTTCGATGCACACACTTTCTCTGAAAAGAGCTGTAGTTGTGAAAAAAGTAGGGAAATTGGTTGGTAGAGAGGGTTGGGGAGTGATGAAGCCAATGTTGGTTGGGGATTTTTTGTGTGGTGTTGCATCTTCGGTGGTCGGGGAGGAGTGAGATGAAGGTTCTGATTGAAGAGGTGATTTTTGGGGTTTAGGGTTGTTCAGATTTGACGATTGGGAGTTAGGGGTGTTGAGATTTGGGTTTGACTGAAATGTTGAAGTGGGTAATGGGTTGGGTTTTAAGGTGTTAGGTAAGATGACGTTTGGGCTTTTAATAATTTGAGTTGGGCTAACATAAGACCCAAATATAATATCCTCCATTTGGGCTGGAGGTTTAATATCGTTTGTATTCAGATAGTTAGACGAAGTGGGCCTTATCTTTGCCTTTTCAATTAAAGAGTTCGGTTCGTACATCTTCTCTTTCATATCCATATCAGACAAAAAATTTGCCTCGCCATTATCGTCCTTCTTTCCTTCAGTATCATTCTCAACTAAGAGTCCTTTTCCTTTGTTGTTTGTTTGAGTCGTACCAAATTTGAAAATAGAGCAAGTGGTACTATCTCCGTTACCGTTATCGTTACCGTTACTGAGTTGATTGCTGAGTTCGTTGTTCACTTGTGAAACCGAGTTGTTAACAATTTGATCAATTGCTGGTAATTTCTTTGAGACCAACTTGAGATTGATGTTTTTCCTTTTGTTATTGTTGATTTTTGGTGTTTTCTGTGTGTTGATTGGGGTTGGGCCTCTAGTAGAGGTTTTGATCCAAGCACCTAATTTAGGCGTAAGTTTAGGGTTTTGACACCTGAAATTCTTGTTAATTTCTTCATGGCCAAACAGACCACATCCATAGCAAACTTGACCAATATTTTCATAGGTAAATTTGATCCATGAAGCCTTGTTTTCTGTTTCCCAGTAGTTGATACCCGAGCATAATGGGGTTGTTAATTTCCAATCGATTTGCACCTTAGTAACTGAGTTTTCGTCTATATTGATCTCTTCTGGTAGGATAATCTCATGGACTTTTCCAAAATATTGCATCATTTTATCAATACAGTGTTTGGTTAAGAGAGTAACAGGTATACCTCTTAGTTGTAGCCATACTGTAGTGTGAGTGACTCTATTATCTTCCGCATTTTTGTATTCTTTTACTGCAAGGTGTTTACCTTGCAATGTCCATGGTCTTTGTTCCCAAACCTTTTTGATATCTGCTTCATTCTTGAATTTGATGATGAAGGTGTTTGGAGCATATCTTTCAGCTTCAACTTGTTCTTGTAAAGACCAGTACTTATTGATATGATTTTTAATAAACAGGTTGTTAACCTTGTCAGTTGAGAGTAATCTGACTACTAGTTTGAAATCTTTGGCTTGTTTGTATTTTGGATTGTTAACAGGTGTGATGGTAAGAGCATCATTTCTTGCTAAAGGATGAGATGGAGCATAGAAGTCCATTGCGAAGAGGAAGAAGAGGGAAGGAAGGAGATGAGGTTTAGAGATTTAGTGTTTGTGATGAATTTGTTGGGGAAAAACACTAGATCAAAGTAGGAATCACCCAAAATTTAGAGATTTTGGATGATAATAGGTAAAGGTAAAAGCTGTGTAAATGTTTAAGGAAAGGTTATGAAAATTTGAGGAGAGAGGGAGGAGAGAATTTCATAATGAAAATTTGTGCATTTATCGTCGATTGGATTGACATTATACGATATACAAAGTATTGAAATTGTTACTATAATTAATTTAACAAGAAAATATGCCATTCGATGACCTCTTTCTATCTCTTTCTCTTTATCTTTCTTGCTCGCGCTGATCCGTCGCTTGCCTAAGTTCATTCATTTGCTGTCACAATCCAATTATCAAGCGCCACGTTTACCTAATATGTTGTGGACTTTGACACGTCAGATTACTCTTCTGCTTCTTCATATTATTTACTAAATGAACCCTTTATTTTATACTTTATTATTAATATATATTTTAATACAATGGAGGTCCTAAAACCATAGAAAAAACTTATTTGAAGTTAAAATTTTCTCAAATGATTTTTAACAATGTATAATAAGGCAAGGTGGCAACTGCACCACTACCAAAGTGAAGGAATACTAGAAAATTATAAAGAAACAAAATGTTCTCTCTCGTAATAACCTCTCTCTCAAACATAAACTTAACCATCACTCAATGAGCCAAAATCTTGAGTGATTCCTTACAATCTAGTGTTATTTCCTACAAAATCCTCTTAAATACTAGATTTCCTGCTCTTATACACTTTCATTCCTCTGTTTTCTTCCTTCTTTTCACCTTTCAGTATAGAAATCACCATGAATTTCTATGCTTCATCTCATCTTCTCGCTAAAAACAATCATCTCGTAATCACTCCGGATGAAACCTCTAAATACAGGGTAGCTAATGAACACAAGCTCCTTGTTAAACTGTTACACAGAGAAAAGTTTAATCATATCTTTATAAAAAACCATGTTAACAAATATTGGGAACTCAAGAAACAAGCTGAAGTTGAAAGATGTGGTGATAATACCTACATTATCAAATTTGGGACATTGGAAGATAAAGAGAAAGTCTGGAACCAAAGGCCTTGGACTGTCCAAGGAAAGCACCTTGCAATCAACAAATACGAAAATGGAGATAGAAAGGAAGTTAAAAACGTAACTGTATGGATGCAATTATCACATATTCCTGCAAAGCTGTTAACAATCAACTGTTGATGTCTCCCTATTTGTCATGAATTAATCCTACTTGGAGACATCATTTTAGTTGTATTTATTAGTTTATATGTCGATTTTCACATGATTTAGTACACTTTCCTATTTTGTGTCTTGAATTAATTATTTATTATTTTTAGAGTATATTGGGTTTAATTATTTATTTAGTGTGAAGCTTTAGAGATATATGGTAATTAATTAGAGTCCAATTCAATTCTAAGAGCTAAAGAAAAGAAGATAAACATGGAAATTGAAGATAAGAAAACAAAAGCTAAAAATATGGAAAAGGAAAAGCTACCATAAATTTGAATTTCACCACATACGACCACAAATCAGCTTGTATCTCAATATCGGTGAAGAATTTGGAAGAACGCTCAAGATCAAAGTTGAATATCTTTCCGAGACGATGAATTTAGACTACTCATACGCGTCAAACGGATAAGAATTGAAGCTGTTAGGACCAAAACAAAAACGGGGCTGATTCCATATTTTAGGGTTACGAAATTGAGTTGGGCTAGGAGTCCAATACTTACCTCCTCCTTCAAGAAAACGAATTAGGTCTTCCTATACACTATAAATACAACCTCTTATCAGAAGAAAATCATCCTTGGCAAAATCTTAAGCCAAGAGGAAGCTGCAACACAAGAGAAGAAGTCTGGAGGAGCTAAACACCATATTATGACTTCTCCAACCTTTAAATTTGTAATTTCTTTCTTTTCTTTCTCTTGTATGAACTAATTTACTTTTAGCTTGAGATTTAGCATATATGTATGAACCCTAGTTTTTCTATTTGATTTGGGATACTACGGTGTTTAATTAGAATTCATGTTTCATGTTCTGCTTATGTGTTTTGATTTATTGTCTGTTTTCCTTTCGGTGCGCAACATATAGGATTACCTTAATAGTAGTTAGATGATCACCTTAGCTGGGTGTCTAATTATTGAAACACCACATAACGTCTAGAATAAGGTTTAGACTTGACAAATCAACCTAACTAGATAATCATTAGGGTACGTTTTCACCGCTATCATCATGTTTGGAATTGAATTGCTTAGGGCCTTGGTGGCGCTTGACAACCCTAGGTTTAGGCTGCCTCATGATGTGTCTGTAGCCCCTTTAGTCGCTCTCAAGGTCTAAGGTATGGGAATTTAGAATCCTGATTATTTCATATCACATTGATTCACCCTTAGACAATAGAATAACCAAAACTAGTGGGGATTACTTGCTAATATCTCGAGCTAAACTCTCATACTACTTGCTTCTCTCTTTTATTTAATTTTTTGTCTTTTACTTTCTTAGTTTAATTTTTGAGTTTTTCAAGCAACACAAATCTCTTTTCTTTTATTTTCCTGCGTATTATTTGTTCTAGCTTTTTAATATCTGAACATGAATATTTGCATAAGTTCTTCTTAAACTTCATAGTCTCTGAGGAACGAATTCTACTTATTCATTAAAACTTGCATACGTCCTGTATGCTTGCAGAATCGTGCTAGCCTAGGGTGTTTATTTGCACTTATTAATCTATTATTTTATAACACCTTAGGCGACACCAACTGTGTAGAAAAAATGTTTAGCTATTTTGGTCAAGTTCACGCTATTGAGTTACGAGCTTCATTAGAAATCGATGATACTTCAATAACTAGAATTAGAGTTGATTGGGACATTTGAAACCCATTAATAGATGGAATCAATTACTGGGAAAACAAATTTAAAAAACCGAGTTGGATAAAGTTCAAATACAAAAACATAGGTCAAGTATGCTATGGGTGTGGGATCTTTGGTCACGAAGAATCTAAATGCAAAAACCCTAAAGTCTTTCCTAAAATCGGAGCCTGGGTTAAGATTTCAAATCGAGGCCCAACCCAGAAGTTTGTACTCAAACCAGTAAAAGAAAACATAATTTTTAACAAAAACTCAGAAGAAATTCAGAATCAAGAGATGAAACTTCAAGAACCTTTACTTCAAATCGTTCAAGGATACAACTCGGTAAGAAAGGTAGTGAGTGAACCCCGTAATTGAGCTGTTAACGGCGTAAAAAATAACGACTATATTTTTGAATTTGGTACGAAAGAAGGTACGCAGATGAGACAAGATAGCAGTAGTGGTGCAATGAAGAATAAGGACGATGAAGGTGGAACGAGCGGTGGTAGTGGGAGAGGTATGAAAGAGAAAGAAAATATTTTGTCGTTTTATTATGAAAAAGAAGAAAGACTTGCCAAGCTGGCAAGTCAAATGTTATCCAAGTTGAACTCTCCTCCAGCCCAAGACGATGGGATCCAATTTGGAACTTTTAAAAGCCCAACTACAAAAATTAAAAGCCCAAACATTATATTCTCACCGAATATCTCTAGCAAAAGCCCAAATATCTCAAGTCCAAATAACAAAACAATAAGAACAAAACAAGATCAAAATATTTTATCTGAAATTCCTCAAATTGAAAAGAACCCTAACTCACCCTTCACCCCTGCTTTCAGTGGCTACCATAGTACCAACCCCACTCAATCTTATACAGATACTTTCTCAACCCCTCAACTTAATAACCCATACTATATCCCATCTATTACACAAAACCTTTTCAAGAATTGCAGCACCGAGAAACAATTTAATAAGAATAAAGCAACGAAAAAAGAGTATGAAGAATCAACAAGAAGACAATCTGTTAAGTTAAGAAATCTTAGAATGAGGAATTACATAGTCACTCAAGTGAATATGAAGAGACAAAAAACCTTATGGAATTACAAAATAGAGAATAAAGAGGAGATGAGTAAGAAAGAAGAAGAAGCTAAAAGTATTATGAATAGTGAAGCTGAAGAGGTTATGGAGGATAACACAGGTATAAGTGAGCTAGATAGTCATTCTGATGGAGAAGAGGAAGGAGAGCTACACTATCAGGAGGAGACTAATGAGGTTTGCGGGGTTGACCTAAATCAACCCCACGAGGATCAATGATACAAACAGCCTGGAACTGTCAAGGAATTGGCTCATCCTTGACAGTCCAGACCCTATCTGGTATTGTTAGAAAATATCAGACTCAGGTATTATTCCTCTCTGAAACTATAAATAATTATAACTCCGTTAAGAAATTGGAAAAGATTTTGAATATGAAACTCATCGAGACTGTTGAACTTATAGGCCTTAGTGGGGGTTTGGAAAATTTTACAAAAATTGATATAATTAGTAAAACAAGTAATCATATACATTGTAAACTTAATGATGGTAAAAACGATTTCTATATAACATTTGTGTATGGTGCACCTACTGATCAATTTAAACAAGCTTGCTTGGATCTTTATAGTAGTTGTAAACCTCGTAATAATGAACCTTGGAACTTAATAGGTTTTTTAACAACATTATAAATATATCTGATAAGAAAGGGGGTGATGATAAATATAATAAAAATATGAAACAATTTAATGGTTTCATAAAACATCAAAAACTTGAGGAAATTATTCAAAAAGGGTGTAAGTATTCCTGGACTAATAATAGAAGTAATGGAGAGATGATTAAAACACTTATAGACAGGGTTTTTGTAATGAAAATCGGGGTTTATTATTCCATACTACTTGGATTGCCTTATTACCTGCAGTAGGGTCTGATCATTCCCCTTAAGTGCTAATTATGAAAGATAGTCATATTAATAAAGATAGAAGATTTTACTTTGAAAATCATTAGACTGAGGAAAATGAATGCCTTGATATTATTAAAAAAGTTTGGAAAACTAAGAATTATAGTTATGGCACTTATAGAAATGCTTTAAATAATAAATTAAAAAAATGTAGTAGGTTATTAACTTACTGGAGTAAGAACAAGTTTAATAATAGCATGAGAAATATTGATTACAAAATGAACAAGTTGGAAGAAATATATAATGATCCTAATAGTAATAATTGGGATGAGTACCACTCGATTATAAAAGATATTGAAATTTTGTGGAAGAAAGAGAAAGATTTTTTGGGCTAGTAGATCTAGGGTCTTCTTGCTTAAGAAGGGTGACAAAAACACCTCTTTCTTTCACGCAGCTATGAAAGAGAGAAGAAAAATTAATAAAATTGAACGTATTACTAAAGAAGATGGTACTTGGATAGAATTTTTTTCTGATATTCAAGATGAACTTTAATAATAATTTTAAAACCATTGGTAAAAGAGACTTTAGATCTATAGCTGAGCTTATACTCCGAAGGTTAATAACAATATGAATATCAGTTTGAATGCACCTCTTCGTATAGAGGAAATTATAGATGGACTGGGACTTAATACATCTCCTGATTCTGATGGTTATCCATCAATGTTTTATAAGAAATATTGGGAATTTATAAAAGGAGATGTAATAAAACTAATTAATAATTTTTGGTATAATGGAGGGAGTTTAGAAGAATTAAATCATACTTTTATCTCCCTAATACCTAAAATACCTATCCCTATAAATATAAAACACATTCGACCTATTAGTTGTTCTAACTTTATTTACAAAATTATAGCTAAAGTGCTTGTTAATAGATTGCAACCGGTAATGGACGTTATAATTGATGAAAATCAATCGGTGTTTATACGTAGAAGGCATATCCAAGATAATACGATGGTAGCGCATGAAATTATAACTTATATTAAGGAACAAAGAAAAACTAAAACCCATTATTTAACTACCAAAGCAGATATACAAAAAGCTTATGAAAATGTAGAATGAGATTTTTTAGAAGAAATGATGAGAAAAATGGGTTTTAGCGAAGGTTGGATTAGTAAAAGAGGAATATACAAATTAAGGCCCAACTAACACCAAGATTATTTTTTAAAGCCTAGTTAGAAAATAGTTCTAACTAAGGCCTAATTTCAAATTCTGGTTGGATATTTGCCAATCTTACCCTTTTCATTTTTCTTTTTTTTTTCAGAAATTCGTTTTTTAATATTTCCATTCTTTACATTTAGCTAATGGGTCCGTACCTATAGGTACGGACCTATATTAGATTTTCGTACAAAGGGCTATACCAAAGTTCGTTCTTCTTATAAATTCATACTTATTAAGTCAAGATGTGTCCATTATCCACGAGGGGCTGTACCCTAGGGATCGTACGCTTATGAATAATTTTTTAAGTCCTTTGTCCAAGTATATATCCAATCCTATACCATAGGGGTTGTACCTTTTAAGACAATTTTAAGGCTTTTTCTTTTAAAAACTTGACTGAAATGGGCTGGTCCATGGCTCTAAAAAAATTGACTGAAATGGCTGGACCATGGGTAGGGCTGGACCATGATGGGGGGGGGGGGGGGCTGGACCATGATGGGGACTGATCCAAGAATGATCAAACTTCTTTTTACCAGGCTGGATTCATGGCCCAAAGGGGCTGGAGCACGGCCCAAAGGGACTGGAGCACGGCCCAAAGGGACTGGACTGGTGGTTGCGCGAGATCAGGGACTGGAGCACGGCCCAAAGGGCTGGATCTGCAGCACAGTGGAGTGGTGGAGCAGATCTGAAACATGAAACGCTGGAGGAGCAGATCTGGAAAGCTGGTGTTGATGCGCTTCAGTGGCTTCTGTCGCGCGAGAGGGAGAGCTGCTGGTGGTGCTCGTGTACAGCAGCGCTTGGGTTTTTGCTGCAGATCCGTCGCGCGTGGTGGCTCTGCTTCGTTCGAGGTCGATGAGTGGCGTGGGTCTCCTCGATGATTCGTGGGGGCGGCGAGATCTGGTGGAGCGGCGGAGGTGGAAGGTGAGCGCAGGAGGAGCTCCGTCACAGGAAGGTGGAGCAGATCTGGTGCTATGGCGGTCCACGGTGGGGTACTGCTGTGGTGGTGCTGGTACAGACTGGCCAGCGAGAAGGAGGGCCACGGTGGGGTACTGCAGGAGAGAAGATGGGTGGTGGTGGCGGTTTTACAGTAGCAGGGTGCGGGGAAGGTGGGCATCGGTGGGGTGGGGTGAAGAAGAAAGAGGGAGTGGGCGGCAGAGAGAAACCAAACCCTATATGGGACTTTTGTTTTGGGTCAAATGATTTTAGTGTATATAAGAGGGGTAGGGGTGGGTTTTTGGTCTTTTTCCCCCTCTTTAGTTAGAGTGTAATGGGTAATTAGGGGTTGGGCCTTATTTTGTTAATCTCATGTTGTGTAGGCTTTAAATCCTAAATCCCCCTTAGTAAAATCATGAGGTGTGTAACCTCAGTCACATACTCTTACTAATTAAATGGTTCTCCCATTAAAATTGATAATCCTCAAAGAGGATTCCGACAAGGCGACCCCTTGTCGCCATTCCTCTTTTGTATGGTGACTCAGATGTTATTTATCTTGATAGCCAATAAAAAAAAGGAAAAAAATTATGAATGGTATAAAAATAGCGAAAATGGCCCCTACAGTAACCCACTTACTTTCGCTGATGATAATATCTTTTTTATGAAAGCTAATGCGGAAGAAATTGAAGGTTTCAATGATGTTATCAATAAGTATAGTTATGCTACAGGTATGAAACTCAATTTGAATAAATGTGGAGTTAAATTTAGCCCAAATACTCCTGATTTTATTCAAAAGGTCTTAACTAGAAAATTAAATATGCCTATTACTAATAACCTTGGTAATTACTTGGGATTACCTACTGAATAGGGAAGATCTAAAGTTAAAGACCTTAACATTTTAGTAGAAAGAACATTAAAAAGAATTGTGAATTGGAAAAACTTATACCTTAATTTAGCAGGTAAAGAAATACTAATAAAATCAGTTTTGCAAAGCTTGCCAAATTATTTCATGTCCTCGTATATTATCCCTAAAAGAATATGTGATCTAATATCATCTCAAATCTCAAATTTTTGTTGGGGTAGCAATGGTAATAATAAAATTCACTGGGGTAACTAGGACTCCATTACTAAAAGCAAAAGTAGTGGATGACTGGGTTTTCGAGACCTTTACCTTATGAATTTGGCTCTTCTTAGTAAACAAGCTTGGAATATATGTAATAATAACAACACGCTATTATACAAGGTTCTAAAAGGAAAGTACTCCCCTCTTGAATCTTTTATGGAAGCTAAAATTGGTAGTAAACCTTCTTGGGGTTGGAGAAGCTTAATGAGTTGGAGAAATATTATAAAGGAGGATATAAAATGGAAAATTGGTAATGGGTATACTATTAATATTCACACTGATAAATGGATAAATGGATATGATGAGATTATTAAACCTAGTAGGAAGGATATTGAAAAAGTCAATGACCTTATTATTAACAATGAGAGAAAATGGAATATTGAACTTATTAGAAGTGCTTATCCTGAAGAGGTGGCAACTTCTATATTTAATACTTTTTTACCTTTATTAGGAGGTAAGGATATGCCTTGTTGGATTCATGATAAATATGAGAACTTTTCGGTTAAAAAGTGTTATCAAATTTTGAAGAATAAAAAAGAGGAAAATGAGAATAAAAGTAGCAAAAACCAAGCTACTTCCTCTCATATAGTTGATGCTTCTGTGTGGAAACTAATTTGAGTTTAAAAGTGACTCCAAAAATTAAAAAAATTATGTGGAAAATAGTAAAAAGTCTTCTCCCTACCAATGAGAATGTGTATAAACGTAAAGTAATATCAAATCCTATATGTGATATATGTCATAAAGATACGGAAAATATAGAACATATGTTACTAAATTGTGATTGGGTTAAAGCTATTTGGTTTGCTTCTCCCTTAAATCTGTTAACTTGCAACCAATCTACTCTAAATAGATTTGTGGATGGCAAGTTTAACTAATAAAGGGAAGGAGGCAAAACTTAGTAACAAATTTATGATGGAACAAGTTTGTACTATTCTTTGGCATATATGGAAGGAAAGGTGCGCTTATAAATTCAAAAATAGAAAAATTTACCCTATGAGAATATTACTAAACGCGAAAAAATAATGGGAAGAGTACCAAAACATAAATTATCCTAATGATGTTATACGTATACTGAATGATAATATGAACAATAAAAACAAGAAGGATAATACAAGCCCAAACGCGAATACTAATGATAGTAGCGAGGTTATAAATAGTGAGAATAATAGTAAGAAAGATATGAATTGGATTCCTTCACCAAATAACTGTATCAAAATAAATTGTGATGCAGCAATTGATATTAATAAACGTGCTATTTCTTGTGTTGCTAAGGATTCAACAGGAAGGGTAATTGATTGCAAAGCATGGGAGATTGCAGCTGAAAGTTCGAAGGAAGCAGAACCTCTGGGGATTTTAAAAGCTTGTCTTTTAGCTCGTGATTATGCTCCTCAAAGTGTGATTATCGAGAATGATTGTCTCCAAGTTATGCTTCCCTTAGAAAATAGGCTTCCTATCATTTCTCCCATTATTTGTAATGTTATTAAAAGTATTTTTTAGTTTCTGAGAATTGTAACCCTATATTTCAATGAATTAATCGTAATAGGAATAAGCTAGCTGACGGGGTAGCCAAGCATAAGCTTAGTGGCAACATGCAAGGCTCGTGTTTAGACACGTACCCGAGTAGGCTAGTTGAGATGATTAAGGATGAAACTGTTCCTTCGGGAGTTGGGTGACTTTTGTAATAACTTTTATTCTATTTAAGTAAGGTTTGGAACAAAAAAACCTACTACATGTTCAAAACATCAACTGATTATGACGTGAAGATTCGCCTAAAAACTTTCCATCCGAACCTACCACTTGTGAGCATTCTTCTAATGTTGTTCGGAGGATCAACGAGAGATACATAACCACTTGATTGCCTAATCCTTAACCTCCCTAACCAATCAACACACTCATTTGCTTCTCTATAAATCCCTTTGACTCTGAACAATGGATTATTATCCAACAACTCTCGAATCTCATCAATCCAAAAAGTCGATAAACCTCTGCCCGCTGTACGTGGTTAGTCGCACTTATGGCCTCCTGCGAGTCCATGATGTCTCCCGATTTGTTCTAATTATTAGCCCTCTGGAGACATCCTTTTAGGTGAATAAATGACTTATTTGATAGACTTTTAGGCTTAATTGATCATATTGCACTTCCTCCCCTTGGAAATTAACTATTTGCAGAATCTGAGCTTTTGTGCGTAAATTTGACTATTTTTAATGCAAAGTTAATTGGTTCTTGAATTTCATGAAAGATCAATCCAAGGAGAAAAAGTGAAAATAAAGTCTTAGTGTATTTTAGAGTGTTAGTAAATGAATTTTTACTCGAGTTTCTATCTTTAGAGTACGCTTTCCTATTTCGTTTTCTTGAATTATTGATTTATTCTTTTTAAGCATATGCGGTTTAATTATTTATTTAATGTGAAACTTTAAAAGATATATGGTAATTACTTAGAGACCAAGTCAAGATAAAGGATTAAAGGAAAGAAGATTTATGGAAATAAGAAGATTTAGGAAAGATATATTCAAAGAAGGAAAAGATAAAGCTGCCTTGTGAATCTGAAATTCCAGCCACGTTTTAAAGATTAATTCATAACTAAATATTGGCAAGGATTCTGGACGAGTGGTTTGCACCAATAGAAAGCTCTTTCCAAGACAAGCAGTTTCATATATTGGAACTTCTCAAACGGATAAGTATTGAAAAAGATATGACCAACTCAAATCAGCAGCAAAATCTTACCTTTCCTAGAATTTAGGGCTACGAATTTAAGAGTCTTTAACTTGTCTTCCACTCCAAGCAAATTCGACCTAGGGTCCTCCAACACCTATAAATACACCCCTTAACCTCCTACTTTCACACACTTCAGAGAATTAAACAAGAGGCTTAAGGTTTTCAAGTCAGAGCATGAAGGAGAGAAGAAGCTAGAAGCTGGAGGAATCCTGTTCTTCCAACAATAGTCATTCAACCCTTTAGGTTATTTATTTCTTTCTTGTAATTGAACATGAATTCCTTTTCTTTTATGTTAGTATGTAATTTTATTATGAGCTAAATTTCTTTATACTTGAGAATCGAATTAAAGGGATGAACCTTAATTAATTAATCTATGTTTTAAATTTGGGATTGTTTAGATTTAAATAGGATTGAGTTTTATATATTGGATATTACTTTGTTTTCATTACTAATTTTTTTCCGCGCAACTAGAATTAGCTGTTAGTATTTGGGCTATTCACTTTAGTGGCGAAGTGATCATCCGACAGGGGGGGTTTGAATACAGATCTAGGTAATACCCGTGTAATGTCCGTTATTGACCAACAGGCTTAACTAGTTACATAGCCAAAGAGGTAAAATCATATCATCCGAAGAGCCAGATTCGACCATACAGGTGTTTATGATACTTTAGGATAGCTTCTAGGTCCACCCGACAGGGGGCTAGGAGATATTAGAGTCCCGACTAATATACTAATTCCAATTCTACCCTTAAACATAGCATAGATTATATTGGTTAAGAGGATTCATTGCGAGACTCAAGTATCTCTCTTATCTGAAGTTAGTCTTTTATTTGCTTTATTTCCTTTCTGTTAATTTAATTTTAGTCTTTACTTTATTTGCATCTTTTAATTTACAAAAACCAAACAAAAATTATTATCTTTTATTTTCTGTTTAGCAATTATTCTTACTACTTGATTAATATTTGGGTTGAACCTAATCCGTCCCTGAGAACGAACTTGATTATCATATATTACTTGGGACAACCGTACACTTGCGGTTAAGTGGTTCCTTTATTTTTGCACTTGATTTTATAACACCCTAGGACACACCAAGTTTTTGGCGCCGCTGCCTGGGACGGTAGCTTGTGACCCTGGTGTTAATCTTTTAGTAGTCTAATTGTTAGTTTAGTTTTAGTTTTATTTTTCAGTTTTACGCTTTGGGTTTTCTTTCTTTCTCAGGATTACAGGTTTTGGTTTATGCGTGAAGATATCGTGATTCTTGCAAATCCCGAAAACCTAGTTCGAGAAGCAAATAAAATAAAGAGAGAAGCTAAAGCAAAAGAGTTAGAGGAGCAATTAGCAAGAGAAACAATGGCTGAAAACCAAGTTGGAAATCAACAACTCAACCCTCCTGCTGCTCCCCCAGCTCAAAACAATGATCCGTGGTTCATCAATGGCCCTGAAGAAGCTCCATTCCGAGCTCCTGCCCTCGGAATTGGCCCTGCAAATATTAATGTCGAGAGATTCAGACCCGATCCTGGTATGTTATCTCAGTTTCAAAGTTATGGCAATTTCCGAGGAGCACCTACCGAAGATCCAATCCGTGTTGTACAGAAGTTCATGCAAATTTGCGATATACTACGCAAGGAGTAACTAAAGAGCAAATGTATTTTGCTCATTTTAGATACTTTGTTATTGATGGAGCAAGTGAGTGGCATGATTCTCAAGAACCCAGAACAATTACAACATGGGACGCATTACAAATTGCGTTCTTCGATAGATACTACCCAGCGAACATGAGATTAGATGCGCAAGTTGAAATAACGTCATTCAAACAAGAGGAAGACGAGACTTTGGGTAGAAGTTGGAAGAGATTTCAGATTTGCTTAAGAAGAGTCCCTGATCATGGCCTCACAGAAATTCAATAGATGAAGATATTTTACCGAGGACTTGATGGCTCTTCGAAAAAGGATCTAGACTTACTTTGTGGTGGTGTATTCCTACAGGTACAACCTGTCCATGCTAAGATTATTTTGAATAGAACTGTAACGAATGAACTAGGTTGGAACACCGTAAGAACACCTGTCCGTGGCGGAAATATTGCACTGATTGAAGAAAATTTCACCGCCATAGAAAACAAACTCGAACAACAACTGAAACAGCTTACTCTAGCAGTTACAAAAAGTGTTACTAGTAGAAGAGCAGATGTTAATGTTACACAAGAAGTTTATGGATGTTCTAACTGCGGTACACAAGATCATGATTGGGAGACCTGTCAAAATAATCCAGAATCCGTAATGTTTGTTTCCAACCGAGGAAATTATAACTCAAGTGGTCAAGGTTATCAACCGAATAGAAACTATCCGGGTTTCCAATATTCAAATCCAAATGGGGCTGCTAATCCAACCTATGCACATCAACCACGTCCCCAAGGAAACAACTTTCAACCAAGACCTCAGAACAACTACCAAGGTGGACAAGCATACGTAAATCAAGCTCAGAGACAACCTCCTCAAGATGCTTATGCCGAAACCATGAACAATAAAGCTTTACCTGCTCAACCTCAAGAAGGTGCATTAGATGTTCAGCAAACCTTGACAACATTAATCAACATTCAACAATCTACCACCGCAGCACTTAAATTGATGGAAACTCAGATGGCTCAGATAAATAAGCAATTAAATCAATGTCAGCAAGGACAATTACCAAGTGACACTGAAGAACCTAAGCAAATAGAAGATTGTAATGCAGTAACACTTCGAAGTGGTAAGAAGCTCACTCCACCTCCTTTTCCCGTGATGAAAGAAAAAGAAACATCTGTGAAAGAGAAACCGGTAAAAGATGTGGAAGAGAAAGAAAATGAACCTGAAATAATTGAAGTGGAGAAGATTCCGGAAAAGCCAAAATCCAAAGATGTTACAGAAACCCGACCTCCTCCACCTTTTCCTTCCAGAGTTCAGAAGAAAGGAGACATGGCAGAATACCAAAATTTCTTGAATATGGTACGTGGTCTCAATATTAACGTTCTGTTCTTAGATGCTATACGCGATGTTCCGAAGTACGTTAAATTTCTGAAAAGAGCCATTACCAACAAGAGACCATACCGTGAGAATGAGATGATAGGATTGCCAGAAGAATGTAGCGCTATATGCCAAAGTAAGTTGCCACCTAAACTACTTGATCCTGGGAGTTTCACAATTCCTATTTCTATTGGTAATGAGTGGCAAGGGAAAGCTTTGTGTGACTTGGGAGCGAGTATCAATTTGATTCCCAAGTCAATTTTCGAAAAACTGAAGCTAGGAAACGCTAGACCAACTTCCATGATCCTACAAATGGCCGATAGATCCCTCGCACATCCAGAGGGACGAATCGAAGATGTCCTCGTCAAGGCAGGTACGTTAATTTTTCCAGTTGATTTTGTAATTCTTGAATACGACGCGGATAGGAATGTCCCCATCATCTTGGGTCGACCATTCCTAGCCACGGGGTGTACTGTTATTGATGTAGAAAACAGCGAATTAACCATGCGAATCCAAGACGAGACGGTAAAGTTCAACGTGTTTAGGGCCATGAAGTTTCCAGATATTCCTGAAGAGTGTTTCCGAATGGATGTACTCGATTTAACTACGCAAGAAACGTTTGATTGTATGAATTTTAATGATATCTTGCAAGCAGCCCTAACACTTGACTTACCGGAATTGATGGAAGAACTAACCGAAACCGTAGCTGCTTTGAATTTCGGAACCATGAAACATAGGCATCTCGCCTATGAGCCAGTCTGAGAGCCTGGGGAGATCGCACCAAAAAAGAAACCATCTATCGAGTCTCCCCCACAACTAGAAGAAAAACCGCTTCCGTCACACTTGAGGTATGCGTATTTAGGTACTAACAACACTCTACCTGTTATTGTTTCAGCTACTTTAACATGTCCTCAAGAAGACAAACTGTTGCGCATACTGAGAGCTAATAAAGAGGCGATTGGTTGGACTATTGCTGACATCAAAGGTATTAGTCCTTCTTATTTCCAACACAAAATCATTCTAGACGATGAAAACGCGCGCTCAGTTGAAGGACAAAGAAGATTGATGCCAGCTATGAAGGAAGTGGTGAAGAAAGAGGTTATCAAGTTGCTAGACGCGGGAATCATCTACCCAATAGCTAGTAGCGAATGGGTGAGTCCAGTTCAATGCGTACCAAAGAAGGGTGGTATCACTACCATCTTGAACGAGCAGAATGAAGCCATTCTCTCAAGAACCGTTGTTGGTTGGAGAGTGTGTATGGACTATCGAAAGTTGAACAAGGCCACCAGAAAAGATCACTTCCCTCTTCCGTTTATTGATCAGATGTTAGACAAGCTAGCTGGTAGAGAATATTATTTCTTTTTGGATGGATATTCAGGATACAATCAGATTTATGTAGATCCAAAAGACCAACACAAGACAACCTTTACTTGTCCTTTTGGTACCTTTGCCTTCCGAAGGATGCCATTCGGATTATGTAATGCACCTGCTACTTTTCAAAGATGTATGATGGCAATCTTCTAGGATATGATTGATGACTTCCTTGAGGTATTTATGGATGACTTTTCTGTGTTTTGTGATAACTTTGAGGAGTATTTACGGAACTTGGAGAAGGTATTGATTAGATGCAAGGAGACGGATTTGGTTTTGAACTGGGAGAAGTGTCACTTTATGGTTCGAGAGGGTATAGTGTTGGGTCACAAGGTTTCAAGTGCTGGTTTGGAAGTTGATCGTGCGAAGATTGAAGTAATCAAGACTCTTCCCCCTCCTATTTCTGTAAAAGGGGTAAGAAGCTTTTTGGGTCATGCTGGTTTTTACCGACGTTTTATCAAGGACTTCTCCAAAATCTCTAAGCCATTGTGCAACTTACTTGAGAAGGACACCAAATTCCTTTTTGATGAAGCTTGCATAAAGGCATTCAAAGAGATTAAAGAGAAGCTTCTTTCTGCACCTATTGTATTACCCCCTGATTGGAAGATTCTGTTTGAGATTATGTGTGATGCTACTGATCTTGCGATGGGTGCTGTTCTGGGTCAAAGAAGAAAAGGTATTTCACTCCATCTACTACGCTAGTAAAACCTTCACAAGTGCTCAAATTAATTATACCGTAACTGAGAAGGAATTACTAGCTGTTGTGTATGCATTCGACAAATTTCGTTCCTACCTCCTTGGGGCGAAAGTTGTTGTGTTTACCGACCATTCTGCGATTAAATACCTTATGGAGAAGAAAGATGCGAAGGCGAGGTTGATTAGATGGGTTTTACTGTTCCAAGAGTTCGATTTAGAGATTCGGGATAGAAAGGGTTGTGATAATCAGATTGCTGATCATTTGTCGCGTCTTGAAGGTTCTGAGTCTAATGGAGGACCTGAGTTGGTAAGAGAAGAGTTTCCTGACGAGAGTTTGTTTTCAATTTATTCATTAGAAACTCCTTGGTATGCGGATATAGCAAATCTTATTGTGAGTGGTTCTTTTCCTCAAGGAGCTACCTCACAAGAGAAAAAGAGACTAGCTCATCGAGCTAAACAATTCTTTTGGGAGGACCCCTTCCTCTACAAAACATGCAGTGATCAGATGGTGAGAAGATGCATACCAGATAAGGAAATTTTGTCCATTGTTGCAGGTTGTCATGATTCACCGTACGGAGGACACTTCAAAGGAGATCGTACAGCTGCAAAGGTACAACAATCCGGTCTTTATTGGCCTACTTTACATAAGGATTGTCATGAGTATGTCAAGAAATGTCATAGATGCCAGTTTACTGGTAATATATCTAAGAGAGATGAGATGCCGCGTAATAATGTTCTTGAAGTTGAAATATTCGATGTATGGGGTATTGATTTTATAGGTCCTTTTGTACCATCTAACGGAAACCTATACATCCTACTAGCTGTTGATTACGTGTCTAAATGGGTAGAGGCGGTAGCTCTACCAACTAACGATTCGCGAGTAGTGATTAAATTCTTAAAGTCACACATCTTCACTAGACATGGTACACCTCGAGTTATTATCAGTGATGGAGGTTCACACTTTGTGAGCAAATATCTGAAGAAAGTTCTAGAGAAGTATGGTGTGAGACATCGTGTATCTACCGCGTATCATCCACAAGCCAATGGTCAAGCTGAGGTCTCTAATCGAGAGACCAAATCCATTCTTGAGAAGACAGTTGGTTCCACACGCAAGGATTGGTCAATGAAATTAGATGATGCATTGTGGGCATATCGTACTGCGTTCAAGACGCCTGTGGGTGCATCTCCGTATCGTATTGTGTATGGTAAGGCTTGTCACTTACCTCTTGAGCTTGAAATGGGTGCCTATTGGGCAATTGTGGAGATGAATATGGATCCAACCTTAGCTGCGGAGAATAGTATGATGAAGTTGAATGAACTTGACGAGTTTCGATTTCATGCCTATGAGAATGCTAAACTTTACAAAGAAAAAACGAAAAGATGTCATGACAATCGCAATCGTGAGAATAAATTCAAAGTTAGACAGATGGTCCTCAAGTATAACTCCAAGTTCAGCAACTATCCGGGCAAGTTGAGATCGAAGTGGTCTGGTCCGTTCGTGGTGACCAAAGTTACGCCTCATGGAGCAATAGAGATCGAGAATCCAGACGAGCAACGCACCTTCATGGTGAATGGGCATCGTCTAAAAATGTACCATGTAGGCGAGGATACCAATCGCAGAATTGATCCACATCCTGGGGAGGTCATGTACCTCCTTGAAGCTGAATAGACGCGAAAGGTAACCCGTTGAGCTTAACGACGTTAAACAAAGGACATTTCATTGTGTAATAGTTTATTGCTTTAAGTTTTTCAATTCCTAGTGTATAATTCTAAGTTAGCGTCGAGTTTTAGTGTCTACTTTTAGAAAAAATGAGAAAGGTAGTGTGTTAATGGTGCATGAATCGAGTTTGGGGTGCTAGGAAACGCAAAAGAAAATTCTTGGAAAAATTCAAAGGCTGGTGCGGACTACCCATGCGGTATACCCCTATACCGCAGGGATGTACCACGCCTGAAAACCCGTACCACGGGTCAAGCACCACGGGTTTTCTACCGAGATGATAAAAAGATAGCTGATAGGTGCGGTGCACCGCACCCCTATACCGCACGCCCAAAACGCGTGCCACGGGGTGATGTACCGCGGGTTTTTTGACGAGGTTCCTGCGGTGTACCCATGCACCGCACCCCTATGCCGCACGCCCAAAACGCGTGCCACGGGGTGCTAGCACGGGTATATTGCCGAGGCCAAAATTTGAAGAGTAACAGCGCTGCGGTGTACCCTCGCGGTACACCCATATACCGCAGGGATGCACCGCGCCAGGCAGTTTGTGAAGAAATCAAGGCCAATTCAACTTCTTACCTTAACAAGATAAACCCTAGCCTCTTCCATACGAATTTTCCAGCTCCCAACCGTATAAAAACACCTTGAAGCTTGATTAAACCTCCACAACCATTTGCCGAGTAACTATCAATAATTTTAATTATCCATTCACCTATCTTACCTTCAAAGTTATCTTCAACCCTTATTTGTAGTTGAGAGTTAGCCCATACACTTTTACTGAATTGGCATCTAAGGAATATGTGTTCAATATTTTCTTTCCCGACCTCACACAATTCACATGTCTCATCTTCCAAACATTTCCTTTTTTTCAGGTTATTTTTTGTCAGAATGGCATTATTATGGATTTTCCATGCAAAATTTCTAACCTTTAATGGTACGTTTGATTTCCATATGATGTTGTATAATCTCTTATTATTTAGCTCCCCTTCATGGGATGATTGGACCTCTTGTTATCTTCTATTTGCACTAATCGGTGATAGCTCGATTTTGTCGTGTATTTTCCATCTTTTGTTGCGGTCCATACAATTGAATCGTCTTTCTCTAATTGCATCACTGGTATTTTCCTAATTTCCATCATATCTCTTATGGTACAAATCTTGTTTAACGTATCGAGTTTCCAGTTAGTCATCTCATTATTGAAGCATTCCGCTGCTTTACTTAAATTACAATCTGTCGGTTTGTTTAATTTATAACCCTTCCTGATCCAAGCATCCTCCCATATATTAATCTTCAGTCCATTACCAATTTTCCAAATAGCTTCTTCTTTAATAAATTGTAACCCTTTATAAATACTAGCCCAGCTCCATGATCTTCTATTCTTTAATTTTGTATTCCACATATCCGTTGTTGCAAATAAATTCCTTTAAGTACTTTGAAAACTAATGAGTCCTGATTATGAAAAATTCTCCATGCTTGGCTTGCTAAAAGGGCTAAATTCATCTTTTGAAAATCTCTAAAACCAATACCACCAGTATTTTTTGATCTTGCTATCTTTTTCCATGTTATCCAGTGTATTCACTTTTTTGAACCAGAATTCCACCAGAAGTTAGCTACAAGACTACTCAATGCTTTGCAAGTATTAATCGGAAATTCAAATATTGACATAACATAATATGGTATAGCCTGCAGTACCGCCTTTATTAGAATTTCTTTACCCCCGTCCGATAAAAGTTTAGCTATCCAGCTTGCGGATTTTTTCAGCAACCTGTCTCTTACATATGCTAGATTTTCATTTTTTGATCTTTAAAGGTTAACAGGATTCGCAAATATTTCCCAAACTCATTGGTACACTTAATGTTCAGATTATCAGCGATTTCTTGTGCCTTTCCTTCAAGGAAGCCTTTACTGAACATGATGGAGGACTTTTCAAAGTTGATTCCCTGACCAGACGCACAAGAGTATAGATTAAGGACCCTCCTGAAAGCCTCAATTTCTGTATCATTTACCTCAATAAAAAATAACGCATCGTCCGCAAAAAGTAGATGAGTAAGTCTTGGCGCCGCTCTAGCGACTGAAATACCTTTATATTACCTTCGCGACATTCATAATTAATTAATCCAATAAGACCTTCTGTTAGAAGTGAAAAGAGTAAGGGAGACAACGGATCTCCTTGCCGGATACCTCTTTTCGGCTTAAACTTTTTAAGTCGTTCTTCATTGACTTTAACTTGATAGGAAACGAAAGATATACAATTATAAATTAGAGAAACCTATTTTTCCCTAGATCCAAGTTTCTTTAAAATTACCGTAAAAAAGTTTCAATCCACTTGATCATAAGACCATATCAATTTTAACTGCCCCATAATGCTATCAATGTTCTTAAAAGAAAAAACTCAACCTATTTTATCAAATATCTTTATGCGAGGTGGTTTTCACACTTGTTGTAACATTACACGACGTGTTTTTATTTTACTAAAAATTCTAAATGCAAGTAGACTACTAAAACATAAATTACTTCATTTTATCTTCTAGCCAATTGGAACATGTAAATTCCATAACCGAGATATATAGGTTAATGCCCCTATGCCAGAAGTGGACAACCACGTAGGAAGAATTTGTCGGTACTTGTAAGGAGAAATAACTTATTGCCAGAAAAAGTATAAAGTATCCATTTTATCTACAGTAATATGATGACTAAATGATATTTAGTCAACCTTCGAAAAAATTACCATGTAGTTAAAATCTAACCTACGAGCAATAAAAATCATTTTATTTGTTGTTTTCTTTATTCTATTCAACAATTAGCGAATTTTAGCTGACAACTCGTGTTTTGCTAAGTCCTTTTCTTCTTTCGTTTCCCACTTATACGAACCAAAAACATACACTGATTTAAGATAGATGGAGGAATCTATGAATTCAAGTTAATTGAATATCTGGTGTTTCATAATCCTCAATTGTTGATGCAAAGTTGATTTTCTTAGAATTTTCCAACAAGTCCTTGTCAAAGATTCAATAATTCTTACAAGGTAATAATTTTTTTTTAATATCTTGGTATTTATTATCGAAAAATTCTTGATTTGGATATGTTCTAAAACAATGGGTAGATGCAATTATCTTAATATTTATTTTTCTTTTTAATTGAAAATTGAAATATGATATTGTGAAGTATCTACCGTTTCTTTTACTTGATTCTTGAAAAGGGATTGGTGAGGATAATTTTATAATTTGTGTGGTCAGGATAAGAGTAGTAGAAATTGTTTTGGGAAGATTTAATAATGTTGACAGATAAGAAAATGTTTTAGAATTATGAATTTAGCATAATATGTGATTTAAAGTTTGATCTGTTGTTTAATTAATTAGGTATTATCGATCTAATGGCTGGACCATGGGATGAAAGCTCTGAACTTTCCAACCAATCAGATGATAGCTATAATTTCGATAGACTTCGTATAGAACCTATTTACGATGCATTTATTTGCCCCCTTACGAAACAAGTAATGAAAGATCCAGTTACTTTAGAGACTGGAATAACTTTTGAAAGAGAAGCTATTGAGAAATGGATCAAAGAGAACAGAGATAGTAATAAAACCCCGATTTGTCCATTAACACGAAAAGAGCTAAAAAGTACGGAATTAAATCCAAGTATTGCTTTACGAAATACCATTGAAGAATGGAATGCAAGGAATGAAGCTGCTCAATTAGATATGGCTCGAAGATCACTTTCTTTAGGTAGTGCTGAGGGTGATATTTTGCAGGCTTTAAAGATTATTCATCACCTTTGTGAAAAGAGTCAAGCAAATAAACATGCTGTACGTAATGAAGAGCTTATACCTATGATTGTTGACCATTTAAAGAGTACTAGTCGAAAAATTCGTTGCAAAACTTTGGAAACTCTTCAAGTAGTTGCTGAGGATGATATGGATAATAAGGTTTGCTTTTATTCTTTATAGTTATCTGAAAATTAGTTCTGTAACAAAATTTTGTTGTTGTAGGAAATAATGGCTCAAGGTGATACTGTTCGTACCATAGTGAAATTCTTATCTCGCGAACAATCTAAAGAGAGAGAAGAAGCTATTTCTTTGTTATATGAGCTTTCAAAGTCTGAAACAGTATGTGAAAAGATCGGTGCTGTAAATGGAGCGATTCTCATGATAGTGGGATTAGCAAGTGGCAAATCGGAGAATCGTGCAACTGTTGATAAAGCTGATAAAACTTTGAAAAATCTCGAAAAGTCGGAGAATAATGTTAGAGAAATGGCTGTAAATGGTAGATTAAAGCCGTTACTAACACTACTTCTCGAAGGTGCTTTTGCTAATAACTCAATACTTATATCTCTATAGAAAAAAACATCATTTATGTATTCTTATTGTTTCATGCAGGTTCTCCAGAAACCAAATATTCAATGGCTTCATTTCTAGGGGAGCTAGTACTTAACAACGATGTGAAAGTGTTTGTGGCTAAAACGGTCGGTTCATCGTTGATTAATATTATGATGACGGGTAATATGCAATCTAGAGAAGCTGCTTTAAAAGCTCTAAATCAAATCTCATCTTACGAGGAAAGTGCGAAAGTGTTAATAGAAGCGGGTATACTTCCTCCTCTAGTCAAAGATCTGTTCATGGTTGGTGCTAATCATCTTCCTATGCGTCTCAAAGAAGTCTCGGCTACGATTCTTGCAAATATAGTGAGCTCCGGTTATGATTTCAGTTCAATATCGGTTGGACCGGAGGGTCAAACTTTAGTTTCAGAAGATATAGTTCGTAATCTTTTTCAACTTATTAGCAATACCGGACCGGCTATAGAATGTAAACTTGTTCAAGTTTTAGTTGGACTCACGAGCTCTTCCACTACTCTTTTTGGTGTTGTGTCGGCCATTAGAAGCGCAGGTGCTATGTTCAGTTTAGTTCAGTTTATCGAAGATTCACAACCTGATCTTCGTGTAGCTTGTATTAAGTTACTGAAAAACCTATCTCCGTACATGAGTGAAGAGCTCGCGAGTTGTTTACAATCGTCTGGTCAACTCGGTAGCTTGATAAAAATCATATCTGAAAATATTAGTATTACTGAGGAACAAGCTGCTGCCATTGGTCTTTTGGCTGATTTACCGGAAAGGGATCTTCGTTTGACTCGGCAGATGCTAGATGAAGGTGTTTTCCAGTTACTTATTTCGAAGATTAGAATGATACGGAAAGGTGAGACTAGAGCAAGTCGGTTTATGACACCGTATTTAGAAGGTCTTGTTAAGGTTCTCGCGAGGATAACGTTTGTGTTAGTCGATGAATCTGACGCTGTTACCCTTTGTCGTGAATATGACGTGGCGGCGTTGTTTATTGAGCTTTTACAAGTTAACGGTATCGATAATGTTCAAATGGTCTCCGCTATGGCTTTGGAGAATCTTTCTCAGACCTCGATTAAGTTGACTCAGTTACCCGAAATGCCACAGCGTGGCTTCTGTGTTTCGATTCTTCCTTGTTTAAGTAAACCACATACGATGATCGGTTTGTGTAGGGTCCATCGTGGGGAATGTTCGTTAAATAAAACGTTTTGTTTGATTGAAGGACAAGCTGTGGAGAAATTAGTGGCACTTCTTGATCATACTGGGGAGAGTATAGTTGAAGCTTCTTTAGCCGCTTTGTCTACTTTATTAGACGATGCAGTTGATGTTGAACAAGGGATTCAGATTTTGGGTGAAGCGGATGCGATTAAGCCTATACTTGACGTGTTACGTGAAAAACGCACTGAAACTTTGAGGAGGAGGGCAGTTTGGGTAGTTGAGAGAATATTGAGGAACGATGAGTTGGCGTTTGAGATCTCTGGTGATCCGAATATAAGTACAGCGCTTGTGGATGCTTTTCAACATGGTGATTATCGAACAAGGCAAATTGCTGAGCGTGCACTGAAGCATGTTGATAAGATACCCAACTTTTCAGGTATATTTCCAAATACGAGCTGAACTTGTGAGTTTTGACCTTGTATGTATGTAGCTCCGATTTGAAAACATGTATTTAGATGTATCATCGTTTGTAAAGCAACACAACTGCAGGTATACTAGCTTTTCTATTTATTTCTTGTGTACAGAAGATTCTGTATTTGTATTTTTATTGTCACACTTTCTGTCAAGGAAAAGAAAACTCAAGTCATTTTCCACTATTTTTTTTTATATTTACTTGTACTGTTCTATCAAAATAGAGTGGAAACTAGGAGTTTGTTTGTTTGTTTGTTGTTTTAGGTTATTTAGGCTTTTATTTCCATTATCTATTTAAAGTTTTGCAAGGAAATTCTTGTTACTACTGTGTATATGCTAGTGGGTAGTATATTCTTTATATGATTGATATTTTTGCAGAAGACCTCCTTTACATAGGTAGGAGAATTAGGGTTCCCCTCCCCTCCACATCGATAATGCCTACTCCGTTTAGGAGACTATTTACCACTCACAAAATCACTCTAATCTTTATGCGGAACTCCAATCCGTTTTGAAATGGAATAAACTTTACGTCAAAAGCAACGAAAAAAACCATTTTAGACTTCCATTTTGAGTAGAGTATAAAGTTATCGCAAAAGAATTGACAAGTTGTGAGATTTTGATGTCTAAGTGTTGGACGTTAAAATCCACAATACTTCATGTTTTATTCTAAATTATATCCTAGAATGCATTAAACTCTCTATCTCGACTTTGTAGAACTCCTATGTCAAATCAATATTTCCCATCAGATTTGTAACCTAATTATTAATCTTATTTCTTATATTAATAGAAATAATTTATAATAATTTAATTCAAAATTGCAAATATTATTAGAATAATTTTTTTTAACTAGGGGTTAAAAAAACTCCTTGATATTTTCAAACATATAATTCTTCTTTTCATTTATAAGATAATAAGAAAATAATTAAACACTCTACATTTTATTTTTTTTATTCATAGCATAACACTTTATTTATATTTAAAATAAAAGATATTTTTGTTTCAATTTCACAACTTAATAAAAATTTACAAGAATTTAATATTATATTGTAGAATTTTAATGTATTTGTAAAGTATGTAACATTTTTTTTTTATATAATTATAGAGATAATTACATTTAGGGTCTTGACTACACCCCCCTTTTCAAGATGGGGACCCGGCCTAGAGCCTCTTCTTACTAAAGACCTCAGAAACTTTTTAACACATGAAACCCAAAACCCCTGTTACCTTTCTACCTTCAAATGTTTTTTAGAATCATATATGTAGTCTTTTCCATTTTCTCTCTCTTGTAAATTACATGAGCTCATTTTACTCCTCTCTCTCTTCATTTTCGTGAGCTCTATTTTGGAGCTTTCCATATTTATTTCATATCATCCCTTCCGATTTCAACCTTCCTCTGTTGTGTTTATAGATTCATCACGTCTCCATCGTCTCATTCTCTCTAAAATTTGCAGTGTTATCTTCGTTATAAGGTTTGTTTCGAATCTATTAACTTTTTTTTCTCAGAGATTCATATTTGTTGGTGTTAAATTTGTTTTCTGCAAAGTAATAGCATTGTTTAATCCAAATATCCAGTATATATCGTCTTATATGTTTAGTTTTTCCATTTAAGCCATGATTTCGTGACTATATCATCCTTGTTTTAGAGTTTTTTGTTCTTTTTTTCATGCGTTTCATGGTAGATTTGTTCATGATATGTTTGTTATGGCATATATTCATGTCATTTTACGTGTTTCTTTCATTGTTTTTCATTTATAACGTTAGTGTTCTTCGATCTGATATTTTTAGGGTTTATCACAGCCGCTGCATGCATGAAAGTACAGTATAGTACGATACTCTGCTTTTTTGAATTTCTGAGAGTACTCACTGTTTTTCAAATATACAGAGTAATCCATATTTTACGCTCTTTTCAGCGTATTGTACGGTTTACTGGTTGGTGAACTACTCACGGTTTTACAGTGTACTCTGGATTTTATAGAGTACTCGGATTTTTACATAGTACTCTTGATTTTATAGAGTACTCTGTGTTTTATAAAGTACTCCGAGTTTTATAGAATACTCACTATTTTTATAGAGTACTCTTAGTTTGACAGAGTACTCCGAGTTTTAGAGAATACTCACTCTTTTTATACAATACTCACTGTTTTTTATAGAGTACTCTGAGTTTTATTGAATACTCTGAGTTTTAAAAACAGTGAGTGCTCATCTTACTGATACTATTCCATAGAGTACTCTAAGTTTTATATGTCTTGTGTTTACTCACTGTCTACCATTTACTGTGTCAGTTATAATGATCCAAGATGTGCTTGTTGTGTTCAAGATGGGAACTGATCAGATTTTCCTCCCTTTTCATCAGCTCAATGGCATTAACTCAGTAAAGAAGTTTGTTCAGTCTAGGTGGCCTCAGCTATCTAAATCTGCTGTTACTTCTTATACTATAGGGGAGTATAAAGACTCCCTTCTTGAAACTGAATCAGATTTTTGCACAATTAAGTGGATTCTTGGACGTGGTGTGTTTGACAAGGTTTATATTTATGTTACTGATTCCAGGACCCCCTCCTTCAACAATATATCCTCTCCAGAATCATCTGGCATTACTAAACCTATCGCCGCTGAGCCTATTCAGTCTGTTGTTGCCTCTACCCCTGATCCAGCCTTTTTTATTCATGAAAAGAAGGCTATGTTGAGTGATTCTTGGAAACTTGGCTTACAAGGTGTTGGACAGTGTTTTGTGGGTGGTGCTGAGCAGTTCCGTTCCGTTCTTTGCAAGCAAGCTGCCGTTGATGGGTTCGATTTCGACTATATTCACAATAATAAGAATTCTCGCATTAGCGCTCAGTGCTTTTACAAGGTCGAGAAGGGTTGCAAGTGGTATATATACGTATCACGTGATAAGTCAAACAGATTTTGGTATTTGCGTACATATAGGAATAATCACACGTGCGGTCATGTTTACAAGAAAACCTCACACTCCCGGTTGGATTCTTCCATTCTCAGTCGTGTTATTTACGATGAACTTCGTTCTAAACCAGCTTCCAGGCCTAGAGAAATTCAGTCTGTCTTAAAGGAGAGTTATGGTTTCGATATCTCGTACAAAACATCTTAGTCTACTATCCACAAGGCTAAGGACAATCTATACAGTGATATTGGATCTTCATTCAATCGTTTGCAAGCTTACTTTGAAAAGCTCCAGAAACTTGATCCAATTACTGCTTTCTCGGTTCAGTGCGATCCTGAATCCCGTGTATTTCACAGATGTTTTTTCGCATTTGGTGGGTCTATTACTGGTTTTAAGTCTTGTCGCCCCATGTTATTTCTTGACGCTACTTTCTAGAAGTCCAAGTACAAAGGCTCGTTATTGGTTGCTACTGCAAAAGATGGAGATCAAGGTATTATATCAACATATTACTTGTTTTCATGTTATTCATTCATTTCTATTACTCGTTATTTACTTTTTTTTTGTTTGTCCTTTTCAGGGTTATTCCCTGTTGCTTTTGGCGTTGTTCCCGGTGAGGACACCGATAATTGGACGGCATTTCTTCAGTTTTTAAAGCCCCTTGTCGAGGGTCGCCCTCTCACGTTTATATCAGACCGCCACAAGGGTCTACTAAATGGTGTTAGAGATGTTTTCCCTCAAGATAGTCACAGTTTTTGCATTAAACATATAGAGAAAAACCTCAGAATTGCTATTTCCGGCTCTACATTCTACCGTGACAGGATGGTGTATCTTCTCAAGCAAGTCGCGCATGCTTCTACTGTTGCACATTATGATCAACAGATGGCTATATTCATGCTTGAAGGAAAGAAGCCGGTCAAAGATTTCCTAAAGGGTTTTCCAAGGGAAAATTACGCAAATGCTTATTTCCCTGGTAGATGATATGGTGAGATGACTTCTAATGCAGTCGAGTCGTTTAATTTCTGGATATTAGGTCAAAGGGGACTTCCTGTTTGCGAGCTAGTTGACTCTCTTCGGGTTAAGTTAATGCAGTGGATTTATGAACGATCTTTAAAGTCATCCAAATGGACTTCACCACTATGCCCGGCTATTATGGAGCTTTATAACACTAATGTTGGTCTCAGCTGCACTTGGACCTTTAAACAATCAACAGCTTCTTTGTTCCAAGTCGGCTCAAATCCAATCATGGTGGTAGATATAGATGCCCGTACTTGTTCTTGTTGTGAATGGCAAGAGCTCGGCTTCCCTTGTCAGCATGCTTTATGTGCACTATCTAGTGTTTCTGTTCGTGATCCGTTCGTTTATGTAGAGTCATACTTTCACACTTCATCATACCAAAAGACTTATGCAAAGAGCATACCTCCTATGTCTACCTTTCAAGTTGAAGTCCCTGTTCCCGAATCTCAGATTATTCTTGCTCCTGATGTTAGGGTTCAACCTGGTAGGCCTCAGACTAAGCGCTTTCGTTCATGCACCGAGAAGGTTGTCCGTGCAATTCGTTGTGGCAATTGCAAGAAGGTGGGACATAATAAATCTACTTGTCGAGCTCCACCCAAATGATAATTCAACTATTGTTTTTAATTTGGAATCATGTTTATTAACTTCTTGTTAATGTTTATTTTCACTCCTTGAAGCCATTGAACTATTTTTACAGTTATATGTTTTTATGTTTTAGAAGTTGAATTTGATTTAAGCATGTAATTCTTGTTATACTCTTTCATCTGGGTTGAATTTGATTTTTATTGTCGTAGTACTCTATACAATTTGATTAATACTCTATACATTTTCAATGAATACTCTATATTTCTGACTTAACACTTTTTTATACTTCTTTGAATATTGCATATAATGTATAGAGTACTCTATATAATTATATGAGGACTCTATATAATTATATGAGTACTCTATACATTACAATGAATATTCTATATCTATGAATTAACACTAATTATACTTCTATGAATAATATATATAATTGTATGAGTACTCTATATAATTGTATGATTACTCTATCATTTATCAGAGTACTCACACAAATGTCTGAGTACTCACACATTTATCAGAGTACTCACACATTTGTCTGAGTACTCACACATTTGTCTGAGTACTCACACATTTGTCTGAGTACTCTCTATTTTTCTCGGAGTACTCATATATTTGTCTGAGTACTCTACGAATTGTTGTGAGTACTCTTTACTAAGAGTGTGTATTTATAAGCTTTAACTTTAATTTTACACATTCATTTTCATGCTATTTTTATCTGCAAAACAATCAATTAAATACCAAAGCCCTGTTTCATTCATATTTCATATCAAGTTTATAAAACATCCAAAAACATCCAAAAAACCAGTTCAAAGTTACAAAAAAACCCAATAATCTAGTTACATACCTTAAACCAACATAAATTACGTATCAAACATAGATAAAAACCCATAAAAAAGTCTAAATAAAAGTCTAAATCTTAAATCAAACTCCCAAAACTCATTACATAAAAAAATATCAAGGATTAATCATTTAAGCACTTTTTCCCATGTTGATGCACTGCGAGTATTTGCTGCGCAACAATTTCCGAACAATCATGGCTCTTCCTTCGTTAATATATTTTTGAATGTATGTCTTTTGTCTTATCAACCCATTCCGATAAAAGACATAACACCATAGGATTACAAAAACACCGCAGTCCACACTCCCTGGTTCTTGTTCAACACAATCTACATTAGTCATTATATATTTGTCTTCTTTACCTGGTTTTATATTCCTCAAGACATTTTGTACCAAGAACTTTCTATACTTTGCTGCGGTTTGCTCTGTCCTTGAACCTATTGACTCTGGATTTTTTGGTTTGATAGAGTTATAGTGGTAAAATTCTTTATTATCTCTGCTGTACACCAACAAACTCCAATGTCCACAATCACCATCCTGAACAAACATTGGCAATAGTGTGAAAGCATATTCTTGACTATTTTTATTAAATGGATCTGCAACATAAATCTCACATGTTTCAACATTCTCCTGTTCAATCAAACTCTGCAACAAAATTATATAATTTAACAAAAAAATCACAAATATAGAGTACTCATACAAAAACTCAGAGTACTCACAGTTTTATTTATTAAATTCTTAGAGTACTCACAGTTCAACTTCATTAAAACACAGAGTACTCTTAGTTTCCAATAATAAACTAAGAGTACTCACAATTTTGTTTATTAAATTCTTAGAGTACTCACATTTCAACTTCATTCAAACACAGAGTACTCACTACTTTATAGTTCAATATGAAAAACTCAGAGTATTCTTACAATGCTCATCGCACTCTGGTGTGTCACACCATACTTCCCTCCTTTTACTCCATATTCTTCTTGTACCATTTTTAGCATAGCGTCAATCACCTGCAATATGAATTAATCACATACTCAATGTCCAATATATATTTTTTGTATCTAAATGATCATATTTAAATTTATTTACCTATACTTCAATCATTTCTTTTCGCGCAACAGCAAAAGCATCTTTTCCTGATACTAATAATTCATTTGCTTGATCCCACCATATTGCATCTCCCAAGTTTTCATCTTTAATTTGCAGAAGGAAATTATAATCCTTCTCATCAACTGTGTCCTCTCCATTCCACTTTTGTTTTTGCTTACCTTGTTTCCCTTCATCTGTGTTTTTTTTCTTCAAATCTGCATCCTTTTCCTTATCAGTTTCTTCAACATTTTCCTTCATTTTTTTTACAATAACTTTCTTGTTGGTTGTTTTTTCCACTCCTCCTTCTTTTTGTTTCATTGTTACTTTAACTCTTTTGGTTCTTGGTTCTTCTACAAAATCAGAATCTACACTTTTTGCTACAGCTGCTGAACGGTTATTTTTCTTGAAATTTCTCGCTATCGACCTTGGAGTCGCTAATCTGTACGATCTTTTTCGTTTATTATTTGTTTTTACTTCACCAACCAACTCCAAATCAGAATTAGTCCCCTCTTTATCCTTATTCACCCTTTTCTCTTCAGTTCCTTCAACACCGTCTTTTTCATTACTCTCCAACAATTTCGCCGCCGCTCTAAGGTTTTCACACTCCGACTTGTACTTGTCTAGTTCTTCCAGGCTTTCATTGTACCACTCGCTTATTTCTTTATGCTCCTTGTCCTTTTTAATTGAATCATTCTCCAGCTTCTCCTTATCCACCTTCAGCTTTGCAATCTGCCCCCTACGTCTATTTATTTTTGCTTCTTGGCTCACAATCGCGTCCTCCAACTCCTTACTTCTAACTTCTTCCTTATTCACCTGATTGCTCAATGTCTCCACTATCTGTACCACTACAGCCTTTTCTTTTTTCAGTGTTTCTATAGATGCCTTCATCTCTTCATATTTTGAAACCTTTTTTTTGTATTCATCCCTTTCCTCTGTTAGATGCTCTACCTCATCGATTAATTGATTTCTTTCATTTACCGATTCAACCAACTTTTCCCTCAACGATTTAACAACTGGATCTGCAGAATCTTTACCTTCTTCTATTTCACCAGTAAACCTCAATCTGATTGTTCCAACCTTATGAATCACCATCCCCACTGTGTTATTCAAATCGGTTTCTTCTTCTTTGCTCAAACTCTCATCTTTTTTAACATCCATATCATTTTTGTCTACTTCCTCACCCCCTCTCGGTGGGCCATCGTCTATGTAGTCATCTATCTCCATCTCCTCCTCCTCACTACCACAAGATTTATCCATTTCCGTAACACACCCCTCTCCGTTTGTATCGATAGGAGTTTTTTATTTATTTAAACCCTCCTCCCCAACTACTCCAACATCTTCATTATGGTTTGATAACTTACTCCCTTCCTCTACTTGTTCTGTTTCTTCAGGTTCCACTACTCCAACATCTTCATTGTTTTTGTCTACACTCTCAGTTTTCTCATCTTCACGATTAATATCAGCCATTAATCCATCCCCATTATCGTTCATCCAACCATCAACGTTGATGTCTTCATCATCTGAAACTCGTTTCCCATCATTTTCCTTTCCATCCTCATTCAAATCTCCAGATTTCTGCATATTTTTATCTCCATCCAATTTTTCTCCACCATCTTTGTCAACAGTCCCACTACACTCTCCTTCATTTCTTTCTATTGCTTCGTTATTGTTGTTATCACGCTCATATACCAGCCATCCCTCTTCAACAGCACTTGGTTGTATCTCCTTCCTTCTTACCTGCGTATTTCAGTCATACAAGTTCAGAGTACTCACAATGTTTACAAAAAAAGAGAGAGTACTCACAGTTTTTACAAAAAAACTCAGAGTACTCACAGTTTTTAAAGAAAAACTCAGAGTACTCTTAGTTTTTAAAGAAAAACTCAGAGTACTCACAGTTTTTAAACAAAAACTCGGAGTACTCACAGTTTTTAAAGAAAAACTCAGAGTACTCACAGTTTTTAAAGAATACTCTTAATTTTCATACAGTAAAACTATGAGTACTCTAAAAAAATATATTCAGTAACCTTATTCTTCTTCACCGATTGCAACTTGATTTTGCTTGCTCCCAGCATGCACTCCCATTTTAGACATCTAGGCACTGCATCTTCTTCATCTTCTTTCAATCTTCCAATATCTTTAACACGTTCGAAAATCCATGGCTACAAGAAAAAAATATTATATTACATTTTTTTACTGTAACATTTTAATATAAATTTTAATACATTCATCTTACCAACAAAACAAACAATCCCCCCTTTACTCGCGATGTATCTGAACATTTTCTTATTGACCGAAATATGTAACTGCGCATTTCTCCAGCCCAGTTGTAATCTTTTACTCTATCCAAGTCCTCGCAGATACTTATGTGTAACTGCTTGGCCTGGTAATGTCTTTTCGATAAACACAACGATGTTAAAGTATATATGGTCAACAACTTTGCAATGTCTTCACGCGCCTCTAACGTTAGTTCCTTACCTTCAAACGTTTTTATTACTCCTGCTATTTTGTCACTTAAATCTTTCAAATTTACTTTTCCTGTACTTCCAAACATCCTTCTATACCAACTCGACCTATAGTTCCCCTCAATTGTAAGTTGCTTTGGCAAATGACCGTGTCCACATTCTATGCCTAAGAGTATTTTTATTTCCCTCTCCGTTATTTGAATTTCTCTCCCACCAATGACAAAACTACTACTTACGGTTGAATAGCTGTCTATAACTTGTTTAATTAGCACGTCTGATTTCTTCAAAGACGTATATTTATTCCTTCTGTCATACAACCCTTTCCAGAGCCGGTAAAACGGTGTCCTTTTGCACTCTGATAAGTGACTCTCAGTCATTCCAGGAATCTTCATGATTCCTAGTAATCCATTGATGTTTGATCTGTACTGGATAGCCTTCTTTTTATTCTGTAGATGGTTTAACAATAACAAGATCAAACCTTCTACGAAAACAGAGAGTACTCTGAGTTTTTAAACACAAATTAGAGAGTACTCTTAGTTTTACTATACAAAACTGAGAGTACTCTGAGTTTCGTGTAGTGAAACTAAGAGTACTCACTATTTTTTATAGTTAAAAAACTTAGCGTATTCATAACGCAATAAAACACAGAGTACTCCATAACAAACCGTGAGTATTCCAGAGAATCATCAAAGTACAGAGCAAAAAACTAAGAGTACACATGCAAAAATACAAAACCCAGAAAAGACGCTTCATATTCATATCAAAACATAGAGTATTTCAACGAATCTGTAGAGTATTGAGCAAATAACAGAGAGTATCGAGCCAAAAACTAAGAGTACACATGCAAAAACTACAAAACCCAGAAAATCAGTGGGTATTCATATCAAAACAGTGAGTATCGAGCCATAATCTAAGAGTACACATGCAAAAACTACAAAACCCAGAAAAGACGCTTCATATTCATATCAAAACATAGAGTATTTCAACAAATCTGTAGAGTATTGAGCAAATAACAGAGAGTATAGAGCCATAAACATAGAGTACACATGCAAAAACTACGAAAACTATGAAAATCAGTGAGTATCGGCCATAAACTAAGAGTATACATGCAAAAACTACAAAAACCCAGAAAATCAGTTAGTATTCATATCAAAACAGTGAGTATCGAGCCATAAACCAAGAGTAAACATTCAAAAACTACAAAACCCAGAAAAGACGATTCATATTCATATCAAAACACAGAGTATTTCTCCAAATCTGTAGAGTATTGAGCAAATATCATAGAGTATCGAGCAAAAAACTAAGAGTACACATGCAAAAACAACAAAACCCAGAAAATCAGTGAGTATCGACCATAAAACCGTGAAAACAAATCCAAATCACAAAAAATCATTACAAACCTTCTTAGCTTCACCAGAATCGTTGTCGGAATCTCCGCTACTCATCGTTTTGATATTGATTTGATAGAGTTTTGGATTTCGACTGTTGAATTAGGAGAGAGAAACGAGAGGATTAGGAGAGAGAAACGAGAGCGTTTTATGGAAACTCAATCGAGCGGATCTGAGGAGAATGGAGAGAGAATCAGAAATATGAGAGTATTTATACCCCAAGGGTAGAAAAGACAATTGTCAAAATTCAGGTCCCTAAGAAGAATGGCATTTAAGAAACTACTCTATAGAGAAGACAATTAGTCTTCAAGATCCTATATATAATTCACCCATAATTATATTTATAATCTATATTAAAAATATAGATAAAAAGTAATATATATATATATATATATATATATATATATATATATATATATATATATATATATATATATATATATATATATTTATAATTAAAAAATAGTATCATCAACATCAACGTATATAAATTTAATTTATGAAATATAATAGTTAATATTTATATTAAAATATTATAATTTTGCGTAATATTATTTTATAGAAGAAAAATAAATTTTATACAAGACATTTGTATTTTTTTTTCATACATGAGAGGTTTAAAAGCTGTTAAGAACAACATTACAAGATAAACGTTTCATTATTCTAAGTCAAGTACAACTCTACGAGTTGCACATTCGCTCATATCTTTTGCAATATAGTTCCGTAAATAATCTGGCGGATCAACAAAATTCACGAGAGCCGCTCCCGCATTAACCCCTTCCTTAGCTAGTTTATCAACACACGAGTTTGCGTCACGGAAAATTTTACGTACTTTGAATTTCTGGAAATTTCTTAATATATCCCTACACTCACGTATAACTTGGGCCCATCGACTACCTGAGCTCCCATCGCCCTTCACTAGCGCGTGGAGCTCCTCCGAGTCTATCTCAATATCTAGCTCCTTATAACCCTTACTAATTGCCCATTTAAGTCCATAATGAAGTGCCATGATTTCCGAAATGATCGGGGAATCCACTAGACATGACCCCGTAAACCCGGCAATACAAGTCTATTTTTATCTCTTAAAATTCCGCTAATACCCGGGATTTTTCTTATTGAGTCAAAGCTACCATCCACGTTTAACTTATCTCTTCCCGTTGGCTTAACCCACTTCACCATGACAGACTTAGATAGTTTGATCAAACCCCCGTCCACTTCTTTTCTCCAAGCGAGTACAAAGCTACTTGCTAGATTTAGAATTTCCTTTTTAATTACCTCCCCTCGAGTCATTAAGAAAGTAATATTAAATACAGTGTTTCGTTTGGTCCAAATGACCCATACAATTGCAGCAAAAATGAAAGGTCATTCTATACCAGCAGCTATCGCTTCTGATTGTAGATGACCTGCTATCCACTTCTTCACCTCTACTGTTGTTGGGCTACCCTCCTGAGATATATTAGCTGTCGCATTATCTGAGGTCAGTAGCTTGCCCATCTGACCACCTTGTATCTGTTGGTCAATTGGGTTTTTAGCCCAAGTGAAAACCATGTTTTTGTATATATGACTTTGACTCAGGCGTTAGCATATTTGTGGTGATTACTGTGTTATATTCACTTGGTTAAAACCATTAATAAGTGAATGATAAATTGAGAATATGGAGAAAAAATAAATAAATAAAGATGCTCAAAATAAAAGTCGCAACGGTTCACAAAAAGTTCGAACCCTAATATTCGTATTCAAAGAACAGTCACACATCGTTTGGCTTCACCAGAGTCTCCTATGTTGAAAAGTCACATTCCTCCTTGAAAGGTTGTCAATCCACCTTTTCAAACCCTATAAATAGTGCAGGCCTGCATCACTTTTTAAAAAACAGAACTTTTTGCACATACAAAATCATATCTTTGCATTTGAAAAGCTATAGAGTTCAAGAGGCTTATTTGGGTCGTCTGTTCTTCTCCGTTTGAAGTGCTTCTACAGAGAAGATCCTACCGTTGTATCCTGGGAGGCTGTTGCCGTGAACCGTGAGCACCAGTGCGGGCAATAAAGTCTTAAGGAAACTGATCACGATCAGGCCTCGGTAATTTGAATGTTAACAATTCTTGTAAGTTTTTCTGAATTAATTTATTGTATTGTTTCAAATATTTATGAATCTGAATCAACGATCTGTACAAATCTGAGTCAACGATCTGTAAGAATCTGAATCAACGATTTGTAAGAGTCTGACCCTACAATCTTAAGACTTTATCCTGTTCTATTATGTGTTTATGTTTTAGATTCTTATTTTGTGACTCATATTTATTTTCCCTGTAATTCGTTCATAGTTTGTTTTGTATATGCTTGAAATTCTGCAAACTTTTGGCTTTATGCTATTTATTTGCTACTTGCTATACAAACTTGCTGAATTGTATGTTAGTTTTTGTCTTCAGATGCATAAGGTCATAATCAAATAAGTATAAGTTTATTTTATTACTTTTTTATGCAATAACCATTAGAATTTATTTGTTCTGTTACTTTTTGTTATGAGTAGAAGTTTGGACTAATTAAATCTTTGATGGTCTTGTTAATGTTTAGATATTTATATATAAGTGAAATCTTATATAGATATTTGTAATTGGTTTTGCAAATTTATAAGGTATTGTATAAGTTAGGAGATTTCTTTTAAGATAAACATTAAGGAGATAAAGTGTTCAAATTATACATTAAGTTTTATCTGACATACATTTTAGTGTATTTTATGTTTTAGTGTTTAATTTATTTTAGTAACTTGTTGTCACTAAATAACTTAGTTGTGCTAAATTTATATAAACAAAGTTTGATTATTTCGTATAAAATTTTTTAATTATCCTTTGTTGATTTCTCATTTGTTGTTAAAGAATTTATTAAGAATAATTTTTAAAATTTTGGGAAATATACTTTCGTTTCTTAGTGTTCTATAACAAGATCTAAAATCTTGGGACTGAGTTTTTCCTAACAAGACATAAAATCTTGGGAAACAGGAGAAAAAAAACGATTGTGAAACGATTGTGTGTGCTTGACCATTAAGACAAACTTTATTTATGGGAAACTTGTCCACGTCGAAGGTGGAAGGAGTTGGAAGAGTGATCCTGAAGTTATCTTCTGGAAAAGAACTCGCTCTCAACAATGTATTGTTTGTCCCCGACATTCGTATAAACCTCATATCGGGATCATTGTTGAGTAAGAATGGTTTCAAGATGGTATTTGAAATGGACAAACTTGTCCTCTCCAAGGGTGGGATGTTTGTTGGCAAAGGATACCTTTATAACGGTCTGTTTAAAATGAGTATAATAACCGTGGTATCCAAAGATGAACAAAAGTATGCAATCGGAAATGCCATGATTAATAATACATATTCATCTACTTACAAACTTGAGTCGCCTAATTTATGGCACAATAGATTAGGGCATGTGAATTTTAAATCGTTGCATAAACTTGCACATTTTGGGTCATTACCTAAGTTGAATTTTAATTCACAAAGTAAGTGTGAAGTGTGTGTGGAAGCCAAGATGGCTAAAACTTCTTTTACTTCGGTTCAAAGAAGTTCTGGACCTCTAGATCTAATTCATACTGACATATGTGATTTGAAATTTGTGCAAACCAGAGGTGGTAAAAAGTATTTTATTACTTTTATTGATGATTGCACAAGATATTGTTATGTTTATTTACTTAGAAGCCGAGATGAAACTTTGGATGTATTTAAGCAATATAAGACTGAAGTTGAGAATCAACTTAATAATAAAATCAAGGCATTAAGAAGTGATAGAGGAGGAGAATATGTATTTCCATTTGAGGAATACTGTAAAGAACATGGTATTGTTCATCAAACCACTGCTCCATATTCACCTCAACAAAACGGTATTGCCGAGCGCAAGAACCGAACTCTTAAAGAGATGATGAATGCCTTGTTGGTAAACTCAGGGTTACCAGATAACTTGTGGGGGGGAGGCCATTTTAACAGCTAATTATATTCTAAATAAATTACCCCACAAGAAACTAGAGAAGACACCATATGAATTGTGGAAGGGGCGTCCGCCGACTCTGAAATACCTCAAAGTGTGGGGGTGTCTAGCAAAGGTGGCGGTACCACCACCTAAAATGGTCAAGATTGGACCTAAAACTGTTGATGGTATCTTTATTGGTTATGCTAACAATAGTTCAGCATATCGATTCCTTGTTCACAAGTCCGAGATTGACGATATAAACGTCAATACAATCTTGGAGTCAAGGAATGCCGTATTCTTTGAAGAGATTTTTCCTTGTAAAGATAGACAAGAGGAAAATAATTTGAAGAGGTATCATGAGACTAGTAGCAGTCGTGAAGATGAAAGAAGAATAGACTATGAGTCTATAAATAAAGATGAGCCGAGACGTAGCAAAAGAGCTAGAACGGCTAAGTCTTTTGGAACAGATTTTCAAACTTATTTGTTAGAAAATGAGCCTCGTACATACAAGGATGCTATGTCAACTCCTGAAGCCCAATATTGGAAAGAGGCTATAAATAGCGAGATTGAATCCATTATGCAAAATCATACATGTGAACTGGTTGATCTTCCTCCTGGAAATAAACCCTTAGGGTGTAGATGGATTTTCAAGAGAAAGATGAAAGTTGATGGATCAATCGATAAGTACAAGGCAAGACTGGTAGTCAAGGGTTATAGTCAAAAGGAAGGCCTTGACTATTTTGACACATATTCACCAGTAACGAGAATAACATCTATTAGAATGTTAGTAGCCATAGCAGCTATAAATAATCTCGAGATACATCAAATGGATGTTAAGACGGCCTTCTTAAATGGAGATTTAGAAGAAGAAATCTACATGGAACAACCCGAAGGGTTTGTCGTTCCTGGGAAAGAAAAGAAGGTTTGTAAGCTTGTAAAGTCATTATATGGACTTAAACAAGCACCAAAACAATGGCATATGAAATTTGACAAAGTCATGTTGGAAGGTGGCTTTAAAATAAATAAATGTGATAAATGTGTCTACGTAAAATTCACTGAAAAAGAATATGTTATTGTGTGTTTATATGTGGATGACATGCTAATTATTGGGAGCAATAACGATGTCATAAATATCACAAAAAAGATGTTGACCAGTAAGCTTGACATGAAAGACTTAGGTCTTGCAGATGTCATTTTGGGTATAAAGGTGACCAGGACATCTAAATGTATAATGTTATCTCAATCACATTATATTGAGAAAGTACTTGATCGATTCCTCAAAGATGATAAAAATCAAGTGAAAACACCTATGGACATTACTATACCGTTAAAAAAGAATACTGGTGAAGGAATATCTCAATTAGAGTATTCTCAGATTATCGGTAGTCTAATGTACATCATGAATTGTACAAGACCCGATATTGCATACTTAGTAAGCAGACTAAGTAGATATACTAGCAATCCAGGTCACAACCACTGGAAAGCTATTATACGAGTTCTAAGGTATTTGAGATACACTTTGAACTATGGCTTGCATTATTTAGGATATCCACCTGTATTAGAAGGTTACAGCGATGCGAATTGGATATCTGACTCTAAAGACACAAAGTCCACTAGTGGATATGTATTTACTCTTGGAGGTGCAGCCGTGTCTTGGAAATCCACTAAGCAAACGTGTATAGCTAGATCCACTATGGAATCCGAGTTCATAGCATTAGACAAGGCTGGAGAGGAAGCAGAATGGCTCCGTCAGTTCCTCGAGGATATTCCAAGTTGGTCAAAACCTGTGCCGCCTATATGTATTCATTGTGATAGCCAATCGGCAATCGGAAGGGCACAAACTAGTATGTATAATGGTAAGTCTAGACATATACGTCGCAGACATAATACCGTCAAACAACTTCTCTCCAATGGAGTTATCACAATCGACTATGTAAGATCGCAAGATAACATCGCGGATCCGCTTACAAAAGGTTTAGCTGGAGAGAAAGTTGCAAATTCGTCGAGAGGAATGGGTTTAAAAGCCTATTATAAATGAGTTACCACCACATAGTAGAAACCCTACCTATATGATTGGAGATCCCAAGAACTAGGTTCAAAGGGAAAACTAAACTATGTAAAGCGCAACTTGAACGACACTGTGGGGGTTATTCCCTAACCTATTCCTATGACAAGTAGACAGTGCACCTGAAGGAGATTTAGGATAAGCATAGCTTTTAATGATTCTTATAGCTTGGAGATTCCAAATGGGGTATTACAGGATACTCTTAATAAGCAATCACCTATATGAGTTAGGAGTGTGGCCGCTCCATCGAGAATTCCCAAAGGCTGAATTCATCGAGAGTACTCATGAATACCAGGAGTTGTTCAGGGCCGAAATGAACACAACTGAGAACCAAATAACTTCAGAGAGATATTATGTGAACTCTATTGTCTTGGTTTACATAAAACGCCGAACAGTTCAAGACATCGCGTTCACTGGTTGGCAAGTAAGTCCGATAGTTTTCACTATGGAAGGTTCAAAGCACCAAAACTACCTATCCTTATGTAATATCTCTCTATTTGAACTCTCTCGTGTTAGCATTTTTTTTATTTTGCATGGTTGTTGGTTAGACAATTTACATTCATGTGGGGGATTGTTGGTCAATTGGGTTTTTAGCCCAAGTGAAGACCATGTTTTTGTATATATGACTTTGACTCAGGCGTTAGCATATTTGTGGTGATTACTGTGTTATATTCACTTGGTTAAAAACCATTAATAAGTGAATGATAAATTGAGAATATGGAGAAAAAATAAATAAATAAAGATGCTCAAAATAAAAGTCGCAACGGTTCACAAAAAGTTCGAACCCTAATATTCGTATTCAAAGAACAGTCACACATCGTTTGGCTTCACCAGAGTCTCCTATGTTGAAAAGTTACATTCCTCCTTGAAAGGTTGTCAATCCACCTTTTCAAACCCTATAAATAGTGCAGGCCTGCATCACTTTTTAAAAAACAGAATTTTTTGCACATACAAAATCATATCTTTGCATTTGAAAAGCTATAGAGTTCAAGAGGCTTATTTGGGTCGTCTGTTCTTCTCCGTTTGAAGTGCTTCTACAGAGAAGATCCTACCGTTGTATCCTGGGAGGCTGTTGCCGTGAACCGTGAGCACCAGTGCGGGGCAATAAAGTCTTAAGGAAACTGATCACGATCAGGCCTCGGTAATTTGAATGTTAACAATTCTTGTAAGTTTTTCTGAATTAATTTATTGTATTGTTTCAAATATTTATGAATCTGAATCAACGATCTGTACAAATCTGAGTCAACGATCTGTAAGAATCTGAATCAACGATCTGTAAGAGTCTGACCCTACAGTATCCACGAATTATTTAGCTGTTGTAACATGTTCGAATCTTCTGACAACAACTTCCCTTCACTAATGTTTAATTCCCTAGCAGCACTACTACCCATCCGATCAGTAGATCCACCTCCACTATCATCATAAAGTCCAAACATTTGCCACACTTGTTTCGAAATTTTACACCAACCTGGGAAAGAATCACGAATGTTGGTATGCACAATTATACTGCTAGAATCTTAAGAAAATTGGGGATAAATTAGGAAGAATAGTGAAAATTGATCCAATAACCAAAGGAAGACTTAGAGGAAACTACACGCGACTAGAAATTGAACTTGATCTCAAGAAGTCTTTGGAACCAGAAATAAGAATTGGATCGGAAGTTTGTTGAGTAAAATATGAGAGATTACATCTAATTTGTTTTGGGTGCGGTAGGTTTAGACATAAAAAAGAGAGTTGTCCTCAGTGGCAAGATGTCTTCTATGGCTTGGTGGGTTTGAGCCCACCCTCAACTTTAAAAAAATAATAATATATTTTTAAAGCCTAAACCTATGTAAACAAGGTTTACTTAATAGTGATGAATCTTTAGTGATTTTTCTTTCAATTTAAAATATTTTTTTATTCAATTTCAATATATAATTTAAATTTGTATAATTTATAAATCTTTTTATTAAAATTACAAAAAGAAAATAGGAATACTATAATTGTTATTATTGATTAGGAAAATGTTAAAAATGTAAATTATTTATTATTCTTTATTATATTGACTTGTTTATTTGTTAAATTAAAAATTACTATTATTATGTTTTTTGGGAAAAATTACTTGATATTTGTATAATTAATTAATAATTAATAATTTCATGAAAGAAAGAAAAAAATAATAATAATTATTTTGTAATTTTTCCTTAAATGACAAGAAATTATTGTCTTTATTAAAAAAAATAGCTAATTTTTTTTAAAAACATTTTTGGCCGCCGTAAGGGACAATTGTAATTTTTTCCCGAAATTTTGTATAGTATTATTTATTATATTGCATTAAACTATATTATATTTTAATACTAATTATTTAATTTATATATATTTCTTGTTTTATGTGTTTTTTTTGGTTAAACATAAAAAAAAAAAATTCGGGGGCGTTGCCCCCGAACCCCTTACATTCATAAGCCTACCCTGGTTGGAATCCCAGATTCTCCATTGGTTGTCCTCCCAATGGACATACACCAATGAATAGTGGTGAAAATAGTAATAAGGAACAGGAGATAGTTATTTAGAACCCGAGTGGAAGCTCAAATAAGTTAGAAAAAATACGGTGAGTGGATGACAGTTAGGAGAGGGGATAGAGGAAATGGAAATAGAAAAACTAACTCAACCAAAATAACACAACACAAAAGGTTTGGGCACGAGATTTGAGGCATTAAGGATGGATGAGGGAGAAATAGATGTCGGGAAAAATTCGTACGGATTTCAAAACAAGGGGCAAGCGTCCGGGACAAAACCACGAAGTAAAGACATTTGTATTTTTTAAAGACAAGATATTTGTATCTATTTGTATTTTTTACACTTTTAATACAAAAAACTTTAATCTAAAATTAAATATATAATATAATTATCATGATATATATGATATATTCCGATGTACATATTTAGAGAGTGTGTTTAATAATAAATCTATTGAATTTTCTTTGATATCATAAAAGTTTATCGTTATTCAGTTAAGATTTAAAATTTATTTATAAAAATCTTTACTATCCAATTCGAAGTTTTTGAAGGAAAAGAAAATGAATTGGATATATAAAAATCGATTAATTTTTTTTGTTACAAATGAGGTCAAGAGACCAAGAATGGAAGCCTTCTAACGTTTATTGATTAACTAAGATAACTCTAGGCATAGCCTAGTCATAGCGGTCCCTTGCTAATAACAGCCAAAGTCCATCTGGTGGGTCCCTATATGATATAGGGCTTTTTGCGCCGTTTTCTCCTAATTTAGCCATCCAATCTGGATATTTTTTCGCTTCACGATAATTCCATACCAACTCCAATCGCTCTCTAGAAATCTGAATATCGCGTCATGCACTTAATATATCATTCGAAATTTCACTTGAGTACGCACCGCCCTTCACTAGCGCGTGAAACTCACTCGAGTCAATTTCGATGATAATTGAGGTATAACCCCGACTCTCGCCCATACGAAGACAAAAATGTAACACGAGGAGTTCCGCTTCGAAGGGTGTTTGCGCAACACAACTCCCCGCAAAACATTCAAGATATTGCAAAAAAGTCCTCCAGTCCTGGCTAATGCTTTTTCCGCATTATAGGACTCACCGACATTAAGTTTTATTCCATTCTCCGGCTTAACCCATTTGACTAAAACATTTTTTTCCGATGTGATAAAGCCTCCATCCCTTTCAACACCCCACACACATACATAGTAATTAGCCGTGTTACATATAATAACTCTTAACTCATGACTCGTCTTTTTCCTTGCATCTTGGTCAAAGATCCTTGTATTCTGATCAACTAAATTATACCAAACAAGAGCCACCATAATACACCTTCTCTCCACCCCATTTATGACCACTTTACTAGACAACATCTTCGTCTACCAATCAAGTACCTCCCTTACTCCGACTCCATCCTGTCCTGTCTGTCCATTAATCCCATCCAAGCGATGCAGCAAAGAGGAGCCCTCATGCAGAAACTGTTGTCACGAGGTGGGAGGAATATTTGCTGTTCAGAGTTGTTGCGGACCCTGTGGAGCTGCTGTATCCTGGTTCGCTCGAGATTCTACTACATCAGCAGCAACCTACTCCACTTCCGCCATCTGCTCCAGTCCGTTAACAATCATTACTGCAACTTCTGGAGTCAGGAGCTGGTCCCCTCTTCACCTATTAGCCGATACAGTACAAGCCTTAACTAACCCAAGGTAACCAATACAATGCTAAAAAAGGTGAGTCGAAGACTCGACTTCCTAACCGCACCGTTGTCATACCTGATCAACCGTAACCCCTCTTATCACAAGATTTCCTCCTGTTGGCAGCCTATCCCAAATTGCTCGCCATAACAAGATTTTAACTTTCGCGGGCATTTGAGCGACCAAACTAACTCCCACTTGAAATTCAACTCATTACTTGCCGATAGCAAGCTATTATACACGGATTTGACCGGGAATATACCCGACACGTCGAGCTTCCATTTGTATATCATCTCATTACCACCTAGCAACTCAACCAATCTACCTTCTAATACCTCTCGACCATATCTTGCACATTCTAGATTCCAAAGGTTTTGTCACTTATTCCAAGAACCCGTTTCTCAAATATTTTTGTTTAAAAGATCACACCCACATTGAGGGTTCATTTCGCAATATTTTCCACCCCAATTTGGCCAAGAGTGATTTATTGTAATTTCACGCACTTCTCAACCCCAATTCACCCTACTTATTAGGCCGACATAGGACAACCCATGAAAGCCAATGTATTTTTTGGCCCTCACTCGATGAACCCCAAATAAAGTCACGTATAATTCGATCTATATCCTCACACGTATGAATTGGAAATTTTATAGTTTGTATTATGTATGTAGGGATAGTTGAAAGTACCGATTGTGGTAGCGTAATTCTTCCTTCCATTGATAATTCCGACTCTTCCAATTCGGAAGTTTATTTTGCATGCTCGATGTTACACGTTGAAATAAACCTCGTGGTAAACGCTGTGAACATATCAGCGTTCCAAGATATTCCCCCAGTGAGTCGCTCAACGTTAAGCCACCCCTTTCCGCAAGATTTACTGCCCTTGTACTCGTCACGTTCCTTGAAAAGTATATTAAGGACTTTTCCTTGCTCAATCTCTGCACTGCTTCATTACAAAACACTATAACGACCTCCTTAATAATGTCTACTTGGACCTCCCCAGCCTCGACAAACATCAACAAATCATCTGGAAAAAACATATGTGAAACCGGGAGACCTTGGCGATGGAGCCGAATGGGTAACCATTCACCTCCTTCGTAAAGTCCCTGAATAAGAATAAATAACCGTTACATACACAAAAAAAATAAATAGGGGGAAGGAGGGTCTCCCTTCCGAATGCCCCTTTGAGGGGTGAACTCCTCCAATTACTCCCTATTCCATAGCACCCGCATTGTATTTGTGGCCACAACTGACATGATGAGACGAACCCATGAATCTGGAAACCCAAAGTACAAAATGGTATCCTTAATGAATCTCCAGCTTAATTTTTCATACGCCTTAGCCAAATCAATCTTAATCGCCATGTAAAACTTTTTTGACAAAGTTTTTTGTATACGATGGTCGATCTCTTGCACCAAAACCACATTATCTATAGTAGACCTCCCCGGAAGGAAACCACTCTGATTCGGTTCAGTATGCTCAGCAAGTAAAGGTCGAATCTGGTTTACCATAGCCTTCATAATGAATTTCACAGGTACATTAATTTGTCTAATAGGCCAAAGTCGACCTACCGACTTTGGATTTGGAACTTTGGGAATCAAATGAATTAAAGTCTTGTTTAAACCAGGCGACACCACCCCCATCTGTATCGAAATTCTAACCATCTTACAAACATCTGATTTAATAGTTTCCCAATATTTTTGATAAAAAGAAGCCGCTATTCTGTCCATCCCAGGAGCTTTATTTGGATTAGATTTAAAGACTACAACCCGAATCTCTTCATCCGTGAACTATTCTGCCAGAAGACTCCTCTCCATACCGTCCAGGCAGTTACCGTGAGGCAAAGAGAAAGGTCCCACAAATTTAATATGTGCCGAGTAAATTTCTTCAAAGAAACCCCAAACCAGATCCCCTAACGCCTCCTCCTCTTCTATATAAAAACCCACCCAAATCTTTAAGTCTTTGTATCTTGGATGCCCTTCTCTTGTGAAGGGTGGCCAAATAGTAATACCTTGTATTTTTTTCATCCGATCAGATCCAATTTATTTCGAGCGTTGAAACCAAAAGAGACCCCCCTCCTTCAAAACACTAAGATAATCCCCCCAAAGTCTCTTACCTAACCTGAATAACGACAAATTGTAAGAACGTTGTAACGAGGCCTGAATCCCCTTGAGTCTCGCTAACAACACTCTTTTCTTCTTATTTACATCTCCAAAGACTGTTTCCTTCCACTCAAGAAGGTTATTTTTCAACTCCTCAAGCCTATCCCCCAACTCCAAGTCTGTTGTCCCCCATTTATTATGAATAAAACTCTTAAAATTCTTATGAACACACCAAGCAGACAAAATGGAACTTCCTAGACGGTCGTGATCGGTCCATAAGAACTAACTAAACTAATATTGGTGCATGATTTGAGCGCCTACGTGATGTCTCCCTAATTGTTCTTATTTTCGACCCTTGGGAGACATCATTTTTGGTGTTTATTTAATTAATTTGATAGACTTTTGTACTAAATATTCAATAATCCGGAATTTCCTTTTTATTTCTAGTATTTTTAATTTATTAAACTTTTGCGCGTAATATTGGTATTTTTAGTGTAAAGTTTACAGGTTTTAGATGTTAGCTAGGAGAGGAATCCGAGGAGAGAGTCAAAGATCGTGAATTAGAGTCAAGACTTGAAGATAAATCCCGAAGATATTATTTTTAGAGCTGAAAATCCATTTTCCAGGCCATAGATTGCTGATTTCGAGGTGCTTAAGCGATGATTCAGCCGCTGACCTTTGAAGAGAAATCATTCCTTATCGAGTTACGGAACTTTAGCAACTGGAATGAGGTCAATCGGAGTCATAACGCATCGGGAAAAGCCGTTTTAGTGAAGGTGTATCAGCAGTTACGGGATTTTGGGCTTGGAAATTGGGCTTGGACATTTAATTAGTCTTTTAATTCTGGTCCAAGCCCTAGTCCGAATTTATGCTTATAAAAGGAGGTCTGGACTTCTATTTTTCACACAATTCACATTCCACAAGTTTAAACACCAGAGAGAAGCAACAGAAGGAAGAAAGAAGAAGCTACAAGAGCTGGAGTGGGTCTATAGCTCCGTTCGTAGTCATTCCAATTCTGGAAATTAGGTTCTTTTTATATTTTAATTTTGTAAACAATATGAATTCCATTTCTTTTAATTTAGTTTTTAATTTTAATATGAGCTAAGCTTTTAATAGTGCTTGAGAACAAACAATGGGTGAATCTTAATTTTATGAAATAACGAATGTTGAATTTGGGTTTATGCTAAATTAAATTAGATTGGGTTTATTACTCTTTTCGATAATTTGTGATTATTTACTGATTTTAGAGTCGCGAACTAAGATTAGGTATTAGTATCTAAGCTATTCAACATAAGTGGCGTGTGGATCATCCTGACGGAGGGTTTAGGTATAGAATTAATTATTCAATCTAGGATAAAAGCTATTGATTCTGACGAACTTAGCTAATTCTAGGGCCAATGAGGTAAAACACTTAATCATCCAACGGTGGATCATATTTACCCTGACGGGACTAGTGACACTTTAGGATCGCCTTATAGTCCACCCTGGCGGGGGTATAAGGAATTTAGAATCCGGACCATTGTAATTGACCGATTTAGCCCTTAAACAACATAAGTTAGGAATTAAGATTAGGAGGATCCTTGCGTTCTCAAGTACTACATCTCATATTGCGTTTTCACTTATTTTACTTGCGTCTTAGCTTTTACTTGCATTTATAATTTGTCTTTCATTTAGTAGTTTTAATAAACAAAACCAAACAAACATTTTATTATCTTTCACTTTCATAAGTGCATCAATCACTACTTGTTAAACATTGTGATCAACCATCCGTCCTTGGAACGAATCTGTATTATCATACATACTACTTGGGACAACCGTACACTTGCGGTTGTGGTTCGATTAGCAATTGCATTTATTTTTAGGACAGACAAAGGACCACCAAGTTTTTGGCGCCGCTGCCGGGGACGGTAGCGTGTGACCACGGTGTTTATCCTTTAGTGATAGTGCATTTATTTTATTTTATCAGTTTTACGCTTTTTGTTTGTTAGCTTTTTCAGGTTTTTAGGTTTGGTGTATGCGAAGAAGGCTATTCAAGGATCTAGAGCCAGCACCTCCGATCCTTAGTAATCCAGAATCGTTGATCAGACTTGCAAACAGAAGAAGAAGAGAACGAGAAGCTTTAGAAGTAGAAGAATTAAGTAACAGAATGGAGAATATCACTATTCAAGGTCAACAGAATGGACAAGGCCAGTTAGATGCAAATGGCCAACCTTTAGCTCCAGGCGTTATTCCTCAAGTTCAACCACTAAATCATAATCCTCAAGTTCAGATCGTGATGAATCAAGATCCGTGGTTTATTAATGGTCCTCCAGAAGTTCCATTCCGCGCTCCTGCTATAGGAGTAGGTGCTCCAGATATAGATGTTCCGAGATTCCGTCCAGATTCGGGTATGCTAGCTCAGTTCCAAAACTTTGGAAATTTTCGCGGAAGACCATCGGAAGATCCTCTTAGAGCGGTACAGAAATTCAAACAGATATGTGATTCTTATATCACACAAGGGGTTTCAAGAGAACAGATGTATTTTGCTGCTTTTAAATTCTTTGTCATTGATGGAGCAAGTGAATGGCACGATACGCAAGATCCCACGAAGATTACTAATTGGGACCAATTAGAAATTGCTTTCTTTGACAGGTATTACCCAAGTAATATGAGGTTAGATGCTGAATTGGAATTGACGCATTTCCGTCAAGAATATGAGGAGACTGTGGGTAAGAGTTGGACAAGATTTCAGATATGTTTGCGCAAAGTTCCCAATCATGGCTTTTCAGAACAACAACAGTTAAAGATCTTTTATAGAGGCCTTGATGGAATTTCGAGAGAGAAATTGGATACGCTATGTGGTGCCGGTTTTCTTCAAATTCAACCCGCTCATGCAAAGATCATTCTGGAAAGAATAGTCAAGAATGAAGTTGGGTGGAATTCAGTGAGAACACCAGTTAAGGGAGTGAATAATGTTGACATGGAAGAGAAATTTGCTACGCTTGAGAATAAGATTCAGAATACTATAGAGCAACAGTTGAAGCAGCTCACTCTAGCTGTAAAAGAAGGTTTTTCGAGTAAGAAGGTAGCTGTGCATGCTGCACAAGAGGTTTATATGTGTTCAATTTGTAAGGTAGATGATCATGATGAGGAAGGTTGTCCGAATGAACAAGAATCAGTGAATTTTATGTCCAATAGAGGTAATTTCAATTCAAGTGGTAATGGATATCAGCCTAACAGAAACCATCCTGGGTTTCAATACTCAAATCCCAATGGGGCGGCCAATCCTACTTACGCGTATCAACCGCGTCCTCAAGGCAACAACTATAATCCAAGACCACACAACAATCATCAAGGAGGACAGAATCAAAACAATTATGTACAAAGACAAGCTCCTCAGAATACCTACGATGAGAATTTAAACCAGAAAGCTCTACCAGCCCATCCACAAGAAGGAGTAGTTACCCTTCAGAAAACCGTTGAAAATTTGATTGCTCTTCAAACTCAAGCTTTGGAACGTCAGAACGCAGCTGAAGCGAATATGAAGATTTTCCAGAATCAGCTAAGTCAAATTAATAAACAGCTAAATCAGCGTCCACAAGGGCAACTTCCTAGCGATACGGAAAATCCAACACAACGTGAAGATTGCAAGGCTGTTACGTTGAGAAGTGGTAAGAACCTCCCTCCACCTCCTTTTCCCGTTATGAAAGAGAAAGAAGTTCCAAGAAAAGAAAAGGAAGTGGGTGAGAAAGAGAAAGAGAATAAGAAAGATAGTGAGGTTGAAGAGATAGAAAGACCAAGAGAAATTCCGAAAAAGAGAGATGAAATTGTAAGCAATCGCCCTCCACCACCGTTTCCATCACGAGTTCAGAAAAAGGGTGATATGGCTGATTTTCAGAAGTTCTTTAATAGAGTGAAGGGTTTGAGTATTAATATTCCGTTACTTGAGGCAATTCGAGATATTCCTAAGTATACGAAGTTTTTGAAGAGGGCCCTCACTAATAAAAGGCCCTACTGTGATAATGAGATGATTGGCCTTCCTGGAGAGTGTAGTGCGATTTGCCAGAGTAAATTACCTCCGAAGTTAGTTGATCTGGGGAGTTTCACGATTCCCATATCGATTGGAGAAGAATGGAAGGGAAAGGCGCTATGCGATTTGGGGGCAAGCATCAACTTGATGCCCAAGTCAGTCTTTGATAAGCTTAAAATTGGAAACGCAAGACCTACCTCTATGGTCTTGCAAATGGCGGACAGGTCTCTTGCTCATCCTGAAGGCCGCATTGAGGATGTCCTTGTTAAGGCAGGTACACTTATATTTCCTGTTGATTTAGTAATTCTTGAATACAATGCATATAGAAATGTCCCCATTATTTTGGGTAGACCATTCCTAGCTACAGGGAGAACATTGATCGATGTAGAAAATGGCGAATTGACAATGAGGATACAAGATGAGGAAGTGAAATTCAATGTATTTCGAGCTATGAAATTCCCAGATTCTCAGGAAGATTGCTTCAGAATGGATGTGGTAGAGCAAGCATCGCAAGAGGTATTTAATTGCTTAAATTTTGATGATATCTTGCAGGCTGCTTTGACATTAGATTCACCTGAGATGATGGAGGAGCTTACAGAAACAGTGGCAGCTCTCAATTCTGAAAATCCGAAGTATAGGCGTCTTGCCTATGAACCTGTGAGAGAACCGGGGGAGATTATTCCTAAAAAGAAGCCTTCAATTGAATCTCCTCCGGAATTGGAAGAAAAACCATTGCCAGCACACTTGAGGTATGCCTATTTGGGTACCAATGAAACTCTACCTGTTATTGTTTCAGCTAATTTAACAGGTCCTCAAGAAGATAAACTGTTGCGTGTGTTAAGAGCCAACAAAGAAGAAATAGGTTGGACAATTGCTGATATCAAAGGCATTAGTCCATCCTATTGTCAACACAAAATCATACTTGAATATGTTAACGCACGCTCAGTTGAAGGCCAAAGGAGATTGATGCCCGTGATGAAAGATGTGGTAAAGAAAGAGGTGATCAAGCTTTTAGATGCGGGGATTATTTATCCCATTTCGAGTAGTGAATGGGTGAGTCCGGTTCAGTGTGTACCAAAGAAAGGAGGAATGACAACAATTCTTAACGATAAAAATGAGGCGATTCCTTCAAGAACGGTAGTAGGTTGGAGAGTTTGCATGGATTACAGAAAGCTGAACAAGGCCACCAGAAAAGATCATTTCCCTTTGCCCTTCATTGATCAGATGTTAGACAAATTAGCCGGAAGGGAATATTATTGTTTCTTGGATGGTTACTCCGGGTACAATCAAATTTACGTGGCTCCAGAAGATCAACATAAGACTACTTTTACATGCCCTTTTGGTACGTTTGCATATCGCAGAATGCCATTTGGGTTGTGTAATGCTCCCGCTACTTTTCAAAGATGCATGATGGCCATCTTCTGGGATATGATTGATAATTTCCTAGAAGTGTTTATGGACGATTTCTCCGTGTTTGGTGATGATTTTGATATATGTTTAGATAACTTGGAGAAAGTGTTGGTGAGATGCAAGGAAACAGATTTGGTGCTCAACTGGGAGAAGTGTCATTTCATGGTTCGCGAAGGTATTGTTCTTGGTCACAAAGTTTCGAGTGCTGGTTTAGAAGTTGATAGAGCGAAGATTGAGGTAATTAAAACTCTTCCCCCTCCTGTTTCTGTTAAAGGGGTAAGGAGTTTTCTTGGCCATGCTGGCTTTTATAGGCGTTTTATTAAAGATTTTTCTAAGATTGCTAAACCGTTATGCAACTTACTCGAAAAGGAATGCAAATTCCTTTTTGATGAAGCTTGTTTAGCGGCCTTCAAAGCAATCAAGGAAAAACTCATTTCTGCTCCTATAGTGTTACCTCCAGATTGGAATTTACCGTTTGAGGTTATGTGTGATGCGAGTGATTTGTGTATGGGAGCTGTATTGGGACAGAGGAAAGAGAAGGTTTTTCATTCGATTTACTATGCTAGTAAAACTTTTAGAGCTGCTCAGATTAATTACACAGTTACAGAAAAAGAGTTGCTAGCAGTTGTATATTCGTTTGATAAATTTCGCTCTTATCTTCTTGGAGCGAAAGTTATTGTTTATACAGATCATTCCGCGATCAGATTTCTTATGGAGAAGAAAGATGCAAAACCAAGGTTAATCAGATGGGTGTTATTACTTCAAGAGTTCGATTTAGAGATCAAGGATAGAAAGGGTTGTGAGAATCAGGTTGCAGATCATCTATCGCGTTTAGAGGGTTCAGAGATGAATAGTGGTACTGAAGCAGTTAGAGAAGAGTTTCCTGATGAGAGTTTATTCGTTGTTCGAGATTATGAGGCTCCGTGGTATGCAGATATTGCGAATTTAGTAGTGAGTGGTGTTTTTCCTGAAGGTTCTACTTATCAAGAAAGAAAGAGGTTAGCTCATCGTGCTAGACAGTTCTTTTGGGAGGATCCGTTCCTCTATAAAGTTTGTGCTGACCAAATGATACGAAGATGTGTAGCAAGGGAAGAGACTCAAGCCATTATAGCTGGATGCCATGATTCATTATATGGAGGACATTTCAAAGGAGACAGAACTGCTGCAAAGGTATTTCAATCAGGTTTTTACTGGCCTTCTCTTATAAAAGATTGTCATGAATATGTTAAGAAATGTACGAGATTCCAGTTTACCGGAAACATATCCAAGAGGGATGAGATGCCGCGTAATAATGTGTTAGAGGTTGAGATATTCGATGTGTTGGGCATAGACTTTATGTGTCCTTTCGTTCCTTCAAATGGTAACCGCTACATCTTATTAGCAGTTGATTATGTATCTAAGTGGGTAGAAGCGGTGGCTTTACCTACTAATGATTCACGAGTGGTGATCAAGTTCTTGAAATCACATATTTTCACTAGACATGGCACACCTAGAGTGATTATTAGCGATGGAGGATCTCATTTCGTTAATAAATATCTGAAGACTGTTCTAGAGAAATATGGAGTTAGGCACCGTGTATCTACTGCGTATCATCCACAATCCAATGGTCAAGCTGAAGTGTCGAACCGGGAAGTCAAGTCAATCCTAGAGAAAACCGTTGGTCCTACAAGAAAAGATTGGTCAATGAAGCTAGATGATGCGTTGTGGGCCTTTCGTACTGCGTTTAAGACTCCCGTAGGTGCATCTCCCTATCGTATGGTGTATGGTAAGGCTTGTCACTTACCTTTAGAGCTTGAATTGGGTGCCTATTGGGCAATTGCGCAGTTGAACTTAGACCCTATCTTAGCCGGAAAGAATCGTATGATGAAGCTTAATGAACTCGATGAATTCCGTTTGCATGCTTATGAAAATGCCAAACTTTACAAAGAAAACACAAAGAAATGGCATGACAATCGGATTCGTCGAAAGAACTTTGAAGTGGGGCAAAGAGTATTGAAGTATAACTCAAAGTTCAGCAATTATCCGGGTAAGTTAAGATCTAAGTGGTCAGGTCCATACATAGTGACCAAAGTTACACCTCATGGGGCGATAGAAATAGAACATCCACTAGAGAACCGTACCTTTATGGTTAACGGTCACAGATTGAAGATATACCATGGAGGTGAAGATACCAATCGCTCGGAAGATCCACATCCCGGGGAGGTCATGTATCTCCTCGAGACTCCTTAGAAGCGTGAGGTAACCCGTCGAGCTTAACGACGTTAAACAAAAGCCAATTACTTGTATATTAGCTGAGTTTTTACATTTTTTCAATTTAGATTAGTTTGATTTTCGTAATTTTATTGTTTTTATTAAGAAATGAGGAAGGGTAGTTGTTTTTAATGATTTCAGGGGTAAAAAGGACTTGAGTTTGGGGTCGATTTGGCGAAAACAGAAGAAAAAGAGGTTGGATGTCCAGGAGAAACCGGGAACCCGGTTTTGGAGCTGGTACCAACACTATATACGCAACACCTTGCGTTTTGGGTTCATGACACAGCGTCGGAACCGGGAACCCGCATTTGGCGAAACCGGGTACCCGGTTTTGGTGCTGTAACTTTTGAAAATCTCTGACCCAGCGTCTTGGTGGCTTGCGTTTTCGTGCGTTTTGATTCGCGCCATCGACAAAAATCCGGGTACCCGCATTTGGCAGAACCGGGTACCCGGTTTCGGAGCTGTAATCTTCCAAAAGTTCTGACCCGGCGTTTTGAGGTGCTGCGTTTTGGCGCGTTTTGACTCGCGCCATCGAGAAAATCCGGGAACCCGCATTCCACAGAACCGGGTACCCGGTTTCGGCAAGTAAAATCCCTGACCCCGCGTCTTGGGGTCCAGCGTTTTGGTGCGTTTTGAAAAAAAAAAAAAAAGAGAGTCCACAATTGATTTTTCCGCGCCGTCACAGCGACGCGGAACCGGGAACCCGGTTTGCCAAAACCGGGGACCCGGTTTGAAAGCTGTGATGTCGGTTTTGAGGTGTTTTAACCTAGTTTCTTAGCCTCTTTTCCAAGTCTTTACCTAAAACGCACCAATAGCCTCCCCACCTCCGAAATTCATCTACCAAAACACTATATATCATCAAATCCTACCCTCTTTCACCACAAAAACATAAGATCAACTCACCTACTCTCCAAAATAACATCAAATCCTTAGTTTTTCCCAAGATTCTTCTTCAACCAATTCCTTAAATTAAACCCAATTCTTTCTTCTCCCATACAAATTAACCAAGACCCATCTCATATTTCACCTAGTTCTTAAATTCTTAAACCTCAAAACATCAAAATTCTAAACTTTTCCCTAAGTTTTTCATTATTTGAAGTTTTGAGTTTGGGGTGAAAAGAGATGACTAACAGAACCGGCGATTTCCGAAGAACTGCTCCTAGAAGGAAAACCACCATTGGTGGTTCCCAAGACCAAGCTATTGAGATTCCTGATTCGCGTCATAAACGTAAGATTGATGACACTAAGCTTGACTATAACAGAAAAGAAATCACAGGTCAAAAGAGAAGGTTAATTGATGAGATAGAAAGTGAGAAGGAACCAGAAGAGGAAATTGAGAAGAACATTGAGAAGAACATTGAGAAGGAAACTGAACAATAGATTCCGGAAGCATCAGTTCAGAAACCTCCGCGTATGAAGATGTGGGCCCACAAGCCTAAGAGGGTTTATACTTGTTGGAATACTCAGGTTCGTGAAAGAATTGAATTTTTGAAATTTGGTGAGGAGACGAATTTTCCTAAGGGTATTATGAGTAGTGATTACAAGGAATATGCTGTGACATGTGCTAAGTTTGGTTGGAAAGAGTTACAAGAAAGGAAGCTTGAGTTTATTCCTACTTTTGTGCGAGAATTTTACGAAGGTTTAGCTACCTCCCATGATGCCAATGATATCCGCAAAAAGGTAGTTCCTTTCTCTATTGAACGTATTCGGAAATCATTGAAACTACCCAACTTTTCTGGAACATGCCCCTTCCAAGAAATTCTTAATGACCCTTCTTTTGATTTTGAATCCCTTTGGGGGACCGTGCTTGTTAATGGGACTAGCTCAATTCCTGAGGGAGAAAGATATCCTGGACAGTTTTACAGCAGTAGTTTGACACCTCGTGCTAAGGTTTGGTCTCGTTTCATAATACCCACTTTCTTTGGTATTAAACACACTTCCGAGTTGAAGAAAGAGCACATATTTGTTATTAAGTGTATTTTGGAGGAGAAACCATTTGATGTTGCTAAGATCATTTATGATACAATCATGGAGTTCGCGAAATCACCAATGAAACAACAAAATCTGAAGTTTCCTTGTACTATTACTCAGTTGTGTCTAGACGCAAAGATTCCGCGTAAGGACGCAGATATTGACATTGTTTCGGTTGGTGTGAGTATAGCTTTGAGCACAATCAAGAACATGCATGAAGAAGCAACACAAACTACAAGAAGCCCGAGAACTCCTCAATCAAAGAAAGTGAAAACTGTACCTGAGTTGGAAGCGAAGATTCAGGTGTTGGAAGAGAATCAGGAGAAGATGATTGCTACCTTGGGAAACGTTACAAAAGAATTGGACCTGCTTCGAAATTTAATCCTAGGCGTAAATACACTTCAAAACGCGATTTATGATGCTGTTACGCGAGATAAAGGTCCAGAACGCAACACCGATAACCAGCCTCGCGCTGGTTAAGATACGTTTTCTAAACTTTCCTCTTAGTGTACATTAGTTTAAATGCTTTATTGAGTCTTTTCGAGTCGTGGGGACACGACTCATTTTTGAGTTTGGGGTGGGGTTCGTTGCCTCATCCCAATTTTTATGTGTTATTTGCTTTATTTGCTTTCAATAAAAGAATTTTCGGAGTTGCGTTTGACTGTAGAAATTCTTAAATATCCCTTTAAGCATACTCTTGATAAATCTATGATAGTAAATAGTGGAATTTAGGGATTGATATAAAACGCACTTACAATTGCATGCGAACATAGGTAATTGATAGGAAAAATTAATGAACAATGCAAATGAAGTAAGCTTGTACTCAAGGAATATGTTTGGTGTGTAGAACGTGAAATCTTAATTAGTAGAGAACCCACCTAGATATGAACTAAAGACAAGCTATGTACTTAGGAAAATGATAGGGGCAGATCTTTGTTAGCCATTTGTGCCTTTTTAGCCTTCTATCCCTTTATTAATTATTATCCGTCTTAGCCCACTTTGAGCCTTTAGCCTTTTCTTTGTAGCCACGATATAAGCCATTATCCCTTAGATTATTAGGCATGACCATATGACCCGCACTTGAATCACAATCCTGAGACATGTCTCGAGCTTGAGTTTGGGGTGGTGGGACCACATATGGGGAATTTAATGGGTTGGGATTGATGTGCTTTGTATTGTAGCACAATTGCAGATGATATATACTTGTAACCCTTTGCCGGGAATGAAGGAAAATGAAAAAGAAAGAAAAAATGAAAAAAAAAATGAAAAATCCATACAGTAGGAACCGGGAACCCGGATTCGTCAAAACCGGGAACCCGGTTTGCTCCTGTACAAAAAAAAAGAAGAAAAAGAGAAAAGAAAAGAAAAAGAAAAATATGAATAAAACATCCGGCAAAGTGGAATTTTCTGAAAATCATCTTATTTATAGTGGGTAGACATGTGACGCTAAATTATTGCGTATATGGGTGAGTGAGAACATCTTTTTGAGCGTTAACTCAAGCTCGAGGACACTGTTGATGGTAAGTGAGGAGAGAGCCAAAAGCTCACTTCAAATTTACCAAATATACATCCACACCCGTCCTTAAGCCATTATTATAACCGTAAAGACCTCGTGATTCCTAAGTGCATAGTGAATTTATTATTCTGTTGATAGGGAATAGACCAGGTGGAGCGTTCAAAGCGAGTTAGGATTAATGACCACCCTATAGCCATCATACAGAGATGAGTACAAGTGTAACCTTCAAGCATTGCGACTTTAATTTTATGATTGAGATTATTTAGGTTTGATGTTGCATGATTGGTGTATGTGTATATTAGTTTCTAGAGTTTGCTATATGAGGTTTATTCTGAGAATTGCTTTAGGGTTTATTTGCTAGCTTCTATCTTGTTTATACGCTTACTTCTACCCCTTTGCTTTGTTTTACTTTGTCGGGACGACAAAGGTTTGAGTTGGGGGTCTTGATGTCTCCCTAATTGTTCTTATTTTCGACCCTTGGGAGACATCATTTTTGGTGTTTATTTAATTAATTTGATAGACTTTTGTACTAAATATTCAATAATCCGGAATTTCCTTTTTATTTCTAGCATTTTTAATTTATTAAACTTTTGCGCGTAATATTGGTATTTTTAGTGTAAAGTTTACAGGTTTTAGATGTTAGCTAGGAGAGGAATCCGAGGAGAGAGTCAAAGATCGTGAATTAGAGTCAAGACTTGAAGATAAATCCCGAAGATATTATTTTTAGAGCTGAAAATCCATTTTCCAGGCCATAGATTGCTGATTTCGAGGTGCTTAAGCGATTATTTAGCCGCTGTCCTTTGAGAAGAAATCATTCCTTATCGAGTTACGGAACTTTAGCAACTGGAATGAGGTCAATCGGAGTCATAACACATCGGGAAAAGCCGTTTTAGTGAAGGTGTATCAGCAGTTACGGGATTTTGGGCTTGGAAATTGGGCTTGGACATTTAATTTGTCTTTTATTTTCTGGTCCAAGCCCTAGTCCAAATTTATGCTTATAAAAGGAGGTCTGGACTTCTATTTTTCACACAATTCACATTCCACAAGATTAAACACCATAGAGAAGCAACAGAAGGAAGAAAGAAGAAGCTACAAGAGCTGGAGTGGGTCTATAGCTCCGTTCGTAGTCATTCCAATTCCGGAAATTAGGTTCTTTTTATATTTTAATTTTGTAAACAATATGAATTCCATTTCTTTTAATTTAGTTTTTAATTTTAATATGAGCTAAGCTTTTAATAGTGCTTGAGAACAAACAATGGGTGAATCTTAATTTTATAAAATAACGAATGTTGAATTTGGGTTTATGCTAAATTAAATTAGATTGGGTTTATTACTCTTTTCGATAATTTGTGATTATTTACTGATTTTAGAGTCGCGAACTAAGATTAGGTATTAGTATCTAAGCTATTCCACATAAGTGGCGTGTGGATCATCCTGACGGAGGGTTTAGGTATAGAATTAATTATTCAATCTAGGATAAAAGCTATTGATTCTGACGAACTTAGCTAATTCTAGGGCCAATGAGGTAAAACACTTAATCATCCAACGGTGGATCATATTTACCCTGACGGGACTAGTGACACTTTAGGATCGCCTTATAGTCCACCCTGACGGGGGTATAAGGAATTTAGAATCCCGACCATTGTAATTTACCGATTTAGCCCTTAAACAACATAAGTTAGGAATTAAGATTAGGAGGATCCTTGCGTTCTCAAGTACTACATCTCATATTGCGTTTTCACTTATTTTACTTGCGTCTTAGCTTTTACTTGCATTTATAATTTGTCTTTCATTTAGTAGTTTTAATAAACAAAACCAAACAAACATTTTATTATCTTTTACTTTCATAAGTGCATCAATCACTACTTGTTAAACATTGTGATCAACCATCCGTCCTTGGAACGAATCTGTATTATCATACATACTACTTGGGACAACCGTACACTTGCGGTTGTGGTTCGATTAGCAATTGCATTTATTTTTAGGACACACAAAGGGCCACCACTACGGTACAGATGTACCACTTTTGAAAAAGGGAAAAGGGATAATAGATCTGTATTACCATATGCCTTATCTAATCTCCTGAGGATTCTTTGCCCTGTATTTCATGAATAGCACCATGTAAACCTTGACCCCTCAAAACCCAAGTCAGACAGATTGCATTTATGTGTCCATTACTCAAACTTTTTCATCCTTCGCATAACCCCTGGTTCCTCTACCTTCTTATCAATCTCTTCTCCCACTTAATTGAAGTCACCCGCAATTAACCACGACCTCCCAACATTACTAAACGCATGAAGTAGAACATCCTAAAGTGGTTCCCTGTCAAACCAGTTAAAATTTGTTAATACTCAATGAATTATAAAATGTATTTTTAAATTTGAGAATTTTATAAGGTTTACTAATATTTATAGATTTCATTAAAAGATGAATTTATTTATTTTAAAAATTTCTTGTTTTTTATCAAAGTTTTTTATGAGTTTTGTAAATTATACATTATTATTTAAAAAAAAAAAGGAATGGTAAATTTTGCATCAAATTTCTCGTATAATGGAGAATTGTTTTTTAATATATAAATTTGTTAATATAATTGTATGAAATAATTAAAAATTAAGTTGTATTCCATTTTTTTAAAAATCATATAAAATATTGCTCCAAATAATCCTAACAAACTAGTATTTTATTACATGTAGAATAAATTGTACAAGTTAAATTTTTGTTAAAGTGTATGAGTTTTATCGTACTGAATTGAAGTGTTTAATTTGTTTTGGATGTGGCAAGTTCGGTCATAGGAAAGAAGTCCACCACGCGCTCCAATTGGTTTAACTGGGACGGAAAACACAATTCAAGCTCAACAAGAAATAATTGCTAGGAGAATTGCCGCACCAGTAGTTAAAGAGAAATATGGCGAGTGGATGACGGTCCAAAGAGGTAGAAAAGGGAGTAACTATGGTAATGGGAAAGGTACTGGATCAAATGGTGGTAACGCCCCCAAAACAATCTTGCAAAGGGGGCTTGGAACTAGGTTCGAAGCCTTACAATTGGAGGAAAAAGAACCGTTGAGACATGATAGGGTGAATGTTGGGTATATGGAGAAAGGACAGGGGTCAGGAAGTAAGGGTGCACAAAATAAAGGGAAGGGTAATGCGAAAGGGAAGACAAAAGTACCAACTAATGGAGCGTCGCGAGGACATCATATCGTGGAAATGTCTAGTTTCGAAAGAAACAAGAAATTAAAGGATGTTGTGGAAGTGTTAGAATTTGCAGCTAGTGAGAAAAATAAAGAAATCAACACTGGCGATAAGGCTAAGAGTAGTAACGGGGCTGTCATGGGCAAAACTGGTGCTTCACAGATGGTACAAATCTATAATGAACAAATTGGAACTGAGGGGCGCGAGAATAAAGTGACGAAGCTGGTTGATGTAGAGGTTAGGGGCGACTTTTGCGAAAAAGAAAACAGAAGGACATGCGCTACAATTTCCGATGAAGTTGCTGTACACACTTCTTATCAGCAACAAAATGATGCGAAGACTATGGGGTCAGAACATCCTGACCTGCGAAATGCAAATGGTGGCTTGGGGAGCAAAACAGACCCTCTTTTGCTGGAGAGTCAAGTTGGAAGTTCTCCTAGTCAACAACTAATGGAAAACAATGACGCGCAAGGAGATGAAGATGTGGAGATGTCCACACAGTCTCTATAAGAGCATAATCGGTACCGTATAACCTTAATTAATTTAAGTTTAATAATGTGTACAATGTTAAGTGCAGTGAATAAGTGGGATGATTCGGCAACCCCACTCAATATTATTATTTGGAATTGTTACGGTGCGGCAAAACCAAGATTCAGACGGGTATTAAGATATATGATGGTGACACACAAGGTTTGGCTTACGGTTATTGTTGAACCACGAGCCATTGGGATAAACGCGAACCAAATCATAAATTCACTTCAAAAGGATAACTTGATAAGAGTCAATTCGGAATGTTATAAAGGTGGGATATGGCTACTATGGAATGATTCAGATATCAACCTTAGAGTCTTATCCGCAGGGAGGCAAGTGGTTAACGTAGAAGTGAGTCAAGAGGGTTGTAAATCATGGATATTTATAAAAATTTACGCGAGTCCAAAATAAAAAATGAGGGAGGAGTTATGGGAGGCGGTCTATCATGCTTTCCATAATATCCAAACTCCATGGTTACTGGCGGGAGATTTTAATCAAGTTGGGTTAGAGGAGGACAAAAGAGGAGGTGTTACGGGTGTCTCGAGAAGGATGGAAAGATTCGAGGAATGGAAAGAAAAATGTGTCTTAATTGATTTGGGTTTTGAGGGTCCGCGTTTCACATGGAGTGACTCTTGGAATTCAGGCCAAAGAATCATGGAACGGCTAGATCGTGCATACGGTAACATCGAGTGGCAGAATTTATTTCCGTTAGCGTGAGTTTTACACTTAGAAAGGGTACATTCAGATCATATGCCTATCTTGATCCAACTATTCCCAATCCAAAGTGTACAACATCATCCAAGAAGATTCATATTTGAGGCTGCATGGTGCCTTCACAAGGGTTTTCAAGAATCCGTAAAGGATATATTGGAAGGGGCACAAATAGGTGTTGGAAAGGGTATTTTGTCGATCCAAAGTAGTCTAAATACATGGAAGATAGAAACCTTCAGGGATTTAACTAAAAGAAAGAGAAGACTTAGTGCAAGGATTAGAGGAGTACAAAGATCCCTACAATCGTCTTATAACTCGTCTCTTCGACAACTAGGTAACCATTTAATGGATGAATATGAAAGTATACTAGAACAGGAAGAAATTATGGCTTTTGAGAAATCCGGGGTTAAGTGGGTCGCATCCGGGGAACGTAATACTAAGTATTATCACATTGCAATGACAATAAGGAAGAAAAAATCAAAATGTATTAGATTATTAAATGATAACGGAGAATGGATAGAAGATAAAATGGAATTATTTGGGATGGGTAGGGATTATTTCGAGAAGCTGTATGTAGCTCCGGTAGATTTTCAAGGGGAATACACCCTTCCGAGAGTAGGTCCAGTTGGAGATGATATATCACGTGCACTAGAGGCACCATTCACAGATGAAGAAGTTAGAGAAGCGGTATTTCAATCCAATTCAACCAAAGCTCCAGGTCCTAATGGTATGTCAAATGTGTTTTATCAGAAATGTTGGGGTATGATTGGGGAGGATATATGCAAGATGGTTAGGGATGTTGTGAATACTGGTAGTTTACCTCCAGAATTGAACAAAACGCTCATTCACCTTATTCCAAAAGTCACTGATCCTGATCGGGTATGCCTTTTTCGTCCCATTAGTCTAATAAAATCTCCATATAAATTTATTATGAAGGCCATGGTCAATAGACTTAGGCCGGTGTTAGCTAATGTGATTGGACCTTGTCAAAGTAGCTTTTTACCAGGTCGCTCGAGTATAGATAATATTGTCCTTGTTCGTGAGGTTGATCATCGAATGACATATTTAAAGGGTCGAAAAGGAATAATGGCTATAAAAATAGATCTTGCAAAGGCCTATGACAAAATTAGATGGAGCTTCATTGAAGATACAATTAGACATTTTGGCTTATTGGATAAATGGATAACATTAATCATGTCGAGCATGTACGAGAATGAAATGCGGGTTCTATGGAATGGGGAGCCCTTACCGTCCTTTAAACCTCAATGGGGAATTCGTCAAGGCGACCCACTGTCCCCCTATATTTTCGTAATGTGTATGGAGCGACTCTCTTTGTTAGTTCAAGAGTTATGTAATAATGGTAGTTGGGAAGAAATCAAGTTGGGGCGTCAAGGGCCAACACTTTCCCATTTATTTTATGCAAACGATTTAATATTATTTAGTGAAGCATCTCTATCGCAGGTTAAACTAGTTCAAGATACATTGAATACTTTTTGTAGTGAAGTCGGGCAGACGATTAGTGCAGATAGATCCTTGATCTATTTCTCTAAAAATGTACCTGATACCGTTCAAGAAGAATTGGCTAGTGAGAGTGGCTATTGCTTGAGCACTTCCTTTGGCAATTACCTTGGAACACCAATCCAGTCGGGTAGGCTTCCGAAAGGTGTTCATAAAAAGATCTTAGAGAAGATGAGGGGTAAATTAGCTACATGGAAGACTAAAACTTTATCTCTAGCTGGTCGGATAACGTTAACTCAATCGGTTCTGTGTGCAATGCCGGTATATCAAATGTAAGTGATGCGTTTACCTATATATATATGTAATGATATTGATAAAATCGTATGGTGTTTTATATGGGGCTCGGTGAATGAAGAAAAGAAAATCCATTGGATCGCATGGGATCAGATTTGTATACCAAAAAAACAAGGTGGTTTAGGAATTAGAAAAGCTAAGCAATATAATGTAGCTCTACTGGCAAAACTTGGGTGGAAATTATTATGTGGTAAAAAAACAGCTTGGGTGGATGTGTTAAAAAAATACTTTATGGAAGGAATACTTAATAGGGAGCCGAAAAGGACAGACTCTAATGCGTGTAAGGCTATCATGGCTGGCTTTGATGTGTTGCATGAAGGAACAGTTGAATGTATGGTGGATTTGGAAGTTTTGGTGAAGTGGCGGCATGAGAATTCTGGAATTTTTACCATGAAATCGGCATTTGGAAGTTTGGACAATAATAGTAGATCAGAAGGTTTTAAGTGGGAGAATATCTGGAGACTAAAATGTTCGCAGAAAGTTCGGGTGCTGCTGTGGCGGATTACAAATAACCGGGTCGCGAAAGCTGATAATCTGTTTATTAGAGGAGTAATTGATTCACGTGAGTGCAAAGCCTGTGGTGCTGAATGTGAGAGTATTATGCATATACTTCTCGATTGTACAATGGCGTAGGATTTGTGGCTACTTTTGGATTGGAATCTCAGAACAGCTCCTCAGAAACTGTCATGGCTGCGCTGGGTTCTGGTACTATTTGTAGACGTGCTGCAGACAGGGAGAAAATAATGGAGGTGAACGGAAGCTGGGTGAATAATTCTGCTGCAGATGTGGGGTAGAATTAGGTGCTGAGGAACAGAATACACCAGGGGCTATTTTGCAATTCGAGAATGGATGGGTCATCACCTCTCTCTTAAATTACTAATAGAAGGTATAGAGTGGCCAATTCTCTTTGCAGCTATTACATGGACGCTATGGACTTCAAGGAGTTCCAGACTTTTTTATTCGAATATTGGCGCGCCTAGAGCTGAGGACATCAAACGCCAAGCATTATGGCTAGATGTTAACTGCATTAAGGCTTGGGGTAAAGAAAGCGAAGGGGGGCTAATAACCTCAGCAAAAAATACTTTGGTTAGATGGAATAAACCGATGAATAGCCACAAATTAAATGTGGATGGATGTTTTGATACAGAAAGAGGAGTATCCGTAATAGGGGGCGTGTTGAGGGACGAAACAGGAACATTCATAGTTGGTTTTGCGGGGTCGTGCATAATGGAGTCTCTATTCATATCAGAGTTAGTAGCACTTCATTTTGGCTTGAGATGGGCATTAAGAAAAGGCTACGAAAAGCTTCTTATCGAAACCGACTCGAAGGAGCTCCACGCGCTAGTGAAGGACGGTGGGATCTCAAATAGTCGGCTTTCGCATATGGTGCTTGAGTGCTAAGACTTAATAAGGACTCATCCGAGTTTTGAAATTAACCATGTTTACAGGGAAGTGAATTTTTGAGCAGATAAGCTAGCTAAAGAAGGTGCAATGAGTGGAACCTTTCCTATTGAATTCATAGACCCCCAGGTTATCTTTGGAAGTGGATCACAAGAGATAGGAGTGGATGCGCAATCCCGAGGACTGTGATAGACGATTTAGGAGTTTTGTAATAGTTCCTATTTAAGTTTATGATGTAACAATCGGATTTTAAGCCTCCTATGTATGCAAAAAAAAAGTAATGGTCATGTTAATTTGAATATAGGTCACGTTTTTAACGATCTTTAAAAAAATTATGGCTTAATCTTTTCCATTTCTTTGAGGGGACTGGGGATCGGTAGAGCCACGTTAATCATGGATTGGCTAACCACACACAAATATTTGGGAAAAAAAACATATTTACAAGCCTAAAGTTGAGTTAACAACTTAAGTATAATATTTTTTTTTTTTTCAATTTTAAATTTTTTTTTATTTCTAAATCTTAATTTTTATAATTACTTATTTGATTATTTTCTTAAAGCAATATCCAATTAATCACAAAGATAGTAAAACTTTCTCATTTTTTTTCATACATAGGAGAAAACATTCTCATTTGACTACAATTACAAATTAATTCTTACTTAAAACAAAACAAAATCAAATTACTAAAATATCCATTAGCTTATTATATATTATTTTAATTATATATACAATTTAATTATTATAACCTTCACCATTATCATATAATACTTTTTTTAATTTTAAAGTTCAGTCACAGGCCACCGCCACCGACTACCACTACAAATGCTACCGACTACTACTATCTCATGCGTCCTCCACCACCCCCATTATTTTCCGCCAACCACCACCACCTTCTTCCACAACCACCACTGATTAGTTCTACCACGGTCGTTGATGTCTCCTCATTTGTGATAGTAAAATAAACTCTTGAGACATCATTTTAGGCTTATTTATTAGTCTATAGGTTGATTTTAGTTTAGTTTAGTGCACTTTCCTATTTTGAGTCTTGATTTGTAGAATTATTATTTTTAGAGCATATTGGGTTTAATTGTTTATTTAGTGTGAAGCTTTAAAGATAATTATGGAGATTAATTAGATTCCAAGTCAAAGACTACAATATATGGAAGGAGATATGCATGGAAATTGGAGATAGAAGGAAGCTGGGTTTAAATAGGAAAAGGAAAAGCTGCCTAAATCTGGGATTCTGCAGTACACGTCCAAAGATAGGCGTTTTTACCTAAGAAATAGGCCGAATTTGGTAATTTCCTTTTAATGGTCCTAGATAATTCTGTTGCGATTCTTTTGGTATCTCGTGGAGCAAAATCCGACCAATAACAAAGAAGTTATGACCAAAACAACGCAGCAGTGTTTATCTTACGAATTTGGGTTGGGCCAGGAGCCCATTACTTGAAGTTATCTCCAAGAAACGAATTAGGTCAACCTCTAACCTATAAATACAGCCTCTTAACACTCTTATATCATCCTTGGCCAGACCCTAAGGCCAAGAGGAAGCTGCAACACAAGAGAAGAAGTCTGGAGGGAGCTGTGCATCAACTATGTCTCCTTCAACCTCTTATTTTGTAATTCTTTCTTCTTCTTTTCTTTGTATGAACTAATTCTCTTAGCTTAGGTTTTGCATAATGTATAAACTATGAATTCTAGTTCTTCTATCTAAGTTCTTTGGGAATTATATGTTTTAATCTGATATTAGCTACTTACCCTTATATTTGATTATGTGTTTTGATTTAATGACTGTTTTCCTTGCTAGTGCACGAGTATAGGATTACCTTAATAGTAGTTAGATGGTCACCTTGTAAGGGTGTTTAACTATTGAACCACCACATAACGTCTAGTGTCGATAGCAGTTCTGACAAAACATACTTCTAACTAGATAGTCATTAAGGTTTGTTTTAACCACCATATCACCAAGATTGCAGTATTTGCTTAGGGCCTTAGTGGCGTTTGATAACCCTATTTTAAATCACTTCTTGGTTGTGCCGTTGCCCCCTTAGTCGCTCTCAAGGTCTAAGGTAGTGGAATTTAGAATCCTGACTAAGTATACCAAGAGCTAATATTCTCCCTTATAAATTAGATCTAATAGATAGAATTAGAAGGATTAGTGCATACTAGTAAAACCTAAGTTATATCGTTCATACTATCTTCTTTTCTTTTCTGTTATTTATTTTCTGTCTTTAGTTTATTAGTTTAGTTTATTTATTAGAAAACCAAATAAATATCTATCTTTCTCTTCCTTCTACTTGCGTATTATTATCTATCTTTAATATCTGCACTTGATAATTTGCATAAGTTCTCTCTAACTTTCGTCAGTCCCTGAGGAACGAATCTTCTTATCATTAAAACTTGCATACGTCCTGTAATACTTGCAGTACAGTGTTAGTTTAGGGTGTGTATTTGCACTTATTTATATCATTATTTTATCACACCTTAGGCCACACCAGTCGTCACCACCAATCACCATCAACTATTTTTTTCACATGGACGCGTCCATATTTTGTTTATTTAAAAAATTTATAATATTTTACATTCATTTTTTCATGTATATTTTATTATATTTATGTTTATTCAAATTATAATAAAGAAAAAATAAATAATATAAAATATCACCCTTTTCGTTCTATATTTATTAGTTCTAGGATCTATATAGTATAGTTAATATCTTTTAAGATATATATTAATTAAATTTCACCAGAATCTAATCAAAGTATATTTTTAAAATATTTTAAACAATTAATTTTATTATTTTTAGATATTCAAATTAACTCTTAATCTATTTTTTTAAAATTAATAGAAATATTTAATATCATTAATGAAAATAAGTAAAATAAAGGTTTAAAATGATCACCTCTTATTATGTAGAATAATTGGGTCATTAAGTAATTTGTTTTATAATATAAATTACATAAAAATCACCATTGCCAATATCAATAATTTCTTTTTGTCAACTTTACCGATATCAATAAAGGAGACAAAATGAATGTGAGAACTCTATTTTTTGGAAGTTCAAGATACATTATGTTTTGGAGAAATACGATGTTTTTTGAGGCTATTAACAATATCATGACTCTAAGAAAAACAACACAACTCAAAATAAAAAAGACATGAAAACTTATGAAAAATGAAAAAAAAAATCCCACTGCCATAGACATCTTGATAGTATCCACGCACAACGACCTTGTCTATGAGTATCAACAATACCCCACTGTTAAAGAAATATCAAACTCTCTCAATGAGAAGTTTGGGTATACGGCTGTGACTAAATTACGTCGATTGACCATTAAATTTGATACTTACAAGAAAAAACAAAATTAAACTATGTAGTAACGTCTCCAAGAGATGGCTAACATGATTAGTGAATTTAAAACTACATGTCATAACCATACCGATGAACAACAGGTTCAAAAGCTGTTTGATCTGATCTCTTCCAAATAATTGAGAACATCTGAAAATGAACTTGAATCACAATGAAAATATCAAAACGAGATTCGTAGATCGTATCTTACCCAAGTTAAATGTCTACCCGGTGTTTAGAAAAAACATTTCCTACCGGGATAGTTAATACACTCTTTCTCCAAAACGAAAGGCTAGAAAACAAAACTATTATCGGACGGAGGAAAAGAAGTTTTGATCAAAGCTGTTTTACAAGCTATACCAATATACACAATGTCAATATTCTCGTACTTAGTTTCGTTTTGTAGGAAATTAATCTCAGCTATTGCAAACTTCTGGGGGAGCTCGGGAGAACGAAATAGGATACACTGGCTGGCATCGGAAAACTTGGCAGCCGGGAAACTACTCGGAGGTACTGGATTTAGTGATCTTAAACGTATGAACACAACATTACTAGGGGCACAAGCATGGAGGATTATGAATAACCCAAGAACACTAGCAGCAAGACTCCTAAAAGGTATTTACTTTCCCAACTCTGATTTTATGACAGTGAAATTGAGACAAAGCAGAACCTGTAGTTGGACGAGTATCATCGAAGGAAGCGATTTTATTAAGCAACACGGGATATACCAAACAGGGAATGGACAAACGACAAACATATGGACGGACAAGTGGATTGATACAAATTGGAAACTAGAAAAACCAGAAGGTTGCAACCTACGCACGATCAACGAATTATGGAAACTTGAGAAGTCTGAATGGAATATGAAAATTTTGGATAACATCTTTCTACAGCCTTTAATACCAGAAAGTACGAAGATTCGGATACTAAATTCAGATCAAGAAGATAGACACATTTGGCCTCATTCAAAGGATGGAAAGTATACAACCAAGACAGTGTACAAGGTTCTAACAGACAAGACGGTCCTGAACGAACCCTAAACGACGTCGGCCACGAAAAATATAAAACCAAACTTATGGAAAATAATTTGGGACGCTAACATTCCAAAGAAAGTCGGGATATTCATTTGGAAAGCATGTAACGACGCGATCCCAACGGCAGATAATCTATATGATAGGAATTGTGCAGATTCACCACTTTGCCCTTGGTGTCAGACGGAAAATGGTGTCGCCTAGGGTGTGAAAAAAATAAGATAAATATAAGTCTAGAAAACTACGCACTCTCACCCTAGACAGGCACAGTACTGCAAGTATTACAGGACGTATGCAAGTTTTAGTTGATAAGTTGAGTTCGTTCTCAGGGACTTAGTGTGCTAGTCGAATGGGTAGCAATAACGAGTAAGAAGTAAATAATTAAAAGACAGCAAATAAAAGGAATAAAATTTGAGATTAATTAATTAAACTGAGAAAATAAAAGACAATAAAATAAATACGAAGAATATGAGATGAGAAGTATAGCGTTGGTTTTGCTATTATGCACTAATCCTTCTAATTCCTTCTATTAAATCTAGTTAATAAGGGAGATAATTAGCTCTTGTATACTTAGTCAGGATTCTAAATTCCCATACCTTAGACCTTGAGAGCGACTAAGGGGGCTACGGACACACCATGAGGCTGGTTCAAATAGGGTTATCAAACGCTACTAAGGCCCTGAGCAATCAATTTCCATACATGGTGATAGTGATTAATTCATACCCTAATGACTATCTAGTTAGAATCAGTGTTGTTAGGACTAATATCGACACTAGACGTTATGTGGTGTTTCAATAATTAGACACCCATCTAAGGTGATCATCTAACTACTATTAAGGTAATCCTATACTCGTGCACTAGCAAGGAAAACAATCATTAAATCAAAACACATAAACAAGTATAAAGGTAAGCAGCTAATACCAGATTAAAATATGTAATTCCCAAAGAAACTTAGATAGAAAGAAATTAGAATTCATAGATTATACATGATGCAAAACCCAAGCTATGGGAGGTTTAGTTCATACCTGAAGGAATTAAACTAAAAGAAATAACTAAAGACATCATCTTGCTCTCTACAATAAACTGGGAGAATAAAACCTTTAGAACTAATTACTATGAGGCAAGGATGGTTTACAAGTGATATAAGGGTATATTTATAGGTGTTTAGAAGACCTAATTCGTTTTCTTGAAGGAGAGGTTAAGTAATGGACTCCAAGCCCAACTCAAATTCGTAACCCTAAAAACATGAAATCAGGCCCGGTTTTCTTTTGGTCCTAGCAGCTTCAATAATCATCTGTTTGACGCGTATAAGTACAACAAATTCATCATCTCGGAAAGATCTTCAACTTTGCTCTTGACCGTTTCTCCAAATTCCACACCGTTTCTGAGATATAAGCTGATTTGTGTTCGTAAGTGCAAAAATTCAGGATTAAGGCAGCTTTTCCTTTTCCATGTATTTAGCTTTTGTTTCCTTATCTCCAATTTCCATGCTTATCTCTTTCCATATCTTGTAGTCTTTGACTTGGACTCTAATCAATCTCCATAATTATCTTTAAAGCTTCACACTAAATAAATAATTAAAGCCAATATGCTCTAAAAATATTATTTTACTAAATCAAGACTCAAATAGGAAAGTGCACTATTTCTCAAGAAAAACGATTAGAAAGACTTATAAATCACTAAAAATGATGTCTCATCCTAATATAAATCTATCACAAATGAGGAGACATCAAGACCCCCAACTCAAAGTTGTATCGTCCCGATACAATAAAGATAAAACAAAGGGAAGTCTATAAATACACACTTATGGAATTTTCAACACAATGGGAAGAACATAGCAGAGTATATAGAATAGACATAAAGCACTTATTCAGAAAATTTCATGCATTAATATTTATAAACTACATACCTGTACACTTCTCATATCCATAGTCAACACGGCTTGAATTCAAGATCAGATTAGTTTCGCAATGTAAGAGGGATTGGGACTTTACTCAGTTCACCAAGAAAGCTATAGATTGTTCATCGAACTTTACTAGTATTCAAAGATCCACTTAACTACTCTCTAATGGCTCAATCACTTCTTGATTACATAGCAAAGAATCAAAAGGCTTTTAAGGTTGTAATTTAGGCTTAGGGACGGTATGATAGTATATTTGGATAATTTAGAGTGAGCTTTTGGCTCTCTCCTCACTAGCCATCAATAAATCGCCCTAGAGCTTGAGTTACTCTCATAAAACGTTTCTCACTCAACCCAATGAATTCCTTGATGCATAATATAGCATCCCCAATAACCCAATTAAAGCATAAGATGTTCACGTAAAAATTCCATATTGCCGGTCCGAATATATATATTTTCTTTTCTTTTCAAATCAATTTCTTTAGCTATGATTCTCTTTTTAATGTTGAGATATCATGCTATTTTCTCATATATATTTTTCTTTTAATGCCCGTGTTGGCAAATTTTAGCTCGTAGCTTCTTTTCCATTCACTATTACCCCGGCAAAGGGTTACAATAAAAATATGTGAATCATATCAGTATAACGAACAAAGCACAATTAATAAGCTCAAAAATCCCATCCCCATAACAATTCCCATAATGGTGTACCCACCACCCCAAACTCAAGCTCTAAAACAATTGTCTATGCATCGCGATTCGAGTGCGGGTCATATGGAAAAGTCCTATAATCTAAAGGGATATGGCTTATAATGTGTTTCAATAAAAAGCTTTAGAAAGGCTAGAAGGGGCTGAGAAGGATATAGCATATAAAATCAAAATAACATGGTGAGAGGGTATAAAAAGACTTCAAGTGGCTTCAAATATGAAAGAACTGCCTTAATCACTTTCTACACTATGTAATTTCGTTATTTTCTTACCTTTAGCACTTTCATCAAATGGGTTTGTCAACTACCTTGGATCTCACGGCCTACACACTTCTCAAGGTTCCCTGAGATCGAACATACTTTCTATCGCATTGCTCACTAATATTTTCTTTACTATCAACGTGTGTTTTCCTGCAAATACTCAAAGCATACAAATGACATAGCTCATAAACATACTACTTACTATCATCAATTTACTGAGCTTATGCTTTCAAGCTATTAACACACGCTACATCTAATTCCCATGTATCAAAAATTTTAATTTCTACCTAAAAACAGAAAAATGGAGATGAGAGACAACGAATCCCTACACCCCCAACTCAAAAATGAGCTGTGTCCCCACGACTCGAAAAAGACTCGAAACAGAAATTAAAATTAGCAGATAAAAGCATTTACAGAAATGGTAAGGAAGAAAGAGAAAATACTCTCGAGGCTTATTGCCTCGCATTATTGACATCCAAGGTAGGATTTGCTCGATCTTTCGTTAATTGCTCAAGGAGTTTCATGATGTGCACTTGATTAGCGTTGAATTGTGCCACATCATTGGCTAAGGAAGTTTGAGCTACTTCGAATTTGTTTAAACGCTCCTCCATCTTCTCTTGCCAACTTTGCTCCTTTTCTTCTTTCGAGATTTGCGTAAAAATCGCTCCTCTCAAGACTTTCATGATCCAAGCATTATCAATATAACTCTTGTTAAACTCGAGTTTCTCTTCTGCACCCAACACTACCTCCTCTTTTTGCACAAGACACGTGATCATAGTAGGAAATTTAACATTATAAACTGATTTAGGAGAGACCGAAAATCGCATCACCTCCTCATAGATCAATTGTGCCACATTCACTTCTTCTCCTCTCAAAATACAATCCAAAAGTAGAGCGTTCTTCTTAGTCACATCCAAAGTTCGTGTGTTCCCAAAGACATTAGGAATGAGGAAATTGTGCCAAACTCTCGCATCTGGTTGAAGAAATTTGTAAGGCCAAGGTGCCTTCAATCCTCCCTTATGTGATTGCACTTTCTCCTTGTCTAAAACATGCTCAAAAAGTAATCCCTCATCAAAGATTTTTCCTTTAGCAACCATTTCACTAAACTTGCAAGGTCCAATTAATTTCTTAAACTTGAAGTGGTTTCTAATCTCATCAACTGTGAAAGGAACTAACTTTCCTCTAATCAGAACACAACCTTGACTATCTCGGCTAAAGAGGCCTAAATAGAATTCCAAAACTAACTCATGACATAATTCAGAACGTCTTACCATGAAAGTAGACCAACCCAATTTTTGACCAAGCTCTAAGAATCTCTTGTACTCTCCTGTACCAACTTCTTCATTGAATACTTTCTCATAAGCAAAAGGTAGTTCTTTTAATTGTTTCTCTGCAGAAGCTATCAAGGCATTTGAAGCTTCTTCTTTATCTATGGGTGTAGGACCTTTGAACAAAAGAGGTTGTGTTCTCTTTTTGGAATAGAATGAAACTTTTCTACCCATGGAATCGAACATAGCCGGCTTACCTCCTTCTTCAACATCGATTTTACCCTTTGAATTTGAACTAGAAACTCTGTTACTTGATTTCTTCTCAATTGAACCCAATACCTTGCTTTTATTCACCTCCCTCTTGTTAGATAATGTTTCTGTTCTTTTAGTCATCTTCAATTGACCCCCAAGTCAAAGCTTTAACAACTCTTGAAATTTGAACTTTGAATTTTTGGTTGAACAAGCTTGATTTGGCTTAGGATAGGTGAATTGATGATGAATCTCTATGTGGGTAAGGTGAATTCTTGATGGATTGATATGGGTTTAAGAAATTGTAGGATGGATTTTGAAAATTTAAGCTTTTGATTCTTCAATTTAATGTGTTTGGTGAGAATTGGGTGCTTGAATCTTCTTTGTAATGGAGTGGAGAGAGGATTTGATGTGTTTTTATGATGATTGGGTAGTGTTTTGATGTTTGGGGAAGGTTTATATAAGCTTTAATGGAGTTGGGGGAGGTTTGTAGAAGAAAGAGAGACTTAAGGATTAATAAATTCGGAATAAAAACCCACCTCTTGCTTCTTATAAACAAAAACGCAGCCATCGAGTGGTATACCGGCCGTAGGGCCCGGTATACCGGTGCTGGAGCTGCTGACCGAGTCCTCTACACGTGGGCACGGATTTTCTTCTGACTGGTATACCGGCGCTAGGGCCCGGCATACCGGTGCTGGAGCTTTTCGAATTGGGACCTCTCGGCAATGAACGCGTGGTGATACCCGTGGCCACGGGTTTTGTCTGGCCGGTCGGTGGTGATTTTCTCGAAACTGGACCTTTCGGTAAAGAACCCGTGGCGCATCCCGTGGGCTCGGGTTTTCTGCTTGCCGGTATACCGGAAGAATCCGCCGGTATATGCCGGTGAGGCAGTCTGAATATACCAAAAACTCGCGTTTTTCCTCCCGAACTCGATTTTTCTAACACCTAAACATCAAAAACACTAATACCTTTCTCAAATATGCAATATCAACTAAAAAACAACTAAACTAAACATAAACTAAAAACGTAAAAAGCATAAAAACAAAAAAAACTGGGGGTTGTCTCCCGTACAACACTTTTATTTAACGTCTTTTAAAGTTAGACGCGTTACCTCTATCAAGATTTGCGAATATAGCCTCCCCAACAACGAGTTAGGCTATGAACGTCAACTAATCTGCGCTTGATCCCCTTCTTGGGTCGGATTTCTATCACCTTAGCTGAAACAACCTTAGTGACGATGAATGGTCCCATCCACGAGTCTTTGAAACTACGTGGCCTATTTTCGCGTTTGTGAGCTTTCCATAGTACTTCATGGCCAACCCCAAACTTAATGTTTGGCTCAGTATCCGCAGGCTTTAAGTGGATTTTCTCAGAAGGGACTTTGTGATGTGAAAGGCTGTGGATGACAGGAACGATTGGATCTAACTTCCTTGGTTTCTTACCCAAGACATAGAAGGTCTCAGATACATTCTTTGCGTGAAGGTTAATGGTCCCTTCTTGGAAGTTGATGACACTTTGACTTGTGGCCATGAAAGGCCGTCCAAGTATGATTGGAACCTGCTTATCTGCATCAAACTCAAGTATAACAAAGTCAGTAGGGATAGCGATACTACCTGCACGGACTAAGACGTCCTCCACTGTTCCCCATGTCCTGGTAACTGAGTTGTCAGCGAACTGCAACTTCACTGGTGTTTTCTCTGATTTCTGAAGTCCAAGTCTCTCGAACACGGACTTAGGCATAAGATTCACACCAGAACCCACATCGTACATAGCTTTCACCTTGAGCATACCATTTATTTGAATAGGAAGGTTAAAACTTCCCGGATCTTTAAGCTTCGTTGGTAACTCTCGTTCACTTCTTCTTGAGACCCTCAAGTTCTCTCTTGGGATCTCTACACTCGCTTCTTTCTCAGGAATAACTTGCGTAAAAACTTGTTGCGGTGTAAGTCCTTTCTTCGCGATCTCAAGCATTTGGGCGTTGATATTTTCAGGTGTATACGCCTCTACAAATGTATTGAGTTCAGTGTCATCCTTTGGATTTGTATCAGGAATAGTTGGTGACACTATTTGAACAACAGGTGGCGGTTCCACCATCTCTTCTTCTTTCTCTTCTTGCACAGCAGGTGCAACTTCAACTTTTGATTCCTCCTTGGAGGTTTCTTCTTCTTTCTTTTTAGCCAGCTAAGCTTGATAATCCATAACCGATCTAATCTCCTCTTTCATATCCTTCAGAAGCTGTATAAATTCGGCTTTTTCTGAATCGTCCTCCACATCAACCTCAGAACAGTCAGATTCCACTGGGCTAGACTTGGTTGGTTCTTCTTCGGTACTCGGAACCTCCACGGCACTAACGGCAGCATGTGGTACTTCCTTCTTTTCTTCTTCAATTTCAAGGCAAATCGCCTTACAAGCTTCGAACCCAACATTGTCATCACCTCCTTCGATAGCCTTCAATTATTTTTGTTCCATTAAATTTGTTAGAACTTTGTTCAACTGTTCTACTTGAGTACCTAAAATCTGAATTGCGGCATCTTGTCCTCGTAACTTTTCATCCTGAGCGTTCATATTCGTGGTCAAACGGTCCAAGACTTTTACTAATTGTTGATTATCCATAGATCCTTCTTGAGGATACTGTGGTAAAGCTTTCTGATCTAACGCATCAGTATAGGCATCTTGAAGGTTGTTGAGGGGGAGCAGGTCTATTTTGATGTTGATTTTGATACTGACCTCTTGGTTGGAAAAAGTTGTTCTGGGGGCGCGGTTGATAATGACCAGGATTAGCGGCCCCCTGAGGATTTGAATACTGCATACCCGGATGGTTTCGGTTACCAAATTGATAACCTCCTCGGTTGGATTTGAAGTAAACAGATTGTGGATTTCCTTCGCACTCTTCCCATGTATGATTGTTAACCCCACATTGTTGACAACCTTGTGCTTCTTGTACTACGTTTGCTGCGGCTAAATTTTTCTGCATCTCTAGCTTAAGTTCTTTGATTTGATTTTCTAATGCGAATATTTGAGCTGAGTTTGCAGTTTCTGCATCTAATCGAAGCGTACCTCGGGTCTTTGCTACAGGAGCTCGCGTAGAAGGCCAACTCCTTTCTTGTTCAATAATATTTTCCAAAACCTCGGAACCTTCATTATGATTCATGGACACGAAATTTCCCTTTCCTATGTTATCCACCTTCTCTCTACCTCTATCGTTAAGACCTTCATAGAATATAGCAAGTTGTAGAGCAGGGGTATAACCATGGAGCGGACATCTAGCTAATTTATGTTGAAACCTTGTCCATGATTCTCCTACTGTTTCTCCATCTTCTTGACAAAACCTTGCAAGCTCGCTTTGATCTTTGAGTCTCATACTCTTCGGATAAAAACGGTTAAAGAAAGCGGCTTGAAGTTCTGTCCATGAATTAATTGTCCCTGGTGGTTGTCTATCTAGCCATTCACTAGCCCTACCGGTCAGGAAGAACGAAAACATATGACAATACAGTTGCTCGCGTGTAATGCCTGGAGTAACATAAGCATCACAAATCTGCATAAACTTCTGAATCGCTCTTACCGGATCTTGAATTGATGTACCACTGTAGAGTCCATAACTTTGAAATTGACTAAGCATACCCGGATCGGGTCAAAATTTAATATTCTGGATCTCTGGAGGACGTTAACCTATTGGTTGAACATGGAACGGCACGTGGAGACCAGGAAGGTCTTGCTCAACTCGATTCTGCCCGTTACCTCGTCCTTGTTGTTGTACACCAGGTGGAATGAATGGTGGTGGTCCTCCTGGTGCATAGTATTCTAATCCTTCAGGTGGGATTCCAAGTGGATCTAACTGCTCTTGTGCTCCTGCCATAGCTCTTCTTAAGGCTCTTTCCTCACGAACACGTTTGTTATAAGATCTGAAGCTCCTCTCAGGCTCCGGTAACGGAGGCCAAGAATTAAACACTGTGAAACCTGAAAAAGACTAAAGCAAACCACAAGCGTAAATCCGGAAAAATAAAAACTAAATACTGAAAAATAAGAATTAATTAAAAACTACTACTCGAAATAAATAACCCACACGCTAACGAGATACAAGTCCCCGGTAGCGGCGCCAAAAACTTGGTGTCGCCTAGGGTGTGATAAAAATAAGATAAATATAAGTCTAGAAAACTACGCACTCTCACCCTAGACAGGCACAATAGTGCAAGTATTACAGGACGTAGGCAAGTTTTAGCTGATAAGTTGAGTTCGTTCTCAGGGACTTAGTGTGCTAGTCGTATGGGTAGCAATAACGAGTAAGAAGTAAATAATTAAAAGACAGAATATAAAAGGAATAAAATTCGAGATTAATTAATTAAACTAAGAAAATAAAAGACAATAAAATAAATACGAAGAATATGAGATGAGAAGTATAGCTTAGGTTTTGCTAGTATTCACAAATCCTTCTAATTCCTTCTATTAAATCTAGTTAATAAGGGAGATAATTAGCTCTTGTATACTTAGTCAGGATTCTAAATTCCCATACCTTAGACCTTGAGAGCGACTAAGGGGGCTACGGACACACCACGAGGCTGGTTCAAATAGGGTTATCAAACGCTACTAAGGACCTAAGCAATCAATTTCCATACATGGTGATAGTGATTAATTCATACCCTAATGACTATCTAGTTAGAATCAGTGTTGTCAGGACTAATATCGACACTAGACGTTATGTGGTGTTTCAATAATTAGACACCCATCTAAGGTGATCATCTAACTACTGTTAAGGTAATCCTATACTCGTGCACTAGCAAGGAAAACAATCATTAAATCAAAACACATACACAAATATAAAGGTAAGCAGCTAATACCAGATTAAAACATGTAATTCCCAAAGAAACTTAGATAGAAAGAAATTAGAATTCATAGATTATACATGATGAAAAACCCAAGCTATGGGAGGTTTAGTTCATACCTGAAGGAAATAAACTAAAAGAAATAACTAAAGACATCATCTTGCTCTCTACAATAATCTGGGAGAATAAAACCTTAAGAACTAATTACTATGAGGCAAGGATGATTTACAAGTGATATAAGGGTGTATTTATAGGTGTTTAGAAGACCTAATTCGTTTTCTTGAAGGAGAGGTTAAGTAATGGACTCCAAGCCCAACTCAAATTTGTAACCCTAAAAACATGAAATCATGCCCGTTTTTCTTTTGGTCGTAGCAGCTTCAATAATCATCCGTTTGACGCGTATGAGTACACCAAATTCATCGTCTCGGAAAGATCTTCAACTTGTATCTTGACCGTTTCTCCAAATTCCACACCGTTTTGGAGATATAAGCTGATTTGTGGTCGTAGGTGCAGAAATTCAAGATTAAGGCAGCTTTTGCTTTTCCATGTTTTTAGCTTTTGTTTCCTTATCTCCAATTTCCATGCTTATCTCTTTCCATATCTTGTAGTCTTTGACTTGGACTCTAATTAATCTACATAATTATCTTTAAAGCTTCACACTAAATAAATAATTAAACCCAATATGCTCTAAAAATATTATCTTACTAAATCAAGACTCAAAATAGGAAAGTGCACTATTTCTCAAGAAAAACGATTAGAAAGACTTCTAAATCACTAAAAATGATGTCTCATCCTAATATAAATCTATCACAAATGAGGAGACATCAGAAAACAAAACTACAGAGCATATCCTTTTACATTGCACCGTCAACAAAACAATTTGGGCGGCATCAACACTCCAGATATTCATACATCAAGACCACACAAGAAATCTAGGAGATTGGATCTTGGGGGTTATTGACTCATACACATCAGGAGGCTGGGACAAAAAGAAGGTCACACTCTATATCCTCTTACTTTTATGGAATATTTGAAAAGCAAAGATGAAAACAATTCATGAGGATACTAAAATTGATATCGATCACATTAAAAAAGCTACTCAAAATATTATGGAAGAATTACACGAAACGTATTGGGCAAGGCAACAGGTACAATACACGCAAAATGACCAACAACAACACTTACAAGAGAATATGATTCGAGATACAAAAGACATTATATTCATGTGTGATGCGTCTTTTGGTACTAAATTTGAACCGAAGGGTATAGGGATCATACGGAAACACCAAAAGATTGGAAAATATAAAGAAACAAAAACAATGACAAGATGCAACATAGCCTTAGAAGGCGAAGCGATAGCGGTTCTTGAAGCACTGCATCAATGCACGGAATACCGAGATGTACGAAGATAGTTTATTCAGATAACCTTGATCTGATACAAGGTATTAGGCAGATTCAGCAGCAAGATGGACTATTCAACCTATTATTCGCCAAATTATCCGGTTGACGAACCAAGCTTGACCGTTTTTCTTTCGACACATACCAAAAAGGGGGAACAATCAGGCAGACCGTCTTGCAAAGCACGGTAAACACAGGACCAACAAAGGTGAAGAAACAAGTTTCGATCTTCAAAAAAGTCTCACAAAGATAGGCATTAGATGAATGAACGTGGAAGAAGGTTTTCTCCTTTGTTAAAAAAAATATTATTACACTTTTGTTTTGTCCAAGAATTAAGATCCAGTTGGAGAGATTCGTTCAAGAGAGTAATGCTGAGTATCACCCAAAAATATATCATCTAAACATCACCTTTGATGTGGCGGTTAGGTGGACCAATTATAGATTTTCTCATTCTAGATTTTTTTTCTCTCTCTTCCATAATTGGTCCACCTAACTGCCACATCATGGGTGATGTTTAGGTAATATATCTTTGGATGATACCCATCATTATTCCGTTCAAGATTGAGACAAGTTTTTAGAGCAAAAAAGAAGAGACATATCTTAAAAGAATGGATAAATACACTAGGCAGTTCCGATGGTACAACAAATTAGATAAAATAGAATTAAATTAAAACAAATACGCACAAATAGCGTCTAGAATTATGTTCCGAACTTCTCCAAAGTGAGATCATGATAATATACCGTAAGTAGTTTGTTTATAAGTGCAGTACAGCCATAGACTTTGTCACACATGAAGTAGCATCTAGTTCACGAGCTACATGATTTCTCGATATATGTCTCCAATTTGTTGCTAAATCCGACACATCAAACATAGTAGAAAAATCTAAAAGCTGTCCAAATATCTTAAACATCTCCACCCCAAATATAAGATTTTTATCTGCAACAAATACAGCATTCCAATCCATGGGTGCATCAGGATGCATCGAAACTTCATACCACTTAACACAAACAAAATCCAACTCCCACAGCTTTCTAACCGCTTTATTTCTTCTACCTATTTTACCCTCCCCTTCACACCACGATACAGAAACCATGAAAAGCCGATTATTATTACAACATATTAGTTTCGGGTAATACTCATATACACGAGATGTGAATGAAGTGGTATGTATTTCAACCCAATATCCTCTTTTGATATCATACGCCACAAGTTTATCTATTTCCGAGTAAACATAGAATATTCCGTTACAAATCACCCCAGAACAAGCTATTCCAAACTCTATAGGCAGATTTTGAATTTCTGTCCATTTGTTAGATACGGAGTCATATATTTCTCCAGATTTTAGAGGCTCATCCCAAAATCCGAGACCTCCTACAGCTATTAAAATAAACATTTTATCATCTTTATAAGACCTATAAGAACGTCTTTCAAGTTGATTTTCTTGGTTTCTAAATACTAAAAACTCTGAACTCACCTCACTAATTCCTAAAATAGGCGATGATCTTGCGTATTTCATAGATGGAGCTTTACGCCATGATTTAGTTACTGTATTAAAAACTGTTACACTTTTATGAGTCTTGCATGAGCTTCTATCGATTTTACCAAAGTTAGTCAAACTAGAACAACCTCCAATTATGTAAACATTGTCTTGAATACTAGCAATAGAGTATAAGAATCTTCCTTTAAGAACTTGTGAATCTAATTTATACCATTTTTCATTAGAGACGTCTAATGCGTGTATTTCTCCGGAACAATACCCATCTTTAATAACTCCGAATAGAAATAACCATGGAGTTTGAAATAAACCATCTTTTCGCATTTTAATGAACCGAGAGGTTGTACTTAAATTGTTCCATCTCTTGCATACTAAACGAGCATTCATGAGACTTGTAAGAGGGAGTCTCACTAAGCATAACTCGAGAATTTCGTCTAGGAGAAACATATTTCGTTTTTCTTCTAACACCTTGTTATTAATTCTCTTCCAGAATTTCTCATACGGAAAGCAATGTATAGATGTTTTATTGTAGTACCCTTTACCTTGTTCACTAGTACAAGACTTTCTTCCACCTGGTAGGTCCTCACATTCTTCCCCTGTGTCTGCACCCACTTTACAACCTCCATTTCTTCCATAGAGAGAAAGGCATGTTAAAGAAATTCCTGCATCTCCATTTTCACCTCCATGGGACTTTCTTTTTAACTTCTGGCTAAAACTTCTTACCAAACGTTTCGATAAACTTAGAGATTGGAAGTCTGGAGAAAGGGATTCTTCTTCCATTTATCTTTTAAACATTACTTTGTTCTCTCATTTTTTCTGTTTGATGAATAACAAATCTTGCAATCTTATAGATCTTACTCCAAGTTGTTGCAAGCTTTTAAACTCCAAATGTCTACTTTATTACCTACATTGATACATTCAACAAAGTTAAAGCTCATAAACATGTAAAGCTCCGACTTGATATATTTCTGATTTACTACTCTTATACGAAATAATTTAACTAACACAGAGACTCAAAAAGTGGTAAAATGTTTAATTTAATTATTTAAAAGGAAACCGGATACTATTTTAGAGAATGGAACTACAGATCCGCACCTCAAGTTCAGGACTCATTTGAATAAAACCACAATTTACAAGCATACATACATGAAGGAGATATATAACTCTGGTGAAATTAAACAAACAGAACACAGCTTGATAAACTAAAAAAGCTGAAGAAACCAAGATTGTTGAAATTCTCAAGAGAAGAACAATGTCTTATTCTCAATCTTTATAACATAAATTATCAACATTGGAATGGGTATATATTGTAAAGAAAAAGAAGAAAAATGGAAAGAAAATGTACCAGTGAAACTGATGGGCAATATGTGACTGAAAATGTTGGTTGGAAAGAAATGAAGGATTGGAGATAAATTAATGAATAAAGCTTTAAAGGTGAGTGCGACCTCAACCGACTCATGATAAAAGCTGGCTTTGTTTTTTGCTTTCGCTCAAGCTTTTCCATCTCTCCCTTCTCTTGTAGTTTAGTTTTTTTGTATTTTTAGATAGATTTATGTCTCCTCTTCTCTTTTTTTTTTTTTTTTTTTGTTCAAACGAAAACAAATAAAAAACGTTTATACAAAGATTTAAGGAAAATATAAAAATTGCTTAAAGAGCCATTCTTTCAAGCAGAGATATCGATATTACGTCTTGCACTCTTTACTGTAAGGTCCGTAACATTATTAAGTTTCCTGTTGACGAAGTTAACCTTCAGGAAGGGAATTTCAAAAGCCAGCTCCTCATTTCGGCAATGAAAGGGTAAATCTGCCATCGAAGACCTGTGCATTTAGAAATACATTGAACCAGTTCAAGGTTATCAGAGTAAAAAGTGACACTCTGAAGATTACAAATAGCAGCCTTTCTCATAGCTAGAAGGATCGCCCAGTATTCACCTTCAATAGGACTTCTTACGAAAGATCTAGAGACAATCTTGTGAGTAATTTTACCTTCCTTTTTTATTGCAATTTCCGCCAGACCTGAAGGTTCGTATTCTCTTTTAAAAGATGCATCGCTCATAAAAATATACTCTGAATCGTCCGTTAATATCGGGTTATTCTCTAGCTTGACTTCCTTATCTTCTTTATCCCTTGTTGTACTTCTTTTATCTTGTTCCCCTTCTTCATTATTCTTATTAGCAAAGAGATCGTTCTTAGACGAGTGAATCTTAAATAAAATATCTTTAATAACCCATGGTGTATTTTCATGAAAACCCTTCATTTTCGCTTTCCATATATTCCATATAGTAAGTAAAAAGTAGGCAATAAATTCGTTCTGGTCCATTTTTAATATATTTCTTGCGCATTTCAATTAGCCAATCTCCTAAGTGATATTTTTTCTCTTTTTCAATATGCATTTGTAATCTTGAGTTGGCCCATATCGCCATACTTAAGGTACATTTTATGAAAAGATGCTCCATATCTTCCTTCTCAAGTTCACACCATTCGCAGGTATCGTCTTTTACACATTTCCTGATTTTAAGATTCGCTTGGTAGGTAATGCTCCATTACATACTTTCCATCCAAAAGATCTTACTATGCTTATAACGTTTGATTTCCAAATGATACTCCAAAGTTTACTATTATCATGTTCACCTTGAGAAGATGACTGGGCTTCATTATGCACTTCCTTTTCCACCAATTTATGATAACCTGATTTTGTACTATAGATTCCATCTTTCGAGAAAGGCCAAATTAATTTATCCTCTTCATTGAGTAGCAAAATAGGGATTCTACATATATCACTAACAATGTTTGGTGGGAAGAGTTGTCTAAGTAAATCCATATTCCAGGCTGACATATCCTCATTAAAAAGTTGTGCAACTATATCCACTTTACAACCTGCTGGTTTCTCCAGAGTAATATTATTTCCAATCTAGTTTTGACTCCATATATTGATATTCAGACTGTTTTCAATCCTCCATATTGAATTTTGCTTGATAAATTGTATTCCTTTATAAATACTTGTCCAACTCCATGGTCTTTTATTAGAAAGTTTGCGTTGAAAAGATTATCAAATGGAGAATAAATACCTTTTAATACTTTAGCCACCAACGAGTTAGGATTATTCATAATTAAATCTCTGAAGCCAATACCTCTGATAGATTTTGCTCTAGCAAATTTCTTCCATTTGACCCAATGAATTCTTTTTTTAGTATTTGAGCCCCACCAGAAATTGGCAACGATCCCAGATAATTTTTTACAGGGTGATTTAGGGAACTCGAATATAGACATAACATAATTAGGTATTGCTTGAAGTACCGCCTTTATAAGTACCTCTTTGCCTCAGTCGGAAAGTATATTAGCAAAATAGCTAGAAGATTTATTGAGAAGCTTGTCCTTAATATAATTTAGATTTTCTGACTTTGCTCTTTTGAGAGAGAAAGGTATACCCAAATACTTGCCAAAATCTGAAGTCCTTGTAACATTTAAATTTTTTGCCACCTCCTCACAGATTTGCTCCGGAGTTCCTTTACTAAATAGAATTGAAGATTTTTGAAAATTAATCTGTTGACCAGAGGCTTGACAAAAAAGCGATATGTCTCCTCTTCTAATAATTGAGATATCTCCCAATTATAGAAAAGTTAGGAAAATAATAGATTTCTGATATCCTAGTTAGGGTGGCAATCGGACCGTTCCTTCTCGGTTCCAAGACCGAACCGGTTCATACCGGACTAGTTTAGTTCTTATAAGTCCAACTCCGGGAGGGATCCAGGATTTTGATTCGGGAGGGCTATTACTTAATATTTAATTAAATTTATCTATAATATTTAATATGGGGAGGGCTAATTTTCTAGTTGAGGGGCTATAATTTTTTTATTTATGTCTTTATCAATTTTTTATTAAGAAAAACAGACAAAATTGTACTATTATCTCATAGGCTGGCCCAACCTTCCCCTCCATCCACCGCTGTCCGGATCCTTAAAAAACCAACCATTTAAGTTTCATAAATCTTATTCCCACCACCGACCCTTCGTTTATCCTCTCTCTTAATTACTTTCTCCACCGCTGATGTCTCCCTATTTGTTCTAATTATTACCCATTTGGAGACATCCTTTTAGGTGAATAAATGACTTATTTGATAGACATTTATGCGTATTTGATCATATTGCACTTTCTCCCCTTGGAAATTGACTATTTGCGTTTTATGAGCTTTTGTGCGTTATTTTGATTATTTTTAGTGCAAAGTTAAATGGTTCTTGGATTTCATGAAAGACCAATCCAAGGAGGAGAAGTGAGAATTAAAGTCTTAGGGTATTTTAGTGTGTTAGGAAGTACTTTTACTCGAGTTTCTATTGTTAGAGTGCACTTTCCTATTTCTATTTCTTGATTTATTCTTTTTAAAGCATATGCGGTTTAATTATTTATTTATTGTGAAGTTTTAAAAGATATATGGTAATTACTTAGAGACCAAGTCGAGTTAAAAAAGTAAAGGAAAGAAAATTTACATGGAAATAAGAAGATTAAGGAAGGATATATGCAAAGAAGGAAAAGATAAAGCTGCCTTATGAATCTGAAATTCCAGCCACGTTTCAAATAAGAGTCCATAACTTAAGATTGGCTATGAATTTGGGAGAGTAGTCTGCACCAATGGAAAGAGCTTTCCGAGACAAGCGGTTTCGAATATTGGAACGCGTCAAACGGATAAGAATTGAAGGAGATATGACCAAAACAAATCAGCAGCAGAATCTTACCTTTCCTAGATTTTAGGGCTCCGAATTTAAGAGTTCTTGCCTTGTCTTCCAATCCAAGTAATTCGACCTAGGGCTTGCTAACACCTATAAATACACCTCTTAGACCTCATTATTCAGCACCTCTCATATATTATTCAATTTATAATATCCTTAGATAGAGAGTCAAAGACTTCAAGAGCAAGAAGGCAGAGGAGAAACTAGAGCTGGAGGAATTCTATTCTTTCAACAAAAGTCATCCAAAACTTAGGTTATCAAATTCTTTTCTGTAATTAAATATGATGTCTTTCTATTTAGTTTCAGTCTTTAATATTGCTATGAGCTAAACTTTTATATACTTGAGAATCGCAATAAAGGGATGAACCCTAATTAATTTATTCTATGTTTTGAATTTGGGATTGTTATGATTTAAATTGAATTGAGTCTTAGATATTGGATATTACTTTGTTCTTATTTACTAATTATTTTCCGCGAACTAGAATTAGCTGTTAGTATTTGGGCTATTCACTTTAGTGGCGAAGTGATCATCCGACATGGGGGTTTGAATACAGACTTAGGTAATACCCGTGTAATGTCCGTTATTGACCGACATGCTTAACTAGTTACATAGCCAAAAAGGTAAATTCTTATCATCCGAATAGGCATATTCTCCCATGCAGGGGTTTATAGTACTTTAGGATAGCTTCTAGGTCCACCCGACAGGGGGCTAGGAGACATTAGAGTCCCGACTAATATACTAATACCAATTCCACCCTTAAACACAACATAAATATATTAATTAGGAGGATTCCTTGCGAGACTCAAGTATCTCTCATATCTGAATTCGTCTAGTTAATTTAATTTTAGTCTTTATTTATTTGCATATTTAGTTTTAAGAAAAACCAAACATTAATCATATTATTTTACTTTTGTGTTAAACAATTATTCTTGCTATCTGATTAATACTGGAGTTGAACCTAATCCGTCCCTGAGAACGAAACTCGATTTATCGAATATTACTTGGACAACCCGTCGAGCTTAACGACGTTAAACAAAAGCCAATTCATTGTATATTAGTTTAAGTCTTTTAATTTTCGTAGTGTAGATTAGATAAATTTCGTCAATTTAGTGTTTATTATTAAGAAATGAGGAAGGGTAGTTGTTTTTGATGATTTCAGGGGTAAAAAGGTCATGAGTTTGGGGACGAAAAGATGAAAAACAAAGAAATTTGAGTCGAAGACAGGCGCTGACCGGCAAGCCGGTCAACTGCGCTGAAGACCCCCCAAACTTCTGATTAGTGCGTCAAGTTTGACGCATGACGTAGCGTCCACGTTTGCGCCAGCCCACCGGCTAGCCGGTCAACAAATGGGAAAAAGTTCTGGTTAGTGCGTCAAGTATGACGCAAGGTGCTGCGTCTGAGGTTGCGCCAGCGAGAGCCCACCGGCTAGCCGGTGGCTGACCGGCTTACCAGTCAACGAAGATGGGATTCTCTGGTTAGTGCGTCACGTATGACGCAAGGAGGCTTGCGTCTGAGGTAAACAAATCAATTCGGTAATTTGTTTTGCGCCGACACAACGACCTGTATGCCGGTCAGCCACCGGCTAGTCGGTCAGCCGCTGTGAGAGGCGGTTTTAAGGGTTAAACTTTTCCTATTTTATTTTCAGATTATGGTCTAATACTGTTTTTTCGAATTGTTTTGCAGGAAAAAAACGAAAAGAAGCTCTTCACAGGCTGTAAGTTTTGTGAGTCCCATGATTTACCTGGACTATTGGAGTGAATAATTTGGTCTAATACTGTATTTTTTGAATTGTTTGCAGGAACAAAAAAACAAAAAGAAATGTCTTCACAGGCTGTAACCAAAGGTATGAAAAATCAGACCATACCGAGAATCCCTATTGAAATTTTTTTAACTTTTAACATTTCAAAAAAAATTCACTGTTCCTACCTACAGAAGAGCAGAAAGTCAAGCCAACGGAGTTAAAGACAGAGATTAACAATGGTGAGAGAAAGTTGGTTAATTTGTTTGCGAAGATTCAAAAAACTGTTGGTGTACCACCATTGATGGATCAAGCTAGAGAAGAAGGAGCTCGAGGGCCAAGGTTTAATGGTAAAGCTAGATAAGTTGAGGTTTTCCTCTTCTCTCTCCTTCTTCATCTATTCCCTTGGGTAAGTATATGTATATTCGATTTAGAAAGCTAGGATAGTGCAATGTTACTTTGTAATTAATGTTTTCTTATTGAAATTCACTGGTGCTGAAGGATTAAGTTTTCTTCAATTTTGTAACCTTAACAGCTTCCGAACCATGTTTATTCTGGGATTTTCCATCAATCTGGGGCTATCCGTGCCTCAGTATTTCAATGAGTACACAGCCATTACAGGTTGGTTTAATGATATAGTTAATGTCCCATTCTGGTTTAATGATATAGTTAATGTCCAGTGGCGTATTTATTGGATAATACGTTACATAAGAAGGATGGTGCTATAAGGAAAGATTATATTTTTATTTACAATTACAGAGTTTGATAAAATCAATAAAAAGTATTTTAAATTATATTTTTATTTACAATTACTGGTATTGTTAATTTACTACTAAGTATTCCTATGAGATGCTGAGATTTGATAAAATTCACAGAGGCAATATCTAACCTGGAGCAATTGGTAAATATATATTTGGACATTGGACGATTGCATATGTCAGCAAGATATTACAAGGTAAAATAATAATGAATCAAAAGTCTTGAAAGTCTTGAAAGTTGAAAGCAGGTTATATAGTTAATTAAACTTTTTATTTTAATAGGAAATTGCTGAAATATATGAGCAAGAACAAAATTTGGAGCAGGCAATCGTGTACTATGAAAAAGCAGTGGATAATTTTCAAAGTGAAGATACGACATCTTCTGCAAAACAATGCAACCAGAAAATCGCTCAATTTGCCGCTCAAATTGAGCAGTAGGCCTATAATCATGGGCGGACCCACCTTAGGCCTAGGGAGGCTCAAGCCCCCCTGAACTCGTAAATTTTAAAATACGTCAACATAATTTTGACTCGAAAAATAATTAACTCTCACTGAAACGTTATCTAACACGTGCATGCAATAAAAAGCATATAAGTCATTGTAGTTTAGTGGTTTATTATCTTTACATAGATAAAATTTATCTTAGAGGTCATGTGTTCGAATCATAGCTTGTACTTTATTATTTTTCACAAATATACATATAATGATTCGCATATAAGTGTCGGATTAATTATTTTAGAGTTAAAAGCGATTTTCAATTAAAATTTTAATGTTTATAACAAATATTAAAAATTATTTTGACATCCGTATTGAATTTTTATATTTTTATTTTGACATTATTAATTATATGTTTATTTATCCTTTTTTTTACCTTAAAAAATTTGAAAAGTTTTAAACCCCTAAATTTTTGTATATTTCAAGCTCTCCTTCGATTTAATTTCTAGATCCGCTACTGCCTATAATAAATATAGTTTTTGATAAAAATATGATAATAGTAATAATAAATGTGCAGATACCAGAATGCTATTGAGATAAGTATATGAGGAAATAGCACGAGATTCTTTAAATAATAATTTGTTAAAGTATGGAGTAAGAGGACATCTTCTAAATGCTGGAATATGTCAACTTTGTAAAAGTGATGTAGTGGCAATTAACAATGCATTGGAGAAATATCAAGAACTTGATCCCATTTTTTCTGGAACACGTGAATTTAAACTTTTAATGAATTTAGCTTCCGCAATGGATGAGGAAGATGTAGTTAAGTTTACTAATGCTCTTAAGGAATATGATAGTATGACACATCTGGTAGTAATTGACATCTTTTGTCTATAAATAAAAAAAAAAAATATATATATATATATATATATAGATAATTGCTAATTAGGTCCATAACCCAACAAATCGTGCTTTAGGAAGTCCAGTCCAAAAGTTTAGATGAATAAAGTCCAAAATATAATTTTAAATTTATGATATACTCAATATATCTTTATACAATAAAATAATAAATTAAAACATATATATATATATAATAGAAAAGAAAAAAAATTAGAACAAAAAGTGAAAAGAAAAAGTAAAAGTTAAATAACAATCAAACATTAAAATCAATAAATTATCTTTTTATACCATCATTCGAACAAAAAAACAAAAAAAAAATAAAAGACATCTCTTCACAATCACCTTCCCACCATGCATCCTGCATTTTTAAACCTTCGACCAAAAAAAAAGGAAAAAGATATCTCTTCCCATTCACCTTCCCACCACTGCACAATAAAACCGCCGACAGCCTCCCCACCAAGCCTCATCATCAACAATCCAGAAACCCAAATTAAGGTAAAATATTAATTCTTACAATTGAAACTTCGAAAAAATTAATTTAATTTTGACCGGATATCATCACTTTTACAACATCATCATTAACCATCAAAGAACCCAAATCAAGGTAAAAAAATTAGTTTTTGCAACTGAAACTTTTACAATTGAATCTCACCAATTTAATTATTGTGCAGGAGGATTGGTGGGAAGGTGAGTGTGAAGAGATGTCCTTTTTTTTTCGAATGCTACTGTGAAGAGATGATTTTTTGGTTTGATTGATTGTTATTCATCTTTTACTTTTTCTTTTCACTCTTTGTTCTGAAATTTTTTAACGTCTTCGATTGTATACTTCCTACCATGGCCATGACAGTTGGAAAGCTTTTAGTGTGATGGGCTGTTAGTACGACACTTTGCTTGCCAGTCAAACATTGATGGGCTCGCCGGAGTCGAACAGTGATGGGCTCGCCGGAGTCGGACAGTGATGGGCTATCGATTGGTTAATGGTCTTGCCGCTTGGCCATGACAGTTTGAAAAGTTTTACTGTATTAGTATGATGGGCTGTTAGACAAGCCCTTCGCTCCCCAGTGATGGGCTGTTAGTTCGCCGGAGTCGGACAGTGATGGGTTGTTATCAGTCTTGGTTAATGGGCTCGTCGGTTGGTTAATGGGCTCGCCGCCAATTGGCTCACCATGTCCGACTCCTCTTCATCGTTCTGTATATGTGGTGGATTGTTTTATGTGTTGCAGTTTTAATTCTTCTAGGTGGATTAAAAAATCACTTAATCAAATGTTGTAAGAAAATGGGCTACATGTGTATCATTAAGGGTATTACAGACTAAAAATATTATCGAAATGGGCTGGACTTGTTAAAGAAAGTTATTTTAGTGGTGGACTACATAATAGGACATACCTAATTTTGCCTATTTTTCCTCATTCCCCCTTTAGCTCATAAATCCCCCATATAGCTCCTTATCCTTCTAAAAAATTAGGCTTCATTTGGTTTGTAAAAAAAATTAAAAATTTATCTCACCAGATTTATATTCTTTCTAAAATAAAGAATTGTAAGTCTTATTTTTATTTTCTAAATTAAACAGAATGAAATATACTAATAATGCAAATAATATACAAAAATAATCTCATTTGAAACATGAACATTATGATAATGACAATGGGACGTGATATCTTTTTTATCTCCTATAATAATAATAATAATTTTTCAATTAATTTTTTTTTTGACATGAAAACTCAATTAGTAGAATATCTTAATCACCACAGATAAATAAAGCATTATCATCTTTTGGTAATCCTTTTAAAATACAAAGATAGTCATTAAAAAAATAAAAAAATGAATAGAATAGATTGAGCAATGTTTCTCTCAAGGGGTCTAATTTACAAAATGAGACCCCTTATGCAAAGATATTATAAATTGAAGACCCCTAAAAACATCAAAAAACCGAAGGCCCGAAGCGGTCGCCTCTTCAACCTACCCTCAGGACCGGCCCTGGGCCTTCCCTGTATAATTTACTTACTATATTGATTCATGACTTGAATTGATGATATATTCTTTAGGATTAAGGGACCAAATGTTGAATATGATTAAAATGAACCTTAACCCTCAACCTATTAACCATAACCTCAACTTCTTAACTATTATTTCTTTAACCTTAACCCTTACCTTGACCTTAAATTTAACCTTAACCTTAATCTTAACCTTAACTTTAACCTTACACCTTAAACCTTAAACCTTAAACCCTAATCTTCATCTTCATCTTAACCTTTAATTTAATCTTAACGTCTAAACATATATCCTTAAACCTTACATCTTAAACATTAAACCTTAAATCTTAATCTTCATCTTCACCTTAACCATGACTTTAAACTTAACCCTTAACCCTTAAACCTTTAACCTTAACCCTTAAACCGTAAACCTTAAACCTTAAACCTTAAACCTAAAACCTTAACTTTTACCTTTAACTTCACATATATCTTAACTTTAAACTTAAACATATATCCTTAAACCTTACATCTTAAACATTAAACCTTAAATCTTAATCTTCATCTTCACCTTAACCATGACTTTAAACTTAACCCTTAACCCTTAAACCTTTAACCTTAACCCTTAAACCGTAAACCTTAAACCTTAAACCTTAAACCTTAAACCTAAAACCTTAACTTTTACCTTTACCTTCAAATATATCTTAACTTTAAACTTAACCTTAAGCATAACCTTAACCTTGATGTTGAAACTTAACCTTAACCTTGAAACTTGAACCTTAAATCTTAAACCTTAACTTTAACCTTAAATCTTACACCTTAAACCTTAAACCCTAATCTTCATCTTCATCTTCACCTTAACCTTAACTTTAAACTTAACCCTTAAACCCTAAAACTTAATCCTAAAACCCTAACTTTAACCTTTACCTTCACCTTTATCTTAACTTTAACCTTAACCTTAACCATAACCTTAACCTTGACGTTAATACTTAACCTAAAACTTGAGCCTTAAACCTTAAACCTTAACCTTAACTTCAACCATGACCTTGAACCTTAAACCTTAAACCTTAAATCTTAAACCTTAACCTTAACTTTAACCTTAAGTCTTACACCTTAAACCTTAAACCCTAATCTTCATTTTCATCGTAACCTTACCCTAAACATTTATCCTTAAACCTTACATCTTAAACATTAAACCTTAAACCTTAATCTTCATCGTCAACTTAACCTTAACTTTAAACTTAACCCTTAAACCTTTACACTTAACCCTTAAACCCTAAACCTTAAACCTAAAAACCTTAACTTTTACCTTTACCTTCACCTTTATCTTAACTTTAACCTTAACTTTAAAAATAACCTTAACCTTGACGTTAAGACTTAACTTTAACCTTGAGCCTTAAACTTTAAACCTAACCTTAACTTTAACCATGACATTAACCTTAACATTTAACCTTAAAATTTACCTTAAAAATTTAACTTTAAACCTTAAACTTAACCTTAACCTTAACATTTAACCTTAAACTTTACCTTAAAACTTTAACTTTTAAATCGTAAACTAACATTAACCTTAACGTTAACCTTAATTGTAACCTTACCATTAAACTTAACCTTAAACTAATCCTTAACCTTAACCCTCAATCCATTATTATTTTGCTAGCAAAGCTCGGGCATGGAGAACTCTTATATTCAGGAATATCTCAAGTTCCTCACTTCTACTAGCAAGTGAGTATTAGTACATTTTTTATTATTTTGCTTTTGTCTTTTTCCTCACTAATTAAACGTGAAATCAACATGGAAGAGTTGAAAGGAATTAAGGGTATTAAAGTGAAGAGAGCTACTTATATTCTTGAATTACGTGAAGATTCTACTAATCCATTCAATTCTGTAAGGTCTATATTTTTCTTTTGTATTGTGATGGATTATGGATGATAGTTTTGTTGTTTGTTTTTAACAGTTTGACGATTTGGAAAAAATGGGTAAATCTGCGAAGTAGGTATTATTTTAAACTTAGGTAGTTACTTTTTAACGTTGTTAGTATGCTAAAAAAAGAATCTCTTAATGGTTACAGGTGAAAATTATGATGAAAAGGATAGTTGGAGATCTTTTCAGTTTTTTGTAATAATTTCATATGTTTTTTGTAACCAGGGATATATAAAGTAAGGACAGTTTTTACTTTTTTGTAATCACTTCATACGTTTTTTGTAACTAAGGATATATGAAGTAAGGACAACTAGAAATCTTTTCAATTTTTTTTTGTAATAGCTTCATATGTTTTTTGTACACAAGGATATATGAAGTGTTATTGTGATTAATTCATAAAATCACTTCATATATCTGCAGTTTATCCCACAAAGGCCAAGGTGTATGATATGAATGTCATGTAAATCTTTAATATTGCCTTTGGGAGGAAAATGTCTTTAATTGAAAAAAAATTGTATTATATATGTCACAAAAGTTTTGATTCAACTATACACGCGGAAGAATTGTTCATCTCAACTGTAAAGAGCTAGATAAAAACTGGATTTTGCACTAAACTGTATCAGTTGAATGTTAATATTATGGTGATAATTTGTAGAAAGGAGGAGATGTAAATGCAGCGGATCATACAAGTCAAACAAAACACTGGTGTGCAGTTTGAGGTGTAGTTCAAGTTGCTGAGCTTTTAGTACAAGAAGGTGGCATGTAAGATTTGGGTTTGATTGATTAGTGTTTATAATTTCTTTCTAATTTTGGGTGAAATTATTCATTGGTACATGTATTATGGGAAATGACCAAATATATTGCATTGTTGGTCCCCGTTCATATTCTTATTGTTGAAATGTGATAAACCGTTTTAACTGTCTTCGTTTTCAAATTGGAAAATCTACAGGGATTAGTGGTACAACATAAATTAAATAATGTGTTTCATGTAGCACTAATTGAGGAATCAGGTTTCATTGGAATGTTAAAAGATGTTCAAGTGGAGCCAAAATAGGGTTGCGGTTTCATCGTATTGTATTAAGAATGAGGTGAACCGAGGAGCAGTTAAGTGCCAGATGAGATGGAGAATTCATAATTGAAAATAATGCTAGGTTTTTCAGTTGGTCATAGTGAATAAGTGATATATTTTTCAGTTGGTCATTCCACAATAAAAAAAATTCATAATGTTTCATTAAGTTAGGGATGGCTTATGTTTCACTTTTTTTTTTTAATTCATAGTAACGCTATGGGAAATTTTGTGGTTGTTATTCTTTTTTTTTTCTAATGTGGAATTGGGTGGAAACTCACTAGATAAAACACAAAAAAGGTCCTCTTTTGATTTGTTTGGTTTTTCTTTTTAATTTCTAATTTTACTGTACTTCTAGACATATTTCATGTTATTTAAAATAGAAAATTATATGCATTTTGTAAAAGAGTAATGATATTTGTCACCCTTTTTGTATCACTCTTTTATCACCTCCTACGTCTATGTCTACATGTACCAATGAATGGATTTCTCTATCCTATTTAATTTTTCTTTATCTTCTATTCAAGGAAATCAATACTTATATATACAAGGGTGATAAAAGGGTGATATGAAAATGGGTGACATATATCATTACTCTTTGTAAAATGTCACATATATTCGTGATATTTTTTTTAAAAAGATTCTTAAATAAAATCTGAGAAAATGTAGGATCAAAGGTAAAATACGGTGGTTAATGAAATTTTTCATGTTCTTCATATATCACTTAAGGATTTGAGAATCGTCAATATTTTTTGTTTTATATGTAATTTTTTTAGCTCAATTCAATCATCGACCTTTTTTATTATTGCGTATCTTTTTTCAATCATCGAAGTGCCTTAAGGCACGGGTAATACCTAGTATATAATATTGGAGAAGGGTCAACGGCCCGAAATGTCTCCTGTTTTTTTCCACATTTTCTAGCCTTTGGATTAAATTTCAATCATTTTCGGCTTTTAGATCGATTATAATTAATGGTCCAGATTGTCTAAATTCAATCCACGGTTTAAAATATCTTGATGTCTTCTCTATATTTTTCAGCCTTTGGATTAAATGTATGGGGCCCTTTTATTTATTTATTTTTTATAGTGTTTAGTTGTACGTATCTAATCTCCACCTTTTTCTATTTTTTTAAATTCAAAATTTAAAACAAAAAACAAAAAGAAATCCCTTCACTTCACGATAAATCACTTCACCACGTCACGTCTATTCCACCAAGCCGCTCAAACCCTGCACTTTCTCTCTCTCTCCCACCATTCTCCACCACCATCAACAATCGAAAGAACCCAGTTAAATTTTTTACCATTGAAACTCAACCTTCCCACTAAACCATCCAAATCTCTATATAAAACCCGGCTTGGCTATGCCATCAAAATCAAAGATCCCAAATTAAGGTAAAATGATAATTTTTACCATTGAAACTCTAAAATATCTTAAACTCATCTCTTTACCATCGCCACTCGGTGACCATTCTCGACCATTCAACTATGAATTAATTTTATTGTTGATTTCATATTTGCAGCCCAGGCTACGCCATCAACAATCGAAGAACCCAAATTAAGGTAAAAGGTAACTTACATCTTTAATTGATTTCACATATGTAAAATTACTTACAGAGTTGTGGTTCTTACAAAAATTGATCTAATGGACAAGGGTGACGAAATAAGAAAGTCATTCGAGGTTAAAGTGCTTTGGTTGAAACAAACTGTTCAGAAGCGCGAGAACAGGTTACATGATGCAAAGCTTATATTGATGGCATGGAATCCAAATTTACAAGCATGTCAGGTACGTTTTTCAATTGCTACAATTTATTATATGGATTTTTAATTATATTTGTGGTGTTTTGTAGCAATATATATGACATTTCAGGAAGAAAGGTGACGACATGCTCCTCTATATGGTGCTGGATTGGAAGAATTGTCGATTAAGGAGCTTAAAACGTTGTCATGTATACATGAAGATGGGTTAAGGCAAATATATGGCAAATACATGAAGATGAGTTAAGGCAAAGCTTGTCCGAATGCTCCACCTCCCATGGCTGTTGGACTACCTCCTCTTTTTCCGAATGGTGTTGGGATTCATAGTAATGGTCACGTGAATAGCGGTTCACTGGGACCCTGATTCTATCTCAAGTTTTACAACATCGAGGCAACAAATTCTTGGCTTTTTAATATTTTTTAAATTGAACTTTAATAGTAGTAAAATTGTATTGAGATGATATTTTTTGAATTTACTAATATGCATTGTTAATTTGTTTCTAATAAGTGATGTTTCTACACTGATGCAAATGAAAAATCATAAGCTTAAAAGAAAATTTAGCTATGCACTATTTGAGTCATTGCACTATTAGAAGCTGCATGAGATAATTGTACTACAAGTTCTTATATTATGCATAAATTGCACTATAGGTTTGTATTTTGATTTTTCTGAATCAATATTGTTAAAGTGCCTTCAAACACGGGCACATGCCTTGTATATATATATATATATATATATATATATATATATATACTTCTTGACCAAAAAGAAAATCTTAATATGAACTTTTTTTTTCTTATTCAGTCAAAATAAGAAAATCAAAATTTAAATCGCATAATCACATATAATGCAACAAATAAACTAAAAATAAAGCGCATATTATAGAGTTAAAATTGTAATTTAATTAACCAATTGGGGTTAGCTCAACTAGCCAAAGTCTTTGTTATTCTTTTAGGCGGTACAGTTTTAAACTGTACATAAAAGTGGCTTTCCCATGTAACAAAAAATATATTTGAAATTCAAGATGAATTTAAAAACATAACCTAAACTAAGAATCAATCCCATCACCCATCATTTAAAAAAATATCAACAAAAAACGAAAAACATCTCTACCTACAAAAACACCAAAAATAAAAAGTTAGTTCAACCCATATTATAACTATCGCTATCGAATATGAGTAATGATATTTGTCATTTTTTTGGGTCCATCCTTATATCACCCCTTATGTGTCATCTTATGTGTCATTAAATTAAAAAGAGAGAAAAAATGTAATTAGAAAAGAGAAATACTCTAATTAATTTTTAAAACCTCCACATAGGAGGTGGTATAAGAAAGAATAAAAAAGGGGTGACAAATATCATTACCCATAAAATACACAAAAAAAAAATTTATATACCTATTTTGAGTTTTTATGTTTGAACTTTTCTGTTTGATATTTTTTAAATGAGTTGGTGATTCTTTTTTTATTATGTTTTCACAGTATAAAAGAAAAAAAATCGAGGTACTCAGCAAGTGTCAGCTGCTAATTGGAAGCTTCGACCGTGGATTAAACAGATTAAAAGACTGGCAGCGATGGTAGCCCCAGTCTTCTTTAAACATATCCCAAGGAAGTACAATGGTCGGGCAGACAAATTAGCTAAACAAGCTAGGCACAGGGCACAACATGAAGAAGGGAATACTTTCAATTTACTTATTTCTCGATTTTCTCGACTAGGTATCGGTTGATGTTTTTGTAACGGTTTTATTTTGAAATGTATTAAGCGTCCAAAAAAAAAAAAAAAAAAATTAAGTTTTGTCTCTTTCTTAAAAACCCAGGTGCTTTTTGCTTTTTTTTTTCTTTTTTCTTTTTGAAAAAAAACATCATTTTTTTACATTTTTTTAAAAAATCACTTGAAATGCTTAGACCTAATAAAAGTATTTTTATTATTTTTGTCAAATATTCTATATTTTATAAGAAAATGCTTTTATTTTTGATTATTTTAGAGTAAAATATTTTTTTAAAATATAATAAAATATTTAAAAACGTTATTAAAAATAATTTTTAAAATTGGCTTTTATTTTTAAGAAATATATATATTTATAAATATTTTTTAGAATTTAAAAACACTTCTGATTCTTGTAAGTTTGATAGACACCTAATTCCTTATGTTCTGTGAACATAATTCAACTTTTAGTTTTGTTTTTTTTAATATATTGGTATTTGAGCCACCTTTTGTGAATTATTACTAATCTTATGAGAGATATACACGCCTCTTTATGTATATTCCTACTTAATTAGAATTAGGTTACCATGTTCTTCGAACCCTGTATCTCTTGCTTTCCTTTTCAAAGGGTGAAGAAATATCAAGGCGCTGGTCAGTTGAGTTAACCCATCAGATTATTATTTAGCTTCCTGTTATCATGTATAAGTTGGGTATTTTTCTTTTCTATTATTTTCATTTTTGATAATTATCCTAAGAGTTATGTCTTTTCATAATCTTTTAGAAGAATATTGATAAACTTTTCTGGATACCCAAAATCAAGAGGTCATGGACCGCCTTGGAGTACCTTTGGTCCTTCCTCGCCCGTGTACAAGACATAAATTTATGATAATTCTTATTTTGTGATTTTGAATCCCAATCAGATAATTATATAATAATGTATATATAGATATTAACTTATATCATGAATCTCTTCGCTGAGTGTCGTAATTTTTAGTCCACAGAGACAAAATTCCTAGATCCTTCTCCATAACATATTTCAACAATGTTTATTCATAAAGCACATGTCACACATAAACGAAAATATCAAATTCAATGCTGAAAAGAAAACAACTAAATGGAACACGTTGGATATTTCATTTACTGGTAAAGATTGATTGAAAGTCGAGGCTCTGGGATAACAGTGACCGGAACTTCAGGGCAAGTAGTTAGACCAAATCGCTCAACTAAACATGTATCTTCATGTGTGAAACCCTCAGGAAAATTCCAGTTGAAACCATGCAACAAATTCGAAATTGACATTTGAACCATTTTAAGCCCAAGCGTATAGGCAGGGCACCTTCTTCGTCCAGAGCCAAATGGCAAAAGTGAGAAATCCTTTCCTGTTATATCAATTTCCCTACCTTGCATAAATCTTTCTGGTTTGAATTTTAAAGGCTCATCCCAGTAATCAGGATTCCTACCAATGCTCCATGTATTTACCAGAACCATCGTGCCTTTAGCTATGTCGTATCCTGCTACATTGCAATCCTCGAGTGCATAGTGTGGTCCTAGAAATGGTGCCATCGGATGTAACCTCATTGTCTCCTTAATAATGGCATCTATGTAAGGTAATTTAGGAGAGTCTTCCTCTTCTACCCATCTGTCTTGACCAATGACTCTATTGATCTCTTCTCTTGCCTTTTCCGCTACATCTGGGTGGAGAAAAAGTTCATGCATTATCCATTCAACTGTGACAGCGGATGTGTCTGTGCCACCAGTCAATAGGTCCTGATACATGTCAATAAATCAAGAAATTATTTTGATGACATTTACCATTATTAGCCAAAACTGTGATGCCTGATATAGTTTAAGGAATTAATAAAATATCTCACAGTCATTTATTCCTACAAGCATAAGTCTAAGTTAGCTGGTTAATTAAGATAAACTAATCAATGAGAAGGGGCACAACCATGAACCCCCAGATTTTATTTTTTTCAGTTAATTGCAACAAGTAGCACTGCGTTTCCACCTACTTGATTGTAAGGATGAATTGAAGACTATAGCTATGCTGTTATAAAGATATTCTTAATATGGAAAATAAAAAATATATAAATTCTTACATGAATTAATCCCTTGACAGCATCTGGAGTGAGCGTAATCTCCCCTGTCAATGATAACAACACATCAGCCATGTCTTTCGAAACAAAATTCGCGCCTTCTGCTTCCATACTGGATTTGTGATCAGCAACCACAAATTCATAAAATCTGTCAAACTTGTCGCTCAAAATCTTCATTCTCTTTACGTACCCCTGAAGATCAAAGACACTCAAAAATGGTATCCAATCACCAATATTGAGTACGCCATTAAGAACCATCCACTCATCTATCATCTCTGTAAATTCTGTAGATGTAACAATTCCGGTGTCATTAAGATCGTCGAAATATGTATTGTTTAACGAAACATTGGTTATGCTGGAGAGAGCAAATTGCCTTATATAGTTTCTGAGCACCAATGGATTTCCTTTCTGAGCGTAAATCCTCAAAAGGAATTTTCTCCTTTCGTCAACACGAATATGCTCAAAAGAATCGATCCTCTTTGGAGTAAATAATTCATTTGAGTAAATTTTGCGTGCCATTCGCCAGTGTGGTCCGTAAGGTGCCCAAGTCATATCTTGGTAATTATAAGCAGTCCATTTTCCTGAAGCGAGTGGAGGCCTAGAGGCAAATAAACTATCATGTGTCTTCAAGAATTCTTCGGCCATTTTCGCTGATGAAGCAACAACCACTGATTTGAGACCGTATTTCAGCTGCATAATTTCACCATATTTTTGGGCGAGTTTGTGAAGAGATTGATGTGGGAGGGTACCTAGTTGGTGTAAATTGCCAATAATAGGCCATGGTTTTGGACCTGGTGGGAATTTCTTTTTCTGGGTTTGATTAAGAATAGTCTTTGAGATGAAGACTAAAGCTGCTAGCAATGCTAATGACAAAAAAACTAAACTAGAACTCTGCATTGTTTTTGGTCTGATGAGAAAACAAAGAAGAAACTCTCAAATATATAGGGCCATTGATGAGTTGAGTGTACCGAGTAAAAGCTTATTTTAATTAATATATATATATATATATAATACTACTAGTGACAATTTGGATCGAGAATTTTAATTAATATATATAACGAGTTTTAACCTCCGTTTTAAGGAAAAATTGGAAAATGTCAAATATAGTTCACCGATCAAGAATTCAAAAAATTCCGAAACCTTACATTTTTCTCCCAATAGCCTTTCATTAATAAATAAAAAGTTTACTAATTCACTTTTCCAAGTCTCGTTAATTTAGTAGAAATAGAAAACTTATATATACTTAAACTATTGTCATACAATAAGTTTTTAGCTAACCAATCAACAATTATTTTATTTTTTCTTAAAATGAAACAAAAAATAAAGTTACACAACTCAAAAATAAAATAAATATTACGAATTATATTAAAATTACTAGATTATTTAATAAAAGTTTAGCAGAACTACAGATTTCATTATGTAGCTAAGCATTTAAATTGCAATTTCTTTTTGAAAAGAAATTAGGGACATATTGTAGGGGTGAGATTCTACAATATGGATCAAGGGTCGGTGTCCTCGATCCTTTCGACTGGGTACTTGCTACAGGTATGAATTCAGTGATCGGAGTAAGGGATTTTCCGCACCTAGGAAGGGTGAAGAATCAGGGGGCATAACTTGAAGGGTTAGAGTATCTTGTGGGAGTAGGAGGCTTAGGGTTTTGTGTGTTCGAATGCCTTATACCTTTGATGTCTAGGAATATATATAGGCGCGACTTACTTGTCCTCCAAGTCGCCATCTAGTAACCCTAAAGGGCTCTTTCTTAGAGGCCCAAGTCATAAGGTCTTTGAATAGACTTTCCAGGATCCACAAGTAACCTACCACTAGCCCATATAGAAGGGTGATATCTTGTTCTTACCGGACCAGACTCCTCTATGGGCTTGTCCACGTCCATTATCACTACCCTTATTAGGAGTCAAAGACTTATTCGGTTAGGACCGCGCCAATCCCACATGGAGTTTTTGTTCTTAGCCGTATTTTTCCCACTACAGTTTGTCCCCCACTCTCTAACTCATAAAATTTATAAGTTTAGAGAGTAGATCTCGAAAATCGAAAGGGTCCCTGATTCTCTCTCCCAAGAGCAAACAACTCATAAGAATACGCCAAGTATTTGGCATCAACTGACCGGGACAAATTGTGTAATATCGAAGGAGGTCACATACCAACGGCGGGAGGGGTGTACGTATACCTACCTTAAACATGCACATATACACGCTAACCCAACCCGGGCAATTCCAGTCAACTCTTTCGTGGGAATATGGGAGGCGTGCCCCCACGACACCAAAGGATTGGACCAAAGATAAATCATGGGGTCCAAGGGTTGAAGCAGGGTTGTCAATAAGGACGTTGCCGGCTTGGGGTATCACGTTTCCTGGCAGGGCGCTAACAGAGTTCCTAGTCATACTACCTAATCCCGACTCGCCCCCAAATACAACATTCGAAAAGGGGAAAGCAGAGGTATGCCCTCCGTAGTAACAAGATTCCGTGGTCGGGGAGAGACCCACGGTCGACGGATCATCGCTGGAATACCACGGACCCACTTCCGGATAATCGGAATCCATTCAAATATAAAGAGTTAGGAGAAGTAGTTGAGTAAGAAAATACCTTAAATCGGGTGATTAGTGCTCCAGAGGAATAGAGATTTTCCTTCACCTTAGGGACAAATGGACTCAATATGAAATTAGATGTGTGAAGAAGAGGACATGTATAGTCTTATATATAGTGTAAGGATTCTGAAAATGTTAGAGTAATAATGTATAAATATCCTAACTTCGTCACGATCTCTTTGGGGATACCAAATATGCATATGATGTTTCTCCATACAAAATTCTTGACTTCTTTGTCCTTTATCTGGGCGTACGCCTCAGCTTCCACCCATTTGGAGAAGTAGTCTGTGACGGCTAGCATATACACCTTCTGACCCGGAGCTGTAGGGAGTTTTCCGACAATATCCATCCCCCACTTCATGAACGGCCACGGGGATGTTATAGTTGTCAAAGGCTTTGGCGGGATATGTGACACTTGTGCGAATCTCTGACAGTTGTCGCATCGCTTTACGTAACTGATCGCATCCCCACGCATTGTAGGCCAATAATACCCAGACGTAAGTGCTCGATGCGCCAAACTGCGTGCTCCCGAATGGTTTCCGCATTGTCCTTCGTGTAACTCTGCCAACACATATTACGCCTCTTCTGAATCAATACAACGAAGGTAAGGTCCTGAATAAGACCTTCGATAAAGTGTATCCCCTATGAGGGTAAAACAGTGTGCTTTGACTTTGAGGCGTCGCGCCTCGCTTCTATCATCAGGAAGGAGGTCGCTCTGTAAGTAGTCGATGATTGGGGACATCCAACTTGGTTTTATTTCAAGATCGTTGACTTCTCCTTCTTTTCCTTTCCACGAAACAGGCCATTGCAAGTATACCACCGGAATATTCTTTGCGACGGATGTCTGGGTCGCAGAACCCAGATTGGCCAGAGCATCAGCGTGAATGTTCTTTTCCCTATTCACCTGCTTGATCGAAAATTTCTTGAATGCGAGTTGTAACTCCTTCACTGCTGAGAGATATGTCAGCATAGATTGTTCTTTTGCTTTATAAGATCCGAGTACTTGGTTGACCACTAACAGTGAGTCGCTACTGATAGAAATTTTCTTGATTCCCATTTCTTTGGCCAAGGTTAATCCAACAATGAGCGCCTCGTATTCTGCTTCGTTGTTAGTTGCTTTGAAGCCACATCTAATGGATTGTTCTATGACATCTCCCTCTGGTGACTGGAGTACCAATCCCAATCCGCAACCTCTTACGTTGCTCGATCCGTCGACATGTAGTGTCCAGGTGCCCGGAACTGAGGTTTGTTTCATACATAAGATTTCTTCTTCAATATCCGCAGAAGTTTGGGGTGCAAAGTCGGCTACGAAATCTGCAAGTACCTGTGATTTGACAGCAGTCCTTGACACAAACGAGATGTCGAATTCGCTCAACTCCACTGCCCACTTGGTTAACCTTCCTGATAGATCAGGCTTCTGTAATACCGATTTCAGGGGATGTTCGGTTACCACAATGATTGGATGACACTGAAAGTAGGGTCTGAGCTTCCGCGCCGCTGTCAAAAGAGCTAATGCGAGTTTCTCTAGGTGGATGTATCTTGTTTCGGCGTCTAGAAACGACTTGCTGGTGTAATAGACTGGCAACTGGCGCTTCCTTCTTCGCGGACCAATACGGCGCTAACAGCCGTCTCGGAAACTGCCAAGTAAATAAATAGTGTTTCTCCTAGCGTGGGTACGGAGAGGAGCGGTGGGTTTGTTAGGTGTTGTTTTAGTTGTCGTAGGGCTTCCTCGCATTCCTCTGTCCATTCAAATCTTATGTTCTTTCGTAAAATCTCAAAGAAGGGATGGCATCTTTCGGATGAGCGAGAGATGAATCTGCTCAGCGCCGCAATTCTCCCTGTTAGCTTTTGTACTTCTTTGGTGCTAGATGGTGAAGGTATGTCAAGTATGGATCTTATTTGTTCAGGGTGGGCTTCAATCCCTCGCTTTTTTACCAAGTAACCCAAGAACTTCCCAGATGTTACTCCAAACGAACACTTATTTGGGTTGAGTTTCATGTTGTACTTTCTCAATATCGTAAACGCTTGCCCTAAATGTGATAGATGTTGTTCAGCGACCAGTGATTTTACTAGCATATCATCGATATATACTTCCATTGTGTTGCCGAGTAGCTTAGAGAACATCTTATTTGCGAGACGTTGATATGTGGCTCCTGCATTTTTCAATCCGAATGGCATTACTTTGTAACAAAAGATTCCTCGCTCTGTGACAAACGCCGTATTCTCTTGGTCATCTGGGTGCATTAATATTTGGTTGTACCCTGAGAAAGCGTCCATGAAGCTGAGTAGTTCATATCCCGCTGTAGCATCTACCATTGTATCAATGTGTGGTAATGGGAAAGAATCCTTTGGGCAAACTTTGTTTAAATTCGAGAAGTCGATACACACCCTCCATTTTCCATTTTTCTTTTTCACTACGACGACGTTGGCCAGCCAATCTGGATAATTTACCTCTCTAACGGATCCTATGTCGATCAACTTTTGTACCTCTTCGTTTATTATCTGATTTCTCTCTGTCGCAAACTTCCTTCTTTTTTGTTTGACTGGTGGGTAGGCCGGATCAACTTGTAACCTATGCACCATTACGTTAGGATCAATTCCTGTCATATCTTCGTGAGACCAGGCAAAGCAATCGTGATGTTCCTTGAGGAAGGCGATTAACTCACGACGTATCTCCCTACTTAGCATTGACCCGATTTGTACTTTATGGTCAGGGTTGTCCGCATGTATTTGCACTTCATCTAACTTTTCCATGTTAGGCGTGTCAGGGATACTTCGCGCTATGGTCCCCTACATGTTGAATATACTTCCTTGCGGCTTTTGCCTGAGGGTAGTGTGGTAATAGTCGCGTGATACCTTTTGTTCGCCTTTGATTTCCCTATCACCCCATCTAGTGGGGAATTTGACCGTCTGGTGGTAGGTTGACGGAACTGCCTTCATTTCATGGATCCAGGGTCTTCCTAAAATAATGTTGTATGCGGAGCGACAATCTACTATCAAATATTTTGTTTTCAAATTTACCCCTTCTGCGTAGGTTGGGAGGGTAATTTCGCCAACAGTATACTTCTGCTCGCCGCTGAATCCCACAAGGAGGCTTGGGCTTCGCGTGATGTTTGATACATTTATCCCCATCTCCTCTAGAGTGTGTATCATGAGTACGTTGGCTGAGCTACCACCGTCGACCAATATGCGCTTTACTTGACAATTAGCGACTGACAAGGAGATTACTAACGCGTCGTGGTGTGGTGCGTCTAGTTGAGTTGACTCGTACCCGGAGAAGATGATAGACTGACCCTCATCTTGTCTGCTTGATTGTTTGCTCTCTGGGTCGTGTTGGTTCGCTTGCCGAATGTGCCTTCAGGCTGCCGACAGTGTTATGCCGCTTACTTCTGAGCCTCCTGTGATAACGTTGACCGTGCGCTCTATCAACGGTGGTTTAGGAGGTGTTGGTTCTCTCTCCTTGTGTTGGTCACGTTGATTTATCGTGCGTTGTCCTTTATCTGACAGCAAGTGTCTCAAATGCCCTTTTCGTAATAGCTCGGCTACCTTTACTCTAAGACCTATACAGTTTTCGACTGTATGCCCATAATCTCCATGAAAAGTACACCACTTGGACTTGTCTTTCTTGTCTGAAGGTCCCGTCGGTTTAGCTGGCCATCTTACCATATTGCCCATTTGTTTCAGTGTGTGGATGAGTTCCGCCGGTGGAACAGCGAGATTGTACTCTGGAGCTTTGAAGTTGTTGCTACGACGAGGTGCTGCACCTAATTCAAGCGGGCGTCTATTATCACGAACGCGGTTGGAGTGGCGATCTTCCCTGAAGTAGGGTTCTGGCCTTCTGTAATGTTCACGTCGCTCGAGTTGGCCGGTTCGTCTCTCGTCCCTAGGAGCATGTTGATGATGGGCTTGAGCACGTTGATTGGCCTCGTCTTCTTCCCATTTGATTTGAGCCCAAGTTTTTTCCAAGACCTCTTCCATGGACTTACATGGATACTTTGTCAATTCTTTGTAAAGGTCAGACTGGGGTAGCAATCCTTTACGGAAGGCGGAGATCGCGGTGGCGACATTGCATTGAGGAACAACTATCTTTTCCCTATTGAACCTTCCCACATAACTTCGGAGTCGTTCGTTCTTTCCTTGAGTGATGAGGTATAGATCGTCTGACTGTTTTTCCAACTTGCGACTACTCGCGAATTGTTCCACAAACACGTCTGTTAGTTGCGCAAAGGACTCAATGGATTCTTTTTGAAGGTTGGTGTACCATTGGAGTGCCGGGCCTGTCAGACTCGACCCAAATCCCTTGCACATACACGCTTCTCTCAACTCTTGAGGAATAGACACCATAAACATACGTTGGCGATATCGCGCTATGTGTTCCTCCGGATCTGTCGTACCGTCAAATGAATTTAGGACAGGGAAGTTAAACCTGGGTGGCATCTCTGCAAGAGATATTTCATCCGAGAACGGGCAGTCTGCATAACTACTAGTCGCGCTTCACCTCAGGGGAGGGGGAGCTCCTGGTATCCTTCGAATAAGCGATTCCATCTCTCTAAACCGTTTCATCAAATCCGGTTCAGAACCTAACTCTTGGTACTCATCTGATTGTTTGGTGTTTTCTCGGTGCGGGAGTCCTTCGCGACGGGATATTTGGAAGGTGCCTTGTTGCTGGTTTGTCGTAGGGGTCACTTGCTGCCGGGTAGTTTGTCGAGGACGGGTACTCTGGAGGGCGAGTCCCTGGTAGGTTCCTTCCTTCTAGGTAGTGTGTCGGGGGCTGGTACCCTGGAGGGCGAGTCCCTGGTCAGTTTCTTCTAGGTCGATCTCCACGACGTCACCCTCTTTCTCCTTCGTACAGTTCCTATCAGTTTGGAAAGACACTTCGTTTGCGAGGTTTCTAGGAGTTATTTCATCACAAAGGGTTCCCTTTCCTCGAATTTGTGGCATGGCTGAGGCTTCCAAACTTTGTATTTTCTGGAGGAGTTGGTTGTTTTGCGCCATCAACTGATAACACATCGTCTTCATCTGTTTCATCGCGTCCGCGTTCGACACTTCTTGGGCTGTTGACTTGTTCTCTAGACTCTTCAGCACCTCCGTATCGTTGAGGGTCTTGGTAGCGTCACTTTCTGTCGCCATTACGAAGGCGGCAAGGTTTAAGTCAATCACTGAGTCAGATACTGTCGCTAGTGCCCCTCGGTGGGCGCCAAATTGTAGGGGTGAGATTCTACAATATGGATCAAGGGTCGGTGTCCTCGATCCTTTTGACTGGGTACTTGCTACAGGTATGAATTCAGTGATCGGAGTAAGGGATTTTCCGCACCTAGGAAGGGTGAAGAATCAGGGGGCGTAACTTGAAGGGTTAAAGTATCTTGTAGGAGTAGGAGGCTTAGGGTTTTGTGTGTTCGAATGCCTTATACCTTTGATGTCTAGGAATATATATAGGCGCGACTTACTTGTCCTCCAAGTCGCCATCTAGTAACCCTAAAGGGCTATTTCTTAGAGGCCCAAGTCATAAGGTCTTTGAATAGACTTTCCAGGATCCACAAGTAACCTACCACTAGCCCATATAGAAGGGTGATATCTTGTTCTTACCGGACCAGACTCCTCTACGGGCTTGTCCACGTCCATTATCACTACCCTTATTAGGAGTCAAAGACTTATTCAGTTAGGACAGCGCCAATCCCACATGGGGTTCTTGGTCCTAGCCGTATTTTTTCCCACTACACATATAACCTATTTAGAAAGTTGAAAAACAAATCCGTCTCCAAATCCCATTACATTTCAATGACAGTTTTACAAATTTTTAAAATAAACTTATTAAAATTCTAAGTAAATATTATTTTTAAGACATACGAAATATATAATTAGATCAATACTTCTTACATTGCGAAGCTAATCTAATCTTGAATTCAAACCGTGTTGACTGTGGATATGAGAAGTGTACAGGTATGTAGTTTGTAAATACTATTCCATGAAATTTTCTGAGTAATTACTTTATGTCTATTCTATATATTCTGCCATCTCCTTTCCCATTGTGCCTAAATGACCTCGGTGTGTAGTTAGAGATTTTCCTTTGTTTTTATCTTTATTCTATCGGGACGATACAACTTTGAGTTGAGGGTCTTGATGTCTCCTCATTTGTCATGAATTAATATTAGTTATAGACATCAGTTTTAGTGTTTTAGAAGTCTTTCTAGTCGATTTTCCCATGAATTATTACACTTTCATATTTTTAGTCTTGATTTAATGAATTATTATTTTTAGAGCATATTGGGTTTAATTATTTATTTAGTGTGAAGATTTAAAGATATATATGGAGATTTATTAGATGTCAAGTCAATTCTAAGAGATAAAGGAAAGAAGATATACATGGAAATTGGAGAAAAGAAAGGAAAAGGTAGGATATGGAAAGATAAAGCTGCCAAATAAATCTGAATTCCAGCACCCACGACCAAAAATGGGCTTATATCTCAAAATCGGTGAGGAATCTGTAATAATGGTCAAGAGAAAAGTTAAAGAGCTTTCCGAGACTATCGTTTTCAATTATTGGAACGTATCAAACGGATAAGTATTGAAGCTGTTATGACCAAACAAAAACGAATTACGACTTCTTTACACCTAAATACACCCTTATCACTTGTAAATCATCCTTACTCAGTTCTAAACTTTATAGTAATTCTTAGTTATTGTAGAGAGCAAGATGAAGTCTTTTATTAATTCCTTTAGTTTATTTCCTTCAGGTATGTACTAATTTTCCCATAACTTGGGTTTCGGATTATGTATAATCAATGAATTCTATTTTCTTTCATTCAAGTTTCTTTAGGAATTATATGTTTTAATCTTATATTAGTTGCTTACTCATATATTTGTTTATCTGTTTTGAATTATTGCATGTCCTAAACTTGATCACTTTAGGCTTTCTTAATAGTAGTTAGATGGTCACCCGGAAGGGGTGTCTAATTATTGAAACACCACATAACGTCTAGTGTCCGATATTGGTCCTGACAACACCAATTCTAACTAGATAGTCATTAGGGTATGTTTTAACCACTATCACCATGTTTGGAATTGTATTGCTTAGGAACCTAGTGTCGTAGGATAACCCTAAGTTTAGGCTGCCTTGTGGTTGTACCGTAGCCCCCCTAGTCGCTCTCAAGGTCTAGGGTATAGGAATTTAGAATCCTGACTAAGTATTTAAGAGCTAATTATCTTCCTTATTTACTAGAATTTGATAGAAAGAATTAGAAGGATTAGTGCATACTAGCAAAACCTAAGCTATATCTCTCATATCATATTTCTTCGTATTTACTTTATTGTCTTTTATTTTCATTAGTTTAATTAATATTCTCTCAATCAATCATCTTTATTTTCTGTCTTCTAATTAATTACTTTCTACTCGTACTATTGGCTCATTCGTATAACACACTAAGTTCTTGAGAACGAATCTTCTTATCATTAAAACTTGCATACGTCCTGTAATACTTGCAGTACCATGCTTATCTAGGGTGAATTGTGCATAATTTTCATATCTTTTATTATATTATTTTATCACACCCTAGGCAATACCAACCCTACAAGAGTTGGACCAGCGCTCAAAGACACGTTAAAAAGAACAGATCTGGGCTCGCGAACGGGGAGGAGATCGATGTCGGTCTGGTAGAATGGCGTCGCTGGTGTGGAGCCTCACTTCGACGGAGATCTGGTGCAGTGTGGTGGTTGGGTGGCGAGAGTGACAGAACGGGGTGAAGGTGATTGGTGGCGAAGCAGAACGTGGTGGAGGTGGTGGGAAGCAGAACGGTGTAGATCTGCAGCACTGATGGCGGCGTTTTTCTCGAGCTGGTGCTGGGAACGGTGTAGATTTCCACCAGCGGCGAGCTTGGAACGGTGTAGAATGTGGCGGCGGAGTAATGGGTCTCATCGGTGACTGTTGGTGGCTTAGGTTGGTGGCGGAGTGCTGGTCCTCGTCAGATCTCGTGCCCTTGGATGGAGATCGGAGTCGGAGTCCGATATCTCGTCAGCGGTGGCGACAGTGGGATGATGAGACTGTTGGTGGACGCGAAGCAGTGTTGGTGGTCGAGATCCGGGGATGGCGGCAGTGGGATGGTAAGTGTGTTGGTGGTCGAGATCTGGAGACACCGCTGATGGAAGAAGGAAGGGCAAGAGGAGGGGGAAGGTGGAAGGCGTTTGGTGGAGCGGTGGGTAGTTGAGAAGGTTGGAAGGGGAAGAGGTTGGAGCGGCGGGCATGGTGGAGGGTTTTTGTTCGGTGAGAGAGAGAGAGAGAGAGAGAGAGAGAGAGATGGATTTTCTGAAACAAAAATCCCTATTAGGTTTTTGTTTTTGATTTTTGTTGTTTCATAGGGTGTATAAGAGAGCAGGGTTTTTTTGGGTATTTTGTTAGATTTTTAGTTAGTATTGGACTAGTAGTTAGTTGAAATAGTGTATGGGCTTTTGTTTGTTAAGTTGCAAGTCATGGGGCTCTTTATACTAATTGCCCCAATAGGATAGGTGATGTCTCCCTAAATGTTCTAATTTTATGCCCTTGGGAGACATCATTTTCGGTGTTTATTTGACTATTTAGATAGACTTTTGGTATTAAAATGCAATAAATCGATTTTCCTCTTTTAATTCTAGTATTTTTCATTTATAAAACTTTTGCGCGTAATATGGATTGTTTTGAGTGAAAAGTTGTAGGTTTTGAATACTAGCTAGGAGAGGAAGCCAAGAATAAAGTCAAAGATCGTGTAATGAAGTCAAAGGCAAGAAGAAATATCCCGAAAGAATTGATTATTTTAAGTTGCAAATCTGGAAAGTTGTCAAATATTGCTGATTCCGAGCCATCTAAAAGTGGATTTAGCCTCTGACTTATGAGAGAAAACGTGTCCCATTGAGTTACGGAACTTTAGCAACTGGAATGAGGTCAATCCGAGTTGAAACGAGTCAGTTAGAGCTGTTTTAGTGGAGGTGGTGCAGCAGTTACGGGTTTTGGGCTTGATTAGTGGACTTGGACTTTTCTAATATTCACTTAAACCTAAGTAAAAACCCTAGTCCGAATTTAAAACTATAAACATGCCTTTAGACCTCATTATTCAGTACCTATCATTTTATTCTTCAAATTAAATCATCTTTAGAAGAGAGTGTCCAGAGAGAAAGTCAGAAGCAAGGAAAAGGAGAAAGCTAAGAGCTGGAGAAAGTCATCTTCTCCAAATCACAGCCATACCCAATTCCTAATTAGATTCTATCTTTTATTTCTGTAATTGAAAAACATGAATTCTTTCTGTTGTAATTTAGTTTTTGTCTTTTCATTAATTATGAGCTAAACTTAAATAGTGCTTGAGAACGCATAATGGGTTAATCCCAATTTGATTTTATTTCATGTGTTTGGATTTGGGATTTTAATAATTGAAATCAAATTGGGTAAATTGTATTTTTCTTTAATTTGCTTTTAATTACTTTTATTGAATTCGCAACTCAATATTAGGACTTAGTATCTAGGCTATTCCAATTAGTGGCGATTGGATCACCTTGACGGGGGTTTTAGATACGGACCTACTTAATGAATGTAGGTTAGAAATTATTTGACTCTGACGAGCTTAATTAAACCTATGGCAAATTGGGTAGAATAGACTTAATCACTTGAGAGTGGACTATAATTACCCTGACGGGGTTTGTAGCACTTGAGAGTATCTCCTTAGTCCACCCTAACGGGGGTAAGGAGAATTCCGAATCCCGACCAATAAAAGTTTACCAATTTGTCCCTTAAACATGACATGAAATGAATGATAATTAGGTGAAACCCTTGCGTCTCTCAAGTACTGCTTTTCCCATCTTGCGTAAACTACTTTATTTTCTTGTGTCTAGTTTAATCTTTGCATTAATTTAGTATTTTAATTCATTGTCTTAGCATTAGAAAACCAAACAAACAATTCTAAAAATCATTTACTTGTTTTCACGTGCAATTAACTACTATCTGATAAGCATTAAAGTCAACCATTCCGTCCCTGAGAACGAATCCGTTTTATCACTTATATTACTTGGGACAACCGTACACTTGAGGTTGTGGTTCTCTTATCCTTATTGAATTTATTTTAGAACACACAAAGGACCACCAAGTTTTTGGCGCCGCTGTCGGGAATCGAACCCGCGTGACAAACGAGAATACTTACCACCAAGTTTTTGGCGCCGCTGCCGGGGACGGTAGCGTGTGAGTCCGGTGTTTATCCTTTAGTGTTTAATTGCATTTTTATTTCCAGTTTTACGCTTGTGTTTGCTTTGTTTTGTTTTTACAGGTGCTTTATTCAGGTAATGATCAAGAAATTTATTTAAAGATGTATAGAGGACATTACCCAAATCCCGGTCCATTTGACTATTGGGAAGACTCTTCGGGACAACAACAATGGGGTATTAATTCTTACCAACAACCTTATCAATACCCGCAAGAGCAAGGATGGAACAATCAATGGATCGGGAATAATCAACAACAACTATCATATCACTATCAACACGAGCATGAATGGGACAACCAGTGGGTTGAAAACATTCAACAACGTCCACCTTCACCACAAAGTTCCGAATTAGATAGATCATTAAAAGAACTCGTGCGCTTATATGAACAAAGGCTGGAGTCAATAGAGAAAACTAATTCCAGCTTGAAAAGAATGCAAAATATGCTAGATGAAATGCTTACTCAAATTGGAGAAACAGTTGAGGAGGAGGTGTTGAAAGAAGATATTATTGATAGTGATAAGACCATCGTGCTAAGTATAAATAGAGACCACCATGTGGTTGAAGACCGTGTTAGCATGGTGGAAGAAGGAGTAGCAATGGAAATCCTAGAAATTGAAACAGAAATTGCTATTCCTAAGGTGTATGCACATGATCAAGATATAGAAAACGAAAAGAAAGAAGAGGTGATCGAGATTAGAGAGATTCCACAGAAAAAATATGATGAGGTAATAGTGGAAGATTGGGTTGACAGTGAAGACGAATGTGAAATGGTTGGAGAATCAATTAAAGAATTAAAGGTTAAAGATAAAATAGAAATGGAATATCCGCCACAAAAAGTTCACCAATCACCATCTCCGCCATTATTAGAGATGAAAAATCATAATCGCCTCTATTACTACAAATCATCAACATGTGCTATATAAACAAGGTGCAACACCGTGAGAGTAAAGCGGCAAGGAGGAGCACCTACCCACCACATTTTAAAGATGAATATGAGATTGAAACGAGGAGTAAAAATAAGCTTATACCGTTGAGAACGGTTATCTACTCTAATGTGGTGGAAAATGAGTTTCGTCATGAAAGTAAGAAGGCGAAACGAAGTACTCACCCACCTCCTTTTAGAGATCGATTGAATAATATTCTAAGGGGGAAGGTTCTAAAGCTTTTACATCAAGGAGAGGCGAGTTTAAGAGGAGGAACACCGCAAGGGTCTCACTACCATCTTCATGGAAGGTAACGCGTCGAACTTAAAGACGTAATAAACCAAAGTGCTTCTTGGGAGATAACCCATGCTTTAAATTTCTTTCATGTCTTTAATCTTAGTGTATAATAGAGTAATTTGATGTTTATTAGTGTATAATTTTAAGAAATGAGAAGGGTGTAGTGTTTTTTATGATTTGCAGGTGTTAATAATTGAGTTTGGGGTGCTAGGTATAAGAAACGATTGATGTAGCACCTTCCTGATGCAAATAATAGGTTGTTGAACAGATGCTAAACGGGTTCCCGTTCGTCTCTAACCGGGTTCCCGGTTATGGTGCTGTAACCCGGTTATCATTAACTTCGGAAGATCATAACTTGATGCTCAGAAGTCGGAATTAACTTTTTCTTGAGCCTAAACCGCATAACTTTTCGAGATCTATCCAATGGTGAAGTAAAAAAGTTCTAATGAACAGATAAAAATTTCTGATTAGTGCTTAAAGTTTGACGCAAGGTTGGTTGCGTCCAGCCTCCAACACATGAAACACCATTGATAACGAACCAAGGGTCAAAAAACACTCAAATTCCACCATCAAAACACCAAAATATCATCAAATCATCTCTCTAAACATCATCCAAACACATAATCAATCTCAAATCTTTCCAAAAACACCAAGAAATTCAAGTTTTAATCCAAAATTTCTTCACCAAAGCTTAAATTATATCCTTTAAACCTCTCCAACACCATAGATATTAAATACCCATCTCAAATAAATCACCAATCCCACTACTGTGCCACTTTCAACAATATTAAGATAAACACAAATTTCATCAATAGCTTTGGTACTTTGAAGGTTGGAGATTGCAAGTGCAAGGTATCAAATCATCATAAATTCCATGGCCAATCCGGTAAAATAGCTAGAACTCTTCTTTTCTTTCTATTACCAGTTGGGAATTAAGATTTATTTTAGTTATTTAGCGGAGGAACTGTGAATTGTTTGAGCCTATTTATATTATATATTTTGCAAGTAATCTTTAAGTAGGTGAAAAATTGAGTTTGGGGTCATCAAAGATGACCATGAAGGTTGGAAAAGGTACGAAGAACATGATGAAGATAGAAAGTTGGGTGTTGAGGAAAGATTTTCGTAGAAGAGATGATGATTTAGAGGGTTAGGAAAAGATGAAGACTTGGAAAATATGACAAAAGAGTTCGAGGTAATGAAGAACACTTTTTCAAGATGAACGCAACAAATACATGATCTTTTAAGCTTGATAAAGAAGTATTCAAAACTTCAACATGAGACTACACGTAATCGGCCTAGTACCGATCCAGATACGTTTTCTAACCTTTCTCATTTAGTGTAGATTATTTTATTGCTTTGTGTCTTTTCGAGTTGTGGGGACACGACTCATTTTTGAGTTTGGGGTGGGGTTCGTTGCCTCATCCCAGTTTTTATGTTTTATTTGTTTTTAATTTCTTTCAATAAATTAATTAGGAGTCGCGTTTGACTGTAGAAGATTTTAAATGTCCCTTTTAAGCATACTTTTGATGAATCTATGATAGTAGATAGTGGACTTTAGGGAATAACATAAAACGCACTTTAATTGCATGCAAACACAGATAATGAATAGGAAAAATTAATGAACAATGCAAAAGAAGTAAGCTTGTACTTAAGGGAAATATTTGGTTTGTAGAACGTGAGATCCAAATAAGTAGAGAACCCACTTAAATATAAACTAAAGACGAACCATGTAACTAGGAAAATGATAGATGCAGTTCTTTGTTAGCCATTTGTAGCCTTTTAGCTTGATATCCCTTATAATAATTTTATCCGTCCTTAAGCCTTTTCTTTTGTAACCACGATATAAGCCCATTATCCTTTAGATTATTAGGCATGACCAAATGACCCGCACTTGAATCACGATCCTGAGTCCTGTCTCGAGCTTGAGTTTGGGGTGGAGGGTCCACATTTGGGAAATTACATTGGGAAGGGATTATAGGTGTTTGTACTGAGGCACAAAAATAAAAGATGGTATTATTATTTGTAACCCTTTTCCGGGATTTGAAAAAAGAAAAGAAAAAGAGAAAAATAAAAGAATTATAAGAGACATGACCTTTCACATCAAAAGGATGGTCATGGGTATTTTGTACAAAAAAAGAAGAAAAGAAATGAAAAAGAAAATATAAAGAAAGAAAGAATAAAATAAACCGGCAAAGTGGAATATTTTGAATAATCATCTTAGTTTATATTGGGTTGACATGGGGACGAAACATTTGCGCGTCAAATGTATATGAGTGTAAACTCAAGCTCGTGGACAGTTGTTGATGGTAAGTGAGGAGAGTGCCAAAAGCCCACTTCAAATTTACCAAATATACATACCACACCGTCCCTAAGCCTACGCTAAAACCGTAAAGTCCTAGTGATTCCTAGGTGCATGGTAAGTTAATAGGTTGTATACTAAGTGGAGCGTTCAAAGCGAGTAAGGATCGAGGAACAAACTATAGCCATCATAATGAGATAAGTACAAGTGTAACCTTCTAGCATTGCAAAGTTAATTTTATGATTGAAGTTATTTGTGTTTGATGTTGCATGATTAGTGTATGTGTATGTTAGATCTTAATGTTTGCTATATGAGACTTATTTCAAGAACTGCTTTAGGGTATATTTGCTAGCTTCTATTTTCTCTTGCATCTACTTCATTCCCCTAATTTTTAGTTTTGCTTTGTCGGGACGACAAAGGTTTGAGTTGGGGGTGTTGATGTCTCCCTAAATGTTCTAATTTTATGACCTTTAGAGACATCATTTTTTGTGTTTATTTGACTATTTAGATCGACTTTTGGTATTAAAATGCAATAAATCAATTTTCCTCTTTTAATTCTAGTATTTTTCATTTATTAAACTTTTGCGTGTAATATGGGTTGTTTTGAGTGAAAAGTTGTAGGTTTTGAATACTAGCTAGGAGAGGAAGCCAAGAATAAAGTCAAAGATCGTGTAATGAAGTCAAAGGCACGACGAAATATCCCGAAAAAATTGATTATTTTAAGCTGCAAATCTGGAAAGTTGTCAAAGATTGCTGATTCCGATCCATCTAAGAGTGGATTTAGCCTCTGACTTGTGAAGAGAAAACGTGCCCCATTGAGTTACGGAACTTTAGCAACTGGAATGAGGTCAATCTGAGTTGAAACGAGCCGGTTAGAGCTGTTTTAGTGGAGGTGGTGCAATAGTTACGGGATTTGGGCTTGATTAGTGGACTTGGGCTTTTCTAATATTCACTTAAACCTAAGTAAAAACCCTAGTCCGAATTTAGCACTATAAATATGTCTTTAGACCTCATTATTCCGCACCTCTCATTTTATTCTTCAAATCAAATCATCATTAGAAGAGAGTGTCCAGAGAGAAAGTCAACAGCAAGTGGTGGGTCCTAGGGTGTTAGAAAATAAAGTGATAAATAAAGAGGAACCACAAACTGCAAGTGTACAGTTGTCCCAAGTAATATATGATAATCAAGTTCGTTCCCAGAGACGGATTAGGTTCAACCCAAATATTAATCAAGTAGTAAGAATAATTGCTAAACTGAAAATAAAAGATAATAATTTTTGTTTGGTTTTTGTAAATTAAAGATGCAAATAAAATAAAAACTAAAATTTAATAAACAGAAACGAAATAAAGCAAATAAACGACTAACTTCAGATAAGAGAGATACTTGAGTCTCGCAAGGAATCCACTTACTCAATATAATCTATGCTATGTTTAAGGGTAGAATTGGAATTATAATATTAGTCGGGACTCTAATATCTCCTAGCCCCCTGTCGGGTGGACCTAGAAGCTATCATAAAGTATCATAAACACCTGTATGGTCGAATATGCCTCTTCGAATGATATGATTTTACCTCTTTGGCTATGTAACTAGTTAAGCCGGTCGGTCAATAACGGATATTACACGGGTATTACCTAGATCTGTATTCAAACCCCCCTGTCGGATGATCACTTCGCCACTAAAGTGAATAGCCCAAATACTAAAAGCTAATTCTAGTTGTTCCTAAAAGAATTAGTAATGAAAACAAAGTAATATCCGATATATAAAACTCAATTCAGTTGAAATCTAAACAATCCCAAATTCAAAACATAGATTAATTAATTAAGGTTCATCCCTTTAATGTGATTCTCAAGTATAAAGAAATTTAGCTCATAGGAAAATTAAAGACTAACATTAAATAAAAGGAGTTCATGTTCAAATACAAAAGATAAATTAATAACCTAAAGGGTAGGATGACTGCTGATGGAAGAACAAGATTCCTCCAACACTAGCTTCTCCTTGCCTTCTTGCCCTGACTTGAAAACCTTAAGCCTCTTGTGTAATTCTCTGAAGTGTGTGAAAAGAAGAGGCTAAGGGGTGTATTTATAGGTGTTAGGGAACCCTAGGTCGAATTTACTTGGAGTGTAAGACAAGTTAAGAACTCTCAAATTCGTAGCCCTAAATTCTAGGAAAGGTAAGATTCCGCTGCTGATTTGATTTGGTCATATCTCATTCAATACTTATCCGTTTGAGGAGTTACAATATATGAAACTGCTTGTCTTGGAAAGAGATTTCTATTGGTGCAGACCACTCGTCCAGATTTCTAGCCAATCTTAAGTTATGGACTCGTCTTTGAAATGTGGCTGGAATTTCAGATTCATAAGGCAGCTTTATCTTTTCTTTCTTTGCATATATCTTTCCTAAATCTTCTTATTTCCATGTAAATCTCTTTCCTTTACTTCTTTATCTCGACTTGGTCTCTAAGTAATTACCATATATCTTTTAAAGCTTCACATTAAATAAATAATTAAACCGCATATGCTTTAAAAAGAATAAATCAGTGAATCAAGAAATAGAATTAGGAAAGTGCACTCTAAAAATAGAAACTCGAGTAAAAACATTTCCTAACACTCTAAAATACACTAAGTCTTTAATTCTCACTTCTCCTCCTTGGATTGGTCTTTCATGAAATTCAAGAACCTATTAACCTTGCATTAAAAACAATCAAATTTACGCACAAAAGTTCAGAATATGCAAATAGTTAATTTTCAAGGGGAGAAAGTGTAATATGATCAAATAAGCCTAAAAGTCTATCAAATAAGTCATTTATTCACCTAAAAGGATGTCTCCAAAGGGATAATAATTAGAACAAATAAGGAGACATCAAGACCCCAAACTCAAACCTTTGTCGTCCCGACAAAGTAAAATAAAAACAAAGGATCTTTTAGGTGAAACCAGAAGGTAGAATCTAGAAAATATTCCCAAAGAACAACTTAAAACAAATCTCATATAGTCTAATCTAGGAATTAATATACACATACACTTATCATGCAAAATCAAAACACAAAATAATATCAATCCAAAATTAATTTCACAATGCTAGAAGGTTACGCTTATTACTTATCTCAAGATGGTGGCTATAGGTAGTTCCTTGATCTTTACTTTCTTTGAACGCTCCACTTAGCATACTCCCTATTAACTTACTATGCATCTAGGAATCACGAGGTCTTTACGGTTTTAGCATAGGCTTAGGGACAGTATGGTATGTATATTTGATAAATTTGAAGTGAGCTTTTGGCTCTCTCCTCACTTACCATCAACAAACTGTCCAAGAGCTTGAGTTTACACTCGAATAACGTTCTCACTCAACCCATTTGACGCGCTTAATTAGTGTCCCCAAATTAACCCAACAAGCACTAAGGATGATTCACTTAAAAATTTCCATTTTGCCGGTCCGACCATATTTTCTTTTCAAATCATTCATTTTTTTATTTTTCTTTTGTATAGCTATGACTCTATTTTTTAATGTTGAGATATCATGCTATTTTTCTTAGTTATGCCTTTTCATAACTTGAGCTCGTAGCTTATTTTCCATTCACTATTACCCCGACAAAGGTTTACAATATAATAAACATGTGAATCATCATCATATATAGCACAAAGCACAACAGATAAGCTCAAAAATCCCAACCCAATGTAAATTCCCATATAGTGGACCCACCACCCCAAACTCAAGCTCAAGACAGGAAGTCTCTGGATCGTGATTCAAGTGCGGGTCATATGGTCATGCCTAACAATCTAAAGGGATATTGGTTAATAATGTGGCGACAAAAGAAAGGCTTAAAGGCTTAAAATTTGTCTAAGAAGGATAAAATTAATTCAGGGATAGACGGCCAAATGAATTCAAAGGGCTAACAAAGAACTGCCTCTATCATCTTCCTATTTACACAAGTTGCCTCTAGTTCATACCTAAGTGGGTTCTCTACTCATTTAAATCTCACGTTCTACAAACCACTCATTATCCTTAAGCACAAGTTTACTTCTTTTGCATTGTTCATTAATTTTTCCTATCAATTATCTCATATTTGCATGCAATCAAAGTACAGTTACACTAACTCCTAAAGTCAACTATTTTCTATCATTAATTCATGAAAAGCATGCTTGACGGGGGCATTTAAAATACTCTACAGTCAACGCAACCCTAAGATTAATTTTATTGAAAGCATGTAAAACACAAAAAAAATTGGGATGAGGCAACGAACCCCACCCCAAACTCAAAAGTGAGTCGTGTCCCCATGACTCGAAAAAGACTCAATAAAGCAATAAAATTAAACTAACTACCTAACTAGTGCCTACCATCAATTAAGAAGAAGAATTAGAATGGGGTACCTGGCCATAAAGATCCATCATGTCCTCCTCTGAAGGAGAAGAATAATTATCAATTTCCATGTTCGTAGTTACCTCTTCCAATGTTGACTCAATATGTGTAATTTCCATCCAAAGTGCTCTGTTGTCTTCTCTCAAAAGTTAGATTTCTTGTTGCAATTTGAGATCCCATGGAGGAATACAAGAATTAGTTTGAGAGGAAGAAGAAACTTGATCTTGAACTTGTGTCTTTTCTTTAGGCTTTGATGATACCCACATCCTTGTTGTTAATTTCTTGTGTAGTGGTGGTGCAGGTGCCTTTTCTTCTTGTTTTTCTTCAACAGGCTCATCAAGATTGATGGCCTTTTCAATTGTAGAACCATGCAAATTCTTGTTCTTCCCTAGGATACAACACTTCCTCTTATAATCCATAGCATCTGTTCTATTTGTCATGGTTGATTTGACCCCAAACTCAAGTTATACCAAGGATAGAATAAAGTTAAGAAAACTTGGTGTAGCTTGAGTTTCTTGCTTGGATTAGATGAAGGAAGGTGGTTTCTTGATGAATCTTGGAAGAATTCTTGAAAGCTTGATGATCTTGATGGTGTTTAATGGTGTTTTATGATGAATTTGATGAAAAGGATGTGTTTATGGAGGATGGAGGAGAGAATTATTGATGTTATTGTGTTTGTTGTGGAGGTTTAATCAAGCTTCAAGGTGTTTTTATAAGGTTGGGAGCTGGAAAATTCGTATGGGAAAGGCTAGGGTTTGCTTGTGATAAGGTAAGAAGTGTATTAGGTATCAAATTCTTCAAACCGCCATGCTGACCAGCATACCGGCGGATTGGCTGGCTAGCCGGTGTTGGACTTCTTCCTTTCGTACCTCTCGGCAAGCAACCCGAGACTCCACCCCGTGGCCACGTGTTTTTTGTTCGCCGGCATACCGGTCGTGTGACCGGCTAGCCGGTGCTACTTTTTGTCCAGGGGCGAACTCCGTCAAAATACCCGAGCTGGGCTACCCGAGGCCACGGGTTTTCTTCTGGTCGGCATACCGGTCGTGTGACCGGCTAGCCGGTGCGCTTCGTGTGATTTTTTCGACCTCTCGGCAAACAACCCGAGCCTTGGACCCGTGGGCACGTGTTTCTGCTCCGCCGGCATGCCGGTGGTCCGGCCGGCTAGCCGGTCAGAGCAGCAGATTACTCTTTTTTGTTCCTTAGCACCCCAAACTCATTTCCTGCACCATTAACACTACCTTTCTCATTTATTTTAAAAGTAGACACTAAAACTTGACACTAACTTAGAATTATACACTAGAAATTGAAAAACATAAAGCAATAAACTAATATACAATGAACTGGCTTTTGTTTAACGTCATTAAGCTCGACGGGTTACCTCTCCCATCTATTCAGCTTCAAGGAGGTACATGACCTCCCCAGGATGTGGATCAACTCTGCGATTGGTATCCTCGCCACATGGTAAAGTTTCAGACGATGCCCAGTCACCATGAGGGTGCGTTGCTCGTCTGGATTCTCGATCTCTATCGCTCCATGAGGCGTAACTTTGGTCACCACGAACGGACCAGACCACTTTGATCTCAACTTGCCCGGATAATTGTTGAACTTGGAGTTATATTTGAGGACCATCTGTCCAACTTTAAATTTCTTCTCACGAATGCGATTGTCATGCCATATTTTCGTTTTTTCTTTGTAAAGTTTAGCATTCTCATAGGCATGAAATCGAAACTCGTCAAGTTCATTCAGCTTCATCATACGATTCTCCGCATCAAAGGTTGGATCCATGTTCATCTCCGCTTTCGCCCAATAGGCACCCATTTCAAGTTCAAGAGGTAAGTGACAAGCCTTACCATAAACAATGCGATACGGAGACACACCCAAAAGCGTCTTGAACACAGTACGATATGCCCACAACGCATCATCTAATTTCATTGACCAATCCTTGCGTGTGGAACCAATTGTCTTCTCAAGAATGGATTTGATCTCTCGATTAGAGTCCTCAGCTTGACCGTTGGCTTGTGGATGATACACGGTAGATACACGATGCCTCACTCCATACTTCTCTAGAGCTGTCTTCAGATATTTTTTCACAAAGTGTGAACCTCCATCACTGATAATAACTTGAGGTGTACTATGTCTAGTGAAGATGTGTGACTTTAAGAATTTAATCACAACTCGCGAATCATTAGTTGGTAGAGCTACAACCTCTACCCATTTAGACACGTAATCAACAGCTAGTAGGATGTAAAGATTCCCGCTAGACGGTACAAAAGGACCCATGAAATCAATACCCCATACATCGAATATCTCAACTTCAAGAACATTATTACGTGGAATCTCATCTCTCTTAGATATATTACCAGTAAACTGGCATCTATGACACTTCTTGACATACTCATGACAATCCATATGTAATGTAGGCCAATAAAAACTGGATTGTAGTACCTTTGCAGCTGTACGATCACCCTTGAAGTGTCCTCCGTATGGTGAATCATGACAACCTGCAACAATGGACAAAATTTCCTTATCTGGTATGCATCTCCTTACCATCTGATCGCTGCATGTTTTGTAGAGGAAAGGATCCTCCCAAAAGAATTGTTTAGCTCGATGGGCTAGTCTCAGTTTCTCTTGTGAGGTAGATCCTTGAGGAAAAGAACCACTCACAATAAGATTTGCTATATCCGCATACCAAGGAGTTTCTAATGAATAAACTGAAAACAAACTCTCATCAGGAAACTCTTCTCTTACCAACTCAGGTCCTCCATTAGACTCAGAACCTTCAAGACGCGACAAATGATCAGCAACCTGATTATCACAACCCTTTTGATCCCGAATCTCTAAATCAAACTCTTTTAACAGTAGTACCCATCTAATCAAACGCGGCTTCGTATCTTTCTTCTCCATAAGGTATTTAATTGCAGAATGGTCGGTAAACACAATAACTTTCGCCCCAAGGAGGTAGGAACGAAATTTGTCGAATGTATACACAACAGCTAGTAATTCCTTCTCAGTTACGGTATAATTTATTTGAGCACTTGTGAAGGTTTTACTAGCGTAGTAAATAGAGTGAAATACCTTTTCTTTTCTTTGACCAAAAACAGCTCCCATCGCAAGGTCACTAGCATCACACATAATCTTAGACATAATCTTCCAATCAGGAGGTAATACAATAGGTGCAGAAATAAGCTTCTCTTTGATCTCGTTGAATGCCTTTATGCAAACTTCATCAAAAAGGAATTTGGTGTCCTTCTCAAGTAAGTTTCACAACGAATTAGAAATTTTAGAGAAGTCCTTGATAAAACGTCGGTAAAAACCAGCATGACCCAAAAAGCTTCTTACCCCTTTTACAGAAATAGGAGGGGGAAGAGTCTTGATTACCTCAATCTTCGCACGATCAGCTTCTAAACCGGCACTTGAAACCTTGTGACCCAACACTATACCCTCTCGAACCATAAAGTGGCATTTCTCCCAGTTCAAAATCAAATCAGTCTCCTTGCATCTAATCAATACCTTCTCCAAGTTCCGTAAACACTCCTCAAAGTTATCACCAAACACAGAAAAGTCATCCATAAATACCTCAAGGAAATCATCAATCATATCCCAGAAGATTTCCATCATACATCTTTGAAAAGTAACAGGTGCATTACATAATCCAAATGGCATCCTTCGGAAGGAAAAGGTACCAAAAGGACATGTAAAGGTTGTCTTGTGTTGGTCTTTTGGATCTACATAAATATGATTGTATCCTGAATATCCATCCAAAAAGCAATAATATTCTCTCCCAGCTAGCTTGTCTAACATCTGATCAATAAACAGACGAGGGAAGTGATCTTTTCTGGTGGCCTTGTTCAACTTATGATAATCCATGCACACTCTCCAACCAACAACGGTCCTTGAGGGAATGGCTTCATTCTTCTCGTTCAAGATGGTAGTGATACCACCCTTCTTTGGTACACATTGAACTGGACTCACCCATTCGCTACTAGCTATGGGATAGATGATTCCCGCGTCTAGCAACTTGATAACCTCTTTCTTCACCACTTCCTTCATAGCTGGCATCAATCTTCTTTGCCCTTCAACTGAGCACGCGTTTTCATCGTCTAGAATGATTTTGTGTTGGTAATAGGAAGGACTAATACCTTTGATGTCAGCAATAGTCTAACCAATCGCCTATTTATTAGCTCTCAGTATGTGCAACAGTTTGTTTTCTTGAGGACCTGTTAAAGTAGCTGAAACAATAACAGGTAGAGTGTTGTTAGTACCTAAATAAGCATACCTCAAGTGTGATGGAAGCGGTTTTTCTTATAGCTGAGGGGGAGATTCAATAGATGGTTTCTTTTTAGACACTATCTCCCCAGGCTCTCGGAATGGCTCATAGGTGAGATTCCTATGTTTCATGTTTCCGGAATTCAAAGCAGCTACAGTTTCGGTTAGTTCTTCCATCAATTCCGGTAAGTCAAGTGTTAGGGCCGCTTGCAAGATATCGTTAAAATTCATACAATCAAATGCTTCTTGCATAGTCACATCGAGGACATCCATTCGGAAACACTCTTCAGGAAGATCTGGAAACTTCATGGCCCTAAACACATTGAACTTTACCTTCTCGTCTTGGATTCGCATGGTTAATTTGCCGTTTTCTACATCAATAACAGTACGCCCCGTGGCTAGGAATGGTCGACCCAAGATGATGGGGACATTCATATCCGCGTCTTATTCAAGAATAACAAAATCAATGGGAAAAATTAAAGTACCTGCCTTGACGAGGACATCTTCTATTCGTCCCTCTGGATGAGCGAGGGATCTATCATCCATTTGCAGGATCATGGAAGTTGGTCTAGCGTTTCCTATCTTTAGTTTTTAGAAAATTGACTTGGGAATTAAGTTGATACTCGCACCCAAGTCACACAAAGCTTTCCCTTGCCACTCATTACCAATAGAAATAGGTATCGTAAAACTCCCTGGATCAAGTAGTTTAGGTGGTAACTTACTTTGGCATATAGCACTGCACTCTTCTGGCAATCCTATCATCTCATTCTCACGGCATGGTCTCTTGTTGGTAATGGCTCTTTTCAGAAATTTAGCGTACTTTGGAACATCGCGTATATTATTTAAGAACGGAACGTTAATATTGAGACCACGTACCATATTCAAGAACTTTTGATATCCGGCCATGTATCCTTTCTTCTGAACTCTGGAGGGAAAAGGTGGAGGAGGACGGGTTTCTGTAACATCTTTGGATTTTGGCTTTTCCGGAGTCTTCTCCACTTCAACTATTTCAGGTTCATCTTCTTTTTCCACCACATCTTTTGCCGGTTTCTCTTTCACAGTTGTTTCTTTTTCTTTCATCACGGGAAAAGGAGGTGGTGGGAGCTTCTTATCACTTCGAAGTGTCACTGCATTACAATCTTCTCTTTGCTTAGGTTCTTTAGCGTCACTCGGTAATTGTCCCCGTGGACGCTGATTTAATTGCTTTTCCATCTGAGCTATCTGAGTTTCCATCGACTTAAGTGCTGCGGCTGTAGACTGTTGGATGTTGATTAGTGTTGTCAAGGTTTGTTGAACATCTAATGCACCTTCTTGAGGTTGAGCAGGTATAGCTTTCTGGTTCATGGTCTCGGTGTAAGCATCTTGAGGAGGTTGTCTCTGAGCTTGATTCCCGTACGCTTGTCCACCTTGGTAGTTGTTCTGAGGTCTTGGTTGAAAGTTGTTTCCTTGGGGACGTGGTTGATATGCATAAGTCCGATTAGCAGCCCCATTTGGATTTGAATATTGGAAACCCGGATGGTTTCTATTAGGTTGATAACCTTTACCACTTGAGTTATAATTTCCTCGGTTGGAAACAAACATTACGGATTCTGTGTAGTGTGGACAATTCTCCCAATTATGATCTTGTGTGCCGCAGTTAGAACATCCATAAAATTCTTGCGTAACATTAACATATGCTCTTCTACTAGTAACACTTTTTGTAACAGCTAGAGTGAGCTGTTTCAGTTGTTGTTCAAGTTTATTTTCCATGGCGGTGAATTTTTCTTCAATCAATGCACTATTTCCACCTCGAATAGGTGTTCTTACAGTATTCCAACCCAGTTCATTCGTTACAGTTCTATTCAAAATAATCTTAGCATGGTCTGGTTGTACCTGTAGAAATCCGCCACCACATAGCAAATCTAGATCCTTTCTTGAAGAGCCATCAAGTCCTCGGTAAAATATCTTCATCTATTGAACTTCTGTGAGGCCATGATCCGGGACTCTTCTTAAACAAATCTGAAATCTCTTCCAACTTCTACCCAAAGTCTCGTCTTGATCTTGTTTGAATGAAGATATTTCAACTTGCGCATCTAATCTCATATTCGTTGGGTAGTATCTATCGAAGAACGCAGTTTGTAATGCGTCCCATGTTGTAATCGTTTCGGGTTCTTGAGAATCATGCCACTCACTTGCTCCATCAATAACGAAGTATCTAAAATTAGCAAAATACATTTGCTCTCTAGTTACTACTTGCGTAATATAAGAATCGCAAATTTGCATGAACTTATGTACAACACGGATTGGATCTTCGTCAGGTGCTCCTCAGAAATTGCCATAACTCTGAAATTGAGATAACATACCAGGATCGGGTCTGAATCTCTCGACATTAATCTTTTCTGGGACAATTCCGAGGGCAGGAGCTCTACATGGAGCTTCTTCAGGGCCATTGATGAACCACATATCATTGTTCTGAGGAGGTTGAGCTTGTGGAACAATAGGAACCACAGGAACAAGAGGAGGGTCGAGTTCAGCCATTGCTTCTCTTGCTAATTGCTCCTCTAACTCTTTTGCTTTAGCTTCTCTCTTCCTTTTGTTTGCGTCTCGAACTAGGTTTTTGGGATTTGCAAGAATCACGATATCTTCATGCATAAACCAAAACCTGTAAACCTGAGAAAGAAAGACAACCCAAAGCGTAAAACTGAAAAATAAAACTAAAACTAAAACTAAACTAACAATTAAACTACTAAAAGATTAACACCGGGGTCACACGCTACTGTCCCCGGAAGCGGCGCCAAAAACTTGGTGGGTCCTAGGGTGTTAGAAAATAAAGTGATAAATAAAGAGGAACCACAAACTGCAAGTGTACAGTTGTCCCAAGTAATATATGATAATCAAGTTTGTTCTCAGGGACGGATTAGGTTCAACCTAAATATTAATCAAGTAGTAAGAATAATTGCTAAACAAAAAATAAAAGATAATAATTTTGTTTAGTTTTTGTAAATTAAAGATGCAAATAAAATAAAAACTAAAATTAAATAAACAGAAAGGAAATAAAGGAAATAAACGACTAACTTCAGATAAGAGAGTTACTTGAGTCTCGCAAGGAATCCACTTAATCAATATAATCTATGCTATGTTTAAGGGTAGAATTGGAATTATAATATTAGTAGGGACTCTAATATCTCCTAGCCCCTGTCGGGTGGACCTACAAGCTATCCTAAAGTATCATAAACACCTGTATGGTCGAATATGCCTCTTCGGATAATATGATTTTACCTCTTTGGCTATATAACTAGTTAAGCCTGTCGGTCAATAACGGACATTACACGAATATTACCTAGATCTATATTCAAACCCCCCTGTCGGATGACCACTTCGCCACTAAAGTGAATGGACCAAATACTAAAAGCTAATTCTAGTTGTTCCTAAAAGAATTAGTAATGAAAACAAAGTAATATCCGATATATAAAACTCAATTCAGTTTAAATCTAAACAATCCCAAATTCAAAACATAGATTAATTAATTAAGGTTCATCCCTTTAATGCGATTTTCAAGTATAAAGAAATTTAGCTCATAGGAAAATTAAAGACTAACATTAAATAAAAGTAGTTCATGTTCAAATACAAAAGATAAATTAATAACCTAAAGGGTAGGATGACTGCTGATGGAAGAACAAGATTCCTCCAACACTAGCTTCTCCTTGCCTTCTTGCTCTAACTTGAAAACCTTAAGCCTCTTGTGTAATTCTCTGAAGTGTGTGAAAAGAGGAGGCTAAGGGGTGTATTTATAGGTGTTAGGGAACCCTAGGTCGAATTTACTTGGAGTGGAAGACAAGCTAAGAACTCTCAAATTCGTAGCCCTAAATTCTAGGAAAGGTAAGATTCTGCTGCTGATTTGATTTGGTCATATCTCATTCAATACTTATCCGTTTGAGGAGTTACAATATATGAAACTGCTTGTCTTGGAAAGAGATTTCTATTGGTGCAGACCACTCGTCCAGATTCCTAGCCAATCTTAAGTTATGGAGTCGTCTTTGAAATGTGGCTGGAATTTCAGATTCATAAGGTAGCTTTATCTTTTCCTTCTTTGCATATATCTTTCCTAAATCTTCTTATTTCCATGTAAATCTATTTCCTTTACTTCTTTATCTCGACTTGGTCTCTAAGTAATTACCATATGGACTTGGATGGAAAATAACTTACATTCGAAAGAGATGTACTGGAGCATTGAGTGGAAGTTGATAATTAGCGCCGCGGTGAATATCATATGGGCAAGACGTAACGAAGCGTTATTTAATAATCCAGGAGTTGCGCCAAGGATGGTTGGATTATAACAGGAAGTACTAAGAACGGCAAGCGGGTTTGTGTCCGCTTGGGGTAGCGAATGTGAGGGCGGGATTATCAAAATAGCCAGAAGCGAATTAATCAAATGGGTTAAACCTATAAATAAACTCAAGCTAAATGTAGATGGCTGTTACGATAACACTAGAGCACGAGCGGGTATTGGAGGTGTATTAAGAGATGGAGAAGGTTCTTTTATCGCGGGTTTCTCCGGCCCATGTATTATGGAATCATCGGCCTTTTCTGAAATTTTAGCGCTTCACTATGGATTGAAATGGACGGTGAGTCGTGGCATCACGGAATTATATGTCGAAACTGACTCCAGAGATCTTCACGCGCTAGTGAAGGGCGGTGGTAGATCTACGAGTTGGAATTACCATATAGGACGTGAGTGTAGAGAGATTATGAGGAACCACCCGGGATTCGAGATTACGTGTATTTACCAGGAGGCAAACAAATGTGCGGATTTGCTAGCTAAAAAAGGGTCAGAAATGTGCGAAGAACCTCGTATTTTGGAGGATCCTCCTAATTACTTATGGCGGTATATTACTCGAGATAAAAGTGGGTGCATGGAGCCTAGATTAGTGCTCGAGCCTCTTTGTGCTCTTTAGTTTGTTCTAGTTTTTTAGTTCAACTATCGGCTTCTAAAGCCTCATATGTATGCAAAAAAAAAAGTAATTACCATATATCTTTTAAAGCTTCACATTAAATAAATAATTAAACCGCATATGCTTTCAAAGAATAAATCAATGAATCAAGTAATAGAAATAGGAAAGTGCACTCCAAAAATAGAAACTCGAGTAAAAACATTTCCTAACACTCTAAAATACACTAAGACTTTAATTATCACTTCTCATCCTTGGATTGGTCTTTCATGAAATTCAAGAACCAATTAACTTTGCATTAAAAACAATCAAATTTACGCACAAAAGCTTAGAATCTGCAAATAGTTAATTTCCAAGGGGAGAAAGTGTAATATGATCAAATAAGCCTAAAAGTCTATCAAATAAGTCATTTATTCACCTAAAAGGATGTCTCCAAAGGGCTAATAATTAGAACAAATAGGGAGACATCAGCAAGGAAAAGGAGAAAGCTAAGAGCTGGAGAAAGTCATCTTCTCCAAATCACAGCCAAACCCAATTATTAATTAGGTTCTATCTTTTATTTCTGTAATTGAAGAACATGAATTCTTTCTGTTTTAATTTAGTTTTGACTTTTCAGTAATTATGAGCTAAACTTAAATAGTGCTTGAGAACGCATAATGGGTTAATCCCAATTTGATTTTATTTCATGTGTTTGGATTTGGGATTTTAATAATTGAAATCAAATTGGGTAAACTGTATTTTCTTTAATTTGCTTTTAATTACTTTTATTGAATCCGCGATTCAATATTAAGACTTATTATCTAGGCTATTCCAATTAGTGGCGATTGGATCACCTTGACGGGGGGTCTGGGTACAGAACTAGTTAATGAATGTAGGTTAAAAATTAGAGACTCAGACGAGCTTAATTAAACCTATGGCCAATTGGGTAGAATAGACTTAATCACTTGAGAGTGGACTATAATCACCCTGACGGGGTTTGTAGCACTTGCGAGTAGCTCCTTAGTCCACCCTGACGGGGGTAAGGAGTATTCCAAATCCCGACCAATACAAGTTTACCAATTTGTCCCTTAAACATGACATAAAATGAATGATAATTAGGTGAAACCCTTGCGTCTCTCAAGTACTGCTTTTCCCATCTTGCGTAAACTACTTTATTTTCTTGCATCTAGTTTAATCTTTCCATTAATTTAGTATTTTAATTATTTGTCTTAGTCTTAGAAAACCAAAACAAAGAATTCTCAAAATCATTTACTTGTTTTCACGTGCAATTAACTACTATTTGATAAGCATTAGAGTCAACCATTCCCTCCCTGAGAACGAATCTGTTTTATCACTTATATTACTTGGGACAACCGTACACTTGCGGTTGTGGTTCTCTTATCCTTATTGCATTTATTTTAGAACACACAAATGACCACCAATAGGCTAACTTTTTTTCATTCTTTAATTGGTGTAATAAATATAAATTTTGTGGAAAGAAAATATGAAAAAACTGTTTCATGTTATAAACCCAATTCGTATATATTTATTCTACCCCATGGGTTAGTAGTCAAGCTAATGAACTAAGATTTAAAGTTACTTATTACCTATAAATAAGAACTCGCATTATATAATCTTTACACTCTCTGATAATAAACAGAACACTACTATTTCTTTCTCTACTGTTCGTAAAACGTTATCAGCACGATAGTTTCCACCATTTAATATTAAAGTAATCTATTATATTTTATTCTATTATAATAATTTTTTTAAATCTTTTGTGGCCTTTTGTGGCCAATATATTAGACTTTTTTTTAAGTCAACAATATATTAGACAGTGTGATTAGTTTTCTTTTTCTTTTTTTTTTTGGTCGAAAGAAGCATAGATAGAAACTTCAAAAAATTACATCACCCTATCCCAGTAGGGCTAAAGTCAGCAGCTAAAAGTAAGGCAAGCTTGGGAGGAGGAAAAAACTTCCAAAGGCTAAACAAAGACTTTTTAATCTCCTGTTTAGCCACTCAATCTGCACACAAGTTTTTTGACCTCCTAATAAAGGAGATTTTAATATTACAGTCTTTCTTAAGTTTACTAATACAATTCACAAAACCTCTAATATTACAAAAAGATTTAACATTCTTAGAAAGTTGTAAAACTAAGGCTTGACAGTCAGTCTCTACTTCAGCTTTGCCTAGGGGGAGTCTTGATGCTAACTCGCAAGCTTTCACAAGACCTCTAGCCTCTGCTTCTAGTGGAGAGTTTGCAAAAAATTTCCTTGTACAACCATCAACTAAATTCCCTCTTGTATCCCTGAGAATACAAGCATATGAGGCTACATTAGTTTTATATTCAAAAGATGCATCACAATTCAATTTGAAACATCCCGATAAAGGTGGGGTCCATCTTCCATTTCTGCCTTCTCTCAAGGTTTGCACCTGAGTTGCATAATTGTGTGAAGTGGTAGAAAGTGAACTAGTAACAGTCCTCTCTCCTGAATTGTTGTCTTTATTTGCCTCAGAGTATATTCTTTTAGACAATAAGAAATCATCATAGGCTTTAGTTGCTTCTGATAATACATTTAAAGGGTCAGGGACTGAGCCTCTAAAGATTGCTTCATTTCTTGCTTTCCAAATAGTCCAAACAATGTAAAAAGCCAATTCACCAAGTCCTCTTTTATTAAATTCAGTCTCAACAAGACTAAGTCTAATAAAATTAATCCATTTTCTGAAATTGAAAGAAGGAGCAGTTAAAGAATAAAAGTTAAGTGGGCTGGCTAACCAAACAGCCCTGGCCCATGAACAATGAAAAATCATATGCTCCACATTCTCAGTTTCCTCCTCACAAATTAAACAAACATCTGAATCACATGATTTTCTCATTTTTCTATTTTCATTTGTTGGTAAAGCATTCTCACAACATTTCCAAATAAAATTTTTAACCTTTGGGGCCACATTCATACCCCACACTGTTCTCCAGTCCTTAGACTGAAGCATAAAAGATTGTTCTCCTTTATCTTTCCCCCTATTCTTGTCCTTCTCCAACTGAGCCATCCATAACCTTTGATACATTTCTTTCACTGAAACCCTACCACTTGAAGAGAAAGGCCAGAAAGGCACATCCTTATGGTTGTGTTGTGACAAAAAAATAGAGGTTATGGTTGCTACAGTTGTAGGAGGCAAAAATATACGTGGCCAGCTAAGGGTAATTAATAAAAATAAAAAACACATCCTATAAGCTAGTTTATAAGGCATTAGACATCAGATGGTGACATCAGATGGTGACATCAGATGAGATGATGGCATCACATTGTCAATTTAAGAGCCTGACAAAAATAAATGTATACATACACTTTTTTTATTCATTTTCTAATGTGATGAAAGAAAAAGTTAAGAGCCTGACATCTCTTATGATGTTGTCCGTCCAAAAAAAAGAAAAGAAAAATCTCTTATGATGTTATAGTGGAAGAGTCTTCCATACATAAACATTTTTTATTTATTAAATACCAAAAATACCCTTTTTTAAGGATAATATAATAAAATATAGGTATATGATATCATAACATTTATATATCTAATAAGAAAGTTGACAATGTGATGCCATCATCTCATCTGATGTCACCATCTGATGTCTAATGCCCTATAAACTAGCTTATAGGATGTGTTTTTTATGTTTATTAATTACCCTTAGCTGGCCACGTAATTTTTGTCATTTGACTTTTCTTTTCTTTTCTTTTTTCTTTTGGACGAATGACTTTTTCATTTATACTTCTTTTTCCTTTATTTTTTGGAATTTAGTAATTTTCCTTTCAAAAGAGACATCTATTTTTATTGTAATTAATTTTCACTTATTAAATTTTTTTATCACTTATTTAATCTATATAGATCAAAATTAAAAAATTTGAATTAGTTAAATTAAGAATAATAAATAATGAGATTCTTCGGAAAATAATAATAATTATAATATTGGGTGATTTCCTTATAGAGCCCACAAGTAATCAGTGGTGTTTATCCCATCTACATTGTAGTGTTGACCCTCCTCTATGGCTGGTCTTAACTGTTGGATAGGCAATATAATTGAGCGAGGACAGAATAAAAAAGAAAAAACTCATATCCTTCTTACCATTATAGCCTGCCTGTGGACTATATGGATTATGCGAAATAAAAAAGTTATTGAAGATATCCCTATTAATTTTGATACAGGCTTAACTCTTATGAATTTAAATTGCAGGGATATCTTTTGTTACAATGAAGAATAACAAGATATGAATCAAATCCCTCATCAGCAAGTCTTGCCAACATGGAAGTCCCTATCCCTTATTTGGATCAAACCTCCCTCTAATGAAATTAAAATCAATGTGGATGACTCGTTAATTCCTAGAAAAGCATTCTCAGCCGCAGTTGCTCGTAATAGTGTAGGTGATGTAGTTACTGGTTTTGCCATGTCTTCTACAGCCTGCTCTAGTTTTGAAGCCGAAGCAATGGCGCTACGAAGTTCTCTTCAGTTTGCCATTGAGCAGGTTCCCTCATGCACCAGTATTGAGTCTGATGCAGAAGCAGTTCTTCAAGCCGTGCATTCTTCAAGCGCGTCCTGCCATTGGAAGGTTAGGCCCATCCTTGAAGATATTAGAAGCATGACTAAAGCCCACCCCCAGATTATGATTCGTGGGATACGAAGAAGTGCTAACAAAGCAGCTGATTGGATTGTGAAGGCTTATTCTAGGAATTTATTATCTGTTAATTGGTTTAGTGTTTTGCCTTATGACTTTATTTATGTTGTTTATAATGACTCTATGGTTCTTGACTCTACTGGAGTAGGTTAACTACTTCCAACCCTTTTGATCCCTTTAATATAAGTTAATTTGACTAAAAAAACAAGTAATCAGTGATTGCCCATCAGGTCCAGCCCACCGCAAATGACAGACTTGCCCCTAGTTACCCATTAATTGGAAATTTGTTACCAAAAAACGCTAAAATCATGCAATCAGTTGAAAATTAAAACAAAGAAATTAAAACAAGCAAAAATCGCTAAAATCATGCAATCAATCAAATCAATAACCCAGAAAAATTAAAATCAGTAACTAATAAAAATTCAAATGCAGCAACTGAAAAAAAACTGGAAACTTTTGTTCAAATGGACGATGGTGGGCTGTCCACTTAACTCGATGGGTAATGTTTGTTTCTTGAACGGGTTGTCAGTTAAAGATGGTCGTACATGGAATGCTACCAAGTTTGATTTTTGATGGTGTGCATGAGCATATTGATGGGGTACGTTTTTATAACAGGTAGATGTGGTGGGTTACATGTTTTTAGACTCATATACCAGTGGGTTATTAGCTCTGTTTTGATGGGTTCTCTGTCAAAATCGATGGTGTGCATCTGCATCACACCGACAGCCATTCATCCCCATCGTTGTGCACTCTTCTTTTTATCTGTTCAATCAAAATACGAAGAAATGAGGCTCAATTAGTTAGATATGGGATAATGGGTCAGTGGTTTGGGATTAATTAGATAACAATCTACACAAACCTGTTATGTTGATGATGAAAAGAAAGATCAGTGGCTGAGGTTTTTGTTACAGATGTAATCTGATTTGGGTGAAGGAGTCAGATTTGGATGAAAAGGATTAATTCGTAACCTGTTTTTGTTACGAAGCTTAGCCGTTAATGGATCCAAATCTCTCCGGGAAGGCGACGAAACCCGTTAATGGAGCTCTTCTCCTATTCCAAATCCCTTGTCGCTGTTAATAGAGCTCCGAAGGGAGCTGTGATTATGCAATACCGGAGCTCTTCTCCTATTCCAAATGTGAAGCTTCAAACGTTAATGGCTCCAGATCAGAAGAGATAGTTGATTGGAAGAGAAGAAATCCGATTGGATTCCATTAAGATATGCTATCTTAATGGAATCAGTTAATTGCGTAAATCATGGGATGATTAGATTTTATCTGATTTCGTGAGAGGGTATTGTTGGGATACTAAAAATTTTGTTGGACCTGCTAGGGGAAAAATCAGAGGCTGGACCTAATAGGAGTGGAAAGTTGGGTTGGTGGACTTAATTGGCTAAAACCTCTATAATATTATTAAAATTTACATCTTTATTATCAGATTTAACTATAAATACTTATCTAAATTTAAAATACTCAATTATAATCATATTTATTATGAATATATTATTTTATGGTGGATGTGCAAAGGCCAAAGGTCTTTCTATTTATTCCTTGTAAATGTAGAATGTGAAGAGTCTTAGATTGTCCTATAAATAGAGGATCATTTCTTTGTAATAAACTAGTTCATGATTTTGGAATACAAGAATAATATAATTCTCTCTTCATCTTTATCTTCTTCTTTAGTTTATAATGTTATTGCTCTCTCCATATTTCTCCATCTAGTTTAGCTTATATTATCCTAGTTTATAACACGTTATCAGCACGAGTCTCTGCCGATCGGATCAAGGACAAATATATTTCCAGGTATGATTTATATTGTTCTATTTCATATATGTAATATATTATTTTTCACAAAGAAAATAAGAGAGAATATTATAAGGACTTTCCATTGCAACCGATGAATATTAGATGGACTTCCATTGCATCCAATACAATACTCTTATACTATTCAAGCAGATAAATCGGTTATCACTTTAAAAAAAAATATAGAGGCCTGAAGCCTATATGTAAATATAATTTTTGAATGGCTTGAAAATAAAACAAGATGTTTTTCTAGGCTTGAATCCTACAATGCCCGAAGCATGGAAAAATAACCGTATAAGCATAGAAAAATAATCATATAGGCCTGAAGCCTAAATTTTATGTTATAGGCCCGAAGCCTAGGAAATAAAATATATGCCCGAAGCATAAAATCGAAAACTTAAAGGTCGAAAATTATATCATATGGAGTAACATAGGTGTGCTTTTCAATGGAATATTGAATTTTTATAGTGGCTAGTCATATGCCTTAGTCAAAGTGTAACAACAATGATTATTATTATCATTTTATATATGGCTCTACTATGAAAACAAAGAAAAATTGTAAGACTATGATGTTTTCCGAAATAAAAGTTTTGATTTGGATAAATCGACTCATAGGCTCGAAATCTAAAAAAAAAAAAATCTATATGCTTGAAGCATAAAAGCAAATTATCTAAAGGTTTGAAGCCTAGATCAAATTTTAATGGCTAGAAGCCTATACCAATTTTTGTTAAAAAAAAAAAAATTATTATTACACAAAATAATTAAGGAATAAAGTGTAATACTATTTTTCATGAATTTTCTTAATATTGAAAAATCATTAAAGAAATAAATCGAGAAATAAATTAGACATCCATGAAGGAAGCAATGAAATTGTATGTCCGAACGAAATTATTTCTTTCAAGAAAAGGTTACAACAAACTTTATATGCTAGAAGCATAAAACAAATTTTATAGGCTCGAAGCCTAAAAACAAAATCTCATATCCCAGAAGTATAAAATTAATCCTATTGGCCTGAAGTCTTAATTGTTATAGGCCCGATGACTAAAGACAAAAAAAAAAATGTGTGAAGCATAATATTACTATTAAGGTCCAAATTTTAAATGAAAATATTTATGCCGGAAGCATAAATTGAGTATTTTTTACATGAAAGTTGTAACAAATCTCAATAGACCAGAAGTCCAATTAATGGATCGAGAATTAAAAAAAAAGTAGGTCTGAAGTAAAGATAAAATTATGATGAATAACTCATATGAGTTTCATGAATATTTAAGAATGATATTTTTTTTTTCAAGTAAAAGGAATATAAACTATCTTTTAAAAGACTTGATCATGAAATTATTCCAAGTTTTATGAACCCGGAGTTCGTTGATTACACATTAATAGAGATACTTTTATGAACTAGAAATTTGTTCATTTATATAATTCCTGAAGAAATATTATGAGCCGAAAGTTCGTTAACAAAATGATTTTATTCATGAAAATGACATAAAATTAGGGGGAGAAAAGTTGAACTGAATAATTTTATGAACCAGAGATTTGTTCATTTATATAATTCTTGAAGCAATATTATGAACCGAAAGTTCGTTAACAAAATGATTTTATTCATGAAAATGACATAAAATTAGGGGGAGAAAAGTTGAACTAAATAATTTTATGAAGTGTAAAGTTTGCATGATAAGGGGTTCGAACCTACACCCTCCCTTGTAAATGCTTATAGTCTTACCATTTGGACAATCTAATACTTCGTTAGTCAATTGGACAAAAAGAAATGTTAGTACAGTTTCAGGTACTATTAAATTAAGTGAGGATTTCAAATGGGCAGATGTAATATTACCAGGTGGAACAAATATACGTCTCCTTGTATCAGATCACGCATATACTCCTGAAGTAGTTATAGTGCGAATAAAAGTTTTACAAAGTATTATGAGATTGTTTGTCTCGTAAGCAAGTAAAGTAATAATTATTGATATAATCATAATTCGTGTTCCATTTACATAATACTATTCCCTGAAGTGATTAGAATTACATTCCCTAAACTAATGCAATAACTTTCAAATGCGTATCAAAATAAACATTGTGGTGACAAAACTTGATAGAATAAAATCACATTCTCTGGCTCAAAACCATTCCATGTAGTGGATGGAATTGCATTCCTTGTAACGATTATTAAATTTTTCAATCTCTTTGAAAATGGATATGTAAACAAACTGGTAGGGTTAAAAATTATTAAATATTGTATTCTCTGGCTAAAATTATTCATTATAGTGAATAAAACTGCATTTCCTGAAGAAAATGCTAGGTCTTGTAACGTGTATTGGAATCAGCGTGCCACCTGAGTTGAAAATCATGATGATGTTTTAGAGTTTGCTTTGCTGGTATGTTTTTGTAGAGTATATATGATTTTTATGTAGACATATATGATTGTTTTTACTAATGAGGTGATGAACAATATTTAACGTGAAAAAAAAAGGGTTAGAAGCAAAGCAAAGCGAAAAAAGAGGAGGCTAATTAAATCAGGAGAATACAAAGGAAAAATGGAATATCTTTGCTATACTTCTAGACTTCAAGGTTACATAATTATTCTCCTAGAGATATAGAATCAAATTCTCTTAAGCAAATTCATTATTTCCAGTTTCTACAAAAACTGACCTGGAATGACTTAAATATTGTTTTTCCTAGCTAAAAACCATTCCTTGAAGTGAATGGAAGTGCATTTCTGGAAGAAAATGCAATGTTTTTAAATGTGTCTGGAATTGGCATCTTGGTCACCCGAACTCAAGACGAGGCTAAGGTAAGAAAAATAAAATCCTTACCACCAGAAATGGAATAATAAGGAATATCTTGAAAGTAAAAAGTCGCGCTAAATAAGCCATCATGAAATGATAAGCATGATTATTATCGGTAAAGTGGAATTTATAGTGTTTGCGTACTCATGGAATACTAAGACATTTTGTTGATCTAATTAAAGGTTTTTGGATGCTCAAAAGTTATGTTACCTTGTGGTACAAAATTGGAAAATTATGTTAAAAGTAAATCCCGAAGAAATTTACTAAATTTAAAGGATAATATCCAAAATTAGTATTTTGTATAAACCACAAGTGTCCGTAACAATATATATCTTTTGCATTATTTAAAATCTCACCAGAAGTGTGTATGAAAATAAAATATGTTATTTCTTTGGGGTTATATATATACAGATTCAAGCAGTTGAAACGCTCATTGTGCAAAAGAAAAGATGTCATAATCCAAAGAACTTTGTATTATTAAAAGACCGACTTGGTCACCTAGTGTAGTAATGATATGTCGAATAATAGATTACTTACTTGGTATCTACTTAAAAGAACCAGAAGATTCATTTTACCAAGTGATTACCCCCTTATTAGGGGGAGAGACAAGTCAACATGAAGTTGCGTAACATATAGACGAGGCAACTTGAAGTTGCATGATGTATGGTAGAATACAATTTATTATATCATTTATATCCACAACTAAAGAATAGGAACTTGAAGTTAAAAGGAACTCTATTTGAAAAGTATTGCAAATAATATACCTAATACATTCTAAAGTAGAATATTTCAAAATCCCAAACTATGTTGTAAACGCTCCAACATAGGTTATTGTCCCATATAGACATATAACAAAATATTCCAACGAATGTATCAAACCAAAGCATGAAGTGTGTCAAACATGTAATGCATCTAACTAACACATGAAGTTTGGTAGATTTGTAATGCATAAAACCAAGCATGAAGTGTGGTAAGCCTGTCGGTTGAAAGTATACCATACCCCAAAGAAGAAAATCTCATGAGTAAATGATGAAATGGTAAATATTATGGAATGTGCACTCCACGTGACACGACAGGAATTATTAAGTCAACTAATGTTGGCACATGCATTGATCTTTAAGGAAGTAATGGCCATTGAAGAACCTAGGTACCTAAATACGAGAAAAGTTATGTAGATTATTAGTCTACTGAAAATATTTAAATCTGTTAAAATAATTTATGGGATTAATATATTTTCATTTAATATAGTGCTTAAAATAAATAATAAGGATCTTAAATTAAAAAGTGATAAAATATGTCGACTACAATAGAAAGTGTAATAGTGAATTTTGAAATCTAATACACTACTTGTATCACGAAGGTTCCCGCAGAAACCTAGAATTAACTATGGGGAGACGTCCTCATTTTTATGTTATCAATATAGTGTAGTGATTATTAGATGGATATTATGTTTTTTTTGATAAACAAAATAGGTGCTAGAAGCATGACATGTGCCCAAACAAGAAAGGTGTTTGAAAGCACAACAAGTGCCTGAAGCACGATAGGTACTTGAAGTACTTAGAGCGTTTAAATATGAAATTATCGAAGATTGAAAAGTTCCTGGAGTATAAAAGTTCTCAAAGAACATAATTTATTTAAATCACAAGAGAAAAGTGTCTGAATAATGAAAGGATACTCGTTAATTGTTGTTATAATGAAAAGGATGTGATATTTGCGTATTGTACTCTTTTTCCTTCACTAAGGTTTTTTCCCACTGGGTTTTTCCTAGTAAGGTTTTAACGAGGCATGCAAATATTTATTGTCAAAGGCAGTATGATCTCTTTTATTGATCAAGAAAATGATATTAGTATCACTAAATACCCTCAAGTAAAAATCCAGAAGATTTACTAATTAAAGTTTTATTAACGACGACATCAGGATATAAATGTATTAGGAAATATGTAATGTCGTAATGAGGGGGAGAATATATTGAATTCTACATTTTTTTTCCTTCACCACAGTTTTTTCCCATTGGGTTTTCCTGGTAAGGTTTTAACAAGACAAACTGAATATGTTTCATAACCCCCAAGGATTAGTGTACTCTTTTTCCTTCATCAAGTTTTGTCCCAATGGGTTTTCTTGATAAGGTTTTAATGAGGCATATTTTTCAGTGAATATCCAAGGGGGAGTGGTATGAAATATTTATTAAGTGGATGATTCAACATACCAAAAGAAAGTGTGGTCTATCTCCAACAAGAATATAGTGATGGTATTTTATGAGGATATTATTGCTTGTACCATACATAATTATAATGACTACATCAAATGAGACAAAACCGAACATATTTCACCAAAGTCTCCTACACACACGAGGTACAGAAGAATGTGAATATTGACATTTGACAGATACAATCACGCACGAATTTTGTAGATTTTCTTGATGAAATCATTGTCAACCACAATATCCAAAAAGTAGGTCCACAATATTGAAAAACGACAACTAAGAGATCTCTTGCCAACATCAGGGGGAGCATAAACAAGACTGTACTCTTTTCCCTTCGTCCAAGTTTTGTCCTAATGGGTTTTCTTGGCAAGGTTTTAACGAGGCAGCGTTTCAATATGATTAGTTCCATCTATATGTAATCTTTTCCCTTCGACCAAGTTTTTGTCCCACAGGGTTTTCTTGGCAAGGTTTTGACGAGGCATATTTTCTAATTGATGGACATCCAAGGGGGAGTATTATGAATATATTATTTTATGGTGGATGTCCAAAGGCCAAAGGTCTTTCTATTTATTCCTTGTAAATGTAGAATGTGAAGAGTCTTAGATTGTCCTATAAATAGAGGATCATTTCTTTGTAATAAACTAGTTCATGATTTTGGAATACAAGAATAATATAATTCTCTCTTCATCTTTATCTTCTTCTTTAGTTTATAATGTTATTGCTCTCTCCATATTTCTCCATCTAGTTTAGCTTATATTATCCTAGTTTATAACAATATTGTAACTTTTTTCTTTTTACATTAACGACAAATTTTCGTAGCATAATCTAAGAAAAAGACCATATATATTTTATAATTGTTAATATTATAAAATACCTTTTATAATTTATATATAATCAATTATTATTTTTTTCATAATTTATATATAAATTTGTTTAATTTTTGTAAAAATAAAAACATTAATAAAGTAATATATTAATCCATTGATCTTATATTTAACACTTATAAAACTTGAAATTATAGTACTCGTTCACTAAGGTAATATATATTAATTCCAATTTTTTTTATACATTTTATTTTATTTTAAAGTTCGACCACTACCACCGACCACCACCACCACCTTATGCATTCTCCACCGATAACCACCACCACCTTCGACATTCTCTGTCGGCCACCATTACCTTCGTCTAGGGCTGCTCAATCGGAACCCAAAACCAGCCCACCCGCCCAAACCGGGCCCGAAAAAACCAAACCCTAAAGCTACCTGAACCCATTGGGCCAAAAAAATAATTATTTTGGGTATTGCGCCGGTTGATGGGTTTGGCTTCGCCAAACCTGCGGGTAACCGAACCCGACCCGCCCATTAGTTTTTTTTATAATAATGTATATATTATATTTTATAAATAATAAAAACCAAACTCTTGTGTATCACATACGCTTGAGTTGTTTGGATTTTTACTTTTCAGACATTGAAGGGTCATTTGACCCTTCTCTCTCTCTCTCTCTCTCTCTCTCTCTCTCTCTCTCTCTCTCTCTCTCTCTCTCTCTCTCTCTCTCTCTGGCACACGAGCTACCCTATTCTCCCCTATCTCTCTCCATGTCTCTCGAAAACCCTAAGCTTCTAGCTCTGTCTTCTCCATCCCCGTCTAATCTCGCTCGTCCTCTGGGTTCTTGGTGTAATCATCTTACTCCTAACCATGGTTAAGGAGAGGTTAGGGTGCGGTTTGGAGATAAATGGCACGACATTTGTTTTATTCCAATTAAAAACCCCTTTGGAAAGGTATGTTGATTTTCGAAACCCTAATATTTGATTTATGTTATTACGAAACTCCGATTGAGTTTTAATCAATAGGAAGCGTCAAACGTATGGAGTTGTATCAATTTTAATGTTTATTAGGGTATTTTCTGGGTTTTATTATAAACCTAACGTGTTTCTGATTTAAGATTTAACTGATTTGAGATGGGAAAAGTAAATTAGTTGTGATTTAAGTGGTTTTTGGAGTTAAGTTACTGAGTTTTAAAAACTCGTATGATTTTACAAGTCTGATTATGTTATGGGTTTTTATTTGAGCTTGTGATTTAAGTTGTATATATTCTTTCATATGATTTATGAATATTGGATAATAAATGGTTGCCTTGTTTACTTTCATGGTCTGGGCTCTCGCTAATGTGATTATTGGACCTGATATGAATCTTGTTTGCTTAAATCTTGCTTTGTTACTACATTCACAGATAATTGCTTAAACTTTACTATTCAATTTATTGTTTTGTACTTGATTAGTTGATTTCATTTGATTTTAAAGCTTTCAACATGGTTTTGAAAAAAAAGACATAAGCAAGTCAGTAAATTCAAGTAAGGTTTCACTGAATCCTTACTTGAATTCATTGGTTTGCTTATGTCCTTAACATAATATTAATTTTATTTATCCATTTGCGAATACTAACATTGTTTTTGTGTATTGTTTGCAGAAATTTATTTGACATGGACACTGAGAATGAGAATGAGCTAAGTAGTGCTCTTACACTTTTTAAACAATCATATACATTGCATGCATCTCCCATTTTCACGTGTCCCTAAGGTCAAAAGTTTATTCAATGATTAAGTGAGTATGATCCTATGATGAATGCATTATTCAATGGTGAAAATGGTTGAGTGGGAAACATTTGATTGAAAAATGTATCTTGTAAGTTGGTCCCTTGTCCCTAACAGGTCACTAAGTGTATTAAGCCAATGAAGATATGAAATCTGAGGCTAAATTTGAGGCCAGTGATGAAAATAAATTTGAGGCTTAAAACTTAACTACATCTTCAGTTTTGTGTTGCAAATATGCAGGAAATATGATAAAGTGGAAGGTTTTTTGTGGAATCAATACAAGATTTGCACCCAAAGTTGTACACAGAGTTATTTTTGCACAATTTAGGTTGCAATGTGAAATGTAATGTAATATCTTAGCATTGTTTTGGTTTTTGTATAAGTTTTAAGTTATGTAATGTACTGAAATAATTAATTTCTGATGGGAAACTCTGATATATGTCGAAAACCCTACTATTTTGAGAAAGTTTCTATATTTAGTAAGTTTCCTTTTTAGACAAGATTCTATTTAAGGAAAGTTTATATTGAATGTATTAATTTTTTTAACTGTTTTATATGTTTGACTATTCCTTGACCATAATCGAACCCGACCCAAAACCGACCCAACCCGTGTGGATTTAATTAAAAAAATTGGTTATTGGGTTTAAGAAAATAAAAACCGAGACTTAGGGTTGGGTTTTGGGTTTACCCTTACGGGTCGGTTAACCGACCCGTGAGCAGCCCTACCTTCGTCCATAACCATCACCGACTAGCTCTGCCACCGTTGTCTCCACCAATCACTATCAACTAAGTTTTTAGGTAATTAGGTCTATTTTTGTTTGAGTCGTAGATAATTGGACACTAATTTATTCTTTTTTTAATACATGGGTGTCTGGGCCAGCTTTGGCGCACCACGATTAATCCAGTGGGATATATACACGTCCCCTATGCATATTCCCAAGTAAATCAAAACTAGGTTGCCCATGTACAGGGGAGAATTGAAAATACATAATTTTAAGAATATTTGATTAATATTTTTAGTAAACTAATTAAAATAATATTCTAAAAATAAATATTATTGTTTCAAATAAATGAATAATATAATTTTATATATAAAAAATTGTCATAATAAATATCATATAAAGATTTATTGTTTTTACATAGAAATATCAATTTATAAAAATATGTAAATAATATTACTTAAAATAATAATTACAATCTATTTGCTTATTATAATTATTATTTTTTGAATTCAAATTAAATATATAATAATTAAATTAATTTACAATTAATTAAATGTATTTTTTATTTTTTAAAATATAAGTGTTTTTTAGATTCAATATCTTTCTTAAATAAATAATTACACTTTTTATAAAAAATTAAACAGATTGAATTTCAAAATATTAGGGGAGTGAATACATGTAATGTAATACGGGAAAATAGCATTTAGGAACAAATTACAAAATGGAATGATACAAACAACAAACCGTGGCTATTGATGGGAGATTTTAACAACATCTTAAATATGGATGAAAAGTGCAGGCTCACTCCACCTAACACGCAACATATTATTGACTTCAAGAACTTTATCAGCTTTAATGGACTTGCTGAAATAAATTCACGTGGATGCAATTTCACATAGACAAATAGACAAAAGGGAGAAAGAATTGTCAAGAGCAAGATTGATCAAGTTCTATGATCATTCGAATGGATCATCAAACACCCGAGAGCTCAAGTGTTTATCCCTCCAGCAATCGGGTCCGACCACTCACCACTAATTCTTCAGCACGATATGATCACACCCATCGGGGTAAAGTATTTTAAATTCGAATCACATTGGCTCGACAATATGGAATTTAGAGAAGTGGTACAACAAAGTTTGGAAGAAATAGGCAATAATCAAGCTTTGGCAAATTATATAGAGAAAAAAGACAACACGACACATGCTTTGACAAGATGGAGTAAAATCACCTTAAAAATCATCAAGAACAAATCAAGATTATACAAAAACGATTGACTGAAATAACAAATGAGGAACCGACACAAGAAAACCAACAAGAAGAAGAACATCTAAGACAAGAACTACTTTTCGAATATGCATGCGAGGAAAAATATTGGGAAGATAGAGCTAGACAACAGTGGCTCACGTGCGGGGACAAAAATACAAAATTCTTTCACATGGCCACAATGCAAAGAAGATCTTTTAACAAAATTACAAAAATAAGAAACCAACACGGAGACTTGTTGGAAAGCGCCACAGAGGTAAAATCGAATTTCCAACATTTTTATAACCAACTGTTTGCAGATAAAATAGTACCAAACGACAAAATAATCAAGGCGGTGAGATGCGTCACACTGAAAGTTACAAATGAAATGAATCAAAAGTTAATACAACAACCTACTATGGAAGAACTAGAGAACACCCTTAAACATTTATCGCCCACAAAGGCACCGGGTCCAGAAGGGTTAAATGGTAAATTTTACAATGAATCTTGGAATATTATTAAAGACGACGTTTTTATAGTTGTCCAGGATTTTTTCAACAACAACATAGCTATGGAAGCGCTAAATGACACCCTGATCAAACTAATCCCGAAAGGAGAGATACAAGAACTACTGGGCGACTTCAGACCAATATCTTGCATCAACTTCAGATATAAACTAATAGCTGAGATGCTCTCAAATTGTCTTCAACATATAATGAATGAAATAGTATCACCAACTCAAGCTTCTTTTATTAAAGGATGGGCCATCCAACATAACATTCTTATAGCACAAGAAATATCCTTCTATATGAACCGAAAACGAAAGAAACCGAAACATATGGCAAGTATAAAAATTGATATGGCCAAAGAATACGATTAGGTAAGATGGGAATTTATTCTTAGATTACTCACTAAACTCAGTTTTCATGATAAGTGGGTTAGCTGGATAAGGAACTGTATAACAACGGTATCCTTTCAAATCAACTTTAACGGAGAAAGGTTACCAAGATTCCAGTCAGGAAGAGGACTTAGACAAGGGGATCCTTTATCCCCTTTCCTTTTATCTCATCTGACGGAAGCACTGATAAGCCTTATAGAAAATGCATGCATACAGGGACAAATCAAAGGATCCCAGATTACAAGAAATTGTCCAGAAATTTCTCACCTCCTGTTTGCAGATGACTCACTTTTCTTTCTTACGATTGATAATACAGATTTACGGACTTTCAATGATTGCGTAGATATTACTGTGAAGGATCAGGACAACAAATCAACTACCACAAGTCAGCGGTTTACTTTAGTAAAGACACTCTAGAAGAAATACGGAATCAGGTAACTCAAGAAATTCAAATGGAAAAAACGGACAACCTAGGAAAGTATCTAGGTATACCGTTACGCCACAAACGATCAAAAGTAGAAACACTAGAATTGATAACAACAAAAACTACTCTCCGAAGCAAAAAGATGGAAAGCAAAACTATTATCGGACGGAGGAGAAGAAGTTTTGATCAAATCTGTTCTACAAGCTATACCAATATACACAATGTCAATATTCTCATACCCAGTTTCGTTTTGTAGGAAATTAATCTCATGATGTCTCCTCATTTGTGATAATATAATATACTTCCGAGACATCATTTTAGGCGTATTTATTAGTTTATAGGTCGATCTTAGCTTAACTTAGTGCACTTTCCTATATTGAGTCTTGATTTAGTAACATAATATTTTTAGAGCATATTGGGTTTAATTGTTTATTTAGTGTGAAGCTTTAAAGATAATTATGGAGATTAATTAGAGTCCAAGTCAAATACTACAAGATATGGAAAGAGATATGCATGGTAATTGGAGATAGAAGGAAACAGAGTTCAATTAGGAAAAGGAAAAGCTGCCTAAATCTGAATTTCTGCAGCACACGCCTAAAGAAGTGGCGATAACTCCAACAAGGAAGCTGATTTTGGTAAATTCCTTTCATGCGGACGTAGATAATTCGCTGAGGATTCTTTTGGTATATTATGGAGCAAAAACCGACCAATAACGAAGAAGATATGCTCAAAACAGTTCAGCAGTAATTATCTTTATTTACATACGAATTAGAGTTGGGCTTGAAGTCCACCACTTACTTCTCCTTCAAGAAAACGAATTAGGTCTTCCTATACCCTATAAATACAACCTCTTAACACTCTTAAATCATCCTTGGCCAGACCTTAAGGCCAAGAGGAAGCTGCAACACAAGAGAAGAAGTCTGGAAGGAGCTGTGCAACAACTATGTCTCCTTCAACCTCTTATTCTGTAATTCTTTTCTCTTCTCTTCTTAGTATGAATTAATTCCATTAGTTTAAGTGTTAGAATATATGTATGAACCCTAGTTTTGATTGACATCTATCTAATTTGGGAATTCTATTTTTTAAATTGAATTATTGTTTTTATTCTCTGTTTATGTGTTTGGATTTATATTCTGTGTTCTTGTGGAACCGCGGCCATATAGAATTACCATCTAGTAGTTAGGTCACCATTGACAACGGTGTTTAATTACATGTTTAGCACATAACGTCTAGTATTTGGTTTAGATCTGACAAATCAACCTAACTAGATAATCACTATTGTTTAGTTCTTGTGACTATTTACCAATTACAGGAAAAGTTTGCTTAGGAAGCCTTATTGACACTAGTAAATCCTATTTTAAACTACCGATAGCGAATTGGAACCGATTATTGAAATACTACATAATTTACCCTTACATGTTTAGAACGACAAAACTAGTGGGGATTACATGCTAATTACTCAAGCTAACTTTCATACTATCTTCTTTTCTTTTCTGATATTTATTTTCTGTCTTTTATTTATTAGTTTAGTTTTATTATTCGAAAACCAAATAAATATTTGTCTATCTTTTCTTTCTGTTTGCGTATTATCTTTTCTATCTTTTATATTTGCACTTGATAATTTGCATAAGTTCTCTCTAACTTTCGTCAGTCTCTGAGGAACGAATCTTCTTATCATTAAAACTTGCATACGTCTTGTAATACTTGCAGTACTGTGTTAGCTTAGGGTGTTTATTTGCATCTAAATTATATCATCTTTTTATCACACCTTAGGCCACACCAAGTTTTTGGGGCCGCTGTCGGGGACTACACCGTTAGTCCTTGTGCAATTATCTAGTGCTTATATTTTAGTTAGTTCTATTTTACGCTTTTCTTTTTAGTTTTTGTTTACAGATTTTTTTTAGGCGAGAGCAGATTTATTAGGAGATAAAGGTTCTGAAGAAGTTAATACTATTATGGAGAATTTTCTTGAACCCAAGAGAAGTTGGTCGTTTGAATCAGAAAAACAAAAAGAGACTTTAGAATCTCTAAAGCTCGAAGAGTTAAACCAACAACTTGAGGAATTACGAGAACAAGCGTGAGAAATAGCTCAGAGAAATCCAGTACATACATCACCTTCATGTCCTAGTTGTGGAGCAAGAGATCACTTGTGGGAATATTGCATAAATAACCCAGCTTCAATTTCCTTCATACCTTATCAAAAAAACCATTATTATGATGGTTATTATCAATCTCAAGGAAATTACGCTGATTATCAGCCCCCACAAAATTACAATTGGGTTGAAGATCAACAGACTTATTATCATAATAACCATTATTATGATGATTGTTATCAACCACGACCACAATCCTACTATCCTCCACAACTTATCTATCAAGAAGCGCCGATTTATAATGAAGCTTATCAAGAACCACCTCCTTATTCAATGCAGCAAACCGTACAAGAACAACCTTCGAGTTCGAATTCAAGCATGGCTAAGATAATGAACTTAATTGAAAAGATGGAGATTAGCCAGCAAAGAATCCAAAACTCAGCCAATGCTTTTAAGAAGATTGAGCATACAGTATCACAAATGGTGAATAAACTTCAAATCTTTGCAAAGGGCAACTCCGAAGTGATACTAGTACTCCAAAAGACAATATTTGTCATGCAGTTGAATTAAGAAGTGGAAAACAACTACCTCCACCAAGACTAGAACCAGAACCAGTCCCTATTCCAGAAACGGGGGAGAAGAAACAACAGAAGATACAGTCGAAGAGGTAGTTGAACAAAAAAGTGTCCCAGAGAAGACACCAGAAAAGAAAGAGAGCCCAGTGGTAACCAACACATGTCCTCCACCACCATACCCTTCACATGTCAGAAAAAAGGACAATGACCTGGAATTCAAGAAGTTCGTTGACATGGTGAGCAAGTTAGAGATTAAACTACCGTTTGTAGAAGCTCTCAAGAGAATGCCGACATATATAAAATTCATGAAGGACATTCTTTCTGACAAACGAAGATTCGAAACTGAGGATATGAGTGGATCATCAGAGGAGTGTAATACTATCGAGTTACCACCAGAAACACCTCGTCCCACGAAATCTTGGATGGCACCATCCATGATTATAAAGAATCGAGCTGAAAAGTTCGTGGGAATTAGAGGCAAAGGGTGGAAATTTCGTCAACCTTAATCGAGGTAACACGTCTAACTTTAAAAGACGTTAAACAAAAGTGCTGTACGGGAGACAACCAGTAGTTTTTTTATTTTATATCTTTTACGTTTGTAGTTTATGTTTAATTTAGTTATTTTTAGTTGATATTGCATATTTGAGAAAGGTATTAGTGTTTTTGATGACTAGGTATTGGAGAAATCGAGTCAGGGAAGAAACCGAATTTTTCGGAAAGGATAAAAGACCCGTGCGGAGTACCCCCTATACCGCACCTATGGTCCGCAAGCCCAAAACGCGTGCCACGGGGTGCTACAACGGGTATTTTGCCGAGGGAAATTTTTTGAAGCTACAGAAGGTGCGGAGTACCCCTGCGGTGTACCCCCTATACCGCACCTATGGTCCAAAAGCCCAAAACACGTGCCACGGGGTAGCTATCACGGGTATTTTGCCGAAGCAAAAAAATTTCTGAGCAGGTGCGGGGTACCCCTGCGGTGTACCCCCTATACCGCAGCCATGGTCCGCATGACGCCGCTGGAGTGAGAAAAACGGGTTTTTGAGCTTATAAAAGAGGGTTAATTTTTATTAGTCCGAATTTACTAAACCTTAAGCCTCTTTATCTTCTCCAAAACTCTCCCAACTCCATTAAAGCTCATAAAAACCTTCACCAATCATCAAAACACTACACAATCATCAAAAGAAACACATCAGATCTTCTCTCCACCTCATTACAAAGGAGAATCAAACACCCAATCCTCACCAAATCCATCAAATTGAAGAATCAAGAGCTTAAATTTTCACAATTCATCCTACAATTTCCTAAATCCAAGCCAACCCATTACAAATCCACCTCACCCACATAGAGATTCATCATCCATTCATATTTCCTAAGCCAAATCAAGCTTGTTCAACCAAAAATTCACAAGTTCAAATTTCAAGGGTTGCTAAAGCTTTGAGTTGGGGGTTAATTGAGGATGACTAATAGAACAACAATATTATCTAACAAGAGGGAGGTGAATAAAAGCAAGGGATTGGATTTAAGCAAGAAGAAATCAAATAACAAAGGTTCTAGTTCTAATTCAAAGGGTAAAGATAAAGTAGAAGATGGTGCGATACCTTTGCTTGATCGTAATGGTAATCAGCTTTACTTTTATCCAAAGGAGAAAACACAACTTCCACAAGGTCCTACACCCAAAGAGAAAGAGGAAGCTTCAAGGGCCCTGAAAGCTTCTGCAGAGAAACAATTGAAAGAGCTACCTTTTGCTTATGAGAAAGTATTCAAGGAAGAAGTTGGTACAGGAGAATATGCAAGATTCTTAGAGCTTGGTGCGAAATTGGGTTGGTCTACGTTACTGGTAAGACGTTCTAAAAACGTTCTTTTTGTGAATTGTATTTTGTGAGGAGAAGAGGAAGACGGGGCACAGTTGATCTATGAGGAGGTGATACAATTTTCGGTCTCTCTCATGTAGTTATTTAATGCAATATCCTATTAAGATCACATGTCTTGATCGGAAAATCGAATAAGAAGTTGGGTGAAAAAGAAACACGTGAGTTTAAGATGAGTAACAATATTGACAATGCTTGGATCATTAAAGTTTTGAGAGTAATTACGCAACTTTCTAAAGAAGAAAAGGAGTACATAATAACACTCCTCGAGCAATTAACGAAAGGTCCAGCAATTCCTACCTTGGTTGTCATTAAGGCGAGGTAATAGCCTCGAAGAGTATGTTTTCTTTCTTCCCTACCATTTCTTTATGTGCAATATGTATGCTAATTTTAAATTTTATCCTTTCTTGAGTCTTTTTCGAGTCGTGGGGACATGGCTCATTTTTGAGTTGGGGGTGGGGATTCGTTGTCCTCATCTTCCTTTTTGTTTTTTTTTTCATAAAATTTAAATTTTTTTTGGGTTGAATTAGGCATAGAATATGTTGAATGTACCTATTTGAGCATGATTTTATTAGGCCAATGATAGTAAGTAGTATGTTTTTGAAAGATGTCACAAATTTGTTTAGATGCATGTATGAAAACAGGAAATAAAAGATAGGAAAGTTAATGAGCAATGCTAAGAATTCATGTTGAAACTTAGGAATAGTTATTTGGTGTGTAGAACGTGAGGTCTGAAATTAGTTGAAAACCCACTTGACTATGAACTAATAATGAAAGAGTAACAAAATCCGGTAGTTAGGAAAATGAATAAGGCAGTTCCTTCATGATTAAAACACTTGAAGCCTTTTATACCTTCTCACCCTTTTTACTTGATTATTGTTATTATTTATCCGTCTTAGCCCCTCCGAGCCTTTCTAAAGCCTTTTATTTGAACAACATTATAACCCATACCCTTAGTTTGTAGGACTTATCTACATGACCCGCACTCGAATCGCAAAACCTAAAGCAAGTTGTTTTAGAGCTTGAGTTTGGGGTGGTGGGTTTCATCATTAGGGATCATTTGGGTTTTGGGGATTATATTTGTGATTGTATTGATGATAAAATTGTTATTATTGTAACCCTTTGCCGGGGTAATAGTGAATGGAAAAGAAGCTACGAGCTAAATTTGCCAACAAGGGCATAAAAAGAAAGAATATATATGAAAAATAGCGTGATATCTCGAACATCAAAAAGGGAATCATAGCTATACAAAACAAAAAATTGATATGAAAGGAATATATATTCGGACCGGCAAAGTGGATTTTATGTCATCATAAAAGGTTTTAATTGGGATTTATTGGGGATGCACATCAAAAGCATCAATAAATTGGGTTGAGTGAGAACATCTTCGAGTGAAAACTCAAGCTCTAGGGCGATTCGTTGATGGCTAGTGAGGAGAGAGCCAAAATCTCACTTTTCATTATCCAAATATATCACACGGTCCCTAAGCTAAGTTATAACCCAAGACCTTAGGATTTCTAACTGCTTGGTGGAGAAACAATTGAGCTATTAGGTAGTAGGTAAGTGGACCATTGAATGCTATATTAGGGCCTATGAACAACCTATAGCCATTAACATGAACTAAGTTATCATCCTCTCTTTCTGGCATTGCGAAATTAATCTTGACTTGAAATTATAGATTGTTCTACAAGCTATACCAATATACACAATGTCAATATTCTCATACCCAGTTTCGTTTTGTAGGAAATTAATCTCATGATGTCTCCTCATTTGTGATAATATAATATACTTCCGAGACATCATTTTAGGCGTATTTATTAGTTTATAGGTCGATCTTAGCTTAACTTAGTGCACTTTCCTATTTTGAGTCTTGATTTGGTAACATAATATTTTTAGAGCATATTGGGTTTAATTGTTTATTTAGTGTGAAGTTTTAAAGATAATTATGGAGATTAATTAGAGTCCAAGTCAAATACTACAAGATATGGAAAGAGATATGCATGGTAATTGGAGATAGAAGGAAACAGAGTTCAATTAGGAAAAGGAAAAGCTGCCTAAATCTGAATTTCTGCAGCACACGCCTAAAGAAGTGGCGATAACTCCAACAAGGAAGCCGATTTTGGTAAATTCCTTTCATAGGGACGTAGATAATTCGCTGAGGATTCTTTTGGTATATTATGGAGCAAAAACCGACCAATAACGAAGAAGATATGCTCAAAACAATTCAGCAGTAATTATCTTTATTTCCATACGAATTAGAGTTGGGCTTGAAGTCCACCACTTACTTCTCCTTCAAGAAAACGAATTAGGTCTTCCTATACCCTATAAATACAGCCTCTTAACACTCTTAAATCATCCTTGGCCAGACCTTAAGGCCAAGAGGAAGCTGCAACACAAGAGAAGAAGTCTGGAAGGAGCTGTGCAACAACTATGTCTCCTTCAACCTCTTATTCTGTAATTCTTTTCTCTTCTCTTCTTAGTATGAATTAATTCCATTAGTTTAAGTGTTAGCATATATGTATGAACCCTAATTTTGATTGACATCTATCTAATTTGGGAATTCTATGTTTTAAATTGAATTATTGTTTTTATTCTCTGTTTATGTGTTTGGATTTATATTCTGTGTTCTTGTGGAACCGCGGCCATATAGAATTACCATCTAGTAGTTAGGTCACCATTGACAACGGTGTTTAATTACATGTTTAGCACATAACGTCTAGTATTTGGTTTAGATCTGACAAATCAACCTAACTAGATAATCACTATGGTTTAGTTCTTGTGACTATTTACCAATTACAGGAAAAGTTTGCTTAGGAAACCTTATTGACACAGGTAAATCCTATTTTAAACTACCGATAGCGAATTGGAACCGATTATTGAAATACTACATAATTCACCCTTACATGTTTAGAACGGCAAAACTAGTGGGGATTACATGCTAATTACTCAAGCTAACTTTCATACTATCTTCTTTTCTTTTCTGTTATTTATTTTCTGTCTTTTAGTTTATTAGTTTAGTTTTATTATTCGAAAACCAAATAAATATTTGTCTATCTTTTCTTTCTGTTTGCGTATTATCTTTTCTATCTTTTATATTTGCACTTGATAATTTGCATAAGTTCTCTCTAACTTTCGTCAGTCTCTGAGGAACGAATCTTCTTATCATTAAAACTTGCATACGTCCTGTAATACTTGCAGTACTGTGTTAGCTTAGGGTGTTTATTTGCATCTAAAATTATATCATCTTTTTATCACACCTTAGGCCACACCATCTCAGCTATTGCAAATTTCTGGTGGAGTTTGGGAAAACGAAATAGGATACACTGGCTGGCATGGGAAAAACTGGCAGTCGGGAAACTACTCGGTGGTATCGGATTTAGAGATCTCAAACGTATGAACACAACATTACTAGGAGCACAAGTATGGAGGATTATGAACAACCCAGGAACGCTGGCATCAAGACTTCTAAAAGGTATTTACTTTCCCAAATCCGATTTTATGACAGTTAAACTGAGACAAAGCAGAACCTGGAGTTGGGCGATTATCACTGAAGGACGGGATTTTATTAAGCAACACGGGATATACCAAATAGGGAATGGGAAAACGACAAACATATGGACAGACAAGTGGATCGATTCTAATTGGAAACTAGAAAAACCAGAAGGTTGCAACCTACGCACGGTCAATGAATTATGGAAACTAGAGAAATCTGAATGGAATACAGAAGCGTTGGATAACATCTTTCCGCAGCCTTTAATACCAGAAATTATGAAGATTCAGATACTAAATCTAGATCAAGAAGATAGATATATTTGACCTCATTCAAAGGATGGAAAGTATACAACCAAGACAGGATACAAGGTTCTAACGGACAAGGAGGTCCTGAACGAACCCCAAACGACGTCGGCCACGGAAAGTATAAACTTGTGGAAAACAATTTGGAACGCTAACGTCCCAAAGAAAATCGGGATATTCATTCGGAAAGCGTGTAACAACTCGATCCTAATGACAGATCATCTATATAATAGGAATTGTGCAGACTCACCACTTTGGCCTTGGTGCGAGACGGAAAACGAAACTACCGAGCATATCCTTTTACATTGCACAGTCAACAAAACAATCTGGGCGGCATCAACACTCCAGATATGCATACAGCAAGACGACACAAGAAATTTAGGAAATTGGATCTTGGGGGTTATTGACTCATACACATCAAGAGGCTGGGACAAGAAGAAGGTCACACACTATATCCTCTTACTTTTGTGGAATATTTAGAAAGCAAAGATGAAAGCAATTCATGAGGATACTAAAATTGATATTGATCACATTATAAAAGCTACTCAAAATATTATGGGAGAACTACACGAAACAGATTGGGCAAGGCAAGAAGTACAACACCACGCAAAATGACCAACAACAACACTTACAAGAGACTATGATTCAAGATACGCAAGATATTATATTCATGTGTGATGCCTCTTTTAGTACTAAATGTGAACCAACAGGGATAGGGATTATATAAAAACATCAAAGGACTGGAGAATATAAAGAAACAAAAACAACGACAAGATGCAACACAACCTTAGAAGGCGAAGCGATAGCGGTTCTTGAAGCACTGCAACAAGGCACCGAATACCCGGTATGTACGAAGATTGTTTATTCAGATAACCTTGATCTAATACAAGGTATTAGACATGTGTCAGCGGCAAGATGGACTATTCAACCGATTATTTGCCAAATTATTCGATTGGTGAATCAATCTGGACCGTTACCCTTTCGACACATACCAAGAAGGGGGAACAGTCAGTCAGACCGTCTTGCAAAGCACGCTAGACACGGAGCCAACACAGTAGGGGAAACAAGTTTCGATCTCCAAGAAAGTCTTACAAAGATGGGAATTGGATGAATTAACAGAGAAGGAAGTTATTTCTCTAGTAAAAAAAATTCAAAATATTAATAATAGTAATCCAAAGAAAATATATTAATATAAATTCTACTAGATGTGTAATGAGATGAAACCATGCGTGTGTCTTTTCTTATTTTTTATATAAATAATAATTAAGGGTAGAATAGTAAAAGATGTAAAAGTAGAAAAGACAAAAGACATTTTCTTCATTCTCAGTGGTTAGTTTTGACACATGTAGCTTATTAATTGGCCAAACTATCCTATCTTTATATTATAATATTCATTAATGTATGGAAGAATTTTCTGTTGGGGTATTACCCATGAAGAAAAATGAAAAGAAAAAAAGCATGCTTCTTTTATGTCGTTAATGTTACTCACACAAAAATAATGTCCACTTTACTTTTCACACAAATTAAGAAACCTAATCATTACATACACCATTTACAAATTTATCCTTCATAAAGTGTCTTGATATTTTAAATATGCATTGGAAATGTAAATTTTATTTTTTTAATAAGGGTAATAGTGGAAAAAGTTGGAGAAAAGTGTCTTGATATTATAAGTGGACAATAATTTTGGGACACTATTTTTAGTAATGTGGACATTAATTTTGGAACGGATGGAGTACTCATTATGATGTACGAAAAAAAATGCTTTCTAAGATTAAAAAAACATGTGCCATTTATGTAATTGGCCGTAAAAACAAAATCAGAAGGAAAATATCTTTCTTTTATTAATTAATTCATTTTTCTTTATATTTGGAATACAATTTTTATTTATTGATATGAATAAAATAATAAATCTTACAATTTCTTTTACATAATTAAAAGTGTATATATCAAATGAATAGGATATATATACTATTTGTATATGTAAATTTTATATTTATATCTTTTGAATAACCTAACCATACAAAATAGAAGGAAAAAAATATACACAAAATGTATATATATTATTCGGATATATCCTTTGATATAACATTACCTATGGGGAAGATAAGACGTATACACAAGTTAAATACATATTTTATGTATATCCGTTGATATATCATATTTTTGGTATAACTTTATGTATTTTACGCGAACGCAACAAAAGAAACGAAATATAGGGAAATCAAAGATATATTTTATGTGCATATATCGCTTAACCTATCAATTAATTCGGTTGTCATTCGCATAACCTAAGAAATAAAATATATTTCAATGATCTTCAATCTTCTAAAGAAAATGTTAATACCATATCTAGTACATCTAACCTAATAGAAAGGACTGGATAAACTTATATTGTTGTTCTGAAATTTACATTTATCCAAAATTCAAATAATATTCTATAAGAAAAAATATATAATGTGAATTATAAACCAAAATTACAATTCCTAGAAACATTGAATTTAATAAGTGATATTTTAACTCTGGTATAATAGATCTACTTATATTTGAAAAAAATATCAATATATGATATATTATGCCAACATTGTCATATGTATATTTGGTGATTTAATTATACTAGAATATTCACAATTATAAAATATTAAAGATCGAGACTATCAAGTGAATATTAGCATATTGACTAAGCCTAAATAAAGATTTTTATCCTAAATAATCTTGATATTAAATCGTCTTTTTTTTCAAGACGAATTCAAAAGGATATATACAAGTCTAGAAAAGTTATTTATTGAATGGTATATTGTCGAATCGCTACGACTAATTCTTATAGTAAATACCCTTATTGGAAAAGACCAAAAATTATATCCATCACGATATATTGATTGTGCAATTTCTATTACAATTGCTCCACCACCGTGTACAAAGATGAATTCTGAGAACATGATATATATGACATTCTCAAGAATAAGGGAAGTAACAAAAATATAACTGAAATAAAAAAATACACCATTTATATTGACCCTCGTATACTCATTTAAATGATTAAAATATTGTAAAGGTGTAGTGACTTACTCACAATAACCAGTTATCAGTGCTTCTATTTAAATTTATGTCTCAAAAGAGCTATCTTATGAAATTAGACTATTGTACGCCGAAAGCGCAATAGATCTATTCGGTTCCAAAGATAGCTTAAAGGAGCAACAACATGAGCAAGTTGTTAGTTATGAGACTTTTGACATCTTATAAATGTCAAAGTAGTGTATATAACTGAGAATTAAAATACTCCTAATGAGTATCAGGTACCTAATTGTATATTGAGATTTCAATCAGTTATTTTACTACTTTAAATTATTGAAACCTAACTAAAAAATTGATCATGATCGAATATTTATATATACGCGTAATAACTATTAATATATGAATGAAATCGAGAATTTTTTTAATTAAAATGTCTAAATAAACTGTCTGGCCATTAGTAGAAAGACATAAATAAAGCAAATAATTTTTGTAATTCACTTATACGACATGGAATTTTCATAATTGTGAAACGAATGTGCTACAAGGGGGAGTCTCTTTAAAAGATAGTATGTTGTAGCACGCATAATTTATTTATTAAAGAGATATAGTCTCCGGTGGTGGATGCACTTTAATTTGCTAATATTTTTTTATGAAAGACTTGATATAAGTCTTATGTCGAGCACTTTAAATCATTATATATGAATGAAGCGTCGATTGAATTTATGTCGTATTATTTATTATTTCTATTAAATGTCTCAAGTTATACACCACTATGTTATACTTACATCAGGGGGATACATTTACTCAATGCACTCTTTTTGCCCTAACATAGGGTTTTTTCCCATTAGGTTTTCCTTGTAAGGTTTTTAATGAGGCGTGTTTATAAGCGTATTGAATAATATTGTACTCTTTTTCTTTTACTAAGATTTTGTCCCACTGGGTTTTTCTTAAAAATGTTTTAATGAGGCATTGATGTCTCCCCATTTGTCATGAATTAATATTAGTTGGAGACATCATTTTTAGTGTTTTAAGAAGTCTTTGAGTCGATTTTCCCATGAAATATTGCACTTTCCTATTTCTTTTCTTGATTTAATGAATTATTGTTTTTAGAGCATATTGGATTTAATTATTTATTTAGTGTGAAACTTTAAAGATATATATGGAGATTAATTAGATGCCAAGCCAATTCTAAGAGATAAAGGAAAGAAGATATACATGGAAAATGGAGAAAAGAAAGGAAAAGCTAAAATATGGAAAGATAAAGTTGCCAAATAAATATGAATTCCAGCACACACGACCACAAAAGGGCTTATATCTCAAGATTGGTTAGGAATTTGGAAGAATGGTCAAGAGAAAAGTTAAAGAGCATTCCGAGACGATCAGTTTCGACTATTAAAACGCGTCAAACACATAAGTATTGAAGTAGTTATGACAAAAAAAAAACGTGGCTGATTGTTACCTTTTCTAAATTTTAGGGTTACGAATTTAATTTGGGCTACAAGTCCATTACTTGTCTTCCAATCCAAGAAAACGTGTTAGGGCTTCCAAGACACATACACCCTTAAATCATTGTAAACTTGTCCTTGCTCAGTGCCAAGTATAGGCATAGTCTTTGCTTGTATTTTCTCATTTTTAAATAGTAGCTTAGTCCTTTAATTTAATATTCATCCTTAGTATCAAGCTATTCATCCAAGGAGCAAGCTGACCAGTAGAGGAAGACAAGAAGCACGAAGTTGGAGACTGACAAACTCCTCTTCTACATCTCGCTGGTGGGGCCTAGGGTGTGATAAAATAAGATATAATTAACGTGCAAATAACACCCTAAACTACACAATTCTGCAAGTATACAGATCGTATGCAAGTTTTAGTTAAAAGATTAAGATTCGTTCCGCAGAGACTATAGAGGTTAGGAGAATCTTATGCAAATACCAAGTGCAATTAAAGTAAAGATAGAACAACTAAATGCAATTAAAAGTAAAGATAAATAAAGATGGATTTGATTTTCTAATTATCTAAATTAAAACTAAGAATTTAAAAGACAGAAAATAAATACGAAGAGAAGTGATATGAGAATATAGCTTAAGTTATTAGCATGTAATCCCCACTAGTTTTGCCGTTCTAAACATGTAAGGGTGAATTATGTAGTATTTCCCTAATCGGTCCCAATTCGCTATCGGTAGTTTAAAATAGGATTTACCTGTGTCAATAAGGCTTCCTAAGCCAACTTTTCCTGTAATTGGCCAATAGTCACACGGACTAAACCATAGTGATTATCTAGCTAGGTTGGGTTGTCAGATCAGACCTAATACTAGACGTTATGTGCTAAACATGCAATTAAACACCGTTGTCAATGGTGACCTAATTACTAGATGGTAATTCTAATGGCTGCAGTCCACAAGAACACTAAATATAAATCCAAACACATAAACAGAGAATAAAAACTATAATTCTATTTAAAACATTAAATTCCCAAATTAGATAGATGTCAATCAAAACTAGGGTTCATACATATATGCTAAAACTCAAGCTAAAGAAAATTAGTTCATAAAAGAAAAGAAAGAAATTACAAATCTAAAGGTAGAAGAAGACATTGTTGATGACAGCTCCTTCCAGATTTCTCTCTTGTGTTCTAAGCTTCCTCTTGGTTTAAGGTTTTACCAAGGATGATTTAAGAGTGTTAAGAGGCTGTATTTATAGTGTATAGGTTGACCTAAATCATTTCTTTAGAGATAAGCTGAGTAATAGACTCCTAGCCCAGCTCAAATTCGTAAGGAAATAAAGATAAACACTGCTGGACCGTTTTGAGCGTATCTTCTTCGTTATTGGTCGGATTGAGCTCCATAAGATACCAAAAGAATCGCAACAGAATTATCTTGACCCTAAAGAAGAAAATTACCAAAATCGGCCTATTTATTAGGTAAAAAGGCACATCTTTAGACGTGTATGCAGAATCCCAGATTTAGGCAGTTTTTCCTTTTCCATCTTTTTAGCTTTTGTTTCCTTATCTCCAATTTCCATGCAAATCTCTTTCCATAAGTTGTTGACTTTGACTTGGACTCTAATTAATCTCCATAATTATCTTTAAAGCTTCACACTAAATAAACAATTAAATCCAATATGCTCTAAAAATATTATTTTACTAAATCAAGACCCAAAATAGGAAAGTGCACTAAATTAAGCTAAAATCAACCTATAAACTAATAAATAAGCCTAAAATGATGTCTCAGAAGTATATTTTATTATCACAAATGAGGAGACATCAAGACCCCCAACTCAAAGTTGTATCGTCCCGTTACAATAAAAGTAAAGAACAGTAGGGTAGTCAAAATTAAACAAGAAGAAGTCGGAGGAGAACAAGAACAAAATATAATGAATGATCCTAGAGCATAAAATCCAAAAAATCTCATGTAATAATGCTCAAGAAATAATTCACAAGTATGTGTAATATACACATAATCAACAATCCATAAATTCAAGTGAAGATTAATTTCGCAATGCCAGAAGGAGAGGATGATAACTTAGTTCAGGTTAATGGCTATAGGTTGTTCATATGTCCCAAATACAGAATCCAATGGTCCACTTACCTACTACCTAATAGCTCAATTGTTTTTCCATCTAGTAGTTAGAAATCCTAAGGTCTTGGTTATAGCTTGGCTTAAGGACGAGTGTGGTATATTTGGATAATGAAAAGTGAGCTTTTGGCTCTCTCCTCACTAGCCATCAACGAATCGCCCTAGAGCTTGAGTTTTCACTCGAAGATGTTCTCACTCAACCCAATTTATTGATGCTTTAATGTGCATCCCCAATAATCCCAATTAAAACCTTTGATGATATAAAATCCACTTTGTCGGTCCGAATATATATTCTCTTTTCACATCAATTTTTCTTTTGTATAGTTATGATTCTCTTTTTGATGTTGAGATATCATACTATTTTTTCTCATATATATATTCTTTCTTTTTATGCCCTTGTTGGCAAAATTAGCTCGTAGCTTCTTTTTCATTCACTATTACCCCGGCAAAGGGTTACAATAATAACAATTTCATCATCAATAAAATCACAAAGATAATTCCCAATTCCCAAAGTTCCCTAATGATGAAACCCACCACCCCAAACTCAAACTCTAAAACGAGTTGTCTCAGGTTTTGCGATTCGAGTGCGGGTCATATAGATAAGTCCTAAAAACTAAGGTAAGGATTATAATGTGTTTCAATAAAGGATTTAGAAAGGCTCAGAGGGGCTAAGACGGATAAATAACAATAATATCAAACAAACGGGTGAGAAAGTCTAAAGGCTTCAAGTGTTTTATCATGAAAGAACTGCCTTAGTCATTTTTCTAACTACCAGATTTCGTTACGTTTTCATTATTAGTTCATAGACAAGTGGGTTTTCAACTAATTTTAAACCTCACGTTCTACACACCAAATAACTATTCCTAAGTTTCAACGTGAATTCTTAGCATTGCTCATTAACTTTTCTATCCTTTATTTCCTGTTTTCATACATGGATGCTAAATTTTAAATTTTATGCAAAAAACGAAAAGAAGATGAGGACAACGATTCCCCACCCCCAACTCAAAAGTGAGCCGTGTCCCCACGACTCGAAAAAAAACTCAAGAATGGGATAAAATTTAAAATAAAACTAACTAAACTACCTAATGCATACAAGCTATTAAGAAAAATTAGAATGACCTACCTGGCTGGCCATAGAGATCCATCATATCATCCTCCTCATCGGAAGCGGAGGGATCGGTATAACTATCAACATCCCTTACCATGGTTAAATCTTCTACTTGTGACTCCAACTGTATGACTTCTATCCAAAGATCTTTGTTATCTTCACGTAATCTTTCAACTTTGTTCTGTAACTTGAGAGCCCAAGGAGGAAGATCATAAACAATTTCAGAGGAAGAGGAAGAAGAACCTTGGTCTTGGATTTTTATTTTCTTCAAAGGCCTCCTTGATGGTATGGACATTCTAGCAGTTAATTTCTTCTTTGGTAGTGGTTGTGCTGGTGCCTTTTCTTTTGAATCTTCAGTAACCTCATCAAGATTAATGGGTTTTTCAATGGTGGCCCCAGGCAATTTCTTATTCTTCCCAAGGATTGAGCACTTTCTCTTGTATTCCATAGCTTCAGATTGTTAGTCATGCTTGATTCACCCACAACTCAAGTTATACCAAGGATGGATTAAAAGTTTAAGGAAAATTTGGTGTAGCTTGATGTTGTTGCTTGGAATTGATGAAAGAGAAAGGTTATTTGATGAATCTTGGAAGAACTTTTTAAAGCTTGATGAATTTGATGGTGTTTTGATGGTGTAGTGTGATGAATTTGATGAAGAATTTGTGTTTATGGAAGATGTAGGAGAGGATTTGATGAGTTGTTGTGTTAATTGTGAAGGTTTGCACAAGCTTTAAGATGTATATATAGGGTTTGGGTCTGAAAAATTCGTGTGGGAGAGGCTAGGGTTTATCTTGTAAGGTAAGAAGTTGATTAGGAAACAAATTCCTTCACAAACCGCCTCTCTGCGGTGCACGGACCAAACCTGCGGTGTACCGGACTCATCAGCTCTTCAAATTTATGTCCACTGGATAATACCCGAGCTAGCACCCCGTGGCACGTGTTTTGTGCCTGCGGTGCAGGGGGGTAGTCCGCGGATGCTCCGTCAAAAAACCCGTGTTACCCGACCCCGTGGCACGTGTTTTGGGCGTGCGGACCAGGGGTACGGTGTACCGCGCCTATCAGTCAAATTTTTCCTCCTTTCTGGATGAAACCCGTGGTACCCGACCCGTGGTACGGGTTTTCTGGGCACGGTGAATCCCTGCGGACCATGGGGTAGTCCGCGTCAGGTCTTGAATTCCTCCAGATTTTTCCTTCTGACCCCAAACTCGTTTCCTGCACAATAACACACTACCTTTCTCTCCTATTAGCTTGTAAACACAATTAAAAATATATACTAACTTAAAATTATACACTACAAAGCAAAAACAACTAATCTAAAAAGCAATTTAAACAAGGGGTGTCTCCCAAGAGCACTTTTGTTTAACGTCTTTGAGTTAGACGTGTACCTCAGGCTAAGCGCATTCAACGAGATGGATTGTATCCTCTCGCCCAAAGTCTTCACTATCATGGTATCTCTTCAAACGCTGGCCATTCACCATGAATGTCCGTTGCTCGGTTGGATTTTCAATTTCAATCGCTCCATGATGTGTGACTTTAGTAACAATGTAAGGTCCTCCCCAACGGGATTTAAGCTTTCCTGGGTAGTTCGAAAATCGAGAGTTGTATAATAAAACTTTTTGTCCTATCTCGAAATGCTTTGGACAGAGTCGTTTATCATGCCATCGCTTTGTTTTCTCCTTGTAGAGACGTGAATTTTCATAGGCAAGATAATGAAACTCCTCCAACTCGTTCAACTAAAATTAATTTGATTGAGAATGACGAAATTTCCACCCCTTTCCCTTGATTCCCACGAACTTTTCAGCTCGATTCTTCATAAGTATGGATGGTTCCATCCAAGATTTCGTGGGAAGGGGCTCTTCTGGTGGTAACTTGATAGCATAACACCCCTCTGGTGATCCACTCATATCCCCGGTTTATATACTTCGTTTGTCCGAAAGAATGTCCTTCATGAATTTTAGATATTTCGGCATTCTTTTGATAGCTTCAACAAATTTTAATCTCAACCTTGCTCACCATGTCATCGAACTTCTTGAATTCCAGGTCATTGTCCTTCTTTCTGACACGTGAAGGGTATGGTGGTGGAGGGCGTGTATTAAGTTCCACTGATTTTCTTGTCTTTTCAGGTGTCTCGGCTTGGACACTCTTTGGTTTAACTACCTCCTCAACTGTATCTTTGATTGTTTCTTCCCCCCTCTGTTCTGGAATAGGGATTGGTTCTGTTTCTGGTCTTGGGGGAGGTAGTTGTTTTCTACTTCGCAATTCAACTGCATGGCAAGAATCATCTCTAGGAGCAATAGTATCACTTGGGAGTTGCCCTTTTGGGCGATTTTGTAATGAACTCGCCAGATGTGATATAGTATGCTCTAGTTGCTTGATAATCTTATCCTGGGTTTGAACTTTCTGTTGGCTCTGATTCATTTTCTCAGCTGCTTGCATTAATTTAGCCATACTCGATTTCAAGTTTTGGATTTGATCTTGTTTTGCCAGTTGCATTGATTGTTTCGGTGGATCTTTCTTTGGTTCTTGACAAGTTCTCTAAAAAATGGGTGCCTTTTTCTGAATAGGTTGTGGTGGATTATAAGGTTGAAGTTGGGGTTGATGATAAGTTTCTTGCTTTTTGACCCAACTCTTTTGCTGTGGAGGTTGTTGATAATTGGTGTAGCTTTCTTGAGGATAAGTATAACTATTAGAATAATAGTTATCTTGAGGATACTGAACGGAAGCTACTGCTGGATTATTCATACATCCTTCCCACACGTGATTTCTTGATCCACAACCAGGTCACGAAGGAATTGTGCGTACCGTATTCACATGAGCAATTGTTCGGGCTTGTTCTTGTAGTTCTTCAAGTTGTTTAGCCAATTCTTTAAGTTTCAGAGATTCTGAATTGTTTTCTTTTTCCGCTCTCTTTGGCCAACTTCTCTCGTTCTCAAGAATTCTTTCCATCCCCAACTCAGCTTCTTCAGGATCTAGCAACACAAAACCTGCGTTTCCTAACGAATCTGCTTTCTCTCTTGATTTATCATTAAGGCCTCCATAAAACAAGGTTAAATAATATTCCGGCGAGGATCTATGATAAGGGCATCTCGCCTTCTTCTCTGTAAATTGTAACCATGCTTCACCCAAACTCTCCTCCTCTTTCTGTATAAATTGTTCAAGCTCCAACATATCTTTTAAACGTCTACTAACCGGATAGAAACGGTCTAGGAATCTTGTTTGGAGCTTGTCCCAATCTGGAATAACATGAGGGTATTGGGCATCATACCAATCGCTTGCACATCCGGTCAAGAAGAGCTGGAACATCAGGTAATATACTTGCTCCCTAGTAACTCCTCTTACGATATAAGCGTCACAGATCTGCATGAATTTCTGAATATATCGGATTGGATCTTGATGTGCAACTCCGCTGAATAATCCATGAGATGCAAACTGAGTTAGCATCCCAAGATCAGGTTTAAATTTTGCGGCTTGGATTTCTGGAGCGCGGATTCCTCGTGGCTCCACTCTATATTCGATGGGTAGCTCAAGTCTTCTTGGGTTCTCCATCTGTAACTAAATCTGAAAAACAAAAACTAAAAACAAAAGCGTAAAATAGAACTAACTGAAATTAAAAGCACAAGATATATGCACAAGGACTAACGATGTAGTCCCCGGCAGCGGCGCCAAAAACTTGGTGGGGCCTAGGGTGTGATAAAATAAGATATAATTAACGTGCAAATAACACCCTAAACTACACAGTTCTGCAAGTATACAGATCGTATGCAAGTTTTAGTTAAAAGATTAAGATTCATTCCGCAGAGACTACAGAGGTTAGGAGAATCTTATGCAAATACCAAGTGCAATTAAAGTAAAGATAGAACAACTAAACGCAATTAAAAGTAAAGATAAATAAAGATGGATTTGATTTTCTAATTATCTAAATTAAAACTAAGAATTAAAAAGACAGAAAATAAATACGAAGAGAAGTGATATGAGAATATAGCTTAAGTTATTAGCATGTAATCCCCACTAGTTTTGCCGTTCTAAATATGTAAGGGTGAATTATGTAGTATTTCCCTAATCGGTCCCAATTCGCTATCGGTAGTTTAAAATAGGATTTACTTGTGTCAATAAGGCTTCCTAAGCAAACTTTTCCTGTAATTGACCAATAGTCACACAGACTAAACAATAGAGATTATCTAGCTAGGTTGGGTTGTCAGATCAGACCTAATACTAGACGTTATGTGCTAAACATGCAATTAAACACCATTGTCAATGGTGACCTAATTACTAGATGGTAATTCTAATGGCTGCAGTCCACAAGAACACAGAATATAAATCCAAACACATAAACAGAGAATAAAAACTATAATTCTATTTAAAACATTAAATTCCCAAATTAGATAGATGTCGATCAAAACTAGGGTTCATACATATATGATAAAACTCAAGCTAAAGAAAATTAGTTCATAAAAGAAAAGAAAGAAATTACAAATCTAAAGGTAGAAGAAGACATTGTTGATGACAGCTCCTTCCAGACTTCTCTCTTGTGTTCTAAGCTTCCTCTTGGTTTAAGGTTTTACGAAGGATGATTTAAGAGTGTTAAGAGGCTGTATTTATAGTGTATAGGTTGACCTAAATCATTTCTTTAGAGATAAGCTGAGTAATAGACTCCTAGCCCAACTCAAATTCGTAAGGAAATAAAGATAAACACTGCTGGACCGTTTTGAGCGTATCTTCTTCTTTATTGGTTGGATTGAGCTCCATAAGATACCAAAAGATTCGCAACAGAATTATCTTGACCCTAAAGAAGGAAATTACCAAAATCGGCCTATTTCTTAGGTAAAAAAGCACATCTTTAGACGTGTATGCAGAATCCCAGATTTAGGCAATTTTTCCTTTCCCATCTTTTTAGCTTTTGTTTCCTTATCTCCAATTTCCATGCAAATCTGTTTCCATAAGTTGTTGTCTTTGACTTGGACTCTAATTAATCTCCATAATTATCTTTAAAGCTTCACACTAAATAAAAAATTAAACCCAATATGCTCTAAAAATATTATGTTACTAAATCAAGACCCAAAATAGGAAAGTGCACTAAATTAAGCTAAAATCAACCTATAAACTAATAAATAAGCCTAAAATGATGTCTTAGAAGTATATTTTATTATCACAAATGAGGAGACATCACTCGCCTTCTCTATATTTAGGGTAATTAGCTATAGATTTGTGGCTTCACCATATTTCTAAGCTTTTATTCTGTAAGTTTTACTTTTAATTGTTGGGTTATTATTTTGTCTTAAATTCATTAATACTATTTGTTATTTAAATTGATTTGAGCTTGGCGTATATTGTTATTATGTGTTTTGACTTATTGTTACAGCCCTAGATTTGGCCAATCTTAGGACTATTTAGTTATTGACAAAACCACATAATCGTCTAGTAGTGACCCCACCTAGATAGCCATAAAGGTTTGATTTAACCACCAATCATTACTCAAGGTTTCTTTACCCAAGTTCCTTGGTAGTGGAGTGGTTGCTCCTAATCCCACCCCGACGGAGGTTAGGTAGAATTTAGAATCCTGGTTAATATATAATGCTCCATGCGTGACAGATTAGAATAACAACTTAGTAATAGACTCATATTAGTAACCCTAATTTATTTGACTTACATTCATATTTATTTATTTGCATTATCTATTTTGTTGGCGTTAGATAATTAGTCATCTTATCTTATATTTTATTCTAAACATCTAAATTCATCTACGCTTATTTAATACAAGTAGATCTAATGGATTAAATCCATGCGAACGAACTTGACTTATCATTAAAACTTGCAAACGATCTGTAATACTTGCAGTGAGTTTCTCGTGGTAGACAAGGTTGTGTGTCCTTTATTATTATCTTATTTATCACACCTTTGCCCCCACCAAGTTTTTGGCGCTGCTACCGGGGATTTATCTTTAAGTTAAATCTATTTTGTGTTTATTTAGTGTAGAAGTTTTTATTTGTTTTCAGTATTACACGTTCTTTTTGTTTTTGTATTTCTCAGGGTTTTAGATGGCTAATCAACGGTTAGAGCTAGGTTTTCCTAGTCAATTTCGAGTGCAACCCATTGGGATTCGCATCCCAAGTATTCAAGCCGTTCGATTCAAGCCTTATCCTGACTTGATTAATCAATTCGCGAGCTATGGGAGATTAGTGGTGATACACATCAAGATTCGGTCCGATCTGTTCAAAAATTCATGCAATTCTGTGATGCCTACATTAATGAAGGTGTTACGCAAGAACAGATGTAATATTTAATGTTTCAATTTTTCTTGACCGGGAAAGCAAGTGATTGGTTAGATGATCAACCTCCCGAGCTAATAACAAATTGGGACCAGCTTCAAGAAACATTCCCTGATAAATTTTATCCTACAAGTATGCGAGTGAAGGAACTATTGGAGCTTATGAATTTCCTACAAGAAGCTGGAGAGAGTGTTGGCGAAGCATGGACGAGATTTCAAAAGAAGTTGTCAAGATGTCCAACATGGATACACTCCAAAATTACAATTATCCATGTTTTATTACGGACTCAATAGAGAGTCAAGGCTGAGAGTAGATGATATGGGCCGTGGTAGTTTTGTCTCTATGGATCCGAAAGAAGCAAAGAGTGGTATGGAAACAATCATTGAGACCGACATGAGTTGGCCACAAGAACAAACTCCTACCACTAACGAAGAAACAGAGGCAAGGTTTTCAAGCTTGCAAGATCAAATACAATAACTCACCATAGCAGTTAAGGAAAGCATCCAAATGCCACCTCAACAGTTATACCTGCAAGAACAAGCCTATGAAAACCAAGCTAATCATCCACTAGGCTGCAATGTGCACAATGGAAGTCAAGCTCCATCACATCCTCAAGAAGACATCACTGAGTTAAAAGAGACTATTAGTCAATTCATCAACTTCTCGAAGGATAATATGAGCAGACTTGAATCAAAGATCGATGCATCAGTAGTGCAAAGCCTGCAACAACAGAATCAAGATCTGAAACAACATAATTAACTTTTAGAGAAGAATGTAATGCGGCTCACTACAGTCATAGAACAAATGCAAAGTCAACTTTTGCAATTGACCCAAAATACAACTTCTAACATGAATAATATCTAATACGTTGACGAAAAGTTTAAGACTATTAGTCTTCAAGCTCAAAAGATGAAGGAAGCGCTACCATCTCCATCAAAAGGGGATGTCCTACCAAACACGTCAAAGGTAGATAGGATGAGCTTAGATGAGATAATTGTTGAAGATTGGGTTGAAGAGGTTGAACAAGGTGAGATTAAGAAGCCAAGAGTGGTTAATGAACCAAGAATTGAAGAGAGAAGTAGAGTAAGACAACCACCCCTACATTGCTATTATCCCGTAAAAGAGCAACAAGAGAAGTGTATGGAGGCGTTAAAACAAGTGAAAACCGTCCCTTTACTCAAAGCCATGAAAGGAAGGAGAAACTATGAAAATTCTTTATGGAGGCACTCTCCAATAAGGAAAGGTTCACAAGATCCAAGTCTTTGGCAATCAATAAAGGCATATCAGCACGAGTTCAAAGAAGATTACCACCGAAGCGTAAAGATCCTGGAGATTTTAACCTCCTAATCAAAATAGGTGGTCTATTTTATGGAAAAGCCATGTGTGATTTAGGGGAAAGTGTGAATATCATGCCCAAAAGTGTATTCGAGAAGATTGGTATTAGTGATGCGAAACCGACATTCGTAATCTTACAACTTGCAGATCAATCAACAACAAAGCCGTGGGGAGTAATTGAGGACGTGCTCATCCAACTAGGTAACCTTGTTATTCCCACATACTTCATTATTCTTGATTATAAAGCAGATAAGAACGTCCCATTCATTCTTGGGCGTCCATTCCTAGCCACCGGCGACACCATAGTGAATGTGAATGAAGGAACCGTGACTCTTAGTATTGAAGATGATTCTGAAAATTCTATGTTTCGGGAAAGAAGAAGAAAAATAAGTCAGAAGAACTATATCCAATCAGAGTTGTAACCAAGAAGCCAGAACATCTATGGATTTGTTCTATGAACCGTGACTCTTACATTTGTTCCATGCATTTAAAATTTCTTGTCTTTTGGTGTATATTTATGACAATTAACAATTATCTCAAGGGTGTGTCTATATAAATATCCCTTTTGGTTTCCAACCCAATAAATATTTTTACACAAACATCTATGGATGGTGAATTACAACAAACTAGTGGTAAAAATTTCTTGGTTCCTTATTCTCCTACGAAGGAAAAAAAGTTTTAGTCCACTTTTTTTTATTCCTATAGGTTCCCTAATATGTAGGGATGGAAGTGTCAAAAAATAACATTACCATATCCACATTTATTAAGAAAAATTGTAACCAAATCTGCATCCATTAACCATCAGATTTTAGAATTGTTTAGCAAATCTACATCCACGACATATGTGATATATCTACAGTTAATCCATATTCGCAATCATTTGATAATTTTATAATGTAATAACCTAAAAAAATATTTGAAATATATAAACAAATTAACCAATCCTGAAAAAAGTGAAATCAATAAAATATAAATCTAACTAATTGGTGGGGGGATAAGGTGTAATAAATAAATGATAATAAAAGAACAAACACCTAACACTACCACGAGAAAATCACTGCAAGTACACAGATCGTTTGCAAGTTATGGTTAATAAATAAACTTCGTTCGCAGTGATTTAGTTTGTTAGCTCGAGTTGTATTCAGATAAGAAGTGTAAAAGAGATTACTTGCTTAAACTAAAGACAAAATAAAAGACAAATAATTGTTTGTTTTTATGCATTTAAGAATTAAACTACTAATGCAAATAAATAACTACATAATGGAGATGATAAATATAGTTTAGGTCTTCTAGTATGCACCTATCTTTCTAAATTAATATTCTATCTATAAGAGTGAATTGAGCATCTATAAGTAGTCAGGATTCTACGATCCTTCTAACTCCCTCCAGGGTAGCTTAGAAGGCAACCTCAACACTACCAAGGGACTTCGGTAAGGGGACCTTGCCCAGAGATTGGTGATGACATATAACTCTATTGACTATCTAGTTAGGCAAGCCCGTCAAGATCATTACTGCACACTAGACGCTTATGTGGTGTTGTCTATAATTGAATCCCCTGCCAGGGTGACAATCCAACTACTAAGGACAATCCTAATATTGACCAGATGTAGGGCTGGAGTAAGTCAAACACAATGTACAAGTATATAATTAAATCTCAAAATAATTAATTGTCAATTTACTAAATAACATAGAATAATAAAATAGTATTCACCACTATGGAAAAATTAGTTCATATCTAAAGAAATTAAACTAAAGAGACTAGAAACATAGTTAAGCTAACGAATCTAATACAAATTACCCTAATGGTAGAATGAAAGGATGGAGAAGAGAAGTTTGTGACTCTCCAGCTTCTTGTCTTCCTCTACAATTCAACAATTCAACAATTCAACTTGATTCCAGTTGCCACGCGAGTGAAATTCAAATACTTTCTCGGTATAAAAGGGATCCTTCAAATTCCTTGTCAATTTTATGCACCATTGAAAATACTACACGTCTTTACAGTTGGACAACAATTTTTGGCAGCTTTTGTTCTTTTCAAAATCAACTTTCTTTCATTTTCACTCTTGATATTGTCTTGGATCTTCATTCCCCAACTACTTAACATTTATGTGGCATTTAATATAATCATTGCACCTAATATCTTCACATTTAACACACAATAAATAGAGAAACTAACAATAAATAGGGAAACCCCCTCAGCTAAGCGCGTGATACTCTTAAAATGTTGTCTCTAATATAGATTATTATATCAAAAATATGAATACATCAAGACCCCAAACTCAAAGTTGCGTCGTCCTGACACAATAAGAAATAAGAACATAGGGAAATTGGTGGTCCTTTGTGTGTTCTAAAAATAAATGCAAATGCTAATCGAACCACAACCGCAAGTGTACGGTTGTCCCAAGTAGTATGTATGATAATACAGATTCGTTCCAAGGACGGATGGTTGATCACAATGTTTAGCAAGTAGTGATTGATGCACTTATGAAAGTAAAAGATAATAAAATGTTTGTCTGGTTTTGTTTATTAAAACTACTAAATGAAAGACAAATTATAAATGCACGTAAAAGCTAAGACGCAAGTAAAACAAGTGAAAACGCAATATGAGATGTAGTACTTGAGAACGCAAGGATCCTCCTAATCTTATTTCCTAACTTATGCTGTTTAAGGGCTAAATCGGTCAATTACAATGGTCGGGATTCTAAATTCCTTATACCCCCGTCAGGTTGGACTATAAGGCAATCCTAGAGTGTCACTAGTCCCGTCAGGGTAAATATGATCCACCGTTGGATGATTAAGTGTTTTACCTCATTGGCCCTAGAATTAGCTAAGTTCGTCAGAATCAATAGCTTTTATCCTAGATTGAATAATTAATTCTATACCTAAACCCTCCGTCAGGATGATCCACACGCCACTTATGTGGAATAGCTTAGATACTAATACCTAATCTTAGTTCGCGACTCTAAAATCAGTAAATAATCACAATTTATCGAAAAGAGTAATAAACCCAATCTAATTTAATTTAACATAAACCCAAATTCAACATTCGTTATTTCATAAAATTAAGATTCACCCATTGTTTGTTCTCAAGCACTATTAAAAGCTTAGCTCATATTAAAATTAAAAACTAAATTAAAAGAAAGGGAATTCATATTGTTTACAAAATTAAAATATAAAAAGAACCTAATTTCCGGAATTGGAATGACTACGAACGGAGCTATAGACCCACTCCAGCTCTTGTAGCTTCTTCTTCTTCCTTCTGTTGCTTCTCTCTGGTGTTTTAATCTTGTGGAATGTGAATTGTGTGAAAAATAGAAGTCCAGACCTCCTTTTATAAGCATAAATTCGTTCTAGGGCTTGGACCAGAAAATAGAATATTAATTAAATGTCCAAGCCCACTTTCTAAGCCCAAAATCCCGTAACTGCTGATACACCTTCACTAAAACGGCTTTTCCCGATGCGTTATGACTCCGATTGACCTCATTCCAGATGCTAAAGTTCCGTAACTCGATAAGGAATGTTTTCTCTTCAAAGGTCAGCGGCTAAATCATCGCTTAAGCACCTCGAAATCAGCAATCTATGGCCTGGAAAATGGATTTTCAGCTCTAAAAATAATATCTTCGGGATTTATCTTCAAGTCTTGACTCTAATTCACGATCTTTGACTTTCTCTTCGGATTCCTCTCCTAGCTAACATCTAAAACCTGTAAACTTTACACTAAAAATACCAATATTACGCGCAAAAGTTTAATAAATTAAAAATGCTAGAAATAAAAAGGAAATTCCGGATTATTGAATATTTAGTACAAAAGTCTATCAAATTAATTAAATAAACACCAAAAATGATGTCTCCCAAGGGTCGAAATTAAGAACAATTAGGGAGACATCAGAAATCTCTAAAATATATTGGCTAAGTCAAGTTAAGCATAAAGAAAAGAAGATAGAAGAGTGTGAGTAATAATCCCAAAGCAACTACTTAGCAAGTTTCATGTAACAATATCTACAAACTAAATAAAATATATACACTTATTATACAAAAAGTCAACACGTTTAAATTCAAGATCATATTAGCTTTGCAATGCACGAAGGACAGGTCTTTCACTTAGTTTGATATGGAAGCTACATAGTGTTCATCGATCCTCCCTTAGTATCCAATGATCCATCTAACTACTCTCTATTGGTTCAATTGCTTCTAGATCACATAGTTAATGTTAGTCTTAGGGAGGGTATGATCATATATTTGGATAATGTAGAGTGAGCTTTTGTCTTTCTCCTCACTATAGCCATCAACGAATCTCCCTCGAGCTTGAGTTACTCTCATAAGATGTTCTCACTCAACCCAGATTTTGATGCACTAATTTAACATCCTTAATAACCCAATATAAAGCATCGAGATGATCACATGAACATTCCACTTTGCTGGTCCAATTCATATAATCCTTTCCAATTTTTTTTTCTTTTGTAAGTTGGATATGACAGTCTTTTTGATGTGAGATGTCATTCTACTTTTTTCTCAACATATTTCTTTCTTTTACCCCGAAAAAGGGTTACAATATAAACAAATGAATCATTATCAAATAGAGAACAAATACATAAGATCTAGAATACGCAACCCAATAATGTTTCCCATAATTTGAACCCATCGCCCCAAACTCAGGCTCTAAAACGTCTGTCTAAGCATCGCGATTCAAGTGCGGGTCATATGAAAAAGTCCTATAATCTAAAGGGTATGGTTTATAATATGGATAATAAAAGGCTTTAGAAAGGCTAGAAGGGGCTGAGAAGGATAATAATTTAATAATATTTGGACAACAAGCTAAAAGGCAAAAGTGGATTATCAAAGAACAACCTTAATCACTTTCTAAACTATGAAATTTCGTGACTTTCTCACCTCGAACACGTTCATTAAATGGGTTTATCAACTAACTCGGATATCACGGCCTACACATCCCTCAAGGAACCATAAGATCAAACTTACTTCTACCGCATTACTTACTAATCATTTCTTTAATATAATGTGTGTTTTCATGTTCAAACTCAAAGCATACAAAATAGCCAGTTTGTAAACAAATTACCTACTATCATGAACTCACTAAGTTACGATTTTAAGCAATTAAACACAATCTACATCTAATTCAATCTACCAATTTTTTTAAATTTCTTCTAAAAAACAATAAATCACAAAAAATGGAGATGAGGGACAACGAATCCCCACACCCCAACTAAAAAATGATCAGTGTCCCCCCGACACGAAACCGACTCGATAAAGAAATTAAAAACTAACACAAATATTGAAAATACAAAAATGTTAGGGAAGATAGGGAACATACTCTCGAGGCTATTGCCTCGCATGATCGATTCCCAAGATAGGGTGCAGTGGATCTTTCACGATATCGTGCTTAATTTGCTCCAAGAATGTCATGATGTGCACTTGATGAACTTTTATTTGTGCCACATCATTGAATTAGAAAGTTTGAGCTGCTTCTACTTGATTTAATCGCTTATCTACCCTTTCTCGCCATGCATTATCCTCTTATTTTGAACTTGACTCTTTTACTCGAGATGTCTCTACTTTTTGGGGAGTCTTTGCAACTTCTCCTCTCAAAATTGTCTAGATACATGAGTTATCGATATTGCTACTTAAGTTAATGGTATGTCCTTGGGTGTTATAAAATAATGAAATAAAGATAAGGACTCACACACCGCAAGTGTATTGTTGTCCAAGTAATAAACCGATAAATCAGATTTGTTCTCAAAGATTGGACTGGTATAACCCAAGTGTTCAATAGATAAGTAGTCGTAATTGTAAGTACGGAAAATAAAATATAAAGTTTGTTTGGTTTTTGTTTTAAGGACTAAGATGCAAAAATAAATTAAAGACTAAATTAATTAAACCGAAATGAAATAATGCAAATAATTAAGCTAGACGCAAGAAGAGAACGGTACTTGAGTCTTGCAAGGGAATTCACCTAAATCAATGCAATTACTGTTTTGTTTAAGGGTAGAATTGTCATTTAATTATTAGTCGGGACTCTATAATCTCCTAACCCCCGTCAGGGTAGACTTAGAAGCTATCCTACGGTATTATAAACCCCGTCAGGGCGATTATACCTACTTTCGAATGTTGAAGATCTTTACCCAATTGGCTATAACATTAATCAAGTCCGTCAAGGTCAATGATTTATACCTTACGTCTATTACCTAGATCCGTAACTAAACCCCCAGTCAAGGTGATCATTACGCCACTATAATGAGTAACTTAATTACTAAAACTTATTTCTAATTGATCAAAAAAGAAATAATAAAAACACATAAAATAATATCTAGTAATAAATACCCAACTCATATTAAATCGTAAAATCCAAAATTCAAAAACAGAAATGAAATTACTAGGGCTTCAACACATTATTTGCGATTCTCAAGTACTTAATAATTTAGTCCATGTTCGAAAGAAAAACTAAAATTAAATAAATAAAAGACATTATCCTAAATTATAGAAATAGAATATGAAACCTAATTGAAGGGATGAAAAGAACTGTTGTTGGAGAAAAATGGATTATCCAACTCCTTCTCTTGGTTCCGCCTCTTGACGCTCTCTCTAAGGATGATTTAATTTGAAGAAAATATGAGAGGTGGTGAATAATGAGGTCTAAGAGGGCTTATACAGGTGGTGAAAACGGATTAGGTCTAATCTTGGGCTTAATTAAGTAATTAAAAGCCCAAGTCCAATTGGTAATTCCCGTAACTGGTGTACAACTGTTAGTAAAACAGCCATAACCTTTGCATATCCACTCCAAATCGACCCGTTCAAGTTGTTAAATCTCTGATGACCGTAAACTCAATTTTTCACCTACTTGAAAGATTACTTGCACAATATATAATGGTAGGTTCAAATAATTCATAATTCCTCCAATAAATAACTACAAATTCTTACTTCCCAATTAATTATAAGAAAACAAGAAAAGAGTCCTAGCTATTTTACCGAATTGGTCGTGGAATTTGTGAGGATTTGATACCTTGCAGTTGCAATCTCCAACCTTCAAAGTACAAAAGCTATTGATGAAATTTGGGTTTCTTGATATTGTTGATAGTGGCCAAGTAGTGAGCAAGGTGATTTATTTGAGATGGGTCATCAATATCTATGGTGTTGGAGAGGGTTAAAGGATATAATTTAAGCTTTGGTGAAGAAATAATTTGGATTAAAACTTGAATTTCTTGGTGTTTTTGGAGAGATTTGTGATTGATTATGTGTTGGGATGATGTTTAGAGAGATGGATTGGTGATATTTTGGTGTTTTGATGGTGGCATTTAGGTGTTTTTGGAGCTTGGGTTCGTCATTAATGGTGTTTCATGTGTGGGAGGCCAAAGGAAAGGGAAAAATAAGGATTTCTTAAGGCTTAGGTCATTTTTTCGCCCAAGGAAACTGGGCGCCCGATTTTGGAAACCGGGTACCCGATTTTGATTTTTTTAATACCTGGACGCAACTTTCTTGCGTCTGTCCTTACACACAAGTCAGAGAGTTGGATTTTGAAACCGGGGTCTTGACTTGTGAAAAACGGGTTGGGTATTCGCGCGCAATTTGCCTACTCGCTAGACGCAAAGTGTTGCGTATTCGCGCATAAATTTTTCATCTTATTTTTTAGATTTCTCCTTGCCTACACCTCGGATCCTTGCAAAATTTATACTCATTTTTATTGGAAAAATTGCGCTCACAATCCATTGGACTACTCATAATTTTCATTGGAATTACCAATTTTTACAAACTTCCGTTTTCCTCCATTTCGCACCAACGGGTTGCGTCGCTACCGCACATGTCAGAGTGTTTGAGCTGTTCATTAGAACTTTTTGACTTCACCGTTGAATAGAGCTAAAAAAAATACGCGGTTTAGGCTCAAGAAAACGTTAATTTCGACCTCTGAGCGTTAAGTTATGGTCTTCCGAAGTTTTTTCCTTTTGAGCATGAACTGTATCAGTTCACAAACCGGGAACCTGGGTAGAGATGAACGGGAACCTGTTTAGCTTCTGTTCAACAGCCTATTTATTGCATTAGGAAGGTGTGACAACAATCGTTTCTTATACCTAGCACCCCAAACTCAATTCTTAACACCTGCAAATCATCAAAACACTACACCCTTCTCATTTCTTAAAATTATACACTAATAAACATAAACTTACTCTATTATACACTAAAAATTTAATGACATGAAAGCAATTTAAAACATGGGTTGTCTCCCAAGAAGCACTTTCGTTTATTACGTCTTTAAGTTCGACGTGTTACCTTCCATGAAGGTGGTATTGAGGCATTTTCGGTGTTCCTCCGCTTAAACTCGCCTCTTATTTGATATGAAAGCTTTGGAACCTTACCCCTTAAAATATTACTCAATCGATTGCTGAAAGGTGGAGGGTAAGTACCTCGTTTTGCCTTCTTACTTTCACGACAAAACTCATTTTCCACCACATGAGAGTAGATAACCGTCCTCAACGGTATAAGCTCATTTTTGTTCCTAGTTTCAATCTCATATTCATCTTTAAAAAATGTGGTGGGTAGGTGCTCCTCCTTGCCGCTTTATTCTCGCGGTGTGATACCTTTCTTGTATAGCACATGTTGATCATTTGTGGTGGTGGAGATGGTGATTGGTGAACTTTTCTTGGCGGAGATTCAACTTTTATTGTATTGTGAACCTTTAATTCTTTAATTGATTCCTCAACCACTTCATATTCATCTTCGCTTTCAACCCAATCTTCCACTATTACCTCATCATATTCTTGCTTTGGACTTTCTATAACCTCGATCACCACCTCTTCTTGTTTGCGTTCTACATCTTGCTCATGTGCATATGCCATAGGAATAGCAATCTCAGTTTCAATTTCTAGGATTTTCGTTGCTACTCCTTTTTCCACCATCCTAACAAGATCCTCAACCACATGGTGGTATCGATTTGTAATCGGTACGGTGGTCTTATCACTATCAATAATATCTTCATTCAACACCTTCTCCTCAACTGTTTTCCCATTTTGAGTGAGAACTTCATCTAGCATCTTTTGCATTCTTTTACAGCTGGAATTAGTTTCCTCTATTGACACCTGCGTTTGTTCATATTAGCGCATGAGTTCTTTAAATGATCTATCTAATTCGGAACTTTGTGGTGAAGGTGGAGGTTGTTGCATGTTTTCAACCCAGTGGTTGTTCCATTCATGCTCGTGTTGATAGTGATATGACGGTTGTTGTTGATTGTTCCCGATCCATTGATTGTTCCATCCTTGCTCTTGCGGGTATTGATTAGGTTGTTGGTAAGAATTAATATCCATTGTTGTGTCCCGAAGAGTCTTCCCAATAGTCAAATGGACCGGGATTTGGGTAATCTCCTCCATACATCTCTAATTGAATCTCTTGATCATTACCTGAATAAAAGAACATGTAAAAGAAACAAAACAAAGAAAGCGTAAAACGGAAAAAATAAAATTAACAATTAAAACTACTTAGGAATTAAACACCAAGGTCACACGCCGCAATCCCCGGCAGCGGCGCCAAAAACTTGGTATGTACTTGTGTGTTATAAAACAATGCAATAAAGATAAGGACTCACAGATCGCAAGTGTACGGTTGTCCAAGTAATAAACCGATAAATCAGATTCGTTCTCAGAGATCAGACTGGTATAACCCAAGTGTTCAATAGATAAGTAGTCGTAATTGCAAGTAAGGAAAATAAAATATAAAGTTTGTTTGGTTTTTGTTTTAAGGACTAAGATGCAAAAATAAATTAAAGACTAAATTAATTAAACTGAAATGAAATAATGCAAATAATTAAGCTAGACGCAAGAAGAGAATGGTAATTGAGTCTCGCAATGGAATTCACCTAAGTTAATGCAATTACTGTTTCGTTTAAGGGTAGAGTTGACATTTAATTATTAGTCGGGACTCTATAATATCCTATCCCCCGTCAGGGTGGACTTAGGAGATATCCTATGGTATTATAAACCCCGTCAGAACGATTATACTTACTTTCGAATGTTGAAGATCTTTACCCAATTAGCTATAAGGTTAATCAAGCCCGTCAGTGTCAATGATTTATACCTTACGTCTATTAGCTAGATCTGTAATTAAACCCCCTGTCAAGGTGATCATTACGCCACTATAATGAATAACTTAATTACTAAAACTTATTTCTAATTGACCAGAAAAGAAATAATAAACAAGCATAAAATAATATCCAATAATAAATACCCAACTCAGATTAAATCGTAAAATCCCAAATTCAAAAACAGAAATTAAATTACTAGGGTTTCAACCCATTATTTGCGATTCTCAAGTACTTAATAATTTAGTTCATGTTCGAAAGAAAAACTAAAATTAAATAAATAAAATACATTATCCTAAATTATAGAAATAGAACATGAAACCTAATTGAAGGGATGAAAAGAACTGTTGTTGGAGAAAAATGGATTCTCCAGCTCCTGCTCTTTCTTCCGACTCTTGACACTCTCTCTAAGGATGAATTAATTTTGAGAAAATATGAGAGGTGGTGAATAGTGAGGTCTAAGAGGGCTTATATAGGTGGTGAAACGGAGTAGGTCTCATCTTGGGCTTAATTAAGTAATTAAAAGCCCAAGTCCAATTGGTAATTCCCGTAACTGGTGTACATCTGTTAGTAAAACAGCCGTAATTTTTGCATATCAACTCCAAATCGACCCGTTCAAGTTGCTAAATCTTCATAACTCAATAAGGAATAAATCTTCTTTACAACTCAGAGGCTGAATCCATGTCTAAGTAGCTCAAAATTAGTAATTAACACCAGCCTTCCAGATTTGTAGATTTCCTAGTCAACTCTTCGAGATATATTTTCTCGCCTTTGACTTCTCCGCTCGATCTAAGACTTTAAATCTCAAATTATATTACTTGTATTGGTGCTCCCTATAATCCATGGACCTAATAACTTTGCACTAAAAATAAACAAATTAACGTACAAAAGCTCTAAAAATATGAAATATTGTAAATTCAAGGAGAGAAAATGAAATATAACAAAATAAGGACAAAAGTCTATCTAATAAGTCCAATTCATACCTTAAATGATGTCTCCTAAGGGAATATAATTAGAACAAAAAGGAAGGCATCAGTTTTACATTAATCCCTCTTTGTCACCAATCTCTACATCCGTTTTCCTTAGTAGGCTTGTAATCTTTGATGGGTATTTAAGGGTTAAAACCCTTGTTGGTTTGATCGTTATTCTCATCTCCTCATCAAATATTACTTGCAATACATCTACTTTATCCTCTCGTAAAACACGATTCAAAAAGAGAGCGAATTATCTAATTACTTCCAAGGTTTGAGTATTTCCCCAAACATTTGGTGTGATAAAGTTGTGCCATATCTTCGCATCGGGTTGCAGGTCATTGTAAATCCAAGGTCCCTTTAATTTTCCTTTGTGCTCTTGCACTAACTCATGACTCAACACAAGATCATAAAGTAGTTCTTAGTCAAAATTGTTGATATTCTCCATCGCTTCTCGATACTTGCATTTGTCCAATCAATTTCTAGAACTCGAAGTGGTTTTGAATCTCTTCAACTGTGAAAGGAACTAACTTTTATGTCTAACTGGAACTCGACCTTTGCGATCTCAGCTGAAGAGGCTGGTGGGGGCAAAGGTGTGATAAAATAACAGATAAATAAAGATAATAATAAAGAGTCACACACCCTTGAAAACCACGGAACTCACTGCAAGTATCACAGATCGTTTGCAAGTTTTAATGATATGTCAAGTTCGTTCGCAGGGATTTAATCCGTTAGATCTACTTATATTTAACAAGCGTAGATGAATTTATATGTTTAGAATAAAATATAAAAAGATAAAATAATATGAACAACTATCTAATGCGAATAAATAAATAATGCAAATAAATAAATATGAAAGTAAGTCTAATAGATTAGGATTACTAAGTCTATTACTAAATTGTTATTCTAACCTGTCACATTAAGCATTATATATTAACCAGGATTCTAAATTCTACCTAGCCTTTTCTAGGCTTAGGAGCAACCTCTCCACTACTAGGGATTCCTAAGTAATGATTGGTGATTAAATCAAACCTTAATGACTATCTAGTTTAACAAGACGATTATGTGGTGTTGTCAATAACTAAGATTAATCCTAAGATTGATCAGATCTAGGGAAATAAGTCAAAACACATAATAACAATATACGCCAAGCTTAATCAATTAAAATAACAAATAGTATTTAAAGACAAAATAATAATCCAACAATTAAAAGTAAACTTACAGAATAAAAGCTTAGAAATATGGTTGAGAATAGATCTATAGCTAATTACTCTAAATATAGAGAAGGTGAGATGTAGAAAAGGAGTTTGTCAGTCTCCAATCTTCTTCTTTTTGTCTTCCTCTACAGGTCAACTTGCTTCTTGAATGAATAGCTTGATTCTAAGGATGAATATCTAACTAAAGGACTAAGCTATTGTTTAAAACTGAGAAAATATAAGTAAAGACTAAGCCTATACTTTGCAACTGAGCAAGGACATGTTTACAATGGTATAAGGGTGTATTTATAGGTGTCATGGAAGCCCTAATTCATTTTCTTGAAGGAGAAGTAAGTGGTGGACTCCAAGCCCAACTCTAATTCGTATGGAAATAAAGATAAACACTGCTGGACCATTTTGAGCATATCTTCTTCGTTATTGGTCGGTTTGAGCTCCATAAGATACCAAAAGAATCGCAACAGAATTATCTTGCCCCTAAAGCAGGAAATTACCAAAATCGGCCTATTTCTTAGGTAAATCACCACTTCTTTAGGCGTGTGCTGCAGAATCCCAGATTAAGGCAGCTTTTCCTTTTCCATCTTTTTAGCTTTTATTTCCTTATCTCTAATTACCATGCTAATCTCTTTCCATAAGTTGTTGTCTTTGACTTGGACTCTAATTAAGCTCCATAATTATCTTTAAAGCTTCACACTAAATAAATAATTAAACCCAATATGCTCTAAAAATATTATTTCACTAAATCAAGACTCAAAATAGGAAAGTGCAATATTTCTCAAGAAAATCGACTCCAAGACTTCCTAAATCACTAAAAATGATGTCTCATCCTAATATAAATCTATCACAAATGAGGAGACATCAAGACCCCCAACTCAAAGTTGTATCGTCCCGATACAATAAAGATAAAAACAAAGGGAAGTCTCTAAATACACACCTAGGTTAATTAAGCACAGAGGGAAGAAGATAGCAGAATATGGAGAATAGACTCAAAGAAACTACTCAGAAAATTTCATGCAATAATATTTATAAACTACATACCTGTACACTTCTCATATCCACAGTCAACACGGCTTGAATTCAAGATCAGATTAGTTTCGCAATGTAAGAAGGATTGGGACTTTACTCAGTTTCCCAAGGAAGCTATAGATTGTTCATCGAACTTCACTAGTGTCCAAAGATCCATTTAACTACTCTCTATTGGCTCAATCACTTCTCAATTACATATCAAAGAATCAAAAGGTCTTTAAGGTTGTAATGTAGGCTTAGGGACGGTATGATAAGTATATTTGGATAATTTAGAGTGAGCTTTTGGCTCTCTCCTCACTAGCCATCAACGAATCGCCCTAGAGCTTGAGTTACTCTCATAACACGTTTCTCACTCAACCCAATGATCTCTTTGATGCACAATTTAGCATCCCCAATATCTAATTAAAGCATAAGATGTTCACATAAAAATTCCACTTTGCCGGTCCGAATATATATATATTTTCTTTTCTTTTCAAATCAATTTTTTCTTTTGTATAGCCATGACTCTCTTTTGATGTTGAGATATCACACTAATTTTATCATATATATATTTTTTCTTTTAATGCCCTTGTTGGCAAAATTAGCTCGTAGCTTCTTTTTCATTCACTATTACCCCGACAAAGGGTTACAAAACAAATCTGTGAAACATCATCACTATAAATAACAAAGCACAATTAATAAGCTCAAAATCCCATCCCAATAACAATGCCCATAATGGTGGACCCACCACCCCAAACTCAAGCTCTAAAACATCTGTCTATGCATCGCGATTCGAGTGCGGGTCATATGGAAAAGTCCTATAATCTAAAGGGATATGGCTTATAACGTGGTTCAGTAAAAAGCTTTAGAAAGGCTAGAAGGGGCTGAGAAGGATATAACATATTAAATCAAATAACAAGGTGAGAAGGTATAAAAAGGCTTCAAAGGCTTCAAATATGAAAGAACCGCCTTAATCACTTTCTACACTATGTAATTTCGTTATTTTCTTACCTTTAGCACTTTCATCAAATGGTTTATCAACTAGCTTGGATTCACGGCCTACATACTTCTCAAGGTTCCCTGAGATCGAACATACTTTCTATCGCATTGCTCACTAATCTTTTCTTTACTAGCAACGTGTGTTTTCCTGCAAATGCTCAAAGCATACAAAATAAAATAGCTCATAAACATAGTACTTACTATCATTAACTCACTGAGTTTATGCTTTCAAGCTATTAAACACACTCTACATACATCTAAACCTTCAAAAATTTTAATTTTACCTAAAAACAGAAAAATAGAGATGAGAGATAACGAATCCCCACACCCCCAACTCAAAAATGAGTCGTATCCCCACGACTCGAAAAGACTCAAAAATAAAAGAAAATTAAAATTTTACAGATATGGCAAAAATGAGCCGTGTCCCCACGACTCGAAAAGACTCAAAACTAAAATAAAAGACAATTAAAATTTTACAGATATTGCACATAAAGAAAAGGTAAGGAAGAAAGAAAACATACTCTTCGAGGCTATTTACCTCGCCTGATCAATACCCGGAATAGGGTGCAGTGTTTTCATGTACGCAAACTTCATGTATCACCAATTTCGCTTTCCCTTACATCTTCTTATGCTCTATTCCAATCAATCACACTCTAGAAATCTCTTGTTAATCTTCTTCCAATTCTGCTCTTGAATACTTTCTCATGTGACAGTGTTCATCCAGGAACATGTTTTGGACAAAGCTACTAGCATCCCAGAAGCTTTTATTCATCTTTGATATAGAAATCTTTGATTAGAAGAGGTATTGGCATCTTCTGCTCCCTAATTACAATTGCTTGCTTTTTAGGATTTGAATCCACCAAAAACCGGTTCCTCTCTAATTGCTTGACTCCAATTATCTTGTAATATATTCCCAAACTATTATCCATCTCAATTAATTTCATCTAGAACTTACCCAATACCTTGCTTTGATTCTTCATATCCCATAACACTTGATAATTTCTCTATTCTCTTCATCATCTCTTTTGACCCCCAACTCAAAGCTTTGACAACTCTTGAAAATTGAAACTCTTGATTATAGGTTGAACAAGCTTGTTTTGGTTTAGGAAAAGGGAATTGATGATAAATCTCTATGTGGGTATGATGGAATCAAGCTTTAATGATGTGGGTTTAAGGAATTTGAGAAGAAGATCTTGAAATTCATGGTTTTGATTCTTGGTTTCTAGGTGTTTTGATATGATTTGGGTGCTTGGATCTTCTTTGTAATGATGTAGGGAAGGATTTGGATGTGAATTCATGGTGATTTGGTGATGTTTTGATGTTAGGTGAAGGTTTTTATGAGCTTTAATGGAGTTGGGAGAGTTTTGGAGAGGAGAAAGAGGCTTGAGGTTTATGAAATTCGGAATTTATAGCTCTATACCTCTTTGATAAGCTTGAAACCCGCATCTTTCTCTCTCTGGCGGCGACCTGCGGTGTACCACGACTGTTGGTGCGGTATACCGCAGTATCTGATGCTCCAAAATTTTTACCCACTGGATAATACCCCGTGGTACGACCCCGTGGCACGGGTTTAGGCGTGCGGTGTAGGGCACGGACTAGGGTCCGGTGTACCGTACCTACTGATGCTCCAAAACTTAGCTTCGTCAATAAACATGTGGTAACATACCGTGACACGGGTTTTTGTCCTGCGGTGCATGGCACGGACTAGGGTCCGGTGTACCGCAGCCAACAGCTCCAAAAATTTTCGTCTCTGTATAAAACACGTGGCATCGACCCGTGGCACGGGTTTCTTCCTGCGGTATACCGCGGCTGAGGTCCGGTATACCGCACCCCTGCTTCAGCTTTTCCGAAAAATTTTGTTTGCTTCCCTAACTCGATTTCTCCAATACCTAAGCATCAAAAACACTAATACCTTTCTCAAATATGCAATATCAACTAAAAACAACTAATCTAAACTAAGACTAGAAACATAAAAACATAAAAAATTACTATGGGATGTCTCCCAAAGGGCACTTTTGTTTAACATCTTTCAAAGTTAGACGAGTTACCTCGATCAAGGCTTGCGTACATAACCTCCCCAATAACGGGTTAGGTTATGCTCATCTACTATCCGAAGTTTGTGACCCTTATTAGCTTGTATTTCAATCCGTTTTGACGAAATAACGCTTGTAACTACAAACGGAGCCATCCACGAATCCTTGAATCCCCGTGGTCTATTCTCTTGTTTGGGGGCTTTCCATGCAACCATGTCACCAACCCCAAACTCACTTTTGATTCTCTTCTTCACGGGTTTATTGTGGACTTTCTTTTTAATTTCTTTTGTCACAACTCGGTGTGTTGGGGCTTTTTCTATACGTGATTCCTCATGCTTTTCATCCACCAAGTGGAATGTTTTAGATTCTATTCCAATTCGGAAAGTCACGGTTCCCCTATGAATATCAATTATGCTGTGACTTGTCGCCAAGAATGGGCGTCCAAGTATCAATGGAACATGTTGACCTGCAATGCTATCAAGAATAACAAAATCTGTAGGTATAGTTAAAGTACCTACTTGGACAAGCACGTCTTCAATGACTCCCCATGGCCTTATCGTTGAATTATCTAGGAGCAGCAAATCAATATCTTTTCTTTTGGCATCTCTCATGCCTAACTTCTCGAACAGACTCTTGGGCATGATATTCCTTCTTGAACCCAAGTCACACATCGCTTTAGCTTTGAAATTACCACCTATATTAATGTGGAGATATAAAGCTCCAAGATCTTGCATCTTTTGTGGTAGCTTCTTTGGAATGGTTGTCAAGCTTTCTTTAGTACGGTTCCTATTCTTGATCTCAACTTCTACACTTTCACTCTTCTTGGACAGATATTCTTTGCAGACTATCGGTGATGTAGGCTCTTTATATGTGATTACGTCCTCTATGCATAGCGTGCTTTGTTCTTCCCTTCTCGGAATATCTAGTTCATTAAGTGAAACTTGTGGTGATTCCACTTCCTCCTCTTCTTGAAGGCTGAACTCTTCAACAACATCGAACCAAACATCTCTATCGATTTCAATGGCCTCATCTAGGCCAGTTTGCATGTATGGGACTTCAAGTATAGGAACAATGATTTTTTCTGGGCTTGACGGTTCAGATTTAGTATCACCACTAGGATATGTAACTCTTTGTAGATGAGGTGGTGATAGTAACGAATGTGTAGGCGGTGTCTCCGCCTTGTCTTCTTCTTTTTCAACCTTTTTAACCCTCTTTCTGATTGTTATGTTTAAATTAAGCTTCATGGGTTCTTCTAGTGTTGGAATTACTGATGCACTACTCGCAGTTATAACTTCAACCTCATTCTCACTTTCCCAATCTTCGATTTTTACCTCGTTTATGTGAACTTTGATTGGCGATGATGGTTGTGTAGGTGGTGGTTCCACCTTACTTTCTTCTTTTTGCACCTTTTGTGCGGTTGTCTCTTCTTTATCGGTTTCTTCTCCTTCTTCCACATGCTTGAATTCTGGATCAACCTCCTTCGCAATTTGATCTTTAACAATTACTTCTTCTAAGCTAAGCTTGGTTGGTTCTTCTGCGGTTTAAATTTCGAACCCAACATTTCTATAACCCAGTTTCTTATGTAATTCTTGTTGTAACTGTTGATTGATCGTAGTGAGGTCCTGATGTCTCCTCATTTGTGATAGTAAAATATACTCATGATACGTCATTTTAGGCTTATTTATTAGTTTATAGGTTGATTTTAGCTTATTTTAGTGCACTTTCCTATTTTGGGTCTTGATTTGTAGAATTATTATTTTTAGAGCATATTGGGTTTAATTGTTTATTTAGTGTGAAACTTTAAAGATAATTATGGAGATTAATAAGAGTCCAAGTCAAAGACTACAACTTATGGAAAGAGATTTGCATGGAAATTGGAGATAAGGAAACAAAGGCTAAAAAGATGGAAAAGGAAAAGCTGCCTAAATCTGGGATTATGCATACACGTCCAAAGATATGCGTTTTTACCTAAGAAATAGGCCGAATTTGGTAATTTCCTTCTAAAGGGTCTAGATAATCCTATTGCGATTCTTTTGGCATCTTATGGAGCTCAATCCGACCAATAACGAAGAAGATACACTCAAAATAGCGCAGCAGTGTTTATCTTTATTTCCTTACGAATTTGAGTTGGGCTAGAAGTCCATTACTTAACTTATCTCTAAAGAAACGAATTGGGTCAACCTCTACAGTATAAATACAGCCTCTTAACACTCTTAAATCATCCTTGGTCAAACCTTAAGCCAAGAGGAAGCTTAGAACACAAGAGAGAAGTCTGGAAGGAGCTGTCAACAACAATGTCTTCTTCTACCTTTAGATTTGTAATTTCTTTCTTTACTTTCATGAACTAATTTTCTCTAGCTTAAGTTTTAGCATTAATGTATGAACCCTAGTTTTGATTGACATCTATCTAATTTGGGAATTTAATGTTTTAAATAGAATTATAGTTTTTATTCTCTGTTTATGTGTTTGGATTTATATTCTGTGTTCTTGTGGACGGCCGCCATTAGAATTACCATCTAGTAATTAGGATACCATTGACAACGGTGTTCAATTGCATGTTTAGCACATAACGTTTAGTTTTAGGTTTGATCTGACAACCCAACCTAGCTAGATAATCACTATGGTTTAGTCTTTGTGACTATTTACCAATTACAGGAAAAGTTTGCTTAGGAAGCCTTATTGACACAGGTAAATCCTATTTTAAACTACCGATAGCATATTGGGACCGATTAGGGAAATACTACATAATTCACCCTTACATGTTTAGAACGGCAAAACTAGTGGGGATTACATGCTAATAACTTAAGCTATATTCTCATATTACTTCTCTTTCATATTTATTATTCTGTCTTTTAAATTCTTAGTTTAATTTAGTTAATTAGAAAATCAGACAAAAATCTATTTGTCTTTACTTTTATTTGCGTTTAGTTGTTCTACCTTTAATTTATTTGCGCTTGGTATTTGCATAAGATTCTCCTAACCTCTGTAGTCTCTGCGGAACGAATCTTTATCTAAAACTTGCATACGATCTGTATACTTGCAGAACCGTGTAGTTTTAGGGTGTTTTTGCACTTTATTTATATCTTATTTTATCACACCCTAGGCACCACCAAGTTTTTGGCGTCGCTGCCGGGGACTACATCGTTAGTCCTTGTGCATATATCTTGTCCTTTTATCTTTAGTTAGTTCTATTTTACGCTTTTGTTTTTAGTTTTTGTTTTTTAGATTTAGTTACAGATGGAGAACCCAAGGAGACTTGAGCTACCCATCGAGTTCAGAGTGGAGCCACGAGGAATTCGAGCTCCAGAAATCCAAGCCGTGAAATTTAAACCTGATCCTAGGATGCTAACTCAATTTGCATCTCATGGATTATTCAGAGGAGATGCACATCAAGATCCGATCCGATATATTCAGAAATTCATGCAGATCTGTGATGCTTATATCGTAAAAGGAGTTACTAGGGAGCAAGTATATTACCTGATGTTCCAGTTCTTCTTGACCGGATGTGCAAGCGATTGGTATGATACCCAATACCCTCATGTTATTCCGGATTGGGACAAGCTCCAAGCAAGATTCCTAGACCGTTTCTATCCGGTTAGTAGACGTTTAAAAGATATGTTGGAGCTTGAACAATTTATACAGAAAGAGGAAGAGAGTTTGGGTGAAGCATGGTTACGATTTACAGATAAGAAGGCGAGATGTCCATATCATAGATCCTCGCTGGAATATTACTTAACCTTGTTTTATGGAGGCCTCAATGATAATTCAAGAGAAAAAGCAGATTCGTTAGGAAACGCAGGTTTTGTGTTACTAGACCCTGAAGAAGCTGAGTTGGGGATGGAGAGAATTCTTGAGAACGAGAGAAGTTGGCAAAAGAAATCAGCAAAGGAGAACACTTCAGTATCTCTGAAACTTGAAGAATTGGCTAAACAACTCGAAGAACTTAAGGAACAAGCCCGAATAATTGCTCAGGTGAATACGGTACGCACAATTCCTTCGTGTCTTGGTTGTGGATCAAGAAATCATGTGTGGGCAGGATGTATGAATAATCCAGCAGTAGCTTCCTCTCAAAATCCTCAAGATAACTATCAATCTGATGGTTATGCTTATCCTTAAGAAAGCTACACTAATTATCAACAACCTCCAGAACAAAAGAGTTGGGTCAGACATCAAGAAACTTATCAGCAATCCCAACTTCAACCTTATAATCCACCACAACCTATTCAGAAAAAGGCACCCATTGTTAAAACTTGTCAAGAACCGAAGAAAGATCCACCTAAACAATCAATGCAATTGGCAAAACAGGAACAACTCCAGAGTTTGACTTCGAGTATGACTAAATTAATGCAAACAGTTGAGAAGAAAATGAGTCATAGCCAACAAAAAGTTCGAACCCAGGAGAAGATTATCAAGCAACTAGAGCATACTATATCACGGATGGCGAGTACATTACAAACTAGGCCGAAAGGGCAACTCCCAAGTGATACTATTGCTCCTAGAGATGATTCTTGCCATGCAGTTGAATTACGAAGTGGAAAACAACTACCTCCACCGAGACCAGAACCAAAACAAGAACCAATCCCTGTTCCAGAACAAAGGAGGGAAGAAACAATTAAAGATACAGTCGATAAGGTAATTAAACCAAAGAGTGTCCAAACTGAGACACCTGAAAAGACAAGAAAACCAGTGGAACTCAATACACGCCCTCCGCCACCATACCCTTCACGTGTCAGAAAGAAGGACAATGACCTGGAATTCAAAAAGTTCATTGACATGTTGAAGAAATTGGAAGTTAATATACCCCTTGTTGAAGCTCTCAAGAGGATGCCAACCTACATGAAATTCATGAAAGACATTCTCTCCAACAAGCGGAGTATAGAGACTGGGGAACCAATTGGATTACCTAGGGAGTGCAGTGCTATATGTCAAAGTGAGTTGCCACCAAAGCTAGAAGACCCCGGAAGTTTTACAATTCCCATCGGCATTGGAGATAGTTGGACCGGGAAAGCATTATGTGATTTAGGTGCGAGCATCAATCTCATGCCTAGATCCCTGTTCGAGAAGCTTAATATCGGAGAAGTAGTACCTACATCTGTGGTATTACAAATGGCGGATCGCTCCCTCTCACGACCAATAGGTAAAATTGAAGATGTTTTAGTTAAAGCTGGCTCTTTTATTTTTCCTTGTGATTTTATTATCCTTGACTACGACACGGATAAGAATGTCCCCATCATTTTGGGTAGACCATTCTTAGCCACGGGGCGTACACTAATTGATGTTGAGAATGGTGAGTTGATCATGAGAGTACAAGGCGAACAGATACGATTTAATGTGTTTCAGGCTATGAAATATCCGAAAGCAAAAGAAGAGTGCTTCAAAGTAGATGTCATCGAAAAAATTACGCAAGAAGTCTTCAAAGAAGAAAACTTAGATGATGATCTTGACGAAGCCTTAACACCTGAAACACCAGAACTCGAAATTTCCCCTGAAGATGTTGCTGCATTGAACGTGCGAGAATTACTTCGAGAACCAGGTGACATTGAACCAATGAAACAACCATCTATAATATGTCCACCTGTTCTCGAAGAAAAACCACTTCCAGATCACCTACGCTATGCATATCTAGGTACGAACAAAACTTTGCCTGTTATTATTTCTGCTAACCTTTCAGGTCCTCAAGAGGAGAAGCTACTTCAAGTACTTCGCGCAAACAAGGAAGCAATTGGATGGACTATTTCCGACATAAAGGGAATTAGTCCTTCCGTTTGCAAACACAAAATCATTCTTGAGAACGAAGGTGGGCGATCTATAGAAGGACATAGAAGGCTCATGCCAGCTATGAAAGAAGTAGTGAGGAAGGAAGTTATCAAGTTGTTAGACGCAGGAATTATCTATCCGATTGCTAGCAGTGATTGGTTCAGTCCAGTACAATGTGTTCCAAAGAAAGGAGGTTTCACTACCATCCTTAATGATCAAGGCGAAGCCATACCATCAAGACCAGTTGTGGGGTGGCGAGTGTGCATGGATTACCGAAGACTGAACAAAGCAACGAAGAAAGATCACTTCCCGCTACCATTCATTGATCAGATGCTAGACAAACTTGCAGGGAGAGAATATTACTGTTTCCTTGACGGATATTCAGGTTATAATCAGATTTGTGTGGATCCCCTTGATCAACACAAAACAACTTTTACATGTCCGTTTGGTACTTTTGCTTATAGAAGAATGCCGTTTGGTTTATGCAATGCACCTGCCACGTTCCAGAGGTGCATGATGGCTATATTTTGGGACATGATTGATAAATACTTGGAGGTTTTTATGGATGATTTTTCGGTGTTCGGAGATAGTTTTGACGATTGTTTGAATAATCTTGAGAAAGTCCTTGTGAGATGTAGAGAAAAAGATCTTGTGCTTAATTGGAAAAAATGCCACTTCATGGTTCAAGAGGGAATTGTGTTGGGACATAAAGTTTCAAAGGCAGGGATGGAGGTTGATCGTGCTAAAATTGAAGTTATCAAAACACTACCACCTCCAGTTATTGTTAAAGGAGTGAGAAGTTTCTTGGGTCACGCAGGATTTTATCGACGATTTATTAAAGATTTCTCCAAGATCGCCAAACCGCTTTGCTCTTTACTAGAAAAGGATACTCCTTTTAATTTTACTGAAGAATGTCTTCAAGCGTTTTTGACGATTAAGGAAAAACTAATCTCTACACCTATTGTTATACCTCCTGACTGGAAAGCTCCGTTTAAACTTATGTGCGATGCTAGTGATCACGCTATGGGTGTTGTGTTGGGACAGAGGAAAGACAATATTTTCCATACGATTTATTATGCAAGTAAGACTTTCAACGCTGCCCAGATGAATTATACAGTAACGGAGAAAGAGATGTTGGCCGTGGTTTATGCCTTCGATAAATTTCGTCCCTATCTGGTTGGGAAGAAAACTATTGTATACACGAACCATTCAGCTATTAGGTACCTCATGGAGAAAAAGGACGCTAAGCCGCGTCTCATTAGATGGGTACTGTTGCTTCAAGAATTCGACATCGACATTCGAGACCGAAAAGGATGCGATAATCAAGTTGTTGATCATTTATCAAGGCTCGAAGGATCTGATGCGAACAAAGAACCGTTGTTGGTCAAAGAGGTATTCCCTGATGAACAACTTTTTGCTATTAAACGTGCTTTTGTGCCATGGTATGCAGATCTAGTCAACCTCACTGTGAGTGGTGTCTTTCCCAAAGATTTCCACCCACAACAAAGACAAAGATTGAATCACCAGGCCAAACAGTATTATTGGGATGAACCGTACCTCTCGAAGATTTGTAGTGACCAAGTGGTGAGAAGATGTGTGCATGAAGGTGAAATGGAGAAGATCATTGAAGGTTGTCATAGTTCACCTTATGGAGGTCACTTTAAAGGCGATAGAACCGCAGCTAAAATTCTTCAATCCGGGTTCTATTGGCCCACCATACACAAGGATTGTCATCGTTTTGTCCAGTCATGTGACAGATGCCAGCACACTGGCAATATATCAAAAAGAGACGCGATGCCGCTTAATAACATTCTTGAAGTCGAAATCTTTGATGTATGGGGAATAGATTTCATGGGACCTTTCGTCACTTCCTATGGAAATCTGTATATTTTGCTTGCGGTAGATTACGTGTCAAAATGGGTAGAAGCAGTGGCAACACCAAAGAACGATGCTCAAACTGTGATTAAGTTCTTAAAATCAAACATCTTTTCAAGACCTGGTACGCCACGTGTGTTAATCAGTGATAAAGGTATCCATTTTCTTAATGCTCCTCTGAGACATTTTCTTCGAAAGTTTGGAGTGAAACACGAATAGTTCAGGGAACAGGTTAAAACTACTAAAAAGATTAATGTAGGCATTTTATCTATATATATTTTAGTATTTTTTTTATTAAATGTTATTCTAAAATAATGGTAAAATCAAGTAGCTTATTTGTCTCAATAAAACTCGTGTCGAGATCCTAGTGGTCAATCTTCTAAAAATTAAACAGGTCAAAAACTATAATATAAATAATTAAAAGGATTAAAAATCAAATTAAGGTTATATCTAAACTTCCTATTTCCACATCACAACTCTCTTCCCTCACCCTCTCAACCAGAACCCCATTTCCTTATCTCTGTTAATTAAAGTTCTTATCAACTCCACTTACGACACCTTCTTCTCATCTCAAGGCTCAGTCCCCCTCAAATCCGTCAACGATGGCAAATAGTTTTTGAAAACGCCACGCCCTTCAACGTCATCATTTTCTCTTCCAACTCATCTAGCAGAGATAATATTATCTATATAAGGTCCTTGTAAATCATTCTCTTTATATAGATTAATTTTACATATATCAAATATTTTTTATCTTTTTTTCAAGATCTGATAATAAATTAATTATTGCTATACTATAGAATTGATGATTAATTGACTGTTAACATATTGTGAAGTTGTGGTAAATTTTTTATTCACTATAAATTTTCGATAATAAAAGTTTAATCATATGGATTTTAATTAATGCTTACAACTTCAATATGGAGAAACCTGCACGAATTTTATTGCTATTTTTTATTGACTGTTTATTTGGTAAATATTTTCCGATTTTCTCCCTTTTAAGTTAGATATTTGTTTTTGGTTTTTTCGTAAATTTTGTTGAGATTGTATTTTATTCAACAGATCTGTTAAAAAAAATTAAAATTCATATTGGGTATCATACAATGATTGAATTTGATCTTTTTTTTTTTTTGGTCAGCAAGCCCAGCCAATTTTTTTATATCATTCAGAACAACCATCCATTACAAGGCCCATTATAGAGGGCCCAACATTACACTACTCACGGTCCATTGGACCCAGACATAATACGACAAAAGTTACTTACAGAACTACTTTCAACTAAACAAGTACAAAGTAAATCAATTCATGCCCTAATTTCTCTCTATTCATTTCATTGTCTCCATCGAACCGCCTCTTCTGCTATCTTCTCTTTTCCATAGATCTTAAGCTTTACAAGGTTTTCAATCTGGTAATCCACAATCTTGTCATTAATTTCCTCCTCGCTTAGATAGATTTTGTTAAACAATCTGTTGTTTCTTTCTATCCAGATTGAGTGTACAGCTATTGGAAGAATCATTCGAGCAACTTCATCTTTTAAGGTTTTCATCTTACATCGTGATAGATCTTCAATAATGGTATCCCAGTCAGCTGATTTGCATTTAATACCAGCTTTAATACGGCATTTTTTCCAGATTCGAGCCGTGAATGAGCAGTTCCAGAACAGATGATTCTTGTCCTCACTCATTAATCCACAGAACTCGCACATCGTATTTGAGATAAGTCCCCAATTCATTAGTCTTTGTTTTGTAGAAAGCTTATCAATGTGAGTAAGCCAGTAGATAACTTTATATTTGGGTAAACTCTTGTTCTTCTAAATAATTTTTGACCAGCTATTTACTGTTCCCTTCTGTCTTATATGATTATACACCTCCGATCTAACAAATGTGCTCTTCTTTGTACAGGTACACTTTATTGCATCCTCAACTTCTGTAATTGTAATGTTCTTGACCCAATCCTTCATAAAACTCAGCATAGGCGGCCATTTCCATCTACCATTAGTAAAATTGGGAAAGTTTACTATTCTCATAGTAACCAGAAGCAAAATTACTGTTCTTCGCCTCAAAAATTATTTTTTATTTAAATTAATAGATCTATGGTCATGTCATTTCAATCATCAACCAAAACAGAGTCAAATGGAAAAAAGGTAAAACATATACTTGGATGTAATTTTTCAAGATTGATTTTTTTTTTTTTTTTGGACAATGATTGATTATCTAATAACTCCATTTATAAAGGTAAGTTCAAAAAAAAAATTGAAAAAAATTAAAAAATTAAAAAAATTCAAAAAAGTATTATAGAAGTAAATATTAATTTATTTTATCCAAAAATATGAATTTTTTTAATTTTTTAAGGTTGAGCCCTCCGCCTCTCTTGCACTTCCTAAGAAGAGAGGACGACCAAGGAAATACCATAAGAACACCAATATTCCGTTGACAACAGGAGGATTAGTGCAATCGCCACCATCTCAGGCGGCAGATGGACTTAACTCTCCTCCACCGGCAAAAAGGGGAAGAGGCCGACCACGTGGTTCAGGCACTGCCAAAAGACAACGCCACCCATACCATGACCAAATGGAGCAACTTGAGGGTTTGGGTAAGTTAATTCGACATTAAACTTTCAAACCTTTCTTTTTTATTTTTAATAAATAAACTTTTTCTTTTGCTTTTTGACCATGTCCTGGTAGATTGTAGGGATGGTAATATTTTATAATTCTTTAATTATGTTTTGTTGACCATAGAAATCTCAAATTTTTTGTTAGATTTTATGTTTTCAAAATATGATATTGCATTTCTCTGTGGGTTCAACCTGTCAACATTTTATCTAGATCTTCATAGATCCAATTCTTTTTTGAACTTCTTCTCGATAGCGTTATAAATTTTAATCAAAATATCAAAGATTTAAAATAAGGCTTGTGTTCAATTAGTCTTACATGTGTGTGTAAAATTTGAATGAGATTTTTTTATTAAGGTAAGTAGTCAAAACTTTGTTATCTAAGGTTACATTTTGTTGAATTTGAAGTGGATCTAAAGCTTACTATTTCTTTCCAGGAACAATGGGGTACGCTTTCACCCCGCATGTATTCCATGTCCAAGCTGGAGAGGTAACCTAAAACTCTACTTCTTTATTATCAAAACATTTATAATTATTTAAATTTTGAGACTTGTTAGTTTGAATTTTTCATTTGTGATTTGTGATAATATACTAATAAAGTAATGATTTTCATGTACTCAGGACCTTGCTGCCAAAATAATGGCGTTTGCGAAGCATGGGCCGAAAGACATCGTTGTGTTATCAGCCACCGGCTCAGTTAGTATTTGCTGAAGAATAAGTTATATACAAAATATTGATGTGTTATTCAACTAATATGAATTTTTTATTGATATGTAGGGTATGTTTGATAGCGTGGCGCTTACTGGGTCCTTCATATTGAGGGACGTTGATGGCCAGCCAAGCAGAACTGGTGGTTTAAGCATCACACTGTGCAATGAAGAAGGTAAGTTCGCTGGTGGCGGGGTGGCTGGGTTGGTGATTGCAAACTCACATGTACAGGTTTGTTTCTCATACTTGTCAATTTTATTTCATTTTTGGATCAAAACACATCACAAAAATTGGTTTTTGTACAGAGTTCATGTGCCAGTTTCATTTCTGAAGCGAAAAAGGAAAGCAAACGTGCCGCAGCTGCGGCGATGTTGAACGCCTCTGGTGGTGACAGAGGAGAAGGTGGTGGAAGAATTATCAGTAGCTCTCCATCAACTGAGAGTGAATCGTCTGGTGGAGGTCCGCCACCACTACCACGGAGAGTGACTCGAGATGATGGCATGCCTGGGTTAGGCATGCCATGGAAATGATTGTGTTAAACCCCCGAGCTATGGATCTTGCTGAGCAGCCCGGGGGTTTTTTATGTATTTTTTATGGTAGTTTGACTTGTGGTGGTACCTTCTGTTGTTCAATGGGTTGTTTTTATAAAAAGAAGTTACAAAATTTTGAAAAATTGAAGTGTTAGAATTTTTTTTTAATAATATTGTTTGATGTTTAATTAAACCCTCTTGATAGGGTATACGGGTAATCCTCCTATTTCAGTTTGCTAAATCTCCTCCCATAATGGGGAGAGAGAAACTGAAGTGGTTGAATCTAAAGATTGGTGGCAGTAGCATATACGGAAAGTAAATTATTCCATCAAAAATCGGATCTTAGATCAACTCGACTCAGCTCTCCGTATCTTATTTTGATTTGCATACCCTGTTGTTTATCACTACTTTCTAGATTTTGTATCAACTTTCTTACTTTTTCCTTCACACGGTCAACCATTAAAATATAGAAACTCTATAAACCATCCGCCCTATTTGTTATCAAGTGATAAGTGAATAAATAATTGAATAAAATATATTTTAATATAATCAAACTTTATAAATAATCAATCTTATTGTTGAATCATATTGAGGTCTCAAGTGCAAACAATTTGGTCATAAAACCACATAGTCTTATTAGTTGGCCCAATATTTTACTGAATCATATTAAACTTCTCACTTAGTGCCAACAAAGACTACAAATATAACCATTGATGAATAAAAAAAACAGCTAGCGAGATGGCCTTGTACGTACCTTATATTTTAGATGATATTTCCGGAGCTTCCTCTCATGTATTAGTAACCATCTCCACCTGTAATTCAACACTCTTGCAAAACAAATATGTTGGTTATCAGAATAAGCATATCATGTATATAATATTCATGTCTTTACTTTGTGAATTGCTAATTCAAGAAATGGTGCAAGAAATTCTTATCTCCACGAAAGAATTATCAACGTAATAACCTATCAAGTTGTCTTATTTGACTAAAAAAGGATAACCTATCAAAGAAATGGTTAATATGTGACAATGATAAAAACGCTTAGAAAGAGAGGAGAGGAGTCCGGTGAGTGGAAAGAAGAGGAGGGTGAGGAGGGGAAAGAATGACTGTAATGAAATTAAAGGTTTTTCTATTATATATATAGAGAGACATCAGAAAAAAGATGGTAATAGAAAAAATGAAAAGCGAAGCTTGATCGTTTGGTATGCTGCTAATTCTTAGGTGGTGGTAATCTCTTTACTTTTTCTTTTTCTTTACAAGGAAATATAATACATGCATGAGAATTGAGAAACAAGAAAATAAGGATTTTCTTATGGCTTGTGAGAAATTCAAGCTTCAAAAGGTATCTTTTGTTTGCCCAAACATAGAAAGTGATGTCATTATTTAAGCATATTTCCATATGATTAGCTTTGACGGGTCCGTCAAACTTTCATTTTTTTTTACGGTATATATATATATTTATGTATGTCTTTTTTATAATAGTAATATGTTAAAGTCGAACTGAAATTACAGTCTCGTCATGTATATATGAGATACCAAAATTTCAGGAGATGTGCCACATCAAAATATGCTAGTTGTCAACTTGGGAGCAACAATCATTTTTGGAGTGCGATGGAATTTTTCTCGAGATTAGGAATTGAATAATAACCGAAGAATGATATAGCGATACTAAACGAACAAAAAAATCAAATCAGAATTACATCTAAAGAATTCCTATTTTTTTAGGTAGTGTTATTCTTAAACCAGGGCTACATCTCCACATCTAGTCAAAATCCATTTGCATTGATTAATTAACGGGCGCGTGTTAGCCTAAAAGATAGATTTTAATTGATGTGTTGGTGACAATACATTGCATCTTGAGTATACTTAATCTTACGAGAAATGTCAAGCTTAGTATAAACCATGCAGATTCTACAAAGCATGAAAATAAATGAGGAAATAGGGTTAACAGACCCCTGAGAAGGTGAAACAAGAAGTGATGAAGTAGACCAGTTGGAGAGATGAATTCCAACCATCTGATTCAGGAATCAGACAGAGTGCCAAAAGACGTTCGGGATTGAAGACTCATATATGAAGAAGTCCATACCTCCAAAGATTGAGAAGACGGAGTTTCAATACTTTTTCGAGAATGAAGGCTAAGAAGAGAAGAAGAGTGGACGTCCAAAGTGAAGAAAGGCAGATTGTTGAAGTTCACCTGAAGTTAGCCAATAGAAGTTGAAGACTGGAGAAGAAGAAATGCCAGATTCCCGATTTGCATACTCATCAAATTTGAAAACTCGAGTCCAAGCAAATAATATATGGAGAAGACGAATGGTATTTGAGGAGAGGAAGATAACTACTAGAAAGGACATAGACAGAAAAAGAGTCGTTAGTGTACTATTTGTCTGGAATCGTCAGATCTACGTCATCAGCCATCCCACCCGAGGATTCTAGATGTATGGAAAGTTGATACTCAGCCAACCGAGAGCTGATACGTAGACAAGTGTGTTGAGAAAAATTGTCCTATATATGGCGGCATTGAGAACTTCCAAAATTTACTCTTCTCTACACCAAATTTGAATGATTTTCAAAACTATCTTTCAAGAGAGACTCAAAGTAATAAATAATCCAAATCTCTATATTGTGTTGTAAATTTTAGCAAAATTTTTTCTACATACTCATTGAAGAGTATAGAGGATAGGATAGGTAGATTAAATTTTATCATTAAACCAGGGTTTTCTCTTGGTCTATTGAAGAAGCATCATCATCCATAGACTAAACAAAAGTGGTTTAGAGTTTGTGTGGTGTAGATATACAAATTTCAAGGCTTCATGGAGTGTGAGGTGGTATAGTGTAAGTGGAATTTTTTCACTCGTGTTTGTCTGGTGATACACAAGTGGAAGACTTCATGTGCTTTTAAAGTGGTATATCATGAGTGGATATTATCCACTTGATTTACTTGTGTTGGTGATAACACAACTGTTCCTTCGAAGGATATTTTGAATAGGTTGTAAAGGTTTGCACTCTTACCTTTAAGAGGAATAAGGAGCTCTAGTGAAGGAGTTTGGAATCCTATGGTTGTATATACCTTAGGTGGTGAACTAACACTAGGAAGTCAAACCACCCTAAAATCATCACTTGCCTTCTCTCCCATGACACTTTGATTTTTTTATTTTATAAGCGTAGACTTTTGAATTCTTAGTACTTGTTGAATTGTTTCCTTCGATCCTTAGCTAGTATCCATTTATTTTATATATACAATAAGAGTTGTATTGACTGTTTCACTCTTGTGTTCCTCTAGCCATTCTATTTAAAAGCTTTACAGTTTTGATTTTTAGATGTAATTGAAGAAACTAGTATGTAATAGATTTTTAATTCCAAATTGGTCCTATTTATATCCTATTTAGGAATATTTGTTGGTTTTCAATTGGTAACCTTACCTAGAGAACCGTGACATGGAATCTAATCAATCAGAAGGTAAAAGTACTGCTATACCTATGTTGTTTGTAGGCACAAATTGTTTTCACTAGAAGAAGAGGATGGAGATATATTTGAGTGGTTTTGATTATGCCTAGTGGAAAATCACTCAGAATGGTCCATTCATTCCTTATAGACATGTTGTAGCAAAGATCTTAAAGATGGATGTAGCGCTCACAAAGGAGTATCTAGCAAAGATCATGAAGAACAACAAAACCCTAAACACACTCAAATATGAACGGGGCATTCTAATCTGCATAATAATCAAGTATTGTAAAATCAGCGGGAATAACAAGACTACCTACTTGGACGAGCACATCCTCGATTACTCCTTCCGTATTTGTTGTGGATCGGTCCGCCAGTCATAAGATTATTGATATTGGTTTGGCATCTGTAACACCCAACTTCTCGGACACACTTTTGGTCATAAGATTTACACTTGTACCAAAGTCACACATCCCATTCCTTTAAACGTACCACCTGTTTTGATTGGGAGATTGAAACCTTCAGGATCATTAAGTTTTGGTGGTAACTTCCATTGAACTTTTGTCTATACCCCTTCGATTAGCGCCAAACTCTCTTACTCAGAAAATTTATTCTTCTTGGAGAGTGTCCTCTTTGATATTTTGGTTCCTTCTTGATGGCTTCGAGTAACAGGATGTTGATTTTTAAGTGACGTAACGTCTCTATAAACTTCTTGTACTCGGAGTCATCGCTCTCCTTAGAGACTTGTAATGGATATGGTGGTGGTAAGCGGATTTTTAGTGGTGGTACATCCACCCTCAAATCCCCAAGTCACTATATATAATAAGTGGCGATTCCACAATTTCTGCGTTCCAAAGGCTAATGGCCTTACACGACTCATAACCAACTATATTATCAACATTCTGGTTTGTCTTGACCTTGGTGCATGTACCTTGACCAATTTGCATGGGTGGACCCTGTTGTTAGATTTCTATGTGGTTGGCAATTTGTGAAACTTGGTACACTGTTGTCTTCAATGAAGCTGAATGTTCATTGTGCCTCTCATTGTTTGCTTTCAAATTATCTCCTGCCATCGCCATAAATATTGTTAAGGTTTATTGTAGCTTACTAGTGGAGTCTTCTTGTGGATGAACATTGACTGCTTTTTAACGAGACTTTTGGCATATGCATCATACACGGGTTGTGGTGGAGCTTGATTACCATAGCCTTGTCCCCCTTGATAATGATTCTGAGACCTTGGCTTGACGTTTTTTCCTTGAGGTAGTGGTTGAAATAAATTACCTTGCTAGGTGTTACCTTGATTAACGACCCCATTTGGATTTGACCATTGCAGACCCGTATGATTACGAATTCCATGTTGATACCCATGACTACGTGAGTGGTAGTTTCCGCTATTCGTCACGAAAACCACCGATGTTGGATTACATAGGCATTCTTCCCAACTGTGAGCATTCACTCCACAACGTGGATAACCATGCCAAACTTGAACTATATTTACCTCCAATTGTCTACTTTGAAGTCCTTCCTTAACAACTAGGTCCAACTGCTTCAACTAATTCTCTAAAGAAGAAAAAATTACATCCATAGCAGTGTCACTATCTAAATGTAACGTACCTCTTGTGGCATTTGGAATTGGAGATTGTGAAGGCGGAAAACTCCTCTCATTATCTACTTTCTTCACGAACAAACTAATTTTCATTTGGATCCAAGGACACAAAACCACCATCTTCAAGATTATAGACCCTCAGCTGTGAACTCACGCACATAGCCATGATAACCAAGCACATGCACTCAATAATCATGATTTTTTACATGCAAAATCAGTTATTTAAAAACAAAAAAGTAAAACCTAGTACGAACACAAGTTAATACTTGGGGGTTGTATTCAATTGAGATTCTATTGGATTTTTTAGACTTTACAAATCCAGGGGTATTCAGTTGAGATTTTAAAAAGTCTTTTAAAATCCCGGTGTATTCAATTGAGATTTTTAAAAATCTTTTAAAATCTAGGTGTATTCAGTTAAGATTCTTTTAAATCCATTAAAATTTTAAAGTATTAAAAAGTCATTGGACTCTCCAAATCATTAGATTTCATAGGAGTTTAAGATTATAACTAAACAAGTCATTCACAAATCTTTCTACAAAACTTGATAAAAAAAACCAACAAACAAGACAGAGTAGGAATTTCTTTATCTTTCTGTACTATTTCATGTAATTCCAGTCTCTTTTTTTTTCCTGTTGTATGTTATCCTTATTTTTTTCCTAACATTGTCACAAAATTAATAAATGTTACATTTGTAAGATAAAGGATTAACGCTGTCATAAGATCAATAAATATCACTTTTTTGCAAGTTGAATGATTAAGATGCCATATTGAACAAAGACAATGACCATATAAATAATTTATCCTAATGAAAAAGAAGAGTTACATGATTAGAAAATGATGGTCATGGGACTATTTGCATTCAGTAAAAAGTCGTTCAAATACAAAAATAGGACTTTGACGCACTTCTCCTGTGTTTGCCTGATTAATAATATTATTTGGACGAATAAATTTGGGTTCACGGAATCAATCTATTCAGATCGTTGATAATGGGTCATTGTCTAAATTTTGGGATCATTTTTTACCGAAATTGTGGTAACTAAACACCATTAATTTTGTTTTTTGATGGATATAATCACGAGGAAGTTCTGGACAGTCGCTAGGAGAAAAAAGTTAAAAGCAACTTATGAAAGCATCATCACCTATGGAGAGACCTAAGAAGCTGAATTCTAAAAAAAAATTCCATGTATCAAGTTTCAGAAAACAGAAAAATTGACAAAGTTTATTCATGGTTTATTCTTAGCGGTAAGAAATTTGAATTTTTTGAGATTTTTTGTACATTATTAAAATCTATTAAAATCAATTGAAATCTATTAAAATACTGATATAAAATCCATCAAATTCTACATAGAATGAAAAAAATCTTTTAATGTCTACGTAAAATTGGAATAATCCGCGAAATTTACAAAATCAATGGATTTTAAAAACTCCACTAAAATTCTTTAAAATCTAAATTGAATATATCCTTCTTGAAATGACTGATAAATCAACTTGATACAACCACAAGATGAACATATATGGTGAGATAGACAAATCAAAAGAAGATTTATATAGGCAGTGTTTAAGAGATTGAGTAAAGAGAAGAGAACTCTAAAGCTTCTCTTTTGGATAAATATATTAATCACAAATTTTTGAGAATTCTGAAGTTATTTTATATACTTACCCTATCTTTTATTCTATCATGTAATGCTATGCCAATTTCATTCAAAAATATTATATTCTTTCAATATTTTGGTTGGTAAATTAACGTGGTAATTATTAGAGGAAACTATGAAAAATTGAATCTTGAAAATTTATTTTTAGATTATATTTTTAATACATAAATTAACTCAATATTTTACATTTATAATACAATGTTGAGTTAATTACAATTATAGGGTCTTACCTATAGGCCACTACTTCACAAAGTTCACTTTTTTGGCATATGTTACCCTTTATTTCCTTTTTTGGCCATTTTACTGGTTTTATTTAAAAATTAATATAGTATATTTTAGTGGTAATTTGAGTATATCAAATAACCTATACCAATATAAGTAAGGAACTTTATTTGAAATACTTAAATTACCCTTAAAAATTATTAATTTTCTACCATAATTAGTTAAATGAATTAAAAAAAGGAGAATTATGGGTAATGTATAATCCAAAAAGGAGTCATTTTGAAGTAGTTTTCTAAAATTGATTTTACCCTTTAAAATAGGGTATTTTTTTGGAACTTTATCTACAATATTAAATGTTTTTTCTTTCATTTGGAATTTTTAAATCTTAACTTTGACAATCCATATATCATTACACAAGCTTATATATTAGGGCATAATCATAGACATGGTGTATTGCCCATTCAATAATTCCCTAATTAAATTATAGTTTTAAACGTGGTTTATTGCATATGTATGATTATACATAAATCATGAAACGTTATCCCAATGGAGAAAAGTGAGGAAGTGTTAGAGAGATTAGCAAATGGTATGGTAATATGGCAAATAACAAAGAAGAAATTCATTTATAGATATAAGAATGTGATTTTTTTAATTGGCTTAATGTTTTCGGACACTAACAATATCCTTGACATGATTGTAGATTTTTTCGAATTTACCAACTAAGACTTTTGATATAATCATTTCTTTTATTGAATATTAGACGGAACCATTAAATTCTACTAACTAAGTACAACAACAACGATTAGGCTCCTCGCCTATTATCATGCATGCACCAGATTTGAACCCTTTAAATATACAATATGCGTTGCAGTCATGATATGCAATGCATAACGCTTGGCAAATGGGATCCCCCGATATTTTCACTCCTTCAGCTACGTCAACTGCAAAATTCAAATAATATTAATTTGTATGAGCATAAAGAGATATATTAAGATATAATATTCAGGGTAGCTTTGGGAAAACTATTATAATAATGACTTTAGACCTAAATATTTTGTTGGTCGTCCGTATAATATGTGCTTCCGATATATTTTGTAAGGTTAGTGAAAAGAGAAAAGGTAATTATACCTAAAGATATGGATATAGACATAAGTAGATGGTGGTGCCTAGGGTGTGATAAAATAAGATATAATTAACGTGCAAATAACACCCTAAACTACACGGTTCTGCAAGTATACAGATCGTATGCAAGTTTTAGATAAAGATTCGTTCCGCAGAGACTACAGAGGTTAGGAGAATCTTATGCAAATAACAAGTGCAAATAATTAAAGCTAGAACAAGCAAACGCAACTAAGAGTAAAAATAAATAGATTTTTGTTTGGTTTTCTAATAAACTAAATTAAACTAAGGAATTAAAAGACAGAAAAATAAATATGAAAGAGAAGTAATATGAGAATATAGCTTAAGTTATTAGCATGTAATCCCCACTAGTTTTGCCGTTCTAAACATGTAAGGGTGAATTATGTAGTATTTCCCTAATCGGTCCCAATATGCTATCGGTAGTTTCAAATAGGATTTACCTGTGTCAATAAGGCTTCCTAAGCAAACTTTTCCTGTAATTGGTAAATAGTCAAAAAGACTAAACCATAGTGATTATCTAGCTAGGTTGGGTTGTCAGATCAAACCTAAAACTAAACGTTATGGGCTAAACATGTAATTAAACACCGTTGTCAATGGTATCCTAATTACTAGATGGTAATTCTAATGGCGGCCGTCCACAAGAACACAGAATATAAATCCAAACACATAAACAGAGAATAAAAACTATAATTCTATTTAAAACATTAAATTCCCAAATTAGATAGATGTCAATCAAAACTAGGGTTCATACATATATGCTAAAACTTAAGCTAAAGAAATTTAGTTCATAAAAGAAAAGAAAGAAATTACAAATCTAAAGGTAGAAGAAGACATTGTTGATGACAACTCCTTCCAGACTTCTCTCTTGTGTTCTAAGCTTCCTCTTGGTTTAAGGTTTCACCAAGGATGATTTAAGAGTGTTAAGAGGCTGTATTTATAGGTTAGAGGTTGACCTAATTCGTTTCTTTAGAGATAAGTTAAGTAATGGACTCCTAGCCCAACTCAAATTCGTATGGAAATAAAGATAAACACTGCTGCGTTGTTTTGGTCATAACTTCTTTATTATTGGTCCGATTTTGCTCCACAAGATACCAAAAGAATCGCAACAGAATTATCTAGACCCTTTAGGAGTAATTTACCAAATTCGGCCTCTTTATTAGGTAAAAACGCCTATCTTTGCAGAATCCCAGATTTAGGCAGCTTTTCCTTTTCCATCTTTTTAGCAATTATTTCCTTATCTCCAATTTCCATGCATATCTCCTTCCATAAGTTGTTGTCTTTGACTTGGACTCTAATTAATCTCCATAATTATCTTTAAAGCTTCACACTAAATAAACAATTAAACCCAATATGCTCTAAAAATAATAATTCTACAAATCAAGACCCAAAATAGGAAAGTGCACTAAAATAAGCTAAAATCAACCTATAAACTAATAAATAAGCCTAAAATGATGTCTCATGAGTATATTTTACTATCACAAATGAGGAGACATCAAGACCCCCAACTCAAAGTTGTATCGTCCCGATACAATAGAAGTAAAGAACAGTAGGGTAGTCAAAATAAACAAGAAGAAGTCGGAGGAGAACAAGAACAAAAATATAATGAATGATCCTAGAGCATAAAATCCAAAAAGTCTCATGTAGTAATGCTAAAGAAATAATGCACAAATATGCCTAATATACATGTAATCAACATTCCATAAATTCAAGTTAAGATTAATTTCGCAATGCCAGAAGGAGAGGATGATAACTTAGTTCAGGTTAATGGCTATAGGTTGTTCATAGGTCCCAAATAAAGTATCCAATGATCCACTTACCTACTACCTAATAGCTCAATTGTTTCTCCATCTAGCAGTTAGAAATCCTAAGGTCTTGGTTATAACTTGGCTTAAGGACGGGTGTGGTATATTTGGATAATGAAAAGTGAGCTTTTGGCTCTCTCCTCACTAGCCATCAACGAATCGCCCTAGAGCTTGAGTTTTCACTCGAAGATGTTCTCACTCAACCCAATTTATTGATGCTTTTTTAATGTGCATCCCCAATAATCCCAATTAAAACCTTTGATGATATAAAATCCACTTTGCCGGTCCGAATATATATTTTCTTTTTAATTCAATTTTTCTTTTGTATAGCTATGATTCTTTTTTGAGATATCACACTATTTTTTCATATATATATATTCTTTCTTTTTTATGCCCTTGTTGGCAAAATTAGCTCGTAGCTTCTTTTTCATTCACTATTACCTCGGCAAAGGGTTACAATAATAACAATTCATCATCAATAAAATCACAAAGTTAATTCCCAAATTCCCAAAGTTCCCTAATGATGAAACCCACCACCCCAAACTCAAGCTCTAAAACGAGTGTCTCAGGTTTTGCGATTCGAGCGCGGGTCATATAGATAAGTCCTAAAAACTAGGGTAAGGATTATAATGTGTTTCAATAAAAAGGCTTTAGAAAGGCTCAGAGGGGCTAAGACGGATAGCATAATCAAATAAAAGGGTGAGAAAGTTTAAAGGCTTCAAGTGTTTTAATCATGAAAGAACTGCCTTAGTCATTTTTCTAACTACCGGATTTCGTTACTTATTCACTAATAGTTCATAGACAAGTGAGTTTTCAACTAATTTTAAACCTCACGTTCTACACACCAAATAACTATTCCTAAGTTTCAACGTACTTCTTAGCATTGCTCATTAACTTTTCTATCCTTTATTTCCTGTTTTCATGCATGCATGCTAAACAATTTTGTTGCATCTTTCAAAAGCATACTACTTACTATCATTGACCTAATAAAATTATGCTCACATAGGTACATTCAAGATATTCTATGCCTTAATTCAACTTAAAAATTTTAAATTTTATGCAAAAAAAAAAAAAAAAAAAAAAAAAAAAAAACAAAAAGGAAGATGAGGACAACGAATCCCCACCCCCAACTCAAAAATGAGCCGTGTCCCCACGACTCGAAAAAGACTCAAGAATGGAATAAAATTTAAAATAAAACTAACTAAACTACCTAATGCATCCAAGCTATTGAGAAAAATTAGAATGACTTACCTGGCTGGCCATAGAGATCCATCATATCATCCTCATCTTCTGAAGCTGAGGGATCGGTGTAATCATCTATATCCTTGTACAAGGTCGAATTATCTACCCTTGTTTCCAATTGCATAATTTCTACCCAAAGGTCTTTGTTATCTTCACGTAATCTTTCAACTTCGTTCTGTAACTGAATAGCCCAAGGAGGAAGATCATAAGCAATTTTGGCAGAGGAGGTAGAAGAACCTTGGTCTTGGATTTTTATCTTGTCTAAAGGCCTCCTTGATGGTGTGGACATTCTAGCAGTTAATCTCTTCTTTGGTAGTGGTTGTTCAGGTGCCTGTTCTTTTGATTCTTCAGAAACCTCATCAAGATTGATGGGTTTTTCAATAGTAGCTCCAGGCAATTTCTTATTCTTCCCAAGGATTGAACACTTTCTCTTGTATTCCATAGCTTCAGATCTATTAGTCATACTTGATTCACCCACAACTCAAGTTATACCAAGGATGGATTAAAAGGTTAACGAAAATTGGTTTAGCTTGATGTTGTTGCTTGGAATTGGTTAAAGAGAAAGGTTATAGGATTTGATCTTGGAAGAATTCTTTAAAGCTTGTTGAATATGATGGTGTTTTAATGGTGTAGTGTGATGACTTTGATGAAGGATTGTGTTTATGGAAGATTTAGGAGAGGATTTGATGAGTTAATTGTGAAGGTTTGCACAAGCTTTAAGATGTTTATATAGGGTTTGGGTCTGAAAAATTCGTGGGTGGAAGGCTAGGGTTAATCTCATAAGGTAAGAGTTTGATTAGGAAAAGAATTCCTTCTTTAAACCGCCTCTTGCGGTGCACCGGACATATCCCGCGGTGTACCGCAGCTTCTGTTGCTCCAAAATTTTTACCTACTGGATAATACCCGAGCTAGCACCCCGTGGTACGGGTTTTTGGGTCGCGGACCAGGTGTGCGGTGCAGGGGGTAGTCCGCGGCATGTTCGTCAAAAAACCCGAGGTACTCAACCCGTGGTACGGGTTTTTACCGTGCGGACTAGGGTCCGGTGTACCGCGCCATGCCCCGCGATTTTTTTCGACCTTCTGGATAAAACCCGAGATAGCCAACCCGTGGTACGGGTTTTTGGGGCGCGGTGCATCCCTGCGGACCATGGGGTAGTCCGCGGGGTAGTCCGCGCCAGACTTGAAGTTCCTCCAGATTTTTCCTTTTGACCCCAAACTCGTTTCCTGCACAATAACACACTACCTTTCTCTCCCATTAGCTTGAAAACACAATTAAAAATTTACACTAACTAAAAACTAAACACTACAAAGCAAAAACAACTAATCTAAAAAGCAATTAAAACAAGGGGTGTCTCCCAAGAGCACTTTTGTTTAACGTCTTTGAGTTAGACGTATACCTCAGGCTAATCACATTCGACAAGGTAGATTTTCTCCCCTTGCTCAAAGTCCTCACTGTCATAGTATCTCTTCAAACGCTGGCCATTCACCATGAATGTCCGTTGCTCGGCTGGATTTTCAATCTCAATTGCTCCATGCGGTGTGACTTTGGTGATAATGTAAGGTCCTCCCCAACGGGATTTAAGCTTTCCTGGGTAGTTCGAAAATCGAGAGTTGTATAATAAAACCTTCTGTCCAATCTCAAAATGCTTTGGACGGAGTCTTTTATCATGCCATTGCTTTGTTTTCTCCTTATAGAGACGTGAATTTTCGTAGGCATGATAACGGAGCTCCTCCAATTCGTTCAACTGCATCATCCTTTGCTTCCCGGCCAAGTCTGGGTCTAGATTCAGAGTTTTAATAGCCCAGTAGGCTCGAGCTTCAAGTTCAATCGGTAGATGACACGCTTTACCGTAGACCATTCGATATGGAGATGCTCCAACTGGTGTTTTAAATGCTGTTCTGTATGCCCAGAGAGCATCATCTAGCTTTAAAGACCAGTCTTTTCTTGATTTGTTCACGGTCTTCTCAAGAATAGATTTGATTTCCCGGTTGGAAACTTCAGCTTGACCGTTAGTTTGTGGGTGATAACCGGTTGAAGTACGGTGTTTCACTCCAAACTTTTTAAGAAAATGTCTCACGGGAGCATTAAGAAAATGGGTACCTTTATCACTGATGAGAACACGTGGCGTACCATGTCTTGAAAAGATGTTTGATTTTAAGAATTTAATCACTGTTTGAGCATCGTTCTTTGGTGTTGCCACTGCTTCTACCCATTTTGATACATAGTCTACTGCAAGCAAAATATAAACATTTCCATAGGAAGTGATGAAAGGTCCCATGAAATCTATTCCCCATACATCAAAGATTTCAACTTCAAGAATATTATTAAGCGGCATTGCGTCTCTTTTTGATATGTTGCCAGTTTTTTGGCATCTGTGGCATGATTGGACGAAACTGTGACAATCTTTGTGTATGGTTGGCCAATAGAACCCAGATTGAAGAATTTTAGCTGCGGTTCTATCGCCCTTAAAGTGACCTCCGTAAGGTGAACTATGACAACTTTCAATAATTTTCTCCATCTCACCTTCATGTACACATCTTCTAACCACTTGGTCACTACATATCTTCCAGAGGTACGGTTCATCCCAATAATACTGTTTGGCCTGGTGGTTCAATCTTTGTCTTTGTTGTGGGTGGAAATCTTTGGGAAAGACACCACTCACAATGAGGTTGACTAGATCTGCATACCACGGCACAAAAGCACGTTTAATAGCAAAAAGTTGTTCATCAGGGAATACCTCTTTAACCGATAATGGTTCCTTGTTCGCATCAGATCCTTCGAGCCTTGATAAATGATCAGCAACTTGATTGTCGCATCCTTTTCGGTCTCGAATATCTATGTCGAATTCTTGTAGCAATAGTACCCATCTAATGAGGCGCGGCTTAGCGTCCTTTTTCTCCATGAGGTACCTAATAGCTGAATGGTCCGTGTATACAATAGTTTTCTTTCCAACCAGATAGGGACGAAATTTATCGAAAGCGTAAACCACGGCCAACATCTCTTTCTCCGTTACTGTATAATTCATCTGGGCAGCGTTGAAAGTCTTACTTGCATAATAAATCGTGTGGAAAATCTTGTCTTTCCTCTGTCCCAACACAACACCCATAGCGTGATCACTAGCATCGCACATAAGTTCAAACGGAGCGTTCCAATCAGGAGGTATAACAACCGGTGTAGAGATCAGTTTTTCCTTAATCGTCAAAAACGCTTGAAGACATTCTCCAGTAAAATTAAAAGGAGTATCCTTTTCAAGTAAAGAGCAGAGCGGTTTGGCGATCTTGGAGAAATCTTTAATAAATCGTCGATAAAATCCTGCGTGACCCAAGAAACTTCTCACTCCTTTAACAGAAACCGGAGGTGGTAGTGTTTTGATAACTTCAATTTTAGCACGATCAACCTCCATCCCTGCCTTCGAAACTTTATGTCCCAACACAATTCCCTCTTGAACCATGAAGTGGCATTTTTCCCAATTAAGCACGAGATCTTTTTCTCTACATCTCACGAGGACTTTCTCTAGATTACTCAAACAATCATCAAAACTGTCTCCAAACACTGAAAAATCATCCATAAAAACCTCCAAATATTTATCAATCATGTCCCAAAATATAGCCATCATGCACCTCTGGAACGTGGCAGGTGCATTGCATAAACCAAACGGCATTCTTCTGTAAGCAAAAGTACCAAACGGACATGTAAAAGTTGTTTTGTGTTGATCGAGGGGATCCACACAAATCTGATTATAACCCGAATATCCGTCTAGGAAACAATAATATTCTCTCCCTGCAAGCTTGTCTAGCATCTGATCAATGAAAGGTAACGGGAAGTGATCTTTCTTCGTTGCTTTGTTCAGCCTCCGGTAGTCCATGCACACGCGCCACCCCACAACTGGTCTTGATGGTATGGCTTCGCCTTGATCATTAAGGGTGGTGGTAAAACCTCCTTTCTTTGGAACACATTGTACTGGACTGACCCAATCACTGCTAGCAATCGGATAGATAATTCCTGCGTCTAACAACTTGATAACTTCCTTCCTCACCACTTCTTTCATAGCTGGCATGAGTCTTCTCTGTCCCTCTATAGATCGCCCACCTTCGTTTTCAAGAATGATTTTGTGTTTGCAAACGGAAGGACTAATTCCCTTGATGTCGGCAATAGTCCATCCAATTGCTTCTTTGTTTGCGCGAAGTACTTGAAGTAGCTTATCCTCTTGAGGACCTGAAAGGTTAGCAGAAATAATAACAGGCAAAGTTTTGTTCGTACCTAGATATGCATAGCGTAAGTGATCTGGAAGTGGTTTTTCTTCGAGAACAGGTGGACATATTATAGATGGTTGTTTCATTGGTTCAATGTCACCTGGCTCTCGAAGTAGTTCTCGTACGTTTAATCCTAATGCAGCAACATCTTCAGGGGGAATCTCGAGTTCTGGTGTTTCAGGTGCTAAGGCTTTGTCAAGATCATCATTTAAGTTCTCTTCATTGAAGACTTCTTGCGTAATCTTTTCGATGACATCTACCTTGAAGCATTCGTCTTTCGCTTTAGGATATTTCATAGCCTGAAACACATTAAATCGTATCTGTTCGCCTTGTACTCTCATGATCAACTCACCATTCTCAACATCAATTAGTGTACGCCCCGTGGCTAAGAATGGTCTACCCAAGATGATGGGGACATTCTTATCCTCGTCGTAGTCAAGGATAATAAAATCGCAAGGAAAAATAAAAGAGCCCGCGTTAACTAAAACATCTTCAATTTTACCTATTGGTCGTGAGAGGGAGCGATCCGCCATTTGTAGTACCACAGATGTAGGTACTACTTCTCCGATATTAAGCTTTTCGAATAGGGATTTAGGCATGAGATTGATGCTTGCACCTAAATCACATAATGCCTTCCCGGTCCAATTTTCTCCAATGCCGATAGGTATTGTAAAACTTCCGGGATCTTCTAGTTTCGGTGGCAACTCATTTTGACATATAGCACTGCACTCCCTAGGTAATCCAATTGGTTCCCCAGTCTCTATACTTCGCTTGTTGGAGAGAATGTCTTTCATAAATTTCATGTAGCTTGGCATCCTCTTGAGAGCTTCAACAAGGGGTATATTGATTTCTAATTTCTTCAACATGTCAATGAACTTCTTGAATTCCAGGTCATTGTCCTTCTTTCTGACACGTGAAGGGTATGGTGGTGGAGGGCGTGTATTGAGTTCCACTGGTTGTCTTGTCTTATCAGGTGTCTCGGCTTGGACACTCTTCGGTTTAACTACCTCCTTGACTGTATCCTTGATTATTTCCTCCCCCCTTTGTTCTGGAATAGGGATAGGTTCTGGTCTTGGTGGAGGTAGTTGTTTTCCACTTCTCAATTCAACTGCATGGCAAGAATCGTCCCTAGGAGCAACAGTATCACTTGGGAGTTGCCCCTTCGGCCTAGTTTGTAATGTACTCGCCATCTGTGATATAGTATGCTCTAGTTGCTTTATAACCTTCTCCTGAGTTCGAACTTTTTGTTGGCTATAATTTATTTTCTTCTCAACGGTTTCCATTAATTTAGTCATACTTGAAGTCAAACTCTGGAGTTGTTCTTGTTTTGCTAATTGCATTGATTTTTTAGGTGGATCTTTCTTCGGTTCTTGACAAGTTTTCTTCAAACTGGGTGCCTTTTTCTGAATGGGTTGTGGAGGATTATCAGGTTGAAGTTGGGATTGCTGATTAGCTTCTTGTTTTCTGTCCCCACTTCTTTGTTGTGGAGGTTGTTGATAACTAGTGTAGCTTTCTTGAGGATAATTATAACCATTAGAGTAATAGTTATCTTGAGGATATTGAACGGAAGCTACTGCTGGATTATTCATACATCCTGCCCACACATGATTTCTTGATCCACAACCAAGACACGAAGGAATTGTGCGTACCATATTTACCTGAGCAATTGTTCGGGCTTGTTCTGTCAGCTCTTCGAGTTGTTTAGCCAATTCCTTAAGCTTTAGAGATTCTGAATTGTTCTCCTTTACTGATTTCTTTGGCCAACTTCTCTCGTTCTCAAGAATTCTTTCCATCCCCAACTCAGCTTCTACAGGATCTAGTAACACAAAACCCGCGTTTCCCAACGAATCTGCTTTCTCTCTTGATTTATCATTAAGGCCTCCATAAAACAAGGTTAAATAATATTCTGGCGAGGATCTATGATATGGACATCTCGCCTTCTTATCTGTAAATCGTAACCAAGCTTCACCCAAACTCTCTTCCTCTTTCTGTATGAATTGTTCAAGCTCCAACATCTCTTTTAAACGTCTACTAACCGGATAAAAACGGTCTAGGAATCTTGTTTGGAGCTTGTCCCAATCTGGAATAACATGAGGGTGTTGGGTATCGTACCAATCGCTTGCACATCCGGTCAAGAAGAACTGAAACATCAAGTAATATACTTGCTCCCTAGTAACTCCTCTTACGATATAAGCATCACAGATTTGCATGAATTTCTGAATATATCGGATCGGATCTTGATGTGCATCTCCGCTGAATAATCCATGAGATGTAAATTGAGTTAGCATCCCAGGATCAGGTTTAAATTTCGCGGCTTGGATTTCTGGAGCGCGAATTCCTCGTGGCTCCACTCTGAACTCGATGGGTAGCTCAAGTCTCCTTGGGTTCTCCATCTGTAACTAAATCTGAAAAACAAAAACTAAAAACAAAAAGCGTAAAATAGAACTAACTAAAAATAAAAGCACAAGATATATGCACAAGGACTAACGATGTAGTCCCCGGCAGCGGCGCCAAAAACTTGGTGGTGCCTAGGGTGTGATAAAATAAGATATAATTAACGTGCAAATAACACCCTAAACTACACGGTTCTGCAAGTATACAGATCGTATGCAAGTTTTAGATAAAGATTCGTTCCGCAGAGACTACAGAGGTTAGGAGAATCTTATGCAAATAACAAGTGCAAATAATTAAAGCTAGAACAAGCAAACGCAACTAAGAGTAAAAATAAATAGATTTTTGTTTGGTTTTCTAATAAACTAAATTAAACTAAGGAATTAAAAGACAGAAAAATAAATATGAAAGAGAAGTAATATGAGAATATAGCTTAAGTTATTAGCATGTAATCCCCACTAGTTTTGCCGTTCTAAACATGTAAGGGTGAATTATGTAGTATTTCCCTAATCGGTCCCAATATGCTATCGGTAGTTTCAAATAGGATTTACCTGTGTCAATAAGGCTTCCTAAGCAAACTTTTCCTGTAATTGGTAAATAGTCAAAAAGACTAAACCATAGTGATTATCTAGCTAGGTTGGGTTGTCAGATCAAACCTAAAACTAAACGTTATGGGCTAAACATGTAATTAAACACCGTTGTCAATGGTATCCTAATTACTAGATGGTAATTCTAATGGCGGCCGTCCACAAGAACACAGAATATAAATCCAAACACATAAACAGAGAATAAAAACTATAATTCTATTTAAAACATTAAATTCCCAAATTAGATAGATGTCAATCAAAACTAGGGTTCATACATATATGCTAAAACTTAAGCTAAAGAAATTTAGTTCATAAAAGAAAAGAAAGAAATTACAAATCTAAAGGTAGAAGAAGACATTGTTGATGACAACTCCTTCCAGACTTCTCTCTTGTGTTCTAAGCTTCCTCTTGGTTTAAGGTTTCACCAAGGATGATTTAAGAGTGTTAAGAGGCTGTATTTATAGGTTAGAGGTTGACCTAATTCGTTTCTTTAGAGATAAGTTAAGTAATGGACTCCTAGCCCAACTCAAATTCGTATGGAAATAAAGATAAACACTGCTGCGTTGTTTTGGTCATAACTTCTTTATTATTGGTCCGATTTTGCTCCACAAGATACCAAAAGAATCGCAACAGAATTATCTAGACCCTTTAGGAGTAATTTACCAAATTCGGCCTCTTTATTAGGTAAAAACGCCTATCTTTGCAGAATCCCAGATTTAGGCAGCTTTTCCTTTTCCATCTTTTTAGCAATTATTTCCTTATCTCCAATTTCCATGCATATCTCCTTCCATAAGTTGTTGTCTTTGACTTGGACTCTAATTAATCTCCATAATTATCTTTAAAGCTTCACACTAAATAAACAATTAAACCCAATATGCTCTAAAAATAATAATTCTACAAATCAAGACCCAAAATAGGAAAGTGCACTAAAATAAGCTAAAATCAACCTATAAACTAATAAATAAGCCTAAAATGATGTCTCATGAGTATATTTTACTATCACAAATGAGGAGACATCAGTAGAATCCATAGAAAGAGATCTCCTAAGTTTTGCGCACTGATGTCTCCTCATTTGTGATAATAAAATCTACTCATGAGACATCATTTTAGGCTTATTTATTAGTTTATAGGTTGATTTTAGCTTAGTTTAGTGCACTTTCCTATTTTGGGTCTTGATTTAGAAACATAATATTTTTAGAGCATATTGGGTTTAATTGTTTATTTAGTGTGAAGCTTTAAAAATAATTATGGAGATTAATTAGAGTCCAAGTCAGGGACTACAATTTATGAAAAGAGATTTGCATGGAAATTGGACATAAGGAAACAAATGCTAAAAAGATGGAAAAGGAAAAGCTGCCTAAATCTGGGATTCTGCATACACGTCCAAAGATATGCGTTTTTACCTAAGAAATAGGCCGAATCTGGTGATTTCCTTCTACAGGGTCAAGATAATTCTGTTGCGATTCTTTCGGTATCTGATGAAGCTCAATCCGACCAATAACGAAGAAGATACGCTCAAAACGGTCCAGCAGTGTTTATCTTTATTTCCTTACGAATTTGAGTTGAGCTAGGAGTCCATTACTTAAGTTATCTCTAAAGAAATGAATTAGGTCAACATATACACTATAAATACAGCCTCTTAACACTCTTAAATCATCCTTGGTGAAACCTTAAACCAAGAGGAAGCTTACAACACAAGAGAGAAGTCTAGAAGGAGCTATTCATCAACAATGTCTTCTTCTACCTTTAGATTTGTAAATTCTTTCTTTTCTTTCATGAACTAAATTTCTTTAGCTTGAGTTTTAGCATATATGTATGAACCATAGTTTTGATTGACATCTATCTAATTTGGGAATTTAATGTTTTAAATAGAATTATAGTTTTCATTCTCTGTTTATGTGTTTGGATTTATATTCTGTGTTCTTGTGGACTGCAGCCATTAGAATTACCATCTAGTAATTAGGATACCATTGACAACGGTGTTTAATTGCATGTTTAGCACATAACATCTAGTAGTAGGTCTGATCTGACAACCCAACCTAGCTAGATAATCACTATGGTTTAGTCTTTGTGACTATTGGCCAATTACAGGAAAAGTTTGCTTAGGAAGCCTTATTGACACAGGTAAATCCTATTTTAAACTACCGATAGCGAATTGGGACCGATTAGGGAAATACTACATAATTCACCCTTACATGTTTAGAACGGCAAAACTAGTGGGGATTACATGCTAATAACTTAAGCTATATTCTCATATCACTTCTCTTTCATAATTATTTTCTGTCTTTTAATTCTTAGTTTTAATTTAGTTAATTTATTTTATCAAATCCATCTATTTGTCTTTACTTTTACTTGCGTTTAGTTGTTCTATCTTTAATTTATTTGCACTAGATATTTGCATAAGATTCTCCTAACCTATGTAGTCTCTGCGGAACGAATCTTAATCTTTTAACTAAAACTTGCATACGATCTGTATACTTGCAGAACCGTGCAGTTTAGGGTGTTATTTGCACGTTAATTATATCTTATTTTATCACACCCTAGGCCCCACCAAGTTTTTGGCGCCGCTGCCGGGGACTACATCGTTAGTCCTTGTGCATATATCTTGTGCTTTTAATTTCAGTTAGTTCTATTTTACACCTTTGTTTTTAGTTTTTGTTTTTCAGATTTAGTTACAGATGGAGAACCCAAGGAGATTTGAGCTACCCATCGAGTTTAGAGTGGAGCCACGAGGAATTCGTGCTCCAGAAATCCAAGCCGCGAAATTTAAACCTGATCCAGGGATGCTAACTCAATTTGCATCTCATGGATTATTTAGCGGAGCTGCACATCAAGATCTGATCCAATATATTCAGAAATTCATGCAGATCTGTGATGCTTATATCATAAAAGGAGTTACTAGGGAGCAAGTATATTACCTAATGTTCCAGTTCTTCTTAACCGGATGTGCAAGCGATTGGTACGATACCCAATACCCTCGTTATTCCAGATTGGGACAAGCTTCAAGCAAGATTCCTAGACCGTTTCTATCCGGTTAGTAGACGTTTAAAAGATATGTTGGAGCTTGAACAATTTATACAGAAAGAGGAAGAGAGTTTGGGTGAAGCATGGTTACGATTTACAGAGAAGAAGGCGAGATGTCCCTATCATCAATCCTCGCCGGAATATTATTTAACCTTGTTTTATGGAGGCCTTAATGATAAATCAAGAGAGAAAGCAGATTCGTTAGGAAACGCAGGTTTTGTGTTGCTAGATCCTGAAGATGCTGAGTTGGGGATGGAAAGAATTCTTGAGAACGAGAGAAGTTGGCCAAAGAGAGCAGAAAAAGAAGACAATTCAGAGTCTCTGAAACTTAAGGAATTGGCTAAACAACTCGAAGAACTACAAGAACAAGCCCGAACAATTGCTCAGGTGAATACAGTACATGCAATCCCTTCGTGTCCTGGTTGTGGATCAAGAAATCACGTGTGGGAAGGGTGTATGAATAATCCAGCAGTAGCCTCCGTTCAAGATAACTATTATTCTAATAGTTATACTAATCCTCAAGAAAACTACACTAATTATCAACAGCCTCCACAACAAAAAAGTTGGGTCAGGAAGCAAGAGACTTATCATGAACCCCAACCTATTCAGAAAAAGGCACCCATTATTTAGAGAATTTGTCAAGAACCAAAGAAAGATCTACCTAAACAATCAATGCAATTGGCAAAACAAGAACAACTCCAGAGCTTGACTTCGAGTATGGCTAAATTAGTGGAATCCGTTGAGAAGAAAATGAATAATAGCCAACAGAAAGTTCGAACTCAGGATAAGCTTATCAAGCAACTAGAGCATGCTTTATCACAGATGGCGAGTACATTACAAAATCGGCCTAAAGGGCAACTCCCAAGTGATACTATTGCTCCTAGAGATGATTCTTGCCATGCTGTTGAATTGCGAAGTGGAAAGCAACTACCCCCACCTAGACCAGAGCCTGAGCCAGTCCCTATTCCAGAACAAAGGGGGAAGAAACAATCAAAGATACAGTTGAGAAAGTATTTAAACCGAAGAGTGTTCAAGCCGAGACACCTGACAAGACAAGAAAGCCAGTGGAACTCAATACGCGCCCTCCACCACCATACCCTTCACGTGTCAGAAAGAAGGACAATGACCTAGAATTCAAGAAATTCATTGACATGTTGAAGAAGTTGGAAGTTAATATACCACTTGTTGAAGCTCTCAAGAGGATGCCAACCTATATGAAATTCATGAAAGACATTCTCTCCAACAAACGAAGTATAGAGACTGGGGAAACAATTGGATTACCTAGGGAGTGCAGTGCTATATGTCAAAGTGAGTTACCACCAAAATTAGAAGATCCCGGAAGTTTTACAATTCCTATCGCCATTGGAGATAGTTGGACCGGGAAAGCATTATGTGATCTAGGTGCGAGCATCAATCTCATGCCTAGATCTCTGTTCGAGAAGCTTAATATTGGAGAAGTAGTACCCACATCTGTGGTATTACAAATGGCAGATCGCTCCCTCTCACGACCAATAGGTAAAATTGAAGATGTTTTAGTTCAAGCTGGCTCTTTTATTTTTCCTTGCGATTTTATTATTCTTGACTACGACGCGGATAAGAATGTCCCCATCATCTTGGGTAGACCATTCTTAGCCACGAGGCGTACACTAATTGATGTTGAGAATGGTGAGTTGATCATGAGAGTACAAGGCGAACAGATACGATTCAATGTGTTTCAGGCTATGAAGTTACCAAAATCAAAAAACGAATGTTTCAAAATAGATGTCATCGGAAAAATTGCTCAAGAAGTCTTCAATGAAGCAAGCTTGGATGATGATCTTGAAAAGGCCTTAGCACTTGAATCACCAGAGGAAATCGAGATCCCCCCTGAAGATGTTGCTGCATTAGGATCAAATGTGCGAGAACTGCTTCGAGAACCAGGTGACATTGAACCAATGAAACAACCATCTATAATATGTCCACCTGTTCTCGAAGAAAAACCACTTCCAGATCACCTACGCTATGCATATCTAGGTACGAACAAAACTTTGCCTGTTATTATTTCTGCTAACCTTTCAGGTCCTCAAGAGGAGAAGCTACTTCAAGTACTTCGCGCAAACAAGGAAGCAATTGGATGGACTATTGCCGACATAAAGGGAATTAGTCCTTCCGTTTGCAAACACAAAATCATTCTTGAGAACGAAGGTGGGCGATCTATAGAAGGACATAGAAGGCTCATGCCAGCTATGAAAGAAGTAGTGAGGAAGGAAGTTATCAAGTTGTTAGACGCAGGAATTATCTATCCGATTGCTAGCAGTGATTGGTTCAGTCCAGTACAATGTGTTCCAAAGAAAGGAGGTTTCACTACCATCCTTAATGATCAAGGCGAAGCCATACCATCAAGACCAGTTGTGGGGTGGCGAGTGTGCATGGATTACCGAAGACTGAACAAAGCAACGAAGAAAGATCACTTCCCGCTACCATTCATTGATCAGATGCTAGACAAACTTGCAGGGAGAGAATATTACTGTTTCCTTGACGGATATTCAGGTTATAATCAGATTTGTGTGGATCCCCTTGATCAACACAAAACAACTTTTACATGTCCGTTTGGTACTTTTGCTTATAGAAGAATGCCGTTTGGTTTATGCAATGCACCTGCCACGTTCCAGAGGTGCATGATGGCTATATTTTGGGACATGATTGATAAATACTTGGAGGTTTTTATGGATGATTTTTCGGTGTTCGGAGATAGTTTTGACGATTGTTTGAATAATCTTGAGAAAGTCCTTGTGAGATGTAGAGAAAAAGATCTTGTGCTTAATTGGAAAAAATGCCACTTCATGGTTCAAGAGGGAATTGTGTTGGGACATAAAGTTTCAAAGGCAGGGATGGAGGTTGATCGTGCTAAAATTGAAGTTATCAAAACACTACCACCTCCAGTTATTGTTAAAGGAGTGAGAAGTTTCTTGGGTCACGCAGGATTTTATCGACGATTTATTAAAGATTTCTCCAAGATCGCCAAACCGCTTTGCTCTTTACTAGAAAAGGATACTCCTTTTAATTTTACTGAAGAATGTCTTCAAGCGTTTTTGACGATTAAGGAAAAACTAATCTCTACACCTATTGTTATACCTCCTGATTGGAAAGCTCCGTTTAAACTTATGTGCGATGCTAGTGATCACGCTATGGGTGTTGTGTTGGGACAGAGGAAAGACAATATTTTCCATACGATTTATTATGCAAGTAAGACTTTCAACGCTGCCCAGATGAATTATACAGTAACGGAGAAAGAGATGTTGGCCGTGGTTTATGCCTTCGATAAATTTCGTCCCTATCTGGTTGGGAAGAAAACTATTGTATACACGAACCATTCAGCTATTAGGTACCTCATGGAGAAAAAGGACGCTAAGCCGCGTCTCATTAGATGGGTACTGTTGCTTCAAGAATTCAACATCGACATTCGAGACCGAAAAGGATGCGATAATCAAGTTGTTGATCATTTATCAAGGCTCGAAGGATCTGATGCGAACAAAGAACCGTTGTTGGTCAAAGAGGTATTCCCTGATGAACAACTTTTTGCTATTAAACGTGCTTTTGTGCCATGGTATGCAGATCTAGTCAACCTCACTGTGAGTGGTGTCTTTCCCAAAGATTTCCACCCACAACAAAGACAAAGATTGAATCACCAGGCCAAACAGTATTATTGGGATGAACCGTACCTCTCGAAGATTTGTAGTGACCAAGTGGTGAGAAGATGTGTGCATGAAGGTGAAATGGAGAAGATCATTGAAGGTTGTCATAGTTCACCTTATGGAGGTCACTTTAAAGGCGATAGAACCGCAGCTAAAATTCTTCAATCCGGGTTCTATTGGCCCACCATACACAAGGATTGTCATCGTTTTGTCCAGTCATGTGACAGATGCCAGCACACTGGCAATATATCAAAAAGAGACGCGATGCCGCTTAATAACATTCTTGAAGTCGAAATCTTTGATGTATGGGGAATAGATTTCATGGGACCTTTCGTCACTTCCTATGGAAATCTGTATATTTTGCTTGCGGTAGATTACGTGTCAAAATGGGTAGAAGCAGTGGCAACACCAAAGAACGATGCTCAAACTGTGATTAAGTTCTTAAAATCAAACATCTTTTCAAGACCTGGTACGCCACGTGTGTTAATCAGTGATAAAGGTACCCATTTTCTTAATGCTCCTCTGAGACATTTTCTTCGAAAGTTTGGAGTGAAACACCGTACTTCAACCGGTTATCACCCACAAACTAACGGTCAAGCTGAAGTTTCCAACCGGGAAATTAAATCTATTCTTGAGAAGATCGTGAACAAATCGAGGAAAGATTGGTCTTTAAAGCTAGATGATGCGCTCTGGGCATACAGAACAACATTTAAAACACCAGTTGGGGCATCTCCATATCGCATGGTCTACGGCAAAGCGTGTCATCTACCGATTGAACTTGAAGCTCGAGCCTACTGGGCTATTAAAACTCTGAATCTAGACCCAGACTTGGCCGGGAAGCAAAGGATGATGCAGTTGAACGAGTTGGAGGAGCTTCGTTATCTTGCCTATGAAAATTCACATCTCTATAAAGAGAAAACAAAGCGATGGCATGATAAACGGCTCCGTCCGAAGCATTTCGAGATTGGACAGAAGGTTTTATTATACAACTCTCGATTTTCGAATTACCCAGGAAAGCTTAAATCCCGGTGGGGAGGACCTTACATTGTTACCAAAGTCACACCGCATGGAGCGATTGAGATTGAAAATCCAACCGAGCAATGGACATTCATGGTGAATGGCCAGCGTTTGAAGAGATACTATGACAGTGAGGACTTTGGGCAAGGGGAGAAAATCTACCTTGTCGAATGCGCTTAGCCTGAGGTACACGTCTAACTCAAAGACGTTAAACAAAAGTGCTCTTGGGAGACACCCCTTGTTTTAATTGCTTTTTAGATTAGTTGTTTTTGCTTTGTAGTGTTAATTTTAAGTTAGTGTATATTTTTAATTGTGTTTACAAGCTAATAGGAGAGAAAGGTAGTGTGTTATTGTGCAGGAAACGAGTTTGGGGTCAAAAGGAAAAATCTGGAGAAATTCAAGGCCTGGCGCGGACTACCCCATGGTCCGCAGGGATGCACCGTGCCCAGAAAACCCGTACCACGGTCGGGTACCACGGGTTTTATCCAGAAAGTAAAAAAAATTGACCTGATAGGCGCGGTACACCGGACCCTAGTCCGCACGCCTCAAACGCGTGCCACGGGGTCGGGTACCACGGGTTTTTTGACGGACATGGTGCGGACTACCCCATGCACCGCACCCCTGGTCCGCACGCCCAAAACACGTGCCACGAGGTGCTAGCTCGGGTATTATCCAGTGGGCAAAAATTTGGAGCAGCAGAAGCTGCGGTATACCGCATGATTTGTCCGGTGCACCGCAAGAGGCGGTTTGTGAAGGAATTCTTTTCCTAATCAAACTCTTACCTTATGAGATTAACCCTAGCCTCTCCCACACGAATTTTTCAGACCCAAACCCTATATATACATCTTAAAGCTTGTGCAAACCTTCACAATTAACACAACAACTCATCAAATCCTCTCCATCATCTTCCATAAACACAATCCTTCATCAAATCCATCACACTACACCATCAAAACACCATCAAAACACCATCAAATTCAACAAGCTTTAAAGAATTCTTCCAAGATCAATCAAATAACCTTTCTCTTTCATCAATTCCAAGCAACAACATCAAGCTAAACCAAATTTTCCTTAAACTTTTAATCTATCCTTGGTATAACTTGAGTTGTGGGTAAATCAAGCATGACTAACAGATCTGAAGCTATGGAATACAAGAGAAAGTGTTCAATCCTTGGGAAGAATAAGAAATTGCCTGGAGCCACCATTGAAAAACCCATCAATCTTGATGAGGTTTCTGAAGAATCAAAAGAACAGGCACCTGAACAACCACTACCAAAGAAGAGATTAACTGCTAGAATGTCCATACCATTAAGGAGGCCTTTAGACAAAATAAAAATCCAAGACCAAGGTTCTTCTACCTCTTCCTCTGAAATTGTTTATGATCTTCCTCCTTGGGCTATCAAGTTACAGAACGAAGTTGAAAGATTACGTGAAGATAACAAAGACCTTTGGGTAGAAATAATGCAGTTGGAAACAAAGGTAGAGAATTCGACCTTGTACAAGGATGTAGATGATTACACCGATCCCTCAGCTTCAGAAGATGAGGATGATATGATGGATCTCTATGGCCAACCAGGTAGGTCATTCTAATTTTTCTTAATAGCTTGTATGTATTAGGTAGTTTAGTTAGTTTTATTTTAAATTTTATTCCATGCTTGAGTCTTTTTTTTTTGAGTCGTGGGGACACGGCTCACTTTTGAGTTGGGGGTGGGGATTCGTTGTCCTCATCTTCTTTTCATTTTTTGCATAAAATTTAAAATTTTTAGGTTGAATTAAGGCATAAAATATCTTGAATGTACCTATTTGAGCATGATTTTATTAGGTCAATGATAGTAAGTAGTATGTTTTTGAAAGATGCAAACAAAATTGTTTAGATACATGTATGAAAACTAGGAAATAAAGGATAGAAAAGTTAATGAGCAATGCTAAGAAATCACGTTGAAACTTAGGAATAGTTATTTGGTGTGTAGAACGTGAGGTTTAAAATTAGTTGAAAACCCACTTGTCTATGAACTAATAATGAAAAAGTAACAAAATCTGGTTGTTAGAAATATGACTAAGGCAGTTCTTTCATGATAAAACACTTGAAGCCTTTATACTTTCTCACCCTTTTATTTGAGTATTGTTATTTATCCGTCTTAGCCCCTCTGAGCCTTTCTAAAGCCTTTATTGAAACACATTATAATCCATACCCTAGTTTTTAGGACTTATCTATATGACCCGCACTCGAATCGCAAAACCTGAGACACTCGTTTTAGAGCTTGAGTTTGGGGTGGTGGGTTTCATTATTAGGGAACTTTGGGAATTGGGAATTATCTTTGTGATTTTATTGATGATGAATTGTTATTATTGTAACCCTTTGCCGGGGTAATAGTGAATGAAAAAGAAGCTACGAGCTAATTTTGCCAACAAGGGCATAAAAAGAAAGAATATATATATGAAAAAATAGTGTGATATCTCAACATCAAAAGAGAGTCATAGCTATATAAAAGAAATTTATTTAAAAAGAGAATATATATTCGGACCGGCAAAGTGGATTTTATATCATCAAAGGTTTTAATTGGGATTATTGGGGATGCACATTAAAAAGCATCAATAAATTGGGTTGAGTGAGAACATCTTCGAGTGAAAACTCAAGCTCTAGGGCGATTCGTTGATGGCTAGTGAGGAGAGAGCCAAAAGCTCACTTTTCATTATCCAAATATACCATACCCGTCCTTAAGCCCAGTTATAACCAAGACCTTAGGATTTCTAACTACTAGATGGAGAAACAATTGAGCTATTAGGTAGTAGGTAAGTGGACCATTGGATGCTGTATTTGGGACCTATGAACAACCTATAGCCATTAACCTGAACTAAGTTATCATCCTCTCCTTCTGGCATTGCGAAATTAATCTTAACTTGAATTTATGGATTGTTGATTACATGTATATTAGGCATATTTGTGCATTATTTCTTGAGCATTACTACATGAGATTTTTTTTGAATTGATGCTCTAGGATCATTCATTATATTTTTGTTCTTGTTCTCCTCCGACTTCTTCTTGTTTATTTGACTACCCTACTGTTCTTTACTTTTATTGTATCGGGACGATACAACTTTCAGTTGGGGGTCTTGATGTCTCCTCATTTGTGATAGTAAAATGTACTCATGAGACATCATTTTAGGCTTATTTATTAGTTTATAGGTTGATTTTAGCTTATTTTAGTGCACTTTCCTATTTTGGGTCTTGATTTGTAGAATTATTATTTTTAGAGCATATTGGGTTTAATTGTTTATTTAGTGTGAAGCTTTAAAGATAATTATGGAGATTAATAAGAGTCCAAGTCAAAGACTACAACTTATGGAAAGAGATTTGCATGGAAATTGGAGATAAGGAAACAAAGGCTAAAAAGATGGAAAATGAAAAGCTGCCTAAATCTGGGATTCTGCATACACGTCCAAAGATATGCGTTTTTACCTAAGCAATAGGCCGAATTTGGTGATTTCTTTCTATAGGGTCTAGGTAATTATGTTGCGATTCTTTTGGTATCTTATGGAGCTCAATCCGACCAATAACGAAGAAGATACACTCAAAACAGCACAACAGTGTTTATCTTTATTTCCTTACGAATTTGAGTTGAGCTAGAAGTCCATTACTTAACTTATCTCTAAAGAAACGAATTGGGTCAACCTCTACACTATAAATACAGCCTCTTAACACTCTTAAATCATCCTTGGTGAAACCTTAAGCCAAGAGGAAGCTTAGAACACAAGAGAGAAGTCTGGAAGGAGCTGTCATCAACAATGTCTTCTTCTACCTCTAGATTTGTATTTTCTTTCTTTACTTTCATGAACTAATTTTCTCTAGCTTAAGTTTTAGCATTAATGTATGAACCCTAGTTTTGATTGACATCTATCTAATTTGGTAATTTAATGTTTTAAATAGAATTATAGTTTTTATTCACTGTTTATGTGTTTGGATTTATATTCTGTGTTCTTGTGGACGGCCGCCATTAGAATTACCATCTAGTAATTAGGATACCATTGACAACGGCGTTCAATTGCATGTTTAGCACATAACGTTTAGTTTTAGGTTTGATCTGACAACCCAACCTAGCTAGATAATCACTATGGTTTAGTCTTTGTGACTATTTACCAATTACAGGAACAGTTTGTTTAGGAAGCCTTATTGACACATGTAAATCCTATTTTAAACTACCGATAGCATATTGGGACCGATTAGGGAAATACTACATAATTCACCCTTACATGTTTAGAACGGCAAAACTAGTGGGGATTACATGCTAATAACTTAAGTTATATTCTCATATTACTTCTCTTTCATATTTATTTTTCTGTCTTTTAAATTCTTAGTTTAATTTAGTTAATTAGAAAATCAAACAAAAATCTATTTGTCTTTACTTTTATTTGCGTTTAGTTGTTCTACCTTTAATTTATTTGCGCTTGGTATTTGCATAAGATTCTCCTAACCTCTGTAGTCTCTGCGGAACGAATCTTTATCTAAAACTTGCATACGATCTGTATACTTGCAGAACCGTGTAGTTTTAGGGTGTTTTTGCACTTTATTTATATCTTATTTTATCACACCCTAGGCACCACCAGGTCCGTTAAATCTTTGCTCCATTGCTTGATATTTTTGGTGCATAGAACGTATTAAGGTTGTATTAGCATCTATCTTTGCCGCATTTTGATCTACCATGTTTTCCAAATAATTTATACTTTCAAAAGGGTGAGACGGATTAATGGTGGAAGCTCTTGTTGGAATTTTAGAGAAGAATTGGTCACTTGAGTGACTTGTGTCTCCAAGGCTTCCACTTTTGCAGGTTGCTCCATGGATGTGTTCCTTGTTGAGATGCATAGAATTTTGAACCAGATTCAATAATTTATCCATCATTCTTTCGAGCTTGGTTATGGCTTCTTTTTGTGGATTATGCATGGGTTGTGGTGGAGCTTGAAATTGATAGCTCGAACCTTCTTGATACAAATTTTGACTTCGGACCCCATGCATATTTGGTGCGTAATAATTCTCCATACCTAATAAACCTGAGAAGAGACTAAAAAGAAAAAGCGTAAAACTGAAAACAAATAAAAACTTCTACACTAAATAAACACAAAATAGATTTAACTTAAAGATAAATCCCCGGCAGCGGCGCCAAAAACTTGGTGGGGGAAAAGGTGTGATAAAATAATAGATAAATAAAGATAATAATAAAGAGTCACACACCCTTGAAAACCACGAAACTCACTGCAAGTATCACAGATCGTTTACAAGTTTTAAAGATAAGTCAAGTTCGTTCGCAGGGATTTAATCCGTTAGATCTACTTATATTTAACAAGCGTAGATGAATTTATATGTTTAGAATAAAATATAAAAAGATAAAATAATATGAACAACTATCTAATGCGAATAAATAAATAATTCAAATAAATAAATATGAAAGTAAGTCAAATAGATTAGGATTACTAAGTCTATTACTAAATTGTTATTCTAACCTGTCACATTAAGCATTATATATTAACCAAGATTCTAAATTCTACCTAGCCTTTTCTAGGCTTAGGAGCAACCTCTCCACTACTAGGGATTCCTAAGTAATGATTGGTGATTAAATCAAACCTTAATGGCTATCTAGTTAAACTAGACGATTATGTGGTGTTGTCAATAACTAAAATTAATCCTAAGATTGATCAGATTTAGGGAAATAAGTCAAAACACATAATAACAATATACGCCAAGCTTAATCAATTAAAATAACAAATAGTATTTAAAGACAAAATAATAATCCAACAATTAAAAGTAAACTTACAGAATAAAAGCTTAGAAATATGGTTGAGAATAGATCTATAGCTAATTACTCTAAATATAGAGAAGGTGAGATGTAGAAAAGGAGTTTGTCAGTCTCCAATCTTCTTCTTCTTGTCTTCCTCTACAGGTCAACTTGCTTCTTGAATGAATAAATTGATTCTAAGGATGAATATCTAACTAAAGGACTAAGCTATTGTTTAAAACTGAGAAAATATAAGTAAAGACTAAGCCTATACTTTGAAACTGAGCAAGGACATATTTACAATGGTATAAGGGTGTATTTATAGGTGTCATGGAAGCCCTAATTCGTTTTCTTGAAGGAGAAGTAAGTGGTGGACTCCAAGCCCAACTCTAATTCGTATGGAAATAAAGATAAACACTGCTGGACCGTTTTGAGCATATCTTCTTCGTTATTGGTCGGTTTGAGCTCCATAAGATACCAAAAGAATCGCAACAGAATTATCTTGCCCATGAAGAAGGAAAATACCAAAATCGGCCTATTTATTAGGTAAATCGCCACTTCTTTAGGCGTGTGCTGCAGAATCCCAGATTAAGGCAGCTTTTCCTTTTCCATCTTTTTAGCTTTTATTTCCTTATCTCCAATTACCATGCTAATCTCTTTCCATAAGTTGTTGTCTTTGACTTGGACTCTAATTAAGCTCCATAATTATCTTTAAAGATTCACACTAAATAAATAATTAAACGCAATATGCTCTAAAAATATCATTTCACTAAATCAAGACTCAAAATAGGAAAGTGCAATATTTCTCAAGAAAATCGATTCCAAGACTTCCTAAATCACTAAAAATGATGTCTCATCCTAATATAAATCTATCACAAATGAGGAGACATCAGAGGCCTAGTGGTGTCAACTATGGTGTGATAAAAATATGATATAAATAAGTGCAAAAGTAGACACCCTAGCCTAACACGGTTTCGCAAGTATACCGGACGTATGGAAATTTTAAATGATAAGTAAGATTCGTTCCTCGGAGACTACGAAAGTTAGAGAGAACTTATGCAAATTATCAAGTGCAGATATGAAAGCTATATCAGATTAATACGCAGGGAAATAAAAGATAAGAGATTTTTGTTTGGTTTTAAGAGATAGATAATTAAACTACTAAATTAAAAGACAGAAAAGTAAATAAAAGAGAAAAACAAATAGTATAATAGTTTAGCTCGAGAAATTAGCAAGTAATCCCAACTAGTTTTATTTATTCTATCATGTAAGGGTGAATTATGTAATATGCAATAATCAGGACTCTAAATTCCCATACCTTAGACCTTGAGAGCGACTAAGGGGGCTACGCACAACCACGAGGCAGCCTAAACTTAGGGTTATCAAGCGCCACCAAGGCCCTAAGCAATTCAATTCCAAACATGGTGATAGTGGTGAAAACATACCCTAATGATTATCCAGTTAGGCTGATTTGTCAGGTCTAAGTCGTGTTCTAGACGTTATGTGGTGTTTCAATAATTAGACACCCCTTCTGGGTGACCATCTAACTACTATTAAGGTAGTCCTATACGTTGTACTCCCTCCGTCCACAAATGTTTGTCACAATTTCTAAAAATGGATGTCCACAAAAGGTTATCACTTTAAAATATCAAGAAACTTTTTTACATGTTCTACCAAGTTTACCCTTATTTAATTTTCAAAAAGTAGAAGGCATTAATTGCTTTTCTTAATCATTAAATAGTTGGTTGAGGGTAATTTAGTAAAAGTAGAAGGCATTAATTGCTTTTCTTAATCTATGTGAAAAAAAAGGTATGACATACATTTGTGGACGGAGGGAGTACACCGCAAGGAAAACAGACAATAAATCAAAACACATAAACAAAGAATAAAACATGAATTCAAATCAAATACGGTGTATCCCAAATTAGATAGAAAAAATAGGGTTCATACATATATGCTAAATCTCCAGATAAAATTATTTAGCTCATACTAAAGAAGGAAAAGAAAACAATTACAGATTTGAAGGTTGAAGAAGACATGATATGATGTTCAACTCCTTCCAGACTTCTCTTCTTGTGTTGTAAGCTTCTTCCTGGCTTAAGGACTACCCAAGGATAGTTTTCTTATGATAAGAGGGTGTATTTATGAGGTATAGGAAACCCTAAAACATTTCTTGGAGTATAAGATAGGTATTGGACTCCAAGCCAAACTCAAATTCGTAACCCTAAAATATAGAAAATGTATGATTTTGATGCTGGTTTGTTTTGGCCTTAACTGATTCAATACTTACACGTTTGACGCATTCCAATAGTTGAAACTGATCGTATCAGAAATTTATTTAACTTTAATTCAGACCATTCATCCAAATTCCTAGCCAATCTTGAGTTATGATCACTTTTATGTTCGTAGCTGGTGGAATTTAGATTTATTTGGCAACTTTATCTTTTATTTTTTCATATTTCTTGCCTTTATCTCCAATTTCCATGTTTATCCTCTTTCTTTTATCTCTTAGAATTAACTTGACATTTAATTAATTACCATATATCCTCAAAGCTTCACAATTAACAAACAATTAAACCCAATATGCTCTAAAAATTATAAATAATTAAATCAAGCCACTAAATAGGAAAGTGTACTAAATCATGAGAAAATCAACCTATATCCTAATAAATACACCTAAAATGATGTCTCCAACTAAGATTAAATCATCACAAATGGGGAGACATCAAGACCCCCAACTCAAAGTTGTATCGTCCCGATATAATAAAAATAAAAATAAACAACAGTAGGGTAGTCAAATTTTAAACAAGAAGAAGAAGTAGGAGGAGAATAAGAACAAAATAAAATGAATGATCCTAGAGAAAAATACCTAAAAAGTCTCATGTAGTAATGCTAAAGAAATAATGCACACGTATGCTTAATATACACATAATCAACAATCCATAAATTCAAGTCAAGGTTAATTTTGCAATGCCAGAAGGAGAGGTCTCAACTCAGTTCGTGCTAATGGTTATAGGTTGTTCATATGTCCTAATATAGTATTTAATGGTCCACTCACCTACTACCTAATAGCTCAATTGTTTCTCCACCAAGCAGTTAGAAATCCTAAGGTCTTTACGGTTATAACGGGGCTTAGGGACGGTGTGGTATATTTGGATAATGAAAAGTGAGCTTTTGGCTCTCTCCTCACATTCCATCAAAGAATCGCCCTAGAGCTTGAATTTTCACTCGAAGATGTTCTCACTCAACCCAATTTTTGATGCTTTTGATGTGCATCCCCAATAATCCCAAATAAAACCTTTTCATGATGATATACAGTTTCCACTTCCCCGGTCCGAATATATATTCTTTTCATATCAATTTTTTCTTTTATATAGCTATGACTCTCTTTTTTATGTTGAGATATCATGCTATTTTTTCATATTTTTTTCTTTTCAATTCATGCTTTTCAGCTTTTTTCATTCACTATTAACCTGGCAAAGGGTTACAATAATAACTTTTTCATTATCAATAAAATCACAATTACAATTTCCCAAACCCAATGTTCCCTAGTGATGAAACCCACCACCCCAAACTCAAGCTCTAAAAACGACTTGTCTCAGGTTTTGCGATTCGAGTGCGGGTCATATAGATAAGTCCTACAAACTAAGGGTATGGATTATAATGTGGTTAAATAAAAGGATTTAGAAAGGCTTAGAGGGGCTAAGACGGATAAATAATAACAATAATCAAATAAAAAGGGTGAGAAGGTTAAAAAGGCTTCAAGTGGCTTCAATATGAAAGAACTGTCTTATTCACTTTTCTAACTACCGGATTTTGTTACTTTTTCACTACTAGTTCATAAATAAGTGGGTTTTCAACTAATTTCAAACCTCGCGTTCTACACACCAAATAACTCTCCCTAAGTTTCAACGTGACTTCTTAGCATTGCTTATTAACTTTTCTATCTTTCATTTCTTGTTTTCATACATGCATACTAAAAATATTTGTGTCATATTTCAAAAACATACTACCTACTATCATTAACTTGATTAGATCATGCTCAAATAGGTACATTCAACATATTTTATGCCTATTCAAACAAAAAAAAAATTAAATTTTATGCAAAAACAAAAAGGGAGTATGAGGACAATGAATCCCCACCCCCAACTCAAAAGTGAGCCGTGTCCCCACGACTCGAAAAAGACTCAAGAAAGAAATAAAATTTAAATTCGCACACATATTGCACATAAAGAAATGGTAGGGAAGAAAGAAAACATACTCTTCGAGGCTATTGCCTCGCATTATCGACATCCAAGATAGGATTTGTTGGATCTTTCTTTAATTGCTCAAGGAGTATTATGATGTGCTCATTTTCTTCTTTTGAAAGTTGCGTAATTTCACCCTTTTCAAAACTTTCATGATCCAATCATTGTCAATATTGTTACTCATCTTAAACTCAAGTGTCTATCCTTCACCCAAAATCACATTCGCTTTCCGAACAAGACACGTGATCATAGTAGGATACTGCATATTAAATAACGACATGGGAGAGACCGAAAAATCGCATCATTTCCTCATAGATCAACTATGCCACATCATCTTCTTCTCCTCAAAATACTATTCAACAAGATAGCGTTCTTTATAACGTCTTACCATGAACGTAGACCAGCCCAATCTTTCTCCAATCTCCAAGAACCTTCTTGTATTCTCCTTTACCAACTTCTTCTTCAAACATTTTCTCATAAGCAAAAGGAAGTTCCTGTAATTGTTTCTTTGTAGAAGTTATCAGGGCCCTTGAAGCTTTCTCTTTTCTTCGGGTCTAGGACCTTTGATCTATAGAGGTTGTGTTGTTTTCTTCACGAAAGTTAGAAGCTTTTTGCCCATTGAATCAAACACAGCTAGCCGACCTCTCTTTTCTTGACCTGTTTTACCCTTTGTGTTGGAACTGGAACTTTTCTTACTTGATTTCTTCTCAATAGAACCCAATACCTTGCTTTTCTTCATCTCCCTTACAGTAGACAATGTTTATGTTCTCTTAATCGTCTCAATTGACCCCCAACTCAAAACTTTAACCAGTCTTGAAATTTTAAACTCTTGATTATTGGTTGTACAAGCTTTATATGGGTTAGGAAAGGTGTTTTGATGATGATTCTCTATATGGGTTATATGGATTCTTGATGGCTTGGTATGAATCTAAGAAATTGTTGGATGAATATTGGAATTTTAAGCTTTTGATTCTTGGATTCAATGTGTTTTGGTATGATACAGGTGGTTGAATCTTCTTTGTAATGATGTGGAGAAAGGATTGGATGCGTTTTTATGGTGATTGGGTAGGGTTTTGATGTTTAGAGAAGGTTTGATGAAGCTTTGATGGAGTTGGGAGAGATTTGGAGAAGAAGGAGAGACTTAAGGATTGGAAAATTCGTAATAGACTAACCTACCTCTTCTTTATACCATAAAAATCAATTTTTTTCTTCTCCAGCGGCGCGGACCGGCTTACCGGTGGTATGGGCCGGCATACCGGTGAGCTGCTCCTTGAAAACACATCTTCGGCAAAAAACCCTATTCTTGAACCTGAGGGCTCGTGTTTTTGTCTGACCGGTATACCGGCGGTATGGGGCGGCATTACCGGTGTGCAATTTCTCGAACATGTACCTCGTGGCAAAGAACCCAAGGCGTTTACCCGAGGGCTCCCCTTTTTGACCCATCGACTTACCGGTCGTGTGACCGGCATACCGGTGGGCAAATCAAAAGATGCTCAAAAAATTTGTTTTTTATTTTACCTCCAAATCAGTTTTTTCCACTCCATTGGATAAATCTTGAAAAAATATGCAAATTTGGACTCGAGAAAAAGTGAATTCTGATACCCGAGCGCAAAGTTATGCTAGTTCGAAGTTTTTGTAATATTTCTCGCGCTAATAGGTGCGGTGCACCGCAAAATCCTGCGATGTACCGCAAAAAAGTTCTGTCCAGCCATTTTTAACTCCAAAAAATTTCCGCTTTTTCACCCCAAACTCGAACCCTTGCATACCTACACACCAAAAACACTTATACCTTTCTTATTACTGAAATATGCTCTAAAAACACATAAACTCACTAAAACAAACAAAAACATAAATATATAAAAGCATAAAAGAATGTGGGATGTCTCCCAAGAGCACTTTTGTTTAACGTCGTTTAGTTCGACGTGTTACTTCGGTCATGTATGAACATCACCTCCCCAGCAACAAACAAGTTTATTAATATTTGGCATGCGAAATTTGAATCCCTTGCCTTTCACTCCCACAAACTTTTTAGATCTATTCTTTATAACCATGCATGGTTTCATCCAAAAGTTCTGGGTGTATGCGCATCTTGTGGTAAATTTATTTTGTTTGTAGCTTGGCGCTCCTTTTGCAATACATTCATCTCTTCGGTTTCTAAGCTTCATTTGTTAGAAAGAATGTCCTTCATGAATTTAATCTATTTTGGCATTCTTTTGAGAGCTTCTACAAACGGGATGTTAATATCTAACTTGTTTACCATGTCAAGGAACTTCTTGAATTCTTTTTCATTGTTCTGCTTTTTGACACGTGATGCGAATGGTGGAGGAGGACGTTTGTTGTTTACCACTGAGCTCTCTTTCTTTTCCGGTGTCTTCTCTGGGACACTCTTTTGTTCAATTACCTCTTCCACCTTGTCTTTAATTGTTTCTTCAACCAATTTTTCAGGAATAGAGGTTGGTTCTGGTTCTACTCTAGACGGAGGTAATTGTTTTCCACTTCTTAATTCAACTGCATGACATGCATAGTCTTTTGGAGCAATAGTATCACTTGGGAGTTACCATTTTGGCCTGTTCTGAAGTGTACTCGCCATGTGTGATAGTGTATGCTCGAGATTCTTGATTACCTTGGACTGGGGTTGGAATCTTTGTTGGCTCATCTTCATATTTTCTTCAACTACTTTCATCATTGCAGCCATACTTGAATCCAAACTCGAAGGTTGCTTTTGTGTAGCTTGTTGCATTGAATATTGAGGTGGTTATTGATAAGCTTATGTGTAAATTGGCGCTTCTTGGAAAATTTCTTTAAAGCTCGGTGCTTCTTGATAGATAGGTTGTGGTGGATAGTAAGATTGAGGTCGAGGTTGATAATAAGTCTCTTGATTTCTGACCCAATTTTGATTTTGTGGGGGCTGATAATTAGCGTAATTTCCTTGAGGATGATAATAACCATTAGAATAATGGCTTCTTTGATGAGGTACGAAGGAAATCGAAGCTATATTATTCATGCAATTCTCCCACGAATGGTTTCTTGCTCCACAACCTGGACATAAAGGTAAAGTATGTACTAGATTTACCTGAGCTACTGTTTGTGCTTGCTCTCGTAATTCCTCGAGTTGTTGGTTTAACTCATTGAGCCTTAGAGATTCTAAGGTCTCTCTTGTTTTTCTGATTCAATCGGCCAACTTCTCTCGGTCTTAAAAACTTTCTCCATAATAGTTTCAGCTTCTTCGAGACCTAATAATACGAAACCTTTATCTTCTAATAAATCTGCTCTTTTTCTGGACTCATTATTGAGTCCTCCATAGAACATGGTTAATGAATATTCTGGCGATGATACATGGAATGGACATCTCGCCTTCATGTCGTTAAAACGTAACCATGCTTCACCAACACTCTTTCCGTCTTCCTGCATAAATTGTTCAAGCTCCAACATATCTTTTAATCTTCTACTAACCGGATAGAATCGGTCTAGCAATTTGGATTGAAGCTTGTCCCAATCTGGAATAACATCGGGGGTATTGGGTATCGTACCAATCGCTTGCCCTTCCGCTCAAAAAGAACTGGAACATAATGTAATACATCTGCTCCTTTGTAACGCCTCTTGTTATATAAGTGTCACAGATTTGCATAAATTTCTGAACATACCGGACCGGATCTTGTTGTGCAGCACCGCTAAATTGTCCATGACTCGCAAATTGCACTATCATGCCTGGATCTGGTCTAAATTTAGCGGCTTGGTTTTTCAGGAGTGCGGATTCCTCGTGGTTGCACTCTGAATATGATGGGAAGATCAAGTCTCCTAGGGCTTTCCATCTGAAAAATCTGTAAAACAAACTAAAAAAAAGCGTAAAATAGAACTAACTAAAATAAAAGCACTAAATAAATGCACAAGGAATAACGATGTAGTCCCCGGCAGCGGCGCCAAAAACTTGGTGTCGACTAGGGTGTGATAAAAATATGATATAAATAAGTGCAAAAGTAGACACCCTATCCTAACACGGTTCTGCAAGTATACAGGACATATGCATGTTTTAAATGATAAGTAAGATTCGTTCCTCAGAGACTACGAAAGTTAGAGAGAACTTATGCAAATTATCAAGTGCAGATATGAAAGCTAGATCAGATTAATACGCAGGGAAATAAAAGAAAAGAGATTTTTGTTTGGTTTTAAGAGATAGATAATTAAACTACTAAATTAAAAGACATAAAAGTAAATAAAAGAAAAAAACAAATAGTATGATAGTTTAGCTCGAGATATTAGCAAGTAACCCGCACTAGTTTTATTTATTCTATCGTGTAAGGGTGAGTTATGTAATATGCATTAATCAGGACTCTAAATTCCCATACCTTAGACCTTGAGAGCGACTAAGGGGGTTACGACACAACCACGAGGCAGCCTAAACTTAGGGTTATCAAGCGCCACCAAGGCCCTAAGCAATTCAATTCCAAACATGGTGATTGTGGTGAAAACCTACCCTAATGATTATCTAGTTAGGCTGATTTGTCAGGTCTAAGCCTTGTTCTAGACGTTATGTGGTGTTTCAATAATTAGAGACCCCCTCCGGGTGACCATTTAACTACTTTTAAGGTAAACATATATGTTGTACTCCGCCTTCTCTTTGCTCCACCTCACTTCCAGGTATGTATATACGTTCTTGCATTTTAATATGCAAAATCATTCGCTGAATTAAAAAATGGCTTCAATTTCACCAACTTGGTTATACCAAGGTCCACCCTCTTCCGCATACTTTTTTTACTTTCACTTGAATTTCAGTTTTTAATCTATTTTTTTAATTTCGTGTTTCAGATAGAGGATTAAGATTTATGGCTTTTGCAGAAGGAGTCGCATCTAACAAATTCACTTCGCAAACCTCTAAGGTTTAGTTCAAATTTTTCTGTATCGCGTTTTAATCAATTTATTTAGTTACTATAATCAACGACAAATTAGTTGAATTAATCTTTCATCCCTTTGTTTAAGAGTTTTGGAGAGAAAAATCAACATATCATTGTTAATTTTCACTTTTGATTAGATATCTTTTTCAGGTTTCAGAACTCCTCCTCAAAGATCTCGATTAGTACCGCGTATAATGTGTGAAAAGACGGATAAGGATAAGGCGAAAGGAAAAGAAAAGTCACCGGAGCATGTAATGGTTGAGCGGTACCCTTATCACAATTACATGGACTCTACTTCCGGTCAAATGGAGCCTGCTTCAGGAGCACGTGCAAGTATTCCAACTCCAGATTACTGGCCGGAAGGTACAACTAGTCAAGTCAGAGCTGCCAATGCCCGTCCACCTACAGGTGTTTCCACCGGAGTTCCATCTTAAGGCAAGGCTCCTGGAAGTAGGAGGAAATTTAAAGCGGCCAGCACCTCTGGTGGTGGTGATGAATCTCAGGCGATAGTTGCACATGATCCAGTAGAAGATGATTTTTTAATAGAAGATTCAAAGGATTTTGAATCGGAGTATTTTGTGTATGAAACAGAGCCTAAAGAAGAAGAGCTTGAAGGATATGCATTGGATAAGAAACTTGGGCTGCCCCACCCGTTTATTGATCCAGAAGTGAAAAAGCCCATTAAAGAGTCGTTAACTAGTGAAGAGCTTTGGTGGAATTGGAGAAACTGGCTAAGGAACAATGGTCTAAGTGGCAAAGGCGCCGTCTTGACGTTAAAACTGTTAGTAAAAAGACTAAAATACCCTTTGATATTAAAATGCAAAGATAAGTTAACACAGTATTTGTATTTTAGGTGTTTTTAAAAGCCATGATCGAGACTAGGCAAGTGAAGCTTTACGGTGATGAACCAATATTAACAGAATGTGCACTTTATAGAGCAAGGCGACACTTATACAAAGAAGAAAGGTACGATTAGTTTGATTACTTATATACCCTTTTCTAAATAGCTTTTGTAAATAGGTTAGAGATTGAACGTGAAAGATTAGAAAAAGATGGTCCAATAGCGTATTATTCCAAATGTATTGGATCATGGAAAAGAGACACTTCACGTGAAGCAATTCAAAAACATTATGAAGAAACTGGAGAAGATGAAAATAAACAATTAATTGAAATGTTCTGTAATCAAACTGATCGTGAGTGTAGGATTATGATGGGTACATATGTTCGTATACCTCGGGACCCACTTGCTATGAGGATGCGTGAAGATCAAATAAAACAGAGTATGTAGTAGTTATGTAGTAATAAAATAAAGTTTGTTAATTAATAAATGACCGTTTTACCCTTTGTTTTTATCACAGTATGGGGTAAAGATCTAGTTTATCCAACGATTAATTATGTTCCAGTCTATTAATTGCATCACCGCCGCTATTTGGACCGCTATGGTTTCAGGCTATTCAAAGACGAAGGATATGAAGCACACATCACATGGTACTTTTTCACTTTCTCTTTCATTTTTGTCCTTGTTTTGTTAACATAAAGAAGGTTATTTTGTAGAATTTGGTGGGATTTTTCCCACCAAATAATAACTTACTTTGGTGGGAGTTTTCCCACTAAATAATCACTTTTATTCCAAATGCATTTGATGTAAGTAGCGTTCTGTTAAATTTTTGTTTTAGGTGAAGATGGTATAAAGAAACTGATATATCACACTCTTTTACAAATGCTTAGAAATCATCATATTCATACGTTGATGCTTTGGGTACTTCCCTGTCAAGAAGCACTACTCCTGATCCACAAAGTTGTGAAAATATTCAGGTGAAGAATGTTATAGAGAAGCCTGATAAAGATCATCTCCCTCTATTGGAAGCTAGCAGGTCTGATTTTAACATATTGAAAAGGTCTTTTTTTAGATTTTTAAAGTAAGTTTAATTAGTATGAAGTTAAGTTGTGATGGTGTATGTATTGCAGGTTATGTAACAGGGACATTATATCAAAAGTACAACAAGTTATTTGCTTTGCGTTTCATGATAGTAGATTGATAATGGAAACGTGTGAAGAAGCAAAGAATCTTCGAAAGATTGTTACCCTTTTCTACTTGGACTAATTGAGATTCATTTCTTTTGCGTCTGTAAATTACATGCTCTACCAAAATTGATCTATTTTGTAATGTTCGTTTTGAAAGATATTTTTCGTAGATGTTTGTTTTTAGCTATAAGGGCGCATTCTTGAATTCTTGAATGCATGGAAGATTAATGCAAAAACACTTGCAATGCTTATTTTGATACTTTAACACGCATTAGGCAATACGTACTTTTTTTTTGTTTTGAAATTATGCAATATAACCAATATAGCCTTTTGCTGCATATTTGGATTTGCCTTTTGTTTTGGGACTCGAGCTAAAATCTTATTTTATGCAAAATCCTTTTATGAGTTTATTTGAAACAAAATTTGGTGGGATTTTTCCCACCAAACAACATAAAACCCCATATAAAATTGGCCGGAAAATTTTGGTGGGTAAAAAAATTGGCCGGAAAATTTTGGCCCGAAAAGTTGGCTAGAATTTTTTGGTGGGAAAATTTAGTTTGGTGAGAATATTTAGTCAAGGGTATTATTGTCTAATTATGTTTTTAATATTAGACATGACTTTTAAGGTCAATATCAACACCTCTTAGGATGCTATTGGTAATTGGCTCTTCTTAAAAATCCAGGTGCTTTCTTCTTCTTTTTTTAAAATTTTTTTTTTCGAAAAAAAAAACATCATTTTTGGCACTTTTTTAAAAAATCACTTGAAATGCTTAGACCTAATAAAAGTATTTTTAATATTTTTTTCAAAGTATTCTATATATTATAGAAAAATGCTTTTATTTTTATTATTTTAGAATAAAATATATTTTTAAAATAAAATAAAATATTTAAAAAAGTTATTAAAAATAATTTTTATACTTGGATTTTATTTTTAAGAAGTATATATTTTTAAGTATTTTTTAGAATCTAAAAACACTTCTGATTCTTGTAAGTGTTTTTTTAAAAACAGACACCTAATTTCTTATGTTCTGTGAACATAATTCAATTTTTAGTTTTTTTTTAATATATTGGTATTCGAGCCACTTTTTGCGTACCATAACTAATCTTATAAGAAATATACACGTTTCTTTATGTATATTTCTATTTAATTAGAACTAGGTTATCATGTTCTTCGAACCATGTATCTCTTGCTTTCCTTTTTAAAGGCTGAAAAAATATCAAGACGCTTGTCAGTTGAGCTAACACATCCGATTATTATTTAGCTTCATGTTATTAGGTAGAAGTTGGGTATTTTCCTTTTCTATTATTTTCATTTTTGATAATTAACCTAAGAGTTGTGTCTTTTCATAATCTTTTAGAAGAATATTGATAAACTTTTCTGGATACCAAAAATCAAGGGGTCATGGACCGCCTTGGAGTACCTTTGGTCCTTCCTCGCCCGCGTACAAGACATAAATTTATTATAATTCTTATTTTTTGATTTTGAATCCCAATCAGATAATCTTATATAATAATGTATATATAGATATTAACTTATATCATGAATCTCCTCGCTGAGTGTCGTAATTTTTAGTCCACAGAGACAAAATTCCTAGATCCCTCTCCATAACATATTTCAACAATGTTTATTCATAAAGCACATGTCACACATAAACGAAAATATCAAATTTAAGGCTGAAAAGAAAACAACTAAATGTAACACGTTGGATATTTCATTTAATGGTAAAGATTGCTTGAAAGTCGAGGCTCTGGGATAACAGTGACCGGAACTTCAGGGCAAGTAGTTAGACCAAATCGCTCAACTATACATGTATCTTCATGTGTGAAACCCTCAGGAAAATTCCAGTTGAAACCATGCAACAAATTCGAAATTAACATTTGAACCATTTTAAGCCCAAGCGTATAGGCAGGGCACCTTCTTCGTCCAGAGCCAAATGGCAAAAGTGAGAAATCCTTTCCTGTTATATCAATTTCCCTACCTTGCATAAATCTTTCTGGCTTGAATTTTAAAGGCTCATCCCAGTAATCAGGGTTCCTACCAATGCTCCACGTATTTACCAGAACCATCGTGCCTTTAGCTATGTCGTATCCTGCTACATTGCAATCCTCGAGAGCATAGTGTGGTGCTAGAAATGGTGCCATCGGATGTAACCTCATTGTCTCCTTAATAATGGCATCTATGTAAGGTAATCTAGGAGAATCTTCCTCTTCTACCCATCTTTCTTGCCCAATGACTCTATTGATCTCTTCTCTTGCCTTTTCCACTACATCTGGGTGGAGAAAAAGTTCATGCATTATCCATTCGACTGTGACAGCGGATGTGTCTGTGCCACCAGTCAATAGGTCCTGATACAGGTCAATAAATCAAGAAATTATTTTGATGACATTTACCATTATTAGCCTAAATAATACTCCCTCCATTCCTAAAAGTTGTCACATATACTAAAAATAGTTATTCAAAAAAGGTTGTCACTTTAAAAAATCTATACATTTTTTTTATTTTTTATACCACTTTTATCCCTAATTAAATATTATTATTTAAGTTCTCAAATTATCAACACTTTATGAAAGGTATTTAGTAATCAAATAGATAATAAAGGACATTTTTTAATTTATGTGCAAAAGCAATTGTGACAATATTTTAGGAACGGGGAGGGAGTAATATGGCTGATATAGTTTAGGGAATTAATAAAATATCTCACAGTCATTTATTCCTACAAGCATAAGTCTAAGTTAGCTGGTTAATTAAGAAAAACTAATCAATGAGAAGGGGCACAACCATGAACCCCCAGATTTTATTTTTTCAGTTAATTGCGACAAGTAGCACTGCCTTTCCACCTACTTGATTGTAAGGATGAATTGAAGACTATAGCTATGCTGTTATAAAGATATTCTTAATATGGAAAATAAAAAATATATAAATTCTTACATGAATTAATCCCTTGACAGCATCTGGAGTGAGCGTAATCTCCCCTGTCAATGATAACAACACATCAGCCATGTCTTTCGAAACAAAATTTGCGCCTTCTGCTTCCATACTGGATTTGTGATCAGCAACCACAAATTCGTAAAATCTGTCAAACTTGACGCTCAAAATCTTCATTCTCTTTACGTACCCCTGAAAATCAAAAACACTCAAAAATGGTATCCAATCACCAATATTGAGTACGCCATTAAGAACCATCCACTCATCTATCATCTCTGTAAATTCTGTAGATGTCACAACTCCGGTGTCAAGAAGATCGTTGAAATATGTGTTGTTTAACGAAACATTGGTTATGCTGGAGAGAGCAAACTGCCTTATATAGTTTCTGAGCACCAATGGATTTCCTTTCTGAGCGTAAATCCTCAAAAGGAATTTTCGCCTTTCGTCAACACGAATATGCTCAAAAGAATCGAGCCTCTTTGGAGTAAATAATTCATTTGAGTAAATTTTGCGTGCCATTCGCCAGTGTGGTCCGTAAGGTGCCCAAGTCATATCTTGGTAATTATAAGCAGTCCATTTTCCTGAAGCGAGTGGAGGCCTAGAGGCAAATACACTATCATGTGTCTTCAAGAATTCTTCCGCCATTTTCGCTGATGAAGCAACAACCACTGATTTGAGACCGTATTTCAGCTGCATAATTTCACCATATTTTTGGGCGAGTTTGTGAAGAGATTGATGTGGGAGGGTACCTAGTTGGTGTAAATTGCCAATAATAGGCCATGGTTTTGGACCTGGTGGGAATTTCTTTTTCTGGGTTTGATTAAGAATAGTCTTTGAGATGAAGACTAAAGCTGCTAGCAATGCTAATGACAAAAAAACTAAACTAGAACTCTGCATTGTTTTTGGTCTGATGAGAAAACAAAGAAGAAACTCTCAAATATATAGGGCCATTGATGAGTTGAGTGTACCGAGTAAAAGCTTATTTTAATTAATATATATAATACTACTAGTGACAATTTGGATCGAGAATTTTAATTAATATATATAACGAGTTTTAACCTCCGTTTTAAGGAAAAATTGGAAAATGTCAAATATAGTTCACCGATCAAGAATTCAAAAAATTCCGAAACCTTACATTTTTCTCCCAATAGCCTTTCATTAATAAATAAAAAGTTTAGTCAATTCTAATTCACTTTTCCAAGTCTCGTTAATTTAGTAGAAATAGAAAACTTATATATACTTAAACTATTGTCATACAATAAGTTTTTAGCTAACCAATCAACAATTATTTTATTTTTTCTTAAAATGAAACAAAAAATAAAGTTACACAACTCAGAAATAAAATAAATATTACGAATTATATTAAAATTACTAGAATTATTTAATAAAAGTTTAGCAGAACTACAGATTTCATTATGTAGCTAAGCATTTAAATTGCAATTTCTTTTTGAAAAGAAATTAGGGACATATTGTAGGGGTGAGATTCTACAATATGGATCAAGGGTCGGTGTCTTCGATCCTTTCGACTGGGTACTTGCTACAGGTATGAATTCAGTGATCGGAGTAAGGGATTTTCCGCACCTAGGAAGGGTGAAGAATCAGGGGGCGTAACTTGAAGGGTTAGAGTATCTTGTGGGAGTAGGAGGCTTAGGGTTTTGTGTGTTCGAATGCCTTATACCTTTGATGTCTAGGAATATATATAGGCGCGACTTACTTGTCCTCCAAGTCGCCATCTAGTAACCCTAAAGGGCTCTTTCTTAGAGGCCTAAGTCATAAGGTCTTTGAATAGACTTTCCAGGATCCACAAGTAACCTACCACTAGCCTATATAGAAGGGTGATATCTTGTTCTTACCGGACCAGACTCCTCTACGGGCTTGTCCACGTCCATTATCACTACCCTTATTAGGAGTCAAAGACTTATTCGGTTAGGACCGCGCCAATCCCACATGGGGTTCTTGGTCCTAGCCGTATTTTTCCCACTACAGTTTGTGCCCCACTCTCTAACTCATAAAATTTATAAGTTTAGAGAGTAGATCTCGAAAATCGAAAGGGTCCCCGATTCTCTCTCCCAAGAGCAAACAACTCATAAGAATACGCCAAGTATTTGGCATCAACTGACCGGGAAAAATTGTGTAATATCGAAGGAGGTCACATACCAACGGCGGGAGGGGTGTACGTATACCTACCTTAAACATGCACATATACACGCTAACCCAACCCGGGCAATTCCAGTCAACTCTTTCGTGGGAATATGGGAGGCGTGCCCCCACGACACCAAAGGATTGGACCAAAGATAAATCATGGGGTCCAAGGGTTGAAGCAGGGTTGTCAATAAGGACGTTGCCGGCTTGGGGTATCACGTTTCCTGGCAGGGCGCTAACAGAGTTCCTAGTCATACTACCTAATCCCGACTCGCCCCCAAATACAACATTCGAAAAGGGGAAAGCAGAGGTATGCCCTCCGTAGTAACAAGATTCCGTGGTCGGGGAGAGACCCACGGTCGACGGATCATCGCTGGAATACCACAGACCCACTTCCGGATAATCGGAATCCATTCAAATATAAAGAGTTAGGAGAAGTAGTTGAGTAAGAAAATACCTTAAATCGGGTGATTAGTGCTCCAGAGGAATAGAGATTTTCCTTCACCTTAGGGACAAATGGACTCAATATGAAATTAGATGTGTGAAGAAGAGGACATGTATAGTCTTATATATAGTGTAAGGATTCTGAAAATGTTAGAGTAATAATGTATAAATATCCTAACTTCGTCACGATCTCTTTGGGGATACCAAATATGCCTATGATGTTTCTCCATACAAAATTCTTGTCTTCTTTGTCCTTTATCTGGGCGTACGCCTCAGCTTCCACCCATTTGGAGAAGTAGTCTGTGACGGCTAGCATATACACCTTCTGACCCGAAGCTGTAGGGAGTTTTCCGACAATATCCATCCCCCACTTCATGAACGGCCACGGGGATGTTATAGTTGTCAAAGGCTTTGGCGGGATATGTGACACTTGTGCGAACCTCTGACAGTTGTCGCATCGCTTTTCGTAACTGATCGCATCCCCACGCATTGTAGGCCAATAATACCCAGACGTAAGGGCTCGATGCGCCAAATTGCGTGCTCCCGAATGGTTTCCGCATTGTCCTTCGTGTAACTCTGCCAACACATATTCCGCCTCTTCTGAATCAATACAACGAAGGTAAGGTCCTGAATAAGACCTTCGATAAAGTGTATCCCCTATGAGGGTAAAACGCTGTGCTTTGACTTTGAGGAGTCGCGCCTCGCTTCTATCATCAGGAAGGAGGTCGCTCTGTAAGTAGTCGATGATTGGGGACATCCAACTTGGTTTTATTTCAAGATCGTTGACTTCTCCTTCTTTTCCTTTCCACGAAACAGGCCATTGCAAGTATACCACCGGAATATTCTTTGCGACGGATGTCTGGGCCGCAGAACCCAGATTGGCCAGAGCATCAGCGTGAATGTTCTCTTCCCTATTCACCTGTTTGATCGAAAATTCCTCGAATGCGAGTTGTAACTCCTTCACTGCTGAGAGATATGTGAGCATAGATTGTTCTTTTGCTTTATAAGATCTGAGTACTTGGTTTACCACTAACAGTGAGTCGCTACTGATAGAAATTTTCTTGATTCCCATTTCTTTGGCCAAGGTTAATCCAGCAATGAGCGCCTCGTATTCTGCTTCGTTGTTAGTTGCTTTGAAGCCACATCTAATGGATTGTTCTATGACATCTCCCTCTAGTGACTGGAGTACCAATCCCAATCCGCAACCTCTTACGTTGCTCGATCCGTCGACATGTAGTGTCCAGGTTCCCGGAACTGAGGTTTGTTTCATACATAAGAGTTCTTCTTCAATATCCGCAGAAGTTTGGGGTGCAAAGTCGGCTACGAAATCTGCAAGTACCTGTGATTTGACAGCAGTCCTTGACACAAACGAGATGTCGAATTCGCTCAACTCCATTGCCCACTTGGTTAACCTTCCTGAAAGATCAGGCTTCTGTAATACCGATTTCAGGGGATGTTCGGTTACCACAATGATTGGATGACACTGAAAGTAGGGTCTGAGCTTCCGCGCCGCTGTCAAAAGAGCTAATGCGAGTTTCTCTAGGTGGCTGTATCTTGTTTCGGCGTCTAGAAACGACTTGCTGGTGTAATAGACTGGCAACTGGCGCTTTCCTTCTTCGCGAACCAATACGGCGCTAACAGCCGTCTCGGAAACTGCCAAGTAAATAAATAGTGTTTCTCCTAGCGTGGGTTTAGAGAGGAGCGGTGGGTTTGTTAGGTGTTGTTTTAGTTGTCGTAGGGCTTCCTCGCATTCCTCTGTCCATTCAAATCTTATGTTCTTTCGTAAAATCTCAAAGAAGGGATGGCATCTTTCGGATGAGCGAGAGATGAATCTGCTCAGCGCCGCAATTCTCCCTGTTAGCTTTTGTACTTCTTTGGTGCTAGATGGTGAAGGTATGTCAAGTATGGATCTTATTTGTTCAGGGTGGGCTTCAATCCCTCGCTTTTTTACCAAGTAACCCAAGAACTTCCCAGATGTTACTCCAAACGAACACTTATTTGGGTTGAGTTTCATGTTGTACTTTCTCAATATCGTAAACGCTTGCCCTAAATGTGATAGATGTTGTTCAGCGACCAGTGATTTTACTAGCATATCATCGATATATACTTCCATTGTGTTGCCGAGTAGCTTAGAGAACATCTTATTTACGAGACGTTGATATGTGGCTCCTGCATTTTTCAATCCGAATGGCATTACTTTGTAACAAAAGATTCCTCGCTCTGTGACAAACGCCGTATTCTCTTGGTCATCTGGGTGCATTAATATTTGGTTGTACCCTGAGAAAGCGTCCATGAAGCTGAGCAGTTCATATCCCGCTGTAGCATCTACCATTGTATCAATGTGTGGTAATGGGAAAGAATCCTTTGGGCAAGCTTTGTTTAAATTCGAGAAGTCGATACACACCCTCCATTTTCCATTTTTCTTTTTCACTACGACGACGTTGGCCAGCCAATCTGGATAATTTACCTCTCTAACGGATCCTATGTCGATCAACTTTTGTACCTCTTCGTTGATTATCTGATTTCTCTCTGTCGCAAACTTCCTTCTTTTTTGTTTGACTGGTGGGTAGGCCGGATCAACTTGTAACCTATGCACCATTACGTTAGGATCAATTCCTGTCATATCTTCGTGAGACCAGGCAAAGCAATCGTGATGTTCCTTGAGGAAGGCGATTAACTCACGACGTATCTCCCTACTTAGCATTGACCCGATTTGTACTTTATGGTCAGGGTTGTCCGCATGTATTTGCACTTCATCTAACTTTTCCATGTTAGGCGTGTCAGGGATACTTCGCGCTATGGTTCCCTCCATGTTGAATATACTTCCTTGCGGTTTTTGCCTGAGGGTAGTGTGGTAATAGTCGCGTGATACCTTTTGTTCGCCTTTGATTTCCCTAACACCCCATCTAGTGGGGAATTTGATCGTCTGGTGGTAGGTTGACGGAACTGCCTTCATTTCATGGATCCAGGGTCTTCCTAAAATAATGTTGTATGCGGAGCGACAATCTACTATCAAATATTTTGTTTTCAAATTTACCCCTTCTGCGTAGGTTGGGAGGGTAATTTCGCCAACAGTATACTTCTGCTCGCCGCTGAATCCCACAAGGAGGCTTGGGCTTCGCGTGATGTCTGATACATTTATCCCAATCTCCTCTAGAGTGTGTATCATGAGTACGTTGGCTGAGCTACCACCGTCGTCCAATATGCGCTTTACTTGACAATTAGCGACTGACAAGGAGATTACTAACGCGTCGTGGTGTGGTGCGTCTAGTTGAGTTGACTCGTACCCGGAGAAGATGATAGACTGACCCTCATCTTGTCTGCTTGATTGTTTGCTCTCTGGGTCGTGTTGGTTCGCTTGCTGAATGTGCCTTCGGGCTGCCGACAGTGTTATGCCGCTTACTTCTGAGCCTCCTGTGATAACGTTGACCGTGCGCTCTATCAACGGTGGTTTAGGAGGTGTTGGTTCTCTCTCCTTGTGTTGGTCACGTTGATTTATCGTGCGTTGTCCTTTATCTGACATCAAGTGTCTCAAATGCCCTTTTCGTAATAGCTCGGATACCTCTACTCTAAGACATATACAGTTTTCGACTGTATGCCCATAATCTCCATGAAAAGTACACCACTTGGACTTGTCTTTCTTGTCTGAAGGTCCCGTCGGTTTAGCTGGCCATCTTACCATATTGCCCATTTGTTTCAGTGTGTGGATGAGTTCCGCCGGTGGAACGGCGAGATTGTACTCTGGAGCTTTGAAGTTGTTGCTACGACGAGGTGCTGCACCTAATTCAAGCGGGCGTCTATTATCACGAACGCGGTTGGAGTGGCGATCTTCCCTGAAGTAGGGTTCCGGCCTTCTGTAATGTTCACGTCGCTCGAGTTGGCCGGTTCGTCTCTCGTCCCTAGGAGCATGTTGATGATGGGCTTGAGCACGTTGATTGGCCTCGTCTTCATCCCATTTGATTTGAGCCCAAGTTTTTGCCAGGACCTCTTCCATGGACTTACATGGACTTACATGGATACTTTGTCAATTCTTTGTAAAGGTCAGACTGGGGTAGCAATCCTTTACGGAAGGCGGAGATCGCGGTGGCGACATTGCATTGAGGAACAGCTATCTTTTCCCTATTGAACCTTCCCACATAACTTCGGAGTCGTTCGTTCTTTCCTTGAGTGATGAGGTATAGACCGTCTGACTGTTTTTCCAACTTGCGACTACTCGCGAATTGTTCCACAAACACGTCTGTTACTTGCGCAAAGGACTCAATGGATCTGTTTTGAAGGTTGGTGTACCATTGGAGTGCCGGGCCTGTCAGACTCGACCCGAATCCGTTGCACATACACGCTTCTCTCAACTCTTGAGGAATAGACACCATAAACATACGTTGGCGATATCGCGCTATGTGTTCCTCCGAATCTGTCGTACCGTCAAATGAACTTAGGACAGGGAAGTTAAACCTGGGTGGCATCTCTGCAAGAGATATTTCATCCGAGAACGGGCAGTCTGCATAACTACTAGTCGCGCTTCTCCTCAGGGGAGGGGGAGCTCCTGGTATCCTTCGAATAAGCGATTCCATCTCTCTAAACCGTTTCATCAAATCCAGTTCAGAACCTAACTCTTGGTACTCATCTGATTGTTTGGTGTTTTCTCGATGCGGGAGTCCTTCGCGACGGGATATTTGGAAGGTGCCTTGTTGCTGGTTTGTCGTAGGGGTCACTTGCTGCCGGGTAGTTTGTCGAGGACGGGTACTCTGGAGGGCGAGTCCCTGGTAGGTTCCTTCCTTCTGGGTAGTGTGTCGGGGGCTGGTACCCTGGAGGGCGAGTCCCTGGTCAGTTTCTTCTAGGTCGATCTCCACGACGTCACCCTCTTTCTCCTTCGTACAGTTCCTATCAGTTTGGAAAGACACTTCGTTTGCGAGGTTTCTAGGAGTTATTTCATCACAAAGGGTTCCCTTTCCTCGAATTTGTGGCATGGCTGAGGCTTCCAAACTTTGTATTTTCTGGAGGAGTTGGTTGTTTTGCGCCATCAACTGATAACACATCGTCTTCATCTGTTTCATCGCGTCCGCGTTCGACACTTCTTGGGCTGTTGACTCGTTCTCTAGACTCTTCAGCACCTCCGTATCGTTGAGGGTCTTGGTAGCGTCACTTTCTGTCGCCATTACGAAGGCGGCAAGGTTTAAGTCAATCACTGAGTCAGATACTGTCGCTAGTGCCCCTCGGTGGGCGCCAAATTGTAGGGGTGAGATTCTACAATATGGATCAAGGGTCGGTGTCCTCGATCCTTTCGACTGGGTACTTGCTACAGGTATGAATTCAGTGATCGGAGTAAGGGATTTTCCGCACCTAGGAAGGGTGAAGAATCAGGGGGCGTAACTTGAAGGGGTAGAGTATCTTGTGGGAGTAGGAGGCTTAGGGTTTTGTGTGTTCGAATGCCTTATACCTTTGATGTCTAGGAATATATATAGGCGCGACTTACTTGTCCTCCAAGTCGCCATCTAGTAACCCTAAAGGGCTCTTTCTTAGAGGCCCAAGTCATAAGGTCTTTGAATAGACTTTCCAGGATCCACAAGTAACCTACCACTAGCCCATATAGAAGGGTGATATCTTGTTCTTACCGGACCAGACTCCTCTACGGGCTTGTCCACGTCCATTATCACTACCCTTATTAGGAGTCAAAGACTTATTCAGTTAGGACCGCGCCAATCCCACATGGGGTTCTTGGTCCTAGCCGTATTTTTCCCACTACACATATAACCTATTTAGAAAGTTGAAAAACAAATCCGTCTCCAAATCCCATTACATTTCAATGACAGTTTTACAAATTTTTAAAATAAACTTATTAAAATTCTAAGTAAATACTTTTTTTTAAGACATACGAAATATATAATTAGATCAATACTTCTTACATTGCGAAGCTAATCTAATCTTGAATTCAAACCGTGTTGACTGTGGATATGAGAAGTGTACATGTGTGTAGTTTGTAAATATTATTCCATGAAATTTTCTGAGTAATTACTTTATGTCTATTCTATATATTCTGCCATCTCCTTTCCCATTGTGCCTAAATGACCTCGGTGTGTAGTTAGAGATTTTCCTTTGTTTTTATCTTTATTCTATCGGGACGATACAACTTTGAGTTGAGGGTCTTGATGTCTCCTCATTTGTCATGAATTAATATTAGTTAGAGACATCAGTTTTAGTGTTTTAGAAGTCTTTCTAGTCGATTTTCCCATGAATTATTACACTTTCATATTTTTAGTCTTGATTTAATGAATTATTATTTTTAGAGCATATTGGTTTAATTATTTATTTAGTGTGAAGATTTAAAGATATATATGGAGATTAATTAGATGTCAAGTCAATTCTAAGAGATAAAGGAAAGAAGATATACATGGAAATTGGAGAAAAGAAAGGAAAAGGTAGGATATGGAAAGATAAAGCTGCCAAATAAATCTGAATTCCAACACCCACGACAAAAAATGGGCTTATATCTCAAAATCGGTGAGGAATCTGTAAGAATGGTCAAGAGAAAAGTTAAAGAGCTTTCCGAGACTATCATTTTCGATTATTGGAACGTATCAAACGGATAAGTATTGAAGCTGTTATGACCAAAACAAAAACGAATTACGGCTTCTTTACACCTAAATACACCCTTATCACTTGTAAATCATCCTTACTCAGTTCTAAACTTTATAGTAATTCTTAGTTATTGTAGAGAGCAAGATGAAGTCTTTTATTAATTCCTTTAGTTTATTTCCTTCAGGTATGTACTAATTTTCCCATAACTTGGGTTTCGGATTATGTATAATCAATGAATTCTATTTTCTTTCATTCAAGTTTCTTTAGGAATTATATGTTTTAATCTTATATTAGTTGCTTACTCATATATTTGTTTATCTGTTTTGAATTATTGCATGTCCTAAACTTGATCACTTTAGGCTTTCTTAATAGTAGTTAGATGGTCACCCGGAAGGGGTGTCTAATTATTGAAACACCACATAACGTCTAGTGTCCGATATTGGTCCTGACAACACCAATTCTAACTAGATAGTCATTAGGGTATGTTTTAACCACTATCACCATGTTTGGAATTGTATTGCTTAGGAACCTAGTGTCGTAGGATAACCCTAAGTTTAGGCTGCCTTGTGGTTGTACCGTAGCCCCCCTAGTCGCTCTCAAAGTCTAGGGTATAGGAATTTAGAATCCTGACTAAGTATTTAAGAGCTAATTATCTTCCTTATTTACTAGAATTTGATAGAAAGAATTAGAAGGATTAGTGCATACTAGCAAAACCTAAGCTATATCTCTCATATCATATTTCTTCGTATTTACTTTATTGTCTTTTATTTTCATTAGTTTAATTAATATTCTCTCAATCAATCATCTTTATTTTCTGTCTTCTAATTAATTACTTTCTACTCGTACTATTGGCTCATTCGTATAACACACTAAGTTCTTGAGAACGAATCTTCTTATCATTAAAACTGCATACGTCCTGTAATACTTGCAGTACCATGCTTATCTAGGGTGCATTGTGCATCATTTTCATATCTTTTATTATATTATTTTATCACACCCTAGGCAACACCAACCCTACAAGAGTTGGACCAGCGCTCAAAGACACGTTAAAAAGAACAGATCTGGGCTCGCGAACGGGGAGGAGATCGATGTCGGTCTGGTGGAATGGCGTCGCTGGTGTGGAGCCTCACTTCGACGGAGATCTGGTGCAGTGTGGTGGTTGAGTGGCGAGAGTGGCAGAACGGGGTGAAGGTGATTGGTGGCGAAGCAGAACGTGGTGGAGGTGCTGGGAAGCAGAACGGTGTAGATCTGCAGCACTGATGGCGGCGTTTTTCTCGAGCTGGTGCTGGGAACGGTGTAGATTTCCACCAGCGGCGAGCTTGGAACGGTGTAGAATGTGGCGGCGGAGTAATGGGTCTCATCGGTGACTGTTGGTGGCTTAGGTTGGTGGCGGAGTGCTGGTCCTCGTCAGATCTCGTGCCCTTGGATGGAGATCGGAGTCGGAGTCCGATATCTCGTCAGCGGTGGCGGCAGTGGGATGATGAGACTGTTGGTGGACGCGAAGCAGTGTTGGTGGTCGAGATCCGGGGATGGCGGCAGTGGGATGGTAAGTGTGTTGGTGGTCGAGATCTGGAGACGCCGGTGATGGAAGAAGGAAGGGCAAGAGGAGGGGGAAGGTGGAAGGCGTTTGGTGGAGCGGTGGGTAGTTGAGAAGTTTGGAAGGGGAAGAGGTTGGAGCGGCGGGCATGGTGGAGGGTTTTTGTTCGGAGAGAGAGAGAGAGAGAGAGAGAGAGAGAGAGAGAGAGAGAGAGAGAGAGAGAGAGAGAGAGAGAGGATGGATTTTCTGAAACAAAAATCCCTATTAGGTTTTTGTTTTTGATTTTTGTTGTTTCATAGGGTGTATAAGAGAGCAGGGTTTTTTTGGGTATTTTGTTAGATTTTTAGTTAGTATTGGACTAGTAGTTAGTTGAAATAGTGTATGGGCTTTTGTTTGTTAAGTTGCAAGTCATGGGGCTCTTTATACTAATTGCCCCAATAGGATAGGTGATGTCTCCCTAAATGTTCTAATTTTATGCCCTTGGGAGACATCATTTTCGGTGTTTATTTGACTATTTAGATAGACTTTTGGTATTAAAATGCAATAAATCGATTTTCCTCTTTTAATTCTAGTATTTTTCATTTATAAAACTTTTGCGCGTAATATGGATTGTTTTGAGTGAAACGTTGTAGGTTTTGAATACTAGCTAGGAGAGGAAGCCAAGAATAAAGTCAAAGATCGTGTAATGAAGTCAAAGGCAAGAAGAAATATCCCGAAAGAATTGATTATTTTAAGTTGCAAATCTGGAAAGTTGTCAAATATTGCTGATTCCGAGCCATCTAAAAGTGGATTTAGCCTCTGACTTATGAGAGAAAACGTGTCCCATTGAGTTACGGAACTTTAGCAACTGGAATGAGGTCAATCCGAGTTGAAACGAGCCAGTTAGAGCTGTTTTAGTGGAGGTGGTGCAGCAGTTACGGATTTTGGGCTTGATTAGTGGACTTGGACTTTTATAATATTCACTTAAACCTAAGTAAAAACCCTAGTCCGAATTTAAAACTATAAGCATGCCTTTAGACCTCATTATTCAGTACCTATCATTTTATTCTTCAAATTAAATCATCTTTAGAAGAGAGTGTCCAGAAGCAAGGAAAAGGAGAAAGCTAAGAGCTGGAGAAAGTCATCTTCTCCAAATCACAGCCATACCCAATTCCTAATTAGATTCTATCTTTTATTTCTGTAATTGAAAAACATGAATTCTTTCTGTTGTAATTTAGTTTTTGTCCTTTCATTAATTATGAGCTAAACTTAAATAGTGCTTGAGAACGCATAATGGGTTAATCCCATTTTGATTTTATTTCATGTGTTTGGATTTGGGATTTTAATAATTGAAATCAAATTGGGTAAATTGTATTTTTCTTTAATTTGCTTTTAATTACTTTTATTGAATTCGCAACTCAATATTAGGACTTAGTATCTAGGCTATTCCGATTAGTGGCGATTGGATCACCTTGACGGGGGTTTTGGATACGGACCTACTTAATGAATGTAGGTTAGAAATTATTTGACTCTGACGAGCTTAATTAAACCTATGGCAAATTGGGTAGAATAGACTTAATCACTTGAGAGTGGACTATAATTACCCTGACGGGGTTTGTAGCACTTGAGAGTATCTCCTTAGTCCACCCTAACGGGGGTAAGGAGAATTCCGAATCCCGACCAATAAAAGTTTACCAATTTGTCCCTTAAACATGACATGAAATGAATGATAATTAGGTGAAACCCTTGCGTCTCTCAAGTACTGCTTTTCCCATCTTGCGTAAACTACTTTATTTTCTTGTGTTTAGTTTAATCTTTGCATTAATTTAGTATTTTAATTCATTGTCTTAGCATTAGAAAACCGAACAAACAATTCTAAAAATCATTTACTTGTTTTCACGTGCAATTAACTACTATCTGATAAGCATTAAAGTCAACCATTCCGTCCCTGAGAACGAATCTGTTTTATCACTTATATTACTTGGGACAACCGTACACTTGAGGTTGTGGTTCTCTTATCCTTATTGAATTTATTTTAGAACACAGAAAGGACCACCAAGTTTTTGGCGCCGCTGTCGGGAATCGAACCCGCGTGACAAACGAGAATACTTACCACCAAGTTTTTGGCGCCGCTGCCGGGGACGGTAGCGTGTGAGTCCGGTGTTTATCCTTTAGTGTTTAATTGCATTTTTATTTCCAGTTTTACGCTTGTGTTTGCTTTGTTTTGTTTTTACAGGTGCTTTATTCGGGTAATGATCAAGAAATTTATTTAAAGATGTATAGAGGACATTACCCAAATCCCGGTCCATTTGACTATTGGGAAGACTCTTCGGGACAGCAACAATGGGGTATTAATTCTTACCAACAACCTTATCAATACCCGCAAGAGCAAGGATGGAACAATCAATGGATCGGGAATAATCAACAACAACTATCATATCACTATCAACACGAGCATGAATGGGACAACCAGTGGGTTGAAAACATTCAACAACGTCCACCTTCACCACAAAGTTCCGAATTAGATAGATCATTAAAAGAACTCGTGCGCTTATATGAACAAAGGCTGGAGTCAATAGAGAAAACTAATTCCAGCTTGAAAAGTATGCAAAATATGCTAGATGAAATGCTTACTCAAATTGGAGAAACAGTTGAGGAGGAGGTGTTGAAAGAAGATATTATTGATAGTGATAAGACCATCGTGCTAAGTATAAATAGAGACCACCATGTGGTTGAAGACCGTGTTAGCATGGTGGAAGAAGGAGTAGCAATGGAAATCCTAGAAATTGAAACAGAAATTGCTATTCCTAAGGTGTATGCACATGATCAAGATATAGAACACGAAAAGAAAGAAGAGGTGATCGAGATTAGAGAGATTCCACAGAAAAAGTATGATGCGGTAATAGTGGAAGATTGGGTTGACAGTGAAGACGAATGTGAAATGGTTGGAGAATCAATTAAAGAATTAAAGGTTAAAGATAAAATAGAAATGGAATATCCGCCACAAAAAGTTCACCAATCACCATCTCCGCCATTATTAGAGATGAAAAATCATAATCGCCTCTATTACTACAAATGATCAACATGTGCTATATAAACAAGGTGCAACACCGTGAGAGTAAAGCGGCAAGGAGGAGCACCTACCCACCACATTTTAAAGATGAATATGAGATTGAAACGAGGAGTAAAAATAAGCTTATACCGTTGAGAACGGTTATCTACTCTAATGTGGTGGAAAATGAGTTTCGTCATGAAAGTAAGAAGGCGAAATGAAGTACTCACCCACCTCCTTTTAGAGATCGATTGAATAATATTCTAAGGGGGAAGGTTCTAAAGCTTTTACATCAAGGAGAGGCGAGTTTAAGAGGAGGAACACCGCAAGGGTCTCACTACCATCTTCATGGAAGGTAACGCGTCGAACTTAAAGACGTAATAAACCAAAGTGCTTCTTGGGAGATAACCCATGCTTTAAATTTCTTTCATGTCTTTAATCTTAGTGTATAATAGAGTAATTTGATGTTTATTAGTGTATAATTTTAAGAAATGAGAAGGGTGTAGTGTTTTTTATGATTTGCAGGTGTTAATAATTGAGTTTGGGGTGCTAGGTATAAGAAACGATTGATGTAGCACCTTCCTGATGCAAATAATAGGTTGTTGAACAGATGCTAAACGGGTTCCCGCTCGTCTCTAACCGGGTTCCCGGTTATGGTGCTGTAACCTGGTTATCATTAACTTCAGAAGATCATAACTTGATGCTCAGAAGTCGGAATTAACTTTTTCTTGAGCCTAAACCGCATAACTTTTCGAGATCTATCCAATGGTGAAGTAAAAAAGTTCTAATGAACAGATAAAAGTTCTGATTAGTGCTTAAAGTTTGACGCAAGGTTGGTTGCGTCCAGCCTCCAACACATGAAACACCATTGATAGCGAACCAAGGGTCAAAAAACACTCAAATTCCACCATCAAAACACCAAAATATCATCAAATCATCTCTCTAAACATTATCCAAACACATAATCAATCTCAAATCTTTCCAAAAACACCAAGAAATTCAAGTTTTAATCCAAAATTTCTTCACCAAAGCTTAAATTATATCCTTTAAACCTCTTCAACACCATAGATATTAAATACCCATCTCAAATAAATCACCAATCCCACTACTGTTCCACTTTCAACAATATTAAGATAAACACAAATTTCATCAATAGCTTTGGTACTTTGAAGGTTGGAGATTGCAAGTGCAAGGTATCAAATCATCATAAATTCCATGGCCAATCCGGTAAAATAGCTAGAACTCTTCTTTTCTTTCTATTACCAGTTGGGAATTAAGATTTATTTTAGTTATTTAGCGGAGGAACTGTGAATTGTTTGAGCCTATTTATATTATATATTTTGCAAGTAATCTTTAAGTAGGTGAAAAATTGAGTTTGGGGTCATCAAAGATGACCATGAAGGTTGGAAAAGGTACGAAGAACATGATGAAGATAGAAAGTTGGGTGTTGAGGAAATATTTTCGTAGAAGAGATGATGATTTAGAGGGTTAGGAAAAGATGAAGACTTGGAAAATATGGCAAAAGAGTTCGAGGTAATGAAGAACACTTTATTCAAGATGAACGCAACAAATACATGATCTTTTAAGCTTGATAAAGAAGTATTCAAAACTTCAACATGAGACTACACGTAATCGGCCTAGTACCGATCCAGATACGTTTTCTAACCTTTCTCATTTAGTGTAGATTGTTTTATTGCTTTGTGTCTTTTCGAGTTGTGGGGACACGACTCATTTTTGAGTTTGGGGTGGGGTTCGTTGCCTCATCCCAGTTTTTATGTTTTATTTGTTTTTAATTTCTTTCAATAAATTAATTAGGAGTCGCGTTTGACTGTAGAAGATTTTAAATGTTCCTTTTAAGCATACTTTTGATGAATCTATGATAGTAGATAGTGGACTTTAGGGAATAACATAAAACGCACTTTAATTGCATGCAAACACAGATAATGAATAGGAAAAAATAATGAACAATGCAAAAGAAGTAAGCTTGTACTTAAGGGAAATGTTTGGTTTGTAGAACGTGAGATCCAAATAAGTAGAGAACCCACTTAAATATAAACTAAAGACGAACCATGTAACTAGGAAAATGATAGATGCAGTTCTTTGTTAGCCATTTGTAGCCTTTTAGCTTGATATCCCTTATAATAATTTTATCCGTCCTTAAGCCTTTTCTTTTGTAACCACGATATAAGCCCATTATTTTTTAGATTATTAGGCATGACCAAATGACCCGCACTTGAATCACGATCCTGAGTCCTGTCTCGAGCTTGAGTTTGGGGTGGAGGGTCCACATTTGGGAAATTACATTGGGAAGGGATTATAGGTGTTTGTACTGAGGCACAAAAATAAAAGATGGTATTATTATTTGTAACCCTTTTCCGGGATTTGAAAAAAGAAAAGAAAAAGAGAAAAATAAAAGAATTATAAGAGACATGACCTTTCACATCAAAAGGATGGTCATGGGTATTTTGTACAAAAAAAGAAGAAAAGAAATGAAAAAGAAAATATAAAGAAAGAAAGAATAAAATAAACCGGCAAAGTGGAATATTTTGAATAATCATCTTAGTTTATATTGGGTTGACATGGGGACGAAACATTAGCGCGTCAAATGTATATGAGTGTAAACTCAAGCTCGTGGACAGTTGTTGATGGTAAGTAAGGAGAGTGCCAAAAGCCCATTTCAAATTTACCAAATATACATACCACACCGTCCCTAAGCCTACGCTAAAACCGTAAAGTCCTAGTGATTCCTAGGTGCATGGTAAGTTAATAGGTTGTATACTAAGTGGAGCGTTCAAAGCGAGTAAGGATCGAGGAACAAACTATAGCCATCATAATGAGATAAGTACAAGTGTAACCTTCTAGCATTGCAAAGTTAATTTTATGATTGAAGTTATTTGTGTTTGATGTTGAATGATTAGTGTATGTGTATGTTAGATCTTAATGTTTGCTATATGAGACTTATTTCAAGAACTGCTTTAGGGTATATTTGCTAGCTTCTATTTTCTCTTGCATCTACTTCATTCCCCTAATTTTTAGTTTTGCTTTGTCGGGACGACAAAGGTTTGAGTTGGGGGTGTTGATGTCTCCCTAAATTTTCTAATTGTATGACCTTTGGAGACATCATTTTTTGTGTTTATTTGACTATTTAGATCGACTTTTGGTATTAAAATGCAATAAATCGATTTTCCTCTTTTAATTCTAGTATTTTTCATTTATTAAACTTTTGCGTGTAATATGGGTTGTTTTGAGTGAAAAGTTGTAGGTTTTGAATACTAGCTAGGAGAGCAAGCCAAGAATAAAGTCAAAGATCGTGTAATGAAGTCAAAGGCACGACGAAATATCCCGAAAAAATTGATTATTTTAAGCTGCAAATCTGGAAAGTTGTCAAAGATTGCTGATTCCGAGCCATCTAAGAGTGGATTTAGCCTCTGACTTGTGAAGCGAAAACGTGCCCCATTGAGTTACGGAACTTTAGCAACTGGAATGAGGTCAATCCGAGTTGAAACGAGCCGGTTAGAGATGTTTTAGTGGAGGTGGTGCAGCAGTTACGGAATTTGGGCTTGATTAGTGGACTTGGGCTTTTCTAATATTCACTTAAACCTAAGTAAAAACCCTAGTCCGAATTTAGCACTATAAATATGTCTTTAGACCTCATTATTCCGCACCTCTCATTTTATTCTTCAAATCAAATCATCATTAGAAGAGAGTGTCCAGAGAGAAAGTCAGCAGCAAGTGGTGGGTCCTAGGGTGTTAGAAAATAAAGTTATAAATAAAGAGGAACCACAAACTGCAAGTGTACAGTTGTCCCAAGTAATATATGATAATCAAGTTCGTTCCCAGAGACGGATTAGGTTCAACCCAAATATTAATCAAGTAGTAAGAATAATTGCTAAACTGAAAATAAAAGATAATAATTTTTGTTTGGTTTTTGTAAATTAAAGATGCAAATAAAATAAAAACTAAAATTAAATAAACAGAAACGAAATAAAGCAAATAAACGACTAACTTCAGATAAGAGAGATACTTGAGTCTCGCGAGAAATCCACTTAATCAATATAATCTATGCTATGTTTAAGGGTAGAATTGGAATTATAATATTAGTCGGAACTCTAATATCTCCTAGCCCCCTGTCGGGTGGACCTAGAAGCTATCATAAAGTATCATTAACACCTGTATGGTCGAATATGCCTCTTCAAATGATATGATTTTACCTCTTTGGCTATGTAACTAGTTAAGCCGGTCGGTCAATAACGGACATTACACGGGTATTACCTAGATCTGTATTCAAACCCCCCTGTCGGATGATCACTTCGCCACTAAAGTGAATAGCACAAATACTAAAAGCTAATTCTAGTTGTTCCTAAAAGAATTAGTAATGAAAACAAAGTAATATCCGATATATAAAACTCAATTCAGTTGAAATCTAAACAATCCCAAATTCAAAATATAGATTAATTAATTAAGGTTTATCCCTTTAATGTGATTCTCAAGTATAAAGAAATTTAGCTCATAGGAAAATTAAAGACTAACATTAAATAAAAGGAGTTCATGTTCAAATACAAAAGATAAATTAATAACCTAAAGGGTAGGATGACTGCTAATGGAAGAACAAGATTCCTCCAACACTAGCTTCTCCTTGCCTTCTTGCTCTAACTTGAAAACCTTAAGCCTCTTGTGTAATTCTCTGAAGTGTGTGAAAAGAAGAGGCTAAGGGGTGTATTTATAGGTGTTAGGGAACCCTAGGTCGAATTTACTTGGAGTGTAAGACAAGTTAAGAACTCTCAAATTCGTAGCCCTAAATTCTAGGAAAGGTAAGATTCTGCTGCTGATTTGATTTGGTCATATCTCATTCAATACTTATCCGTTTGAGGAGTTACAATATATGAAACTGCTTGTCTTGGAAAGAGATTTCTATTGGTGCAGACCACTCGTCCAGATTTCTAGCCAATCTTAAGTTATGGACTCGTCTTTGAAATGTGGCTGGAATTTCAGATTCATAAGGCAGCTTTATCTTTTCTTTCTTTGCATATATCTTTCCTAAATCTTCTTATTTCCATGTAAATCTCTTTCCTTTACTTCTTTATCTCGACTTGGTCTCTAAGTAATTACCATATATCTTTTAAAGCTTCACATTAAATAAATAATTAAACCGCATATGCTTTAAAAAGAATAAATCAGTGAATCAAGAAATAGAATTAGCAAAGTGCACTCTAAAAATAGAAACTCGAGTAAAAACATTTCCTAACACTCTAAAATACACTAAGACTTTAATTCTCACTTCTCCTCCTTGGATTGGTCTTTCATGAAATTCAAGAACCTATTAACCTTGCATTAAAAACAATCAAATTTACGCACAAAAGTTCAGAATATGCAAATAGTTAATTTCCAAGGGGAGAAAGTGTAATATGATCAAATAAGCCTAAAAGTCTATCAAATAAGTCATTTATTCACCTAAAAGGATGTCTCCAAAGGGATAATAATTAGAACAAATAAGGAGACATCAAGACCCCAAACTCCAACCTTTGTCGTCCCGACAAAGTAAAATAAAAACAAAGGATCTTTTAGGTGAAACCAGAAGGTAGAATCTAGAAAATATTCCCAAAGCACAACTTAAAACAAATCTCATATAGTCTAATCTAGGAATTAATATACACATACACTTATCATGCAAAATCAAAACGCAAAATAATATCAATCCAAAATTAATTTCACAATGCTAGAAGGTTACGCTTATTACTTATCTCAAGATGGTGGCTATAGGGCGTTCCTTGATCTTTACTTTCTTTGAACGCTCCACTTAGCATACTCCCTATTAACTTACTATGCATCTAGGAATCACGAGGTCTTTACGTTTTTAGCATAGGCTTAGGGACGGTATGGTATGTATATTTGATAAATTTGAAGTGAGCTTTTGGCTCTCTCCTCACTTACCATCAACAAACTGTCCAAGAGCTTGAGTTTACACTCGAATAACGTTCTCACTCAACCCATTTGACGCGCTTAATTAGTGTCCCCAAATTAACCCAATAAGCACTAAGGATGATTCACTTAAAAATTTCCACTTTGCCGGTCCGACCATATTTTCTTTTCAAATCATTCATTTTTTAATTTTTCTTTTGTATAGCTATGACTCTATTTTTTAATGTTGAGATATCATGCTATTTTTCTTATTTATGCCTTTTCATAACTTGAGCTCGTAGCTTATTTTCCATTCACTATTACCCCGACAAAGGGTTACAATATAATAAACATGTGAATCATCATCATATATAGCACAAAGCTCAACTGATAAGCTCAAAAATCCCAACCCAATGTAAATTCCCATATAGTGGACCCACCACCCCAAACTCAAGCTCAAGACAGGAAGTCTCAGGATCGTGATTCAAGTGCGGGTCATATGGTCATGCCTAACAATCTAAAGGGATATTGGTTAATAATGTGGCGACAAAAGAAAGGCTTAAAGGCTAAAAATTTGTCTAAGAAGGATAAAATTAATTCAGGGATAGACGGCCAAAAAGAATTCAAAGGGCTAACAAAGAACTGCCTCTATCATCTTTCTATTTACACAAGTTGCCTCTAGTTCATACCTAAGTGGGTTCTCTACTCATTTAGATCTCACGTTCTACAAACTACTCATTATCCTTAAGCACAAGTTTACTTCTTTTGCATTGTTCATTAATTTTTCCTATCAATTATCTCATATTTGCATGCAATCAAAGTACAGTTACACTAACTCCTAAACTCAACTATTTTCTATCATTAATTCATGAAAAGCATGCTTGATGGGGGCATTTAAAATACTCTACAGTCAACGCAACCCTAAGATTAATTTTATTGAAAGCATGTAAAACACAAAAAAAATTGGGATGAGGCAACGAACCCCACCCCAAACTCAAAAGTGAGTCGTGTCCCCATGACTCGAAAAAGACTCAATAAAGCAATAAAATTAAACTAACTACCTAACTAGTGCCTACCATCAATTAAGAAGAAGAATTAGAATGGGGTACCTGGCCATAAAGATCCATCATGTCCTCCTCTGAAGGAGAAGAATAATTATCAATTTCCATGTTCGTAGTTACCTCTTCCAATGTTGACTCAATATGTGTAATTTCCATCCAAAGTGCTCTGTTGTCTTCTCTCAAAAGTTAGATTTCTTGTTGCAATTTGAGATCCCATGGAGGAATACAAGAATTAGTTTGAGAGGAAGAAGAAACTTGATCTTGAACTTGTGTCTTTTCTTTAGGCTTTGATGATACCCACATCCTTGTTGTTAATTTTTTTGTGTAGTGGTGGTGCAGGTGCCTTTTCTTCTTGTTTATCTTCAACAGGCTCATCAAGATTGATGGCCTTTTCAAGTGTAGAACCATGCAAATTCTTGTTCTTCCTTAGGATACAACACTTCCTCTTATAATCCATAGCATCTGTTCTATTTGTCATGGTTGATTTGACCCCAAACTCAAGTTATACCAAGGATAGAATAAAGTTAAGAAAACTTGGTGTAGCTTGAGTTTCTTGCTTGGATTAGATGAAGGAAGGTGGTTTCTTGACGAATCTTGGAAGAATTCTTGAAATCTTGATGATCTTGATGGTGTTTAATGGTGTTTTATGATGAATTTGATGAAAAGGATGTGTTTATGGAGGATGGAGGAGAGAATTATTGATGTTATTGTGTTTGTTGTGGAGGTTTAATCAAGCTTCAAGGTGTTTTTATAAGGTTGGGAGCTGGAAAATTCGTATGGGGAAGGCTAGGGTTTGCTTGTGATAAGGTAAGAAGTGTATTAGGTAACAAATTCTTCAAACCGCCATGCTGACCAGCATACCGGCGGATTGGCTGGCTAGCCGGTGCTGGACTTCTTCCTTTCGTACCTCTCGGCAAGCAACCCGAGACTCCACCCCGTGGCCACGTGTTTTTTGTTCGCCGGCATACCGGTCGTGTGACCGGCTAGCCGGTGCTGCTTTTTGTCCAGGGGCGAACTCCGTCAAAATACCCGAGCTGGGCTACCCGAGGCCACGGGTTTTCTTCTGGTCGGCATACCAGTCGTGTGACCGGCTAGCCGGTGCGCTTCGTGTGATTTTTTCGACCTCTCGGCAAACAACCCGAGCCTTGGACCCGTGGGCACGTGTTTCTGCTCCGCCGGTATGCCGGTGGTCCGGCCGGCTAGCCGGTCAGAGCAGCAGATTACTCTTTTTTGTTCCTTAGCACCCCAAACTCATTTCCTGCACCATTAACACACTACCTTTTTCATTTATTTTAAAAGTAGACACTAAAACTTGACACTAACTTAGAATTATACACTAGAAATTGAAAAACATAAAGCAATAAACTAATATGCAATGAACTGGCTTTTGTTTAACGTCGTTAAGCTCGACGGGATACCTCTCGCATCTATTCAGCTTCAAGGAGGTACATGACCTCCCCAGGATGTGGATCAACTTTGCGATTGGTATCCTCGCCCACATGGTAAAGTTTCAGACGATGCCCATTCACCATGAGGGTGTGTTGCTCGTCTGGATTCTCGATCTCTATCGCTCCATGAGGCGTAACTTTGGTCACCACGAACGGACCAGACCACTTTGATCTCAATTTGCCCGGATAATTGTTGAACTTGGAGTTATATTTGAGGACCATCTGTCCAACTTTAAATTTCTTCTCACGAATGCGATTGTCATGCCATCTTTTCGTTTTTTCTTTGTAAAGTTTAGCATTCTCATAGGCATGAAATCGAAACTCGTCAAGTTCATTCAGCTTCATCATACGATTCTCCGCATCAAAGGTTGGATCCATGTTCATCTCCGCTATCGCCCAATAGGCACCCATTTCAAGTTCAAGAGGTAAGTGACAAGCCTTACCATAAACAATGCGATACGGAGACACACCCAAAAGCGTCTTGAACACAGTACGATATGCCCACAACGCATCATCCAATTTCATTGACCAATCCTTGCGTGTGGAACCAATTGTCTTCTCAAGAATGGATTTTATCTCTCGATTAGAGACCTCAGCTTGACCGTTGGCTTGTGGATGATACACGGTAGATACACGATGCCTCACTCCATACTTCTCTAGAACTGTCTTCAGATATGTTTTCACAAAGTGTGAACCTCCATCACTGATAATAACTTGAGGTGTACTATGTCTAGTGAAGATGTGTGACTTTAAGAATTTAATTACAACTCGCGAATCATTAGTTGGTAGAGCTACAACCTCTACCCATTTAGACACGTAATCAACAGCTAGTAGGATGTAAAGATTCCCGCTAGACGTTAGAAAAGGACCCATGAAATCAATACCCCATACATCGAATATCTCAACTTCAAGAACATTATTACGTGGAATCTCATCTCTCTTAGATATATTACCAGTAAACTGGCATCTATGACACTTCTTGACATACTCATGACAATCCTTATGTAATGTAGGCCAATAAAAACCGGATTGTAGTACCTTTGCAGCTGTACGATCACCCTTGAAGTGTCCTCCGTATGGTGAATCATGACAACCTGCAACAATGGACAAAATTTCCTTATCTGGTATGCATCTCCTTACCATCTGATCGCTGCATGTTTTGTAGAGGAAAGGATCCTCCCAAAAGAATTGTTTAGCTCGATGGGCTAGTCTCAGTTTCTCTTGTGAGGTAGATCCTTGAGGAAAAGAACCACTCACAATAAGATTTGCTATATTCGCATACCAAGGAGTTTCTAATGAATAAACTGAAAACAAACTCTCATCAGGAAACTCTTCTCTTACCAACTCAGGTCCTCCATTAGACTCAGAACCTTCAAGACGCGACAAATGATCAGCAACCTGATTATCACAACCCTTTTGATCCCGAATCTCTAAATCAAACTCTTTTAACAGTAGTACCCATCTAATCAAACGCGGCTTCGTATCTTTCTTCTCCATAAGGTATTTAATTGCAGAATGGTCGGTAAACACAATAACTTTCGCCCCAAGGAGGTAGGAACGAAATTTGTCGAATGTATACACAATAGCTAGTAATTCCTTCTCAGTTACGGTATAATTTATTTGAGCACTTGTGAAGGTTTTACTAGCGTAGTAAATAGAGTGAAATACCTTTTCTTTTCTTTGACCAAAAACAGCTCCCATCGCAAGATCACTAGCATCACACATAATCTCAGACAGAATCTTCCAATCAGGAGGTAATACAATAGGTGCAGAAATAAGCTTCTCTTTGATCTCGTTGAATGCCTTTATGCAAGCTTCATCAAAAAGGAATTTGGTGTCCTTCTCAAGTAAGTTGCACAACGACTTAGAAATTTTGGAGAAGTCCTTGATAAAACGTCGGTAAAAACCAGCATGACCCAAAAAGCTTCTTACCCCTTTTACAGAAATAGGAGGGGGAAGAGTCTTGATTACCTCAATCTTCGCACGATCAGCTTCTAAACCGGCACTTGAAACCTTGTGACCCAACACTATACCCTCTCGAACCATAAAGTGGCATTTCTCCCAGTTCAAAATCAAATCAGTCTCCTTGCATCTAATCAATACCTTCTCCAAGTTCCGTAAACACTCCTCAAAGTTATCACCAAACACAGAAAAGTCATCCATAAATACCTCAAGGAAATCATCAATCATATCCCAGAAGATTTCCATCATACATCTTTGAAAAGTAGCAGGTGCATTACATAATCCAAATGGCATCCTTCGGAAGGAAAAGGTACCAAAAGGACATGTAAAGGTTGTCTTGTGTTGGTCTTTTGGATCTACATAAATATGATTGTATCCTGAATATCCATCCAAAAAGCAATAATATTCTCTCCCAGCTAGCTTGTCTAACATCTGATCAATAAACAGACGAGGGAAGTGATCTTTTCTGGTGGCCTTGTTCAACTTATGATAATCCATGCACACTCTCCAACCAACAACGGTCCTTGAGGGAATGGCTTCATTCTTCTCGTTCAAGATGGTAGTGATACCACCCTTCTTTGGTACACATTGAACTGGACTCACCCATTCGCTACTAGCTATGGGATTGATGATTCCCGCGTCTAGCAACTTGATAACCTCTTTCTTCACCACTTCCTTCATAGCTGGCATCAATCTTCTTTGCCCTTCAACTGAGCACGCGTTTTCATCGTCTAGAATGATTTTGTGTTGGCAATAGGAAGGACTAATACCTTTGATGTCAGCAATAGTCCAACCAATCGCCTATTTATTAGCTCTCAGTATGTGCAACAGTTTGTTTTCTTGAGGACCTGTTAAAGTAGCTGAAACAATAACAGGTAGAGTGTTGTTAGTACCTAAATAAGCATACCTCAAGTGTGATGGAAGCGGTTTTTCTTATAGCTGAGGGGGAGATTCAATAGATGGTTTCTTTTTAGACACTATCTCCTCAGGCTCTCGGAATGGCTCATAGGTGAGATTCCTATGTTTCATGTTTCCAGAATTCAAAGCAGCTACAGTTTCGGTTAGTTCTTCCATCAATTCCGGTAAGTCAAGTGTTAGGGCCGCTTGCAAGATATCGTTAAAATTCATACAATCAAATGCTTCTTGCATAGTCACATCGAGGACATCCATTCGGAAACACTCTTCAGGAAGATCTGGAAACTTCATGGCCCTAAACACATTGAACTTTACCTTCTCGTCTTGGATTCGCATGGTTAATTTGCCGTTTTCTACATCAATAACAGTACGCCCCGTGGCTAGGAATGGTCGACCCAAGATGATGGGGACATTCATATCCGCGTCTTATTCAAGAATAACAAAATCAATGGGAAAAATTAAAGTACCTGCCTTGACGAGGACATCTTCTATTCGTCCCTCTGGATGAGCGAGGGATCTATCATCCATTTGCAGGATCATGGAAGTTGGTCTAGCGTTTCCTATCTTTAGTTTTTCGAAAATTGACTTGGGAATTAAGTTGATACTCGCACCCAAGTCACACAAAGCTTTCCCTTGCCACTCATTACCAATAGAAATAGGAATCGTAAAACTCCCAGGATCAAGTAGTTTAGGTGGTAACTTACTTTGGCATATAACACTGCACTCTTCTGGCAATCCTATCATCTCATTCTCACGACATGGTCTCTTGTTGGTAATGGCTCTTTTCAGAAATTTAACGTACTTCGGAACATCGCGTATATTATTTAAGAACGGAACGTTAATATTGAGACCACGTACCATATTCAAGAACTTCTGATATCCGGCCATGTATCCTTTCTTCTGAACTCTGGAGGGAAAAGGTGGAGGAGGACGGGTTTCTGTAACATCTTTGGATTTTGGCTTTTCCGGAGTCTTCTCCACTTCAACTATTTCAGGTTCATCTTCTTTTTCCACCACATCTTTTGCCGGTTTCTCTTTCACAGTTGTTTCTTTTTCTTTTATCACGGGAAAAGGAGGTGGTGGGAGCTTCTTATCACTTCGAAGTGTCACTGCATTACAATCTTCTCTTTGCTTAGGTTCTTTAGTGTCACTCGGTAATTGTCCCCGTGGACGCTGATTTAATTGCTTTTCCATCTGAGCTATCTGAGTTTCCATCGACTTAAGTGCTGCGGCTGTAGACTGTTGGAAGTTGATTAGTGTTGTCAAGGTTTGTTGAACATCTAATGCACCTTCTTGACGTTGAGCAGGTATAGCTTTCTGGTTCATGGTCTCGGTGTAAGCATCTTGAGGAGGTTGTCTCTGAGCTTGATTCCCGTACGCTTGTCCACCTTGGTAGTTGTTCTGAGGTCTTGGTTGAAAGTTGTTTCCTTGGGGACGTGGTTGATATGCATAAGTCCGATTAGCAGCCCCATTTGGATTCGAATATTGGAAACCCGGATGGTTTCTATTAGGTTGATAACCTTTACCACTTGAGTTATAATTTCCTCGGTTGGAAACATACATTACGGATTCTGTGTAGTGTGGACAATTCTCCCAATTATGATCTTGTGTACCGCAGTTAGAACATCCATAAAATTCTTGCGTAACATTAACATCTGCTCTTCTACTAGTAACACTTTTTGTAACAGCTAGAGTGAGCTGTTTCAGTTGTTGTTCAAGTTTATTTTCCATGGCGGTGAATTTTTCTTCAATCAATGCACTATTTCCACCTCGAATAGGTGTTCTTACAGTATTCCAACCCAGTTCATTCGTTACAGTTCTATTCAAAATAATCTTAGCATGGTCTGGTTGTACCTGTAGAAATCCGCCACCACATAGCAAATCTAGATCCTTTCTTGAAGAGCCATCAAGTCCTCGGTAAAATATCTCCATCTGTTGAACTTCTGTGAGGCCATGATCAGGGACTCTTCTTAAACAAATCTGAAATCTCTTCCAACTTCTACCCAAAGTCTCGTCTTGATCTTGTTTGAATGAAGATATTTCAACTTGCGCATCTAATCTCATATTCGTTGGGTAGTATCTATCGAAGAACACAGTTTGTAATGCGTCCCATGTTGTAATCGTTTCGGGTTCTTGAGAATCATGCCACTCACTTGCTCCATCAATAACGAAGTATCTAAAATTATCAAAATACATTTGCTCTCTAGTTACTCCTTGCGTAATATAAGAATCGCAAATTTGCATGAACTTATGTACAGCACGGATTGGATCTTCGCCAGGTGCTCCTCAGAAATTGCCGTAACTCTGAAATTGAGATAACATACCAGGATCGGGTCTGAATCTCTCGACATTAATCTTTTCTGGGACAATTCCGAGGGAAGGAGCTCTACATGGAGCTTCTTCAGGGCCATTGATGAACCACATATCATTGTTCTGAGGAGGTTGAGCTTGTGGAACAATAGGAACCACAGGAACAAGAGGAGGGTCGAGTTCAGCCATTGCTTCTCTTGCTAATTGCTCCTCTAACTCTTTTGCTTTGGCTTCTCTCTTCCTTTTGTTTGCGTCTCGAACGAGGTTTTTGGGATTTGCAAGAATCACGATATCTTCATGCATAAACCAAAACCTGTAAACCTGAGAAAGAAAGACAACCCAAAGCGTAAAACTGAAAAATAAAACTAAAACTAAAACTAAACTAACAATTAAACTACTAAAAGATTAACACCGGGGTCACACGTTACTGTCCCCGGAAGCGGCGCCAAAAACTTGGTGGGTCCTAGGGTGTTAGAAAATAAAGTGATAAATAAAGAGGAACCACAAACTGCAAGTGTACAGTTGTCCCAAGTAATATATGATAATCAAGTTCGTTCTCAGGGACGGATTAGGTTCAACCTAAATATTAATCAAGTAGTAAGAATAATTGCTAAACAAAAAATAAAAGATAATAATTTTTGTTTAGTTTTTGTAAATTAAAGATGCAAATAAAATAAAAACTAAAATTAATTTAACAGAAAGGAAATAAAGGAAATAAACGACTAACTTCAGATAAGAGAGTTACTTGAGTCTCGCAAGGAATCCACTTAATCAATATAATCTATGCTATGTTTAAGGGTAGAATTGGAATTATAATATTAGTAGGGACTCTAATATCTCCTAGCCCCTGTCGGGTGGACCTACAAGCTATCCTAAAGTATCATAAACACCTGTATGGTCGAATATGCCTCTTCGGATAATATGATTTTACCTCTTTGGCTATGTAACTAGTTAAGCCTGTCGGTCAATAACGGACATTACACGAATATTACTTAGATCTATATTCAAACCCCCCTGTCGGATGACCACTTCGCCACTAAAGTGAATGGACCAAATACTAAAAGCTAATTCTAGTTGTTCCTAAAAGAATTAGTAATGAAAACAAAGTAAAATCCGATATATAAAACTCAATTCAGTTTAAATCTAAACAATCCCAAATTCAAAACATAGATTAATTAATTAAGGTTCATCCCTTTAATGCGATTTTCAAGTATAAAGAAATTTAGCTCATAGGAAATTAAAGACTAACATTAAATAAAAGGAGTTCATGTTCAAATACAAAAGATAAATTAATAACCTAAAGGGTAGGATGACTGCTGATGGAAGAACAAGATTCCTCCAACACTAGCCTTTCCTTGCCTTCTTGCTCTAACTTGAAAACCTTAAGCCTCTTGTGTAATTCTCTGAAGTGTGTGAAAAGAGGAGGCTAAGGGGTGTATTTATAGGTGTTAGGGAACCCTAGGTCGAATTTACTTGGAGTGGAAGACAAGCTAAGAACTCTCAAATTCGTAGCCCTAAATTCTAGGAAAGGTAAGATTCTGCTGCTGATTTGATTTGGTCATATCTCATTCAATACTTATCCGTTTGAGGAGTTACAATATATGAAACTGCTTGTCTTGGAAAGAGATTTCTATTGGTGCAGACCACTCGTCCAGATTCCTAGCCAATCTTAAGTTATGGAGTCGTCTTTGAAATGTGGCTGGAATTTCAGATTCATAAGGCAGCTTTATCTTTTCCTTCTTTGCATATATCTTTCCTAAATCTTCTTATTTCCATGTAAATCTATTTCCTTTACTTCTTTATCTCGACTTGGTCTCTAAGTAATTACCATATGGACCTGGATGGAAAATAACTTACATTCGAAAGAGATGTACTGGAGCATTGAGTGGAAGTTGATATTTAGCGCCGCGGTGAATATCATATGGGCAAGACGTAACGAAGCGTTATTTAATAATCCAGGAGTTGCGCCAAGGATGGTTGGATTAAAACAGGAAGTACTAAGAACGGCAAGCGTGTTTGTGTCCGCTTGGGGTAGCGAATGTGAGGGCAGGATTATCAAAATAGCCAGAAGCGAATTAATCAAATGGGTTAAGCCTATAAATAAACTCAAGCTAAATGTAGATGGCTGTTACGATAACACTAGAGCACGAGCGGGTATTGGAGGTGTATTAAGAGATGGAGAAGGTTCTTTTATCGCGGGTTTCTCCGGCCCATGTATTATGGAATCATCGGCCTTTTCTGAAATTTTAGCGCTTCACTATGGATTGAAATGGGCGGTGAGTCGTGGCATCACGGAATTATATGTCGAAACTGACTCCAGAGATCTTCACGCGCTAGAGAAGGGCGGTGGTAGATCTACGAGTTGGAATTACCATATAGGACGTGAGTGTAGAGAGATTATGAGGAACCACCCGGGATTCGAGATTACGTGTATTTACCGGGAGGCAAACAAATGTGCGGATTTGCTAGCTAAAAAAGGGTCAGAAATGTGCGAAGAACCTCGTATTTTGGAGGATCCTCCTAATTACTTATGGCGGTATATTACTCGAGATAAAAGTGGGTGCATGGAGCCTAGATTAGTGCTCGAGCCTCTTTGTGCTCTTTAGTTTGTTCTAGTTTTTTAGTTCAACTATCGGCTTCTAAAGCCTCATATGTATGCAAAAAAAAAAAGTAATTACCATATATCTTTTAAAGCTTCACATTAAATAAATAATTAAACCGCATATGCTTTAAAAAGAATAAATCAATGAATCAAGTAATAGAAATAGGAAAGTGCACTCCAAAAATAGAAACTCGAGTAAAAACATTTCCTAACACTCTAAAATACACTAAGACTTTAATTCTCACTTCTCATCCTTGGATTGGTCTTTCATGAAATTCAAGAACCTATTAACTTTGCATTAAAAACAATCAAATTTACGCACAAAAGCTTAGAATCTGCAAATAGTTAATTTCCAAGGGGAGAAAGTGTAATATGATCAAATAAGCCTAAAAGTCTATCAAATAAGTCATTTATTCACCTAAAAGGATGTCTCCAAAGGGCTAATAATTAGAACAAATAGGGAGACATCAGCAAGGAAAAGGAGAAAGCTAAGAGCTGGAGAAAGTCATCTTCTCCAAATCACAGCCAAACCCAATTATTAATTAGGTTCTATCTTTTATTTCTGTAATTGAAGAACATGAATTCTTTCTGTTTTAATTTAGTTTTGACTTTTCATTAATTATGAGCTAAACTTAAATAGTGCTTGAGAACGCATAATGGGTTAATCCCAATTTGATTTTATTTCATGTGTTTGGATTTGGGATTTTAATAATTGAAATCAAATTGGGTAAACTGTATTTTCTTTGATTTGCTTTTAATTACTTTTATTGAATTCGCGATTCAATATTAAGACTTATTATCTAGGCTATTCCAATTAGTGGCGATTGGATCACCTTGACGGGGGGTCTGGGTACAGAACTAGTTGATGAATGTAGGTTAAAAATTAGAGACTCAGACGAGCTTAATTAAACCTATGGCCAATTGGGTAGAATAGACTTAATCACTTGAGAGTGGACTATAATCACCCTGACGGGGTTTGTAGCACTTGCGAGTAGCTCCTTAGTCCACCCTGACGGGGGTAAGGAGTATTCCGAATCCCGACCAATACAAGTTTACCAATTTGTCCCTTAAACATGACATAAAATGAATGATAATTAGGTGAAACCCTTGCGTCTCTCAAGTACTGCTTTTCCCATCTTGCGTAAACTACTTTATTTTCTTGCATCTAGTTTAATCTTTCCATTAATTTAGTATTTTAATTATTTGTCTTAGTCTTAGAAAACCAAAACAAAGAATTCTCAAAATCATTTACTTGTTTTCACGTGCAATTAACTACTATTTGATAAGCATTAGAGTCAACCATTCCGTCCCTGAGAACGAATCTGTTTTATCACTTATATTACTTGGGACAACCGTACACTTGCGGTTGTGGTTCTCTTATCCTTATTGCATTTATTTTAGAACACACAAAGAACCACCAATAGGCTAACGTTGTTTTCATTCTTTAATTGGTGTAATAAATATAAATTTTGTGGAAAGAAAATATGAAAAAACTGTTTCATGTTATAAACCCAATTCGTAGATATTTATTCTACCCCATGGGTTAGTAGTCAAGCTAATGAACTAAGATTTAAAGTTACTTATTACCTATAAATAAGAACTCGCATTATATAATCTTTACACTCTCTGATAATAAACAGAACACTACTATTTCTTTCTCTACTGTTCGTAAAACGTTATCAGCACGATAGTTTCCACCATTTAATATTAAAGTAATCTATTACATTTTATTCTATTATAATAATTTTTTTAAATCTTTTGTGGCCTTTTGTGGCCAATATATTAGACTTTTTTTTAAGTCAACAATATATTAGACAGTGTGATTAGTTTTCTTTTTCTTTTTTTTTTGTCGAAAGAAGCATAGATAGAAACTTCAAAAAATTACATCACCCTATCCCAGTAGGGCTAAAGTCAGCAGCTAAAAGTAAGGCAAGCTTGGGAGGAGGAAAAAACTTCCAAAGGCTAAACAAAGAGTTTTTAATCTCCTGTTTAGCCACTCAATCTGCACACAAGTTTTTTGACCTCCTAATAAAGGAGATTTTAATATTACAATCCTTCTTAAGTTTACTAATACAATTCACAAAACCTCTAATATTACAAAAAGATTTAACATTCTTAGAAAGTTGTAAAACTAAGGCTTGACAGTCAGTCTCTACTTCAGCTTTGCCTAGGGGGAGTCTTGATGCTAACTCGCAAGCTTTCACAAGACCTCTAGCCTCTGCTTCTAGTGGAGAGTTTGCAAATAATTTCCTTGTACAACCATCAACTAAATTCCCTCTTGTATCCCTGAGAATACAAGCATATGAGGCTACATTAGTTTTATATTCAAAAGATGCATCACAATTCAATTTGAAACATCCTGATAAAGGTGGGGTCCATCTTCCATTTCTGCCTTCTCTCAAGGTTTGCACCTGAGTTGCATAATTGTGTGAAGTGGTAGAAAGTGAACTAGTAACAGTCCTCTCTCCTGAATTGTTGTCTTTATTTACCTTAGAGTATATTCTTTTAGACAATAAGAAATCATCATAGGCTTTAGTTGCTTCTGATAATACATTTAAAGGGTCAGGGACTGAGCCTCTAAAGATTGCTTCATTTCTTGCTTTCCAAATAGTCCAAACAATGTAAAAAGCCAATTCACCAAGTCCTCTTTTATTAAATTCAGTCTCAACAAGACTAAGTCTAATAAAATTAATCCATTTTCTGAAATTGAAAGAAGGAGCAGTTAAAGAATAAAAGTTAAGTGGGCCGGCTAACCAAACAGCCCTGGCCCATGAACAATGAAAAATCATATGCTCCACATTCTCAGTTTCCTCCTCACAAATTGAACAAACATCTGAATCACATGATTTTCTCATTTTTCTATTTTCATTTGTTGGTAAAGCATTCTCACAACATTTCCAAATAAAATTTTTAACCTTTGGGGCCACATTCATACCCCCCACTGTTCTCCAGTCCTTAGACTGAAGTATAAAAGATTGTTCTCCTTTATCTTTCCCCCTATTCTTGTCCTTCTCCAACTGAGTCATCCATAACCTTTGATACATTTTTTTCACTGAAACCCTACCACTTGAAGAGAAAGGCCAGAAAGGCACATCCTCATGGTTGTGTTGTGACAAAAAAATAGAGGTTATGGTTGCTACAGTTGTAGGAGGCAAAAACACATTTAAATTACGTGGCCAGCTAAGGTAAAAACACATCGATACGTCCAAATGGAAGAATGGATCATTGAATGATTTTTATACTTTCCTAAAATCGCTGTATAAACACTAGTTTTTTTATCCTACTTCATATTGACAAAAAAAAAAAAAAAAATAAGCTAGTTTATAGGGCATTAGACATCAGATGGTGACATCAGATGGTGACATCAGATGAGATGATGGCATCACATTGTCAACTTAAGAGCCTGACAAAAATAAATGTATACATACACTTTTTTTATTCATTTTCTAATGTGATGAAAGAAAAAGTTAAGAGCCTGACATCTCTTATGATGTTGTCCGTCCAAAAAAAAGAAAAGAAATCTTTTATGATGTTATAGTGGAAGAGTCTTCCATACATAAACATTTTTTTATTTAATTAAATACCAAAAATACCCTTTTTTAAGGATAATATAATAAAATATAGGTATATGATATCATAACATTTATACTTCCTCAATTCCTTAATAATTGATTTTTTAGAGCTTTTCACACATATTAAGGAATCTAAAAAGTAAAAAAAAATTAATTTAATATGACTAAAATATCCCTACTTTTAAGAAAGAGAAAATTGAAAGATTTTAAGAATAAAGGTAAAAGTGGAAATAGGTCATTTAATTTGTATTGAAACTTGAAATATGAAATATATTGTGGAATAAATATATTAGCTAAAGAGTCAATTATTAAGAAATGGAGATAGTATCTATCTAATAAGAAAGTTGACAATGTGATGCCATCATCTCATCTGATGTCACCATCTGATGTCTAATGCCCTATAAACTAGCTTATAGGATGTGTTTTTTATGTTTATTAAGGCCACGTAATTTTTGTCATTTGACTTTTCTTTTCTTTTTTCTTTTGGACGAATGACTTTTTTATTTATACTTCTTTTTCCTTTATTTTTTGGAATTTAGTAAATTTCCTTTCAAAAGAGACATCTATTTTTATTATAATTAATTTTCACTTATTAAATTTTTTTTATCACTTATTTAATCTATATAGATCAAAATTAAAAAATTTGAATTAGTTAAATTAAGAATAATAAATAATAAGATTCTTCGGAAAATAATAATAATTATAATATTGGGTGATTTCCTTATAGAGTCCACAAGTAATCAGTGGTGTTTATCCCCTCTACATTGTAGTGTTGACCCCTCCTCTATGGCTGGTCTTAACTGTTGGATAGGCAATATAATTGAGCGAAGACAGAATAAAAAAGAAAAAACTCATATCCTTCTTACCATTATAGCCTGCCTGTGGACTATATGGATTATGCGAAATAAAAAAGTTATTGAAGATATCCCTATTAATTTTGATACAGGCTTAACTCTTATGAATTTAAAGTGCAGGGATATCTTTTGTTACAATGAAGAAGAACAAGATATGAATCAAATCCCTCATCAGCAAGTCTTGCCAACACGGAAGTCCCTATCCCCTATTTGGATCAAACCTCCCTCTAATGAAATTAAAATCAATGTGGATGCCTCGTTTATTCCTAGAAAAGCATTCTCAGCCGCAGTTACTCGTAATAGTGTAGGTGATGTAGTTACTGGTTTTGCCATGTCTTCTACATCCTGCTCTAGTTTTGAAGCCGAAGCAATGGCGCTACGAAGTTCTCTTCAGTTTGCCATTGAACAGGTTCCCTCATGCGCCAGTATTGAGTCTGATGCAGAAGCAGTTCTTCAAGCCGTGCATTCTTCAAGCGCGTTCTGCCATTGGAAGGTTAGGCCCATCCTTGAAGATATTAGAAGCATGACTAAAGCCCACCCCCAGATTATGATTCGTGGGATACGAAGAAGTGCTAACAAAGCAGCTGATTGGATTATGAAGGCTTATTCTAGGAATTTATTATCTGTTAATTGGTTTAGTGTTTTGCCTTATGACTTTATTTATGTTGTTTATAATGACTCTATGGTTCTTGACTCTACTGGAGTAGGTTAACTACTTCCAACCCTTTTGATCCCTTTAATATAAGTTAATTTGACTAAAAAAACAAGTAATCAGTGATTTCCCATCAGGTCCAACCCACCGCAAATGACAGACTTGCCCCTAGTTACCCATTAATTGGAAATTTGTTACCAAAAAACGCTAAAATCATGCAATCAGTTGAAAATTAAAACAAAGAAATTAAAACAAGCAAAAATCGCTAAAATCATGCAATCAATCAAATCAATAACCCAGAAAAATTAAAATCAGTAACTAATAAAAATTCAAATGCAGCAACTGAAGAAAAACTGGAAACTTTTGTTCAAATGGACGATGGTGGGCTGTCCACTAAACTCGATGGGTAATGTTTGTTTCTTGAACGGGTTGTCAGTTAAAGATGGTGGTACATGGAATGCTACCAAGTTTGATTTTTGATGGTGTGCATGAGCATATTGATGGGGTACGTTTTTATAACAGGTAGATGTGGTGGGTTACATGTTTTTAGACTCATATACCAGTGGGTTATTAGCTCTGTTTTGATGGGTTCTCTGTCAAAATCGATGGTGTGCATCTGCATCACACCGACAGCCATTCATCCCCATCGTTGTGCACTCTTCTTTTTATCTGTTCAATCAAAAGACGAAGAAATGAGGCTCAATTAGTTAGATATGGGATAATGGGTCAGTGGTTTGGGATTAATTAGATAACAATCTACACAAACCTGCTATGTTGATAATGAAAAGAAAGATCAGTGGCTGAGGTTTTTGTTACAGATGTAATCTGATTTGGGTGAAGGAGTCAGATTTGGATGAAAATGATTAATTCGTAACCTGTTTTTGTTACGAAGCTTAGCCGTTAATGGATCCAAATCTCTCCGGGAAGGCGACGAAACCCGTTAATGGAGCTCTTCTCCTATTCCAAATCCCTTGTCGCTGTTAATAGAGCTCCGAAGGGAGCTGTGATTATGCAATACCGGAGCTCTTCTCCTATTCCAAATGTGAAGCTTCAAACGTTAATGGCTCCAGATCAGAAGAGATAGTTGATTGGAAGAGAAGAAATCCGATTGGATTCATTTAAGATATGTTATCTTAATGGAATCAGTTAATTGCGTAAATCATGGGATGATTAGATTTTATCTGATTTCGTGAGAGGGTATTGTTGGGATGCTAAAAAATTTGTTGGACCTGCTAGGGGAAAAATCAGAGGCTGGACCTAATAGGAGTGGAAAGTTGGGTTGGTGGACTTAATTGGCTAAAACCTCTATAATATTATTAAAATTTACATCTTTATTATCATATTTAACTATAAATACTTATCTAAATTTAAAATACTCAATTATAATCATATTGTAACTTTTTTTCTTTTTACATTAACGACAAATTTTCGTAGCATAATCTAAGAAAAAGACCATATATATTTTATAATTGTTAATATTATAAAATACCTTTTATAATTTATATATAATCAATTATTTTTTCTTTCATAATTTATATATAAATTTGTTTAATTATTGTAAAAATAAAAACATTTAATAAAGCAATATATTAATCCATTGATCTTATATTTAACACTTATAAAACTTGAAATTATAGTACTCGTTCACTAAGGTAATATATATTAATTCCAATTTTTTTTATACATTTTATTTTATTTTAAAGTTCGACCACTACCACCGACCACCACCACCACCTTATGCATTCTCCACCGATAACCACCACCACCTTCGACATTCTCTGTCGGCCACCATTACCTTCGTCTAGGGCTGCTCAATCGGAACCCAAAACCAGCCCACCCGCCCAAACCGGGCCCGAAAAAACCAAACCCTAAAGCTACCTGAACCAATTGGGCCAAAAAAATAATTATTTTGGGTATTGCGCCGGTTGATGGGTTTGGCTTCGCCAAACCTGCGGGTAACCGAACCCGACCCGCCCATTAGTTTTTTTATAATAATGTATATATTATATTTTATAAATAATAAAAAACAAACTCTTGTGTATCACATACGCTTGAGTTGTTTGGATTTTTACTTTTCAGACATTGAAGGGTCATTTGACCCTTATCTCTCTCTCTCTCTCTCTCTCTCTCTCTCTCTCTCTCTCTCTCTCTCTCTCTCTCTCTCTGGCACACGAGCTACCCTATTCTCCCCTATCTCTTTCCATGTCTCTCGAAAACCCTAAGCTTCTACCTCTGTCTTCTCCATCCCCGTCTAATCTCGCTCGTCCTCTGGGTTCTTGGTGTAATCATCTTACTCCTAACCATGGTTAAGGAGAGGTTAGGGTGCGCGGTTTGGAGATAAATGGCACGACATTTGTTTTATTCCAATTAAAAACCCCTTTGGAAAGGTATGTTGATTTTCGAAACCCTAATATTTGATTTATGTTATTACGAAACTCCGATTGAGTTTTAATCAATAGGAAGCGTCAAACGTATGGAGTTGTATCAATTTTAATGTTTATTAGGGTATTTTCTGGGTTTATTATAAACCTAACGTGTTTCTGATTTAAGATTTAACTGATTTGAGATGGGAAAAGTAAATTCGTTGTGATTTAAGTGGTTTTTGGAGTTAAGTTACTGAGTTTTAAAAACTCGTATGATTTTACAAGTCTGATTATGTTATGAGTTTTTATTTGAGCTTGTGATTTAAGTTGTATATATTCTTTCATATGATTTATGAATATTGGATAATAAATGGTTGCCTTGTTTACTTTCATGGTCTGGGCTCTCGCTAATGTGATTATTGGACCTGATATGAATCTTGTTTGCTTAAATCTTGCTTTGTTACTACATTCACAGATAATTGCTTAACCTTTACTATTTAATTTATTGTTTTGTACTTGATTAGTTGATTTCATTTGATTTTAAAGCTTTCAACATGGTTTTGAAAAAAAGACATAAGCAAGTCAGTAAATTCAAGTAAGGTTTCACTGAATCCTTACTTGAATTCATTGGTTTGCTTATGTCCTTAACATAATATTAATTTTATTTATTCATTTGCGAATACTAACATTGTTTTTGTGTATTGTTTGCAGAAATTTATTTGACATGGACACTGAGAATGAGAATGAGCTAAGTAGTGCTCTTACACTTTTTAAACAATCATATACATTGCATGCATCTCCCATTTTCACGTGTCCCTAAGGTCAAAAGTTTATTCAATGATTAAGTGAATATGATCCTATGATGAATGCATTATTCAATGGTGAAAATGGTTGAGTGGGAAACAATTTGATTGAAAAATGTATCTTGTAAGTTGGTCCCTTGTCCCTAACAGGTCCCTAAGTGTATTAAGTCAATGAAGATATGAAATCTGAGGCTAAATTTGAGGCCAGTGATGAAAATAAATTTGAGGCTTAAAACTTAACTACATCTTCAGTTTTGTGCTGCAAATTTGCAGGAAATATGATAAAGTGGAAGGTTTTTAGTGGAATCAATACAAGATTTGCACCCAAAGTTGTACACGGAGTTATTTTTGCACAATTTAGGTTGCAATGTGAAATGTAATGTAATATCTTAGCATTGTTTTGGTTTTTGTATAAGTTTTAAGTTATGTAATGTACTGTAATAATTAATTTCTGATGGGAAACTCTGATATATGTCGAAACCCTACTATTTTGAGAAAGTTTCTATATTTAGTAAGTTTCCTTTTTAGACAAGATTCTATTTAAGGAAAGTTTATATTGAATGTATTAATTTTTTTAACTGTTTTATATGTTTGACTATTCCTTGACCATAATCGAACCTGACCCAAAACCGACCCAACCCGTGTGGATTTAATTAAAAAAATTGGTTATTGGGTTTAAGAAAATAAAAACCGAGACTTAGGGTTGGGTTTTGGGTTTACCCTTACGGGTCGGTTAACCGACCCGTGAGCAGCCCTACCTTCGTCCATAACCATCACCGACTAGCTCTGCCACCGTTGTCTCCACCAATCACTATCAACTAAGTTTTTAGGTAATTAGGTCTATTTTTGTTTGAGTCGTAGATAATTGGACACTAATTTATTCTTTTTTTAATACATGGGTGTCTGGGCCAGCTTTGGCGCACCACGATTAATCCAGTGGGATATATACACGTCCCCTATGCATATTCCCAAGTAAATCAAAACTAGGTTGCCCATGTACAGGGGAGAATTGAAAATACATAATTTTAAGAATATTTGATTAATATTTTTAGTAAACTAATTAAAATAATATTCTAAAAATAAATATTATTGTTTCAAATAAATGAATAATATAATTTTATATATAAAAAATTGTCATAATAAATATCATATAAAGATTTATTGTTTTTACATAGAAATATCAATTTATAAAAATATGTAAATAATATTACTTAAAATAATAATTACAATCTATTTGCTTATTATAATTATTATTTTTTGAATTCAAATTAAATATATAATAATTAAATTAATTTACAATTAATTAAATGTATTTTTTATTTTTTAAAATATAAGTGTTTTTTAGATTCAATATCTTTCTTAAATAAATAATTACACTTTTTATAAAAAATTAAACAGATTGAATTTCAAAATATTAGGGGCGTGAATACATGTAATGTAATACGGGAAAATAGCATTTAGGAACAAATTACAAAATGGAATGATACAAACAACAAACCGTGGCTATTGATGGGAGATTTTAACAACATCTTAAATATGGATGAAAAGTGCAGGCTCACTCCACCTAACACGCAACATATTATTGACTTCAAGAACTTTATCAGCTTTAATGGACTTGCTGAAATAAATTCACGTGGATGCAATTTCACATAGACAAATAGACAAAAGGGGGAAAGAATTGTCAAGAGCAAGATTGATCAAGTTCTATGATCATTCGAATGGATCATCAAACACCCGAGAGCTCAAGTGTTTATCCCTCCAGCAATCGGGTCCGACCACTCACCACTAATTCTTCAGCACGATATGATCACACCCATCGGGGTAAAGTATTTTAAATTCGAATCACATTGGCTCGACAATATGGAATTTAGAGAAGTGGTACAACAAAGTTTGGAAGAAATAGGCAACAATCAAGCTTTGGCAAATTATATAGAGAAAAAAGACAACACGACACATGCTTTGACAAGATGGAGTAAAATCACCTTCAAAAATCATCAAGAACAAATCAAGATTTTACAAAAACGATTGACTGAAATAACAAATGAGGAACCGACACAAGAAAACCAACAAGAAGAAGAACATCTAAGACAAGAACTACTTTTCGAATATGCATGCGAGGAAAAATATTGGGAAGATAGAGCTAGACAACAGTGGCTCACGTGCGGGGACAAAAATACAAAATTCTTTCACATGGCCACAATGCAAAGAGGATCTTTTAACAAAATTACAAAAATAAGAAACCAACACGGAGACTGGTTGGAAAGCGCCACAGAGGTAAAATCGAATTTCCAACATTTTTATAACAAACTGTTTGCAGATAAAATAGTACCAAACGACAAAATAATCAAGGCGGTGAGATGCGTCACACTGAAAGTTACAAATTAAATGAATCAAAAGTTAATACAACAACCTACTATGGAAGAACTAGAGAACACCCTTAAACATTTATCGCCCACAAAGGCACCGGGTCCAGAAGGGTTAAATGGTAAATTTTACAACGAATCTTGGAATATTATTAAAGATGACGTTTTTAGAGTTGTCCAAGATTTTTTCAACAACAACATAGCTATGGAAGCGCTAAATGACACCCTGATCACACTAATCCCGAAAGGAGAGATACAAGAACTACTGGGCGACTTCAGACCGATATCTTGCATCAACTTCAGATATAAACTAATAGCTAAGATGCTCTCAAATTGTCTTCAACATATAATGAATGAAATAGTATCACCAACTCAATCTTCTTTTATTAAAGGATGGGCCATCCAACATAACATTCTTATAGCACAAGAAATATCCTTCTATATGAACCGAAAACGAAAGAAACCGAAACATATGGCAAGTATAAAAATTGATATGGCCAAAGAATACGATTAGGTACGATGGGAATTTATTCTTAGATTACTCACTAAACTCAGTTTTCATGATAAGTGGGTTAGCTGGATAAGGAACTGTATAACAACGGTATCCTTTCAAATCAACTTTAACGGAGAAAGGTTACCAAGATTCCAATCAGGAAGAGGACTTAGACAAGGGGATCCTTTATCCCCTTTCCTTTTATCTCATCTGACGGAAGCACTGATAAGACTTATAGAAAATGCATGCATACAGGGACAAATCAAAGGAATCCAGATTACAAGAAATTGTCCAGAAATTTCTCACCTCCTGTTTGCAGATGACTCACTTTTCTTTCTTACGATTGATAATACAGATTTACGGACTTTCAGTGATTGCGTTAGATATTATTGTGAAGGATCAGGACAACAAATCAACTACCACAAGTCAGCGGTTTAATTTAGTAAAGACACTCTAGAAGAAATACGGAATCAGGTAACTCAAGAAATTCAAATGGCAAAAACGGACAACCTAGGAAAGTATCTAGGTATACCGTTACGCCACAAACGATCAAAAGTAGAAACACTAGAATTGATAACAACAAAAACTATTCTCCAAAACAAAAAGATGGAAAGCAAAACTATTATCGGACGGAGGAAAAGAAGTTTTGATCAAATCTGTTCTACAAGCTATACCAATATACACAATGTCAATTTTCTCATACCCAGATTCGTTTTGTAGGAAATTAATCTCATGATGTCTCCTCATTTGTGATAATATAATATACTTCAGAGACATCATTTTAGGCGTATTTATTAGTTTATAGGTCGATCTTAGCTTAACTTAGTGCACTTTCCTATTTTGAGTCTTGATTTAGTAACATAATATTTTTAGAGCATATTGGGTTTAATTGTTTATTTAGTGTGAAGCTTTAAAGATAATTATGGAGATTAATTAGAGTCCAAGTCAAATACTACAAGATATGGAAAGAGATGTGCATGGTAATTGGAGATAGAAGGAAATAGAGTTCAATTAGGAAAAGGAAAAGCTGCCTAAATCTGAATTTCTGCAGCACACGCCTAAAGAAGTGGCGATAACTCCAACAAGGAAGCTGATTTTCGTAAATTCCTTTCATGCGGACGTAGGCTATTTGCTGAGAATTCTTTTGGTATATTATGGAGCAAAAACCGACCAATAACGAAGAAGATATGCTCAAAACAGTTCAGCAGTAATTATCTTTATTTCCATACGAATTAGAGTTGGGCTTGAAGTCTACCACTTACTTCTCCTTCAAGAAAACGAATTAGGTCTTCCTATACCCTATAAATACAGCCTCTTAACACTCTTAAATCATCCTTGGCCAGACCTTAAGGCCAAGAGGAAGCTGCAACACAAGAGAAGAAGTCTGGAAGGAGCTGTGCAATAACTATGTCTCCTTCAACCTCTTATTCTGTAATTCTTTTCTCTTCTCTTCTTAGTATGAATTAATTCCATTAGTTTAATTGTTAGAATATATGTATGAACCCTAGTTTTGATTGACATCTATCTAATTTGGGAATTCTATTTTTTAAATTGAATTATTGTTTTTATTCTCTGTTTATGTGTTTGGATTTATATTCTGTGTTCTTGTGGAACCGCGGCCATATAGAATTACCATCTAGTAGTTAGGTCATCATTGACAACGGTGTTTAATTACATGTTTAGCACATAACATCTAGTATTTGGTTTAGATCTGACAAATCAACCTAACTAGATAATCACTATTGTTTAGTTCTTGTGACTATTTACCAATTACAGGAAAAGTTTGCTTAGGAAGCCTTATTGACACTAGTAAATCCTATTTTAAACTACCGATAGCGAATTGGAACCGATTATTGAAATACTACATAATTCACCCTTACATGTTTAGAACGACAAAACTAGTGGGGATTACATGCTAATTACTCAAGCTAACTTTCATACTATCTTCTTTTCTTTTCTGATATTTATTTTCTGTCTTTTATTTATTAGTTTAGTTTTATTATTCGAAAACCAAATAAATATTTGTCTATCTTTTCTTTCTGTTTGCGTATTATCTTTTCTATCTTTTATATTTGCACTTGATAATTTGCATAAGTTCTCTCTAACTTTCGTCAGTCTCTGAGGAACGAAGCTTCTTATCATTAAAACTTGCATACGTCCTGTAATACTTGCAGTACTGTGTTAGCTTAGGGTGTTTATTTGCATCTAAATTATATCATCTTTTTATCACACCTTAGGCCACACCAAGTTTTTGGGGCCGCTGTCGGGGACTACACCGTTAGTCCTTGTGCAATTATCTAGTGCTTATATTTTAGTTAGTTCTATTTTACGCTTTTCTTTTTAGTTTTTGTTTACAGATTTTTTTTAGGCGAGAGCAGATTAATTAGGAGATAAAGGTTCTGAAGAAGTTAATACTATTATGGAGAATTTTCTTGAACCCAAGAGAAGTTGGTCGTTTGAATCAGAAAAACAAAAAGAGACTTTAGAATCTCTAAAGCTCGAAGAGCTAAACCAACAACTTGAGGAATTACGAGAACAAGCGCGAGAAATAGCTCAGAGAAATCCAGTACATACATCACCTTCATGTCCTAGTTGTGGAGCAAGAGATCACTTGTGGGAATATTGCATAAATAACCCAGCTTCAATTTCCTTCATACCTTATAAAAAAAACCATTATTATGATGGATATTATCAATCTCAAGGAAATTACGCTGATTATCAGCCCCCACAAAATTACAATTGGGTTGAAGATCAACAGACTTATTATCATAATAACCATTATTATGATGATTATTATCAACCATGACCACAATCCTACTATCCTCCACAACCTATCTATCAAGAAGCGCCGATTTATAATGAAGCTTATCAAGAACCACCTCCTTATTCAATGCAGCAAACCGTACAAGAACAACCTTCGAGTTCGAATTCAAGCATGGCTAAGATAATGAACTTAATTGAAAAGATGGAGATTAGCTAGCAAAGAATCCAAAACTCAGCCAATGCGTTTAAGAAGATTGGGCATACAATATCACAAATGGTGAATAAACTTCAAATCTTTGCAAAGGGCAACTCCGAAGTGATACTAGTACTCCAAAAGACAATGTTTGTCATGCAGTTGAATTAAGAAGTGGAAAACAACTACCTCCACCAAGACTAGAACCAGAACCAGTCCCTATTCCAGAAACGGGGGGAGAAGAAACAACAGAAGATACAGTCGAAGAGGTAGTTGAACAAAAAAGTGTCCCAGAGAAGACACCAGAAAAGAAAGAGAGCCCAGTGGTAACCAACACATGTCCTCCACCACCATACCCTTCACATGTCAGAAAAAAGGACAATGACCTGGAATTCAAGAAGTTCGTTGACATGGTGAGCAAGTTAGAGATTAAACTACCGTTTGTAGAAGCTCTCAAGAGAATGCCGACATATATAAAATTCATGAAGGACATTCTTTCTGACAAACGAAGATTCGAAACTGAGGATATGAGTGGATCATCAGAGGAGTGTAATACTATCGAGTTACCACCAGAAACACCTCGTCCCACGAAATCTTGGATGACACCATCCATGATTATAAAGAATCGAGCTGAAAAGTTCGTGGGAATTAGAGGCAAAGGGTGGAAATTTTGTCAACCTTAATCGAGGTAACACGTCTAACTTTAAAAGACGTTAAACAAAAGTGCTGTACGGGAGACAACCAGTAGTTTTTTTATTTTATATCTTTTACGTTTTTAGTTTATGTTTAATTTAGTTATTTTTAGTTGATATTGCATATTTGAGAAAGGTATTAGTGTTTTTGATGACTAGGTATTGGAGAAATCGAGTCAGGGAAGAAACCGAATTTTTCGGAAAGGATAAAAGACCCGTGCGGAGTACCCCCTATACCGCACCTATGGTCCGCAAGCCCAAAACGCGTGCCACGGGGTGCTACAACGGGTATTTTGCCGAGGTAAAATTTTTGAAGCTACAGAAGGTGCGGAGTACCCCTGCGGTGTACCCCCTATACCGCACCTATGGTCCAAAAGCCCAAAACACGTGCCACGGGGTAGCTATCACAGGTATTTTGCCGAAGCAAAAAAATTTCTGAGCAGGTGCGGGGTACCCCTGCGGTGTACCCCCTATACCGCAGCCATGGTCCGCATGACGCCGCTGGAGTGAGAAAAACGGGTTTTTGAGCTTATAAAAGAGGGTTAATTTTTATTAGTCCGAATTTACTAAACCTTAAGCCTCTTTATCTTCTCCAAAACTCTCCCAACTCCATTAAAGCTCATAAAAACCTTCACCAATCATCAAAACACTACACAATCATCAAAAGAAACACATCAAATCTTCTCTCCACCTCATTACAAAGGAGAATCAAACACCCAATCCTCACCAAATCCATCAAATTGAAGAATCAAGAGCTTAAATTTTCACAATTCATCCTACAATTTCCTAAATCCAAGCCAACCCATCACAAATCCACCTCACCCACATAGAGATTCATCATCCATTCATATTTCCTAAGCCAAATCAAGCTTGTTCAACCAAAGATTCACAAGTTCAAATTTCAAGGGTTGCTAAAGCTTTGAGTTGGGGGTTAATTGAGGATGACTCATAGAACAACAATATTAACTAACAAGAGGGAGGTGAATAAAAGCAAGGGATTGAATTTAAGCAAGAAGAAATCAAATAACAAAGGTTCTAGTTCTAATTCAAAGGGTAAAGATAAAGTAGAAGATGGTGCGATACCTTTGCTTGATCGTAATGGTAATCAACTTTACTTTTATCCAAAGGAGAAAACACAACTTCCACAAGGTCCTACACCCAAAGAGAAAGAGGAAGCTTCAAGGGCCCTGAAAGCTTCTGCAGAGAAACAATTGAAAGAGCTACCTTTTGCTTATGAGAAAGTATTCAAGGAAGAAGTTGTTACAGGAGAATATGCAAGATTCTTAGAGCTTGGTGCGAAATTGGGTTGGTCTACGTTACTGGTAAGACGTTCTAAAAACGTTCTTTTTGAGAATTGTATTTTGTGAGGAGAAGAGGAAGATGGGGCACAGTTGATCTATGAGGAGGTGATACAATTTTCGGTCTCTCTCATGTAGTTATTTAATGCAATATCCTATTATGATCACATGTCTTGATCGAAAAATCGAATAAGAAGTTGGGTGAAAAAGAAACACGTGAGTTTAAGATGAGTAACAATATTGACAATGCTTGGATCATTAAAGTTTTGAGAGTAATTACGCAACTTTCAAAAGAAGAAAAGGTGTACATAATAACACTCCTCGAGCAATTAACGAAAGGTCCAGCAATTCCTACCTTGGTTGTCATTAAGGCGAGGTAATAGCCTCGAAGAGTATGTTTTCTTTCTTCCCTACCATTTCTTTATGTGCAATATGTATGCTAATTTTAAATTTTATTCTTTCTTGAGTCTTTTTCGAGTCGTGGGGACATGGCTCATTTTTGAGTTGGGGGTGGGGATTCGTTGTCCTCATCTTCCTTTTTGTTTTTCTTCATAAAATTTAAAATTTTTTTGGGTTGAATTAGGCATAGAATATGTTGAATGTACCTATTTGAGCATGATTTTATTAGGCCAATGATAGTAAGTAGTATGTTTTTGAAAGATGTCACAAATTTGTTTAGATGCATGTATGAAAACAGGAAATAAAAGATAGGAAAGTTAATGAGCAATGCTAAGAATTCATGTTGAAACTTAGGAATAGTTATTTGGTGTGTAGAACGTGAGGTCTGAAATTAGTTGAAAACCCACTTGACTATGAACTAATAATGAAAAAGTAACAAAATCCGGTAGTTAGGAAAATGAATAAGGAAGTTCCTTCATGATTAAAACACTTGAAGCCTTTTATACCTTCTCACCCTTTTTACTTGATTATTGTTATTATTTATCCGTCTTAGCCCCTCCGAGCCTTTCTAAAGCCTTTTTATTTGAACAACATTATAACCCATACCCTTAGTTTGTAGGACTTATCTACATGACCCGCACTCGAATCGCAAAACCTGAAGCAAGTTGTTTTAGAGCTTGAGTTTGGGGTGGTGGGTTTCATCATTAGGGAACATTTGGGTTTTGGGGATTATATTTGTGATTGTATTGATGATAAAATTGTTATTATTGTAACCCTTTGCCGGGGTAATAGTGAATGGAAAAGAAGCTATGAGCTAAATTTGCCAACAAGGGCATAAAAAGAAAGAATATATATGAAAAATAGCGTGATATCTCGAACATCAAAAAGGGAATCATAGCTATACAAAACAAAAAATTGATATGAAAGGAATATATATTCGGACCGGCAAAGTGGATTTTATGTCATCATAAAAGGTTTTAATTGGGATTTATTGGGGATGCACATCAAAAGCATCAATAAATTGGGTTGAGTGAGAACATCTTCGAGTGAAAACTCAAGCTCTAGGGCGATTCGTTGATGGCTAGTGAGGAGAGAGCCAAAATCTCACTTTTCATAATCCAAATATATCACACCGTCCCTAAGCTAAGTTATAACCCAAGACCTTAGGATTTCTAACTGCTTGGTGGAGAAACAATTGAGCTATTAGGTAGTAGGTAAGTGGACCATTGAATGCTATATTAGGGCCTATGAACAACCTATAGCCATTAACATGAACTAAGTTATCATCCTCTCCTTCTGGCATTGCGAAATTAATCTTGACTTGAAATTATAAATTGTTCTACAAGCTATACCAATATACACAATGTCAATATTCTCATACCTAGTTTCGTTTTGTAGGAAATTAATATCATGATGTCTCCTCATTTGTGATAATATAATATACTTCCGAGACATCATTTTAGGCGTATTTATTAGTTTATAGGTCGATCTTAGCTTAACTTAGTGCACTTTCCTATTTTGAGTCTTGATTTGGTAACATAATATTTTTAGAGCATATTGGGTTTAATTGTTTATTTAGTGTGAAGTTTTAAAGATAATTATGGAGATTAATTAGATTCCAAGTCAAATACTACAAGATATGGAAAGAGATATGCATGGTAATTGGAGATAGAAGGAAACAGAGTTCAATTAGGAAAATGAAAAGCTGCCTAAATCTGAATTTCTGCAGCACACGCCTAAAGAAGTGGCGATAACTCCAACAAGGAAGCCGATTTTGGTAAATTCCTTTCATAGGGACGTAGATAATTCGCTGAGGAATCTTTTGGTATATTATGGAGCAAAAACCGACCAATAACGAAGAAGATATGCTCAAAACAATTCAGCAGTAATTATCTTTATTTCCATACGAATTAGAGTTGGGCTTGAAGTCCACCACTTACTTCTCCTTCAAGAAAACGAATTAGGTCTTCCTATACCCTATAAATACAGCCCTTAACACTCTTAAATCATCCTTGGCCAGACCTTAAGGCCAAGAGGAAGCTGCAACACAAGAGAAGAAGTCTGGCAGGAGCTGTGCAACAACTATGTCTCCTTCAACCTCTTATTCTGTAATTCTTTTCTCTTCTCTTCTTAGTATGAATTAATTCCATTAGTTTAAGTGTTAGCATATATGTATGAACCCTAGTTTTGATTGACATCTATCTAATTTGGGAATTCTATGTTTTAAATTGAATTATTGTTTTTATTCTCTGTTTATGTGTTTGGATTTATATTCTGTGTTCTTGTGGAACCGCGGCCATATAGAATTACCATCTAGCAGTTAGGTCACCATTGACAATGGTGTTTAATTACATGTTTAGCACATAACGTCTAGTATTTGGTTTAGATCTGACAAATCAACCTAACTAGATAATCACTATGGTTTAGTTCTTGTGACTATTTACCAATTACAGGAAAAGTTTGCTTAGGAAGCCTTATTGACACAGGTAAATCCTATTTTAAACTACCGATAGCGAATTGGAACCGATTATTGAAATACTACATAATTCACCCTTACATGTTTAGAACGGCAAAACTAGTGGGGATTACATGCTAATTACTCAAGCTAACTTTCATACTATCTTCTTTTCTTTTCTGTTATTTATTTTCTGTCTTTTAGTTTATTAGTTTAGTTTTATTATTCGAAAACCAAATAAATATTTGTCTATCTTTTCTTTCTGTTTGCGTATTATCTTTTCTATCTTTTATATTTGCACTTGATAATTTGCATAAGTTCTCTCTAACTTTCGTCAGTCTCTGAGGAACGAATCTTCTTATCATTAAAACTTGCATACGTCCTGTAATACTTGCAGTACTGTGTTAGCTTAGGGTGTTTATTTGCATCTAAATTATATCATCTTTTTATCACACCTTAGGCCACACCATCTCAGCTATTGCAAATTTCTGGTGGAGTTTGGGAAAACGAAATAGGATACACTGGCTGGCATGGGAAAAACTGGCAGTCGGGAAACTACTCGGTGGTATCGGATTTAGAGATCTCAAACGTATGAACACAACATTACTAGGAGCACAAGTATGGAGGATTATGAACAACCCAAGAACGCTGGCATCAAGACTTCTAAAAGGTATTTACTTTCCCAAATCCGATTTTATGACAGTTAAACTGAGACAAAGCAGAACCTGGAGTTGGGCGAGTATCACTGAAGGACGGGATTTTATTAAGCAACACGGGATATACCAAATAGGGAATGGGAAAACGACAAACATATGGACAGACAAGTGGATCGATTCTAATTGGAAACTAGAAAAACCAGAAGGTTACAACCTACGCACGGTCAATGAGTTATGGAAACTAGAGAAATCTGAATGGAATACGGAAGCGTTGGATAACATCTTTCCGCAGCCTTTAATACCAGAAATTATGAAGATTCAGATACTAAATATAGATCAAGAAGATAGATATATTTGACCTCATTCAAAGGATGGAAAGTATACAACCAAGACAGGATACAAGGTTCTAACGGACAAGGAGGTCCTGAACGAACCCCAAACGACGTCGGCCACGGAAAATATAAAACCAAACTTGTGGAAAACAATTTGGAACGCTAACGTCCCAAAGAAAATCGGGATATTCATTTGGAAAGCGTGTAACAACTCGATCCCAATGACAGATCATCTATATAATAGGAATTGTGCAGACTCACCACTTTGGCCTTGGTGCGAGACGGAAAACGAAACTACCGAGCATATCCTTTTACATTGCACAGTCAACAAAACAATCTGGGCGGCATCAACACTCCAGATATGCATACAGCAAGACGACACAAGAAATCTAGGAAATTGGATCTTGGGGGTTATTGACTCATACACATCAAGAGGCTGGGACAAGAAGAAGGTCACACACTATATCCTCTTACTTTTATGGAATATTTAGAAAGCAAAGATGAAAGCAATTCATGAGGATACTAAAATTGATATTGATCACATTATAAAAGCTACTCAAAATATTATGGGAGAACTACACGAAACAGATTGGGCAAGGCAAGAAGTACAACACCACGCAAAATGACCAACAACAACACTTACAAGAGACTATGATTCAAGATACGCAAGATATTATATTCATGTGTGATGCCTCTTTTAGTACTAAATGTGAACCAACAGGGATAGGGATTATATAAAAACATCAAAGGACTGGAGAATATAAAGAAACAAAAACAACGACAAGATGCAACACAACCTTAGAAGGCGAAGCGATAGCGGTTCTTGAAGCACTGCAACAAGGCACCGAATACCCGGGATGTACGAAGATTGTTTATTCAGATAACCTTGATCTAATACAAGGTATTAGACACGTGTCAGCGGCAAGATGGACTATTCAACCGATTATATGCCAAATTATTCGATTGGTGAATCAATCTGGACCGTTACCCTTTCGACACATACCAAGAAGGGGGAACAGTCAGTCAGACCGTCTTGCAAAGCACGCTAGACACGGAGCCAACACAGTGGGGGAAACAAGTTTCGATCTCCAAGAAAGTCTTACAAAGATGGGAATTGGATGAATTAACAGAGAAGGAAGTTATTTCTCTAGTAAAAAAAAATTCAAAATATTAATAATAGTAATCCAAAGAAAATATATTAATATAAATTCTACTAGATGTGTAATGTGATGAAACCATGCGTGTGTCTTTTCTTATTTTTTATATAAATAATAATTAAGGGTAGAATAGTAAAAGATGTAAAAGTAGAAAAGACAAAAGACATTTTCTTCATTCTCAGTGGTTAGTTTTGACACATGTAGCTTATTAATTGGCCAAACTATCCTATCTTTATATTATAATATTCATTAATGTATGGAAGAATTTTCTGTTGGGGTATTACCAATGAAGAAAAATGAAAAGAAAAAAAGCATGCTTCTTTTATGTCGTTAATGTTACTCACACAAAAATAATGTCCACTTTACTTTTCACACAAATTAAGAAACCTAATCATTACATACACCATTTACAAATTTACCCTTCATAAAGTGTCTTGATATTTTAAATATGCATTGGAAATGTAAATTTTATTTTTTTAATAAGGGTAATAGTGGAAAAAGTTGGAGAAAAGTGTCTTGATATTATAAGTGGACAATAATTTTGGGACACTATTTTTAGTAATGTGGACATTAATTTTGGGACGGAGGGAGTACTCATTATGATGTACGAAAAAAAATGCTTTCTAAGATTAAAAAAAACATGTGCCATTTATGTAATTGGCCGTAAAAACAAAATCAGAAGGAAAATATCTTTCTTTTATTAATTAATTCATTTTTCTTTATATTTGGAATACAATTTTTATTTATTGATATGAATAAAATAATAAATTTTACAATTTCTTTTACATAATTAAAAGTGTATATATCAAATGAATAGGATATATACACTATTTGTATATGTAAATTTTATATTTATATCTTTTGAATAACCTAACCATACAAAATAGAAGGAAAAAAATATACACAAAATGTATATATATTATTCGGATATATCCTTTGATATAACATTACCTATGGGGAAGATAAGACGTATACACAAGTGAAATACATATTTTATGTATATCCGTTAATATATCATATTTTTGGTATAACTTTATGTATTTTACGCGAACGCAACAAAAGAAACGAAATATAGAAAAATCAAAGATATATTTTATGTGCATATATCGCTCAACCTATCAATTAATTCGGTTGTCATTCGCATAACCTAAGAAATAAAATATATTTCAATGATCTTCAAACTTCTAAAGAAAATGTTAATACCATATCTAGTACATCTAACCTAATAGAAAGGACTGGATAAACTTATATTGTTGTTCTGAAATTTACATTTATCCAAAATTCAAATAATATTCTATAAGAAAAAATATATAATGTGAATTATAAACCAAAATTACAATTCCTAGAAACATTGAATTTAATAAGTGATATTTTGACTCTGGTATAATAGATCTACTTATATTTGAAAAATATCAATATATGATATATTATGCCAACATTGTCATATGTATATTTGGTGATTTAATTATACTAGAATATTCACAATTATAAAATATTAAAGATCGAGACTATCAAGTGAATATTAGCATATTGACTAAGCCTAAATAAAGATTTTTATCCTAAATAATCTTGATATTAAATCGTCTTTTTTTTCAAGACGAATTCAAAAGGATATATACAAGTCTAGAAAAGTTATTTATTGAATGGTATATTGTCGAATCGCTACGACTAATTCTTATAGTAAATACCCTTATTGGAAAAGACCAAAAATTATATCCATCACGATATATTGATTGTGCAATTTCTATTACAATTGCTCCACCACCGTGTACAAAGATGAATTCTGAGAACATGATATATATGACATTCTCAAGAATAAGGGAAGTAACAAAAATATAACTGAAATAAAAAAATACACCATTTATATTGACCCTCGTATACTCATTTAAATGATTAAAATATTGTAAAGGTGTAGTGACTAACTCACAATAACCAGTTATCAGTGCTTCTATTTAAATTTATGTCTCAAAAGAGCTATCTTATGAAATTAGACTATTGTACGCCGAAAGCGCAATAGATCTATTCGGTTCCAAAGATAGCTTAAAGGAGCAACAACATGAGCAAGTTGTTAGTTATGAGACTTTTGACATCTTATAAATGTCAAAGTAGTGTATATAACTGAGAATTAAAATACTCCTAATGAGTATCAGGTACCTAATTGTATATTGAGATTTCAATCAGTTATTTTACTACTTTAAATTATTGAAACCTAACTAAAAAATTGATCATGATCGAATATTTATATATACGCGTAATAACTATTAATATATGAATGAAATCGAGAATTTTTTTAGTTAAAATGTCTAAATAAACTGTCTGGCCATTAGTAGAAAGACATAAATAAAGCAAATAATTTTTGTAATTCACTTATACGACATGGAATTTTCATAATTGTGAAACGAATGTGCTACAAGGGGGAGTCTCTTTATAAGATAGTATGTTGTAGCACACATAATTTATTTATTAAAGAGATATAGTCTCCGGTGGTGGATGCACTTTAATTTGCTAATATTTTTTTATGAAAGACTTGATATAAGTCTTATGTCGAGCACTTTAAATCATTATATATGAATGAAGCGTCGATTGAATTTATGTCGTATTATTTATTATTCCTATTAAATATCTCAACTTATACACCACTGTGTTATACTTACATCAGGGGGATACATTTACTCAATGCACTCTTTTTGCCCTAACATAGGGTTTTTTCCCATTAGGTTTTCCTTGTAAGGTTTTTAATAAGGCATGTTTATAAGCGTATTGAATAATATTGTACTCTTTTTCTTTTACTAAGATTTTGTCCCACTGGGTTTTTCTTAAAAATGTTTTAATGAGGCATTGATGTCTCCCCATTTGTCATGAATTAATATTAGTTGGAGACATCATTTTTAGTGTTTTAAGAAGTCTTTGAGTCGATTTTCCCATGAAATATTGCACTTTCCTATTTCTTTTCTTGATTTAATGAATTATTGTTTTTAGAGCATATTGGATTTAATTATTTATTTAGTGTGAAACTTTAAAGATATATATGGAGATTAATTAGATGCCAAGCCAATTCTAAGAGATAAAGGAAAGAAGATATACATGGAAATTGGAGAAAAGAAAGGAAAAGCTAAAATATGGAAAGATAAAGTTGCCAAATAAATCTGAATTCCAGCACACACGACCACAAAAGGGCTTATATAACAAGATTGGTTAGGAATTTGGAAGAATGGTCAAGAGAAAAGTTAAAGAGCATTCCGAGACGATCAGTTTCGACTATTAAAACGCGTCAAACACATAAGTATTGAAGTAGTTATGACCAAAAAAAAAAAACGTGGCTGATTGTTACCTTTTCTAAATTTTAGGGTTACTAATTTAATTTGGGCTACGAGTCCATTACTTGTCTTCCAATCCAAGAAAACGTGTTAGGGCTTCCAAGACACATACACCCTTAAATCATTGTAAACTTGTCCTTGCTCAGTGCCAAGTATAGGCATAGTCTTTGCTTGTATTTTCTCATTTTTAAATAGTAGCTTAGTCCTTTAATTTAATATTCATCCTTAGTATCAAGCTATTCATCCAAGGAGCAAGCTGACCAGTAGAGGAAGACAAGAAGCACGAAGTTGGAGAGTGACAAACTCCTCTTCTACATCTCGCTGGTGGGGCCTAGGGTGTGATAAAATAAGATATAATTAACGTGCAAATAACACCCTAAACTACACAATTCTGCAAGTACACAGATCGTATGCAAGTTTTAGTTAAAAGATTAAGATTCGTTCCGCAGAGACTATAGAGGTTAGGAGAATCTTATGCAAATACCAAGTGCAATTAAAGTAAAGATAGAACAACTAAACGCAATTAAAAGTAAAGATAAATAAAGATGGATTTGATTTTCTAATTATCTAAATTAAAACTAAGAATTAAAAAGACAGAAAATAAATACGAAGAGAAGTGATATGAGAATATAGCTTAAGTTATTAGCATGTAATCCCCACTAGTTTTGCCGTTCTAAACATGTAAGGGTGAATTATGTAGTATTTCCCTAATCGGTCCCAATTCGCTATCGGTAGTTTAAAATAGGTTTTACCTGTGTCAATAAGGCTTCCTAAGCCAACTTTTCCTGTAATTGGCCAATAGTCACACGGACTAAACCATAGTGATTATCTAGCTAGGCTGGGTTGTCAGATCAGACCTAATACTAGACGTTATGGGCTAAACATGCAATTAAACACCGTTGTCAATGGTGACCTAATTACTAGATGGTAATTCTAATGGCTGCAGTCCACAAGAACACTAAATATAAATCCAAACACATAAACAGAGAATAAAAACTATAATTCTATTTAAAACATTAAATTCCCAAATTAGATAGATGTCAATCAAAACTAGGGTTCATACATATATGCTAAAACTCAAGCTAAAGAAAATTAGTTCATAAAAGAAAAGAAAGAAATTACAAATCTAAAGGTACAAGAAGACATTGTTGATGACAGCTCCTTCCAGACTTCTCTCTTGTGTTCTAAGCTTCCTCTTGGTTTAAGGTTTTACCAAGGATGATTTAAGAGTGTTAAGAGGCTGTATTTATAGTGTATAGGTTGACCTAAATCATTTCTTTAGAGATAAGCTGAGTAATAGACTCCTAGCCCAACTCAAATTCGTAAGGAAATAAAGATAAACACTGCTGGATCGTTTTGAGCGTATCTTCTTCGTTATTGGTCGGATTGAGCTCCATAAGATACCAAAAGAATCGCAACAGAATTATCTTGACCCAAAAGAAGAAAATTACCAAAATCGGCCTATTTCTTAGGTAAAAAGGCACATCTTTAGACGTGTATGCAGAATCCCAGATTTAGGCAGTTTTTCCTTTCCCATCTTTTTAGCTTTTGTTTCCTTATCTCCAATTTCCATGCAAATCTCTTTCCATAAGTTGTTGTCTTTGACTTGGACTCTAATTAATCTCCATAATTATCTTTAAAGCTTCACACTAAATAAACAATTAAACCCAATATGCTCTAAAAATATTATTTTACTAAATCAAGACCCAAAATAGGAAAGTGCACTAAATTAAGCTAAAATCAACCTATAAACTAATAAATAAGCCTAAAATGATATCTCAGAAGTATATTTTATTATCACAAATGAGGAGACATCAAGACCCCCAACTCAAAGTTGTATCGTCCCGTTACAATAAAAGTAAAGAACATTAGGGTAGTCAAAATTAAACAAGAAGAAGTCGGAGGAGAACAAGAACAAAATATAATGAATGATCCTAGAGCATAAAATCCAAAAAATATCATGTAATAATGCTCAAGAAATAATGCACAAGTATGTGTAATATACACATAATCAACAATCCATAAATTCAAGTTAAGATTAATTTCGCAATGCCAGAAGGAGAGGATGATAACTTAGTTCAGGTTAATGGCTATAGGTTGTTCATATGTCCCAAATACAGCATCCAATGGTCCACTTAACTACTACCTAATAGCTCAATTGTTTTTCCATCTAGTAGTTATCCAAAGGTCTTGGTTATAGCTTGGCTTAAGGACGAGTGTGGTATATTTGGATAATGAAAAGTGAGCTTTTGGCTCTCTCCTCACTAGCCATCAACGAATCGCCCTAGAGCTTGAGTTTTCACTCGAAGATGTTCTCACTCAACCCAATTTATTGATGCTTTAATGTGCATCCCCAATAATCCCAATTAAAACCTTTGATGATATAAAATCCACTTTGCCGGTCCGAATATATATTCTCTTTTCACATGAATTTTTCTTTTGTATAGTTATGATTCTCTTTTTGATGTTGAGATATCATACTATTTTTTCTCATATATATATTCTTTCTTTTTATGCCCTTGTTGGCAAAATTAGCTTGTAGCTTCTTTTTCATTCACTATTACCCCGGCAAAGGGTTACAATAATAACAATTTCATCATCAATAAAATCACAAAGATAATTCCCAATTCCCAAAGTTCCCTAATGATGAAACCCACCACCCCAAACTCAAGCTCTAAAACGAGTTGTCTCAGGTTTTGCGATTCGAGTGCGGGTCATATAGATAAGTCCTAAAAACTAAGGTAAGGATTATAATGTGTTTCAATAAAGGCTTTAGAAAGGCTCAGAGGGGCTAAGACGGATAAATAACAATACTATCAAACAAACGGGTGAGAAAGTCTAAAGGCTTCAAGTGTTTTATCATGAAAGAACTGCCTTAGTCATTTTTCTAACTACCAGATTTCGTTACGTTTTCATTATTAGTTCATAGACAAGTGGGTTTTTAACTAATTTTAAACCTCACGTTCTACACACCAAATAACTATTCCTAAGTTTCAACGTGAATTCTTAGCATTGCTCATTAACTTTTCTATCCTTTATTTCCTGTTTTCATACATGGATGCTAAATTTTAAATTTTATGCAAAAAACGAAAAGAAGATGAGGACAACGAATCCCCACCCCCAACTCAAAAGTGAGCCGTGTCCCCACGACTCGAAAAAAAACTCAAGAATGGGATAAAATTTAAAATAAAACTAACTAAACTACCTAATGCATACAAGCTATTAAGAAAAATTAGAATGACCTACCTGGCTGGCCATAGAGATCCATCATATCATCCTCCTCATCGGAAGCGGAGGGATCGGTATAACTATCAACATCCCTTACCATGGTTAAATCTTCTACTTGTGACTCCAACTGTATGACTTCTATCCAAAGATCTTTGTTATCTTCACGTAATCTTTCAACTTTGTTCTGTAACTTGAGAGCCCAAGGAGGAAGATCATAAACAATTTCAGAGGAAGAGGAAGAAGAACCTTGGTCTTGGATTTTTATTTTCTTAAAAGGCCTCCTTGATGGTATGGACATTCTAGCAGTTAATTTCTTCTTTGGTAGTGGTTGTGCTGGTGCCTTTTCTTTTGAATCTTCAGTAACCTCATCAATATTAATGGGTTTTTCAATGGTGGCCCCAGGCAATTTCTTATTCTTCCCAAGGATTGAGCACTTTCTCTTGTATTCCATAGCTTCAGATTGTTAGTCATGCTTGATTTACCCACAACTCAAGTTATACCAAGGATGGATTAAAAGTTTAAGGAAAATTTGGTGTAGCTTGATGAATTTGATGAAGTTTAAGGATGATTTAAGAGTGTTAAGAGGCTGTATTTATAGTGTATAGGTTAACCTAAATCATTTCTTTAGAGATAAGCTGCGTAATAGATTCCTAGCCCAACTCAAATTTGTAAGGAAATAAAGATATACACTGCTGGACCGTTTTGAGCGTATCTTCTTCATTATTGGTTAGATTGAGCTCCATAAGATACCAAAAGAATCGCAACAGAATTATCTTGACCCTAAAGAAGGAAATTACCAAAATCGGCCTATTTCTTAGGTAAAAAACACATCTTTAGACGTGTATGCAGAATCCCAGATTTAGGCAGTTTTTCCTTTCTCATCTTTTTAGCTTTTGTTTCCTTATCTCCAATTTCCATGCAAATCTGTTTCCATAAGTTGTTGTATTTGACTTGGACTCTAATTAATCTCCATAATTATCTTTAAAGCTTCACACTAAATAAACAATTAAACCCAATATGCTCTAAAAATATTATGTTACTAAATCAAGACCCAAAATAGGAAAGTGCACTAAATTAAGCTAAAATCAACCTATAAACTAATAAATAAGCCTAAAATGATGTCTTAGAAGTATATTTTATTATCACAAATGAGGAGACATCACTCGCCTTCTCTATATTTAGGGTAATTAGCTATAGATTTGTGGCTTCACCATATTTCTAAGCTTTTATTCTGTAAGTTTTACTTTTAATTGTTGGGTTATTATTTTGTCTTAAATTCATTAATACTATTTGTTATTTAAATTGATTTGAGCTTGGCGTATATTGTTATTATGTGTTTTGACTTATTGTTACAGCCCTAGATTTGGCCAATCTTAGGACTATTCTTAGTTGTTGACAACACCACATAATCGTCTAGTAGTGACCCCACCTAGATAGCCATAAATGTTTGATTTAACCACCAATCATTACTCAAGGTTTCTTTACCCAAGTTCCTTGGTAGTGGAGTGGTTGCTCCTAATCCCACCCCGACGGAGGTTAGGTAGAATTTAGAATCCTGGTTAATATATAATGCTCAATGCGTGACAGATTAGAATAACAACTTAGTAATAGACTCATATTAGTAACCCTAATTTATTTGACTTACATTCATATTTATTTATTTGCATTATCTATTTTGTTGGCGTTAGATAATTAGTCATCTTATCTTATATTTTATTCTAAACATCTAAATTCATCGACGCTTATTTAATACAAGTAGATCTAATGGATTAAATCCCTGCGAACGAACTTGACTTATCATTAAAACTTGCAAACGATCTGTAATACTTGCAGTGAGTTTCTCGTGGTAGACAAGGTTGTGTGTCCTTTATTATTATCTTATTTATCACACCTTTGCCCCCACCAAGTTTTTGGCGCTGCCACCGGGGATTTATCTTTAAGTTAAATCTCTTTTGTGTTTATTTAGTGTAGAAGTTTTTATTTGTTTTCAGTATTACACGTTCTTTTTGTTTTTGTATTTCTCAGGGTTTTAGATGGCTAATAAACGGTTAGAGCTAGGTTTTCCTAGTCAATTTCGAGTGCAACCCATTGGGATTCGCATCCCAACTATTCAAGCCGTTCGATTCAATCCTGATCCTGACTTGATTAATCAATTCACGAGCTATGGGAGATTAGTGGTGATACACATCAAGATTCGGTCCGATCTGTTCAAAAATTCATGCAATTTTGTGATGCCTACATTAATGAAGGTGTTACGCAAGAACATATGTAATATTTAATGTTTCAATTTTTCTTGACCGGGAAAGCAAGCGATTGGTTAGATGATCAACCTCCCGAGCTAATAACAAATTGGGACCAGCTTCAAGAAACATTCCCTGATAAATTTTATCCTACAAGTATGCGAGTGAAGGAACTATTGGAGCTTATGAATTTCTTACAAGAAGCTGGAGAGAGTGTTGGCGAAGCATGGACGAGATTTCAAAAGAAGTTGTCAAGATGTCCAATACATGGATACACTCCAAAATTACAATTATCCATGTTTTATTACGGACTCAATAGAGAGTCAAGGCTGAGAGTAGATGATATGGGCCGTGGTAATTTTGTCTTTATGGATCCGAAAGAAGCAAAGAGTGGTATGGAAACAATCATTGAGACCGACATGAGTTGGCCACAAGAACAAACTCCTACCACTAACGAAGAAACAAAGGCAAGGTTTTCAAGCTTGCAAGATCAAATACAATAACTCACCATAGCAGTTAAGGAAAGCATCCAAATGCCACCTCAACAGTTATACCTGCAAGAACAAGCCTATGAAAACCAAGCTAATCATCCACTAGGCTGCAATGTGCACAATGGAAGTCAAGTTCCATCACATCCTCAAGAAGTCATCACTGAGTTAAAAGAGACTATTAGTCAATTCATCAACTTATCGAAGGATAATATGAGCAGACTTGAATCAAAGATCGATGCATCAGTAGTGCAAAGCCTTCAACAATAGAATCAAGATCTGAAACAACATAATTAACTTTTAGAGAAGAATGTAATGCGGCTCACTACAGTCATAGAACAAATGCAAAGTCAACTTTTGCAATTGACCCAAAATACAACTTCTAACATGAATAATATCTAATACGTTGACGAAAAGTTTAAGACTATTAGTCTTCAAGCTCAAAAGATGAAGGAAGCGCTACCATCTCCATCAAAAGGGGATGTCCTACCAAACACGTCAAAGGTTGATAGGATGAGCTTAGATGAGATAATTGTTGAAGATTGGGTTGAAGAGGTTGAACAAGGTGAGATTAAGAAGCTAAGAGTGGTTGATGAACCAAGAATTGAAGAGAGAAGTAGAGTAAGACAACCACCCCTACATTGCTATTATCCCGTAAAAGAGCAACAAGAGAAGTGTATGGAGGCGTTAAAACAAGTGAAAATCGTCCCTTTACTCAAAGCCATGAAAGGAAGGAGAAACTATGACAATTCTTTATGGAGGCACTCTCCAATAAGGAAAGGTTCACAAGATCCAAGTCTTTGGCTATCAATAAAGGGATATCAGCACGAGTTCAAAGAAGATTACCACCGAAGCGTAAAGATCCTGGAGATTTTAACCTCCTAATCAAAATAGGTGGTCTATTTTATGGAAAAGCCATGTGTGATTTAGGGGAAAGTGTGAATATCATGCCCAAAAGTGTATTCGAGAAGATTGGTATTAGTGATGCGAAACCGACATTCGTAATCTTACAACTTGCAGATCAATCAACAACAAAGCCGTGGGGAGTAATTGAGGACGTGCTCGTCCAACTAAGTAACCTTGTTATTCCCACATACTTCATTATTCTTGATTATAAAGAAGATAAGAACGTCCCATTCATTCTTGGGCGTCCATTCCTAGCCACCGGCGACACCATAGTGAATGTGAATGAAGGAACCGTGACTCTTAGTATTGAAGATGATTCTGAAACATTCTATGTTTTGGGAAATAAGAAGAAAAATAAGTCAGAAGAACTATATCCAATCAGAGTTGTAACCAAGAAGCCAGAACCTGCAAGTCCCCAAGAAACCATGGGAAAAGAAATTGAGTTTGGGGTGGGAGACATGGTAGCATGGAAACCTCCCTTTCCCAAACATAACCGTTCTTGGATAGGGCCATACATTATCACGCAAGTCATCTCAGAAGGAGTTGTCGAAATAAAGGCTATCGATGGTTGCAAGCTCAAGTTGGTAAGTGTTAATCACCTCACTCACTGCTGGGGAGGCTATAAAAAGAAATAACCGAGGTAACTCGTCTAACTTTTAAAGACGTTAAACAAAAGTGCCCTCTGGGAGACATCCCCTAGTATTATATGTTGTTATATTTTAGTTTAGATTAGTTGTTTTTAGTTGATATTGCATTATTGAGGAAGGTATTAGTGTTTTTGATGTTCAGGTATTAAAGAAATCGAGTTTGGGAGGAAAAACGAATTTTTTTGGGCATATTCTGACTTGACCGCCGGTATGCCGGCCACACGACCGGTTAGCCGGCAGGTCAAATACACGAGCCCTCGTGTACTCGACTCGTGTTCTTTGCCGAGAGTCGAATTTCGAAAGCTGAGCGCACTGGTATGCCGTCCCATTCCACCGGTATGCCGGCCAGACCAAAATACGAGGCCTCGAGTTCGCAATTCGGGTTTTTTGCCGAAGCATGATTTTCAAAGAACAACAACACCAGTATACCGGGCCATACCGCCGGTAAGCCGGTCACCGCCGTTGGAGAGAGAAAAAAATGCGTTTTTAGGTTATAAAGAAGAGGAGGTGAGTTCTAGTCCGAATTTCTCAATCCTTAAGCCTCACTTTCTTCTTCAAACCTCTGCCAACTCCATAAAAGCTTCAACAAACCCTCACCTAACATCAAAACACTACCAAATCACCATGAATTTACAACCAAATCCTTCCTTACATAATTACAAAGAAGATTCAGCCACCCAAATCATATCAAAACACCTAGAATCCATGAATCAAGAGCCTACATTTTCAAAATTCATCCAACAATTCCTTAAACCCCTATCATCAAAGCTTTATTCCATCATACCCACATAAAGAATTATCATCTTAACACCTTTCCTAACCCAAATAAAGCTTGTTCCACCTATGATCAAGAGTTACAAATTTCAAGAGTGCTCAAAGCTTCGAGTTGGGGGTCAAAAGAGATGATTAAAAGAAAGAAGATATTATTAAGGGATATGAAGAATCAAAGCAAGGTATTGGGTAAGATCAAGAATATTTCAATTGAGATGGGTACTAGTTCGGGAATAACTACAAGGTAAATCGGATCAAGAGAATAGAGGAAAGCTAGCTGTTGTAAATTCAAAGAGCAAAAAGGTTTCAACTTTCATAAGGAAGACACCACAACCTCAACAAATCAAGCATCCTTTAACCAAAGATGAGCAAAGCTTCTGGGACGCTAGTAGCTGTTGCCACAACATCATATTCCTGGATGAACACCTTCACACGAGAGAGTATTCGAAAGCAAACTTGGAAGAAGATAAACAATAGATTTATAGAGTGTGATTGATTGGGATGGGGCATAAGAAGATGTAAGGGAAAGCGAAATTGGTGATACTAGAAGTTTTCATACAAGAAAAAGCATCGCACCCTATTCCGGGTATTGATCATGCAAGGAAAAAGACTTGAAGAGTATGTTTTCTTTCTCCCTTACCATTTCTTTATGTGCAATATCTGTAAAATTTTAATTTCTGTTATTTCTTTTCGAGTCGTGGGGTCACGACTCATTTTTGAGTTTGGGGTGTGGGGATTCGTTGTCTCTCATCTCCATTTTTATGTGTTTTTATTGTTTTTTAGGTAAAATTAATTTATTTTTTTGAAGGAGTAGATGTATGTAGAGTGTGTTTAATAGCTTGAGAGCATAAGCTCAGTAAGTTAATGATAGAAAGTAGTATGTTTATGAGCTATTTTATTTTGTATGCTTTGAGTATTTGCAGGAAAACACACATTGATAGTAAAGAAAAGATTAGTTAGCAATGCGATACAAAGTATGTTCGATCTCAGGGATCCTTGAGTGGTTTGTAGGACGTGAGATCCAAGCTAGTTGACAAACCCATTTGATGAACGTGCTAAAGGTAAGAGAATAACAAAATTGCATGGTGTAGAAAATGATTAAGGCGGTTCTTTCATATTCAAGCCACTTGAAGCCTTTTAACTTTCTCACCCTGTTATTCGATTTAATATTCTATATCCTTCTCAGCCCCTCTAGCCTTTCTAAAGCCTTTTTATTTAACCACTTTATAAGCCATATCCCTTTAGATTATAGGACTTTTCCATATGACCCGCACTCGAATCGCGATGCATAGGTAGTTGTTTTAGAGCTTGAATTTGGGGTGGTGGGTCCACCATTATGGGAATTGTTATTAGGTTAGGATTTTTGAGCTTATTAATTGTGCTCGTTCTATATATTGATAATGATTCACAGGTTTATATTGTAACCCTTTGCCGGGGTAATATTAAATGCAAAAAAGATAAAAAGCATGAAAAGAAAAGAAAAAATATATGAGAAAAATAGCGTGATATCTCAACATCAAAAAGAGAGTCATAGATATACAAAAGAAAAAAATTGATTTGAAAAGAATATATATTTGGACCGGCAAAGTGGAATTTTTATGTGAACATCTTTATGCTTTAATTGGGTTATTGGGGATGATACCTTGTGCATCAAGATAATCATTGAATTGAGTGAGAAACGTTTTGTGAGAGTAACTCAAGCTCTAGGGCGATTCGTTGATGGCTAGTGAGGAGAGAGCCAAAAGCTCACTCTAAATTATTCAAATATACTTATCATACTGTCCCTAAGCCAACATCACAACCTTAAAGACCTTATGATTCTTTGCTATGTAATCTAGAAGTAATTGAGCCAATAGAGAGTAGTTAAGTGGATCTTTGGATACTAGTGAAGTTCGATGAACAATCTATACCCTCCTTGGTGAACTGAGTAAAGATCCTCTCCTTCTTACATTGAGAAGCTAATCTAATCTTGAATTCAAGCCGTGTTCATTGTAGATATGAGAAGTGTACATGTATGTAGTTTGTAATTATTATTACATGAAATTTTCTGAGTAGTTGCTTTGGGCCTATTCTATATATTCCGCTATCTTCTTCCCTCTGTGCTTAATTGACCTAGGTGTGTATTTAGAGTCTTACCTTTGTTTTTATCTTTATTGTATCGGGACGATACAAATTTGAGTTGGGGGTCTTGACGTCTCCCCATTAGTTGGAGACATCATTTTTAGTGTTTTAGGAAGTCTTTGAGTCGATTTTCCCATGAAATATTGCACTTTCCTATTTCTTGTCTTGATTTAATGAATTATTATTTTTAGAGCATATTGGGTTAATTATTTATTTAGTGTGAAACTTTAAAGATATATATGGAGATTAATTAGATGTCAAGTCAATTCTAAGAGATAAAGGAAAGAAGATATACATGGAAATTGGAGAAAAGAAAGGAAAAACTAAGATATGGAAAGATAAAGTTGTCAAATAAATCTGAATTCCAGCACCCACGACCACAAAAGGGCTTATATCTCCAGATTGGTTAGGAATTTGGAAGAATGGTCAAGAGCAAAGTTAAAGAGCTTTCCGAGACGATCAGGTTCAACTATTGGAACGCATCAAACGGATAAGTATTGAAGCAGTTATGACCAAAACAGAAACGTGGCTGATTGTTACCTTTTTTAGATATTAGGGTTACGAATTTGAGTTGGGCTAGGAGTCCATTACTTGTATCCCACTCCAAGAAAACGTGTTAGGGCATCCAAGACACCTATAAATACACCCTTAAACCATTGTAAACATGTCCTTGCTCAGTGCCAAGTATAGGCTTAGTCCTTGCTTGTATTTTCTCAATTTTAAATAGCTTAGTCCTTTAATTTAATATTCATCCTTAATTACAAGCTATTCATCCAAGGAGCAAGCTGACCTGTAGAGGAAGATAAGAAGCACGAAGTTGGAGAGTGACAAACTCCTCTTCTACATCTCGCCTTCTCTATATTTAGGGTAATTAGCTATAGATTTGTGGCTTCACCATATTTCTAAACTTTTATTCTGTAAGTTTTACTTTTAATTGTTGGGTTATTAATTTGTCTTAAATTCATTAATACTATTTGTTATTTAAATTGATTTAAGCTTGGCGCATATTGTTATTATGTGTTTTGACTTATTGTTACAGCCCTAGATTTGGCCAATCTTAGGACCATTCTTAGTTATTGACAACACCACATAATCGTCTAGTAGTGACCCTACCTAGATAGCCATAAATGTTTGATTTAACCACCAATCATTACTCAAGGTTTCTTTACCCAAGTTCCTTGGTAGTGGAGAGGTTGCTCCTAAGCCCATTCCAACGGAGGTTAGGTAGAATTTAGAATTCCGGTTAATATATAATGCTCAATGCGTGACAGATTAGAATAACAACTTAGTAATAGACTCATATTAGTAACCCTAATTTATTTGACTTACATTCATATTTATTTATTTGTATTATTTATTTATTCGCGTCAGATAATTAGTCATCTTATCTTATATTTTATTCTAAACATCTAAATTCATCTACGCTTATTTAATACAAGTAGATCTAACGGATTAAATCCCTGCGAACGCACTTGACTTATCATTAAAACTTGCAAACGATCTGTAATACTTGCAGGGAGTTTCTCGTGGTAGACAAGATTGTGTGTCCTTATCTTATTTATCTATTTATTTATCACACCTTTTCCCCCACAAGGCATATTCTAAAAATTAAATATTTAAGGGGAATGCAATCTTTCAACAAGTGAACAGAGTCCAATAATATACTACTTATATCGCTCAAGACAAAGTAAGCTACATCGAAGGTGATCAAACCAAATATATCTCTCTAAAGTTATCCTTTAGACGTGAAATATTGAAAAAATGTGAAATAGATGTTCATCAAATTCACTCAAGTGACAATTTGTATGCAAAGGTATTACCTACATCTACATTCAAGAAATTAATACACAGGATTGGCATGCGTCGACTTCAAGACCTCTCCTGAGATGCTGCCAAGAGGGGGAGACAAATACGCATTACACTCTTTTCCTTCATCACAATTTGTCGTAATTGTTTTTCCCGATAAAGGTTTTTAATGAGGTATTTTTAGTTAGCGTATAAAGAAATGTACTTTTTTTCTTTCAATAGATTTTTTCCCTCTAGTTTTTTCTAGGAAGGTTTTAACGAGGCATATTCTTAGGGACTAAATATCCAAGGAGGGGTGTTATAAACCCAATTAGTGGATATTCATTCCAGCCCATGGGCTAATAGTAAAGCCCGAGTTTAGGGTTACCTATTACCTATAAATAGGAGCTCCCACTATATGATCTTTATACTCTGTGATAATAAACATAACGTTACTCTTTCTTTCTCCACCGTTCAGAATATCTCACTAAATTTATGCATTTGTTTATGAGTTTGGCAAATGTTTTATTAAAGGTGAAAAATAAACAATACACATTACATAATATAAAATTCACTTATTATGATAGTAACAATACTCATGGGTATAAATTTGAATGAGTTACCATTAAGATTTTATTATCATCCCTGAAAGTATGATGATTTTCGTACATAATGAATAATATAGAATACATGTATATTTTTATCTCCGTTATAGACGCAACTTTTAAAGGTGTTTCATTTCTCATATCAAGATTATTCCTTACTCGTCAAATATAATAGATAGTAGCGGTAAAACTTGTTGGGAAAATATCAGATTTTCCATTCGAGAACCGTGCACTAAAGAAAAAAAAAAAGCTACAATATTTTAACGTGGTTCGGCCAAAAATGTCTACCTCCACAAAGTAATTCATTATAATCACTCACACAATTACAACTTGATTTTTGTACAAAAAAACTCACCACTATAGGATTGTTATACACCCATAATTAACTAACCTATATGATTTTTGACTCTTGGATCACTTGTGTCTAGCTTCATTTCTCTCTTTTTTCTTATTTTCAACCATCAATATATGGTGCCTATTTGTAGGTTTTTACAAATAAACAAATCAATATATCTGGTCACCTTGGAAGACTCCAACTCTTTCAAACTTCCAAGACAACCATTAATTCCATGACTACTTGAATTTTCAAGACACCTTTTAGTCTTTCAATATGTAAGTTCATGGTTGTGAGTTAAATCTCAACAATCCCTCCGTTGATGAGCATCCTGAAACACCTTGAAAAAAATCAGAGAATGAAACATTCATTGACTTTTTTTGGACAATTACTAGGGGCTCAATCACCAACTCGAACAACTCTACCCTCCAAAATATTGATATTTTTGTATATCTTTTTCTAGACAATATGTACTGGTCATGTTTGAAAACTTTACATCGATTACCTCGACCGATGTATCTACATCCATGTGATGTCAACAACTCCCAACCAAATGATATTGCTATCGCTTGATGGTACATGTCTCACATTTCAAAAGGTTTAAGCATCACCATTATTATGTTGCAAGCGGACACGTCCAACGCCCTTGACCTTCATTACTTCTTTGTTTCCAGCAGTATTGTGATCAGACTTCCTGTCGTATGCAAATTTTAAAACATGTCTCGGTCATTACACATATGAACGAAAGCAGACGAATCTAAGATCCATTCAGGTCCCTTCATATTAGATATAATAATATCTGTAGTCACACCCATGAATGTGACACCCTCTTCAGTCATGTTATAACTTGAACCATCCCCGGTCTTGACCCTTTACATTTGACAATTTGAAATCTTCAATTTCTTGATCATTTGAAGACACCGAGTTTGGATATGGTCTTCCTTTCCACAATAGTATCATTTCATTTTGCTAAGGCCACAAACCTGAGACCACGATCTTCCATATTTACACAAGCCATTCTTCTCATGACTCCTCTGTCGTTCAAAACTCTCTACAACAAGTGCATCCTCATTATCATTAGTTTTTTCTTTACCCACCATTCGTTCATATTCACGGTGGAGTGCAGTGACATCCATACTGAGTGTCGTACTCCCTACAAGCATTTTATGTACCAACGGTCTAAATTATAGGCTACGTATCCTCGAATCTTGAATTATTCTACCGCAAAATATAATAACCCTTTGTCTCAATTTATTTGTTTTCCAACAATCTCTCCAAGAAAGGTGTGACGCATCGATATTGCTCAATGCATATTCTGAAAAGGTATGTTCTTAATATGCTGAGGGAATCACTTTCAAGATTGTTTTGAACGTATATATATATATATATATATATATATATATATATATATATATATATATATATATATATATATATATATATATATATATATATATATATTGTTAATGTTTCTTTGCCTTTTCTTTTCATATTAAATCATGTCCGGAATATCTCTCTATGTATATTCAATGCTTCCTAAGGAGAATATGTTTTATATGGGAAGAAGAGTTTCATTCACGAGCGTAGCTATTTTGAGGCTCTTTATAAGTTTATGCCATGTGAACTTTTACTACTCATAGAAGCAAATGATTCGTCAAAATAAACTATTGTGGATTTTCGGAGTGAGAATAACAAACTCCTCGAGTGACGCTAAAAGTGATGAAGTCTTTATACATGTTGGGAAAATATCGGATTTCCCGTTCGAGGATTGTGCACAGAAGAAAATGAAAAGGCAAGAAAAACAAATTGTACGTGGTTCGGCAAAAAATGCCTACCTCCATGGAGTAATTCAATATAATCACTTACACAATCAAAACATGGTTTTTGTACAGAAAAACCCGAAACCCCCTAAAATAAAGAAATAACAAAGGACTCTCACACTCACCCAAGTCTCTAATCACTATAGGATCGTAACACACTCACAGTTAATAACCTATATGATTATTTCTCTTGGATCTCTCGTGTCCCTGTTCTTTTTATTCTTCTTCATTTTTTCTTCTCATCTTCAAACATTAATCCATGTTACCTATTTATAGGCTTTCACAACTTAACCATCCAATTAATCTAGTCACCTTGGAAAACTTCAAACCTTCTAAACTTCCAAGACTAACAATAATTCCAAGATTAGTGGTTTTTACAAGACTTCCATTAATCCTCTCAATTCATTGATATTGGATGTGAATCAAATCCCAACAATACGATATCAAAACACACGTTGATAACAATCAAAATATTTTTTTGAATAAAAAGTACTATTTTGGTATCTGGGTTATTTTCATAGAAAATGTCTTATGAAAAAGTAGAGAAGAATATTGAGATATGTACTAATAAGATGTATTTATCAAGACTCATTCCATATCTTTGAACTCTTTGGTTCCTCTCATGAATTAGTTAATGACAAATGAATTTTTAGTTGTCGAATATTACTATTTTATTTTTTATTAAAACTATGGTTTTGATGTATTTTATAAATTGGTTTAGCTTTCCATAAGACAATACTCTAACTCTACTTATTTTTAGTCTGGTTTCCTATTTTATGTTCTAGAAATCCAAGTTTGTGTTATCATGTAATTTTTCTAAATATGCAACAATTAGACTCTGGTGTTCGTAGATAATAGTTTTAGTAGTATATTTGAAACTAGTAGTGCATTCCGAATTCGTGGTCAAGGTTCTTCATTTTCCAAAAAGGAAACCAAATTCACTTCTCTTGGAGTTTATACTCAAACTTATTGCGACAAAATTTATAGGACTTAGTGTATTTATATATTAACTTATGCATTTTCTATTTACGAGGCACTACATCACATTTTATCCCAAGTCTTTTCCATTCGAACATTTGTTTGTGTGTCTCAAATTAAAGAGACTCATCACATATTATAACACGCTAAAGCTGAGTGTACATTCTTGGAGAGTAAACTTTGCCAAATTACAAAGCAGTTCAAGGAGAGAGTATTTGGTACAATAACTTTATGTCACATCAATAAAGTGTAGGTATATCTTTTCATAAAATTTGTCACATCACGGGTATATCTTTTCATAAAATCCCATTATATTAATCATATCCTAGTATCTTTTCATAAAAATTGAACTACCAAAAATAAATATTATTGTACCGAATAATTTTCCTAGTTCAAGAGGAAAAGAACCCATATGAGGATTTTGACCCACAAGACTTTAGCTCACCCCGAAAATGGTACGAAGAACTTATTAAGATACCAAACATACTCGTTGAAATTTGGATATTGATTGGGCCAATTTAGATTATAAAATAGAGAAGGCTTCAAGTTCGTACGCTCCGACCAAAACCCATTCTCTTACTTATATTTAAGCATGATTATACCTCTCTTAATTTTTATAGTTGTTGCAGGACTTGTCGATCGTTGAGGTGCTCTTCTTATTATTGCATCCATCTTATCACTCCGTCCATCAATGTTTGTCATACTTTTTTTTCACACATATTAAGGAAAAAAAAATTAATTTCCTCTAGTTTTACTAAACTACCCTCAACCAACTAAGTAAATGAATTATATGATCATAAGCTTTTAAACATTAAATAAGGATAAAATTGGTAGAAAAGGTAAAAAAGTTCATTGGTATTTTAAATGGACTACCTTTTGTGGACATCTACTTTTAGAATGTGTGACAAACATTGATGAACGAAAGGAGTAATTCAAAAACAACATTTTTTGATATTTGTGTAATTAGGCGGGCAATGTTGGATTTTTTCTTTTCCCAAGATATGTATTATTACATTTGTTCCATGCATTTCAAATTTCTTGTCTTTTGGTGTATATTTATGACAATTAACAATTATCTCAAGGGTGTGTCTATATAATTATCCCTTTTGGTTTCCAACCCAATAAATATTTTTACACAAACGTCTATGGATGGTGAATTACAACAAACTAGTGGTAAAAATTTCTTGGTTCCTTATTCTCCTACGAAGGAAAAAAAGTTTTAGTCCACTTTTTTTTTATTCCTATAGGTTCCCTAATATGTAGGGATGGAAGTGTCAAAAAATAACATTACCATATCCACATTTATTAAGAAAAATTGTAACCAAATCTGCATCCATTAACCATCAGATTTTAGAATTGTTTACCAAATCTACATCCACGACATATGTGATATATCTACAGTTAATCCATATTCGCAATCATTTGATAATTTTATAATGTAATAACCTAAAAAAATATTTGAAATATATAAACAAATTAACCAATCCTGAAAAAAGTGAAATCAATAAAATATAAATCTAACTAATTGGTGGGGGGGATAAGGTGTAATAAATAAATGATAATAAAAGAACAAACACCTAACACTACCACGAGAAACTCATTGCAAGTACACAGATCGTTTGCAAGTTATGGTTAATAAATAAACTTCGTTCGCAGTGATTTAGTTTGTTAGCTCGAGTTGTATTCAGATAAGAAGTGTAAAAGAGATTACTTGCTTAAACTAAAGACAAAATAAAAGACAAATAATTGTTTGTTTTTATGCATTTAAGAATTAAACTACTAATGCAAATAAATAACTACATAATGGAGATGATAAATATAGTTTAGGTCTTCTAGTATGCACCTATCTTTCTAAATTAATATTCTATCTATAAGAGTGAATTGAGCATCTATAAGTAGTCGGGATTCTACGATCCTTCTAACTCCCTCCAAGGTAGCTTAGAAGGCAACCTCAACACTACCAAGGGACTTCGGTAAGGGGACCTTGCCCAGAGATTGGTGATGACATATAACTCTATTGACTATCTAGTTAGGCAAGCCCGTCAAGATCATTACTGCACACTAGACGCTTATGTGGTGTTGTCTATAATTGAATCCCCTGCCAGGGTGACAATCCAACTACTAAGGACAATCCTAATATTGACCAGATGTAGGGCTGGAGTAAGTCAAACACAATGTACAAGTATATAATTAAATCTCAAAATAATTAATTGTCACTTTACTAAATAACATAGAATAATAAAATAGTATTCACCACTATGGAAAAATTAGTTCATATCTAAAGAAATTAAACTAAAGAGACTAGAAACATAGTTAAGCTAACGAATCTAATACAAATTACCATAATGGTAGAATGAAAGGATGGAGAAGAGAAGTTTGTGACTCTCCAGCTTCTTGTCTTCCTCTACAATTCAACAATTCAACAATTCAACTTGATTCCAGTTTCCACGCGAGTGAAATTCAAATACTTTCTCGGTATAAAAGGGATCCTTCAAATTCCTTGTCAATTTTATGCACCATTGAAAATACTACACGTCTTTACAGTTGGACAACAATTTTTGGCAGCTTTTGTTCTTTTCAAAATCAACTTTCTTTCATTTTCACTCTTGATATTGTCTTGGATCTTCATTCCCCAACTACTTAACATTTATGTGGCATTTAATATAATCATTGCACCTAATATCTTCACATTTAACACACAATAAATAGAGAAACTAACAATAAATAGGGAAACCCCCTCAGCTAAGCGCGTGATACTCTTAAAATGTTGTCTCTAATATAGATTATTATATCAAAAATATGAATACATCAAGACCCCAAACTCAAAGTTGCGTCGTCCTGACACAATAAGAAATAAGAACATAGGGAAATCTCTAAAATATATTGGCTAAGTCAAGTTAAGCATAAAGAAAAGAAGATAGAAGAGTGTGAGTAATAATCCCAAAGCAACTACTTAGCAAGTTTCATGTAACAATATCTACAAACTAAATAAAATATATACACTTATCATACAAAAAGTCAACACGTTTAAATTCAAGATCATATTAGCTTTGCAATGCACGAAGGACAGGTCTTTCACTTAGTTTGATATGGAAGCTACATAGTGTTCATCGATCCTCCCTTAGTATCCAATGATCCATCTAACTACTCTCTATTGGTTCAATTGCTTCTAGATCACATAGTTAATGTTAGTCTTAGGGAGGGTATGATCATATATTTGGATAATGTAGAGTGAGCTTTTGTCTTTCTCCTCACTATAGCCATCAACGAATCTCCCTCGAGCTTGAGTTACTCTCATAAGATGTTCTCACTCAACCCAGATTTTGATGCACTAATTTAGCATCCCTAATAACCCAATATAAAGCATCGATATGATCACATGAACATTCCACTTTGCTGGTCCAATTCATATAATCCTTTCCAATTTTTTTTTCTTTTGTAAGTTGGATATGACAGTCTTTTTGATGTGAGATGTCATTCTACTTTTTTCTCAACATATTTCTTTCTTTTACCCCGAAAAGGGTTACAATATAAACAAATGAATCATTATCAAATAGAGAACAAATACATAAGATCTAGAATACGCAACCCAATAATGTTTCCCATAATTTGAACCCATCGCCCCAAACTCAGGCTCTAAAACGTCTGTCTAAGCATCGCGATTCAAGTGCGGGTCATATGAAAAAGTCCTATAATATAAAGGGTATGGTTTATAATATGGATAATAAAAGGCTTTAGAAAGGCTAGAAGGGGCTGAGAAGGATAATAATTTAATAATATTTGGACAACAAGCTAAAAGGCAAAAGTGGATTATCAAAGAACAACCTTAATCACTTTCTAAACTATGAAGTTTCGTGACTTTCTCACCTCGAACACGTTCATTAAATGGGTTTATCAACTAACTCGGATATCACGGCCTACACATCCCTCAAGGAACCATAAGATCAAACTTACTTCTACCGCATCACTTACTAATCATTTCTTTAATATAATGTGTGTTTTCATGTTCAAACTCAAAGCATAAAAATAGCCAGTTTGTAAACAAATTACCTACTATCATGAACTCACTAAGTTACGATTTTAAGCAATTAAACACAATCTACATCTAATTCAATCTACCGATTTTTTTAAATTTCTTCTAAAAAACAATAAATCACAAAAAATGGAGATGAGGGACAACGAATCCCCACACCCCAACTAAAAAATGATCAGTGTCCCCCCGACACGAAACCGACTCGATAAAGAAATTAAAAACTAACACAAATATTGAAAATACATAAATGGTAGGGAAGATAGGGAACATACTCTCGAGGCTATTGCCTCGCATGATTGATTCCCAAGATAGGGTGCAGTGGATCTTTCACGATATCGTGCTTAATTTGCTCCAAGAATGTCATGATGTGCACTTGATGAACTTTTATTTGTGCCACATCATTGAATTAGAAAGTTTGAGCTGCTTCTACTTGATTTAATCGCTTATCTACCCTTTCTCGCCATGCATTATCCTCTTATTTTGAACTTGACTCTTTTACTCGAGATGTCTCTACTTTTTGGGGAGTCTTTGCAACTTCTCCTCTCAAAATTGTCTAGATACATGAATTATCGATATTGCTACTTAAGTTAATGGTATGTCCTTGGGTGTTATAAAATAATGCAATAAAGATAAGGACTCACACACCGCAAGTGTATTGTTGTCCAAGTAATAAACCGATAAATCAGATTTGTTCTCAAAGATTGGACTGGTATAACCCAAGTGTTCAATAGATAAGTAGTCGTAATTGTAAGTACGGAAAATAAAATATAAAGTTTGTTTGGTTTTTGTTTTAAGGACTAAGATGCAAAAATAAATTAAAGACTAAATTAATTAAACTGAAATGAAATCATGCAAATAATTAAGCTAGACGCAAGAAGAGAACGGTACTTGAGTCTTGCAAGGGAATTCACCTAAATCAATGCAATTACTGTTTTGTTTAAGGGTAGAATTGTTATTTAATTATTAGTCGGGACTCTATAATCTCCTAACCCCCGTCAGGGTAGACTTAGAAGCTATCCTACGGTATTATAAACCCCTTCAGGGCGATTATACCTACTTTCGAATGTTGAAGATCTTTACCCAATTGGCTATAACATTAATCAAGTCCGTCAAGGTCAATGATTTATACCTTACGTCTATTACCTAGATCCGTAACTAAACCCCCAGTCAAGGTGATCATTACGCCACTATAATGAGTAACTTAATTACTAAAACTTATTTCTAATTGATCAAAAAAGAAATAATAAAAACACATAAAATAATATCCAGTAATAAATACCCAACTCATATTAAATCGTAAAATCCAAAATTCAAATACAGAAATGAAATTACTAGGGCTTCAACATATTATTTGCGATTCTCAAGTACTTAATAATTTAGTCCATCTTCGAAAGAAAAACTAAAATTAAATAAATAAAAGACATTATCCTAAATTACAGAAATAGAATATGAAACCTAATTAAAGGGATGAAAAGAACTGTTGTTGGAGAAAAATGGATTATCCAACTCCTTCTCTTGCTTCCGCCTCTTGACGCTCTCTCTAAGGATGATATTTGAAGAAAATATGAGAGGTGGTGAATAATGAGGTCTAAGAGGGCTTATATAGGTGGTGAAAACGGATTAGGTCTAATCTTGGGCTTAATTAAGTAATTAAAAGCCCAAGTCCAATTGATAATTCCCGTAACTGGTGTACAACTGTTAGTAAAACAGCCGTAACCTTTGCATATCCACTCCAAATCGACCCGTTCAAGTTGCTAAATCTCTGATGACCGTAAACTCAATTTTTCACCTACTTGAAAGATTACTTGCACAATATATAATGGTAGGTTCAAATAATTCATAATTCCACCAATAAATAACTACAAATTCTTACTTCCTAATTAATTATAAAAAGAAAAGAAAAGAGTCCTAGCTATTTTACCGAATTGGTCGTGGAATTTGTGAGGATTTGATACCTTGCAGTTGCAATCTCCAACCTTCAAAGTACAAAAGCTATTGATGAAATTTGGGTTTCTTGATATTGTTGATAGTGGCCAAGTAGTGAGCAGGGTGATTTATTTGAGATGGGTCATCAATATCTATGGTGTTGGAGAGGGTTAAAGGATATAATTTAAGCTTTGGTGAAGAAATAATTTGGATTAAAACTTGAATTTCTTGGTGTTTTTGGAGAGATTTGTGATTGATTATGTGGTGGGATGATGTTTAGAGAGATGGATTGGTGATATTTTGGTGTTTTGATGGTGGAATTTAGGTGTTTTTGGAGCTTGGGTTCGTCATTAATGGTGTTTCATGTGTGGGAGGCCAAAGGAAAGGGAAAAATAAGGATTTCTTAAGGCTTAGGTCATTTTTTCGCCCAAGGAAACTGGGCGCCCGATTTTGGAAACCGGGTACCCGATTTTGATTTTTTTAATACCTGGACGCAACTTTCTTGCGTCTGTCCTTACGCGCAAGTCAGAGAGTTGGATTTTGAAACCGGGGTCTTGACTTGTGAAAAACGGGTTGGGTATTCGCGCGCAATTTGCCTACTCGCTAGACACAAAGTGTTGCGTATTCGCGCATAAATTTTTCATCTTATTTTTTAGATTTCTCCTTGCCTACACCTCGGATCCTTGCAAAATTTATACTCATTTTTATTGGAAAAATTGCGCTCACAATCCATTGGACTACTCATAATTTTCATTGGAATTACCATTTTTTACAAACTTCCGTTTTCCTCCATTTCGCACCAACGGGTTGCGTCGCTACCGCACATGTCAGAGTGTTTGAGCTGTTCATTAGAACTTTTTGACTTCACCGTTGAATAGAGCTAAAAAAAATACGCGGTTTAGGATCAAGAAAACGTTAATTTCGACCTCTGAGCGTTAAGTTATGGTCTTCCGAAGTTTTTTCCTTTTGAGCATGAACTGTATCAGTTCACAAACCGGGAACCTGGGTAGAGATGAACGGGAACCTGTTTAGCTTCTGTTCAACAGCCTATTTATTGCATTAGGAAGGTGTGACAACAATCGTTTCTTATACCTAGCACCCCAAACTCAATTCTTAACACCTGCAAATCATCAAAACACTACACCCTTCTCATTTCTTAAAATTATACACTAATAAACATAAACTTACTCTATTATACACTAAAAATTTAAAGACATGAAAGCAATTTAAAACATGGGTTGTCTCCCAAGAAGCACTTTCGTTTATTACGTCTTTAAGTTCGACGCGTTACCTTCCATGAAGGTGGTATTGAGGCATTTTCGGTGTTCCTCCGCTTAAACTCGCCTCTTATTTGATATGAAAGCTTTGGAACCTTACCCCTTATAATATTACTCAATCGATCTCTGAAAGGTGGAGGGTAAGTACCTCGTTTCGCCTTCTTACTTTCACGACAAAACTCATTTTCCACCACATGAGAGTAGATAACCGTCCTCAACGGTATAAGCTCATTTTTGTTCCTAGTTTCAATCTCATATTCGTCTTTAAAAAATGTGGTGGGTAGGTGCTCCTCCTTGCCGCTTTATTCTCGCGGTGTGATACCTTTCTTGTATAGCACATGTTGATCATTTGTGGTGGTGGAGATGGTGATTGGTGAACTTTTCTTGGCGGAGATTCAACTTTTATTGTATTGTGAACCTTTAATTCTTTAATTGATTCCTCAACCACTTCATATTCATCTTCGCTTTCAACCCAATCTTCCACTATTACCTCATCATATTCTTGCTTTGGACTTTCTATAACCTCGATCACCACCTCTTCTTGTTTGCGTTCTACATCTTGCTCATGTGCATATGCCATAGGAATAGCAATCTCAGTTTCAATTTCTAGGATTTTCGTTGCTACTCCTTTTTCCACCATCCTAACAAGATCCTCATCCACATGGTGGTATCGATTTGTAATCGGTACGGTGGTCTTATCACTATCAATAATATCTTCATTCAACACCTTCTCCTCAACTGTTTTCCCATTTTGAGTGAGAACTTCATCTAGCATCTTTTGCATTCTTTTACAGCTGGAATTAGTTTCCTCTATTGACACTTGCGTTTGTTCATATTAGCGCATGAGTTCTTTAAATGATCTATCTAATTCGGAACTTTGTGGTGAAGGTGGAGGTTGTTGCATGTTTTCAACCCAGTGGTTGTTCCATTCATGCTCGTGTTGATAGTGATATGACGGTTGTTGTTGATTGTTCCCGATCCATTGATTGTTCCATCCTTGCTCTTGCGGGTATTGATTAGGTTGTTGGTAAGAATTAATATCCCATTGTTGTGTCCCGAAGAGTCTTCCCAATAGTCAAATGGACCGGGATTTGGGTAATCTCCTCCATACATCTCTAATTGAATCTCTTGATCATTACCTGAATAAAAGAACATGTAAAAGAAACAAAACAAAGAAAGCGTAAAACGGAAAAAATAAAATTAACAATTAAAACTACTTAGGAATTAAACACCAAGGTCACACGCCGCAATCCCCGACAGCGGCGCCAAAAACTTGGTATGTACTTGTGTGTTATAAAACAATGCAATAAAGATAAGGACTCACAGACCGCACGTGTACGGTTGTCCAAGTAATAAACCGATAAATCAGATTCGTTCTCAGAGATCAGACTGGTATAACCCAAGTGTTCAATAGATAAGTAGTCGTACTTGCAAGTAAGGAAAATAAAATATAAAGTTGTTTGGTTTTTGTTTTAAGGACTAAGATGCAAAAATAAATTAAAGACTAAATTAATTAAACTGAAATGAAATAATGCAAATAATTAAGCTAGGTGCAAGAAGAGAATGGTAATTGAGTCTCGCAATGGAATTCACCTAAGTTAATGCAATTACTGTTTCGTTTAAGGGTAGAGTTGACATTTAATTATTAGTCGGGACTCTATAATATCCTATCCCCCGTCAGGGTGGACTTAGGAGATATCCTATGGTATTATAAACCCCGTCAGAACGATTATACTTACTTTCGAATGTTGAAGATCTTTACCCAATTAGCTATAAGGTTAATCAAGCCCGTCAGTGTCAATGATTTATACCTTACGTCTATTAGCTAGATCTGTAATTAAACCCCCTGTCAAGGTGATCATTACGCCACTATAATGAATAACTTAATTACTAAAACTTATTTCTAATTGACCAGAAAAGAAATAATAAACAAGCATAAAATAATATCCAATAATAAATACCCAACTCAGATTAAATCGTAAAATCCCAAATTCAAAAACAGAAATTAAATTACTAGGGTTTCGACCCATTATTTGCGATTCTCAAGTACTTAATAATTTAGTTCATGTTCGAAAGAAAAACTAAAATTAAATAAATAAAATACATTATCCTAAATTATAGAAATAGAACATGAAACCTAATTGAAGGGATGAAAAGAACTGTTGTTGGAGAAAAATGGATTCTCCAGCTCCTGCTCTTTCTTCCGACTCTTGACGCTCTCTCTAAGGATGAATTAATTTTGAGAAAATATGAGAGGTGGTGAATAGTGAGGTCTAAGAGGGCTTATATAGGTGGTGAAAACGGATTAGGTCTCATCTTGGGCTTAATTAAGTAATTAAAAGCCCAAGTCCAATTGGTAATTCCCGTAACTGGTGTACATCTGTTAGTAAAACAGCCGTAATGTTTGCATATCAACTCCAAATCGACCCGTTCAAGTTGCTAAATCTTCATAACTCAATAAGGAATAAATCTTCTTTACAACTCAGAGGCTGAATCCATGTCTAAGTAGCTCAAAATTAGTAATTAACACCAGCCTTCCAGATTTGTAGATTTCCTAGTCAACTCTTCGAGATATCTTTTCTCGCCTTTGACTTCTCCGCTCGATCTAAGACTTTAAATCTCAAATTATATTACTTGTATTGGTGCTCCCTATAATCCATGGACCTAATAACTTTGCACTAAAAATAAACAAATTAACGTACAAAAGCTCTAAAAATATGAAATATTGTAAATTCAAGGAGAGAAAATGAAATATAACGAAATAAGGACAAAAGTCTATCTAATAAGTCCAATTCATACCTAAAATGATGTCTCCTAAGGGAATATAATTAGAACAAAAAGGAAGACATCAGTTTTACATTAATCCCTCTTTGTCACCAATCTCTACATCCGTTTTCCTTAGTAGGCTTGTAATCTTTGATGGGTATTTAAGGGTTAAAACCCTTGTTGGTTTGATCGTTATTCACATCTCCTCATCAAATATTACTTGCACTACATCTACTTTATCCTCTCGTAAAACACGATTCAAAAAGAGAGCGAATTATCTAATTACTTCCAAGGTTTGAGTATTTCCCCAAACATTTGGTGTGATAAAGTTGTGCCATATCTTCGCATCGGGTTGCAGGTCATTGTAAATCCAAGGTCCCTTTAATTTTCCTTTGTGCTCTTGCACTAACTCATGACTCAACACAAGATCATAAAGTAGTTCTTAGTCAAAATTGTTGATATTCTCCATCGCTTCTCGATACTTGCATTTGTCCAATCAATTTCTAGAACTCGAAGTGGTTTTGAATCTCTTCAACTGTGAAAGGAACTAACTTTTATGTCTAACTGGAACTCGACCTTTGCGATCTCAGCTGAAGAGGCTGGTGGGGGCAAAGGTGTGATAAAATAATAGATAAATAAAGATAATAATAAAGAGTCACACACCCTTGAAAACCACGGAACTCACTGCAAGTATCACAGATCGTTTCCAAGTTTTAATGATATGTCAAGTTCGTTCGCAGAGATTTAATCCGTTAGATCTACTTATATTTAACAAGCGTAGATGAATTTATATGTTTAGAATAAAATATAAAAAGATAAAATAATATGAACAACTATCTAATGCGAATAAATAAATAATGCAAATAAATAAATATGAAAGTAAGTCAAATAGATTAGGATTACTAAGTCTATTACTAAATTGTTATTCTAACCTGTCACATTAAGCATTATATATTAACCAGGATTCTAAATTCTACCTAGCCTTTTCTAGGCTTAGGAGCAACCTCTCCACTACTAGGGATTCCTAAGTAATGATTGGTGATTAAATCAAACCTTAATGGCTATCTAGTTAAACAAGACGATTATGTGGTGTTGTCAATAACTAAGATTAATCCTAAGATTGATCGGATCTAGGGAAATAAGTCAAAACACATAATAACAATATACGCCAAGCTTAATCAATTAAAATAACAAATAGTATTTAAAGACAAAATAATAATCCAACAATTAAAAGTAAACTTACAGAATAAAAGCTTAGAAATATGGTTGAGAATAGATCTATAGCTAATTACTCTAAATATAGAGAAGGTGAGATGTAGAAAAGGAGTTTGTCAGTCTCCAATCTTCTTCTTCTTGTCTTCCTCTACAGGTCAACTTGCTTCTTGAATGAATAGCTTGATTCTAAGGATGAATATCTAACTAAAGGACTAAGCTATTGTTTAAAACTGAGAAAATATAAGTAAAGACTAAGCCTATACTTTGCAACTAAGCAAGGACATGTTTACAATGGTATAAGGGAGTATTTATAGGTGTCATGGAAGCCCTAATTCATTTTCTTGAAGGAGAAGTAAGTGGTGGACTCCAAGCCCAACTCTAATTCGTATGGAAATAAAGATAAACACTGCTGGACCGTTTTGAGCATATCTTCTTCGTTATTGGTCGGTTTGAGCTCAATAAGATACCAAAAGAATCGCAACAGAATTATCTTGCCCCTAAAGCAGGAAATTACCAAAATCGGCCTATTTCTTAGGTAAATCACCACTTCTTTAGGCGTGTGCTGCAGAATCCCAGATTAAGGCAGCTTTTCCTTTTCCATCTTTTTAGCTTTTATTTCCTTATCTCCAATTACCATGCTAATCTCTTTCCATAAGTTGTTGTCTTTGACTTGGACTCTAATTAAGCTCCATAATTATCTTTAAAGCTTCACACTAAATAAATAATTAAACCCAATATGCTCTATAAATATTATTTCACTAAATCAAGACTCAAAATAGGAAAGTGCAATATTTCTCAAGAAAATCGACTCCAAGACTTCCTAAATCACTAAAAATGATGTCTCATCCTAATATAAATCTATCACAAATGAGGAGACATCAAGACCCCCAACTCAAAGTTGTATCGTCCCGATACAATAAAGATAAAAACAAAGGGAAGTCTCTAAATACACACCTAGGTTAATTAAGCACAGAGGGAAGAAGATAGCAGAATATGGAGAATAGACTCAAAGCAACTACTCAGAAAATTTCATGCAATAATATTTATAAACTACATACCTGTACACTTCTCATATCCACAGTCAACACGGCTTGAATTCAAGATCAGATTAGTTTCGCAATGTAAGAAGGATTGGGACTTTACTCAGTTTCCCAAGGAAGCTATAGATTGTTCATCGAACTTCACTAGTGTCCAAAGATCCATTTAACTACTCTCTATTGGCTCAATCACTTCTCAATTACATATCAAAGAATCAAAAGGTCTTTAAGGTTGTAATGTAGGCTTAGGGACGGTATGATAAGTATATTTGGATAATTTAGAGTGAGCTTTTGGCTCTCTCCTCACTAGCCATCAACGAATCGCCCTAGAGCTTGAGTTACTCTCATAACACGTTTCTCACTCAACCCAATGATTTCTTTGATGCACAATTTAGCATCCCCAATATCTAATTAAAGCATAAGATGTTCACATAAAAATTCCACTTTGCCGGTCCGAATATATATATTTTCTTTTCTTTTCAAATCAATTTTTTCTTTTGTATAGCCATGACTCTCTTTTGATGTTGAGATATCACACTAATTTTATCATATATATATTTTTTTTCTTTTAATGCCCTTGTTGGCAAAATTAGCTCGTAGCTTCTTTTTCATTCACTATTACCCCGACAAAGGGTTACAAAACAAATCTGTGAAACATCATCACTATAAATAACAGAGCACAATTAATAAGCTCAAAATCCCATCCCAATAACAATTCCCATAATGGTGGACCCACCACCCCAAACTCAAGCTCTAAAACAACTGTCTATGCATCGCGATTCGAGTGCGGGTCATATGGAAAAGTCCTATAATCTAAAGGGATATGGCTTATAATGTGGCTAAATAAAAAGCTTTAGAAAGGCTAGAAGGGGCTGAAAAGGATATAGCATATAAAATCAAATAACAAGGTGAGAAGGTATAAAAAGGCTTCAAAGGCTTCAAATATGAAAGAACCGCCTTAATCACTTTCTACACTATGTAATTTCGTTATTTTCTTACCTTTAGCACTTTCATCAAATGGTTTATCAACTAGCTTGGATCTCACGGCCTACACACTTCTCAAGGTTCCCTGAGATCGAACATACTTTCTATCGCATTGCTCACTAATCTTTTCTTTACTATCAACGTGTGTTTTCCTGCAAATACTCAAAGCATACAAAATAAAATAGCTCATAAACATACTACTTACTATCATTAACTCACTGAGTTTATGCTTTCAAGCTATTAAACACACTCTACATACATCTAAACCTTCAAAAATTTTAATTTTACCTAAAAACAGAAAAATAGAGATGAGAGATAACGAATCCCCACACCCCCAACTCAAAAATGAGCCGTATCCCCACGACTCAAAAAGACTCAAAAATAAAAGAAAATTAAAATTTTACAGATATGGCAAAAATGAGTCGTGTCCCCACGACTCGAAAAGACTCAAAACTAAAATAAAAGACAATTAAAATTTTACAGATATTGCACATAAAGAAAAGGTAAGGAAGAAAGAAAACATACTCTTCGAGGCTATTTACCTCGCCTGATCAATACCCGGAATAGGGTGCAGTGTTTTCATGTACGCAAACTTCATGTATCACCAATTTCGCTTTCCCTTACATCTTCTTATGCTCTATTCCAATCAATCACACTCTAGAAATCTCTTGTTAATCTTCTTCCAATTCTGCTCTTGAATACTTTCTCATGTGACAGTGTTCATCCAGGAACATGTTTTGGACAAAGCTACTAGCGTCCCAGAAGCTTTTATTCATCTTTGATTAGAAGAGGTATTGGCATCTTCTGCTCCCTAATTACAATTGCTTGCTTTTTAGGATTTGAATTCACCAAAAACCGGTTCCTCTCTAATTGCTTGACTCCAATTATCTTATAATATATTCCCAAACTATTATCCATCTCAATTAATTTCATCTAGAACTTACCCAATACCTTGCTTTGATTCTTCATATCCCATAACACTTGATAATTTCTCTATTCTCTTCATCATCTCTTTTGACCCCCAACTCAAAGCTTTGACAACTCTTGAAAATTGAAACTCTTGATTATAGGTTGAACAAGCTTGTTTTGGTTTAGGAAAAGGGAATTGATGATAAATCTCTATGTGGGTATGATGGAATCAAGCTTTAATGATGTGGGTTTAAGGAATTTGAGAAGAAGATCTTGAAATACATGGTTTTGATTCTTGGTTTCTAGGTGTTTTGATATGATTTGGGTGCTTGGATCTTCTTTGTAATGATGTAAGGAAGGATTTGGATATGAATTCATGGTGATTTGGTGATGTTATGATGTTAGGTGAAGGTTTTTATGAGCTTTAATGGAGTTGGGAGAGTTTTGGAGAGGAGAAAGAGGCTTGAGGTTTATGAAATTCGGAATTGATAGCTCTATACCTCTTTGATAAGCTTGAAACCCGCATCTTTCTCTCTCTGGCGGCGACCTGCGGTGTACCACGGCTGTTGGTGCGGTATACCGCAGTATCTGATGCTCCAAAATTTTTACCCACTGGATAATACCCCGTGGTACGACCCCATGGCACGGGTTTAGGCGTGCGGTGTAGGGCACGGACTAGGGTCCGGTGTACCGCACCTACTGATGCTCCAAAACTTAGCTTCGTCAATAAACATGTGGTAACATACCGTGACACGGGTTTTTGTCCTGCGGTGCATGGCACGGACTAGGGTCCGGTGTACCGCAGCCAACAGCTCCAAAAATTTTCGTCTCTGTATAAAACACGTGGCATCGACCCGTGGCACGGGTTTCTTCCTGCGGTATACCGCGGCTGAGGTCCGGTATACCGCACCCCTGCTTCAGCTTTTCCGAAAAATTTTGTTTGCTTCCCTAACTCGATTTCTCCAATACCTAAGCATCAAAAACACTAATACCTTTCTCAAATATGCAATATCAACTAAAAACAACTAATCTAAACTAAGACTAGAAACATAAAAACATAAAAAATTACTATGGGATGTCTCCCAAAGGGCACTTTTGTTTAACATCTTTCAAAGTTAGACGAGTTACCTCGATCAAGGCTTGCGTACATAACCTCCCCAATAACGGGTTAGGTTATGCTCATCTACTATCTGAAGTTTGTGACCCTTATTAGCTTGTATTTCAATCCGTTTTGACGAAATAACTCTTGTAACTACAAACGGAGCCATCCACGAATCCTTGAATCCCCGTGGTCTATTCTCTTGTTTGGGGGCTTTCCATGCAACCATGTCACCAACCCCAAACTCACTTTTGATTCTCTTCTTCACGGGTTTATTGTGGATTTCTTTTTAATTTCTTTTGTCACAACTCGGAGTGTTGGGGCTTTTTCTATACGTGATTCCTCGTGCTTTTCATCCACCAAGTGGAATGTTTTAGATTCTATTCCAATTCAGAAAGTCACGGTTCCCCTATGAATATCAATTATGATGTGACTTGTCGCCAAGAATGGGCGTCCAAGTATCAATGGAACATGTTGACCTGCAATGCTATCAAGAATAACAAAATCTGTAGGTATAGTTAAAGTACCTACTTGGACAAGCACGTCTTCAATGACTCCCCATGGCCTTATCGTTGAATTATCTAGGAGCAGCAAATCAATATCTTTTCTTATGGCATCTCTCATGCCTAACTTCTCGAACAGACTCTTGGGCATGATATTGCTTCCTGAACCCAAGTCACACATCGCTTTAGCTTTGAAATTACCACCTATATTAATGTGGAGATATAAAGCTCCAAGATCTTGCATCTTTTGTGGTAGCTTCTTTGGAATGGTTGTCAAGCTTTCTTTAGTACGGTTCCTATTTTCGATCTCAACTTCTACACTTTCACTCTTCTTGGACAGATATTCTTTGCAGACTATCGGTGATGTAGGCTCTTTATATGTGATTACGTCCTCTATGCATAGCGTGCTTTGTTCTTCCCTTCTCGGAATATCTAGTTCATTAAGTGAAACTTGTGGTGATTCCACTTCCTCCTCTTCTTGAAGGCTGAAGTCTTCAACAACATCGAACCAAACATCTCTATCGATTTCAATGGCCTCATCTAGGCCAGTTTGCATGTATGGGACTTCGAGTATAGGAACAATGTTTTTTCTGGTCTTGACGTTTCAGATTTAGTATCACCACTAGGATATGTAACTCTTTGTAGATGAGGTGGTGATAGTAACGAATGTGTAGGCGGTGTCTCCGCCTTGTCTTCTTCTTTTTCAACCTTTTTAACCCTCTTTCTGATTGTTATGTTTAAATTAAGCTTCATGGGTTCTTCTAGTGTTGGAATTACTGATGCACTACTCGCAGTTATAACTTCAACCTCATCCTCACTTTCCCAATCTTCGATTTTTACCTCGTTTATGTGAAATTTGATTGGCGATGATGGTTGTGTAGGTGGTGGCTCCACCTTACTTTCTTCTTTTTGCACCTTTTGTGCGGTTGTCTCTTCTTTATCGGTTTCTTTTTCTTCTTCCACATGCTTGAATTCTAGATCAACCTCCTTCGCAATTTGATCTTTAACAATTACTTCTTCTAAGCTAAGCTTGGTTGGTTCTTCTGCGGTTGAAATTTCGAACCCAACATTTCTATAACCCAGTTTCTTATGTAATTCTTGTTGTAACTGTTGATTGATCGTAGTGAGGTCCTGATATCTCCTCATTTGTGATAGTAAAATATACTCATGAGACATCATTTTAGGCTTATTTATTAGTTTATAGGTTGATTTTAGCTTATTTTAGTGCACTTTCCTATTTTGGGTCTTGATTTGTAGAATTATTATTTTTAGAGCATATTGGGTTTAATTGTTTATTTAGTGTGAAGCTTTAAAGATAATTATGGAGATTAATAAGAGTCCAAGTCAAAGACTATAACTTATGGAAAGAGATTTGCATGGAAATTGGAGATAAGGAAACAAAGGCTAAAAAGATGGAAAAGGAAAAGCTGCCTAAATCTGGGATTCTGCATACACGTCCAAAGATATGCGTTTTTACCTAAGAAATAGGCCGAATTCGGTGATTTCCTTCAATAGGGTCTAGATAATTCTGTTGCGATTCTTTTGGTATCTTATGGAGCTCAATCCGACAAATAACGAAAAAGATACACTCAAAACAGCGCAACAGTGTTTATCTTTATTTCCTTACGAATTTGAGTTGGGCTAGAAGTCCATTACTTAACTTATCTCTAAAGAAACGAATTGGGTCAACCTCTACACTATAAATACAGCCTCTTAACACTCTTAAATCATCCTTGGTGAAACCTTAAGCCAAGAAGAAGCTTAGAACACAAGAGAGAAGTCTGGAAGGAGCTGTCATCAACAATGTCTTCTTCTACCTTTAGATTTGTAATTTCTTTCTTTACTTTCATGAACTAATTTTCTCTAGCTTAAGTTTTAGCATTAATGTATGAACCCTAGTTTTGATTGACATCTATCTAATTTGGGAATTTAATGTTTTAAATAGAATTATAGTTTTTATTCTCTGTTTATGTGTTTGGATTTATATTATGTGTTCTTGTGGACGGCCGCCATTAGAATTACCATCTAGTAATTAGGATACCATTGACAACGGTGTTCAATTGCATGTTTAGCACATAACGTTTAGTTTTAGGTTTGATCTGACAACCCAACCTAGCTAGATAATCACTATGGTTTAGTCTTTGTGACTATTTACCAATTACAGGAAAAGTTTGCTTAGGAAGCCTTATTGACACAGGTAAATCCTATTTTAAACTACCGATAGCATATTGGGACCGATTAGGGAAATACTACATAATTCACCCTTACATGTTTAGAACGGCAAAACTAGTGGGGATTACATGCTAATAACTAAGCTATATTCTCATATTACTTCTCTTTCATATTTATTTTTCTGTCTTTTAAATTCTTAGTTTAATTTAGTTAATTAGAAAATCAGACAAAAATCTATTTGTCTTTACTTTTATTTGCGTTTAGTTGTTCTACCTTTAATTTATTTGCGCTTGGTATTTGCATAAGATTCTCCTAACCTCTGTAGTCTCTGCGGAACGAATCTTTATCTAAAACTTGCATACGATCTGTATACTTGCAGAACCGTGTAGTTTTAGGGTGTTTTTGCACTTTATTTATATCGTATTTTATCACACCCTAGGCACCACCAAGTTTTTGGCGCCGCTGCCGGGGACTACATCGTTAGTCCTTGTGCATATATCTTGTGCTTTTATCTTTAGTTAGTTCTATTTTACGCTTTTGTTTTTAGTTTTTGTTTTTCAGATTTAGTTACAGATGGAGAACCCAAGGAGACTTGAGCTACCCATCGAGTTCAGAGTGGAGCCACGAGGAATTCGAGCTCCAGAAATCCAAGCCGCGAAATTTAAACCTGATCCTAGGATGCTAACTCAATTTGCATCTCATGGATTATTCAGTGGAGATGCACATCAAGATCCGATCCGATATATTCAGAAATTCATGCAGATCTGTGATGCTTATATCGTAAAAGGAGTTACTAGGGAGCAAGTATATTACCTGATGTTCCAGTTCTTCTTGACCGGATGTGCAAGCGATTGGTATGATACCCAATACCCTCATGTTATTCCAGATTGGGACAAGCTCCAAGCAAGATTCCTAGACCGTTTCTATCCGGTTAGTAGACGTTTAAAAGATATGTTGGAGCTTGAACAATTTATACAGAAAGAGGAAGAGAGTTTGGGTGAAGCATGGTTACGATTTACAGATAAGAAGGCGAGATGTCCATATCATAGATCCTCGCCGGAATATTACGTAACCTTGTTTTATGGAGGCCTCAATGATAATTCAAGAGAAAAAGCAGATTCGTTAGGAAACGCAGGTTTTGTGTTACTAGACCCTGAAGAAGCTGAGTCGGGGATGGAGAGAATTCTTGAGAACGAAAGAAGTTGGCAAAAGAAATCAGCAAAGGAGAACACTTCAGCATCTTTGAAACTTGAAGAATTGGCTAAACAACTCGAAGAACTTAAGGAACAAGCCCGAATAATTGCTCAGGTGAATACGGTACAGACAATTCCTTCGTGTCTTGGTTGTGGATCAAGAAATCATGTGTGGGCAGGATGTATGAATAATCCAGCAGTAGCTTCCGCTCAATATCCTCAAGATAACTATCAATCTGATGGTTATGCTTATCCTCAAGAAAGCTACACTAATTATCAACAACCTCCAGAACAAAAGAGTTGGGTCAGACAGCAAGAAACTTATCAGCAATCCCAACTTCAACCTTATAATCCACCACAACCTATTCAGAAAAAGGCACCCATTCTTAAAACTTGTCAAGAATCGAAGAAAGATCCACCTAAACAATCAATGCAATTGGCAAAATAGGAACAACTCCAGAGTTTGACTTCGAGTATGACTAAATTAATGCAAACAGTTGAGAAGAAAATGAGTCATAGCCAACAAAAAGTTCGAACCCAGGAGAAGATTATCAAGCAACTAGAGCATACTATATCACGGATGGCGAGTACATTACAAACTAGGCCGAAAGGGCAACTCCCAAGTGATACTATTGCTCCTAGAGATGATTCTTGCCATGCAGTTGAATTACGAAGTGGAAAACAACTACCTCCACCGAGACCAGAACCAGAACAAGAACCAATCCCTGTTCCAGAACAAAGGAGGGAAGAAACAATTAAAGATACAGTCGAGAAGGTAATTAAACCAAAGAGTGTCCAAACTGAGACACCTGAAAAGACAAGAAAACCAGTGGAACTCAATACACGCCCTCCGCCACCATACCCTTCACGTGTCAGAAAGAAGGACAATGACCTGGAATTCAAAAAGTTCATTGACATGTTGAAGAAATTGGAAGTTAATATACCCCTTGTTGAAGCTCTTAAGAGGATGCCAACCTACATGAAATTCATGAAAGACATTCTCTCCAACAAGCGGAGTATAGAGACTGGGGAACCAATTGGATTACCTAGGGAGTGCAGTGCTATATGTCAAAGTGAGTTGCCACCAAAGCTAGAAGATCCCGGATGTTTTACAATTCCCATCGGCATTGGAGATAGTTGGACCGGGAAAGGATTATGTGATTTAGGTGCGAGCATCAATCTCATGCCTAGATCCCTGTTCGAGAAGCTTAATATCGGAGAAGTAGTACCTACATCTGTGGTATTACAAATGGCAGATCGCTCCCTCTCACGACCAATAGGTAAAATTGAAGATGTTTTAGTTAAAGCTGGCTCTTTTATTTTTGCTTGTGATTTTATTATCCTTGACTACGACGCGGATAAGAATGTCCCCATCATTTTGGGTAGACCATTCTTAGCCACGGGGCGTACACTAATTGATGTTGAGAATGGTGAGTTGATCATGAGAGTACAAGGCGAACAGATACGATTTAATGTGTTTCAGGCTATGAAATATCCGAAAGCAAAAGACGAGTGCTTCAAAGTAGATGTCATCGAAAAAATTACGCAAGAAGTCTTCAATGAAGAAAACTTAGATGATGATCTTGACGAAGCCTTAACACCTGAAACACCAGAACTCGAAATTTCCCCTAAAGATGTTGCTGCATTGAACGTGCGAGAATTACTTCGAGAACCAGGTGACATTGAACCAATGAAACAACCATCTATAATATGTCCACCTGTTCTCGAAGAAAAACCACTTCCAGATCACCTACGCTATGCATATCTAGGTACGAACAAAACTTTGCCTGTTATTATTTCTGCTAACCTTTCAGGTCCTCAAGAGGAGAAGCTACTTCAAGTACTTCGTGCAAACAAGGAAGCAATTGGATGGACTATTGCCGACATAAAGGGAATTAGTCCTTCCGTTTGCAAACACAAAATCATTCTTGAGAACGAAGGTGGGCGATCTATAGAAGGACAGAGAAGGCTCATGCCAGCTATGAAAGAAGTAGTGAGGAAGGAAGTTATCAAGTTGTTAGACGCAGGAATTATCTATCCGATTGCTAGCAGTGATTGGGTCAGTCCAGTACAATGTGTTCCAAAGAAAGGAGGTTTCACTACCATTCTTAATGATCAAGGCGAAGCCATACCATCAAGACCAGTTGTGGGGTGGCGAGTGTGCATGGATTACCGAAGACTGAACAAAGCAACGAAGAAAGATCACTTCCCGCTACCATTCATTGATCAGATGCTAGACAAACTTGCAGGGAGAGAATATTACTGTTTCCTTGACGGATATTCAGGTTATAATCAGATTTGTGTGGATCCCCTTGATCAACACAAAACATCTTTTACATGTCCGTTTGGTACTTTTGCTTATAGAAGAATGCCGTTTGGTTTATGCAATGCACCTGCCACGTTCCAGAGGTGCATGATGGCTATATTTTGGGACATGATTGATAAATACTTGGAGGTTTTTATGGATGATTTTTCGGTGTTCGGAGATAGTTTTGACGATTGTTTGAATAATCTTGAGAAAGTCCTTGTGAGATGTAGAGAAAAAGATCTTGTGCTTAATTGGGAAAAATGCCACTTCATGGTTCAAGAGGGAATTGTGTTGGGACATAAAGTTTCGAAGGCAGGGATGGAGGTTGATCGTGCTAAAATTGAAGTTATCAAAACACTACCACCTCCAGTTTCTGTTAAAGGAGTGAGAAGTTTCTTGGGTCACGCAGGATTTTATCGACGATTTATTAAAGATTTCTCCAAGATCGCCAAACCGCTTTGCTCTTTACTAGAAAAGGATACTCCTTTTAATTTTACTGAAGAATGTCTTCAAGCGTTTTTTACGATTAAGGAAAAACTAATCTCTACACCTATTGTTATACCTCCTGATTGGAAAGCTCCGTTTAAACTTATGTGCGATGCTAGTGATCACGCTATGGGTGTTGTGTTGGGACAGAGGAAAGACAAGATTTTCCATACGATTTATTATGCAAGTAAGACTTTCAACGCTGCCCAGATGAATTATACAGTAACGGAGAAAGAGATGTTGGCCGTGGTTTATGCCTTCGATAAATTTCGTCCCTATCTGGTTGGGAAGAAAACTATTGTATACACGGACCATTTAGCTATTAGGTACCTCATGGAGAAAAAGGACGCTAAGCCGCGTCTCATTAGATGGGTACTGTTGCTTCAAGAATTCTACATCGACATTCGAGACCAAAAAGGATGCGATAATCAAGTTGCTGATCATTTATCAAGGCTCGAAGGATCTGATGCGAACAAAGAACCGTTGTTGGTCAAAGAGGTATTCCCTGATGAACAACTTTTTGCCATTAAACGTGCTTTTGTGCCATGGTATGCAGATCTAGTCAACCTCATTGTGAGTGGTGTCTTTCCCAAAGATTTCCACCCACAACAAAGACAAAGATTGTTACACCAGGCCAAACAGTATTATTGGGATGAACCGTACCTCTGGAAGATTTGTAGTGACCAAGTGGTGAGAAGATGTGTGCATGAAGGTGAAATGGAGAAGATCATTGAAGGTTGTCATAGTTAACCTTATGGAGGTCACTTTAAAGGCGATAGAACCGCAGCTAAAATTCTTCAATCCGGGTTCTATTGGCCCACCATACACAAGGATTGTCATCGTTTTGTCCAGTCATGTGACAGATTCCAGCACACTGGCAATATATCAAAAAGAGACGCGATGCCGCTTAATAACATTCTTGAAGTCGAAATCTTTGATGTATGGGGAATAGATTTCATGGGACCTTTCGTCACTTCCTATGGAAATCTGTATATTTTGCTTGCGGTAGATTACGTGTCAAAATGGGTAGAAGTAGTGGCAACACCAAAGAACGATGCTCAAACTGTGATCAAGTTCTTAAAATCAAACATCTTTTCAAGACCTGGTACGCCACGTGTGTTAATTAGTGATAAAGGTACCCATTTTCTTAATGCTCCTCTGAGACATTTTCTTCGAAAGTTTGGAGTGAAACACCGTACTTCAACCGGTTATCACCCACAAACTAACGGTCAAGCTGAAGTTTCCAACCGGGAAATTAAATCTATTCTTGAGAAGATCGTGAACAAATCGAGGAAAGATTGGTCATTAAAGCTAGATGATGCGCTCTGGGCATACAGAACAGCATTTAAAACACCAGTTGGGGCATCTCCATATCGCATGGTCTACGGCAAAGTGTGTCATCTACCGATTGAACTTGAAGCTCGAGCCTACTGGGCTATTAAAACTCTGAATCTAGACCCAGACTTGGCCGGGAAGCAAAGGATGATGCAGTTGAACGAGTTGGAGGAGCTTCGTTATCTTGCCTATGAAAATTCACGTCTCTATAAAGAGAAAACAAAGCGATGGCATGATAAACGGCTCCGTCCGAAGCATTTCGAGATTGGACAGAAGGTTTTATTATACAACTCTCGATTTTCGAATTACCCAGGAAAGCTTAAATCCCGGTGGGGAGGACCTTACATTGTTACCAAAGTCACACCGCATGGAGTGATTGAGATTGAAAATCCAACCGAGCAACGGACATTCATGGTGAATGGCCAGCGTTTGAAGAGATACTATGACAGTGAGGACTTTGGGCAAGGGGAGAAAATCTACCTTGTCGAATGCGCTTAGCCTGAGGTACACGTCTAACTCAAAGACGTTAAACAAAAGTGCTCTTGGGAGACACCCCTTGTTTTAATTGCTTTTTAGATTAGTTGTTTTTGCTTTGTAGTGTTAATTTTAAGTTAGTGTATATTTTTAATTGTGTTTACAAGCTAATAGGAGAGAAAGGTAGTGTGTTATTGTGCAGGAAACGAGTTTGGGGTCAAAAGGAAAAATCTGGAGAAATTCAAGGCCTGGCGCGGACTACCCCGCGGACTACCCCATGGTCCGCAGGGATGCACCGTGCCCAAAAAACCCGTACCACGGTCGGGTACCACGGGTTTTATCCAGAAAGTAAAAAAAACTGACCTGATAGGCGCGGTACACCGGACCCTAGTCCGCACGCCTCAAACGCGTGCCACGGGGTCGGGTACCACGGGTTTTTTGACGGACATGGTGCGGACTACCCCATGCACCGCACCCCTGGTCCGCACGCCCAAAACACGTGCCACGGGGTGCTAGCTCGGGTATTATCCAGTGGGCAAAAATTTGGAGCAGCAGAAGCTGCGGTATACCGCATGATTTGTCCGGTGCACCGCAAGAGGCGGTTTGTGAAGGAATTCTTTTCCTAATCAAACTCTTACCTTATGAGATTAACCCTAGCCTCTCCCACACGAATTTTTCAGACCCAAACCCTATATATACATCTTAAAGCTTGTGCAAACCTTCACAATTAACACAACAACTCATCAAATCCTCTCCATCATCTTCCATAAACACAATCCTTCATCAAATCCATCACACTACACCATCAAAACACCATCAAATTCAACAAGCTTTAAAGAATTCTTCCAAGATCAATCAAATAACCTTTCTCTTTCATCAATTCCAAGCAACAACATCAAGCTAAACCAAATTTTCCTTAAACTTTTAATCCATCCTTGGTATAACTTGAGTTGTGGGTAAATCAAGCATGACTAACAGATCTGAAGCTATGGAATACAAGAGAAAGTGTTCAATCCTTGGGAAGAATAAGAAATTGGCTGGAGCCACCATTGAAAAACCCATCAATCTTGATGAGGTTTCTGAAGAATCAAAAGAACAGGCACCTGAACAACCACTACCAAAGAAGAGATTAACTGCTAGAATGTCCATACCATCAAGGAGGCCTTTAGACAAAATAAAAATCCAAGACCAAGGTTCTTCTACCTCTTCCTCTTAAATTGTTTATGATCTTCCTCCTTGGGCTATCAAGTTACAGAACGAAGTTGAAAGATTACGTGAAGATAACAAAGACCTTTGGGTAGAAATAATGCAGTTGGAAACAAAGGTAGAGAATTCGACCTTGTACAAGGATGTAGATGATTACACCGATCCCTCAGCTTCAGAAGATGAGGATGATATGATGGATCTCTATGGCCAACCAGGTAGGTCATTCTAATTTTTCTTAATAGCTTGTATGCATTAGGTAGTTTAGTTAGTTTTATTTTAAAATTTATTCCATGCTTGAGTCTTTTTTTTTCGAGTCGTGGGGACACGGCTCACTTTTGAGTTGGGGGTGGGGATTCGTTGTCCTCATCTTCTTGTCCTCATCTTCTTTTCGTTTTTTGCATAAAATTTAAATTTTTTAGGTTGAATTAAGGCATAAAATATCTTGAATGTACCTATTTGAGCATGATTTTATTAGGTCAATGATAGTAAGTAGTATGTTTTTGAAAGATGCAAACAAAATTGTTTAGATACATGTATGAAAACTAGGAAATAAAAGATAGAAAAGTTAATGAGCAATGCTAAGAAATCACGTTGAAACTTAGGAATAGTTATTTGGTGTGTAGAACGTGAGGTTTAAAATTAGTTGAAAACCCACTTGTCTATGAACTAATAATGAAAAAGTAACAAAATCTGGTAGTTAGAAAAATGACTAAGGCAGTTCTTTCATGATAAAACACTTGAAGCCTTTATACTTTCTCACCCTTTTATTTGAGTATTGTTATTTATCCGTCTTAGCCCCTCTGAGCCTTTCTAAAGTCTTTATTGAAACACATTATAATCCATACCCTAGTTTTTAGGACTTATCTATATGACCCGCACTCGAATCGCAAAACCTGAGACACTCGTTTTAGAGCTTGAGTTTGGGGTGGTGGGTTTCATTATTAGGGAACTTTGGGAATTGGGAATTATCTTTGTGATTTTATTGATGATGAATTGTTATTATTGTAACCCTTTGCCGGGGTAATAGTGAATGAAAAAGAAGCTACGAGCTAATTTTGCCAACAAGGGCATAAAAAGAAAGAATATATATATATGAAAAAATAGTGTGATATCTCAACATCAAAAGAGAGTCATAGCTATATAAAAGAAATTGATTTAAAAAGAGAATATATATTCGGACCGGCAAAGTGGATTTTATATCATCAAAGGTTTTAATTGGGATTATTGGGGATGCACATTAAAAAGCATCAATAAATTGGGTTGAGTGAGAACATCTTCGAGTGAAAACTCAAGCTCTAGGGCGATTCGTTGATGGCTAGTGAGGAGAGAGCCAAAAGCTCACTTTTCATTATCCAAATATACCATACCCGTCCTTAAGCCAAGTTATAACCAAGACCTTAGGATTTCTAACTACTAGATGGAGAAACAATTGAGCTATTAGGTAGTAGGTAAGTGGACCATTGGATGCTGTATTTGGGACCTATGAACAACCTATAGCCATTAACCTGAACTAAGTTATCATCCTCTCCTTCTGGCATTGCGAAATTAATCTTAACTTGAATTTATGGATTGTTGAATACATGTATATTAGGCATATTTGTGCATTATTTCTTGAGCATTACGACATGAGATTTTTTTGAATTGATGCTCTAGGATCATTCATTATATTTTTGTTCTTGTTCTCCTCCGACTTATTCTTGTTTATTTGACTACCCTACTGTTCTTTACTTTTATTGTATCGGGACGATACAACTTTGAGTTGGGGGTCTTGATGTCTCCTCATTTGTGATAGTAAAATATACTCATGAGACATCATTTTAGGCTTATTTATTAGTTTATAGGTTGATTTTAGCTTATTTTAGTGCACTTTCCTATTTTGGGTCTTGATTTGTAGAATTATTATTTTTAGAGCATATTGGGTTTAATTGTTTATTTAGTGTGAAGGTTTAAAGATAATTATGAAGATTAATAAGAGTCCATGTCAAAGACTACAACTTATGGAAAGAGATTTGCATGGAAATTGGAGATAAGGAAACAAAGGCTAAAAAGATGGAAAAGGAAAAGCTGCTTAAATCTGGGATTCTGCATACACGTCCAAAGATATGCGTTTTTACCTAAGAAATAGGCCGAATTTGGTGATTTCTTTCCACAGGGTCTAGATAATTCTGTTGCGATTCTTTTGGTATCTTATGGAGCTCAATCCGACAAATAACGAAAAAGATACACTCAAAACAGCGCAACAGTGTTTATCTTTATTTCCTTACGAATTTCAGTTGGGCTAGAAGTCCATTACTTAACTTATCTCTAAAGAAACGAATTGGGTCAACCTCTACACTATAAATACAGCCTCTTAACACTCTTAAATCATCCTTGGTGAAACCTTAAGCCAAGAGGAAGCTTAGAACACAAGAGAGAAGTCTGGAAGGAGCTGTCATCAACAATGTCTTCTTCTACCTCTAGATTTGTAATTTCTTTCTTTACTTTCATGAACTAATTTTCTCTAGCTTAAGTTTTAGCATTAATGTATGAACCCTAGTTTTGATTGACATCTATCTAATTTGGGAATTTAATGTTTTAAATAGAATTATAGTTTTTATTCTCTGTTTATGTGTTTGGATTTATATTCTGTGTTCTTGTGGACGGCCGCCATTAGAATTACCATCTAGTAATTAGGATACCATTGACAACGGCGTTCAATTGCATGTTTAGCACATAACGTTTAGTTTTAGGTTTGATCTGACAACCCAACCTAGCTAGATAATCACTATGGTTTAGTCTTTGTGACTATTTACCAATTACAGGAAAAGTTTGTTTAGGAAGCCTTATTGACACAGGTAAATCCTATTTTAAACTACCGATAGCATATTGGGACCGATTAGGGATATACTACATAATTCACCCTTACATGTTTAGAACGGCAAAACTAGTGGGGATTACATGCTAATAACTTAAGCTATATTCTCATATTACTTCTCTTTCATATTTATTTTTCTGTCTTTTAAATTCTTAGTTTAATTTAGTTAATTAGAAAATCAGACAAAAATCTATTTGTCTTTACTTTTATTTGCGTTTAGTTGTTCTACCTTTAATTTATTTGCGCTTGGTATTTGCATAAGATTCTCCTAACCTCTGTAGTCTCTGCGGAACGAATCTTTATCTAAAACTTGCATACGATCTGTATACTTGCAGAACCGTGTAGTTTTAGGGTGTTTTTGCATTTTATTTATATCTTATTTTATCACACCCTAGGCACCACCAGGTTCGTTAAATCTTTGCTCCATTGCTTGATATTTTTGGTGCATAGAACGTATTAAGGTTGTATTAGTATCTATCTTTGCCGCATTTTGATCTACCATGTTTTCCAAATAATTTGTACTTTCAAAAGGGTGAGACGGAAGTGTTTGTTGAACCTGCTCTTCTATTACACTTCGGATTAACGGTGGAAGCTCTTGCTGGAATTTTAGAGAAGAATTGGTCACTTGAGTGACTTGTGTCTCCAAGGCTTCCACTTTTGCAGCTTGCTCCATGGATGTGTTCCTTGTTGAGCTGCATAGAATTTTGAACCAGATTCAATAATTTATCCATCATTCTTTCGAGCTTGGTTATGGCTTCTTTTTGTGGATTATGCATGGGTTGTGGTGGAGCTTGAAATTGATAGCTCGAACCTTCTTGATACATATTTTGACTTCGGACCCCATGCATATTTGGTGCGTAATAATTCTCCATACCTAATAAACCTGAGAAGAGACTAAAAAGAAAACGCGTAAAACTGAAAACAAATAAAAACTTCTACACTAAATAAACACAAAATAGATTTAACTTAAAGATAAATCCCCGGCAGCGGCGCCAAAAACTTGGTGGGGGAAAAGGTGTGATAAAATAATAGATAAATAAAGATAATAATAAAGAATCACACACCCTTGAAAACCACGGAACTCACTGCAAGTATCACAGATCGTTTACAAGTTTTAACAATAAGTCAAGTTCGTTCGCAGGGATTTAATCCGTTAGATCTACTTATATTTAACAAGCGTAGATGAATTTATATGTTTAGAATAAAATATAAAAAGATAAAATAATATGAACAACTATCTAATGCGAATAAATAAATAATGCAAATAAATAAATATGAAAGTAAGTGATGTCTCCTTAAATGTTCTTATTTTCGACCCTTAGGAGACATCATTTTTGGTGTTTATTTAATCAATTTGATAGACTTTTGGACTAAATATGCAATAATACGATTTTCCTCTTTTATTTCTAGCATTTTTGATTTATTAAGCTTTTGCGCGTAATATTGGTATTTTTAGTGAAGATTTTACAGGTTTTAGATGTTAGCTAGAAGAGGAATCCGAGGAGAAAGTCAAAGATCAAGAGATAGAGTCAAAACTCGAAGATAAATCCCGAAGATATTATTTTTAGAGCTGAAAATCTATTTTCCAGGCCATAGATTGCTGATTTCGAGGTGCTTAAGCGATGATCTAGCTATTGACCTTTGAAGAGAAATCATTCCTTATCGAGTTACGGAACTTTAGCAACTGGAATGAGGTCAATCGGAGTTGTAACGCATCGGGAAAAGCTGTTTTAGTAAAGGTGTATCAGCAGTTACGGGATTTTGGGCCTAGAATTTGGGCTTGGACATTTAATTAGTGTTTTATTATTAGGTCCAAGCCCTAATCCGTTTTTGAGCTTATAAAAGGAGATTTTGACCTCATTATTTCTCACCTCTCATATTTTCTTCAATTTACAAATCCTTAGAGAGAGAGTGTCAACAGAATTCACATTCTACAAGATTAAACACCAGAGAGAGGTCAACGGAAGGAAGAAGAAGAAGCTACAAGAGCTGGAGAGGGTCTATATCTCCGTTCGTAGTCATTCCTATTCCGGAAATTAGGTTTTTCTTATCTTTAATTTTGTAATCAAATATGAATTCCTTTAATTTTAATTTCGTATTTCATTTTAATATGAGCTAAACAATTCATAGTGCTTGAGAACAAACAATGGGTGAATCCCAATTTTATTAATTAACGAATGTTGAATTTGGGTTTTTATTGAATTAAACTAAATTAGGGCTTTTACTCTTTTCAATAAATTGAGTTTATTTTACTGTTTTTGGAGTAGCTAACTAAGAACAGGTGTTAGTATCTAGGCTATTCCAATTAGTGGCGATTGGATCATCCTGACGGAGGGTTTAGGTACGGAAATATTTATTTAATCTAGGATAGAAGTTAATGATTCTGACGAGCTTAGCTAATCCTAGGGCCAAAGAGGTAATAAAACTTAATCATCCAACGGTGGATCATATTTACCCTGACGGGACTAGTGACACTTTAGGATCGCCTTATAGTCCACCCTGACGGGGGTATAAGGAATTTAGAATCCCGACCATTGTAATTGACCAATTTAGCCCTTAAACAACATAAGTTAAGAAATAGGATAGGGAGGATCCTTGCGTTCTCAAGTGCTACTTCTCATATTGCGTTTTCACTTATTTTACTTGCGTCTTAGCTTTTACTTGCATTTTAATATTTGTCTTTCATTCATTAGCGTTAATCAACAAAACCAAACAAACATTTTATTATCTTTTATTTTCCATAAGTGCATCAATCACTATTTGCTAGACATTGTGATCAACCATTCTGTCCTTGGAACGAATCTGTATTACCATACATACTACTTGGGACAACCGTACACTTGCGGTTGTGGTTCGATTATTATTTGCATTTATTTAGAACACACAAAGGACCACCAGTAAGTCAAATAGATTAGGATTACTAAGTCTATTACTAAATTGTTATTCTAACCTGTCACGTTAAGCATTATATATTAACCAAGATTCTAAATTATACCTAGCCTTTTCTAGGCTTAGGAGCAACCTCTCCATTACTAGGGATTCCTAAGTAATGATTGGTGATTAAATCAAACCTTAATGGCTATCTAGTTAAACTAGACGATTATGTGGTGTTGTCAATAACTAAGATTAATCCTAAGATTGATCAGATCTAGGGAAATAAGTCAAAACACATAATAACAATATACGCCAAGCTTAATCAATTAAAATAACAAATAGTATTTAAAGACAAAATAATAATCCAACAATTAAAAGTAAACTTACAGAATAAAAGCTTAGAAATATGGTTGAGAATAGATCTATAGCTAATTACTCTAAATATAGAGAAGGTGAGATGTAGAAAAGGAGTTTGTCAGTCTCCAATCTTCTTCTTCTTGTCTTCCTCTACAGGTCAACTTGCTTCTTGAATGAATAACTTGATTCTAAGGATGAATATCTAACTAAAGGACTAAGCTATTGTTTAAAACTGAGAAAATATAAGTAAAGACTAAGCCTATACTTTGCAACTGAGCAAGGACATGTTTACAATGGTATAAGGGTGTATTTATAGGTGTCATGGAAGCCCTAATTCGTTTTCTTGAAGGAGAAGTAAGTGGTGGACTCCAAGCCCAACTCTAATTCGTATGGAAATAAAGATAAACACTGCTGGGCCGTTTTGAGCATATCGTCTTCGTTATTGGTCGGTTTGAGCTCCATAAGATACCAAAAGAATCGCAACAGAATTATCTTGCCCATAAAGAAGGAAATTACCAATATAGGCCTATTTATTAGGTAAATCGCCACTTCTTTAGGCGTGTGCTGCAGAATCCCAGATTAAGGCAGCTTTTCCTTTTCCATCTTTTTAGCTTTTATTTCCTTATCTCCAATTACCATGCTAAACTCTTTCCATAAGTTGTTGTCTTTGACTTGGACTCTAATTAAGCTCCATAATTATCTTTAAAGATTCACACTAAATAAATAATTAAACCCAATATGCTCTAAAAATATCATTTCACTAAATCAAGACTCAAAATAGGAAAGTGCAATATATCTCAAGAAAATCGACTCCAAGACTTCCTAAATCACTAAAAATGATGTCTCATCCTAATATAAATCTATCACAAATGAGGAGACATCAGAGGCCTAGTGGTGTCGACTAGGGTGTGATAAAAATATGATATAAATAAGTGCAAAAGTAGACACCCTAGCCTAACACGGTTTCGCAAGTATACCGGACGTATGCAAGTTTTAAATGATAGGTAAGATTCGTTCCTCGGAGAGTACGAAAGTTAGAGAGAACTTATGCAAATTATCAAGTGCAGATATGAAAGCTAGATCAGATTAATACGCAGGAAAATAAAAGATAAGAGATTTTTGTTTGGTTTTAAGAGATAGATAATTAAACTACTAAATTAAAAGACAGAAAAGTAAATAAAAGAGAAAAACAAATAGTATAATAGTTTAGCTCGAGAAATTAGCAAGTAATCCCAACTAGTTTTATTTATTCTATCATGTAAGGGTGAATTATGTAATATGCAATAATCAGGACTCTAAATTCCCATACCTTAGACCTTGAGAGCGACTAAGGGGGCTACGCACAACCACGAGGCAGCCTAAACTTAGGGTTACAAAGCGCCACCAAGGCCCTAAGCAATTCAATTCCAAACATGGTGATAGTGGTGAAAACATACCCTAATGATTATCCAGTTAGGCTGATTTGTCAGGTCTAAGTCGTGTTCTAGACGTTATGTGGTGTTTCAATAATTAGAAACCCCTTCTGGGTGACCATCTAACTACTATTAAGGTAGTCCTATACGTTGTACTCCCTCCGTCCACAAATGTTTGTCACAATTTCTAAAAATGGATGTCCACAAAAGGTTGTCATTTTAAAATATCAAGAAACTATTTTACATGTTCTACCAAGTTTACCCTTATTTAATTTTCAAAAAGTAGAAGGCATTAATTGCTTTTCTTAATCATTAAATAGTTGGTTGAGGGTAATTTAGTAAAAGTAGAAGGCATTAATTGCTTTTCTTAATCTATGTGAAAAAAAAAGGTATGACAAACATTTGTGGACGGAGGGAGTACACCGCAAGGAAAACAGACAATAAATCAAAACACATAAACAAAGAATAAAACATGAATTCAAATCAAATACGGTGTATCCCAAATTAGATAGAAAAACTAGGGTTCATACATATATGCTAAATCTCCAGATAAAATTATTTAGTTCATACTAAAGAAGGAAAAGAAAACAATTACAGATTTGAAGGTTGAAGAAGACATGATATGATGTTCAACTCCTTCCAGACTTCTCTTCTTGTGTTGTAAGCTTCTTCCTGGCTTAAGGACTACCCAAGGATGGTTTTCTTATGATAAGAGGGTGTATTTATGAGGTATAGGAAACCCTAAAACATTTCTTGGAGTATAAGATAGGTATTGGACTCCAAGCCCAACTCAAATTCGTAACCCTAAAATATAGAAAAGGTATGATTTTGATGCTGGTTTGTTTTGGCCTTAACTGATTCAATACTTACACGTTTGACGCATTCCAATAGTTGAAACTGATCGTATCAGAAATTTATTTAACTTTAATTCAGACCATTCATCCAAATTCCTAGCCAATCTTGAGTTATGATCACTTTTATGTTCGTAGCTGGTGGAATTTAGATTTATTTGGCAACTTTATCTTTTATTTTTTCATATTTCTTGCCTTTATCTCCAATTTCCATGTTTATCCTCTTTCTTTTATCTCTTAGAATTAACTTGACATCTAATTAATTACCATATATCCTCAAAGCTTCACAATTAACAAACAATTAAACCCAATATGCTCTAAAAATTATAAATAATTAAATCAAGCCACTAAATAGGAAAGTGTACTAAATCATGAGAAAATCAACCTATATCCTAATAAATACACCTAAAATGATGTCTCCAACTAAGATTAAATCATCACAAATGGGGAGACATCAAGACCCCCAACTCAAAGTTGTATCGTCCCGATATAATAAAAATAAAAATAAACAACAGTAGGGTAGTCAAATTTTAAACAAGAAGAAGAAGTAGGAGGAGAATAAGAACAAAATAAAATGAATGATCCTAGAGAAAAATACCTAAAAAGTCTCATGTAGTAATGCTAAAGAAATAATGCACACGTATGCTTAATATACACATAATCAACAATCCATAAATTCAAGTCAAGGTTAATTTTGCAATGCCAGAAGGAGAGGTCTCAACTCAGTTCGTGCTAATGGTTATAGGTTGTTCATATGTCCTAATATAGTATTTAATGGTCCACTCACCTACTACATAATAGCTCAATTGTTTCTCCACCAAGCAGTTAGAAATCCTAAGGTCTTTACGGTTATAATGGGGCTTAGGGACGGTGTGGTATATTTGGATAATGAAAAGTGAGCTTTTGGCTCTCTCCTCACATTCCATCAAAGAATCGCCCTAGAGCTTGAATTTTCACTCGAAGATGTTCTCACTCAACCCAATTTTTGATGATTTTGATGTGCATCCCCAATAATCCCAAATAAAACCTTTTCATGATGATATACAGTTTCCACTTCCCCGGTCCGAATATATATTCTTTTCATATCAATTTTTTCTTTTATATAGCTATGACTCTCTTTTTTATGTTGAGATATCACGCTATGTTTTCATATTTTTTTCTTTTCAATTCATGCTTTTCAGCTTTTTTCATTCACTATTAACCTGGCAAAGGGTTACAATAATAAATTTTTCATTATCAATAAAATCACAATTACAATTTCCCAAACCCAATGTTCCCTAGTGATGAAACCCACCACCCCAAACTCAAGCTCTAAAAATGACTTGTCTCAGGTTTTGCGATTCGAGTGCGGGTCATATAGATAAGTCCTACAAACTAAGGGAATGGATTATAATGTGGTTAAATAAAAGGATTTAGAAAGGCTTAGAGGGGCTAAGACGGATAAATAATAACAATAATCAAATAAAAAGGGTGAGAAGGTTAAAAAGGCTTCAAGTGGCTTCAATATGAAAGAACTGTCTTATTCACTTTTCTAACTATCGAATTTTGTTACTTTTTCACTACTAGTTCATAAATAAGTGGGTTTTCAACTAATTTCAAACCTCGCGTTCTACACACCAAATAACTCTCCCTAAGTTTCAACGTGACTTCTTAGCATTGCTTATTAACTTTTCTATCTTTCATTTCTTGTTTTCATACATGCATACTAAACATATTTGTGTCATATTTCAAAAACATACTACCTACTATCATTAACTTAATTAGATCATGCTCAAATAGGTACATTCAACATATTTTATGCCTATTCAAACAAAAAAATTTAAATTTTATGCAAAAACAAAAAGGGAGTATGAGGACAATGAATCCCCACCCCCAACTCAAAAGTGAGCCGTGTCCCCACGACTCGAAAAAGACTCAAGAAAGAAATAAAATTTAAAATTAGCACACATATTGCACATAAAGAAATGGTAGGGAAGAAAGAAAACATACTCTTCGAGGCTATTGCCTCGCATTATCGACATCCAAGATAGGATTTGTTGGATCTTTCTTTAATTGCTCAAGGAGTATTATGATGTGCTCATTTTCTTCTTTTGAAAGTTGCGTAATTTCACCCTTTTCAAAACTTTCATGATCCAATCATTGTCAATATTGTTACTCATCTTAAACTCAAGTGTCTATCCTTCACCCAAAATCACATTCGCTTTCCGAACAAGACACGTGATCATAGTAGGATACTGCATATTAAATAACGACATGGGAGAGACCGAAAAATCGCATCATTTCCTCATAGATCAACTATGCCACATCATCTTCTTCTCCTCAAAATACTATTCAACAAGATAGCGTTCCTTAGAACGTCTTACCATGAACGTAGACCAGCCCAATCTTTCTCCAATCTCCAAGAACCTTCTTGTATTCTCCTTTACCAACTTCTTCTTCGAATATTTTCTCATAAGCAAAAGGAAGTTCCTGTAATTGTTTCTTTGTAGAAGTTATCAGGGCCCTTGAAGCTTTCTCTTTTCTTCGGGTCTAGGACTTTGATCTATAGAGGTTGTGTTGTTTTCTTCACGAAAGTTAGAAGCTTTTTGCCCATTGAATCAAACACAGCTAGCCGACCTCTCTTTTCTTGACCTGTTTTACCCTTTGTGTTGGAACTGGAACTTTTCTTACTTGATTTCTTCTCAATAGAACCCAATACCTTGCTTTTCTTCATCTCCCTTACAGTAGACAATGTTTATGTTCTCTTAATCGTCTCAATTGACCCCCAACTCAAAACTTTAACCAGTCTTGAAATTTGAAACTCTTGATTATTCGTTGTACAAGCTTTATATGGGTTAGGAAAGGTGTTTTGATGATGATTCTCTATATGGGTTATATGGATTCTTGATGGATTGGTATGGATCTAAGAAATTGTTGGATGAATATTGGAATTTTAAGCTTTTGATTCTTGGATTCAATGTGTTTTGGTATGATACAGGTGGTTGAATCGTCTTTGTAATGATGTGGAGAAAGGATTGGATGCGTTTTTATGGTGATTGGGTAGGGTTTTGATGTTTAGGGAAGGTTTGATGAAGCTTTGATGGAGTTGGGTGATTTGGAGAAGAAGGAGAGACTTAAGGATTGGAAAATTCGTAATAGACTAACCTACCTCTTCTTTATACCATAAAAATCAATTTTTTTTCTTCTCCAGCGGCGCGGACCGGCTTACCGGTGGTATGGGCCGGCATACCGGTGAGCTGCTCCTTGAAAACACATCTTCGGCAAAAAACCCTATTCTTGAACCTGAGGGCTCGTGTTTTTGTCTGACCGGTATACGGGCGGTATGGGGCGGCATTACCGGTGTGCAATTTCTCGAACATGTACCTCGTGGCAAAGAACCCAAGGCGTTTACCCGAGGGCTCCCCTTTTTGACCCATCGACTTACCGGTCGTGTGACCGGCATACCGGTGGGCAAATCAAAAGATGCTCAAAAAATTCATTTTTTATTTTACCTCCAAATCAGTTTTTTCCACTCCAGTGGATAAATCTTGAAAAAATATGCAAATTTGGACTCGAGAAAAAGTGAATTCTGATACCCGAGCGCAAAGTTATGCTAGTTCGAAGTTTTTGTAATATTTCTCGCGCTAATAGGTGCGGTGCACCGCAAAATCCTGCGATGTACCGCAAAAAAGTTCTGTCCAGCCATTTTTAACTCCAAAAAATTTCCGCTTTTTCACCCCAAACTCGAACCCTTGCATACCTACACACCAAAAACACTTATACCTTTCTTATTACTGAAATATGCTCTAAAAACACATAAACTCACTAAAACAAACAAAAACATAAATATATAAAAGCATAAAAGAATGTGGGATGTCTCCCAAGAGCACTTTTGTTTAACGTCGTTTAGTTCGACGTGTTACTTCGGTCATGTATGAACATCACCTCCCCAGCAACAAACAAGTTTATTAATATTTGGCATGCGAAATTTGAATCCCTTGCCTTTCACTCCCACAAACTTTTTAGATCTATTCTTTATAACCATGCATGGTTTCATCCAAAAGTTCTGGGTGTATGCGCATCTTGTGGTAAATTTATTTTGTTTGTAGCTTGGCACTCCTTTTGCAATACATTCATCTCTTCGGTTTCTAAGCTTCATTTGTTAGAAAGAATGTCCTTCATGAATTTAATATATTTTGGCATTCTTTTGAGAGCTTCTACAAACGGGATGTTGATATCTAACTTGTTTACCATGTCAAGGAACTTCTTGAATTCTTTTTCATTGTTCTGCTTTTTGACACGTGATGCGAATGGTGGAGGAGGACGTTTGTTGTTTACCACTGAGCTCTCTTTCTTTTCCAGTGTCTTCTCTGGGACACTCTTTTGTTCAATTACCTCTTCCACCTTGTCTTTAATTGTTTCTTCAACCAATTTTTCAGGAATAGAGGTTGGTTCTGGTTCTACTCTAGACGGAGGTAATTGTTTTCCACTTCTTAATTCAACTGCATGACATGCATAGTCTTTTGGAGCAATAGTATCACTTGGGAGTTACCCTTTTGGCCTGTTCTGAAGTGTACTCGCCATGTGTGATAGTGTATGCTCGAGATTCTTGATTACCTTGGACTGGGGTTGGAATCTTTGTTGGCTCATCTTCATATTTTCTTCAACTACTTTCATCATTGCAGCCATACTTGAATCCAAACTCGAAGGTTGCTTTTGTGTAGCTTGTTGCATTGCATATTGAGGTGGTTATTGATAACCTTATGTGTAAATTGGCGCTTCTTGGAAAATTTCTTTAAAGCTCGGTGCTTCTTGATAGATAGGTTGTGGTGGATAGTAAGATTGAGGTCGAGGTTGATAATAAGTCTCTTGATTTCCGACCCAATTTTGATTTTGTGGGGGCTGATAATTAGCGTAATTTCCCTGAGGATGATAATAACCATTAGAATAATGGCTTCTTTGATGAGGTACGAAGGAAATCGAAGCTATATTATTCATGCAATTCTCCCACGAATGGTTTCTTGCTCCACAACCTGGACATAAAGGTAAAGTATGTACTAGATTTACCTGAGCTACTGTTTGCGCTTGCTCTCGTAATTCCTCGAGTTGTTGGTTTAACTCATTAAGCCTTAGAGATTCTAAGGTCTCTCTTGTTTTTCTGATTCAATCGGCCAACTTCTCTCGGTCTTAAAAACTTTCTCCATAATAGTTTCAGCTTCTTCGGGATCTAATAATACGAAACCTTTATCTTCTAATAAATCTGCTCTTTTTCTGGACTCATTATTGAGTCCTCCATAGAACATGGTTAATGAATATTCTGGCGATGATACATGGAATGGACATCTCGCCTTCATGTCGTTAAAACGTAACCATGCTTCACCAACACTCTTTCCGTCTTCCTGCATAAATTGTTCAAGCTCCAACATATCTTTTAATCTTCTACTAACCGGATAGAATCGGTCTAGCAATTTGGATTGAAGCTTGTCCCAATCTGGAATAACATCGGGGGTGTTGGGTATCGTACCAATCGCTTGCACTTCCGCTCAAAAAGAACTGGAACATAATGTAATACATCTGCTCCTTTGTAACGCCTCTTGTTATATAGGTGTCACAGATTTGCATAAATTTCTGAACATACCGGACCGGATCTTGTTGTGCAGCACCGCTAAATTGTCCATGACTCGCAAATTGCACTATCATGCCTGGATCTGGTCTAAATTTAGCGGCTTGGTTTTCTGGAGTGCGGATTCCTCGTGGTTGCACTCTGAATATGATGGGAAGATCAAGTCTCCTAGGGCTTTCCATCTGAAAAATCTGTAAAACAAACTAAAAAAAAGCGTAAAATAGAACTATCTAAAATAAAAGCACTAAATAAATGCACAAGGAATAACGATGTAGTCCCCGGCAGCGGCGCCAAAAACTTGTTGTCGACTAGGGTGTGATAAAAATATGATATAAATAAGTGCAAAAGTAGACACCCTAGCCTAACACGGTTCTGCAAGTATACAGGACATATGCATGTTTTAAATGATAAGTAAGATTCGTTCCTCAGAGACTACGAAAGTTAGAGAGAACTTATGCAAATTATCAAGTGCAGATATGAAAGCTAGATCAGATTAATACGCAGGGAAATAAAAGAAAAGAGATTTTTGCTTGGTTTTAAGAGATAGATAATTAAACTACTAAATTAAAAGACATAAAAGTAAATAAAAGAAAAAAAAAATAGTATGATAGTTTAGCTCGAGATATTAGCAAGTAACCCGCACTAGTTTTATTTATTCTATCGTGTAAGGGTGAGTTATGTAATATGCATTAATCAGGACTCTAAATTCCCATACCTTAGACCTTGAGAGCGACTAAGGGGGCTACGACACAACCACGAGGCAGCCTAAACTTAGGGTTATCAAGCGCCACCAAGGCCCTAAGCAATTCAATTCCAAACATGGTGATAGTGGTGAAAACCTACCCTAATAATTATCTAGTTAGGCTGATTTGTCAGGTCTAAGCCTTGTTCTAGACGTTATGTGGTGTTTCATTAATTAGACATCCCCTCCGGGTGACCATTTAACTACTTTTAAGGTAAACATATATGTTGTACTCCGCCTTCTCTTTGCTCCACCTCACTTCCAGGTATGTATATACGTTCTTGCATTTTAATATGCAAAATCATTCGCTGAATTTAAAAATGGCTTCAATTTCACCAACTTGGTTATACCAAGGTCCACCCTCTTCCGCGTACTTTTTTTACTTTCACTTGAATTTCAGTTTTTAATCTATTTTTTTTTAATTTCGTGTTTCAGATAGAGGATTAAGATGTATGGCTTTTGCAGAAGGAGTCGCATCTAACAAATTCACTTCGCAAACCTCTAAGGTTTAGTTCAAATTTTTCTGTATCGCATTTTAATCAATTCATTTAGTTACTATAATCAACGACAAATTAGTTGAATTAATCTTTCATCCCTTTGTTTAAGAGTTTTGGAGAGAAAAATCAACATATCATTGTTAATTTTCACTTTTGATTAGATATCTTTTTCAGGTTTCAGAACTCCTCCTCAAAGATCTTGATTAGTACCGCGTATAATGTGTGAAAAGACGGATAAGGACAAGGCGAAAGGAAAAGAAAAGTCACCGGAGCATGTAATGGTTGAGCGGTACCCTTATCACAATTACATGGACTCTACTTCCGGTCAAATGGAGCCTGCTTCAGGAGCACGTGCAAGTATTCCAACTCCAGATTACTGGCCGGAAGGTACAACTAGTCAAGTCAGAGCTGCCAATGCCCGTCCACCTACAGGTGTTTCCACCGGAGTTCCATCTTAAGGCAAGGCTCCTGGAAGTAGGAGGAAATTTAAAGCGGCCAGCACCTCTGGTGGTGGTGCTGAATCTCAGGCGATAGTTGCACATGATCCAGTAGAAGATGATTTTTTAATAGAAGATTCAAAGGATTTTGAATCGGAGTATTTTATGTATGAAACAGAGCCTAAAGAAGAAGAGCTTGAAGGATATGCATTGGATAAGAAACTTGGGCTGCCCCACCCGTTTATTGATCTAGAAGTGAAAAAGCCCATTAAAGAGTCGTTAACTAGTGAAGAGCTTTGGTGGAATTGGAGAAACTGGCTAAGGAACAATGGTCTAAGAGGCAAAGGTGCCGTCTTGACGTTAAAACGGTTAGTAAAAAGACTAAAATACCCTTTGATATTAAAATGCAAAGATAAGTTAACACAATATTTGTATTTTAGGTGTTTTTAAAAGCCATGATCGAGACTAGGCAAGTGAAGCTTTACGGTGATGAACCAATATTAACAGAATGTGCACTTTATAGAGCAAGGCGACACTTATACAAAGAAGAAAGGTACGATTAGTTTAATTACTTATATACCCTTTTCTAAATAGCTTTTGTATATAGGTTAGAGATTGAACGTGAAAGATTAGAAAAAGATGGTCCAATAGCGTATTATTCCAAATGTATTGGATCATGGAAAAGAGACACTTCACGTGAAGCAATTCAAAAACATTATGAAGAAACTGGAGAAGATGAAAATAAACAATTAATTGAAATATTCTGTAATCAAACTGATCGTAAGTGTAGGATTATGATGGGTACATATGTTCGTATACCTCGGGACCCACTTGCTATGAGGATGCGTGAAGATCAAATAAAACAGAGTATGTAGTAGTTATGTAGTAATAAAATAAAGTTTGTTAATTAATAAATGACCGTTTTACCCTTTGTTTTTATCACAGTATGGGGTAAAGATCTAGTTTATCCAACGATTAATTATGTTCCAGTCTATTAATTGCATCACCGCCGCTATTTGGACCGCTATGGTTTCAGGCTATTCAAAGACGAAGGATATGAAGCACACATCACATGGTACTTTTTCACTTTCTCTTTCATTTTTGTCCTTGTTTTGTTAACATAAAGAAGGTTATTTTGTAGAATTTGGTGGGATTTTTCCCACCAAATAATAACTTACTTTGGTGGGAGTTTTCCCACTAAATAATCACTTTTATTCCAAATGCATTTGATGTAAGTAGCGTTCTGTTAAACTTTTGTTTTAGGTGAAGATGGTATAAAGAAACTGATATATCACACTCTTTTACAAATGCTTAGAAATCATCATATTCATACGTTGATGCTTTGGGTACTTCCCTGTCAAGAAGCACTACTCCTGATCCACAAAGTTGTGAAAATATTCAGGTGAAGAATGTTATAGAGAAGCCTGATAAAGATCATCTCCCTCTATTGGAAGCTAGCAGGTCTGATTTTAACATATTGAAAAGGTCTTTTTTTAGATTTTTAAAGTAAGTTTAATTAGTATGAAGTTAAGTTGTGATGGTGTATGTATTGCAGGTTATTTAACAGGGACATTATATCAAAAGTACAACAAGTTATTTGCTTTGCGTTTCATGATAGTAGATTGATAATGGAAACGTGTGAAGAAGCAAAGAATCTTCGAAAGATTGTTACCCTTTTCTACTTGGACTAATTGAGATTCATTTCTTTTGCGTCTGTAAATTACATGCTCTACCAAAATTGATCTATTTTGTAATGTTCGTTTTGAAAGATATTTTTCGTAGATGTTTGTTTTTAGCTATAAGGGCGCATTCTTGAATTCTTGAATGCATGAAGGATTAATGCAAAAACACTTGCAATGCTTATTTTGATACTTTAACACGCATTAGGCAATACGTACTTTTTTTTTGTTTTGAAATTATGCAATATAACCAATATAGCCTTTTGCTGCATATTTGGATTTGCCTTTTGTTTTGGGACTCGAGCTAAAATCTTATTTTATGCAAAATCCTTTTATGAGTTTATTTGAAACAAAATTTGGTGGGATTTTTCCCACCAAACAACATAAAACCCCATATAAAATTGGCCGGAAAATTTTGGTGGGTAAAAAAATTGGCCGGAAAATTTTGGCCCGAAAAGTTGGCTAGAATTTTTTGGTGGGAAAATTTAGTTTGGTGAGAATATTTAGTCAAGGGTATTATTGTCTAATTATATTTTTTATATTAGACATGACTTTTAAGGTCAATATCAACACCTCTTAGGATGCTATTGGTAATTGGCTCTTCTTAAAAATCCAGGTGCTTTCTTCTTTTTTTTTTTTTTAATTTTTTTTTTCGAAAAAAAAACATCATTTTTGGCACTTTTTTAAAAAATCACTTAAAATGCTTAGACCTAATAAAAGTATTTTTAATATTTTTTTCAAAGTATTCTATATATTATAGAAAAATGCTTTTATTTTTATTATTTTAGAATAAAATATTTTTTTAAAATAAAATATAATATTTAAAAAAGTTATTAAAAATAATTTTTAAACTTGGATTTTATTTTTAAGAAGTATATATTTTTAAGTATTTTTTAGAATCTAAAAACACTTCTGATTCTTGTAAGTGTTTTTTTAAAAACAGACACCTAATTTCTTATGTTCTGTGAACATAATTCAATTTTTAGTTTTTTTTAATATATTGGTATTCGAGCCACTTTTTGCGTACCATAACTAATCTTATAAGAAATATACACGTTTCTTTATGTATATTTCTATTTAATTAGAACTAGGTTATCATGTTCTTCGAACCATGTATCTCTTGCTTTCCTTTTTAAAGGCTGAAAAAATATCAAGACGCTTGTCAGTTGAGCTAACACATCCGATTATTATTTAGCTTCATGTTATTAGATAAAAGTTGGGTATTTTCCTTTTCTATTATTTTCATTTTTGATAATTAACCTAAGAGTTGTGTCTTTTCATAATCTTTTAGAAGAATATTGATAAACTTTTCTGGATACCAAAAATCAAGGGGTCATGGACCGCCTTGGAGTACCTTTGGTCCTTCCTCGCCCGCGTACAAGACATACATTTATTATAATTCTTATTTTTTGATTTTGAATCCCAATCAGATAATCTTATATAATAATGTATATATAGATATTAACTTATATCATGAATCTCCTCGCTGAGTGTCGTAATTTTTAGTCCACAGAGACAAAATTCCTAGGTTCCTCTCCATAACATATTTCAACAATGTTTATTCATAAAGCACATGTCACACATAAACGAAAATATCAAATTTAAGGCTGAAAAGAAAACAACTAAATGTAACACGTTGGATATTTCATTTACTGGTAAAGATTGCTTGAAAGTCGAGGCTCTGGGATAACAGTGACCGGAACTTCAGGGCAAGTAGTTAGACCAAATCGCTCAACTATACATGTATCTTCATGTGTGAAACCCTCAGGAAAATTCCAGTTGAAACCATGCAACAAATTCGAAATTAACATTTGAACCATTTTAAGCCCAAGCGTATAGGCAGGGCACCTTCTTCGTCCAGAACCAAATGGCAAAAGTGAGAAATCCTTTCCTGTTATATCAATTTCCCTACCTTGCATAAATCTTTCTGGCTTGAATTTTAAAGGCTCATCCCAGTAATCAGGGTTCCTACCAATGCTCCACGTATTTACCAGAACCATCGTGCCTTTAGCTATGTCGTATCCTGCTACATTGCAATCCTCGAGAGCATAGTGTGGTGCTAGAAATGGTGCCATCGGATGTAACCTCATTGTCTCCTTAATAATGGCATCTATGTAAGGTAATCTAGGAGAATCTTCCTCTTCTACCCATCTTTCTTGCCCAATGACTCTATTGATCTCTTCTCTTGCCTTTTCCACTACATCTGGGTGGAGAAAAAGTTCATGCATTATCCATTCGACTGTGACAGCGGATGTGTCTGTGCCACCAGTCAATAGGTCCTGATACAGGTCAATAAATCAAGAAATTATTTTGATGACATTTACCATTATTAGCCTAAATAATACTCCCTCCATTCCTAAAAGTTGTCACATATACTAAAAATAGTTATTCAAAAAAGGTTGTCACTTTAAAAAATCAATACATTTTTTTTATTTTTTATACCACTTTTATCCCTAATTAAATATTATTATTTAAGTTCTCAAATTATCAACACTTTATGAAAGGTATTTAGTAATCAAATAGATAATAAAGGACATTTTTTAATTTATGTGCAAAAGCAATTGTGACAATATTTTAGGAACGGGGAGGGAGTAATATGGCTGATATAGTTTAGGGAATTAATAAAATATCTCACAGTCATTTATTCCTACAAGCATAAGTCTAAGTTAGCTGGTTAATTAAGAAAAACTAATCAATGAGAAGGGGCACAACCATGAACCCCCAGATTTTATTTTTTCAGTTAATTGCGACAAGTAGCACTGCCTTTCCACCTACTTGATTGTAAGGATAAATTGAAGACTATAGCTATGCTGTTATAAAGATATTCTTAATATGGAAAATAAAAAATATATAAATTCTTACATGAATTAATCCCTTGACAGCATCTGGAGTGAGCGTAATCTCCCCTGTCAATGATAACAACACATCAGCCATGTCTTTCGAAACAAAATTTGCGCCTTCTGCTTCCATACTGGATTTGTGATCAGCAACCACAAATTCGTAAAATCTGTCAAACTTGACGCTCAAAATCTTCATTCTCTTTACGTACCCCTGAAAATCAAAAACACTCAAAAATGGTATCCAATCACCAATATTGAGTACGCCATTAAGAACCATCCACTCATCTATCATCTCTGTAAATTCTGTAGATGTCACAACTCCGGTGTCAAGAAGATCGTTGAAATATGTGTTGTTTAACGAAACATTGGTTATGCTGGAGAGAGCAAACTGCCTTATATAGTTTCTGAGCACCAATGGATTTCCTTTCTGAGCGTAAATCCTCAAAAGGAATTTTCGCCTTTCGTCAACACGAATATGCTCAAAAGAATCGAGCCTCTTTGGAGTAAATAATTCATTTGAGAAAATTTTGCGTGCCATTCGCCAGTGTGGTCCGTAAGGTGCCCAAGTCATATTTTGGTAATTATAAGCAGTCCATTTCCCTGAAGCGAGTGGAGGCCTAGAGGCAAATACACTATCATGTGTTTTCAAGAATTCTTCGGCCATTTTCGCTGATGAAGCAACAACCACTGTTTTGAGACCGTATTTCAGCTGCATAATTTCACCATATTTTTGGGCGAGTTTGTGAAGAGATTGATGTGGGAGGGTACCTAGTTGGTGTAAATTGCCAATAATAGGCCATGGTTTTGGACCTGGTGGGAGTTTCTTTTTATGGGTTTGATTAAGAATAGTCTTTGAGATGAAGACTAAAGCTGCTAGCAATGCTAATGACAAAAAAACTAAATTAGAACTCTGCATTGTATTTGGTCTGATGAGAAAACAAAGAGAAACTCTCAAATATATAGGGGCATTGATGAGTTGAGTGTACCGAGTAAAAGCTTATTTTAATTAGAATATATAATAGTACCCTCCGTCTCAAAAATAATTTCTACCTTATTTAAAATAGTATTTTAAATAATGTTCATTAAATATTTCAACATATTTTAATCCATCTTTTTTTATTATTATCTTTATTAAAACATTTAAATTTATATTTATAATAAATATTTATAATATCAAGACACTTTATTTATTTATTAAAGGTATATTCAGGAGGAACGTATGTGGGGGTGCACTGAGGTGGGCTGCAGCCTACCCCAGTCTATCCATCCCACTTTAATTTAACATGTTTTTTTTTTAAAATAAATAAAAGTATAACTAAAAAAATTATAGCATAAAATTAGTCCTCCCTAACTTAAAGTTTAGAGATTAATTCTATCAAATAATAAAATTTATTAACAAAATTAGAACGTAAATACCATTAAATATTCAATTTATTGGTTCGTTTTAATTTTTTTCATAGATTTTTTTATAATTAACTCCTACATGTTTTAAAATTTTTAATTTGGCCCCCTAAATTTTAAAATTTATTTTATTAGACTTAAATTATTTTATTTATAGGATTTTTTGTTTTTTTACAACAAAATGTATATTATATTGTATAAAAAAAGAAATTTATCAGATGATTAATTTGAAAAAATAATATCCTGACTTATATTGCAATCTTTACACAATACAGGGATTTATAGTGCATATTAGCATTATATAAGGATCTATCTAGCAATTTTTGCATGATATGTAGACTTATCGTGTAAATACGGCAAAATAATTTTTTTCGTGGCGTTGCTCTCGAACCCCCTTAGCCCCCCTAACAAAAAATCCTGGCTCCGCCTCTGGGTATATTAGTAATAAAGAAGATAATAATTGTGTTTTTTAATTTGTGTGAAAAAAAGTAAATATTATTTTTAGAATGGAGAAAGTAATATTAAAACAACACACGAGTTGGAAGAGTTTTGAAATTAATACTGGGTTTTTTTTCGTTTAGCAAGGTTTTTTTTTTTTGAATTAAGGTGTATATGGTCATGGTTCTTGTCTGTGGTATAGTACTATTTAATCAATAATTGAGAAGTAGATAACCAGTTGGGATTAGCTCACTGGCCAGGGCCTTTGTCATCCAATCTAGTGATGCAGGTTCGAACCGTGTCAACGACACCGAGTCTTAAGTGGCTCTCCCATGTAACAAAAAAAAAATTGAGAAGTAGATTTCTTTTTATTTTGCAAGATACCGAGTTTTTAACCTCCGTTTTAAGGAAAAATTGGAAAATGTCAAATATAGTTCACCGATCAAGAATTCAAAAAATTCCGAAACCTTGGCATTTTTTTTTCCAATCGCTTCCATTAATAAATAAAAAGTTTAGCCAATTCTAATTTATTTTTACAAGTTCTGCTAATTTAGTAGAGATAGAAAATTTATATATGCTTAAACTATTGTCATACGATAAGTTTTTGCCTAACCAATCAACAACTATCTTGTTTTGTCTCGAAGTGAAACAAAACATAAGGTTACACAACTTAGAAATAAAATATATATTACGAATTATATTAAAATACTAGGATTATTTAATAAAAGTTTAGCAGCTACAGATTTTATTATGTAGCTAAGAGTAACCAAAATTGTTTTTCTCTCTAGTTTTTTCTCTAAACTTTCTCCATAAAAACTTTTCCTAAAATTTTTTCATCTCCGGCAATCACCTACTCTGAACATCCTGCAATCTTCATCTCCTTTAGGTGATCTTGCATCTTTACCAAAAACCAGCTCTTTTCTTGTTTTCAAAACTTCCTTCCAAGCCTTTCAAAATATCCTTTCAAAACTTTCCTGTAGCATCTTTAAAAGCCTTCCTTGAGCATTTATTGCTTTTCTTACCTTCAAAATCTTAAATTCTAATCATTGCATTTATCGCAGTACCTGCAAGATGAATATTTATGCCATTAGTCACCCTAATGCAAAGGAAGTGGTCTCACTTTCAAAAGAAAGCGCTTTATACTATCAAGAAGCAGAAGATCCAAAAAATTTAGCTAAACTACTCAACAAAGAAGGTGTCAATTTTGGATATATGAGAAATCATATCCAAAAATTCTGGGGTGTTAAAGGTAAAATCTCTACAGAAAAACTTTCTCATAATGAATATATTCTCGAGTTTGATAGTAAGCAAGATAAGCAACATGTTTGGAATATGAGGCCTTGGACTCTCATGGGAAAACATTTAGCTTTAAATGAATATAACTCAAATGTAAGGAGAGTTACTCACACTACCTTGTGGATAAGAATGTTTGGGCTACCTACTTCTATGCTTAACCCTAAGAGCATCTCAGAAATTCTCATACAAGTTGGAAAAATTCATGAAATTCAACTTCATGTGGAAAAAAGAATTACAGAACACTCATTCACTAGAGCCAAGATTGATTGGGATATAGAGAAGCCTATTTTTTCAGGCTTCAACTTTTGGGAAACAATCCAATCTTTTAAATGGATCAAAATACGATACGAGAATCTAGGTCAAGTGTGTTATGGTTGCGAGAATTTTGATCATGAAGAAAAAGATTGTGATGTACCTTTGAAAGTCTCTCCAAGACTTGGAGGTTCGGTACAAATTTCAACAAGACCACCTTCATCCGCCATGGATGGTCTGCAAAACAGGAATCCTGAAAGAAAAAGGGCGGGCCCCTATGCTAGGAATGTGAAATCTGAGGTTAAGAGGGGGTCAAACCTGTCAAATCTGCAGCAACAAACAACTGAAAAGGTGAAAGGAAAAGAGATTTTACCTAACAATGGTATCTTCCAATTTAATGTTGTTAAGGATAGTAATTACCCACTGGATGATAGCCTAAAACTCAAGGAAAAAGTGGGTAATAAGAGTGTACCTGATGGTCAAACATCTATGGCCCACACCTCTGCTGATTTGGACCAAGCTATGGGTGAGTCAGCTTCATTATATCTGCTCCTGAAGTTGCTCCAGCTAGTCCATCCATATCCTCCTCTACTAATCCAACAGGTAACCCAACTGTAACCCTTACTTATTTTGAAATTCTTTAATCACCAGCTCCCCTAAAAATCAATACTACCTCCTCAACCAAACTTCTTAAACTCCCCACCACCATCACATCACCTAACTCTTATTTGTCTCCATCTTCTATCTCTGTAACACCTTTTAACCCAAAAATCTTCCTTAAGACCAAAACTATTCCACCACCTAACACTAATACTGTCACTAATAACAACTATACTCCCAACCAAACCCATACTACTTCACTAAGTTTAAAAAACACCTTCACCTCTCCCTCTAACACCATACCAAACATGAACACCGGTGATACACTCCCTTCAACTCCTTTTACTCCCACTCCAACAAAAAACCTATTCCAAACTACACCTCCTAACTTAACTGATCCAACACATAACAAACTCTCCTTCTCTGAACCTACTGTACCCAATCCACAAACCATAGCTTTCTCAAACCTGCAAGAGCAAAATTCTAATCAAAACCACAAAATTCCAATTGAAATTACGAAATACCCAATTAGTAATTGTGAAAACTCCAAACAACACAATAGAATTTTTCAATTTACTAATGTTGCGAGTGTTACTATGAGTTATTATGCAAGAATTAGAACTGAAATTCGCATTAGAGAAAGAATAGGACAAGATAGATGGAAATTCCAAAAATCTAACATAAAAAGATTTTAAATTGAGGATCAGATGGAATTTTCTGACAAAATGAGACTCAAATCTATCTGGGAGAAACGTAGAAACTCGAGAAGTAAGAAGAAGAAATCGAAAGAGAGGATTTCAAATAAAAAGGAAAAACAAAGAATTGACGAAATAACCGATTGGGGGAAAAATTGTTTGAACAATTCCAAAAGAAAAAAGAGGATTTACCGTTAATCGAAGACGTATTTGTGGTTAATGGAATTGATTATGAACAACAGCAGAAATCCATTTTGGGGGAGAATGAAGATATTTCGATTGATGATTATGAAAGTGCTGATGAAGGGCCTTCTGGGGTTGAGCCGGATCAACTCCATCGCAATCGATGATACATATCGCCTGGAACTGCCAGGGAATTGGCTATCCCCTGACAGTCCAGGCCGCTCGTGACCTCTGCGCTAAACACCGCCCGGAGGTACTATTTCTATCTGAGACTAAAAATGATTTCAATAAACTTGATAATATAGCTAATATTTTAGACATGAACTTGATTAATACGGTGGAGCCGATCGGAGCGAGAGGCGGCCTCGCTCTGATGGTGAAGAAAGAATAAAAAATAGAAGTTATAAAATCGACTCCTAACTTTATACATACTAAAATTGTGGGTGACAATTTAAACCCCTCTTTTTTATACTTACGTATATTTGAACCCTTATGATATTGATGTCTCCCTATTTGTTCTAAATATTAGCCATCTGGAGACATCATTTTAGGTGAATTATTGACTTATTAGATATATTTTTACGCTTATTTTGTCATATTGCACTTTCTCCCCTTGGAAATTGACTATTTGCATTTATAGAGCTTTTGTGCACTAATTTGGTTATTTTTAGTGCAAAGTTAGTAGGTTCTTGAATTTCATGAAAGACCAATACAAGGAGGAGAAGTGAAAATTAAAGTCTTAGCTTATTTTTAGTGTGTTAGGAAGTATTTCATTTGAGTTTCTAATTTTAGAGTGAACTTTCCTATTTCTAGTCTTGAATTATTGATTTATAATTTTTAAAGCATATGCGGTTTAATTATTTATTTATTGTGAAGCTTTAAAAGATATATGGTAATTAATTAGAGACCAAGTCAAGTCAAATAAGTAAAAGAAAGATATTTACATGGAAATAAGAAGATTAAGGAAGGATATATGCAAAGAAGGAAAAGATAAAGCTGCCAAATAAATTTTAAATTCCAGTCACGTTTCAAAGACGAGTCCATAATTTAAGATTGGGTAGGAATTTGGGCGAGTGGTCTGTACCAATGGAAAGATATTTCCGAGACAAGAGGTTTCGAATATTGGAACGCGTCAAACGGATAAGTATTGAGAGAGATATGACCAAAACAAATCAGCAGCAGAATCTTACCTTTCCTGGATTTTAGGGTTACGAATTAAAGAGTTCTTGACTTGTCTTCAACTCCAAGTAAATTCTAATTAGGGCTTCCTAGCACCTATAAATACACCTCTTAGACCTTATTATTCAGTACCTCTCAATTATTCTTCAATTTATATCATCCTTAGAGAGAGCGTCAAGAGGCGGAAGCAAGAGCAGAAGCTGGAGAATCCTTTTCTTCCAACAACAGTTCAAGCCAATTCCTCTATCTAGGTTCTTATTTTATTTCTGTTATTAGGACATGTATATTATTAATTTCTTTTCTATTTTTACTTTCAATATGAGCCAAACCTTAATTACTTGAGAATCGTAATGGGATGAACCCTAATTTATTTAATTCATGTATTTCAGTTTGGGATTAGTTTCTAGTTTAATTTGAATTGGGTATTTCATATTGCTTATTATTTTATATTAATTTCACTAATTTTAAAGTCATGAATCAAACTTAGGTCATAGTAATTAAGCTATTCACTTTGGTGGGGAAGTGATCGCCTTGCCGGGGGTTTAATTACTGAACTAGATAATAAACGTAAGGTAGAAATTATTGATCCTGACGGACTTAGTTAACCTTATAGGCAATTGGGTAGAATACTTGACCATTCGAAGGTTGATTATAATTGCCTTGACGGGGTTTGTAACACCTAAGAATAGCTCATAGGTCCACCCTGACGGCGGCAAGGAGAATCTAGAATCCCGACTAATATAGAAATATCAGTTCTTCCCTTAACGAAAGCATTAATTACATAAGTTTCGGTGATTCCATAGCGAGGCTCAAGTATAGCTCATATCCGCGTCTAGTTCTTTAGTATTTATTTTCAGTAACTTGTTTATTTGCGTCCAGTAGTTTAATAACTCGAAACCAAATAAATATATTTTATCTTTTATTTTATGTATTTGCAATTATTACTATTTATCTGTTGAACACTTGGGTTATACCAGTCCAATCCCTGAGAACGAATCCGACTTGTCGAAGTATTACTTGGACAACCGTACACTTGCAGTATTGTGGTTCCTTTTATTTCAGTACTTGATTTTATAACACACCAGGACCCACCAAGTTTTTGGCGCCGCTGCCGGGGATCGCAGCGTGTGACCCCGGTGTTTAATCTTTAAGTAGTTCTAATTGTTTTTTTAGTTTTACGCTTGGTTTTCATTTTGTCTTGTTTTTACAGGTTCTTTATTTATGTAATGATCAAGAGATTTTATTGAAAGATGTATAGAGGACATTACCCAGATCCCGATCCATATGACTATTGGGAAAACTCTTCGGGACAACAACAATGGGGTAGTAACTTTTACCAACCACCTTATCAACACCTGCAAGAGCAAGGTTGGAACAACCAATGGATCAGGAATAATCAACAACAATTTCCGTATCACTATCATCGAGAACAACCATCTTATCACTATCAACAAGATCAAAGATGGAACATTCAACAACCTCCACAAATAACTCTTGCCTATTTGAATGAAACAATTGCTAAATACAGACGCGGGAGCGAGGAACGTAGCGCAAAAATAGACCGGATGCTAGACAAAAGGGGTTCCAGATATAATTATCATGACTTTTCCGAGAGTAATAACAAGTCATATGAAGACCCCAAATTCGAATTCCGTTACGAAGAAAAAATCATGGGAAGATTTCAAGAGCAAAAGGCAAGAGATGAGGAAAGCAATGCCAGAATGAAAAAAATAAAATAGATGCTAGATGAACTGGCTTCCCAGTACGATTCTCCTAAAGAAGTAGTTGAGGAGAAAATGTTGAAAGACAATATTAGTGATAGTTATACGACCACTGTGCCGATTATAAATGAAGACCACCATGTGGTTGAGAATCTTGTTAGAATGGTAGAAGAAGGAGTAGCAACACAATTCCTAGAAGTTAATACAGAATTTGATATTCCTATGGTGTATGCACATGATCAAGATACATAACGCAACCAAGAAGAGGTGGTGATCGAGGTTATAGAGATTCCACAACAAAAATATGATGAGGTAATAGTGGAAGATTGGGTTGACAGCGAAGACGAATCTGAAGTGGTTGGAGAATCAAGTGAAGAATTCAAGGTTCACGCTAAGACAGAAGTTGAATCTCCACCACAAAAAGTTCACCAATTACCATCTCTACCCCGAATCATGAATGAGATTAGAGCTAAGAAATTCAAATCACCTCCACCACCACAAAGTTCAGACATGTGCTATACAAGCAAGGTGCCACACCGCGAGAGTAAAGCAGCAAGAAGGAGCACCTACCCACCACATTTTAAAGAGGAATGCGAGATTGAAACGAGGAATAAAAGTGAGCTTATACCGCGGAGAACGGTCATCTACTATCATGTGGTGGAAAATGAGTTTCGTCATGAGAACAAGGAGGCGAGACGGAGATACTACCCACCCCCTTTCAAAGATCGATTAAATACAATTCGAGGTGGGAAAGTTCTTAAGCTTACATGTCAAGAAAGAGGCGGATTTAAGCGGAGGAGAACCGCTAGGGCCTCAATACCATCTTCATGGAAGGTAATGCGTCGAACTTAAAGACTTAATAAACAAAAGTGCTTATTGGGAGACAACCCAAGCTTTAATTGCTTTCTTAGTTTAGTTTTTTTAGTGTATATTATTTAGTTACGCAATTTTTTAGTTGATAGTGCATTATTGAGGAAGGTATTAGTGTTTTTGATGAACAGGTAGCAAAAAAATCGAGTTTGGGAAGCAAAAAAAAAAAAAAAATTTGGGCAGTATTCTGATCTGCCACCGGTATACCGGGCCTACCGGCGGTATAACGCAGGTCAGAAAACCCGAGGCCACGGGTACTAGCCACGTGTTCAAGGAAGAATGTTAATTTTCGAAAGCAAGCAGCCCCGGTATACCAGACAGAACAAAAACCCGAGCCCACGGGTTCGCAACACGGGTTTTTTGACGAAGCATGGACCTGGAAGAGCAGTAGCTCCGGTATACCGCCCAACCCCGTTGGAGAAAAAAATTATTGCGTTTTTAAGGTTATAAAGAGGTAGAGGTGAGTTCTAATCCGAATTTCTCAATCCTTAAGCCTCACTTTCTTCCCTAAACCTCTCCCAACTCCATTAAAGCTTCAACAAACCTTCACCTCCATGAATTCAAATCTAAATCCTTCCCTACATCATTACAAAGAGGATTCAACCACCCAAATCATATCAAAACACCTAGAATCCATGAATCAAGAGCCTAAATTTTCAAAAATTCATCTAAAATTCCTTAAACCCATATCATCAAAGCTTGATTACATCATACCCACATAGAGAATTGTCATCCTAAGATCTTTCCTAATCCAAATAAAGCTTGTTCCACCTATGATCAAGAGTTACAAATTTCAAGAGTGTTCAAAGCTTTGAGTTGGGGGTCAAAAGAGATGATAAAGAGGTGATAGAGCTATTATAAAGTGTTAAGGGAGATGAAGTATCAATGCAAGGTATTGGGTAAGTTCTAGAATAAATCAGTTGAGATGGTGATGTCTCCCTAATTGTTCTTATTTTCGACCCTTGGGAGACATCATTTTTGGTGTTTATTTAATTAATTTGATAGACTTTTGGACTAAATATGCAATAATCCGGAATTTCCTTTTTATTTCTAGCATTTTTAATTTATTAAGCTTTTGCACGTAATATTAGTATTTTTTGTGAAAATTTTACAGGTTTTAGATGTTAGCTAGGAGAGGAATCCGAGGAGAAAGTCAAAGATCGTGAATTAGAGTCAAGACTGGAAGATAAATCCCGAAGATATCATTTTTTTTAGAGCTGAAAATCCATTTTCCAGGCAATAGATTGCTGATTTCGAGGTGCTTAAGCGATGATTTAGCTGTTGACCTTTGAAGAGAAAACATTCCTTATCGAGTTACGGAACTTTAGCAACTGGAATGAGGTCAATCGGAGTCATAACGCATCGGAAAAAGCCGTTTTAGTGAAGGTGTATCAGCAGTTACGGGATTCTGGGCTTAAAATTTGGGCTTGGACATTTAATTAGTATTTTATTTTCTGGTCCAAGCCCTAATCCGTTTTTATGCTTATAAAAGGAGGTCTGGACTTCTATTTTTCATACAATTCACATTCCACAAGATTAAACACCAGAGAGAAGCAACAGAAGGAAGAAAGAAGAAGCTACAAGAACTGGAGAGGGTCTATATCTCCGTTCGTAGTCATTCCAATTCCGGAAATTAGGTTCTTTTTATCTTTAATTTTGTAATCAAATATGAATCCATTTCTTTTAATTTAGTTTTTCTTTTTGATATGAGCTAAGCTTTTCATAGTGCTTGAGAACAAACAATGGGTGAATCCCAATTTTATTGAATAACGAATGTTAAATTTGGGTTTATGTTAAATTAAATTAGATTGGGTCTTTTACTCTTTTCGATAATTTGTGATTGTTTAATGTTTTTAGAGTCGCGAACTAAGAACAGGTATTAGTATCTAGGCTATTCCACATATGTGGCGTGTGGATCATCCTGACGGAGGGTTTAGGTATAGAATTAATTATTCAATCTAGGATAAAAGCTATTGATTCTGACGAACTTAGCTAATTCTAGGGCCAATGAGGTAATAAAACTTAAACATCCAACGGTGGATCATATTTACCCTGACGGGACTAGTGACACTTTAGGATCGCCTTGTAGTTCACCCTGACGGGGGTATAAGGAATTTAGAATCCCGACCATTGTAATTGACCAATTTAGCCCTTAAACAACATAAGTTAGGAAATAAGATTGGGAGGATCCTTGCGTTCTCAAGTACTACTTCTCATACTGCGTTTTCACTCATTTTACTTGCATCTTAGCTTTTACTTGCATTTATAATTTGTTTTTCATTTAGTAGTTTTAATCAACAAAATCAAACAAACATATTTTATTTACTTGCTTTCATAAGTGCAACCAATCATTATTTGCTAAACATTGTAGTCAACCATCCCGTCCTTGGAACGAATCTGTTTTATCATACATACTACTTGGGACAACCGTGCACTTGCGGTTGTGGTTCAATTATTATTTGCATTTATTTAGAACACACAAAGGACCACCAAGTTTTTGGCGCCGCTGCCGGGGACGGTAGCGTGTGACCACGGTGTTTACCTTTAGTGATAGTTGCATTTATTTTATTTTATCAGTTTTACGCTTTTTGTTTGTTTATCTTTCTCAGGTTTTTAGGTTTGGTGTATGCGAAGAAGGCTATTCAAAGATCTAGAGCCAACACCTCCGATCCTTAGTAATCCAGAATCGTTGATCAGACTTGCTAACAAGAGAAGAAGAGAACGAGAAGCTTTAGAAGTAGAAGAGTTAGTTAACAGAATGGAGAATATCAATCTTCACAATCAACAAAATAATGAACAAGTCCAGTTAGGTGCGAATGGCCAACCTTTAGCGCCTGGCCTAATTCCTCCGAATCCACCACTAAATCCTAATCCTCAAGTTCAGATAGTGATGAATCAAGATCCGTAGTTTACTAATGGTCCACCAGAACTTCCATTCCGTGCTCCTGCTATAGGAGTAGGTGCTCCAGATATTGATGTTCCACGATTCCGTCCTGATTCGGGTATGTTAGCTCAATTCCAAAATTTTGGGAATTTTCGTGGTAGACCATCAGAAGATCCTCTTAGAGCAGTACAGAAGTTTAAGCAGATATGTGATTCTTATATCACACAAGGAGTTTCAAGAGAACAGATGTATTTTGCTGCGTTTAAATTTTTTGTTATTGATGGAGCGAGTGAATGGCACGATACACAAGATCCTACGAAGATAACCAACTGGGACCAATTAGAGAATGCTTTCTTTGACAGGTACTACCCAAGTAACATGAGATTAGATGCTGAATTAGAATTGACACATTTCCGTCAAGAATATGATGAAACTGTGGGTAAGAGTTAGACAAGATTTCAGATGTGTTTACGTAGAGTTCCCACTCATGGCTTCTCAGAACAACAACAGCTTAAGATCTTTTACAGAGGCCTTGATGGGACTTCAAGAGAGAAATTGGATACGTTATGTGGTGCAGGTTTTCTTCAAGTTCAACCCGCTCATGCTAAAATTATTTTAGAGAGAACAGTCAAAAAATGAAGTGGGATGGAATTCAGTAAGAACACCGGTTAAGGGAGTGAATAATGTTGATATGGAAGAAAAATTTGCTACGCTTGAGAATAAGATTCAGAATACTATAGAACAACAATTAGAGCAGCTTACTTTAGCTGTAAAAGAAGGATTTTCGGGTAAGAAGGTAGATGTGCATGCTGCAAAAGAGGTTTATATGTGTTCAATTTGCAGAGTAGATGATCATGATGAGGAAAATTGTCCGAATAACCAAGAGTCCGTGATGTTTATGTCCAATAGAGGTAATTTCAATTCAAGTGGTAATGGATATCAGCCTAACAGAAACCATCCTGGGTTTCAATACTCAAATCCTAATGGGGCAGCCAATCCTACCTATGCGTATCAACCGCGTCCCCAAGGTAACAACTATAATCCAAGACCACACAACAATTTTCAAGGAGGACAGAATCAAGGCAATTATGTACAAAGACAAGCTCCTCAGAATACTTATGATGAAAATTTGAACTAGAAAGCTTTACCTGCCCATCCACAAGAAGGAGTAGTTACCCTTCAGAAGACGGTTGAAAGTTTAATTGCTCTTCAGACACAAGCTATGGAACGTCAAAATGCAGCCGAAGCAAATATGAAGTTGTTTCAGAATCAACTAAGTCAAATTAATAAACAACTGAATCAACGTCCACAAGGGCAACTTCCTAGCGATACTGAGAATCCAATACAACGTGAAGATTGCAAAGCCGTTACATTACGAAGTGGTAAGAACCTCCCTCCACCTCCTTTTCCTGTTATGAAAGAGTAAGAAGTTCCAAGAAAAGAAAAGGAAGTGGGTGAGAAAGAAAAAGAGAATGAAAAAGATAGTGAGATTGAAGAAATAGTGAGGCCAAGAGAAGTTCCGAAAAAGAAAGATGATATTGTGATCAATCGCCCTCCACCACCGTTTCCATCTCGAGTTCAGAAAAAGGGTGATTTGGGTGATTTCTAGAAATTCTTCAATAGAGTGAAGGGTCTAAGTATTAATATTCCGTTACTAGAGGCTATTAGAGATATTCCTAAGTATACGAAGTTTTTGAAGAGGGCCCTCACTAACAAAAGGCCTTATTGTGATAATGAGATGATCGGTCTTCCTGAAGAGTGTAGTGCGATTTGCCAGAGTAAATTACCTCCGAAGTTAGTTGATCCAGGGAGTTTCACAATTCCGATATCGATTGGAGAAGAATGGAAAGGAAAAGCGCTGTGTGATTTGGGGGCAAGCATCAATTTGATGCCCAATTCAATCTTTGATAAGCTTAAAATTGGAGACGCAAGACCCACTTCTATGGTCTTGCAAATGGCGGACAGGTCTCTTGCACATCCTGAAGGCCGCATTGAAGATGTCCTTGTTAAGGCAGGTACACTTATATTTCCAGTTGATTTCGTAATACTTGAGTACGATGCAGATAGAAATGTCCCCATTATTTTGGGTAGACCATTCCTAGCTACAGGGCGTACATTAATCGATGTAGAAAATGGCGAATTAACGATGCGTGTACAAGACGAGGAAGTCAAATTCAATGTATTTCGAGCTATGAAATTCCCAGATTCTCAGGAAGACTGCTTCAGAATGGATGTAGTAGAGCAAGCATCGCAAGAGGTATTTGATTGTTTAAATTTTGATGATATCTTGCAGGCTGCTTTGACATTAGATTCACCTGAGATGATGGAAGAGCTTACCGAAACAGTGGCGGCTCTCAATTCTGAAAATCCGAAGTATAGGCGTCTTGCCTATGAACCTGTGAAAGAACCGGGGGAGATTATTCCTAAAAAGAAGCCTTCAATTGAATCTCCTCCGGAATTGGAAGAAAAACCATTGCCAGCACACTTGAGGTATGCGTATTTAGGTACTAATGAAACTCTACCTGTTATTGTTTCAGCTAATTTAACAGGTCCTCAAGAAGATAAACTGTTGCGTGTGTTGAGAGCCAACAAAGAGGCAATAGGTTGGCCAATTGCTGACATCAAAGGCATTAGTCCATCCTATTGTCAACACAAAATTATACTTGAAGATAACAACGCACGCTCAGTTGAAGGTCAAAGGAGATTGATGCCCGTGATGAAGGATGTGGTAAAGAAAGAGGTGATCAAGCTTTTAGATGCGGGGATTATCTATCCCATTTCGAGTAGTGAATGGGTGAGCCCAGTTCAGTGTGTACCGAAGAAAGGAGGAATGACAACAGTTCTTAACGATAAAAATGAGGCGATTCCTTCAAGAACGGTAGTTGGTTGGAGAGTTTGCATGGATTACAGAAAGATGAACAAAGCCACCAGAAAAGATCATTTCCCTCTGCCCTTCATCGATCAAATGTTAGATAAATTAGCCGGAAGGGAATATTACTGTTTCTTGGATGGCTACTCCGGGTACAATCAGATTTACGTGGCTCCAGAAGATCAACATAAGACTACCTTTACATGCCGTTTGGTACTTTTGGATATCGCAGAATGCCATTTGGGTTGTGTAACGCTCCCGCTACTTTTCAGAGATGCATGATGGCCATCTTCTGGGATATGATTGATAATTTCCTGGAAGTGTTTATGGACGATTTCTCCGTGTTTGGTGACGATTTTGATAAGTGTTTGGATAACTGGGAGAAAGTGTTAGTGAGATGCAAGGAAACAAACTTGGTGTTAAACTGGGAGAAGTGTCATTTCATGGTTCGTGAAGGTATTGTTCTGGGTCACAAGGTTTCGAGTTCTGGATTAGAGGTGGATAGAGCAAAGATAGAGGTAATTAAAACTCTTCCCCCTCCTGTTTCTGTTAAAGGGGTAAGGAGTTTTCTTGGCCATGCTGGCTTCTATAGACGATTTATTAAGGATTTTTTTAAGATTGCTAAACCGTTATGCAACTTACTCAAAAAGGACTCCAAATTCCTTTTTGATGAAGCTTGTTTAACGGCCTTCAAAGCAATCAAAGAAAAGCTTATTTCTGCTCCTACAGTGTTACCTCCAGATTGGAACTTACCGTTTGAGGTTATGTGTGATGCGAGTGATGTGTGTATGGGAGCTGTATTGGGACAGAGAAAAGAGAAGGTTTTTCATTCGATTTACTACACTAGTAAAACTTTTAGTGGTGCTCAGATTAATTACACAGTTACAGAAAAAAAGTTACTAGCAGTTGTATATTCATTTGATAAATTTTGCTCTTATCTTCTTGGATCGAAAGTTATTGTTTATACAGATCATTCCGCGATCAGATATCTTATGGAAAAGAAGGATGCGAAACCAAGGTTAATCAGATGGGTGTTATTGCTTCAAGAGTTCGATTTAGAGATCAAAGATAGAAAGGGTTGTGAGAATCAGGTTGCAGATCATCTATCGCGCTATGAGGGTTCAGAGGTGAATAGTGGTACTGAAGCAGTTAGAGAAGAGTTTCCTGATGAGAGTTTATTCGTTGTTCGAGATTATGAAGCTCCGTGGTATGCAGATATTGCGAACTTAGTGGTAAGTGGTGTTTTTCCTGAAGGTTCTACTTATCAAGAAAGAAAGAGGTTAGCTCATCGTGCTAGACATTTCTTTTGGGAGGACCCGTTCCTCTATAAAGTTTGTGCTGACCAAATGATACGAAGATGTGTAGCAAGGGAAGAAACTGAAGCCATTATAGCTGGATGCCATGATTCATTATATGGAGGACATTTCAAAGGAGATAGAACTGCTGCGAAGGTATTTCAATCAGGTTTTTACTGGTCTTCTCTTGTTAAAGATTGTCATGAATATGTTAAGAAATGTACGAGATTCCAGTTTACCGGAAACATATCTAAGAGGGATGAGATTCCGCGTAATAATATGTTAGAAGTTGAGATATTCGATGTTTGGGGTATAGACTTTATGGGTCCTTTCGTTCCTTCAAATGGTAACCTCTACATCTTATTAGCTGTCGATTATGTGTCTAAGTGGGTAGAAGCGGTGGCTCTACCTACTAATGATTCACGAGTGGTGATCAAGTTCTTGAAATCACATATTTTCACTAGACATGACACACCTAGAGTGATTATTAGCGATGGAGGATCTCATTTCGTTAATAAATATCTAAAGACTGTTCTAGAGAAGTATGGAGTTAGACACCGTGTATCTACTGCATACCATCCACAATCCAAGGTGTATCGAACAGGTATTAGTATCTAGGCTATTCCACATATGTGGCGTGTGGATCATCCTGACGGAGGATTTAGGTATAGAATTAATTATTCAATCTAGGATAAAAGCTATTGATTCTGACGAACTTAGCTAATTCTAGGGCCAATGAGGTAATAAAACTTAAACATCCAACGGTGGATCATATTTACCCTGACGGGACTAGTGACACTTTAGGATCGCCTTGTAGTTCACCCTGACGGGGGTATAAGGAATTTAGAATCTTGACCATTGTAATTGACCAATTTAGCCCTTAAACAACATAAGTTAGGAAATAAGATTGGGAGGATCCTTGCGTTCTCAAGTACTACTTCTGATACTGCGTTTTCACTCATTTTACTTGCGTCTTAGCTTTTACTTGCATTTATAATGTGTTTTTCATTTAGTAGTTTTAATCAACAAAATCAAACAAACATATTTTATTTACTTGCTTTCATAAGTGCAACCAATCATTATTTGCTAAACATTGTAGTCAACCATCCCGTCCTTGGAACGAATATGTTTTATCATACATACTACTTGGGACAACCGTGCACTTGCGGTTGTGGTTCGATTATTATTTGCATTTATTTAGAACACACAAAGGACCACCAGATGGGTACTAGTTTGGGAATAAATTACAAGATAATTCGAGTCAAGAAATTAGAGAGGAACCATTTTTTGGTGGGTTCAAATCCTAAAAAGCAAGCAATTGTGATTAGGGAGTAAAAGATGCCAATACTTCTTCTAATCAAAGATTCCTATATCAGAGATGAATAAAAGCTTCTGGGACGCTAGTAGTTGTGTTCAAAACATGTTCCTGGATGAACACCGTCACATGAGAGAGTATTTGAGAGTTGGAAGAAGATGAGAAACAAGAGATCTCTAGAGTGTGATTGATTGGGATGGAGCACAAGAGGATGTAAATGAAAGTGAAATTGGTGATACTAGAAGTTTACGTACAAGGCAACCACTGCACCCTATCTTGGGTATTAATCAAGCGAGGCAATAGCCTTGAAGAGTATGTGGTGTCGCCTAGGGTGTGATAAAAATAAGATAAAATTAAGCCAAGAAACTACGCACTCTCACCCCAGACAGGCACAGCACTGCAAGTATTACAGGACGTATGCAAGTTTTAATGATAAATAGAGTTCGTTCTCAGGGACTTAAGTGTGTTAATCGCGTGAGTAGAAATTACGAGTAAAAGTAAATAATTAGAAGACAGAAAATAAAGCAAATAGATTTTCGAGATTCATGATTAAAACTAAGAAAATAAAGACAATAAAATAAAAGATTAAGAATATGAGATGAGAAGTATAGCTTAGGTTTTGCTAGTATGCACTAATCCTTCTAATTCTATCTATAAATCTAGTTCATAAGGGAGAATATTAGCTCTTGGTATACTTAGTCAGGATTCTAATTTCCCCAATCTTAGACCGTGAGAGCGACTAAGGGGGCTATGGCACAACCAAGACGAGGACTCAAATAGGGTTATCAAACGCAACTAAGGCCCTATCCAGCACACTACAATCAATTGGTGATATGGTGGTTAAAACAAACCCTAATGACTATCTAGTTAGAAGTATGTTTTGTCAGAACTGCTATCGACACTAGACATTATGTGGTGGTTCAATAGTTAAACACCCTGTCAAGGAGACCATTTAACTACTCTTAAAACAATCCTAAAGTGATCAGTTCTAGGAAAGACATTAAATCAAAACACATAAACAAATATAAAGTAAGAAGCTAATATCAGATTAAAACATATAATTCCCAAAGAAACTTAGATAGACGAATTAGAATTCATAGATTATACATATGCAAAACCCAAGCTATGGGGAGTTTAGTTCATACCTGAAGGAAATAAACTAAAAGAAATTACAAAAGACTTATCTTGCTCTCTACAATAAACTGGAAGAATAAAACCTTAAGAACTAATTACTATGAGTCAAGGATGATTTACAAGTGATATAAGGGTGTATTTATAGGTGTTTAGAAGACCTAATTCGTTTTCTTGAGGAAGAGTTAAGGTAATGAACTTCTAGCCCAACTCAAATTCGTATGGAAATAAAGATAAACACTGCTGCACCGTTTTGAGTGTATCTTCTTCGTTATTGGTCGGATTTTGCTCCACAAGATACCAAAAGAATCGCAACAGAATTATCTAGACCCTTAAGAAGGAAATCACCAAAATCGGCCTCTTTATTAGGTAAAAACGCCTATCTTTGGACGTGTATGCAGAATCACAGATTTAGGCAGCTTTTCCTTTTCCATCTTTTTAGCTTTTCTTTCCTTATCTCCAATTACCATGCAAATCTCTTTCCATAAGTTGTTGTCTTTGACTTGGACTCTAATTAAGCTCCATAATTATCTTTAAAGCTACACACTAAATAAACAATTAAACCCAATATGCTCTAAAAACAATAATTCTACAAATCAAGACACAAAATAGGAAAGTGCACTAAAACTCAAGAAAATCGACATTATTGACTTCTAAATCACTTAAAATGATGTCTCATCCTAACATTAATCTATCACAAATGAGGAGACATCAAGACCCCCAACTCAAAGTTGTATCGTCCCGATACAATAAAGATAAAACAAAGGGAAGTCTAGAAATACACACTTATAAAATTCTCAACACAAGGGAAAAATCATAGTAGAATATATAGAATAATTCTAAAGCAAATAACTCAGAAAATTTCATGCAATAATATTCATAAACTACATACCTGTACACTTCTCATATCCACAGTCAACACGGCTTGAATTCAAGATCAGATTAGTTTCGCAATGTAAGAAGGATTGGGACTTTACTCAGTTCCCCAAGAGAGCTATAGATTGTTCATCGAACTTCACTAGTATCCAAGGATCCACTTAACTAATATCTAATGGCTCAATCACTTCTCAATTACATAGCAAAGAATCAAAAGGTTTTTAAGGTTGTAATGTAGGCTTAGGGACGGGTATGATAGTATATTTGGATAATTTGGAGTGAGATTTTGGCTCTCTCCTCACTAGCCATCAACAAATCGCCCTAGAGCTTGAGTTACTCTCATCAAACGTTTCTCACTCAACCCAATGATTTTCTTGATGCACAATTTAGCATCCCCAATAACCCAATTAAAGCTTTAAGATGTTCACATAAAAATCCACTTTGCCGGTCCGAATATATATATTTTCTTTTCTTTTCAAATCAATCTATAGCTATGACTCTCTTTTAATGATGAGATATCACGCTAATTTTTCTCATATATATATATATATTTTTTCTTTTAATGCCCTTGTTGGCAAAATTAGCTCGAAGCTTCTTTTTCATTCACTATTACCCCGGCAAAGGGTTACAATACAATTCTGTGAATCATCATCAATATAAAGCACAAAGCACAATTACTAAGCTCAAAAATCCCAACAAAATAACAATTCCCATAATGGTGGACCCACCACCCCCAAACTCAAGCTCTAAAACAACTGTCTATGCATCGCGATTCGAGTGCGGGTCATATGGAAAAGTCCTAAAATCTAAAGGATAAGGCTTATAACGTGTTTCAATAAAAGGCTTTAGAAAGGCTAGAAGGGGCTGAGAAGGATATAGCATATAAATTCAAAAATCACAAGGTGAGAAGGTATAAAAAGGCTTCAAGGGCTTCAAAATATGAAAGAACCGCCTTAATCACTTTCTACACTATATAGTTTAGAAAATTTATTACCTTTAGCACTTTCATCAAATGGTTTTTCAACTAGCTTGGATCTCACGGCCTACACACTTCCAAGGTTCCCTGAGATCGAACATACTTTCTATCACATTGCTCACTAATCTTTTCTTTACTATCAACGTGTGTTTTCCTGCAAATACTCAAAGCATACACATACATAGCTCATAAACATATTACTTACTATCATCAATCTACTGAGCTTATGCTTTCAAGCTATTAAACACATTCTACATCTAATTCCCATGCATCAAAATTTTTTAATTTCACCCCAAAAAAAAAAGAAAAAAAAAATGGAGATGAGAGACAACGAATCCCCACACCCCCAACTCACAAATGACCCGTGTCCCCACGAATCGAAAAAGACTCGAAAAACAGAAATTAAAATTAGCAGATAGACATATTTACAGAAATGGTAAGGAAGAAAGAGAACATACTCTCGAGGCTATTGCCTCGCATCATTGATATCCAAGGTTGGAATTGCTGGACCTTTCGTTAATTGCTCAAGGAGTTTCATGATGTGCACTTGATTAGCGTTGATTTGTGCCACATCCTTGACTAAGGAAGTTTGAGCTGCTTCAAATTTCGTTAAACGCTCCTCCATCTTCTCTTGCCAATTATCCTCCTTTTCTTCCTTCGAGACTTGCGTAGAACCCGCTCTTCGAAGACTTTCTTTGATCCAAGCGTTATCAATATAACTCATTTTAAACTCGAGTTTCTCTTCTTCACCCAATACTACATTCGCTTTTCGCACAAGACACGTGATCATAGTTGGAAATTTAACATTATAAACTGATTTAGGAGAGACCGAGAATCGTATCACCTCCTCATAGATCAACTGTGCCACATCAACTTCTTCTCCTCTCAAAATACAGTCCAACAGTAGTGCGTTCTTCATAGTCACATCCAAAGTTCGTGTGTTTCCAAAGACATTAGGAATAAGGAAATTGTGCCAAATTCGCGCATCCGCTTGAAGATATTTGTAAGGCCAAGGTGCCTTCAGTTCTCCCTTATGTGATTGCACTTTCTCTTTGTCTAAAACATGCTCAAAAAGTAATTCCTCATCAAAGATATTTCGCTTAGCAACTGCTTCTTCAAATTTGCAAAAACCTTTCAGTTTCTTAAACTGGAAGTGGTTCCTAATCTCCTCAACTGTGAAAGGAACTATCTTTCCTCTAATCGGAACACCATCACTATCTCGGCTAAAGAGGCCTAAATAGAACTCCAAAACTAATTCAGGACATAATTCAGAACGTCTTACCATGAACGTAGACCAACCCAATTTCTCACCATGCTCTAAGAATCTCTTGTATTCTCCATCTCTAACTTCTTCCTTGAATACTTTCTTATAGGCAAAAGGTAGTTCTTTTAACTGTTTCTCTGCAGAAGTCTTCAAGGCCTTTGAAGTATCCACTTTCTCTATAGGTATAAGATCTTGTTGAGGTAGTGTTCTCTCCTTTGCATAATAATAAAGCTTTTTACCATTACGATCATACGAAGGTTTCCTACTCTTCACTTTATCTTTACCCTTTGATTTAGAACTAGCACCTTTGTCAATTGATTTCTTCTTGTTTAAATCCAATCCCTTGTTACTCTTCACCTCCCTCTTGTTAGCTAAGATTGTTGTTCTATTAGTCATCCTCAATTAACCCCCAACTCAAAGCTTTAGCAACCCTTGAAATTTAACTCTTGAATTAAGCTTGATTTGGCTTAGGAAATATGAATTGATGATTAATCTCTATGTGGGTGAGGTGGATTTGTAATGGGTTGGCTTGGATTTAAGAATTTGTAGGATGAATTTTGAAAATTTGGCTCTTTGATTCTTCAATTTGAATGGATTTGGTGAGGATTGGGTATTTGATTCTCTCTTGTAATGATGTGGAGAGAAGGTTTGATGTGTTTTTCTTGATGATTGGGTAGTGTTTTGGTGATTGGTGAAGGTTTTGATGAGCTTCAATGGAGTTAGGAGAGTTTTGGAGAAGAAAAAGGGGGTTTGGGGTTATAAAATTCGGAACTAAAAGCATAATACCTCCTTTATACACAAATCCCGTAACTTTCTCTCTCTCTGGCGGCGCTGCGGACTACCCCTGCGGACCATGGGGTGCACCGCAGGGTAGTCCGCGACATCTGATGCTCGAAAATTTTTGCTCACTGGATTGGACCCGTGGTAGGACCCCGTGGCACACGTTTTTGAGTCGCGGACTAGGGTCCGGTGTACCGGAGGGTACCCCGCGGCATCTGTAGCTAACTCCGTCAAAATACCCGTGGTACCTACCCCGTGGCACGCGTTTTTGGGGCGCGGACCATGGTGCGGTGCAGGGGGGTAGTCCGCGGCATGATTTTTTCTGGTTTCTGGATCAAACCCGCGGTGCAACCCGTGGCACGGGTTTTGACCTCGCGGACCAGGGCACGGGCCATGGGGTAGTCCGTGGGGGTAGTCCGCGGGGTGCATCCTTTGCTCCAAATTTTTTTTTCCTCGCGTTCCCTAACTCGATTTCTCCGATTCCTACACACCAAAAACACTAATACCTTCCTCAAATATGCATTATCCACTAAAAACAACTAAAACAAACTTAAACTAAAAATGTTAAAGACATGAAAACATAAAAAAGACTACGGGTTGTCTCCCGTACAACACTTTTGTTTTATGTCTTTCAAAGTTAGACGTGTTACCTCTGTCAAGATTTGCGAATATAGCCTCCCCAACGAGTAAGGCTATGAACGTCAACTAATCTGCGCCTGACCCCAGTTTTGGGGCGAATTTCTATCACCTTAGCTGAAACAACCTTAGTGACGATGAATGGTCCCATCCACGAGTCTTTGAAACTTCGTGGCCTGTTCTCGCGTTTGTGGGCTTTCCATAGGACTTCATGGCCAACCCCAAACTCAATGTTTGGCTCAGTATCCACAGGTTTTAAGTGGATCTCCTCAGGAGGGACTTTGTGATGTGAAAGGCTGTGGATGATAGGCACGGTGGGATCCAACTTCCTTGGTTTCTTACCCAAGACATAGAAGGTCTCGGATACATTCTTTGCATGAAGGGTGATGGTCCCATCTTGGAAGTTGATCACACTTTGACTTGTGGCCATGAAAGGCCGTCCAAGTATGATTGGAACCTGCTTATCTGCATCAAACTCAAGAATAACAAAGTCAGTAGGGATGGCGATATTACCTGCTCGGACTAAGACGTCCTCCACTGTTCCCCATGTCCTTTTCACTGAGTTGTCAGCAAACAGCAACTTCATTGGAGTCTTCTCTGATTTCTGAAGTCCAAGTCTTTCGAACACGGACTTAGGCATAAGATTCACACCAGAACCCACATCGTACATAGCTTTCACCTTGAGTCTACCATGTAATTGAATAGGGAGGTTAAAACTTCCCGGATCTTTAAGCTTTGATGGTAGCTCTTTCTCACTTCTTCTTGAAACCCTCAGGTTCTCTCTCGGGATCTCTACACTCGCTTCTTTCTCAGGAATAATTTGCGTAAAAACTTGTTGCGGTGTAAGTCCTCTCTTCGCAATCTCAAGCATTTGGGCGTTGATATTTTCAGGTTGGTACACCTCTACAAATGTCTTGAGAACAGTGTCATCTTTAGGATTTGTATCAGGAATAGTTGATGACACTGGTTGAGCACTAGGTGGCGATTCCACCTTCTCTTCTTCTTTCTCTTCTAGTACAGCAGGTGCCACTTCATCTTTCGATTCCTCCTTTGAGGCTTCTTCCTCTTTTTCTTTAGCCAACTCAGCTGCATATTCCACTACCGATCGAATCTCCTCTTGCACCTTCCTCAGCAACTCTATGAACTCATCTTTCTCTTGATCGTCCCCCACATAAACTTCTAAACAGTCAGATTCCTCGGGGCTAGACTCGATTGGTTCGTCTTTAATACTGGGAACTTCCACGGCACTAATGGCAGCATGTGGTGCTTCCTCTTTCGCTTCTTCAATCTCAAGACATATAGCCTTGCAAGCTTCGAACTCATCCTTGTCTTCACCTCCTTCGATTTCCTTTACTTCCTTTTGTTCTACAACACTTTTTAACACTTTGTTTAACTGTGTTACTTGAGTAGTTAGCATTTGAAGTATGGCATCGTGTCCTCTAACCTTCTCTTCTTGAGCGTTTATAGTTGTGTTCAAACGGTCTAGAGCTTGTACTATCTGTGTATTGTCCATAGATCCTTCTTGCGGATACTGAGGTAAAGCTTTCTGCTCCAATGAATCGGTATAGGCGTCTTGAGCAGGTTGTTGTGGAGGAGCAGGTCTATTTTGATATTGATTTTGGTACTAACCTCTCTGTTGGTAAGAGTTGTTCTGGGGACGCGGTTGATATTGACCAGGATTAGCGGCCCCTTGTGGATTTGAATACTGTATACCCGGATGGTTGCGATTGCCCCATCGGTTGGATATGAAGTAAACAGATTGCGGATTTGTTTCGCACTCTTCCCATACATGATCGTTACCTCCACATTGACAACCTTGTGCTTCTTGTACTACCTTTGTAGCGGCTAAATTCTTCTCCATCGCGATTCTCAGCTCCTTGATTTGATTTTCTAATGAGGATATTTGAGCTGAGTTCGCAGTTTCTGCATCTAAACGAAGCATTCATCGGGTCTTTGCTACAGAAGCTCGCGTTGAAGGCCAACTTCTTTCTTGTTCCATAATATTTTCCAACACCTCGGAAGCTTCATTATGATTCATGGACACAAAGTTACCCTTTCCAATGTTATCCACCTTTTCTCTACCCTTATCATTAAGACCTTCATAGAACATAGCAAGTTGTAGAGCAGGTGTATAACCATGGAGCGGACATCTTGTTAATTTTTGTTGAAACCTTGTCCATGCTTCTCCCACTGTTTCTCCATCGTCTTGGCAGAATCTTGCAAGCTCGGTTTGATCTTTAAGTCTCATGCTCTTCGGATAAAATCGGTTAAAGAATGCGGCTTGAAGTTCTCTCCAAGAGTGAATGGTTCCATCTGGCTGTCTCTCTAGCCAATCGCTAGCTCTTCCGGTCAAGAAAAACGAAAACATATAACAATACAGTTGCTCGCGTGTAATGCCAGGAGTAATGTAGGCATCACAAATCTGCATGAACTTCTGAATCGCTTTTACCGGATCTTGAATAGCTGTACCAGTATAGAGTCCGAAACTTTGAAATTGACTGAGCATGCCCGGATCGGGTCTAAATTTAATATTCGGAATCTCAGGAGGGCGGTAACCAATTGGTTGAACATGGAATGGTACATTAAGGCCAGGAAGGTCTTGTTCAACTCGGTTCTGTTGATTAAGGTTGTTTTGCACATTACCTCCTCCTGCTGGTAGTTGTTGTCCCTCTTGTCCACCGAGTGGTGGCTCTTGTTGACCAAGAGGTGCACCAAGTGGTGGATCTCCTCCCGGTAATTGTTGTCCTCCTGCTGGTGGATCTTGATGAACTCCACCAAGTGGTGGCTCTTGTTGGGATGCCATAGCTCTTCTCAAGGCTCTTTCCTCACGAACTCGTTTGTTGTAAGGTCTGAAACTCCTCTCAGGCTCCGATAAGGGAGGCCAAGAATTAAACACTGTGAAACCTGAAAAAGACTAAAGCAAACCCAAGCGTAAATCTGGAAAAATAAAAACTAAACTAAAAACTGAAAAGTAAAACTAATTAAAAACTAAAACTCGAAATAGATAACCCACACGCTAACGAGACACAAGTCCCCGGCAGCGGCGCCAAAAACTTGGTGTCGCCTAGGGTGTGATAAAATAAGATAAAATAAGATAAAATTAAGCCAAGAAACTACGCACTCTCACCCCAGACAGGCACAGTACTGCAAGTATTACAGGACGTATGCATGTTTTAATGATAAATAGAGTTCGTTCTCAGGGACTTAAGTGTGTTAATCGCGTGAGTAGAAATTACGAGTAAAAGTAAATAATTAGAAGACAGAACATAAAGCAAATAGATTTTCGAGATTAATGATTAAAACTAAGAAAATAAAGACAATAAAATAAAAGATTAAGAATATGAGATGAGAAGTATAGCTTAGGTTTTGCTAGTATGCACTAATCCTTCTAATTCTATCTATAAATCTAGTTCATAAGGGAGAATATTAGCTCTTGGTATACTTAGTCAGGATTCTAATTTCCCCAATCTTAGACCGTGATAGCGACTAAGGGGGCTACGGCACAACCAAGACGAGGTCTCAAATAGGGTTATCAAACGCCACTAAGGCCCTATCCAGCACACTACAATCAATTGGTGATATGGTGGTTAAAACAAACCCTAATTACTATCTAGTTAAAAGTATGTTTTGTCAGAACTGCTATCGACACTAGACATTATGTGGTGGTTGGTGGTCCTTTGTGTGTTCTAAATAAATGCAAATAATAATCGAACCACAACCGCAAGTGTACGGTTGTCGCAAGTAGTAATTCTGATAATCAGATTCGTTCCAAGGACGGATGGTTGATCACAATGTTTATGCAAATAGCGATTGATGCACTTATGAAAATGAAAGAGGATAAATTGTTTGTTTTGGTTTTGTTTATTATAACTAAATGAAAGATAAAATAATAATGCAAGTAAAAGATAAGACGCAAGTAAAATGTATGAAAACGCAATATGAGATGTAGTACTTGAGAACGCAAGGATCCTCCTAATTTTACTTTCTAACTTATGTTGTTTAAGGGTTAAATCAGTCAACTACAATGGTCGGGATTCTAATATCCTTATACCCCCGTCAGGGTGGACTATAAGGCGATCCTAAAGTGTCACTAGTCCCGTCAGGGTAAATATGATCCACCGTTGGATGATTAAGATTTATTACCACATTGGCCCTAGGATTAACTAAGTTCGTCAGAATCAATAGTTTTTATCCTAGATTGAACAATTATTTCTGTACCTAAACCCCCCGTCAGGATGATCCATACGCCACATATATGGAATAGCTTAGATACTAATACCTAATTTTAGTTCGCGACTCTAAAATCAGTAAACATTCACAAATTGTCGAAAAGAGTAAAAGCCCTAATTTAATTTAATTCAATAAAAACCCAAATTCAACATTCGTTATAATAATAAAATCAAGATTCACCCATTGTTTTGTTCTCAAGCACTAATGGAAATTTAGCTCATATTAAAATTAAAAACTAAATAAAAAGAAATGGAATTCATGTTCATTACAAAATTAAAATATAAGAAAAACCTAATTTTCGGAATCAGAATGACTACGAACGGAGCTATAGACCCACTCCAGCTCTTGTAGCTTCTCCTTTCTTCCTGCTGTAGCTTCTCTGGTGTTTTTAATCTTGTGGAAAGTGAATTGTATGAAAAATAGAAGTCCAGACCTCCTTTTATAAGTAAAAATTCGGACTAGGGCTTGGACCAGAAATTAAAAGCCTAATTAAATGTCCAAGCCCACTTTCTAAGCCCAAAATCCCGTAACTGATGATAGGCCTTCACTAAAACAGCTTTTCCCGATGCGTTACAACTCCGATTGACCTCATTCCAGTTGCTAAAGTTCCGTAACTCGATAAGGAATGATTTCTCTTCAAAGGTCAGCGGCTAAATCATCGCTTAAGCACCTCGAAATCAGCAATCTATGGCCTGGAAAGTGGATTTTCAGCTCTAAAAATAATATCTTCGGGATTTGTCTTCAAGTCTTGACTCTAATTCACGATCTTTGACTTTCTCCTCGGATTCCTCTCCTAGCTAACATCTAAAACCTGTAAACTTTACACTAAAAATACCAATATTACGCGCAAAAGTTTAATAAATTAAAAATGCTAGAAATAAAAAGGTAATTCCGGATTATTGAATATTTAGTCCAAAAGTCTATCTAATTAATTAAATAAACACCAAAAATGATGTCTCCTAAGGGTCTAAAATAAGAACAATTAGGGAGACATCAAGACCCCCAACTCAAACCTTTGTCGTCCCGACAAAGCAAAACAAAACAAAGGGGTAGAAGTAAACGTATAAACACATAGAAGCTAGCAAATAAACCCTAAAGCAATTCTCAAAATAAATCTCATATAACAAACTCTAGAAACTAATATACACATACACTAATCATGCAACATCAAACATAAATAATCTCAATCATAAAATTAAAGTCGCAATGCTTGAAGGTTACACTTGTACTCATCTCTGTATGATGGCTATAGGGTGGTCATTAATCCTAACTCGCTTTGAACGCTCCACCTAGTGTATTCCCTATCAACAGAATTATAAATTCACTACGCACTTAGGAATCACGAGGTCTTTACGGTTATAATATTGGCTTAAGGACGGGTGTGGATGTATATTTGGTAAATTTGAAGTGAGCTTTTGGCTCTCTCCTCACTTACCATCAACAATGTCCTCGAGCTTGAGTTAACGCTCAAAAAGATGTTCTCACTCACCCATATACGCAACAATTTAGCGTCCCATGTCTTCCCACTATAAATAAGATGATTTTCAGAAAATTCCACTTTGCCGGATGTTTTATTCATTCATATTTTTCTTTTTCTTTTTTTTTTTTTTTTTTTTTTTTTTTTTTTTTTGTACAGAAGCAAACCGGGTTCCCGGTTTTGATGGATCCGGGTTCCCGGATCCTACTGTATGAATTTTCAAATTTCTTCATTTTTTTTTTTTTTTTTTCTTTCTTTTTCATGTTTCTTCATTCCCGGCAAAGGGTTACAAGTATATATCATCTGCAATTGTGTTACAATACAAAACACATCGATCCCTACCCATTTAATTCCCCATATGTGGTCCCACCACCCCAAACTCAAGCTCGAGACATGTCTCAGGATTGTGATTCAAGTGCGGGTCATATGGTCATGCCTAATAATCTAAGGGATAATGGCTTATATCGTGGCTACAAAGAAAAGGTTAAGGCTCAAAGTGGGCTAAGACGGATAATCATTAATACAAGGGATAGAAGGCTAAAAAGGCACAAATGGCTAACAAAGAACTGCCCCTATCATTTTCCTAAGTACATAGCTTGTCTTTAGTTCATATCTAGGTGGGTTCTCTACTAATTAGGATTTCACGTTCTACACACCAAACATATTCCTTGAGTACAAGCTTACTTCATTTGCATTGTTAATTAATTTTTCCTATCAATTACCTATGTTCGCATGCAATTGTAAGTGCGTTTTATATCAATCCCTAAAGTCCACTATTTACTATCATAGATTTATCAAAAGTATGCTTAAAGGGATATTTAAAAATTTCTACAGTCAAACGCAACTCCGAAAATTCTTTTATTGAAAGCAAATAAAGCAAATAACACATAAAAATTGGGATGAGGCAACGAACCCCACCCCAAACTCAAAAATGAGTCGTGTCCCCACGACTCGAAAAGACTCAATAAAGCATTTAAACTAATATACACTAAGAGGAAAGTTTAGAAAACGTATCTTAGCCAGCGCGAGGCTGGTTATCGGTGTTGCGTTCTGGACCTTTATCTCGCGTAACGGCATCATAAATCGCGTTTTGAAGTGTATTTACGCCTAGGATTAAATTTCGAAGCAGGTCCAATTCTTTTGTAACGTTTCCCAAGGTAGCAATCATCCTCTCCTGATTCTCTTCCAACACCTGAATCTTCGCGTCCAACTCAGGTACAGTTTTTGCTTTCTTTGATTGAGGAGTTCTTGGACTTCTTGTAGCTCGTGTTGCTTCTTCATGGATGTTCTTGATTGTGCTCAAAGCTATACTCACACCAACTGAAACAGTATCAATATCTGCGTTCTTACGCGGAATCCTTGCGTCTAAACACAACTGAGTAATAGTACAAGGAAACTTCAGATTTTGTTGTTTCATTGGTGATTTCGCGAACTCCATGATTGTATCATAAATGATCTTAGCAACATCAAATGGTTTCTCCTCCAAAATACACTTAATAACAAATATGTGCTCTTTCTTCAACTCGGAAGTGTGTTTAATACCAAAGAAAGTGGGTATTATGAAACGAGACCAAACCTTAGCACGAGGTGTCAAACTACTGCTGTAAAACTGTCCAGGATACCTTTCACCTTCAGGAATTGGGCTAGTCCCATTAACAAGCACGGTCCCCCAAAGGGATTCAAAATCAAAAGAAGGGTCATTAAGAGTTTCTTGGAAGGGGCATGTTCCAGAAAAGTTGGGTAGTTTCAATGATTTCCGAATACGTTCAATAGAGAAAGGAACTACCTTTTTGCGGATATCAATGGCATCATGTGAGGTAGCTAAACCTTCGTAAAATTCTCGCACAAAAGTAGGAATGAACTCAAGCTTCCTTTCTTGTAACTCTTTCCAACCAAACTTAGCACATGTCACAGCATATTCCTTGTAATCACTACTCATAATACCCTTAGGAAAATTCGTCTCCTCACCAAATTTCAAAAATTCAATTCTTTCACGAACCTGAGTATTCCAACAAGTGTAAACCCTCTTAGGCTTGTGGGCCCACATCTTCATACGCGGAGGTTTCGTAACGGGTGCTTCCGGAATCTCTTGTTCAGTTTCCTTCTCAATGTTCTTCGCAATTTCCTCTTCTGGTTCCTTCTCACTTTCAATCTCATCAATCAATCTTCTCTTTAGACCTGTGATTTCTTTTCTGTTAGAATCAAGCTTAACTTCGTTAATTTTTCGTTTAGGACGCGAATCAGGGATCTCAATAGCTTGTTCTTGTGAACCACCAATGGTGGTCTTCCTTCTAGGAGCAGTTCTTCGGAAATCACCGGTTCTGTTAGTCATCTCTTTTCACCCCAAACTCAAAACTTCAAATAATGAAAAACTTAGGGAAAAGTTTAGAATTTTGATGTTTTGAGGTTTAAGAATTTAAGAACTAGGTGAAATATGAGATGGGTCTTGGTTAATTTGTATGGGAGAAGAAAGAATTTGGTTTTAGTTTAGGATTTGATGAAGAAGAATCTTGGGAAAAACGAAGGATTTGATGTTATTTTGGAGAGGAGGTGAGTTGATCTTATGTTTTTGTGGTGAAAGAGGGTAGGATTTGATGATATATAGTGTTTTGGTAGACGAATTTCGGAGGTGGGGAGGCTATTGGTGCGTTTTAGGTAAATACTTGCAAAAGAGGCTAAGAAACTAGGTTAAAATACCTCAAAAACCGCCTCTCACAGCTTCCAAACCGGGTTCCCGGATTTGGAAAACCGGGTCCCCGGTTCCGCGTCGCTGTGACGGCGCGGAAAAATAATTGTGGACTTTTTTTTTTTTTTTTTTTTTTTTTTTTTTTTTTTTTTAAATTTTAAAAAACGCACCAAAACGCTGGACCCCAAGACGCTGGGTCGGGGATTTTGCTCGCCGAAACCGGGTATGCGGGTACCCGCATTTTCTCGATGGCGCGAGTCAAAACGCGCCAAAACGCCACTTCTCGAGACGCTGGACCAGAGAAATTTGAAAACAACAGCTCCGAAACCGGGTACCCGGTTCTGCCAAATGCGGGTACCCGGATTTGTGTCGATGGCGCGAATCAAAACGCACGAAAACGCAAGCCACCAAGACGCTGGGTCAGGGAATTTCAGAAATTACAGCACCAAAACCGGGTACCCGGTTTCTCCTGGACATCCAACCTCTTTTTCTTCTGTTTTCGCCAAATCGACCCCAAACTCAAGTCCTTTTTACCCCTGAAATCATCAAAAACAACTACCCTTCCTCATTTCTTAATAAAAACAATAAAATTACGAAAATCGAACTAATCTAAATTGCAAAAATAGAAAAACTCAGCTAATATACAAGTAATTGGCTTTTGTTTAACGTCGTTAAGCTCGACGGGTTACCTCACGCTACTAAGGATTCTCGCGGAGGTACATGACCTCCCCGGGATGTGGATCTTCCGCGCGATTGGTATCTTCACCTCCATGGTATATCTTTAGTCTGTGACCGTTAACCATAAAGGTACGGTTCTCTAGTGGATGTTCTATTTCTATCGCCCCATGAGGTGTAACTTTGGTCACTATGTATGGACCTGACCACTTAGATCTTAACTTACCCGGAAAATTGCTGAACTTTGAATTATACTTTAATACTTTTTGCCCTACTTCAAAGTTCTTTGGACGAATCCGATTGTCATGCCATTTCTTTGTGTTTTCTTTGTAAAGTTTGGCATTTTCATAAGCATGCAACCGGAATTCGTCAAGTTCATTAAGCTTCATCATACGATTCTTTCCGGCTAAGATAGGATCTAAGTTCAACTGCGCAATTGCCCAATAGGCACCCATTTCAAGCTCTAAAGGTAAGTGACAAGCCTTACCATACACCATACGATAAGGAGATGCACCTACTGGAGTCTTAAACGCAGTGCGATAGGCCCACAACGCATCATCTAACTTTATTGACCAATCTTTTCTTGTAGGACCAACGGTTTTCTCTAGGATAGACTTAACTTCTCGATTTGAAACTTCAGCTTGACCATTGGATTGTGGATGATATGCAGTAGATACACGGTGTCTTACTCCATACTTCTCTAGAACAGTCTGCAAATATCTATTAACGAAATGGGTACCTCCATCGCTAATAATCACTCTAGGTGTGCCATGTCTAGTGAAGATATGTGATTTCAAGAACTTAATCACCACTCGTGAATCGTTGGTAGGTAAAGCCACCGCTTCGACCCACTTAGAAACATAATCAACAGCTAATAGTATATAAAGGTTACCATTTGAAGGAACGAAGGGACCCATGAAGTCTATGCCCCAAACATCGAATATCTCAACCTCTAATACATTATTACGTGGCATCTCATCCCTCTTGGATATGTTTCCGGTAAACTGGCATCTCGAACATCTCTTGACATATTCATGACAATCTTTAATAACAGAAGGCCAGTAAAAACCTGATTGGAATACCTTAGCAGCAGTTCTATCTCCCTTGAAATGTCCTCCATATAATGAATCATGGCACCCAGCTATAATGGCTTGTGTTTCTTCCCTCGCTACACATCTTCGTATCATTTGATCAGCACAAACTTTGTAGAGGAAAGGATCCTCCCAAAAGAACTGTCTAGCACGATGAGCTAATCTCTTTCTTTCTTGATAGGTAGAACCTTCAGGGAAAACACCACTCACCACTAAATTAGCTATATCTGCATACCACGGAGCTTCATAATCTCGAACAACGAACAAATTCTCATCAGGAAACTCTTCTCTAACTGCTTCAGTACCACTATTCATCTCTGAACCCTCTAAACGCGATAGATGATCTGCAACCTGATTCTCACAACCCTTTCTATCTTTGATCTCTAAATCGAACTCTTGAAGCAATAACACCCATCTGATTAACCTTGGTTTCGCATCTTTCTTCTCCATAAGAAATCTGATCGCGGAATGATCTGTATAAACAATAACTTTTGCTCCAAGAAGATAAGAGCGAAATTTATCAAACGAATAGACAACTGCTAGCAACTCTTTTTCTGTAACTGTGTAATTAATCTGAGCACCACTAAAAGTTTTACTAGCATAGTAAATTGAATGAAAAACTTTCTCTTTCCTCTGTCCTAATATAGCTCCCATACACAAATCACTCGCATCACACATAACTTCAAACGGTAAATTCCAATCTGGAGGTAACACTATAGGAGCAGAAATAAGCTTTTCTTTGATTGCGTTGAAGGCCGCTAAACAAGCTTCATCAAAAAGGAATTTGCAATCCTTTTCGAGTAAGTTGCATAACGGTTTAGCAATCTTAGAAAAATCCTTAATAAAACGCCTATAAAAACCAGCATGGCCAAGAAAACTCCTTACCCCTTTAACAGAAACAGGAGGGGGAAGAGTTTTAATTACCTCTATCTTTGCTCTATCAACCTCTAAACCAGCACTCGAAACTTTGTGACCCAGAACAATACCTTCGCGAACCATGAAATGACACTTCTCCCAGTTGAGCACCAAATCTGTTTCCTTGCATCTCACTAACACTTTCTCCAAGTTATCCAAACATATATCAAAATCATCACCAAACACGGAGAAATCGTCCATAAACACTTCAAGGAAATTATCTATCATGTCCCAGAAGATAGCCATCATACACCTTTGAAAAGTAGCGGGAGCGTTACACAACCCAAATGGCATTCTGCGATATGCAAAAGTACCAAATGGGCATGTAAAGGTAGTCTTATGTTGATCTTCTGGAGCCACGTAAATCTGATTGTACCCGGAGTAACCATCCAAGAAACAATAATATTCTCTTCCGGCTAATTTGTCTAACATCTGATCAATGAAGGGTAAAGGGAAATGATCTTTTCTGGTGGCCTTGTTCAGCTTTCTGTAATCCATGCAAACTCTCCATCCAACTACCGTTCTTGAAGGAATCGCTTCGTTTTTATCGTTAAGAATTGTTGTAATTCCTCCTTTCTTCGGTACACACTGAACTGGACTCACCCATTCACTACTCGAAATGGGATAAATAATCCCCGCATCTAAAAGCTTAATCACCTCCTTCTTCACCACATCCTTCATGGCTGGCATTAATCTTCTCTGACCTTCAACTGAGCGTGCATTAACATCTTCTAGTATGATTTTGTGTTGACAATAGGATGGACTAATGCCTTTGATATCGGCAATTGTCCAACCTATTGCTTCTTTGTTGGCTCTTAACACACGCAACAGTTTATCTTCTTGAGGACCTGTTAAATTAGCTGAAACAATAACAGGTAGAGTTTCATTAGTATCCAAATAAGCATACCTCAAGTGTGCTGGCAATGGTTTTTCTTCCAACTCCGGAGGAGATTCAATTGAAGGTTTCTTTTTAGGAATAATCTCCCCCGGTTCTCTCACAGGTTCATAGGCAAGACGCCTATATTTCGGATTTTCAGAATTGAGAGCTGCCACTGTTTCTGTAAGCTCCTCCATCATCTCAGGTGAATCTAATGTCAAAGCAGCCTGCAAGATATCATCAAAATTTAAACAATTAAATACCTCTTGCGATGCTTGCTCTACTACATCCATTCTGAAGCAATCTTCCTGAGAATCTGGGAATTTCATGGCTCGAAATACATTGAATTTCACTTCCTCATCTTGTATCCTCATCGTTAATTCGCCATTCTCTACATCGATCAATGTCCTCCCTGTAGCTAGGAAGGGTCTACCCAAAATAATGGGGACATTTCTATCTGCATTGTATTCAAGAATTACGAAATCAACAGGAAATATAAGTGTACCTGCCTTAACAAGGACATCCTCAATACGGCCTTCAGGATGAGCAAGAGACCTGTCCGCCATTTGCAAGACCATAGAGGTGGGTCTTGCATTTCCAATTTTAAGCTTATCAAAGACTGACTTGGGCATCAAGTTGATGCTTGCCCCCAAATCGCATAGCGCCTTTCCCTTCCATTCTTCTCCAATTGATATGGGGATCGTGAAACTCCCCGGATCAACTAACTTCGGAGGTAATTTACTCTGACAAATCGCACTACACTCTTCAGGAAGGCCAATCATCTCATTATCACAGTAGGGCCTTTTGTTAGTGAGGGCCCTCTTTAAAAACTTCGTATACTTAGGAATATCTCGAATCGCCTCAAGTAACGGAATATTAATACTTAGACCCCTTACCCTATTAAAGAATTTCTGAAAATCACCCAAGTCACCCTTTTTCTGAACTCGTGATGGAAACGGTGGTGGAGGGCGATTGCTCACAATTTCATCTCTCTTTTTCGGGATATCTCTTGGTCTTTCTATTTCTTCAACCTCACTATCTTTCTCATTCTCTTTCTCTTTCTCACCCACTTCCTTTTCTTTTCTTGGAACTTCTTTCTCTTTCATAACGGGAAAAGGAGGTGGAAGGAGGTTCTTACCACTTCTTAATGTAACAGCCTTGCAATCTTCACGTTGTGTTGGATTTTCCGTATCACTTGGAAGTTGTCCTTGTGGACGTTGATTGAGCTGTTTACTGATTTGACTCAGCTGATTCTGGAACATCTTCATATTTGCTTCAGCTGCATTTTGTCTTTCTATTGCAGCGTTCTGACGTTCTATTGCTGCGTTCTGACGTTCCATCGCTTGTGCTTGTAGAGCAATCAAATTTTCAACAGTTTTCTGAAGGGTGAGTACCCCTTCTTGTGGATGTGCAGGTAAAGCTTTCTGGTTTAGCGTTTCATCGTAAGTATTCTGAGGAGCTTGTCTTGGTACATAAGTATTCTGATTCTGTCCTCCTTGATAATTGTTATGTGGTCTTGGATTATAGTTATTACCTTGGGGACGCGGCTGATACGCATATGTAGGATTGGCTGCCCCATTAGGATTCGAATATTGAAACCCAGGATGGTTTCTGTTAGGTTGATATCCATTACCACTCGAATTAAAATTACCTCTGTTGGACATAAACATCACTGATTCTTGATTATTCGGACAATTCTCTTCATCATGATCATCAACTCTACAAATTGAACACATATAAACCTCTTGTGCAGCTTGCACAGCTACTTTCTTACCCGAAAATCCTTCTTTTACAGCTAAAGTAAGCTGCTTCAATTGTTGCTCCAAAGTGTTTTGAATCTTCGTTTCAAAGGTAGCAAATTTCTCTTCTATGTCAACATTATTAACACCCTTAACAGGTGTTCTCACTGATTTCCAACCAACTTCGTTCTTGACTGTTCGTTCTAAAATAATTTTGGCATGAGCTGGTTGAACTTGAAGGAAACCTGCACCACATAACGTATCTAACTTTTCTCTCGAAGTTCCATCAAGGCCTCTATAAAAAATCTTTAACTGCTGTAATTCTGAAAAACCATGATTTGGAACTCTACGCAAACACATCTGAAATCTAGTCCAACTCTTACCCACAGTTTCATCGTATTCTTGACGAAAATTAGTCAACTCCAATTCAGCATCTAACCTCATATTGCTCGGATAATACCTGTCGAAAAATGCGGCTTCTAATTGATCCCAATTTGTTATCTTCGTCGGATCTTGTGTATCATGCCATTCGCTTGCTCCATCTATGACAAAGAATTTGAATGCTGCAAAATACATCTGCTCTCTAGAGACGCCTTGTGTGATGTAAGAATCACAAATTTGCTTAAATTTTTGTACCGCTCTAAGAGGATCTTCCGATGGTCTTCCGCGAAAATTTCCAAAGTTTTGGAACTGAGCTAGCATACCCGAATCTGGACGGAATCTCGGAACATTAATATCTGGAGCACCTACTCCTATAGCTGGAGCGCGGAATGGAACTTCTGGAGGGCCATTAGTGAACCACGGATCATGATTCATCACTATCTGGACTGGAGGATTAGGATTTAGTGGTTGAACTTGAGGAATAACGCCTGGAGCTAAAGGTTGGCCATTTGCATCTAACTGGCCTTGTCCATTCTGTTGACCTTGAATAACGATATTCTCCATTCTGTTACTTAATTCTTCTACTTCTAAAGCTTCTCGTTCTCTTCTTCTTCTGTTCGCAAGTCTGATCAACGATTCTGGATTACTAAGGATCGGAGGTGTTGGCTCTAGATCCTTGAATAGCCTTCTTCGCATACACCAAACCTAAAAACCTGAAAAAGCTAACAAACAAAAAGCGTAAAACTGATAAAATAAAATAAATGCACTTATCACTAAAGGATAAACACCGTGGTCACACGCTACCGTCCCCGGCAGCGGCGCCAAAAACTTGGTGGTCCTTTGTGTGTTCTAAATAAATGCAAATAATAATCGAACCACAACCGCAAGTGTACGGTTGTCCCAAGTAGTAATTCTGATAATCAGATTCGTTCCAAGGACGGATGGTTGATCACAATGTTTATGCAAATAGCGATTGATGCACTTATGAAAATGAAAGAGGATAAATTGTTTGTTTTGGTTTTGTTTATTATAACTAAATGAAAGATAAAATAATAATGCAAGTAAAAGATAAGACGCAAGTAAAATGTATGAAAACGCAATATGAGATGTAGTACTTGAGAACGCAAGGATCCTCCTAATTTTACTTTCTAACTTATGTTGTTTAAGGGTTAAATCAGTCAACTACAATGGTCGGGATTCTAATATCCTTATACCCCCGTCAGGGTGGACTATAAGGCGATCCTAAAGTGTCACTAGTCCCGTCAGGGTAAATATGATCCACCGTTGGATGATTAAGATTTATTACCACATTGGCCCTAGGATTAACTAAGTTCGTCAGAATCAATAGTTTTTATCCTAGATTGAACAATTATTTCTGTACCTAAACCCCCCCGTCAGGATGATCCATACGCCACATATATGGAATAGCTTAGATACTAATACCTAATTTTAGTTCGCGACTCTAAAATCAGTAAACATTCACAAATTGTCGAAAAGAGTAAAAGCCCTAATTTAATTTAATTCAATAAAAACCCAAATTCAACATTCGTTATAATAATAAAATCAAGATTCACCCATTGTTTTGTTCTCAAGCACTAATGGAAATTTAGCTCATATTAAAATTAAAAACTAAATAAAAAGAAATGGAATTCATGTTCATTACAAAATTAAAATATAAGAAAAACCTAATTTTCGGAATCAGAATGACTACGAACGGAGCTATAGACCCACTCCAGCTCTTGTAGCTTCTCCTTTCTTCCTGCTGTAGCTTCTCTGGTGTTTTTAATCTTGTGGAAAGTGAATTGTATGAAAAATAGAAGTCCAGACCTCCTTTTATAAGTAAAAATTCGGACTAGGGCTTGGACCAGAAATTAAAAGCCTAATTAAATGTCCAAGCCCACTTTCTAAGCCCAAAATCCCGTAACTGATGATAGGCCTTCACTAAAACAGCTTTTCCCGATGCGTTACAACTCCGATTGACCTCATTCCAGTTGCTAAAGTTCCGTAACTCGATAAGGAATGATTTCTCTTCAAAGGTCAGCGGCTAAATCATCGCTTAAGCACCTCGAAATCAGCAATCTATGGCCTGGAAAGTGGATTTTCAGCTCTAAAAATAATATCTTCGGGATTTGTCTTCAAGTCTTGACTCTAATTCACGATCTTTGACTTTCTCCTCGGATTCCTCTCCTAGCTAACATCTAAAACCTGTAAACTTTACACTAAAAATACCAATATTACGCGCAAAAGTTTAATAAATTAAAAATGCTAGAAATAAAAAGGTAATTCCGGATTATTGAATATTTCGTCCAAAAGTCTATCTAATTAATTAAATAAACACCAAAAATGATGTCTCCTAAGGGTCTAAAATAAGAACAATTAGGGAGACATCAGTGGTTCAATAGTTAAACACCCTGTCAAGGAGACCATCTAACTACTCTTAAAACAATCCTAAAGTGATCAGTTCTAGGAAAGACATTAAATCAAAACACATAAACAAATATAAAGTAAGAAGCTAATATCAGATTAAAACATATAATTCCCAAAGAAACTTAGATAGACGAATTAGAATTCATAGATTATACATATGCAAAACCCAAGCTATTGGGAGTTTAGTTCATATCTGAAGGAAATAAACTAAAAGAAATTACAAAAGACATCATCTTGCTCTCTACAATAAACTGGAAGAATAAAACCTTAAGAACTAATTACTATGAGGCAAGGATGATTTACAAGTGATATAAGGATGTATTTATAGGTGTTTAGAAGACCTAATTCGTTTTCTTGAGGAAGAGTTAAGGTAATGGACTTCTAGCCCAACTCAAATTCGTATGGAAATAAAGATAAACACTGCTGCACCGTTTTGAGTGTATCTTCTTCGTTATTGGTCGGATTTTGCTCCACAAGATACCAAAAGAATCGCAACAGAATTATCTAGATCCTTAAGAAGGTAATCACCAAAATCGGCCTCTTTCTTAGGTAAAAACGCCTATCTTTGGACGTGTATGCAGAATCCCAGATTTAGGCAGCTTTTCCTTTTCCATCTTTTTAGCTTTTCTTTCCTTATCTCCAATTACCATGCAAATATCTTTCCATAAGTTGTTGTCTTTGACTTGGACTCTAATTAAGCTCCATAATTATCTTTAAAGCTACACACTAAATAAACAATTAAACCCAATATGCTCTAAAAACAATAATTCTACAAATCAAGACACAAAATAGGAAAGTGCACTAAAACTCAAGAAAATCGACATTATTGACTTCTAAATCACTTAAAATGATGTCTCATCCTAACATTAATCTATCACAAATGAGGAGACATCAGTATGTTTTCTTTATTCCTTACCATTTCTCTATATGCACTATTTGCTATTTTTATTTCATTGAGTCTTTTCGATTCGTGGGGACACGACTCATTTTTGAGTTTGGGGTGGGGTTCGTTGCCTCATCCCAATTTTCTGTGTTTGACATGTTTCTCCAGAAAGAATTTTTTAGGATTGCGTTTGACTGTAGAGTATTTTAAATGCCCCCATCAAGCATGCTTTTTATGAATTTATGATAGAAAATAGTTGACTTTAGGAGTTAGTGTAAAACGCACTTAGATTGAATGCAAACATGAGGTAATTGATAGGAAAAATTAATGAACAATGCAAAAGAAGTAAACTTGTGCTTAAGGATAATGGGTGGTTTGTAGAACGTGAGATCTGAATGAGTAGAGAACACACTTATGTATGAACTAGAGACAAGCTGTGTAGATAGGAAGATGATAGAGGCAGTTTATTGTTAGCCCTTTGAATCCTTTTTGGCCTTCAATCCCTGAATTGATTGTATTCTTCTTAGCAAATTTTTTAGCCTTTAAGCCTTTCTTTTGTCGCCACATTATAAGCCAATATCACTTTAGTTTGTTAGGCATGGCCATATGACCCGCACTTGAATCACGATCATGGGACTTCCTGTCTTGAGCTTGAGTTTGGGGTGGTAGGTCCACTATTATGGGAATTTATCATTTGGTTGGGATTTTTGGAAATTATTAATTGTGCTCGTTCTGTATATTGATGATGAGTCATAGGTTTATATTGTAACCCTTTGCCGGGGTAATAGAGAATGAAAAAGAAGCTACGATAAAGTTATGAAAAGGAATAATTCATGAAAAAAATAGCGTGATATCTCGAACATAAAAAAGAGAGACATAGCTACACAAAAGAAAAAAAAATGATTTGAAAAGAATATATATTCAGACCGGCAAAGAGGAATTTTTTAAGTGAATCATCTTTAGTGCTTATTGGGTTAATTTGGGGATGCTACATTAGCGCGTCAAATGGGTTGAGTGAGAACGTATTCGAGTATAAACTCAAGCTCTTGGATAGTTTTATATGGTAAGTGAGAAGAGAGCCAAAAGCTCACTTCAAATTTACCAAATATACATACCATACCATACCGTCCCTAAGCCTACGCTAAAACCGTAAAGACCTCGTGATTCCTAAATGCACAGTGAGTTAATAGGGAGTATGCTAAGTGGAGCGTTCAAAGCAAGTAAGGATCAAGGAACACCCTATAGCCACCATCTTGAGATAAGTAATAAGCGTAACCTTCTAGCATTGTGAAATTAATTTTGGATTGATATTATTTTGTGTTTTATTTTGCATGATAGTGTATGTGTATATTAATTCCTAGATAAGAAAATTTTGAGATTTGTTTTAAGTTGTGCTTTGGGAATATTTTCTAGATTCTACCTTCTGCGTTCACCTAAAAGGGGTCTTGTTTTAATTTTACTTTGTCGGGACAACAAAGGTTTGAGTTGGGGGTCTTGATGTCTCTCTATTTTTTCTAAATATTAGCCCTCTGGAGATCTCATTTTAGGTGAACTATTGACTTATTAGATAGACTTTTACGCTTATTTCATCATATTGCACTTTCTCCTCTTGGAAATTGACTATTTGCATTTTTAGAGCTTTAATGCATTAATTTGGTTATTTTTAGTGCAAAGTTAGTAGGTTCTTGAATTTCATGAAAGACCAATACAAGGAGGAGAAGTGAGAATTAAAGTCTTAGCTTATTTTTAGTGTATTAGGAAGTATTTCATTCGAGTTTCTAATTTTAGAGTGCACTTTCCTATTTCTAGTCTTGAATTAATGATTTATTATTTTTAAAGAATATGCGGTTTAATTATTTATTTATTGTGAAGCTTTAAAAGATATATGGTAATTAATTAGAGACCAAGTCAAGTAAAAGAAGTAAAGGAAAGAGATTTACGTGGAAATAAGAAGATTAAGGAATGATATATGCAAAGAAGGAAAAGATAAAGCTGCCAAATAAATTTGAAATTCCAGCCACGTATCAAAGACGAGTACATAACTTAATATTGGCTAGGAATTTGGGCGAGTGGTCTGCACCAATAGAAAGAGCTTTCCGAGACAAGTGGTTTCGAATATTGGAACGCGTCAAACAGCTAAGTATTGAGAGAGATATGACCAAAACAAATCAGCAGCAGAATCTTACCTTTCCTGGATTTTAGGGCTACGAATTAAAGAGTTCTTGACTTGTCTTCCACTCCAAGTAATTCGAATTAGGGCTTCCTAGCACCTATAAATACACCTCTTAGACCTCATTATTCAGTACCTCTAAATTATTCTTCAATTTATATCATCCTTAGAGAGATCGTCAAGAGGCGGAAGTAAGAGCAGAACCTGGAGAATCCTTTTCTTCCAACAACAGTTCAAGCCAATTCCTCTATCTAGGTTCTTATTTTATTTATGTTATTAGGATATGTATATTATTGATTTCTTTTCTGTTTTTACTTTTAATATGAGCTAAACCTTAATTACTTGAGAATCGTAATGGGATGAACCCTAATTTATTTAATTCATGTATTTCAATTTGGGATTAGTTTCTAGCTTAATTTGAATTGGGTATCTCATATTTCTTAGTATTTTATATTAATTTCACTAATTTTGAAGTCGTGAATCAAACTTAGGTCATAGTAATTAAGCTATTCACTTTGGTGGGGAAGTGATTGCCTTGACGGGGGGTTTAATTACTAAACTAGATAATAAGCGTAAGGTAGAAATTATTGATCCTAACGGACTTAGTTAACCTTATAGCAAATTGGGTAGAATACTTGACCATTCGAAGGTGCATTATAATCGCCCTGACGGGGTTTGTCACACCTAAGAATAGCTCCTAGATCCACCCTGACGGGGGCTAGGAGAATCTAGAATCCCGACTAATATAGAAATATCAGTTCTGCCCTTAACGAAAGAATTAATTACATAAGTTTAGGTGATTCCCTAGAGAGGCTCAAGTATAGCTCATATCTGCGTCTAGTCCTTTAGTATTTATTTTCAGTAACTTGTTTTTTGCGTATAGTAGTTTAATAACTCGAAACCAAACAAATATATTTTATCTTTTATTTTATGTATTTGCAATTATTACTATTTATCTATTGAACACTTGGGTTATATCAGTCCAATCTCTGAGAACGAATACGACTTGTCGGAGTATTACTTGGACAACCGTACACTTGCGGGATTGTGGTTCCTTTTATTTCAGTACTTGATTTTATAACACACCAGGACCCACCAGATATTAATAAAGAAATATCACTTAACTTTGCTTGGACTTTAATTGGTGATTTTAATTGTATAAGATTTCTCAAGGAGAAATTAGGTGGTAATGTGTGCCATAAAAAATCTACAACGAATTTTAACAAATTTATTAACCTTCACAATTTGGAGGAAACAACCTCCTATGGTTGTAGATTTACCTGGACAAATAAAAGAGTCGGTAATAAACTTATAAAGGCTATTCTAGACAGAGCAATTCATAATTCTGAATGGGATAAGCTTTTTCCTAATACTTGGACAGTAGTTCTACCTGCTATTGGGTCAGATCATTGTCCCCTTGTCCTTCATCATGATAAAATTGATAATAAAAAGAAAAGAAGATTTTATTTTGAAAATTAATGGACTACTGAAATTGATTGTTTAAATATTATTAAAAAAAGTTTGGGATGACTATAGTTCACTTAGGAGAAATCCTAATGTTGTAATCAATCATAAACTTAAAAAATGTAGTAAATTTTTAAGAGATTGGAATAGGAAAAAAATTGGTAATAATAAAATCCAAATAGAAAAACTTATAAAAAAATTAGAAACTATATCTAATTCTAATAACCCAAACTTTGACTGGGATGAATATAATTATACAACCAAAGAACTTGAAGAAATTTGGAAAAGGGAGGAATGTTTCTGGAAGGATAAATCTAGAAATATTTGGCTTAAAAAGGGTGATAAAAACACTAAATATTATCATGCTTGTACAAACGAAAGAAGGAGCAGAAATAAAATTCTTAACATCACTAATGAAATTGGTGAATGGCTTAAAAATAAAAATGATATAAATATTAAGATAGTTAACTATTTTAATTATATCTTTACAACTGTAGGAAAAAGAGAATACCGTAATACTATTAACCTTATTACTAGTAAAATTGATAAAAAAAAGCCGCAGATAAGATGAATATACATACTAATGAAGAAGATGTTAAAAAATCAACATAGGAACTGGGTCCTAATAAAGCACCAGGGCATGATGATTATAATGGAAATTTTTTCAGAACATATTGGGATATTATTAAACTTGATCTTATGAGTGTAATAAATAATTTTTGGAATAATAATGGTGATCTCGCTGATATCAACCAAACACTCATTACTTTAATACCAAAAATTAAAAAACCTTCCAATATTAAACACTATAGACCAATTAGCTGCTCTAATTTTATTTATAAAATTATTGCAAGGATATTGGTTAAGAGATTACAACCTCATATGACCTCCCTTGTGGGAGAAAATCAAAGTGCATTCATTCCTAATAGAATGATACAGGAAAATACGATGATTGCACATGAATTAATTACCATATTAAAAGAAGAAAGAAAACAAAAAAAAATTATGGTGGCAGTTAAAGCTGATATTAAAAAAGCCTATGAATATATTGAATGAGATTTCCTACAAGATCTCCTAATTAAAATCGGATTCAATAAAGATTGGGTAAGGAAACTATGGAATGTATTACCTCTGTAACCTACTAAATTTTAATTAATGGTGAAATCCACCAAATTCAGAAACCTACCATGGGAATAAGACAAGGTGATCCACTTTCACCTTTAATATTCTGCCTAATCTCACAAACTCTAAATGACTTAATTAGAGATAAACAAAGAGATTTTTCTTCTCAAAGGAATTAAAATTGGAAATAACTGTCCATAAATTACTCACTTATTATTGCTGATGACAATCTTTTCTTCCTAAATGCTGATAACATTGAAATACAATCGTTTAATGATATTTTGAACAAATATAAAAATGCCACATGTTTATGTCTTAATCTTAATAAATGTGGAGTTATATTTAGCCCTAATACACCAACATTTATCCAAAGTGTAATGGCTAAAAGATTAAATATGAGAAGAACTAACAACCTAGGTAACTACTTAGGACTTCCAACTGAATGGAGTAGAACAAAATCAACAGACCTTCAATTTTTAATTGATAGGATTCTACAAAAAATTTAAAATTGGAAAACCCTTTTTTATCTGAAGGAGGAAAAGAAATCTTAATAAAAGCAATCATCCAAAACTTACCAAATTATATTATGTCTAACTTTATTCTCCCAAAGAATATAATTGAAAAAATCCACTTCACTATTGCTCAATTTTGGTAGGGAGATAAAGGTAAAAGAAGAATACATTGGGATAAATGGGACCTACTCACTATATCAAAACTTGAAGGTGGATTTAGATACCTGTATCTAATGAATAAAGCTCTGCTAGGAAAGCAGGCATGGAACCTAATAAATAAAAAAGAATCTCTTCTTTATAGACGCCTTAAAGGAAAATACTTAAAAATTCGTAGTTTCCTTGAAGATAAAATTGGAAGTTCACCATCTTGGGGTTGGAAAAGTATCCTTATAGGTAGAGAAACTTTTAAAAATAATATAAAATAGAAACTAGGTAATGGTTTTACATTAATATCTATGAGCATACTTGGATATGTAATGTTAAGAACCCAATTAAACCAAAAGAATCTAATTTAACTTGGGTTAATCAACTCATTAGACAAGTATTGGGATATTGAGTTATTCAACAAAATTTATCCTAAGGACGTCAAAGAAAAAAATAGAAACGTGATAATACCTGAGATATTATGTGAAGATCAAATAAGTATTGACTATTGTAAAAATGGTACATATACAATAAAAAAAGCTTATCATAAAATGAAAGAAGATGAAGTTATAATTCAAAACACTAAAGATAAAAGTAAACCTACAACATCAATTATTAGGGATAAAAACATTTGGAAATTAATTTGGAAAATGGAAACCCCACAAAAAATTAGAAACTTTATGTGGAGAGCGGTTAGAAACCTCTTATCTACTGAAGAAAATCTTTTTAACTGGAAATGTAGCAACACCAATATTTGTAAAATTTGTGATAATAATGTTGAAACAGTGGAACATATGCTCTTTAGATGCCCCTGGGCTAAAAGTGTATGGTTCACTAGTCCTTTTAGTTTAAAAACAGACAATGAATTAACTGTAAAGTTAGACCAATGGATGCTAAATCAAGTAAAAACATTGCAAATAATTTTAATCATAAGGATCAGATCCTAGAGCTTATCTGTATTATAATGTGGCATATTTGGAAAGATAGAAATAATTTTATCTATAATGGAAAAAAGCATGACCCCTTAAACACAATCAATAAAGCTATTGAAACTTGGAAGGAATATTATAAAATTTCAAACCCTAATGATTTTAACTTTTTAGATAAAGTAATTAGGGATAATAATAATAATAGTATGTTAAATAATATGAACAATGAAGATACTAAACAAAATACTAAATTTAAAGACAAATGAAAAAAGCCACCTCCAAATAAATTTAAAATTAATTGTGATGCAACTTTCTCGGACAAGGGAGCTGCAATTGCTTGTATAGTAAGAAACTCTAATGATGAACTTGTAACACGTAATAGTTGAAAAATTGGAACAAATTCGGTGTTAGAGGCAGAAGCCACGGGGATTTTGAAAACTACAGATATAGCTTCAAAATATCCTTTTGGGAGTGTTATTATATTATGAAGTCACTCTCCTTAGGACTTCCTATTTCGAGTCATTCGATTAGAAATATTATTTGTAATATTTATTATTTTGCTGAACTATCTTCCCCTTCCTTTTCTTTTGTACCTAGGGGTAAAAACGGGACAGCTGACTGGGTTGCCAAACAGGAGCTCCTTAGCATATTGTTTGGTAACTGAGATACATTTGTTAAAAAAAAGTTAGCCACTATTATTTGTAATGAAGCCAAACCTTTCTAGGTGTGTTAAATCTTGTAACCGTTTTTTATTTATCTATATATTATTATGCATTTGAAAAAAAAAAATCATGTAACTAAGCATTTAAATTGTAATTTTTGTTTGAAAAGAAATTAGGGACATATAGTAAACCTATTTAGAAAGTTAAAAAACAAACCCGCCTCTAAATCCCATTACATTTCAATGGTAGTTTTATAATTTTTTAAAATAACCTTATTAAAACTCTAAGTAAATATTATTTTTAAGACATAAGAAATAAATAATTAGATCAATACTTCTCAAGATCAGATCAGATCTGTGGCCAAGCGTGATGGACTAACCTCTCCATCATTTGCCTAAGTACAATTTCCCAAAAATAGGGATAGGCTAACGTTTTTTTCATTCTTTAATTGGTGTAATAATATATAAATTTTGTGGAAAGAAAATGTGAAAAAACTGCCTCAGGTTATAAACCCAATTAGTA